>CAXIVR010000004.1:44450805-45864139 GCA_964035755.1 Teleogryllus oceanicus | reverse complement strand
TATGCAAATTGGCGTTCGCCTATTTCACCGCCTCGCAACGGCCGCCTCCGCCGCCGCCAGGGCTCGCGCCGGCCCTCTGACGTCACGACTAGTTCCCGGCAAATTATTTCGCCGCGCCGCCGCCCGGCGCGCGATTGTTTGTGCCGCGATCCGAGCGCGGATTCCCCGAGGGAGTGGTGGGAGGGGGGGCAGCCGCCCCAACCCGTTTCGACCCCTTACCCCACCGCCGTCCGGCCCGAGAAAAACTGATGGAGTTTCAGAATTCCAATACCCTGCGCAATGAGTGCCGCCGCCGCCCCGTCGCGCCGGCGTTCCCCCTCGCCGCCTTGGCCGCCGCCGTCACCACGATCACCGCCGCCGCCCGCGGCCACGCGCGTTTCGCCCGCCCGCGGGCATCGGCTCTCCAGAGACGCCGGCTACTGTTGGGCGTGTTTAGTTACACTTTTTTCCCCTCCCAGCTGCTCGCCTAGCTTTATTAAAGAGAAGTAATTAGGTGCGAGTGTTTACGGAATATTTAACGAGGCCCGTTCCATCTTGCTCGTTCCTGTGAATGGAGCGCCCACTCGTCCGCTGGAAAAGCAAGCGGATCCCGTTTTGTCGAGAATTTCAGCCGAGAGCTTACTTGAAATAAAGTTATTTAGATAATAGTTATTATCTAAATAACAGAAGTAGAACGGCGTGTGCGATGAGTTTCCGACGCGCCGGATGGCGTGGGTTCTCGTTTGCATCGGAAAAGAGCGCTCGCAAGCTAAGAACAGCTTTTCGGTAACGGCGAGTTGCTGTTGTCATGGTGACGGCGTCTACGTGAAATATTTTCGGCGAATTCTCCCCTAGCTTCGTTGCTGCTCGCGCGCGGAATCTGGCGTGGGTCGGGGTGGGGGAGGTGGCGAGGAGAAGAGTGGAGCGGAGGCGAGGTGCGCCGAGGGTCGGGTAAAACTCGAACGAATGGGCTTCATCTATCAATGCGGAGGTGGTGCGAGGGCGACGGAGGCGGAGAACAGTGCGAAATATTCTCGCTCTACAAGTAAGAAGATATAATATATTCGTTAAGGGTAGGAGCGGTGCCAGTGATTCGCCAGTGTGCGCGCTTCTTGTTTAGTGTACTGCACTAAATCTTTCTGGAGGTTCTCCGAAGTTTTTTTTTTTGTGAAAGTCTTTCATAACATAAAGATGATTGTTTTATGATACGTGTATATACCGCTGTTTTGCAGCACAGCATTGAATTAAGGACCATAAAATACGTTAAAATAAAATATTCTTTCTCGTTGCAACTCTCATAAATTTTATTGAACTGTCTTTTCAACAAAAATAACATTGAATTATTTTGAATATGAAATCAAGATTACGGAGATCTTCTTCGAGATCAAATCAGGTGAGTGCTGACTGATTTTTAGCCACGCGTCGTCGGATTTTCGCCCGTCCGAATGGCGAAAATCCCTCACTGTGCGGCGTGGGCCCCGCGGGGGAACAAAGGCCGCGGAGGACCTCCGGTGGCGCTCGCCGCGCGGCGCGCAACCAAAGTTAGTGATTTTCATACCGCGCCGTGCGAAGGAATTTATTAAACCAAAAAAGCGCTCATATTTCATGGAAGTAATGGTGGGTACGCGGGGAGCGATCGGAGAGAGAGCGCGCGCGCGTGCGTGGCGGGGAGCGGGTGAGTGGTCGGGTGAGTGGGGACGAGCGAACGAGGGGGGGGGGGTGGGTTGGGGGGGCAAGCCAGGGGGAAGGGAAGGGTGGGAAGGGGTGGGGGGGGGCAGGAGGGGGTGGTGTAAGTGGCTTTGGTGGGTACCGGCGTGGTTTGTGTGGTGGCGCGCGCGCGTGTGTGTGATCGGGCAACCAAGCAGGTGAACCGGGGGTGGGGTGGGGGGGTTGGTGAGCGCGGAGGGGGCGGGCGGGCGGGCGGACCACCGCGCTCGGGGACCACCCAGCCCGGCCGAGGCCAGCCGGTGGTCTCCGAGGCCGCCGCCGGAGCGCCAGCGTTCGTTCGTGCGGGAGGCGATCGCGAATCGAGGAGCGGCGGCGAGCGGGGGCGGACGCTGAGCGAAATAATGTGTGGCTTGATTAAAATACGAGTGGTTGATTGACACGTCTGCAGAGTGACCAATCGCGGAGCTCCAATGGTAGACTTCACGCTACTTTAGCAATGGGATTGGTGGTTTGAATGGAAATGTCACGGCGTCTTACAAGTGTCAATCACATTCTAATTTTAATGAAATAGTAAGACGTATAATCGCAAAAAGACAGTCGAAATTACTGAAATGTTCTGTATAGGGGATCATATATAGGGATTATACGATTTTTGGTTACACTCTATATCCTAGCGATAGTAAATGGGCGAATTAAATGAATAGTAAATTATCATTTTATCGGAATGTGCATTAATTTTAAAATGAACATTGATATTTTATTGCAATATTTTAAAAAATAATTTTTGCAAGAGGAGTTGTAAAGCTCTATCTCGTCAGGCCCTTTGCTGTTCATTTGGCCAATTATTTAAGAATCTATTACACCCTGTGCAGGACAATTTTAAGAGCAGTTGGTTGAATTTTTTTGATCAATTGCCAGCATACTCACATTTTTGGACAATGTTTGTAATTTTCAGAAAATTAAGACTACGTCAACATTTTCACACTATTTTTTATATATTTGTGCAGAAATTCAAAATAAGAAATACATTTCACTCATTTTAGTCATCAATTAATTGGATAAATATTAAGTATTACATATTATTATCATTATTTTCATGATAATAATAATTATTATTATCATTATTATTATCATTATTGTTGTTGTATAAGGGGATAATTGACTGAGAATTATCGTCGCGTCCTCTTTAGAAGGAATTTCCTACCGGAAATTTTAAAACATGAAATGTTTTGAAATTACGAGAGGTGTGAATAATGGATTTTATTCGTCTGCTCCATTTATAAGAAAACGGACAAATAAGCAAACATGTGTGGTTAAGTTGTATTCGACTTTCATATTACAAATGAAACCTGTTCGACTTTTCCCCCAGGGTGATGTACCTACGAGTGCAATTCATATGTACCTTCTAAGTTTTATAACCATTTGCACAGTATTGTTTAAATTCTCTACCTGGCTGGTAGATATATACATGTAATACGTGGTAATTTTTAGGTATTATTACATAGTAAGAAACTCCGAAGCTTATACAAGGTTTTAGGCATATGCCTATTGAGTATAGACTTCCCGCCAACGTGTGTTCATGTATATAATTCAAGCAGCTAAAAATTTAACCTTTCAGTTAAAACTGAAACTAACTTGATCAAGTACCTTTCCGCACGCATCCAAAATTTCACTCACTTTCTTCGTTACATATTTGTTGCATAAATTGCTTTCTTTTCTTTTCGAGTCTACCAAAGCTTTCGGTTGTCATTGTTCACGGAGTAAATAAGCGATCCCTTAGCGCGGGGGACGACGCGACCGTCGATGGAAAGTCCGCAATCGCGCGAATGTGGGTCGGTGCCTGGGGGACGCGCTGCGACAGCTCTTGCGAGGCGCTTTGGCCCCGAAACGAGCATGAAGGGCCTCTCGCGGCCGTGCCCAGCCCCCAGTTCGACTCCCGAGCCGAGCCGCACCGCACCGCGCGCGTTCCCTAATCGATGCGGCCATCAAAACTCGATTTGCGCCCTCGCTTCGTGGGCCGTTCTCAGCATTGAGAGGAGGAGATGGGGAGGAAGAGAAAGAGGGAGCGGAGAATGAAAGTAAAATGGTGGTTACTGGCTCCGGCGCAGTTCTCTCACGACTTGGAGCTTTCGTGGTGGTGGGTACGCTTAGGCTTTTTTCCTGCCTGAGGAACAGTTCAATGTGTCACTTCTGTGCCTTCCCTCTGGCCGCTTGGACTACGTACATAAAATGTACGTTTAGCCAGCACCGTTCAACAGATTTTTTTAACTCTTTGTTTTAAATTTTATGTTTTCTTGTAAATAATATAGCTACATTCATATTTTTGTATAAGCTGAATTTCATTGTATTTGAACGGCTATTTTTTTTTAATATTTAAGGTCAACTAACTAAAAATAATTTCGAATTCGGAATTCTCTTATGCAGCAGTTAGTAGTTTGTAATAATTGATTTACTATCAGAATACTGGTGTAAAAATTCAATAGCAAAACTTCAACAATGGTTTCCTCTTATAAATAGAATGTTCATGACTAAATGTGCTGAAAAATTTCAGTTACCCAAAATTTTATATATGTGAGTTTTCTGAGCTTGTTAAAGCACGATTTAATTGCTTATTTAAATTGTGAGACTCTCGGTTTGGTTCGTGGAAAACCATGTTGTGGATTAATTTGAATGTTTACCAGAATGCTTAAATGCATCCACATCTTTCTACAGCCTCAAGCCGACGCCGTGATAAGTTTATTTGTTTGTTTTCTTTACTTTTGAGTATGTGAGCCTGGCTTACGATATTTAGCACCATGGAGTCTTGCCTTCAGGGTTATTTCAAAGTTTTTATGTATTTGATTACTGTGCATGATGGTCAAACTCTACGTTCACGAAGTGTGGTAGAACGCACCACAACATACCATGTTGATTTGTTCAGTACTTGCGAATACGACCGAGACTTTTATTCAGTCAAAGCGAAATTTCTTTGAACATTTCTTGTAATACGAAAATGAAGTACTCATATGCTTGTTCATTCTGTAATTAACCATTTCCTGTCCCAAACTGTATTGGACTATCTCTTTTTACTCTGTTCCAAGATTCAATCCCGGAAGTTTTCTCATTGCGATTTGTCGGATATCAGAAACTATTACCTATTAAAAATAAATTGGTATTACCAATAGTTTGTTTCATCTTCTTGTCTGTAGTTTTCTTTAACTTTTAAGAATTTGACCTCTGGAAAATATAGCAGCGATTTCCTAATGTCATATTTGAAGACCCATCAAAATAACTGCCGTAGAAAACTAGATGGGAACATCAGTCCAAAATTCTTGGCCAATTTCACTTCTAAAATGAATTACCAGAATTCGTAAAATTTTCATTATAATGCTGTTATTGGCCCTAAAACTCTCTTCTATTCTCGCCGAATATAGAGCAGTGGCAGTGACAATAGTGTCTGCGTGGGAGAAAAATAGATATGGAGAATGTGAAAGCGGTGATAAATAATATTGCTGCAAACAGACTTTCAAAACTGAAGATACGAACAGGTGAGGTGGCGGAAATCCGTCAGTTACGGTAAAATTGATGATGACTGTGGCGGTAACAGTGATAGTGGCGATGGTACTAATTGGAATAGGAATGAATCGGTATGGCGATGTCGGTGGGTATAGCGCGGTAATGATTGCGAATAAGTAGAAGGCGGCGCACAAGAGAAGGTGGCGGTAGGTTGGTTGATTGATTTCTTCGTGTTTCCGGGCACGTCAACTGCTTTGGTCATTAGTCCCGTTAGTGTAGTGCATGTTTTTTTCTCGGGAGATGGCGGTGATCTTCCCCCGCTGGATGGCGAGATCCGGCGCCGACCTACCGTCAGCTAGTGGGGATTCCCCCTAACCAGGACTCTCCCACCAGCGAGGTACCGCCCCAGCCGGGACAAGCTCTAAGCTCCCGACCGGTCTCCCGGAATATATGTGGTAGTGTAGTGCATGTTAGTGTTTGTCTGTGTAAGGGGAGAGGATAGAACAAGGAAGAGGAAGGAAAGATCGCGCGCGGTCCGTGGCCCGTTTGTTAGGGTACTGCTCCGTCATTCGCCTGGTGTTGATCGGAGAAACCATGGAAAACTACCGATCAGAGCAGCCGGCCTCTAGAATTCTCCTCCAGACAGCGACTGAATTCGACCTAGCTGAAAAGCGAGTGTCGAAAATCCTACGACCGTCAGGACTGGAACCTAGGACCTCCTGGTCAGAGGCACTGCTGTGGCGGCACTGAGCTACCGCTCCCGGTAGGTGGCGATAGGGAAAATGGAAGCCAGGAGGTGGTGTGACTACAGATGAAGTGGTGAAGTGGGAGTGAGCTAGCGCGAAGGCAGATGTACGGGTGGGAATGACGAGCAGCGAGAGGATACTGGAAGGAGACGGCCGCGGCGGCGGTGGCGGCGTGAACGCTGCAGTACCGCTGGTGTCGGAATCCAACGATGGCTCTGCACGCTCTAATGGCACCGACAATCAAAACTCGATTTGCCCGGGGCCGGCAGTTAAAAGGGGAAAGAAACGCTCATGTCAGGTGAATATTTGAAATACAAAGTCCAACTCGCCGCGCGGAAGATTGCTACCGAGTTCGGGCGACTGACGGACGAAGTTAGAAAGAGGAGAAGGGGAAAAAATTTGGAAGAGCGGAATGATGTTCTTCCTTATCTAATCGAAAATGGGTTTTGCCTTCGACCATGATAAAATTCACTTTGATCGTATTGTGTTGGAGTTACAATCACTTGAGTATTAATTTATTTTCAACTTAAAGAGAAGCTTAACTTTATTTTAGTCAGGATTTAAAAAACGCAATTTAAATTGTGAATCGCTTTTTCGTTAGTCATCGTGTTAGTTGTTAAATTGTTTTAATATTATGAACTAATGCTGTACCATTGACAATCGCTACGTAAGTTTGAGAAGTTCTTCTGATGACTTGAATTGGTTTATACAACATTTAAAAATAATCTGAAATGAATTTTTTTAAAAAAAATAATCCAAATATGTTACTAACTTCAATTATCGTTAGCTGGTAATTGTATGGCTTACTACAAATGTTCTATTTTATAATAATTGGAGACTTGTGTATCGAAAATATATTTAACGGGTTTACCCTTCTGAAAGACATTTCGTTGCGTTGCTTTCGGAAACAGAATAAAAACGTGGGATTATCTGCCTGATCTAACCCAGTTCCTCAACTGAGGCCGGTCGGACGACGACGGAAGCGCAGCTTTCCGATCAATGGACCTAACTAGATCGCCGCGTTGCGTGAGCGGGGCTGACGGATTTGGGTCTCCCTCGCTCCTTGGTTTGAGCTGGAGCTGCGCGGTTTCCCCATCCCACGTTTCCCAAGGCAGGTCGGTCGAGATCTAATCGCCCCAGAGGAATTAACTACTGCTTCCAAGTTTCTGGAACGGGCACTCGTCACGGAACTGTAGAAGCGCTCGACCGATGTCATTAACTCGACACTGCCCTCTGTGTTGACTCAGTCGTGATTGGGGGTCGTCGACGAGAGAGCTCGAGTTATACTGTAATAAATTCCTGTTTACTGATGCAAGTATTTTAGTTTTAGTTGTATCTGAAATCGTCTCCCATAATGTTAACTTTTGCCAAATTATGATATTTGGAAAGTCCTTTTTACAATTTCCTTTCTTTTTAGCGGGTTTATCTATATGTAGAGGTTGCAAAGTAATTGCTCAGAAACATTTCACAGTTAAATCATAACCTCGAAAGTTAATCTTAAAAGGACAATCAATTGCTAGGTTTTCAGAAATTGTATAATAACATTTCGTTTTGGATTTTCTTAGAAATCAAACAAAATTAATTAGAATAAAAACTCTTCAATTTTCGTATTTCCTGTATTCAATGAAAATATTGGATATCTTTCGAAGATGTATTGGTTTTCCCGTTTCACATAACCTTTAATAGTAGAAATCTGTAATGAACGATCCATTATTCCGAGACATGTCTGAGCGTATTTCCTGCAAACCTTTCAATTACATGCCTCACATCAGGAGGGGAATCACGTTATACATCGGATATAACGTGTAACTGAAGTTCCTTCTCCCTCCTTCATACGGCCATTATTCTCCCTCACCCTAAGAGCCACCTCCATTTCCACTCATACCGTTCCTTTTCACTTCCGTAGCCATTTATGTGCCTGTGTCACTGGAGCCCCTTCTCCAATGACTCCCGTCGCCTAAGGTGTCTCTGAAGCTGCAGGCCCTCCTCCGCCCTTCTGGTTCTCTGTCATTTCCCACTTCCCACTGTCCTGTGGCGTCATACGGGTGTAATCAGTACACAGACGAGAGTGGGTTGTAATAACAGCAGGTTTATTCACAATTTAGACCGTAGTCACAAATAACCAATGCACTGTATACAATTAAGTAACTAAATAGACCCCACTGCTAGGAGAGATACTTACAACGGCTACCACACCGCAACATACTACCTAATGTTTCGCCATGCGTAGTACCGCCTGCCCTGAGACCGACTACATGTCTCACTAGTCACGACAATAACTGCCGGCTCCTCGCGTCCATGTTCGCACCTCTCACGCACAACCTACGCTGCCGCTGCTGCCAGGACCAAGAAGGAAGGGCTATTGTTCTCACGGCCCTTATATAGCCCTCGCAACGCTGCCCGCCGCCTCCATTGCCTCCGCCCTAGCGATGCGCACACACTGTCAGTAAAACCCCGTGCGTCATCGCTTCTGCCTTTGTCTACGCATCCGGTGCACACCACGCCGCGTGCCCACGCTGGTTTTAGCGAAACGACGCTACAGTCCCACTGCACTGCAAATCCTCCCGACGCGGCGGCAAATGTGTCACCGAAGCGCGCTGCCGAATGTGTCACTGAAGCTTTCGACTCTTCTTTCACGGTCCCGACACCACTCGAATGATTTCCGACCCTCTCGCCGAAAAGAGATGCCTCTACCACACTCCCACTCGTTGCCACATATGCAAAACGTGCCACTCGTCGCAGAGGGTGCTTCCCGCCGTCATCGGAACAGGTGGCTCAGGACATGAACTGATATCTCTGCAGAGCCTCTAACCGGGAGGTCCGAGGTTAGAGTCCCGGCAGTAGCATGATTTTCGACACTAACTAGATAGCTACATCGAATTCAGCCGCTGTATGGTGAAGAATTGGCGGCCGGCTGCTTTAAAGTTCTCGGTAGTTTCCTGTGGTTTCTCCGATCAATACAAAGCAAATGCTGGAGAAAGTATCCTAACAAAAGGGGTCACGAACCGTGCGTGATCTTTGCTTCCCCTTCCTTGTCCTGTCTTTACATCTTACACACATTTAAACTTACAAGCACTACACTACCACACATACCGAGAGGCCGGGCGGGAGCTTTGAGCTCGATCCGGCTGGTGTGGGAGATACTTGGGGGGACTCTCCGCAGGTGGGAGATACTAGGTTGGGGAAAACCCCGCTAGCCGATGGGAGGTCGGCACCACATGTCACCATCTGGGGTGTGGGAGATCACGGTCAACTCGCGATAAAGACATATTGCACTTACGGGACCAATGACCTTAGCAGTTGACGCGCCCGGAATCACCATCAATCAAATCCGTCACCGTCCCTTCCTCATCCCTCCCCTCCCGTCTTTGACCCCCTCGCCGACGGAGGGCGGAGCCATTCCGCGCGCCCACCGCGCGAGGGTGGTCTGTCTCTCGCAAGCGACCGCGCGGGGGCGCTGTGCGCGTGAGTCACCCTGCTGGACACCGCCCCCCGCGCCTTCCCCCTCCACTTCCTCTGCACCGCCCCCGCTCTTAACGGCCCCCGTTATTAGCCGATCGGTTAACGCGCTAACGTCGCCTTCCCTGGCTGGCGGCGCCTGCATCTGGCGCGCACAAAGACTAACACGCGGGAAGGCGGGGCGGGAGGGGGGCGGCGCCCGCGACAGTTCGCCGGACGAACGAACTGTCGCTGTTATTTACGAGGGCGTTGTGGTGCCGCTGGCGGAGGCGGAGACCAGGGCAGCGGTTGCGGTGTGTGGGAGAGGGAACCGTTGGCGTGCAATTCCGGAACATACGTTGGTACACGAACAGCAGTTGTTTACGCTATGGTGTTGACAGATTCAATCGTGCGTGGAATTCTTCGTGATTTTGGCTATTATATGTTTAAATGGTTGTTATTTTGTAATAAAACTCTTTACATAACTTTAGGAAAGAATTTACATGATACCTTGAATTTCAACGTTGCTTATAAAGAATTATTATTTAAACAATTTTTAACGTATTGTGTAATTAATAACTTTCGCGATTTAAATATTAGATATTTGAGAATAATTAAGAATGGAAACTGTTTTAATTTCGCTTCCATATATTAGAAACTGCCTTTCCTATCTTATTTTCATTGAATTACCAATTATTTAGAACTTAAATTTTTAAATGTTTTTTTCTTGTGACAGCCTGTCTAAAAATTAATGGTCAGTCAAAGATGGGTATAATGTGGTTATTACATCATGCACTTGTATTTACAATAGTATTATACTTATTGTACCTTATAATCGTTATTATAAATACTAGTGCATAATGTAATAAACATATTTTGGCCGTCTTTATCTATAATTAAAGGATACAATAATGCATTAAATTTTAATTTTGTTGTGTGACGGAATCTCCACTAGCTTGCGTACTGAAAATTTTCGATTAAGTGCTTGATAATGAACAGTGAAGAGAGAAAACGTAGAGCCGATGAACTACTATAAAGTAAATTAAATATATCAGTGAGCTAGTTGAAGTAACACATCTCTTTAACATCACATTTCACTTACGGTACGTATCGAATAAATTCTTTTTTCCCTTGTAGCTTGAATGTTGCTAAATGTGTTTATATCATCTTGTATCAATATGAAAATTACGTAAGTAAATATCCCTGTAATTTTAAACTTTGGTTCAATATTTTTATTGTCTTGGTAATTTAATTACATTGGGGCTTTGTTGTCGAGGTGCGTTCATTTACGTGGCAATGTAAATGTGTAATGTATATTTTCAGAGATTTTGTTTTCATTTTTATTAATTTTCCGCGGTCAACAACTTGTTCATTTAGTAAAACAATATTTTCTTTGCCGATAGAAACATATTTGCAACGTACTGCAATATGCTTCGCATACCGCACCCGCTCGTTGCCAGCCATTCTCGTGACCTTCGCTGCGGGCGTTCTCTGGTTCAATTCCGGGTGTAGACATTCGCGTTACGATGTTGATTCGACATTACTAGGACAATTTGGAAGCTACCTGCAATCAATGATAGCGGTTTCTGGTCATGAAAGCCACAAATATTGCTTTGGCAATCGCCACGTTCACAGCGTGTCAACGTAGGTAAGCGCAAAAGGCCACGCGTTTCGCTGCGTTAGATCGCTCGTCCACAGCAATGCTCTTGGATTAAAATTGTCATGATTTTCAAATTCTACCTCTTTATTATTCACAAATTGAAGGGGTTGAATTACAACTCAATGAGAAGATCCTTACAAAACTTAATAGTAAAGGAAATAAATAATTAATAAATAAACATGCTGTGAATAATAATAATAATAATAATAATAATAATAAATTTCGTACACTTAGGTTTAAAAGTTCTATTCAATGAAGCAATGCACGGTATTTTTTGCTTTCGTTATGTACCACGTCTAATGTATCATTTCTAGAAGTTCAAATAGCAACGATTGAAACAAAAGTGGTCGATAGGAAATGTTCATACAAAATCTGTGAAATAAAATTTGCAACAGATAAGATGAATTGTCCTTCAAATCACGCTGTCATCCGAATTCTTAAATCTTCTGTTATTACAGGTAGGTAGTGAAGTTAGCAGAAAAAGATACAAATAAGTGTGTTAAACTGAAGATATCGCCATCGACTTTTCTCTCTTTTGTGAAAGTTGTGGTAATCTGATCGATGAGGTTCATACTCGCTGGCTTGAGAACATGATAAATGCGAAACGAAAACAAAAGAGCTTCCACAGAATAGATAATAAAGAAGAAATGAGAAAGAAGCAGATACATACATTTATCTAAAAAAATTCGTTGCTTTTCCTTTTGAACGTCGAATTTCTATTAACTGTATGAAATGCATGCAAAATAGAATCCTCTCTTGGAAGCGCTTTAGGTGCATACAAACAGAAAGATAACGAACAGTTGACAAAACGTCAAGGAACAATGCCATGAATAAGAGACCGCAAAGAGGCGAATATTTTTATAAAACAAGAAAGATCGGTCTCGGCAATGCTCCTTCCTTTGAGGAAATTCCCCTACACAATCTCATTGATGATGTACAGCAGCAGTGGCAGCCTCTCAATGTGCTGTACGCGGAACATTGTTGTGTTCAGGCGGTTAGTTAAATTCGCAGCACGCTCTCTTGGAAGGCAGCTAGATATACAGGGAAGCGAGTCTCGGCTAACAGCACCATTAACGGGCCAGCAAGCGCCAGGAGGGCAGACCAAAAGAGTAGGAGGAGTTGGAACGGATCAACAGTGAGTGAGTGTCTGGCGAAGTTTCTGACCATAGGATTGTGTCTCATTGGTGTTTGGTGATAGTGCTGCTTTTATGGATATCTTCTGGTTAGCGGCTGTAGATAATTAGCATTTTTCTTTTCCGGTGATCTGACACCTGGCTATTTTTTGGTACAAGTGTGTGTGTGTATATATATATATATAAACTTTGTTATTATTTATTTTCTGTATCTTATAACTTGCGACAATCATTGGTATAGATTACAACGGAAACACATCAATTAAAACACACGTGCGCACGTGTATGTGCGTGCATGGGTGTTTGTGTATGTATGTATAGGTATGTATGTATGTATGTATGTATGTATGTATGTATGTATGTGTCTGTATGTATTTTTTTGTAGTGCGTGTGTTACATCTGACGTTTGAATGAATGGTGGATGGCTTCTAATAAATCTTGATGAAAATCCAGTACGTCGAAGTAGAGTAGTAGACGTTCATGTAGCAGCTGTTCCGCGAATGGATCAACCGATGTGCCAGAAACTGTTTCGCGAAACTTCGTACACAAGCATTTTAAAGCATTTTAAAATACGCGCGCGCGCGCGCCCACACACACACACACACACACACACACACACACACACACACACACACACGCGCGCACGCGCACACACGCACACACGCACACACACACACACACACACGCGCGCGCGCGCACGCACACACGACGTATATATGACGTATATGTGTGTGTGTTTTAATTAGTGTTTCCATTTTAATCTATAGTGTACCGATAATTGTCTCAAATTAAAAGATACAGAAAATAAATAACAACTAATAAACAATCAATAAAGATTAGTAAGTGATATAAGCTTTGTTATTGTTACGTGCGTGCATCTTATTTGAAACATAATACTCGTGAACCGAATCTGTCCGCGGACTCACGTGCATTTCGCTGCTAGTGTACCTCGTCGCAGCGAGAACGCTGTGTAGCCGCGGCGAAGGCGGCGCGCCGGGGAGGGATCACGCGTGATGATAATTGGGCTGGCTTGACGAGATGACAAACAGGGAGCGAAACTTCAGGGCAACGCGGGGCCGCCACGGGCGGCGAGAACTCGTTTTTGAGATGCGCGTATTTAATTAATGCGTTGGTTGCACGCGACGCGCCTCAGGTCCTGGATGTGTGAATGTTGATGTATAAATAATAAATCAAAAAACGTCGGGGTGCATACATTGTGTGGCTAGGTAGATAACGAGCTGATGCGATGGAGTATGCGAGCGTGAATCATTTTCGAAGGTTGCTGAAACATGGCGAGCGTCTATGTAGTGATGATTGCGGCCGATAGTTTCTTTCGTTTTGCATAATGTAACTGCCGGGGGTAATCATTTGTTAGTCACGGAATTTGAAATTAGAATACATGGAAAGGCCAGTCATGTTACATTTTTTAGAAGGGGTTATTGTTCAAGATAAATTATTTTGGGCCTATCAAAGTGAACTATAAAAATTTACAAAAATATTATTTTCATTTTGTATGACTACTTATATACGTTTACGTGGAGAATTATTTCATATTACGTTATCACTCTATTATGTAATGAATACAATTAAAATTGGAATAATTGTGATTTTAAAATAACTGTCTTTTAATAATATCATATGCTTATTTAGATGGAATAAAACCATTTACATTTGTTTGAACGATTTTTGTCTGTCCATAGTATTTTCTGGAACGGCTAAACCAATATTGATGAGGTTTGCGTTGAAACAAACGGGTCAAAACTTAGGCTGCTTTTTTTCAAATTATTATTTTCGCTTATATAAAGTAATAATGTTTGTATTGTATATCAATATATTTTTTTATTCCGAAATTGTTGAAATTTTGTACACGTGACTTTCAAACCAAGAAAACTGTTATTGCCTTTATGATATTTCACACAAATTATTCCTATCTTTTTCTACCCTCTAAAAGGAACTTAAGGTATGCTCTCTTTCATTTTTTGCGATTATTTCGAGAACTTGAGTATATTGACCAAAATGAATTAAATGTGTTCCTGAAGCCTATAAAATTCCCTAAGAAATGCATTTTTATTCATTCCAATAGCCCGTTTAGGTTCAGAGTAATTGAAGCTCAAAATTGTTACTGGACGTTTGCCGGGAGTACCCAACAATGCATCTGTTTACAGCTGTTCATATCAATGCTTGCGGAAGCAGCTATGGTCGTAACAAACATAGTAGGGCGGGCCAACTGAGGTTGAGTGACGCGGAGAGAGGCAGGATTGGAAGGGTGAGGGGTGGGTTGGTACCGTCCAGGGTGAGAAGAGAAGGATGGGGTGGGAAACGAAGGCGGCGTGAAGGGCAGGCCTCGTTGAGCCCAGGTGGAGCAAGGAAGTTTAAGACGGATATATACAGGTAACATACGAATAATTCATTCCTTTTTCTATCTAATAGATGTTTATGAGTAATAGATACCCGGGCAACGGAGGGTACTGCAGCTAGTTCTGTAATAAATTTCCTTACATTGATCATGCCAGTCAACTTGAGAATAGAAGTGCACTGACATAGGTAAACAGAGAAGAGAAATGGGTGGCGGAACACGTCATTTTTTTTAACTTCCTTGAGAAGAAGAAGATGAAAAATTTGTTATGTTATTGAAATTCTAATTGATTTTATTTCTCTTAACTTTGGGCGAATAGTGAAAAGAAATATATTTTCTCTTAAGTGTCTAAGTTCTATAGACAATCTAATCAAAATTTTTGTACGTTGTAGGAGCGTCTGGACACGAAATATTTAATGAATTTGTCATTGTGCCAACCCTATTGCATGCATATCTTCCAATTCGATAAGTATATAATAACCACTCGTTCGGGCCTCTAAATCTTTACAAACTGGCATTCATACATGATGGAATTTCGTGCCTACTCCGTCCTTTCTTGTTCCCTTACATACATGAATATTTGAACGTCTTGAATTCATGAATATTTGGCGGATGTATACTGTCACCTCGAGATGAAATATAGAGCGCGCAAAATGCCGGGCGTCCTCATTGCGGATGCCTACGGTAAATGGCATCGCGTTCCTCTGATCTCGGAGAACAGGAAGAGCCGTCGCGGAGGCGACGCGGGACGCCCGCTCGGGAAATTCGATTTCGCCGCGACGTCGACGACGACGACGACGGCGACGGGCGGCGGCGGCGGCGGAGCGGAGAAATGTCGCGTCACGACACGAGGAGCCTCGTGACCGCCGCCGCGCCGCGCCACGCCGCGCCGCGCCGAGGCACAGTGGTCTGGGCAAGGCAGAAACGCGTGCAACCGCCCCCTGAACGAGTTTACTTTCGCAGTTATACAATTGAAGGGCTCAGTAGAACGAGGGGGCTATCCCACATTGGCATAGTTCTGAGATTTTGAGGGGTTTACCTAAACTTGCCTCATGTAACTCGGTACGTTTTTAAATTTTCAAAAGGCTTGCATATAAGTTCATACTGGCTATAAGCATACTACTCTAAATGAATAATATCCGAAGCTTTGAATAATGCTAATAACTGAATTTCAGAAAAAAATGTGGGATAGCCCTTATTTTACTGAGCTCTTCAACTGACAAGAAAATATTTTTGTCGCAATAAACTTTGAGTGCTAATTATAATATAATTTTTTAAACATTGAACACTTCATTCACACTTACGTAGAAATTAAACTGGTGTAAATGGTGCAGTATTTTCACATTGTTAGTACAATAAATTCAAATATTTTCAAAGGGGTAATAAATTCAGACGTTTGCTATTTTCAAGGAAGAAATGGGACAGAAAACGTAAACAGGAACATATTTATTACTGTTCCCTTGATAACATTTAACTAAATTACTATTTTTCACACAGTAGTTTCTCGAATATATTTTTTGAGGTCGTTTTTATCAATCGACCTTCAAAATTTATATTCTCAAAGCAAGTTAGTTTGGATATTGTGGTTACACATGGCTTCATAAATGGAAGGATTCCATAAAATATTGCTTTTGAAGCTTAAATGCATTTAAGGTACACAAAGTAGAATATTATTTACAGAAATTAAAAATTTCGTTCTCAAAGACATAACCAAACATTAGTGTACTGATTATTATTGTTAGCCGTGGCTGTTAGCCTGTGGAAATATATTTTCCAGATGTTTTGTCCACAGCTATGGTCTATCAGACCTGAAGTCATTAATTATAATGATACCGGCCGTGAAAGCGTACTCTACTTTACGCATTTCTCTCCAGCTAGGGGTAAATTGAATGGTTTTTGATTGATTTTTTCGTGTTTCCGGGCGCGTCAGCTGCTTTGGTCATTAGTCCCGTTAGTGTAGTGCCTACCGTCGACTAGTGGGGTTTCCTTCTAACCAGGTCTCTCCCACCAGCGGGGGCACCGCCCCAGCCAGGACAAGCTCTAAGCTCCCGACCGGTCTCCCGGAATATGCGGTAATGTAGTGCATGGGTAGGGGAGAGGATAGGACAAGGAAGGGGAAGGACAGATCGCGCGCGGTCCGTGGCCCGTTTGTTAGGATACTGCTCCAGCATTTGCCTGGTGTTGATCGGAGAAACCATGGAAAACTACCGATCAGAGCAGCCGGCCGCTAGAATTCTCCTCCAGACAGCGACTGAATTCGACCTAGCTAGTGTCGAACATCTTGACGCCATCAGGACTCGATCCTAGGACCTCCCGGTCAGAGGCGCTACAGTGGCATCAGTTGATGCACTGAGCTACCGCTCCGGGTAAAATTGAACGGTAAACGGTCTAAGTTGAAAGACGTCTTTCCCATGTAATGATGTAGAAAATTCAATTATCTTAAATTTTAGTTATTTGGCTATAGAATTGATATGAATAAATATAGTTATTTTTTTATATATATTTTTGGCATGCGCCTTTTTCGGGGGTACGATTGGGTCCAGTGTGTTCCGGCGGCTGGCGTGGCGACTTGGCCCCGTCCGCGCCCGCCCGCGCGCCTGCCCCACGAGCGCCACGCGTCGTGACAAAGGAAGCCATTAGAGCGCTCCACGCCGCCCCCGCTCCACGCGCCCGCCGCGCCGTCTCGCTGCCGCTGCCGCTGCCGCCGGCGCTGAAATCGCTGCCGACTGGGACGCCGAGGCCGCCGAGTTCGCCTCGGCGTTTCTCTTCTCTTGTGGCGCTCGACGACTCCGCTGTTCTCGCTGGTGCTGCTCATGTTCACTGTCGTCTTCGCTGTCTTTCTTGCTTTTCTCACATTGTTCCTCGGTTTTTGACGTTCCCGACATTTTTATCTGACCCGACTGTTATTATTGACATGTGCCTTTCCGATATCTCTTCTCGATCCTCGTCCCCACTTTCTGCGTTTCAAATATTGTCTCTGGCATGCCATTCGTAAGCCCTTTCCAGTTACACTCTCTTCAGTTCTTTTCAAAAGTCTCAGTTGTAGTATTTTCTACCGCAGCTACTCCTATGCTAAGCAGCGCCCACGTGTTTCCGATTTTCGTGTACAAATGCATCTCTCCGTGAGAACTCAGAAGTGCCATTGCCATGCTCAGAATCGCATTCAACATCTATCCCTCCAAGAATTCTCCCTCCTTTTCATTCGTAGCTCATTGATTTCTTCTATAGAGTAACACCGCATGTAATGCTGGAATACAGTCATTCCATAATGGCACGATAAACTCAAAGAAAAATGCCCCGAGTGCACATAAATTAAATATGGAATGATCGTGATATGAACACGGATTCTCTACAATGGAATGCTGGCTCACAACAGACTAGTCGCGCCAAATAATCATATTCACTGATATTCAAGAAGACATTTAAGCACTCTCGACATATTCATAGCATTCATAGAAATGTTTCTAAATTAGACTATCATCTCTATTCTGAGCGTCCTTTGTTTCGCTTTCCTAAAGCTCTCTAGGTATAAAACATTTTTGAAAATATCTTGTTATGCTTTCTTCCCACACGAGAGAGCTCTTTGTCTGGTTATCTTCGCTTCGTGTACATACTTTGTACAACGTTCATCTCATCGAATCTTGGTAAAATAAAGTTTTACTGAAATACAGTATCGGCCGCTTCTGTGTGTGCACTTGCCTTGTGTGGGCGGCTGGCCGTGGGTCCGACCGCTACATCTCCGTGGGCGTGGCACGCCAGGCGCGACGAAAGCGGCCGTTGGCGCTCTCGGCCGCCGCACGCCCTCCCGCTCGTTTCGCATTCGCCTCACCTCTGCACCGCCCCCGCCGCCCGCAACGACACTGCACTCTCCCAGCACGGAACTTCAATTCTGTCTCTTTTTATTTTCATTAAACGGCTCTGCATATCCACCCTCCGAAAGGGGGCACTGGGTTTTTTCTCGTATGAAACTGTTTTCATTTTCTAGGAGTTTTTCCAGCCGTAGTTTACCATTAACACTTTGGGAGGGTTCCAACACTGAATTACTTTCTGTTTGCAGAGTCCCTTCTCTCCCTGCAATACGTTCAACGTTGTCATGGATATAAACGCGAGGCTCTCTGTGAGATTGTCTTGCTACTTTGCTTTCAATCTTTAACCTTCAAAAACTGGAGCATTCCTATGGAATTAGTTCTGAATATTTGTGAAATGTTTTCATGGCATTGCATTATTTTACTTATTACATCTTTCTTCCCCCTACCACTGACTCCATTATTGCTTAGACATCGTTCGCCCGTGCCTACTGCTGCGAATGAACCATATGAGTGGTGAAATAATTGCTTGCATTTACCAGGTGGCTCTGCAAGAAAGTAGTTCTTGCAACGATTTACACGTGATTATTTTCAGTTTCTAAATCATTTGTTTTCTTTGAGCAACACTTGTTTCCCTTATTTATCTTTCTGTCTTTCTTCGCTCAATATTTTTCAACTTTCCCTCGCACATCGTGCTGTTTCCAGTGGCTTTGTTTTCTCAGAACTCGACCTTGTTACACCGCCGCCCCCGCACGCACGCATCGAAAATAGGAGGCCGTTCTGTGCACAAAGATTTCGTTTCCATTCTCCAGCCGTCGCTTTGACCGCCACCCGTCACCGACTGTCGACGACAATTTTCCCGGCTGAAAATGTATCCTTAGAAGCGCCGCTTTCTTTAGAAACGCGTTAAAATTTTTGAAATTTCGCTCTTTTCAATTGCGTTGGAGAGACCATGAACCATACCATGACCACCTAGTGGAGATACCATGAATCGTTAGTTACTATATTTAGATAAGTAACTGAAGGGGGATTGTTGAATGAAATAAGATTTTTTTATAATGGTGTTACGCTATATAATGCTGAAGTCTTTCATGACATTTCTTGAAATTAAACTTCTTTTGGTATGTGATACTTCAGAACACTCGAGCAACACAAACTATTTCCTTTTACCTCCTTTGTCTTGTTTTTGACGCTCTCTAGAATGGAGAAATTGTTATGAAAGTACGCCTTCTTTTTGTATGGAACTTTGTCGCAATTATGCCAAATATTTAGTGATTTGATACTCTTAATATGCTATTTTCGATTTTTATTGTTGCATCCATTCACATTAGATGACATTTATTCTCCCCGATACATTACTTACTTTAGCCCTCTTCCTTACCTATCTTGCCTACTTACCCTTACATATGGTCTGGGAGACCGGTCAGGAGCTTAGAGCTTGTCCCGGCTGGGGCGGTGCCCTGCTGGTAGGAGAGTCCTGGTTAGGGGGAAACCCCTCTAGCCGGCGGTAGGTCGGAGCCGGATCTCGCAATCCAGTGCGGGAAGATCACCGCCATCTTTCAAAGAAAAACGCATGCACTACACTTACGGGACTAATTGCCTAAGCTGTTGACGTGCCCGGAATCACTAACAACCAACCAATCTACTTACCCTTGTTTCGTATTTGGGTAAGTTTGTGCAATTATATATTTTTGTTATCCTTTCACCTCCCATTTCCCCTTAATCTTGCGTTAAAATTCCCGCCCCCTTTCTCCCTGTTACCCCACTCACCAGTCCCCCTTCCTCCCCTGCCGCCCCGCGTCTGTGCCCAGTGCGTCTACCGCCTCTCCCCGGCGCCTCCGCATGCCGCGGTTGTTATCTGCGGCAGCGACGCGAGGGATCCCACTTTGCGGGGCGGGCGGCTCCAATTACGAGGGCTATGCGTCCGCTCTCAGTCGCCCGCTCGCTCCGTCGCTCGTCGAGTCCCGCCTCCGCCCACACCCGCGCCCCGCCCTTTTTCTCGCGCCTTTGGGGCCTTTAGGCGCGTCACGCGTGGCGCGTGCCCACCGCCCGCCCGCCTGCCTATCGCTCGGTGCCACGTGTTCTCCGTAATTTTGATTGTGCCATAGTTTTATTTGTGAAGTCATTTTAGAGATGTTGGTGTCACGTACAAAAAGGTAATGAAAAAAGTGGCAAGTATCTGTTTAGTCCCAATGCCCACTCTAATTTTCATGTGTTAGTAAGTGCTCGGGTTTCTATTTCTATCTTGATCAAACTTTTGTAGTTCGTACTTCATTTAGTATTTTTAACGCAATTAAAGAATCAATCACTAAGTTCCCTTTTTATTGGGACCATAAAATGCATTGTTTTATTTTACATTTCTGGCCTCTTTATTTTTATATTTCTCATAATTCTGTTCGTTTTTTCTAGTTTACTTGTAGCATCCTATTACTTTCTAATTTCATAAAACTTTTCCTATTTTTTCTTTTTGATTGACATCCTTTAACTCGTCATGTCACTTTTCATTTTGTGTATACCTTATTTTTTTTCCTTTTTTCACGTATTTCTTTCCTTGAAACTCCTTGCTTTACTCGTGCAACGCTCTCCTTCGCTTTGTGTTCATACATCACTCGCTAGCGGCTCCCTTCGAGAAATAAAAGGACGAATGGCCCTTCTCGGCCGTTTACAGCAGGCGAGACGAAGAAAGGGCGACAATCGCGACGCCGAGCAGGGTGGACTGTTAGTCGACTTTGTTGACCTCCTGGACGTAAAGCAGATGTTTTGATCGCAAGGCGTGGAACCATCCCCATGTTTTATGTCGCTGTGAGCAGATGTACGTTCATGTTGGGAAGGACGTTTACCACGAAACGCCATAAAACGACTTCGCGAACCGTGTTTTGTGGTCATCTGACGTTTCCAGACCCATTTGGCTTTTGTCGTCGTTTCGATGCTGGGAACAATGCCCGGCAGTTTGCGTCATCGCTACAATTGCTGTGTTCGCGCATATTAGATCTGGGAGTTCATTACCATCTGCATTATCGAGTTTAGAAGCGGCGCGATGCTCGGAACGAATGTCCCTTTCTTGTGAGGCATGCCTAGCTGTCATGGCTGTGGTGGTGACGCTCTGATCATCTCCGCTGGCCATGAAAGTCTCTTTGTGCGGGAGTCGACAGCGGCTCTTGAAGAAGGAGATCATAAACGAGAAATCGCACCTTGTAGTTTATGTCTAGCACGCTTTCGTCGCGAGCTTGGACATTTGTTCGCGTCGTAATGGATAGCACAGTTGAGAGATTCCGTCTGTAGCGGCGTGAGGTGAGATATACGCGACGCTGCCATAGTGACACAGACCGCGATGGGGCAGGATGACGTAGTAGCTCATAGAACGAGGACGTCGCCCTGACACTTAAGATCATTCCTCACCATTCCGGTCATCGTTATTTCTCTTTTCGTGTCAATCATCGTTGTTCCTTCGTTACCTCCGTCGCAATCATCCACACCCGGCTCTCCATACCTTGACGCCGTCGTCGCCTGCATCGTCTCCACCGTTCCTATCGCCCCCAACGTCCGCGTCGCGTCGTCCCCATTGTTCCCGCTGCCCCCGCTACTCTCTTTGATGGCTCCGCCCTCCGCCATATCATCTAGCCCAAACTACATTCTCGACAGTTGTCTCATCTCTCTTTATCATTGTAAATACTCGATTCCCCTCTCCGCAGTTATAATTATGACCATCTCTTCCCCAATTCTCGTCTGCCTTTCCACCACCGTCATGGCCCATTCTTCCCGTACTTATGTCTTTTCATTCTAGTGTCTTCTCTGCTGTCCGTTTTCCGTCTCCCTGCAGCAATATAAAGAAAACACGTTGTCAAGATTGATGGACGGGCAAGAGACGAAAATGGACATGCTGCATTATTAACGGGGTGGGACGCGTAGCCACGGTGCAGCCATGTAACTACTTGTGCACGATGCCTGCCACAAAGCGTATGGCGTGCACACGGAATGAAAAACATGGCCATTTCTGTTGCAATGCGAGTTGAAAACAACAGTAAAGGCAAAACCAAACGCGTGTTTAACTTTTTGTTCAGTTCATTCAGTTCGTTTAACAGGCAAATAATAAAGATAATGTCCAAATTAGAAATGAAATTCCAAAATTTCACAATATTTAAATGTCGCATTACCGAATTAGTTATTACCTGGATGTATACTGATGTATCAAATAAAGTATAATTTTTATTGGCATATTATAATAAGCAAGATTAAATTATCTGTAGTAAAGTTTTTGCCAATTTAGGACTGTACAAATGCTCGCTCTCTGACATCTCTTATATTTATAGTGCATTTCCATGAGAACTCCATTTCCAAGCGGTTTAACCTTATCATGCAAACAAAATTTTGGTGACAGTTATATGTTGAGAATGCCCATATCCTCTGTTTGCGTATGATTATTTCAATAACACGCAAGTGCAAATTGTATCACATTCGTACTGGGCCCACATCTGTGTGTAAATCAGATTAGAGCATCGAATAGTATATGAGGGTCGTCGATTTGCTTACACAACGCGTCGGCGACCGGTCGCACAGAACACGCGACTGACCAAATATCCAGAGTACCGAACCTTGTAAGCGCCAACGCATTCAGAGACGGGAAGCCCGTGCAAGCGAGCATTAGACACAGACGCGCAGAGAACGCTTCGCATGAGCGAACAAGTGCAGCGGGAGGCAGAACAGCCGAGTCGGGAACAATTCTGGACTGCGGGAGGTCAAGTTGAAACGCAGCGGATGTAGTTTATGCAGCGGGTGTGCCAGGCCAGCGCTGCGCCCCGCTCCGAGGCAGCCAGCGAGTGCGCCATCGCGTCGACTCGTGGACGAGCGCGCAAACGGCCGGCCGCTCCGGCTGGCAGCGCGCGAGGCAGGGTGGGGGGACGGTGCGAAAGCGGCCGCAGAGGGCGATGGAGGAAAATAGAGTGGAAAGCGCGAATGAACAGGCGACGGGTTTCGAAGACGCCAGGAATAGGAATGGCCAAGAGGTCGCAGAAAGACCTGAGGAGATGTGGTTGGTTGGTTGATTAGTGATTCCGGACGCGTCAACAGCTTAGGTCATTAGTCCCGTTAGTGTAGTGCGTGCTTTTTCTTCGGGAGATGGCGGTGATCTTCCCCCGCTGGATGGCGAGATCCGGCGCCGACCTACCGTCGGATAGCGGGATTTCCCCCTAACCAGGACTCTCCCACCAGCGGGGCACCGCCCCAGCCGGGACAAGCTCTAAGCTCCCGACCCGTCTCCCGGAATATGCGGTAGTATAGTGCATGTTTGTGTAAGTATGTGTGGAAGGGAAGAGGATAGGACAAGGAAGAAGAAGGATCGCGCGCGGACCGTGGCCCGTTTGGTAGGGTACTGCTCCGGAATTCACCTCGTGTTGATCGGAGAAACCACGGAAAACTACCGATCAGAGCAGCCGACCGCTAGAATTCTCCTCCAGACAGAATTCGACCTATGACTCGACAGACAGAATTCGACCTCCTGAATTCGACCTATCTGAAAACCTAGTGACGAAAATCCTGCCGTTGTTAGGACTCGAACCTAGGACCTCCCGGTCAGAGGCGCTGTGGTGACATCACTTGATGCACTGAGCTACCGCTCCCGGTTTGAGGAGATGTAGATGGAGGGTACGGAGAGTAGCTACTTCAATCTCAAAACTAAGAGCGTGGTATAATGAGAAAGATAGAGAAGAGTTAATGATGTTGATGTCATGTTAGGATGAATTTGAGCAATCCATTGGAATGGGAGGGTTTATCTGAAAATAGTGATGATTGCTAAGGTGGACAGAGCGAGTGGTGATTGGGTGAGCAGATCTCGGTAGAAGTGGGATGTCTGAAGAAAAGTGCAGAGGCAGTTCAACGTTCCACATTGGCATGATACACGCAGAGACGACGAGTGAAATTATTGACGAATTCAGGACACCCCCATCATGACTTTCAGATGAAGCGTTGAGGATGGTGGTGGAAGCAAGAACAAAGAAATATAGACGAGCGAGCGAGGTGGGTAAAAATGGGAGACAAAAGACAGAAAATATGATTGGTATTGAGCAATAATTTGCCGAAAAAGAGGCTCTTTAGGAGACCATATTTCTGTTTGATGCAACAAGAACTGAGTTAGAACGTTTAGAGCCAAACACAACTGAACAGTAGTGAACAGTTGGGTGAATGAAAGTGGGATGGTGGAATGAAGTCGGAAAGAGAGCGTTAATGAACAAATGTTAGAAAAGAAAGGTGCGTTTACTGGAAGAAGGAGAGAAAGACATATTGATGGCAGTGCGCTTTGTGTGGGCCGATGCATTTCTGTATGAGGAGGGTTGGGTGGTTCGATAAGAGCCAATAGGCAACATGAGAGCTATCAGGTTCGGGGGGGAGAAAGGGAGTGGGATAGAAAGCAGAACAGGCCGGTGCGGCCCTGGGCAATGCACAGCACGGTGGATGGGATGAGCTGGAACGAGACGAGGTCAGCGAATGCCAGTCCGCGCTTGAGTGAGCGTCTGCTTGAGCGAGTGACCCGTAGTACGAGGTGTTCCACGCTGCCTTTGTGGGCAAACGAGCGAGTGCGCGGGCTGATGGTCACCTACACTGCTTTGGAACGTCACGCGAATTGCTGTGGGATGTGGACAACCAACCCTTTTCCAATGTCGTTTCCAGAGAGCTCTTGTGCATGCTCTAGCTTGATAAAGAGAATTAATTAACCACCTTATTGTCCGCCAAGAATGTAATTGCTGTTAGACACAATTTACACGCTTGCTTTTGACGAGCGATTTCGGAGTTTAAGAGAACGCGCATATGCGCCATGCCTCTTCAGGATTTGCAGAAAACCACCCCGCATATACGTATGTTCACTAAAATTTCTGAATCATCAAAAGAACAGGATGACCTTAGCATTACCGTTATCTACTCGCTTTTCTCCCAAAAATTTTCTCCCTGAACAACTAAAAAATATAATTTTTTTAAATATATACTACTATCTGATTACCTGACGTTGCCCGGTTTTTTATGTAACACAATCATCTGTTAAGTAGACTTATCCACCCCTCAAGCTTCGTTAGTCTCTGTCGAACACACTATCCGGCCTCGTAAGGCGGACCTACCTACATATTCCGTCCCTCTCATTCAACCACCTGTCGCTGTATCTGTTCCTGCCCAACTGCCCAATCGCCCAACCGCCCAACTGCCCAACCGCCCAACTGCCCAACCGCCCAACTGCCCAACCGCCCAACTGCCCAACCGCCCAACTGCCCAACCGCCCAACTGCCCAACCGCCCAACTGCCTAACCACTCAACTGCCCTAACTGCCCAACCGCCCAACTGCCCAACCGCCCAACTGCCCAACCGCCCAACTGCCCAACCGCCCAACTGCCCAACCGCCCAACTGCCCAACCGCCCAACTGCCCAACCGCCCAACTGCCCAACCGCCCAACTGGCCAACCGCCCATCCGTCCAACCGCCGAACTACCCGCTCAACTGCCCGGCGCCCGCCCGCCCGCCCGCCCGCCCGCCTGCCCGCCCGCCCGCCCGCCCGCCCGCCCGCCCGCACGCACGCACGCACGCACGCCCGCACGCCCGCACGCCCGCACGCACGCACGCCCGCCCGGCGGCCGGCCGGCCGGCCGACCGACCGACCGACCGACCGACCGACCGACCGACCGACCGACCGACCGACCGACCGACCGACCGACCGCCGACCGACGACGGGGGACCGACGGAGAGACCGACAGCAGAAGGACCGACCGACCGCCCCTGCCGCACAGCCGCTCAGTCGCCCATCTGGCGAAGATCGATACCCGGCTGCGGTGCGCGTCTCAGCTGTGCGAAGCGCCACGCGCGCCGCGCGGGCGGCGCCACTCCGCTTCCGCGTCTGCGCCTCGCGGCCTCCACATCCACGCCCGGCGTTCGCATGTGCAAAAAGAGTGCCGTTATTAATCCTAGCGATATCGTGGAGTACATGACGCTGTGCGTTATCAACTGGTGCCTCCGGAGGCCACACTTTAAGTAGATGATTTTTTACAATTTTGTTAAATTAATAAATGTAGTTTACTAATAACGCACATGTGTACTCATTTAAATAAAAAATATTGGATCTGCATACGAAAATAGATATACTTTCTTGCATTTAAGTCTGTCGTATCTAATTACTTAACCATAAGTTTCACATCAAATAAATAAAGTTGAAAGTATCTTCATGGTGTAGCAATGTATTAAAATATATCATTTTAGAAACCTAAAATAGTAGAAGTACTCAAAACATACGTTTTGGCTTTTCAGTTTTCGAATGAGTAGTCCCAGATATTTTTCCCATAGCCAAAGGCGTGATAGATCAATTTCTAATCAACACTTATTCTCCACGTCATATGAAAGTACGGTCTCGTCTGAACGCATTGACAGTCTACGAATGTCGTAAAATTATTCCAACAAGATGTCGTCTCCCTCATTGCTTTCTTTACAGCCGTCACTGCGTCGACGTTTATTAATGAAATGATTATCAAGGCCACTATATGACAGGCAGCAATACCGTGGTAGGAGTGGAAACGAAAATTGGTATGTATGTTTCAATGATGTATTATTAATCCAAAATATTGAAGCCCATTTGCCGCTAATCCTGAGGATGTAATAAAAATGGTGTTTGGGAAATTTTTCTAAAACTTCTCATTGAAACTTGTTAAAACAGCTAAATATATAGTATTACTGACATAGTAGTACATTATGGTGATATATTTTCATTCAAAGTAAATATTTGTGTGTAACGAACATGGATAACTTTTAAATTGTAAACATAATTCATCCACGCAAAACAGGAATTTCATTGTTTTGAAACTGATCGATGAGAATGCATTATCAACTGACAACACCGATGCAAACAACGTTTATATGAACCGATCGCGTATTGTATCTATTCCAGAAAATAATGAAGGATATCAATAAATTCTCTGATGCCGATGAATTACTGCATAGGTTAACATTATTTTCATATCATTAAATTCGTTTATCTATTCATTTTTTCTCTACATTTCCTTATAGTTTAGTTAATTTTACTATCTTTCAAATTTACAATGTTAATTACGTAGCATCATCTTATTACTAATTGTAAGCAATTATCCGGAAATCTTGCTAAGCGTGATTTTAGAGAAATAACAATTTGAGCAAAGGGTGTAAAAGAAGATCAAATATAAACGCTATCTTACCTACAATTGGTGTAAACTCGTCGATCTCAGTTGTTGCGGCGAATGGCCGTAAAAACAAATACCTAAAAAAATAGGGTTTTCAAATTTACTTTCTTTCAGTCCATCTGAATGTTTTTCGTGGACATTTTAATAACATATTTTGATATTAGAATATTTTCCGATATTATTATTGTGCGTGTTCATATCCTATACGTAAAGACAAATAACACTTGTAGCGATTTAAGTCCATTCATCTTAAAAACAATACTAGGACAAAATGTTCCGGACTTTGATGTCGAGATGCAAGCAAAGTTCCATCGTTACTTGGGCACGAGTTCATTTCCTGTCAGTTAAACGACGAACGATTAAACAATCTACAGCGTCTCGTTCGGAGTCTACATCCCTTTTCGGCGCGCACCCGTTGTTCACACAGAAAACAACACCTGACTTGTTATCGCCGCGTGCTCGTGGACGGCCTGTGGCGCGGGGGCGGGGCCGGGGCCGGGGCCGGGGCGGGCTGCCGGCAGTCTACCGTCCTGCGCCGCCCGGGTGCAGTGGCGGCGGGGCAGCCGCGCCCGCAGCTTATCTGATGCCGTGTCCCCGGGATTGACTCGCTAATGGGGCGACTATCTGCGCCGTGCATCGCACCGCATCGGCACCCCGGCGGCGGTCGTTGCGGCTGCACTGGCGGTGGCTGCTGGGAACCGCGGCGACAGTCATAGTGTAGAGCAGGGGGGGGGGACTTGGGGGGGGGGCGGGGACGGGGTATCGGGCGGGTGGAGAGTTGGTGTGAGGGTGGCTGGGGATGTTTTTGTTGGGGTGGGTGGAATCGTTGGATTCGGTGGGGATGAAGATGATGGTGTCGAGTTGGTTTCGGGGTGGTAGAAACGTTGGCGTCGTATAGGTGGAGACATTGATTTTGGGGGAGTGGTATGGGAAGTTTTTGGTTTAGTGGGTAGAAGTTGGTGTCGGAGGGTATGCCGGCGACGATCAGGTTAGAGGTAGTGGAGGCAGCTGATGGCCCCCGACTGCGTCCTTTATTAATTGTTTGGCACCTCACGGTTTGGGGTTCGTTCGCGCGTTGAGTTTCGACCAGCTGTCTGACATCAGGAGGAGCGCACTTCACATCTCACTTAAGTGAGAAAGCGATACATAGTGGTACTCTTGTGTTCATTTGAAAACTCCTTATGTTTCTTAGAAAAGGGGGACTGCTGAAGTGTATTAAAGCGAATACTGTTCAATTAATAAGTGTGATATTTACATTAGCACTTTTCATACTTGTTTTAATTCTTTATAACGTAAGTTTTGGATTTAATTTCTCGAAATATATTAGCGTCAGCTATCCAAATGGAGGTTTTATCTATTAAATGGCATATTTGATGTATGTGAATGGAAAATCAATTGAAATTCATGAAATTCCCTTAAATATACTTTGAGAACAGTTATCGAACTGTGGAAGGGACGGACACCTTTCCGAGTTTCGCTGTCAATTGCTACTTTGTTGTCGCCTTGTGATTGATCGGTGTCCTCTCATTATTTTCGAAAGGGAATGGAGCTTTAAAGAACATTAAAAGGCCGTGACACACTTCAGTCTATCTTTATCATCCTACTAATATCCAGGTACAGAAAGTCAACCCCTCATTTGGAAATTACCTTGCTTTTGACTTTTTCCATTATTCTTGTTTTCTATGTGCATTAATTTTAACAAACATATCGACATAAAGGTCATTTCTTGCTCACAATAAATATTTATTGCCACAAAACAGCAGAACTATAATTACAACATGTTACCAATATTTTTCATAACTGTTGTTGTTTTGCATGAAGTGTTTGCAACATTAAAATTATTACATGTAGAATTATTTCCATTTACAATGTATTGGCAGACGTTCGATATAAATTACAGTTCTCTGCACGAACCGTATTGATTTTGTAATGTCGAAGATAATAAACTAATAATTCTTCTGTAGGTCATTAATTACGCGACGTCATACGTGCGTCACACGTACCGCTTCGCCCGCGCATTCAATCACTGTTCTATCAGATCACCGAACTCGAGTTCCTTTGCGGTGAGGCCGCCGCCGCCGCACTCACCGTCACTGTTACACCTCACCCCGCCCATTTCTAGTTACCTCCATCTACGGATCCATCCTCCATCTCCATCTATGCCCGCCGCATCCCTCCAAGTTTCCTTCTGGTACTACCAACTTCTTCGTCGTATTCCCCGGTTCGTCCGCCAAGTTCCGGCTGCTCCGATATGCATTGCTTTCCAAACATCTCCATCTTTTCCGGACACGTCCGTCCCTTACTGTTCTGTCTCTTCTTGTCACTTTGTTGTGTTGGTCTTTCTTCATTATCCCTGCTCCCAGGCCAGCCCTTTACGTAACCTCCTCAAATTTCTCCACTTTCTACGAACCTGGTTCGACCATACTACCCACTCTCCGCTGTTGACACATCTCGAGACCTCAGTGCCACGCTACCTCCGACAGCCCCACCACAGCAGCGTTATACTGCCACTTGGCCTTGTCTCCCGTTTCCACTCCATCCTGCTACTAACTCTTCGTTCTTCCCAATTCAGCGTCCGTCTCCTCAATCCGTCCTCCCACCCCTTTTCCATGTCTACTATTCTCCTTTCTCCGCCTCCGCTTCCCTTCAGCCCACTCGCTCCTCTCCCAGCCTCCGCCGCGGGGTCCCTCATCGATGCAACCTTGGGTTATCGCCCTGCGAACGCGGGTCATTTGTTAACGCCACCCCCGCGCGCTCTGCTCGCTCACCGCGGCTCCGTAAGCAAATATTGACGTCGGCCTCTAAGACGAGCTCGCGGGGCGGCGGCGACGGCGGCGGCGGTGAAGGCGGAGGCCGCGGCTGTTTATCACCGCAATTATCGCGCAGCACCCCGCGGCCGATCGCGGCGCCTCCCGCGGCGGAGATCATTAGTCAGCGGGAGCGGCCGTATCGCGCAGCGCTATCGCCAACAGACGGGCGCGCGGCGGGCAGTCCGCTCGGCGTCTTCGCTGCAGGACGGCGCGGGACGAGGCGGGATGGACTGGTGGATGTGATGTGGTGGAATGGAATGGGATGGGATGGGATGTGGCAGAATGGAATGAGATCGGATGTGGCGGGATGGGATGGGATGGGATGGGATGTGGCAGAATGGAATGGGATCGGATGTGGCGGGATGGAATGGGATGGAATGGGATGGGATGGGATGGGATGGGATGGGATGGGATGGGATGGGATGGGATGGGATGGGATGGGATGTGGCGGAATGGAATGGGATGGGATGTGGCGGAATGGAATGGGATGGGATGTGGCGGAATGGAATGGGATCGGATGTGGCGGATGGAAGGATGGAATGGGATGGGATGTGGCAGAATGGAATGGGATTGGATGAGGGGAGATGGAAATCGTTGGGACGGGACGGGAGTGGACGGTGGTCGAGATAGGGTCGAAGGGGTCGAGATAGAGACGGAATAAGAAGAAATGGGATTGAATGACTTCGAGACAAGCGGCTGAAGTTTATTGTAGGGTTTTTACTGGGAGCTGATGGGTTTTTACTCCTTGAGAGACATTTCATTTTTATGTCCATGCGATTGAATGGAATGCTGTAGAACGTGGGTTTTGATATCATGCCTTTGTTAAGAGACGAGGGTCTAGATATCCCAGTGTTTTTATACAAAATTGCGTGTGTCTTTTCACCTCTTGCACCAGTCTTAACTATCTTTGCAATTCTTTAAAATGCCTAAATTCTGACATGTGTGCGAAGTTGCAACTCAAAAGAACTGCTTTTACGACTAAAAATTCGAGATCGTGTTGTTGAGGTGATTCAATTTTTAGTATAGGAAGGAAAAGTTAAAATATTGTGGGATACATGGCTATTCCATTTATAATAACCCTTTTTTACTTCAAAATATTTTAAAGAAATACTGTTTCATTGCATCTATTAAATCTATTTCCAATTTCACCGCAACAAATATTTCTTGGGAAAAAAACAAACAAACAGGAATTGATCTTCAATGTCCCCGCTTTCAACTGATATCTCTCTGAATCTCATTCTGATATCTCTCTGAAAACTTCATTTTCATTTCCTGTAAATAAGGTCCTGAACCTGCTGTTGTCTCGCGATTAAATATATCTTGTGAGCATTTCGATATAACTGCTTTGAATGAAAGAACACGATCATCTGACGTTCACCACGAAATTGTACGACGTATGCATGACGATTTGTGTTGGCCGTCTTTATGTTAGCCTGCAGAGTCGTCACACAAGCAGAACGTTCCTTAATACACATAGTCTCCTCTACGATGGAAGGTTTTTTAATCGAACTATTTAATTTTCAAAGTAATCAAACGTGCTTAATGCAATTCATTATGAACTGTGATCCACATGTGCGGTAGATTAGAGGTCTTCAAGGTCCTAATATGCGAAATTATATCTGTCTGTTTAATCAGTGAAATATTTGCCAGAAATCTATGTGTGCATTCTCTCTCTAATAAAGTTGTTTTGTTCCAGGTATGTATGCAGCAATATTTGTGGGCAGTGGTTACGTAAGTAAAGATACGGACGTTTTCACAAACGTATTGACACGATGGGAATTCAAGTAGCATTCATGTTTAAATACAACTTAATAAAATAAAACTGAATATTGAGAGATGAATTTTTGGTGGAAAGATTTCTACCTGAAAAATAAAAATTAAGGATTTTGTTTTCCCTTGTACATTTTATTTCTTTATGCTTTTAGAGATCAAATAATTTTTAATTCTTTAATTAATAATTCATTGAATTTTTAATTTAAATAATTCTGTATTTGTTTATAAATAATTGTTCAAAAAGTAGTTTTTTTTTACTTCAGACATCATAACTCTGTAACAATTTGATACATTTTGATAATTGTTTATAAATTTATTCTGGACATTTCAGTTCATATAACTGAAACTTTTACTGATACGTTCACTGTTCTAGTTCATTTACTAGAGTAAAAATAATTATGTTATTATATTTTGCAGTTTGTGATTTAGGATACTTGATATGCATGAATGTGCTGAAATTTGCCAATTCGGGAAAATGCATCTAAAGTTCACTCACTAAGCGCTTGACAGTTGGTACTCTCTTAAAAAAGCAAAATATTTGCTCAAAAACTAAGCTCGTAGCAAGAAATGTTTGGAATTATTTAAAGGAGAATCACACAGAGCATACGATCAAATAAAAATTGAAAAACATGAAATTTCATGATTTTTTATCATTTTGGGGTAGACAGCTACCTAAATATTTTTTTCTCGATAAATTCGAATTTCCATCGTTGTTACTATCTTTTCAGCTGTTCACATACCCTTTGCATATAATGCAAAGCTCGAATAAGAATTCTGATACACAAGCATTTTATTTATATTGTGTTACACTTTTATTAAATGATCGTAAATGTGTTTACATCTATTTACTTACTGCAGAGTGTCTTGCAAATAATTAAAACTCTATCGAGAGAAAGGAAGTAGAGAGGGGGAGGAAGAGAGAGAGAGAGAGAGAGAGGGAAGAGGAGAGGGAGGAAGAGAGAGAGAGAGGGAAGAGGAGAGGGAGGAAGAGAGAATGAGGGAAGAGGAGAGAAAGAGTGGAGAGGAGAGAGATTGAGGAAGAGAGAGCGGAGGAGGAAGACAGCCGGGGGGAGAGAGAGAGAGAGAGAGAGAGGGGGGGGGGAGAAAGAGGGAGGAAGTGAGTGAGTGAGAGAGAGGAAGGGAGGGAGTGAAAGACAGAGAGAGAAGAGATAGCCAACTATGGACTGTGTGTCAGGCATTAAGTAGTTCCCTGTGTAAAGATAAAGCAAGGTAGCCATATTAAAAATGCATGAATGTCATTATAATTTATCCATTCTTTTTTTTCTGTTTATGATATTTCTGAATTTTATAATTATAAAAAAGCAATTAAGCTGGAGAATGTATTTGCAACTGTTACTCTGAGAATTCCTTGCAGTCGATCTTCCAGATACCACAAAATCACAGTTTTATTAAAAAAATCAAATAGTTACTAACAAGAAATTACCACTAAGAGATGTAATATGAACTGAATTTTTGTAGATATGCAAGGCTTTTAGAGTAACGGCCAGGAGTGGAAAAGCAAGTAGATTAACATAATCGACGAAGATCTCTTTCTACCCTGTCGAAACATTTTAAACCGAGCGAGTAAATATTTCAAACAGGCCCGTAGGAAAAAAAACTACCCGTGTGTAGCGTTTACTAAACTCCACTCCAACGGATCGGACACCCCTCTCTTCCGCCGATGCCCCGCCTCCAACGCCGCCGCCGCCGCCAGACCTCGCCGCCGTCCGGACGCACCCCGGGCAAGAACCGCGGTTCGCTAATTGCCGCCGTGTTTTGTCTCTGCGGCATGTTTAGTGGCGCCGCCGCCCGGCGCGCCGCTGTCGTCCGGCGGGGGCGGTCGGTCGGATGGCACGGCTGGCGCTCGCCATACTCGGCATACTTCTTGCGCGCACGTCGCCGGATGCCTGCGGCAGCTGCGGCGTTGCAGTTCGCGCGGGCTATGCGTTAATTAAACATGCGCGTACGAGTGTGAGTGACGTTTCAATAAGGCTTCTGCCGGTATTTGGCATGGGAATTAAATGTCAATTCGACGCGGGATCCCGCGCGCTACCTGGCGGGTGAGCGAGCCGACGCGGCACGGCGTATCCGCCGGGTTGTGTTGGCAGCTGCGGGCCGCTCGCGCGCGGGCAAGGATTTTATAGTCCCCTGGAGGACGGCACGTCAAATATTTCAGATACGTCATCGATATCTGCTTGCCACACAAGGATGTCAGGAGGGGTTGCGATAAGTTCCGAAACGCGCACTCCGATGGGTTTCGACTGTTATGCCTTTGACGTTTGTAGTATACTGCTGTCGAGATGGCATTTGTATTCATTAATGAGTTGTTGTGATTGTTGATCTGGCGTTCGTGCTACACTTGCGATTTGTGGCGTGTAGAGTGCCCCTGCCCTGGCTCTGACATTTCAGCATATCTAGGTGCATGAAGTGTGGTCGTATGTTTAATTTGTTCTCGAGGTTGTGATAATTTGTTTTGTGTGAATAGCTCTTGTACAAAAAGATAATGTCATATTTTATGGCGAGCGAGAATTATGATGAGTTTTTGTCGAGTTAATATATTACAGTAGACATAAGCGTTGGCTGCATTTCACTTTAATGTAATGTGGGAATAGTTCGTTTAATAGAATGATAAATTTTGTTTAGAAATTTGCAGATTGATGATGTAAAATATTTATAAATTATTATAAAAATTTATTAATTAAATTTGCAATAAATGACCAAATTCATTATGTTTTTGAAACGGTAAAAACTTTTCCAAACACTTTCTGAATTTAATTAACTTCGAGTTGTTAGAAATTGTAGTAATATTAGAGAACATGCATCCAGCAATTCTGTTTAGTAAAATAAATATTAAGTAAAGGAATAATTTTACACGCAAAAAGTTACGAAATATTCATCAAGTATTGTCTTGTTAAAACGAAAAGTACTGATTTTTGGACAGAAAAAAACTTGATTATGTGACCCTGTAACCGACGAAGTGGATTTTTACCCTGTTACAGGAGAGGTCTTGTATTAAAAGAATTACTTTTCCTTACACGCTGTGCATCTAGAATTCACGTTTTGAGGGTATACGATACCACAAAATCCAATGTTTGGTCAAACATCTGGCCGTCTCTTTGCGTAGACCCTAAACCATGCACAGAATTTTCACCGAATTTCATATTCCTCGATCGTTCTGGCTGGCTCTTTATTCCATCACGACGATTTAAATTTAAAACGGATAATTTAATTTTTAGCGTACGTTTTACATGAATCCCTAACGACATTTCCAAAATGTTCTCCAAAATAGCTTAGTTTTTTTACTGTCTATTTAATTTTGATGCACGAATATATCAGAGAAATCTTATCAAATGGGGTAGATCCGATTTTTATTGACAACTGAAATGTGAATTTTTTGAAGTCAGACTTTTCTTAAATGTAAATGCGAACTAATTTATAGTAGTTCTTTCACTATGGCTTCATAGATGTTTCCTTGGTGTGTTCAAATGTTGCTTGCGAGACCAAAGTAACGCTTCGTGTATCAACTCAACCATTTTGCGGGTTGAACACTCTTTTGAATATTCAACTAGTTTTACAATATTACGTAACAGTTACAAATAATACGACGAAGTTCGTGATATTGTTACGCCACCAGTCTGTATTTGCGTCCTGGGTGTTGACTTCCGTGAAATCATCTTTGCTAGTCAGAAAATGAGTTTCTCGTTTATATTGCCCAATAAATAGATATCTTTCTTCTTTATGCGTCAGAAGACATTAAATAAAAACTTCAAACTGTACAAGAACAGTCGTAATATGTATTTAAAAGCAGAATAAAATAGTTTCTTGTTGCAATATTGGCCCGGTCTCATCTTCATTCTTTATTATTTAGGGAAACGATATACTCCTAGGCTTGCTTAACTACGTGCTTTTCAAAAGAAAAACATTAAATTTTTATGTCTCATTTTCTGGATGACATGGTTTTAATTAAGAAAAATAAACCTGCCTTGCATTTCCATGTATATGCATAATCTGCTGTTTTTGCAAATAAACTTTTCGTAAAGAAGTCTAGACATACAAGATTCGTAAAATTCGATGAAGTAAAATATAGGTTTTAAAAAAGTATGTTATGATTCAGGCTTAATAATATTTATCCATAAATTCAAAATTTTACAAAGTTACCCCTTAGCAAAAATCCATTTGGCTTGAGCCGAACCCATCATTGCCTTGAGTCTATCCTTTTACTCAGTCTAGAAGAAGGGTTACATGGAATTAAAAACACCCGATAACATTTAATTTTACTACTCTCAACCTGATTCCATCTCACACAAGCAACACCATCCATCCTCCGCAAACATCTGAAGTGAACGTTATCTACTTGCGACAGTCTCCCGCGTGGCGCGCTGTGGTGAGTGCTTCCCTTCCTATCCCCTCCACCCTCTCCCCGTCCCCAGGTGGGGAGGAGCCTCCGTCGTTTGGGCCGCGCCGCCTCCCTTACTCTATATAGAGGGCGAGCGGCGGAGGCGGTTGGGGCGTAAGCTCTTTAGATCTTGGCAGAAACTTCGGCTGAAGAAATATATATAGGGAGCCAAGTTTGCCTGGAGGATGTTCATATCGCAGACGGTGTCTTTGATTAATCGGGAGTCCTCCCCTTCTCTCACCTCCATAGCGTTCGGCCTGCCTCCTTCCCCAACCTCCTGTAACCCCTCTTCCGTCGTCGTAGCTACTACTGCTGCCTCTGGCATCCAACCGATCCGTTCCCACTGTTTCAGTTTGCTCCGCATTGTCAGTGCTACTCGTCAAGCGTTTCAGCGTACTTCTCTCACTGCAATCCCACTTCGCGCTCCAAGGGGCCGAAGCCCCCACCAGTTTCCGCCTTGCCCCTGTCTCTTTCTCATGATTTTCTCGATTTCATAGTGACTCCATCTCTATCAGGAGTTCATGCCTTAGCCGTATCCTGTCATTTCTCAACTTTACTTTCACGCTCCTTATTGTTTGATCGCAACCCCGTCTCCATCCCGTCTCCTTTCCGTTTCCTTTTCGTCTCCATCCGTTCCCGTCTCCATCCCGTCTCCATCCCGTCTCCATCCGTCTCCATCCCGTCTCCATCCGTCTCCATCCGTCTCCATCCCGTCTCCATCCCGTCTCCATCCCGTCTCCATCCCGTCTCCATCCCGTCTCCATCCCGTCTCCATCCCGTCTCCATCCCGTCTCCATCCCGTCTCCAGCCCGACTCCAGCCCGACTCCAGCCCGACTCCAGCCCGACTCCTGCCCGACTCCAGCCCGACTCCAGCCCGACTCCAGCCCGACTCCAGCCCGACTCCAGCCCGACTCCAGCCCGACTCCAGCCCGACTCCAGCCCGACTCCAGCCCGACTCCAGCCCGACTCCAGCCCGACTCCAGCCCGACTCCAGCCCGACTCCAGCCCGACTCGTGTTTTTCCTTTCCTTCATTTTAATTTCCCATAGATTGCACCTTCAACATTCGCCTCCCGGCTTCCAGCACTTCATTTGTTTTCCATTTTTTCCTTACGCCACCTCTCTCATTCTTCCATACCTCCTTTGCCATTTCCACGCTCACTCTGCCACCCAATGTCATTAACCTTTCCTCGTCGCGTATTTTCACTGCCTGCTACGCACCGCCTCGTCGTGTCGCAGACGCATGCAAACTCTTCACGTAGCACAATGAGGAACTGCGAAGTACAGACAATCAGTCGTTCGCACGCGCCGGTGCGGTGGCTCTTTCGGAGGTGGAGAGGTGGAGAGGAGCTTACATCGAGTCATCAGAGACAGTCAAAGAGGACGAGGATGAAAAGGAATGAACCAGATGCAAGGGATACATGTGGGAAGGTGACGGAACGCGGATAGTCGGGTCACGAAGGGACTGATTAAGTGAGATGAAGAGGCAGCGGGGCGGAAAGAGAAACAACTACCGGACGCTATAGAAAGTAGTGGAGCGACTCAGGACGGGATGGAAGGAGGGTGCTGCAGGATCCTTCTGGATAGAACGAGATAGTGAAAACGGTCTGGGGGAGATGGAGCCGTCTGGAACGGATGTGTCGGACCGGTCTCTGGGACGGAGGGGGAAGGTACTGGGCGAAGGGGTCGCTTGCGGCTGGAATTGATCGAGGAGGATGGCAGGACGGGATGAAGCACGTTGGATTGACTTCGGGAAGGGATGAATGAAATGGGTCACCACCACGTTGCTCCGGTGCAGCGCGGCGCTGATCTGGCAAGCAGTGCCACGTGCTTCGGAGCAGGAGGATCGCAACACGCGACGAGTGGCAGACGGTTCGGTCGCACGGGGCGCCCAGATGACGGAAAGGTATGCCCGAAGACACAAAAAAATTTCAACTCGCGAATATTGGGAAATCTTGGTAGAGTGCATTTGTAGAGAAGCATTTGGTAATGAGCTTTTTTTATGAAGGCATGAAGACTAATATACGAGGCATACACGATGCTGTCTATCTCTATCAGGATCTATAATCCACCTTACTGGCGTATGGCTTTACACATTTGGTAGTGTATAAACCGAAAACAAACTGTGAATATCATGAATAAAGACTGAATAAGTGTTGTAGTTTTTTTTGTTGAAATATTTACTAACGCGTATAAAATTTTATATACTAAAATTTACAATAATCGAACATATTTCTCTATTTCACGTGAACTATAATAATCAGTAAATTAAAACTATATTAAACATATGTATCATGTCCTCCTGATGGTTGGGTTCAGCCTCCATATTCATTAATTAAACATTTAGCTATGCAAACAGCCTCGTCACATCCCGATAACCACTTCCTGACTTTTCTCCACTTTTGATCGCAATGTTTCATCTACCATGTAGTAATTCATAATTTTAATATTAGGATTGTTATCATATATGCATCAAAAACCCTTGAAGAGTTTGTGCTCGTTTGAATTCGAATCCTTACGAGGTTTTTACCTTCGTTCTACTAAAGAAGTTTGTATCCAACTTCTTCCACAACGGATTTTTCCCGCACATCTCGCGCCCGGCGCCCGCTCTGTCCACTCCTCTCGACGTAAAAGAAGACCTGAAGTGGCTGCTGAAAGATGTCCTCGATGATACTGTAGGTGTTAGTACGATCAGAATTAGGTGAGGTGATTGAAATATGGCAGAGGAGGTAAATACTGCAGAGATAGTAGTTATGAAATAAGGTGATAAAAGATAAGAAGTCACTAAGGAGTGGATAAAGGAATACTAAATATAAATGATATACGAAGAAAATGATTTGTAAAGAGGAAGATAATACGTAAGAAGTATTAGCAAAAAGTACGTTTTGTAAAGGTAAATTTCGTAAATTGTAAATACATTTTCGAAAAGAGAACACTTCGGGAAATGCAAGAAAAGGGGACTACGCCTAAATAGGCGGGAGAAAGGTGAAGAAGTGACGAAACGAAGATGACTGAAGAGATGGGAGCGAGTGTGAAATCTGTAAGACAGCCGTCAAGGGACGGCTGTCTTACAAGACGAAACCCCCAGCGTTGTACAGAGTTCAGACAAAGGATCGAAACATAATAGGGAGGGTCGCACGGGGGCTTGCAATGGAACACACGCGGGGGTACACGGGGTCCCTTCCGCCCGAGGGCACGACCTTTATACGCGGCGCCCCTCGACTCGCGTTCTTGGAGGGCCCCCCTGCCCTCCCTGCCATTCAGCGGCGACTTAATTAATTGTGTTTGACTGGAATTCCGCGCTCTCTTCATAAGTGACGGCTGCGTTCTTTCCGTTTCGCGCCTGGAGGAGCGCTGGGGCGGCGGGGGAGGCGCGTCTACTCCGCCCCAACTGCCGACGTGCGAATAGAAGCGAAGTAGCCCCGCTTGCTCACGGATTCGGTCATCCCGTCTTAAGTAATTACTCACTTACCCACACCACGCGCTTCTTCGGGCAAACTTACTACAGTGTTGTATATTTCGAGGATCGAAAAACGGTGAATGCTTATTGTACAAATTGTTCTAAAGTATTCTTGAGTTTCCGACTTTTTTATATCTCTCTCTCTCTCTCTCTCTCTCTCTCTCTCTCTCTCTCTCTCTCTCTCTCTCTCTCTCTCTCTCTCTTTCTCTCTCTCTTCTCTCTCTCTCTTTCTCTCTCTCTTTCTCTCTCTCTCTTTCTCTCTCTCTCTTTCTCTCTCTCTCTTTCTCTCTCTCTTTCTCTCTCTCTCTCTCTCTCTTTCTCTCTCTCTCTTTCTCTCTCTCTTTCTCTCTCTTTCTCCATCTCTCTTCTTTCTTTTATTTTCCTCATCCCATATCTCTCGTGCTCTTTTTCCCCTTATCTGTCTTTCCCATTTTTCCTAATGCTGTGTCTGTTACTGGTGTTCTATACATTGTAACATTGCGTATACTGTGTATTTTCTGTATTCAAAATATTCCTCCAGAACTATATTATATGCTTTCCTTTGTTTTGAGCTGGTGTAAATGAATTGACGAGGATTTTATTCAGGTTTTGAGTTCGAATGTAATACATTTTAACTGATGATATAGACAGTTGTGATAATCTGGTACAAAAGAGTAATGATTGTAAAATAATAAGTATTCAAGCAAAATTTAATTAAAGATAAAGTATACATAGATGTGACTTAATCAAAACATATATCTTTGCTGAATATAAGAACAAATTAATTGAAATGGTAAGATAATTAAATTAATGCTTATCCTATCTCGGCTTTCTAGAGTGAGAAACCCTTTCATGTCACGAGCCTGGTGTTTTTCAATTTGACTTCGAGCAACTATGTTCGTTGCTTCACTCAAAATGTATCTTTTCGTCGAATGTCTAGAATTTGCATAGTTAGTTTCTTGGTGTCGCTTTCCATTGGCTCGTGTGCCACTGCCTAGATGTCTGTCAATGCCAACTGGTCGCTAGCTGTCCCTTCGTCCTGCCCACAACCTTATCTGCCACTGTCCGTCTTCCTCTGCCTGCCACTGTTAGCGAATCTCGTCGCCTCCTCGTTGTTGTCTCATTGCCATTCAACCAGTCTGTCACTGTCGTCAACAACTCGCGACCTCACCCTTAGGTTGCAAGTTTTGTAATTTGCCATATAAAGAACTCGAAAATACTTGCAGTTTACAGGGGCATGTAAGAGGCGAGAAGTGGCATACGCTCGTGAGACTGTACATGCACTGTGAATGTACATGTACGTACTGTGAATGTATATGCATATCACTACCGTGAGACGTTCGTCTCACGGTCTACAGTCAAGTACGTGGCACTACTAGCCTCTTTGCAATTAGATACAATTAATAAAACTATTTTTAGTACTTATCTGAGTATACGTCTGTTCGCCTAGTGGTGTATCATTGTATTCCTATAGAAGAATTACATATCTCACACTGATTTTCTCATTGAGTGTCAGTATTAGTTGCTTATTATATCAAAAAATAATTATTTGTATTGTTCCTCTGCACTTGAAAATCACTATAAAAAACAAATTTGGAATTCGGAAAAATCACTATAGTTCAATGTATATAAAATATTGAACTAAGTTAACTCGACCTGCGATTATATAAGTCTCTCTCTTCGCTTTCGACAAGATTATAACTGTCGTTTAATCTAGCAAAGTCGACGTGAGTCTCAGATAGGATCAAAATTGACCTTAGGAATTAAATTCCATCAAGTCCCCATTTCAAGAAAGTACTTACTTACAAACAAATTATTCAGAAGAAAGCATTAAATTGCACAGGTTTTATGACACATTTTACTTTGTGTTCCGTGTACGCTGTGTGCCAACTCACTGTTTGAGTGTTCCAAGTGGTAACGGACAACAAGAAAGAGGCGGCAACGAGCCAAGTAACTTGCGGTAGATACAACACCTTCTGTGGTTCTTGAGACAAAAATGTGGTGTGTGTTTGTGTGCAGAGAAGAATAAGCTGCGTATATTTTGGGGATTACGGTTCAAAACACAGGTCAATTATGTCTCTGTATTAAAATATAGAAATACATTTTTTTTTCTTAATTTTTATTGTATATCAGCCTATGTTTCTGAAAATTATTCGAAAACTACTAATATTTTGGAAAAATTGTACACGATTTTATTTCAAGATCTGTATTTAAACAATATATTTCATTGAAAAAATCTCTATCTTCAATATTGTAGTTGTAGGAAGACGCCAGAACAATGTTGAACTATTTCAATTTTCGAAGAGTCAGGGATTTCAACGAAAATGAGACTAGCGCAATTTTAAAAGTTCTTTACGCTGTCTGAGGACGAAAGTTAAACAAAATATTTAGAACCATTTTTCAGCAAATATTGAGGCATCATGTAAAGTATCCCCCAAAATCATTATATCCGTTTCGAACATGCAGGGCCTTTCATTTAGATTAATCGAGGAAACTAAGTTTTGGAGAAAATCACCCGAACGATTAAGGCGCTATTGTCAACTACTAACTGACGTTTTGCCGTCAATCGAGTTTTCAGTATCAAGGACCCTCAAAACCTGAATTACGTCAATTCAACAGAAATTAAATGTTTTAATACTTTCGTGTAAATAATTAGTAGAGGGTTCGCAAATAATCCGCACATCACGTTTCAGTGTGTGTTCCTTCGGGAGGTGAATGAGGAGCCCATGGGGCAGGGCAGGGCCAGCGCCACTTGACCTCAGACAGCGCAAAGGGCGTCACGGAGCAATCGCGAAGGGCGATTTTTCTTCGCACAGCGCGGCGTTCTCCGGGCACGCGATCGCAGTAGGAAACGCCAAGCCGCCGCTAACGATCATCCAGTTTTTGCCTCTCGCCGTCTCGGCGTAAAGGCACACCGTTTGCACCCGCTGTATACCACCTCCGTCGTCTTCATCGTGTTACATCCGTTTCACTTGGCTGACTCTCCACCCTTTTTCGCTCCGACCTGATCTATCCAGTCCCTTCCCGCTTCTCCCCGCTCCTTCTCCCCCCGCCACGCCCCCCCGCTACGCCTCGTTCCAACATGCCCTGTCCCGCCACTTCCCGTCCCGCCATTTCCGCCCCGTCGGCCCCCCTTTTTTTTCCCGCCCCGTCCGACTCCGCCCCGCCCCCCCCGTCCCGACTCCCTGCCCAGCTCTGACCGTCCCGCCCCGCTCTCCTCCAACTCGTCTCAACTCTCTCCGTCTTCATCTGTGCCCCGAACACCCCCGCGCCGCCCCACCCCTCCCACCCTGCCCCGTCGCGTCCCACCTCGCTCGCATACGACCTAGACCTGCACCACTCCGTCCCTCCCCGCTGCGTCTTGTCCCTCCACAACAGTAAAATAATTACGAAGGGTTAGCGAAATCCTGATTATATTACATCTCACATACCGTACTTTTGAAATAACTTGTCTCTTTTGTTATTTGCTGTTTAGGATGTTGAGCATTTCTAATAATTTAATGTTTGCAATATAATAGAATTCGGATCAAAAAAAATTTACATTTAAGAATTAACAATTCTATTACTGTAAATTAGTTGTGAAGAATCCGATTCCAAAATTACACATTGTCCTAAAAATCTCTTCGTAAGTTTTCTTCGTTTTCTCTTTCTTAAGCATTATCATTAAAAAAATTTTTGATCTAAATTATTTTGACGCTTCAAAAAATACCTTTAATATCTTCCAAAAATTCGAGGTATCTTTTTGGTACTTGAAGCGAGTCCAGAGATGCATTCAAGATGAAGTGAAGAAAAAGCTGATCACCCCTCATCCGTTTAAACAGCCGCACCTGGCGCCATCTCGATAGGACTACACAGGTCCTTCATGTTATTTTATTTTTGTAATGCACGACAGGTTTTATTATTTTCTCGACCACAAATAAAACTCACTAAGAAGAATTAAGCTGCCACTACCTCCAAAAATATATAAATCCTTTGAAGAAGACCGTAACTTTCATTTTAAAACATTTCAACGCAAAAAAGAGGATGAAAGGAAATCCTATCCAAGTGTGTATTATAATTTACTGTTCGCAAGATAAGCAATGAAGAGTTAATTTATGACTAGGGACACGATAACTTGGCAAATGTAATTTCCCAGCGAGTCCGGTTGAATCTATCATCTTGTGTGACGTCAGAGAGCTGCGACTGGAATCGTGGCTACAAACGGAGATAGGCAGATAGGAAGAATAATGGGTGAGACAGAGACAGCGATACAAGACAGATATAGGTAAGAATTCATCACAAGAAAAAAGAAGATTTTGTGCTTTTCATCTCTACAGCTACGAGTTTCTATGAAAATGGAATTTCAAATTATTCGTATGATATTACATCTACAGAAACAGAGGGTATTCAGAAAAAAATATTAAATAGAAGTGTTGGTCACAAAAATGAAAACATTGCTACCTAACGATGTAAAAATTCTGTAAATCTAAATACGATCAGAATTTTCCTTCCGCTTTTTATGGAAGTTATTTATAAAATTCCATATTTCTGTAATTACGATTTTACTATTTGACATATGCAGTGTTGTTATTATGTGAAAATTGTATGTTTGAAACATACTGTTAAAGTTAAATGTTATGTGGAAGAAATGTATTCCTAACAGTTCATAAATAACTTACTTTATTTGATAATATATACCTGGTATGAACTCGGGACAAAGGAGAACATTTCAAGAAAATAATATTCCATTTCTGGAGAAAATCTCACCTTGTTTGAAACTGTTAGTTCATCTTCCTTGTTACGCCAAACAAAATATCCTCCCCTTTGTTATCCTGTCGGATAAGGAAGGGAGTGGCCCTTTTTAACTGCACCGCGTAACGTAAACTGAAAATTTGTAAGATGATGAGCAGGGCGGACGGAGGTTAGTTAGGAGCGAAGAGATGTTCGAAAGAGGCGACAGTGGACCAGTGAAGATGGAGATGAAGGTGAAATGGCAGGGGGTATGAACTAATTCCTGATGTCGCGAACTCTAAACCAGTGACATGTTTTGAGAAAGCTACTGAGAGGGCAAAATGGTCGTGAGATTGTAATTACAACAGCTACAATAATAAAAAGATGTTGACAGTAGTCCGAGAGTGGCAACGACAATGATGATCACAACAAACACAATGACATCGTCGATGGAAATGCATGTAAAAGCGACAGTAACAACAGTTGTGGTAATGTGATGAAGTGTGACTGTAGGAGATTCTGAATGAGCACTGTCGCGGGCAAGAGATCTCGCATGTGTCCTTTAACACATGCATAGTTTGCGTAACAGATATGAGTCACTAGTGCCTAGTATGAGTCATATCGTAACTAAGAAAGCGTTTAACGACAATGGACATTCAGGAGTGTCACGGATGGAAATTATACGAAAAGGAATGGGCAGAATTGCTAGTAAGGATTTCAGACAATTGCGGGACTTCCGGACAAAAGAATTGAAAAAAACAGAAAGACGTATATGAAATGTATACAAGACACATTTTAAAACTTAATTTAAAACTAAACAATATTCCACCAACGACCGTACGGCTGTGGCATCCTTTGTCACATCCACACTCATATTAGCTGCCAGTATCGTCAGCATGGTCGCCTACGTAAGTAAATCGCCGCAAATTGCCGATAACACCGGCTCCGCAATGACCCATGTCACGGCTCCATTCTCTTCCTCAGCAACACCTCCTACACTTACGCCGTCGCCACCGCCACCGCCACCGCCACCGCCACCGCCACCGCCACCGCCACCGCCACCGCCACCGCCACCGCCACCGCCGCCGCTGCCGCCGCCGCTGCCGCCCCCACTGCCCGCTCCGAGTCGCGGCCCCGCTGTCAGCTGCCGTCGCGCCGCGACCACGCCCCCTCCCGTGTTTGAAGACCGGACGCGCATTGTGTGCCCCTCGGGGCGGACCTCGCGGCCGCGTTGGGGTGCCAGTCCTTCGTGGCGGGCCCTGATTGGAGCTGACGCTACAATTATGATTGTGTTCGTTTCAGTTCTTTATGTTGTTATTTCTCACCTGCGTTTTCACTCTTCCTGTCATCCTATTTTAAATCGTTTTTCTGGTGCGTCATGATTTAAAACCGAAATGTTTCCAAAGATGACAATAGACTCATATTTTAGCTTGGGGAATCTTCCGGCTCCAGTGTTGGCATTGTTACTTGGCTGATGCTCAAGCTAATGGAGAGTTTAAGTGCTTCCGGGGAAGGGTCGATGATATTTAAGGTCATCACGTACGCCGGTGATGTTCATAGCTTTTACATTACAAACTTCAATATGTCAGCAGCGTCACGTATTTATTTCTTTTCGCGGCACTAGTGGTATTATTACATATTTAAGATCTTAAATATCAAGTTTTGGGGGCTATCTATACATTTCATTCGAGAGTTCTAGCAGCGGGCGTGAATAAATCGAGTGAATTGAATTTGTAATTACGAGAGCTTGGAATAGCCTTTGAGACCATAAGTTTCAAAAAATTGTGCAAGACAAACTTGACACGTTTTAGATTAGTGGTTACATTTAATTCATAAATCACTTTTTTTTAACTTGCGATTTTGTCGTATTTCAAATGCCTTCGTAACTTCATAGATATTTAACGAAGTAGTGAATTCTTAATTATTCGGTAAAACAAGCTCAGGATTATAGTTTATACAGTTTGAGTGAAATAGTAATTATACACCGCTTTATCAATCCATCAGCACATTCTTATCATACACGTACAATTTTCTCTGCCCATTTCCGTCATCTACTTCTGTCTACAGCAGTCACCCTCATCGCTCAGACGGGGTTTTCGACGACCGCCGAGATGTGCTGCGCGCTGACGAAAAGACAGAATAGATGTAAGGATTGACTCCTCCACCTCATCACCGCCACTGTTGCCTCCCGACCTGTCATTCAGCGCCACCGCCATCTGCACAGCCGCCACCACTCGCGTCACCGCGGTCACCGCCCACGCAACTGTCATGCCCCACCACCGTCACTACTGTCTCCACCACAACCGCCATCAGTACCGGCATTACCACTGACACCACCACCAACGTCACCATCCCCTCCGCCGCCGTCCAAGCCGCCAACGCGACCGCTGCCGCCGCCGCCGCCGCGGGGGCTGTAATTAAGGCCGGCCGGCCACGCCCGGCGCACAAACAAACAAGCGGCGGGGCGCGGCGGGCGCGCGGGTGCGCGGGCGCGCGCCTTTCAGCGGCAATTTCCCGCCGCCGCGTTGACGGCTCCATTTCCTCTCGCTGCGTCGCACGCGACCTCCGCCCCTCCCCTCCCCTCCCCCCCCTCCGCTTCCCCACCCTCGCCCCTCCCACTCGCTCCGCGGCTCGCCGGCGCCGCCCCCCGCCGCGGGGATGTTTTATTTTGCGTCGTTGGAAAAAACGGCGGGGGTGCTCTCGCTCGGAGCCCTGCGGAGTGGAGGGGGAGCCGGAAATGACCTAATCTTCTTTGGCTTTACGGTCGTCTCGTTGGTTTAATGGCGGGGCGTCATTTCCAACTGATGTCTTAGGTTCGTCGTCACAACACGTCCTTTGTGTTCGAGTCGCTATGCTTTTGCAGGTAGGAGAGTGTTAAAAGATGAATTTGTTTTTGAAAATATAATGTTTTTCTTCGAAGTTGCGGAGCGAGGACATTGAGAATAATGAACCCATTTTATTGAGATAAATCGTTTTTAATTAAAATATTGTGAAACAAAATTGTATTCAGTCATTTATTGAGGCATGTAGTTGAGATTCTTCTGCCTGGATAAATCGAAAATATTTCACCTAGTTTATGAAGAACCCAAAGCCACGAAATTTCCTGAAACAGTTATTTAATAAAATTCTGTATCATTTTTTAAATGGAACTGTTGAGCAGCATTTGAGAAAATAGTGTATAAAATTCGCAAACCTATAAGCATCATCACCAAATTCAGTAGTTCTTTAGAGATATTTGTTTACAAATCTGTAATTATAAATGTAAAAAAGTGAAATAAAATTATTCAAGTGCTGTGGAATTGAGCAAGAAATCAAGAAAAGGAAGCCATAAAAATACGATTTGTTTGCTTTTAGGAACGCACAGATATCTGGTATTTTTTTCAGCGAAGTTGCAAACCTGCAAGTAATATGCAATGAGCTCCTTGAGTCTGTCCTGTACGACAAAGCAAGACTCAAATGAATAAAAATCACTTAAATCGGCGTTGGCAAATTCCAACTGTTAGTCGTTACATTTCGCGTTGGTAGTAAGGGTTATTTGAAAACTGATGTTAAACGATGCTAACTGAACAGAACCTGGAAAGCGTGGAAAGTTTGTAGACCAGGACGTCACAGGTTCGAGTATTTTTGGTGTCTGAGTTTTCGGCACCGGCTAAGACACTGCGTGTAGAAACCTCCTAGAAGTCAACTGCTACGATCTTTCTTTTTCGTGGTTTTCTATGATAAATTCCATGCATAAACCGGAGCAGTATCTTAGACAATGAGTTAGGTCCGCGTGTGATTCAATTTTCTCTTTTCTAAATGCACGAGCAGGACGATGGGCTGATTCCTCGTTCCCTTTCGATTCAACCCTTTAATCTAGAAAACACTCGGAAAGTATTGAGAGTACGCCGATGTCAAGTGACAACCCAAGAGAGTTATAGTTCCAGAGTTAGAAGAACTTGACCAGCAAACCCATGGCTATTCATGACGCAGTATCACAAAGTCGGCTTCAATCCCAACACAACCCCAAAGAGCGCTTCTTTTCCTCGCAAATATCTGATAAGCGGCGCAGGCGCTGCGAGCACTTTGGGCGTACAAAGCGGCGCGGCGCGGCGTGGCGGGCCCCCCCTTCCGTTTGCGCGGCGGCGGCGGCGACGTGCAGAAGCAGAATGGGCGTCGCGGCGCGGCGCTGGACGCGACGCTGTTCGGCGCCGGCGGCGGCGGCGGTGGCGGTGTGGTGAGCGGGCAAGGCGGGGGATGCGGGCGAGGCGGACGAGGCGGACGAGGTGGACGACGCGGGCGCGTCGTCACGTGTCGCCCGGACGGCCACACGTGTGCGCCCGCGGGGCCTAACGAGCTCCATACAAACGTCAGGCGGCGCGGCACGGCACTGCTCGGCGGTTGCCCGGCCGAGCTCGCCCGCGGAGCACGGAGCACGGAGTACGGTCTTCGCCGTACGCAAACTGACTGTGCCTAGAGCGAGTATAATTATTTTACTAAAACTGTAAATATCATTTTCACAACCACTCTAAATATAATAATAACAATAATATTAACAATAATATTAACAATAACAATAATAATAATAATAAATGTTATTATTATTATTATTATTATTATTATTATTATTATTAAAATGGATCAATAAAATTAAAAAAGGACCTTAAATTCTCAGGGATCACAAAAGAAGACATTCAAAACAGGAACGGCGGATTATTTGGAAGAAGTACCAAAGTATAAAACAGGAAAAGCTTGGTCCGAAGAGAGAAGAAAGGCACACAGTCAAAGGATGAAAGAAATATGGGCACAAAGAAAGGTTAAGAAACACATCTGAGTACTTTGCGTAGTCCCAATTGAGCTTATTCGCAATAATAATAATAATAATAATAATAATAATAATAATAATAATAATAATAATAATATATTTAGCAATTTAATGAAACTAAGTGTTCACACGTGGCCTCTTTTGGAAGTAGACCCTTCAATTCTGTTTCTTATTATTACTTTTTATCATTAAAACGTTAAATATTTACTGATAAAACAAATGTGTGTTGGTAAATTAATAATATTTGTTTATTTTTATTTTAAATAACTTATTTTTGTTTACATTTGTTTAGATTTTTTAGTTTAAATTGCGGATGCTGCTGAACTTATACTTTCTATTGGAGACTTAACGAGTTTAAAAAATTACTCCTGGTCGTGGTTTCAAAACTCTACCCTTTGTAGGTTGTGCGTAAATCAAGAGTAAATTTAATGACTTTAAGAATATAATACAATTCATGTTGTGAAATAATTGTAAGAGATAGTAGAGTAGTAAGTACACTAGGAAACAAAATTTTTAACTTCAGGAAGGTAGAGTGCGGAACATCAGTTTTATACGTACAATAGGAATATCACAATAAATACGTCATATCACGTTACAGTATTAAAATATGTCGTATCTTTATATCGTATCACATCATATTTTGATATTAATGCAAATACATTTAAATTGAGCCTGTAAAATATGTAGAATCAATACGCATAAAATCTATTTAAAAATAAAGTATTTGTCCACTTCATCTATCCCACTTTCATGAGATATCAACAAAATTTGGTTTTCATGTTTTTTTACCTTCTGTATTCTAAGATTGCCGTCTTTGTTCTCGCGTCTGGTAGTTTTTTATTCTCGCTAAATTTCGAGTAGGTCTTGAATATTTTAAAAACTAGCCATGTGCACCATCATATTTCATACTGTGCATCAGTCACGGAAAGGAATTATTTTAGACCCTTATCGTATCGCAAGTATACATGTATCCAACTGTTGGGGTGGCAGATTTTGAGGCAGTCGGCGTCATTCCGAACTACACCCTCAGTGCGCCTCAACTTCGTGTCTGGTTTACAGCAAGTACATTAATACATTACAATGCTTTTCATAAAGTGAAATTCGCCACATGATCTGTAGAATTGAATCGGTTCGATTAAAATGCAAATCGTCATTTCACATCGAAAGGGTGCGAATCAACCCGATAACGTCTGTTACGTTTGTGGAAGATTTACACCCAAACTTTAAAGGAAAAAAAAATTACAAAACTTGCGTATTATTTATACTTTGGCTTTCGCGTTTGTAATCAGGACAAACCATGGGCTGCTCACCAGCTTGTGTCACCTCTACAACGAACCTTAGGTTGTATGGTAGATATGGTTAAGTAGGGAAAACTCAAATCATTGTCATGCGCTCTACCAATGTTGGGGAGAATTCCAACAAACCATTTTAATGTGTGCATATTATTGCACGGATATGCGTATTCCATTTTTAATTTGTTCTTACCTCTTATGAAGCATCCTCATAAAATTTTGTAGTAATATAACCGGAGTGACATGCGGAAATTAGTATAAGATTTTGTTTATTTCAAATACTAAATATGTTCATATCTTTTGAATATTCCATGTTACGAACCTTTTATAATGTTTTTCGAAATCGGCGTAATCGTTTCATTGAAATCACGTATTTTCATCCTAGAGGGATGAAAAAAAATTGTTCCCTAGTGTTATTACGTACTATTTATTAGTGACTCGTATTTTGTGAAGGTATGTTGTTACTGACTCGCTGGATTGTACTTTTGTCTCTAACGCTTGCTTTACGTTTCACTATCACCATCATCACTGTTGGTAAGGTACGAGTGCCACCTCCAGTTTTCGTTCATTGCCACGTTTTGTATCCATACCTGTCATCGACCCTGCTTCGCGATTTAGGTTGTTCTCTGTACGTCACACCGCTCTCCATTATCTTAGCAAATTCTCCTCTCTTACCTTGAAAACCTCCCCGTACCATTTGTGCATCTCGTGACGTCATCCGGCCGCGGTGCCGCGGTCCACTCAGGTACGTGCGGCGGGACGTATTATATAATGCGCGTTTTATTAAGTATAATTGGGGCAGGGCAGCGCGCCTCGCCTCGCCACGCCACGCCGCGCCTCGCGCCGCGCGCCGCGCCGCCTCGTCCATTGTATGCAAAGGACAGCGATGTGTCTCGGCGCTGCCAACCTGCCGGCATTTACCTGTCACGTGAAGGTGTGGGGCGGAGGCGACGTCTCGTGTGCAAGGAGACCCGAAGCGGTCGGCCGACCAGCCTGCAGCCGCCGAAACCACCGCCTCCGCCGGACGGAGGTCTAAGTGAAACTGGTAACCGGACCAAAAAATCACTGCACCTGTTGCTGCTCGGGCGGCGACGGCGGGCGCCGGTGGAGGCGAGAGAGAGAGAGAGAGAGGGAGCAATGAGTACTTGCTATTCAGCCCCTGAGCGAGTTTTTATGGCGGGTATAAACAAAGGACCAATAAAACACAGTGATCGATTATCTAGTGTTTAATATCAGAAAATTGCTGGTGCAGGATTACTTTCACGTTACTGCTATAATGAGATTCTTACGCTGCGACTATTTGTAATGGGTTCGGGGAGGGGGTTGAGAGGATTAGAGCTGCATCGAGTTTCACGGTCACGTGGGTGGGCAGAGGTAAGAGAATACCCGAGACCTCCCCGGGGCGCATTTGTCTTTCCACGCGATGAGGCGAGCTAGACAACAAGATGTTCTTACTCTCTTTGCTTCATGATGTTGCAGCATTAATATGTCTTCGACTAGCAGTTTTTGTGTTTGGAAGATATACGTTTGCTTGGGATTAATAAACAGGAAAAAAACTGCGAGTCGAAAATAAACTGCGTGCGAGTTAATTCACGCACTCCAATCTGGAATTCGTGATAAGTCATGCCTTGATGGGAAGAAATGTTTCCAATCGGTGTGTGTCGGCGTGCTGCATACTTCTTCACTGAATCGGTTCGTTCAGAGAGATGAATGTAATCACGCGGGCATTTCATTCCTTGCGCGGAGCACGCTATTCTTTAGCCCCAGCGGGCACCTATGTAAAAGGAGACACGCATGCACAGCGGTGTTGATGCTATTCAAGGTCCTCCCGCCGCGCCGGGTCGATTCCCCGCGGTGCTCGCGAGATAGACCCCGCGTTTCAATAAAACGCAGCCACTTGGCCGCTTCGCGCGGCTTGCCGCTTCGTCGGGGCTTTCTTTTTCTTTTTGTCTGCCGTTTGCTTGCACTATCCACGCCCCTGCCATCGCCAGCCTATGGCTGGTTTCTTTATTCTCAGTTTTGCCTCTTCTTCCTGTTTGGCGTACGTTTATTTTTTTTTTTCTTTCCTTACTTCCTTTCTCTTATTTTCTTTTTTTTCTTTTTTCTCTATATTCTTTCTCTTACATTATTTCTCTTACTTTCTTTCTTTTTTTTTATACACTCTTCCTCTTTTTGTCTTACACTGTTTCTCTTGCACTCTTTCTTTCTCTCTTACACACTTCCTTTTTCTTACCTTTTGTCATCTTTCCCTTTCATTTCATAGTTTTCCTAGTTCTTATCTCTTACTTTACATCAACTGTAATAACTATTTTCACATTAGATTGAAGAATGGTAATTTTTAGAGCTATTCTGCCATGCTTCGGGATTCACACTACTTGTTTTCATTTCGTTTTAAGTCACTCCTTTTACAGTTAACATTCATTTTTCTGAGATTTTAGTCGACATTTTCCTGCTCTTTGTAGAAATGATTGTTTTTCTTCTCTTCCCGTCTTGATGTTTCGTCACTGGCTGCATTCAGTCGCATTCCTCTCCGAAACGAAGCTGGCGCTGCCTTGCTCTTCGCTGCCATTGTCGTTAGGAGCGCGGCCGCCCCGCCCCCTCCGAACGCCTCCGGCGGGCCGTGCATCACTGCCACCTGGCGTGGGCGCGAGGCGCATAGCTACCGCTCGCCGCCAGATCCCAGCGCCGATTCTTGCGCGCAGCCAGCTCGCAACAGACCCTCCACACCACCGTCATCGCTCGCATCGTCACGGCTTCTAATAGATCTGTCTCGTTGTTATGAGTTCATCTACTTGCCACACTCGACTCTCATATCATTACCTACCAAATGTGTTTGCCGTTGCATTTGGCTTCATACCAATGGCAGTTTGATAACAACAGCCACTATTTTCGTAACGTTGACCGTCGTCGAAAGTATCGATAACGCCACTGTTATCCCCGTAACCGTTGCCGGACATCATCCCAGATAGACTCCCACTTCCGCCGCCGCGGCGTACCTCTCCCTCTCCCAATAAGTCCTCCGTCTCACCATAAGTGTCATGGACACACCGCCATGCGCCTGCCGCCGCAGTGGGGGGCGTGGGCTGTGAGGAGGGGAAGCCGAAAAGCGAGGTAGGAGGGGGAGGCGATCACCCGCGGTGCTGTGCCGTGATAAACTGGGGCTCCCCTGCGGCCAACGCTGCCGCCTCCGCGGCCGGCTGGAAGCTATTAACTTTCGAAATTGTTATTGAAACACAAAGGCGAAAATAAAACATCGCGTGCCTTGTAATTTACCGACCTGGCTGTTAATTGGTTCTTGAAAAATATATATAGATATATGGCCTCGTGCAGCGGCGTCCTGGCGATTCGAGTGTCCGGTTCGATTATCGACGGCGTCGAGCGCAGGCAGCGACCCCCAGCGGAGTGGGGGCAGCTTGGAGGACGGCGCAAAGTTTGCAACCCCTCGCACAAACAGCACAAATAGCATTTCACAGCTTCTCCTTTACCATGCAGTTCTCTCAAGGAAAAAATGTTGAGAGTCACGTGAGTGAATACAAATTGTACGAAAAGGAATGTATCCATTTATACTATATCATCTCTGCGTGACAGAACTCAAGAAATCATAACGATCGTCCCCGGTTATCAATTAAGATTAGATGTTTCTGAATGCATTTTTGACGCGTTGTCAAAATTGAAATTTATTAAATAATGTAATACTTACAATCTAGGTCCTAGATTTTTGAAGATGTGAAGTTCTGTTAAATTATGTTATTCCTATTTCATTTTAAATTTGCTGTCATTTAAAACGTTTCTCTGTTTATCACTTGCTGCCAGTAATTGGCAGATTGTAAAGTGAATTTAAAATATGATAAACAAAAAATATTTAGTTTACTTCTACTATAATAATAATAATAATAATAATAATAATAATAATAATAATAATAATAATAAATCCCATATAATTCATTTTCGGCCAAGAGCCTCCTGAAAAATATATATCATGCTTTTGTAAGCAAGTCAAAAGATATTTTCAGTAGACAAATCTGCCAACATGGATGGACTCATTCTGTCTACATCTACGTACAGAACTTTTTACTCGAGCCTACGAAAACATAGCATCAAGACATAGACTCGTAAACGAGAAAACTTTCCTGTTAGAAAATGCACTTCTTTGTAACTTTTCGTGACATTGGCTGCCAAGCGTTTAATCGCCTCTAACATCACGTTTGGGTGAATATCGCTTGTGCAACGTCGGAAGCGTTGGCGGCAGGTACCGCAGCTCCGACGACTACGATGATGGCAGCCCTGGACCACCACAACGGCTGAGGCGTTCGTTAAGGAACGTCTCAATTATCCACGAGGCGCGCCGGTCGGCCCGAGCCGTGCCGAGCCGAGCCGTGCCCAGACTCGCGTTTTGCGCACGACTTTTTTTTATTGCACTCGCGGTGTGGTGTTGTTGGCGTCCTGCGTACAGTGGACGCATTGAAAACGCGCGATCCGTGCCTGCGATGACGGTTCCGCCGGATAAACGCCCACCCCCGCCAGAGAGAAAATGAGCGGTTCTCGCACGATGCGTCGCTCCGATCCGTGGCCAACGGGCCGGAACCGGCGCCCTCCCGGCTGCCTGCCCGTCGACGCCAGCGCTCCCAGCGGCACAGTGGGAACTGTTTCTTTCCTGCGAGGACGAAAATTCGTTACTCAATTCGGTTGGATGGAAACCGAAGAGTATTTTGCTTTAATAAACGGAGGGTTGGTTCTTCTTTTATTCGCGAAACGCCGTTGAATGGAAATACGATAGTTGACTTTTTGCTGTACGTATCTGTACGGAATCATAAATTCGTGTTTGCGAAGTGTTAATCAAATTTGCTAGAAGCGAAAAACGTGGGTGCTTCTATATCAGACTGGCAAGTGATTTGAAAAATTTCGTTTCAGTTTTTTTCCTATGGAGTTTTAATTAAAACTATGTAACATCATTGTAACGTGTTAAGACTTTGATAATATGATGGTTATTTTAGCTTTAGCTTGGAGTATGCAATGAACGCTTAATAGATCCACAGTAGCAGTCAGTATCCATCAATCAAATAAGGTTTAATACTCAACAGATGGCCCACCCCAAAACGGTAAACTAAACAATATTAACGAGAAGGGGAAATAGTTCCACAAGCATTCGAAAATTGCTAGTGTGTGACACCATCCATTGCTGTTTTGTCCCGTGAAACGGAGAAGATTTTGCACTGTCCGGCGGCCGCCGCCTCTATTGTGACGAGGCGAACCCCAGGGCGTCTGTTTTCTCTCTTTGCAAACCGGCTGAAGCCGCCGCCACCGAGAAATTTCGGTCGGCCTGACGTCGGCGCGGCGGCGCTTGCTGATGATACGGCGGGCCTCTGGCCTGTGTATAGGGCGTGGACAGCTTCGGCGGCCCAATGAATGCCAATATGTCGGTAGTGAGCGGCGGCATTGTCCGCCCCGGACAATATCACGGGATAATGGTTTTCCTCAGATTGAAAAGGTGATAAAATGCAATTTGATGTTTTTTGTATTTTAGTACCTATCGCTACATTTGACACCTTCTCCGCCGGGAACAGTAGACACGTAATTAAAATATCTGAAAACAGAATAATGCCTGACGTGATGAAGAATCTTGACACGCTTCTTCCAGAGTTTCAAAGGTTGTTATTATCATGCCAAGTTAGATAAAGAAACATGGTTTCGCTTGTAAGGAATATTAATTAGGCATAAACTAGATAATACATTTGCTCCCCAGCTATGCTAAATATCTACCTTTTTTACATTTATTGCTTATGAAGGACATGTCTCTCCTGCAATCATTCACGAGATAAGCTCGCAGAAAAGAAGAAAGGAATTCACGTTCTGGTTCTATTTGCCTGAGAGTGATGTTTTTTTACGTAATTGGGGGAACGCAAAAAAGGGGTGTAGGGCTTGACGTTGGGCGAGTGGGCGGCGAGGGCGGCGGCGGAAATGGAAGCGGAGGAAGTGGCGGAGGCGGGGACGTCGTGGCAGGCAGGCGGGACGTCAAAAGCGGTAAGAGCAGGCGAAGGGAGCAGGGCGGAGGGCGCGGGCGATCGCAAACAGTGGAGCCCTCCGGCGCCGGGTGCACGCGACGCGGCGGGAAGGGCGGCGGGCGGCGGGCGGCCTGAAATGCCAGGGATGCGGCGAGGACGGGCGAGACGTAAAAGGTGGTGTTGCAGGGAAGAGATGAAGGCAATGACGCTTTCACAGTGAAAAATTACGTTTAGAAATTATGTACCGAAAGCCTCTTAAGTTAACAAAGAGTGAAAATGATGCAGGTTGTATCTGCATGTGCGGCCTCAACTTACAATCGTTCTGTCAGACACAGGCATTCATCCTAGTCAAGACGTACCCTTAGAATATTCCATTGTTGTTGAAAGGGTAATATTGCTGATGAAAGGCAAGTCTCATTCGTTTCGCGAATGAGCAAGAATCAATGTGCATTTTGTTGACACAAAAACAATGTAATGTCGTACTGTTATCAAACAGAAAGATGCTCAAAATTACTGACGTTACAAAACTGTAACATTTAAGTTTTAATTATCTTAGCGTCTGGTTGAACTTAAGCAAATGACGTCTGATAACTTCAAAACTGTTGAAAATCTACATGTGTATGCATTTTAAACTCGCTTAAATATATTACGGCGCTGAAATGACACACGGAATTTTGTGAGTTTATTCATTAATACGAGCCTTGTTTTTGTGCTTAATCAACCTGCTGAAGACGCATGACCGGTGAAGGAATCGTAGTTAAACGCCTGGGATGACTTGTCAGTTAGTTTGACAGTATAATTCAAATTCGCGAGAGACTGCGCGGAAAGTAGTGTCTTAGAATGGGCCGTTTATCGCAAGCTCTAAAGGAATGGGCACTTTAGGTTTAGGAAAGAGGTAATAAAGATGGAATAGTGGAGGTGGAGGGATCGTCACTGTTCGATTTATCGATGTCCATGAACATGACTGCTATTGTTTTCTGCTGTATTTCATGTTTGCATCTGGACTGTTTTTGAAATCAGGTTGATAAAGAAATCGGTGGCTGAATGGCTCCTTAGTGTAATGAGGGATGTGGAAAACAATCAGTCTTCACTCAAAAAAGTAGAGTAGTTTAATAGCTAGGAGTAGCAAAAGTATATGCATGTTCTGGTTGAGCGGAGGTTGTGTGGAGGTAAGGGTGATGTAAATGAGATAAAAGACTGTAGCTCCGAGGTCTTCGTCTACTGATGTCTCAAAGGAGAATGGAAAACGGCATCAACCTCCTGTCCTGTTACTATTTCACTGCACTCGTTTTTGACATGTCAATTGCTGTTAGGTGTTTGTGCGCGATAGAACAGTGCTGTCTTCTAAAGTGGAGTAGAGGGAAAGAGGATATTAAATAATATGTATTTTTTAGCAAAATTTTTATTATCTGTTGAGTAAGAATATGTTCACTATCTTGCAGCGTAATCTTTTTTCTGTTTTTTTTTTAACAATGTTTCCTTTCAATTATAAATTACTGTTGTATTATGTAAGATAGTATCGGTCTCCACAGATTTTTGCGGTCTAATTTGTGAATAATTAGGGAGCGCTACAACCTCTGGCCTTTTATCGACATCAATATTGATAAAAAGTTCGATGAAAACTTCTAACTTGTTCATCTGGTTAAAATAAATCGAATTCGCATTAATCACAATACTGGGTTTATTCACAAAGGAAAAAAAAGTAGGCAAATACAACTTACATATTCCAGAATATTCTAAAAGTTTTCAAAAGGATAGAGTAAAAACTACTCTTTTGAATATTTATTGTTTCAGGATTATCTCATTTTAAGATTTCTTACACACGAAAGATACCTAAAGAGAAATGAGTCGTAGGGAGTTCGTAAATAACTTCAGACTATAATACATTCGAGCAATGTCGCTCCAGCTGTGTGATTTTAAACTTCGGCGTCTATTATCATCACCTAAAACGTGAAGAGGAACGATTGTTTTGTTGGTGCTGCACGCAAATGAAATAAACGAAAACCTGGTTCACGAGGAATTTTTCTGTCCCGCCTCGTCAGTCTTTTCCGAGTCACCACAATACCTTTTGACTCGCGTCATCGCGAACCCCATCTTGCAACCGTCAACTCCCGTCCCCCTTCGTCAGCTCGCGCCCTTCGCTTCCGTGACGTCTTCCCTGCCCGCGGCGCCGCCAAGCCGCCCGACGTCGCCGGCCTCCCCTCGGCCGACGCGCGCACCGGCCCGTGACATCCACCCCGCGCCACCCGCCCGCCGCCGCGGGCGCGGGATGCTAGCCGCCCAAAGGACACCGCAAAGTGGGCTACGTAGGCCGGCATGCGTAGGCGGACACTTAGACCCGATTCACAGGGTTCGTTTTAGAGGACGATTTCGCGAGTTGTAGGTTGTGCGCTTAGGCGCACAACGGGTCTGCCATCTCAGGAGCGGCACTGCGCTTCCGCTCGTACTAACTTTGCACTGCATGTTCAGGCCCTACGGACCGCATTTCGCCCTGCATGTTCGCTAAAACTCGCAAAATCGTTCGTCAAAAGGAAGCGTGTGAAGCGGATCTTACGGAATAATTGATTGATTGACTGATTTGAGGTTGAGGTCGCTTATGAGATTGCTTAAAATAAGAGGTCACTTATTGAGGTTTTAATTTAATAGGTGTTTACGAACGGGGAATGAGTGCTTGACTACTTGCCATTGCTATAACTGTTTTGGAGCAGACAGTGTCTGGATTTTTCGAACGAAGTGTGTTCAATTTCCCTTGTCCGTTTTCAAGTTTATAACTGTGTACTTATAAGGAATTATTATGTTTCGGATGTACCTTTTCGTAGTATATAGATGTGAATTTTAAAAAAATATTTTGGATGACTTCATCATTTTCCATACCAGACGTGAGCGCTTCGTAAGAGCATGACCTAAACAGTTATCTCACTTTTCTCCTTTACATATGGTAAAATAAAATAAATAAAATTCCTTAGAATTAAACAAACTGCAATTACACATTTTCAGAGCGTTAAAATATTATTAACTTAGTTCTCCAAATGAAGCATTTACTGTCCTTTTTTTAAGTTTTTTCTCGTGGAAAACTTTTAATCTATTTTCATTATTACCTTGTATTGGCTCACCTTCGACTGCATTTTTTTAAATTTAAAAATTAAAACGAAAGGTAAGTTGCAATTAATGTCACACATTTCCAAGAGCTTGTTCACGCGTTTGTTACGTGAGAGTATAGATTTTACAGCTCCCGAAACTTTTAACGTGTAATAGAGGACGCTGTTATAGGAGTTGGACTATTTGGCAAACATGTTTTACTTTTAATGGTGCTGCCTTAACTCCAGTCAAAATTCATTTATGTATCACTTGTATTTCCCAAGTTGATCGTATGTCCTTATCTTGTGAATTAATAATGCTGTCTTTATTTTGCCTGTTGACATCATTTGCAGTTGTTTGTGAATACATAGAATACATTTTTGTGTATTTAATTTTATTTATTCACCATAGCTATGTGCCTGTGCATACTTCCTGCCCGTTTAGCTTACAGTAGATCTGACTCGACCGCATCCGGAGAGCTCGTGCTAAGGCGTGAGATCGTCAGGATGTTTGCCGCCGTCATTTGATGCCTATTCGCCAACCCTCCGGTTTCCTGCCTGCTCGTAACGCTCCGTCCGTTTTCGTTCTTTCAACAGATGTGAAGAACTCCATCCTAGCCTCAGTCATATCTGCCACTTCCTCCTTCATCTGCTCTGACCTTTGACCGAACTAAACTGACATTTCGCTTTGTATTTTTTTCTTCTTCACATGCGTTTGTCTACTTAGGTTTTTTTTTCTTCGAATTTTCGTACATCGTTCCTACTCTACTTCTTCTCATCCCCCTTCTCGTTTTCTTCTTGGTAACTTAGTTGATTTTCTAATTTGCACCTTCTTTTCTCTCCATCGACTCTCACCTCCTTGTCCTGAGTACTCGTGTTTTCTTAACCACGTATTTTCTTTGCTGATGGTTTCCTCAATTTCAACTTCCTCTTGTTCTCTCAATTCTTCTCAGTTCCCTATCTGCCCTTTCTCCCTTTCGCTAGATTCTCCAATTATCTTCTAATATCGTCTCTTCGAATTGGAATTTCTCCTTCCGTATTCTCTAATTCCCTCCCTGCCTGTATTGTCACAATATTCTCGCTTCTTCCCGCGAGGCAGTACTCTTGACTTCCTTCTTTCTCAATCTTCCCATCCGCCTGGCGGCCCCTAAGCGTTAGCGCCTCTCTCCCAGGAATTCCCCCGTGCCCTCAGCGCCCGACCACTTTCGTCCGCCCTTCGCGCCCTCGCGCCGCCCCTCCCTGCATATTGCTCCGCGCGCGCCGACTTTGTGAACGCGCCCGCGCCCGCGCGCTGCTGTGCCTCTCGTTGTGACACCCCCGCCCCCGCATCGCGCGGCCTCTTGCAGCCGGCGCGGCGCCCCGCCCCTTCTCTGTCCGGCGCACAAAGTCACACACACACGCGCGGACTCGTACTCATGGCGTTCTTTTGCATCCGACCCAGACGCGCTCGTGTGTACGATGTCGGGGAGGGGTTGAGGAAGGGTGATGGAGCCTTTTTCTCCAGGCGCGACTTACAAGTGAGGAACGGCGGCGGCGTCTCGAGCCCGGCAATTCGTTTATGAGCCCATTTCCATCTCCGCGCCGCGTAAAGAATACGTCTGTCAGAGCGGCAAAAGGAAGCGATGAATGCGTTTGCAGCTAATGAAAAAGGGCCGCGCGGGCGGCGGGCGCGGCGTCTGGCTGAGCCAGCTTGAGCCGACCCGCGCGCGCCTAAATGTGTTTTACGGCGGATTTGCCCCGTCGCGTTATTACCGGGGAGTGTATTAGTCTACATATTAGTCTCGTCCATCTTGCTGGCGCGAAAGCGCCGCGGTAGGTTGGCGGAGCCGTGTCGGACGCCCGCCCGCCGATCTTTGTGCTCGGGAGATTATGGGTTGCCCGAATTGGACGACAGTTCACGGTAAGGAATGTGTATGTGTTGTTGGAACGTTCATGGTCGGTTGGAATTTGCTGTTGTATAATGCAAACGAGGCCATAACACTACTTGATTTACACCTGTTTCAACGCTGTGTTTTGTTTGCCCAGTCAAGGACTATGCCAGATGAAAAATCGTGAAGGGAGAGGCGAAAATGTTAAGATACATACCCACTGTTTGTTTCCGGAATTGGATTTTTGATGGGGTTACCGAAATTGCTTCTAGAGTAAAATTTTGAAAATGGAATATTTGTTGAGGTAATGAAATGATAACATGACTACCCGCTTTTTAATGTAACTTCTGTAACTTTTTATGTGATATTATGAAGGATATTACTCAGTTCAATTGTTTCATGAAATGGCACTAACGTGTATGTGTAAGAAGAACCTATCGTTCACTGTACATAATCTCAGACTTTCAAACTTTATATTTCGCTGTATTAAATTTGAACTTGTGATGAAGTGACTTAATTATACCAGCTCATTACCTCAAAAGCCATTGAATGTTTATTCTGTTTTCCACAGCGCGCCGCAGAAAGTACATTACCACGATAGCTCGATGTCTCTTCTCTGTAGGGGGCAGGAATGAAGGATTGCTTAGTATTAACCTTTTACGTGATTGGCTGTTGTGCTTTCCCTTTCTGGCGTATTGCCAGATGGGATTTCGGCAAGTACTTTAGTGTTCTAGAGTATTGAGAAGGCTGAAAGAAAACACTCCTGTTTTAGATGTTTATCTCTGAAACGAATATGCTCACCACTCAGTTCTCAAATGAATTGGAAGAGATGTATCTTTCTCTTCAAAAGAATGAAAAGGGTAGTATGGAAAATAAAATTGAATACATATACAATTATTTGTAATAAGAAACCGCAATGCTGAATGTTTTGTAGCCATAACAATAATTTTAAGTTCACAGAATGATAAACAACCATCTAATACTCTCAGAGGCTTATATATAAATAATAGCTAATTTTGATGAAAGTTCTTTCTATTTCAGGGCTATAACCAATAACTACAAGGCATGAGGGTGGAACATTTCAACTAAGCTTTCCTTTTTCAAAATTGTGGGTAGGTTGATTAAAAATGTGAGGGATGAACAGCCATCTCTATTATTTTTCAGAGTAATATGTCATTTCTTAGGTTAATTTGTCTCGGATAATATTGAGAGAAAACTCTAACAGATTTGACATTTTTCTGTGGATATAAATTTATGGAAGAGAATTGGTCAGTCAGCATAATCGGCTGAGAATTTGAATTTTGAAATATTTTAGAGTATTATTATTATTATTATTATTATTATTATTATTATTATTATTATTTAGATATTGTGTTAGGATTTCTGGAAAGGTTAGCTATAATTCATGCGAACTATTTCGTTCTTTTTTGGATTAGAATGATTATACCATAAAATGACCATATATTGTGATAAGTATAACTCTTATAGAACACGAAAAAAATTCTAGATAGCGCTTACGTTCTACGGATATGGCGCACAGGGCGAAAGTTGTCCGGTGGTCAGTTAGTTGTCAGCCAGAATGAAGTGGAATGGCGAGAAAAGCGTCTTCGAAAGAACACAGCCATCCTCCGATGTAGAAATGCCTGAGAACCGCGTGACAACTGCGGCGTTAAGAAACACTCTTTCCAAATACCGACAATGAATTCGTTCCGTGGACTGACGTTCATCTGCGCCTTCATTCTTTTGTGGGATCAACCTCTCCGAGGGCACTTGTCGGGGACACCCCTGGGTGGACGGGGTTGGGAGGGAGGGCCTCGTCGCCCGCGGCGGCGGCGGCGGCCACCCCTGCGCTGCGGAGGCGAAGGGGGAAACAAATTAATTGCGCGCAAAGCGTCTGGCAGGGTCCGGACGGGGCCCGCGGGCGCCCCGCCCCCTCTTCGCCTCCGCCCCCGAGACCTCTCTGTCCCGACGCTCCGCTCCGCTTCGACTCGGCGTGATTTCGCGGTGGAAATGGTGGTGACTGGGAGACAGCGGCCGGGGGAGTGGGATTGGGGCGATGGAAACAGAAATAAGAGCGATTGTGGGGATCCTGGGTGCGATGACCGCTGAAGGCAGTAGTGGCTGCTTTGGAACAGGATCGGTGCTGGGGCGACTTGAAATAGAAAATAAAGCTGGCGAAGATAGCCAGCTTAGCAGAAAATTGTTGTAAATCTTTTAACTATAGTAATATCTCTTCCCTCTCGTCGTGCTTGATGATGAAGTAGTCGAGATCATTGGTATATACTGACTCTATAATACGTGTATATACAGAAATAAAACCACAAACCGATTTGTTACAATTCACTTCTTCTATGGTGAAGTTGTACCAGTTACGAACCGAAGAACGGAAGAGATACGACAAAAAAGACATGGCTGAAGGCGAAATGAGAGCGAGTCAGATCCGCTTCAAAGAGGAATAAAAACGAGTTGGAGTTGCAATGATGGCAAAACGGAGTGGACAAGGGCGACGTGAAACCGCTATGGGAAGACGCAGAGGGGGTCTGCAGTGAGGGAGGTTTATGCGTACACAGGGGATTGGGCCGTGTCTCCGATTCCGGCTGTGAGGGCGAAGGGCTCGCTGTGGCAGTCGCCATGTCGCGCAGTGGGGGACCTCTGTGTGCGGGGGCGGTTGGATGAGTGAATGCGACCCGCTACTCGTCCGATCTCGTCCCGCGCTGTGCCCCATCCCGTGCGACGCTCCCTTGCCAAGTGTCTCTTTATCCCGTGGCGCCGACCGACCAGTCAGCGCTTTGTCCACATTCGCTTCGGCGCGTCAGCATTGCTTTCGCGCGATTGGTGCTCTGCGAGGTTTATTTTAGACGCACTTGTCGGATCGATTTTCGCATCCTCCGGCAACAATTTCCGTCGTGCGTGCTTCAGCCGTGTAACATGTTATTTCATTTTTTTCGCAATAATTTTGTTTTCAGTTACCCAATAGAATTTATTAGTAATATTAAAATTAATAAAAATGAAATTCATATACTTTCGCATTATCTGGAAGCATTCATTTTCTGATTAACTTTGTGCGATCGTTAAATTCCTCCATCCGTTCAGAATATAACGTGAAATTAATGTGGTTATTTAATTTTTTTTAATCAATACTATACTATTTGGCTATCAATACTTACTAATTACTGGCGAGGCTCAGGTCGTAAGGCCTGCTCTTCCGCCTAACCACTTAAATCTCGTTAAGATCTTTCCTCACGTTCAGTTCGCGAAAATGAGTATCGAAAAGCTGAACTGGATCGGGATTTTAGGTGTACGTGGCATACGCATCATCATAGAATTACAGTCTTTACTGTTTTGATTACCCGTAAATTCAGAAAATTGTGAATGCTCGAGTGTGGTCATGAAGTTATTCCACTGCAACACGCGTACTCTCATATTTCTAACTCTTTCTCAAATGTATCACTAATTCCTTTACTCGATTTTGTCCGTGCGCCGAGCATTGCATTACATAATAAGTTTGCATTGATTAAATGGGTGGTAATCACAATGTTATTCCGATTACTATTTACATTTCCGCTTAATACGTCTCTCACACACAAGCGTTGTAGTTCAAATGTGCAGCAGAAAGAGAGAAAAGTATTTAACTCGAAAATGGTATAAATTGTTCTTCCTGTTGTTTCACACTGTGTTTGCGACGGTCTACCTCAAACTTGATTGGGATAAAGCTTTGTGACCTTGTTTGATGATTATCGTTATTGTACTAAATTAAGATTAAATTTTCGTAATTTTTTTATAAAAACAAAATTTTCTGAACTATATTTTCTCTGGCTCTTCAGGATGTATTATTTCCTATGGCAATTGAAGCGTTACATATTTACGATCCTTTTCGTTCTGAGAGTATGTTTTAATAATTGCATTACAGCAAATAAATATCTCTCTCAAGAGTTATTGTAAAAATCTATGCGATGTATCTGAAATAATATTTAGAGACAGGCAGGCGATTCAGCATCAAAAATGACAAGAAAGTTTTTCATGCGAGGCTAAATTTGCGTGCAGGCAGTGGCTTCATTCGGTGCAGCTAATTGGTGTTAATAATTCCAAAAGAATTCAAACATATGTCACAGTGATCCTTATCCACGTTATTGGGAGTGACATTGTATACTCACCATTCACAATATATTAGTTTTATGTTTTATTGCTTACGTTATTTTCCATTTCTGTGCGATAATTGAATTACCGAACGCTTTTTCCATCGTTTGCAGGTGAGTACAATCATTGCTGCCACGGCCGCTTTCGCTTTCGCCGTGATCGTCGCCGCCATCTCCGTTGCCTCGCCATTACGATCTCCTCTGTTGTCGCCCACATCGCCTCAACTATTTCCGACGCCGCTATCTCTTCTGCCGTCCCATCACCCGCTACAGCTACCCATCACCCGGCCACCGACTCCCACCACCCGCCAACGCCTCTCACACCCCCCCCACCCGCCACCTGCCATCCACTACATACCACTGACCCCTCTCCGCCACCCACCACAAACCACTAACATCCCGCTCCGAGACCCACTGAGACACTCACCACCCGCCACAGATACCGGTCACCCGCCATAGGCACCTACCACCAACAGCCACCTCACACCACCGATACCCATCACCAGCCAACCGCCAGCCGCCACCAACACCCGTGTCAGCATCGATACCGGCGCCACCGGTATCATTGCCGCCGCCCCGCCCAGCGCCAGCCTCGCGGCATCGGCAGTTGGGAAACGCACGCGCGTGTTCGCCTCCGGCGGCGCGGGCGGCGCGGGGAGGGAAGGGCGGGGTGGAACCTGCGCGCCGACAAGCGTCAGTCGGTTGTAGGTGCGCCCCATCTGCCCTCTTCCCGGGGAGCGGCTACTCGCGTTTAGTTAAATCCACGCGGTCGCGCATGGCTATTCCGAGTCTCATCCGGCGAGGGGATTAGCTTCGCCGGCTGTGCTTGAGAGGTATGGACAGTCTGAGGTTGAAAGTACCTGGTTCAGATGAGTGACACGTGTCTGAACATTCTTCGATATATTCTCAAGATGAGTATATTTTCTTGACAGTAATAAATAATTGCATTTCTTTTCGTTTTTGATAAGTATACTGAAGAAAATTTTTAATAATATTTCAACCTAAACATCGTGCTTGTCATCTGTTATTCTAATTTGAATATTACAATAATTGTCGATCTGGTGCGCTGATAATCACTCACATAAATTGTGCAAGGTTGAATATGCTATATTTTGAGAAATGCTAAAGCATTCTACATTTTCTACTCATAATCATACATGTGTGTTAGAAGTGATTTTGACACACAGTACATATTTGGAATAACATAAACGGAAGTAGCTTGACAGACCTGTTGTTGTACTTCCTCATATTACATCAAGCGTTTTTCAAGTGACATATTTTACGAAATAAATGCCAATTTTACGCTCGTTAATTGCATATTTGTAGAGTTAACGCTTAAAGAAATGAAGATGAATGTTCATCTATTCACTACCCTGAAAACTGAGTTAGTTACGAGAAGATAAATGAGCAACACCTGGGAACTGCTCTATCATTTTCGAGAGACATTCCAAACGCTAAAAACACCATAAATCATATTACCTTTCAAGAGAACCAACAAATTCCTATATTCACCCGATCCCTCTCGCATCGCGCGCGTTCAAACTCAGCGCACAGCAACGGATTCCCTTCCAAATATCCAATCAGATCTCTCGTTACTCTTCACTTACTTGGGTGCGAGCGCTCGCTGGCGTGCGCGCGTCGCGCGAGCGTTGACAACTTTTTCGAATTCGATCGCGCGGGAGAGAGCAATAAATTCAATATTCCGCGGCAATAACTCGCCCGCGCAGAGAGATCAAGCGTTACATCACAATTTCCAGTAACAAAAACATCGCGAGGCTTTCCAGCGGACGGCGCGGCGTCGCGGGCTAACGCTTCTTTATGGGCGCGCGCGCGTGGATGGATTTTCCGTGTCCCCACGCCCGCCCGCGCCGCCCGGCACAGTGGGCCGGAGTGGAAGAGAGACGGGACATGTACAATGACTTCCTCTCAAATGACGCTTCATGGCGTCCGGCGGGACTTTCATCCGAGGGATTGCCAATCGCCGTGCGGTCAGTGCGACTGGCTTCTCATCTCTGAGTTGATGTCACCCGGAGCTTCATGGGAATGATCGGGCAGCCGAAGTGAGTTGCAAGAGATGGTTTTCGTTGATTCTCTTGTTTATCTTGCCTCTCAGTTCTTCATTGTTCTATTATGATGGCCTAACGTCTCCCTTACAATCATTTTCTCATGAAATCGTAAACCGTCTTTGGTTTAAGCGAAAGTTTGAGTACAGAGTACCATAACCATAAGTAATAACTTATTTCGGCTACCGCACTACGAAATATTCTCGAGAAAATCGCATTTCTTTCTCTCTGTCACGAGGGAGTATTTAAAGTAATTAACAATACAAGCTACGTGAGATTGGAAATGAGAATTGATAAAGAAAATTGTGTATTGTATTTTCAGCTTTTTGAATATTGTATTAAAAATAGAATTATCAGTCCCGTAAAAACGTATACCTTCATCAATCATATCAAGTTTCATTCATTTTTTATTTGATTTATTCAACATATCGTGTATTGATTTCTGGCTTTGACACAATCCAAAATCAATTGCTTGTTGGAGAAATAATTACAATTTTCGATGTGATGGCTTCTTTGCCGCTTACTGTGTTGCGCCGCCCTCCATTGATCCAGCGCGGAATGAAGCTCGGATCCCGGCCGACTCAGACGGATCTGGGCCCGAACGCCCTGCTTGTCGAGTGTGCGTTTGACGGAACCGCCGAAGATCCTACCACGGGAGGGGGATTTGGACTGCCCCAAACATTGGGCAAAGCTCCGGAGTTGCGTGGAAGACGAAGAAAGAATTGTTCTAACGAGTTTAACCGTAGGGGCAGCTGAGAGGATTTCCGTTGCTGCTATGTGCTTCCGTGGCCCTTGAACTGGAAGGCTAATTGATGAATTGCCGGTGAATTCACTCGACATCGGCGAAATATAATTATTAAATATTTCTTATTAAATTGTAATGTTATTTCGAAAGCATGGTGTGAGTTTTGAAATTCGACAATCGCGTATGACTCCTTGTATCACAATTTTACAATACTTTCTCAATTTTACGATTTATAGGAAAAAACTCATCCACAAAAACACGAATTAATTGAAGTTTAAATAAATGCTTCTTATACATTTTTCATATGTATTTTTTTAAAAGTAATTCAAATTTTCTTAGCAATTTTGCAGTCTCTTTCTGTACTGCTGTTAGGATTACATCTAATACTGATGAAAACTCAAGAAATGGGAGCTAAATATGATAACAATCTACAAATGTTGATGTAGGGAAATCAGCATGTGGACTGTGGTTGTAAATGGAAAGTGGGATTATAAGAAACTATATTTGTAAGTCACCACAGTTACTAAACTTAGACATTCCTTCTAAAACGTGTTGCTAATCGTTGTTGAATGTTATATTTAGTTGATTTGAATATTATTTTTTTAAAACGATTATTTTAAAAAATTGTTTTTGAATTCTCAAGTGTGTGGATATATCTGTTGTACTTATTGTTTACTTCAAAAGTGTAAGAAGTTTACATCTGGTTTTCTTTCGTTACAAAAGTCATTTAAATATCTGAATATCACACCACAGATTTCGCTATCAGTTTTCATAACGAGCTGTCAAAATATGACTGTGGTCGCAATGCGGCTTGATATTTTCACCAGGACTTAAAAGACTTAGTTGTCGCCATCCGATCTGCTGCCAGTATTCTCTTGATCGTTATCCGGCCAGCAGTTGGACTTCTGGGTGATCTGTCTCCGATTGCTTGGGATGTTCCACTATTCTAGAGAAAACGTACCTTGAGTACTGAGATTGAATGGGCCCCACAATATCAGTAGCGATTGCTTGCGAATGTATATTGGGCGTACGTTCTGCTCCCTTAAAAGAGAAAGTGGTATCTTTAATAATCACCGTAAAATTTAAAAAAGTCAGTGAGCGTCGAAAATTCGTACAACTGTTCTGAAAGCCAGTAATATATTTTATTAATACATTACATTTAAATAATTGATAGGAAAATATCTATGCATCGCGAAGCTAAAGCTTCAGCTGGTTTGCATTCTATTAAATCAAGGAGTGCAATGAATCCACCATAACATTTTATTACAATTTTTTAACGTTTTTACTCCTTTGCTTTCTTTTACATTACATTTTACATTTGTTGATGCAACGATGGCTGGTTTAACACTCATTGTCAGTGAACTTTCACTGCTCCTAACTTAAATATTGCAGGCTTGTTTTTGTACAGGTTGTTTGCCGACAGCCCGTCTAATGAAGTAAATGAACCAAAAATAACTTTATTCTGAAGAGTTTGGCCTCACATTCTCTCCTCTGCTAACTTTTACGTCGAGGGCCGACTGAAACTCACAAACAACGCCTCTTGAATGACATATTGGCCAGTTAGGCGTTTTCATTAAGGGCAAGTTAGCTCTGGAGAGAACGAGTGAATTCTGACGCTTGAAGTAAGCGCCCACTGCCTTGATAATCCGTTCACTTCACCTGAAGAGGTGAAGTTGCTCTATGTTTAGAAGTAAAAATAATTGCATCGAACTGAATTGAAATAATCAGCAAAGGTGACTCAGGGAATCATCTGATATCCCTGCGGTGCTTCCAACTGGGAGATTCTAGTGTTAGAGTCCCGACGGTGACAGGATTTTTGTCACTATCTACACAGGCTGCAAACTCGCTTGGGCGAGTTCAGCCGCTATTGGTGGCAGAATTCTAGCGACCGGCTGTTCTGATAGGTAGTTCCCTAGTTTGAGAATGCCAATTAATGCTTACATCCTTCAACTTCAGAATGAATACGAATTTCTCACCTACTTTTGTTATTCATAAATATCCATACGATATGAAGTATCATTCACTAGAGGTACGAAATTACAACCTTGCAGGTTCTAATTTAGTGCGCCCCACGTGCACCCTACTGTGTGTGTTGTTCCCCCTTAATAGTGCCATTACATCGCTTATCTAAAGAGAACTTGGAAGCAACTGGTCCATAGAGGCGGATGTAAGAGTGACGAACGGGTGGCTTGTCATGGTGTGACGTCATTAATTGTTGGCAAATGGGCGCCTTCCGGCTCTTGACATCGCAGGTCAGCCGATGGTGACAGTAAAGAACGTGGCAACATGGCTGGAAGGCGCTATCATCCTAACGAATAGCTGACAGCTCGGGAGAGTTCCACTTTAATAAGATACTCTGTAATCTAGCCTCTGCTCCGTCGCTTTACTTGACTACAATATTAGGAGCAACTTTCACACAGGAAAACTGTGCCTAAACTTTGCTTTTCGATTTGGTCACAAACGATCACGCTCATGTCCCTTGGATTATGGTATTTCAGTTTCCAATTTGTTCTCTACCTTTATCAGCATATTATTTCATATATTCTGTCCTGTGAGATACTCCGCTTTTCTTTACGTCAACGTTTCTCTCCCCGACTCTTTCTCCACCGCAGTACGCTTGTCTCCATATCTTCTTATCCCGCTTCCAGTTCAGATTTTATTTACTGCCCTTGACGTACCGTGTAGTTTTCCGTGGTTTCTCCGATCAACACCAGGAGAATGTCGGAGCTACCAAACGGGCCACGGACCGCGCGCGATCTATCCTTCCTCTTCCTTGTCCTCTCCTCTCCCCATTACACACACACTTACACTAACATGACCTACACTATCACATATTCCGGGAGACCGGTCGGGAGCTTAGAGCTTGTCCCGGCTGGGGCGGTGTCCCACTGCTGGGAGAGTCCTGGTTAGGGGGAAACCCCACTAGCCGACGGTAGGTCCGCGCCGGATCTCGCCATCCAGCGGGGGAAGACCACCGCCATCTCCCGAGAAAAAAACATGCACTATACTAACGGGACTAATAACCAAAGCAGTTGACTCTCCCGGAAACACGAAAAAAACAAGCCAAACCAAACTTTACGTACCGTGTTTCCCAGGGCTCATTCTATAATCCACGTCGTCTTTGTGCTCTCTTCTTATTCTTACCTCTATCAACCTTCCTATTCCTTGCCATTTCCAACTTTCAGAATCTCCTCCTCCCCCTCGGATACCTCCGTCGCTGCCATCCACTGCTGTTTGAGTGCTCCAGAGGCGTCACGGCCAGGCCCACCCTCCCCGGGCTCTTCCAGCGGCGCGCACGCTGGCCCCGGGGACCAAGGGGAACGCGGACCGCCCCGCGTGCAAGAAATTGCCTACGTTTCCCCCGCAACTGCTAAACCTCCAAACACCCGCGCTATAGCCCGAACCAAAATTATACAAATTCATACAACCTCTGTATAGGGCTCCGCAGCTCGAGCCGGGTTTCTGGGCGTCTCCCTAGCCCGTCCGTCTACAGATATGATTACCATTACGACCTACCATTGTCGGACAAGGTACAAAGGGCCCATTAAGGGGCCGGTGGGGCTCACGATAAGGGAGCCGGGCAGGGCCAATTAAAACCCAGAAAAGGGCCTCGGCACTCGTAAAGTTATAACCGACCCTCGCACCTCAGTAAAACGGGCAGTAAAGACTTTATCAAGGGCCAAGAGAGAGAGGAAGAGAGAGAACGGTGGCCTGGGCGAATGCTGCGCGGGAGGGTGGAGGCGGGGAGAAGGGGGCGAGGTTTAACCTCGGGATGCGGCCGCGTGGTCGTAATTAGCGAAAAAAATACTACAAAAGGCCCCACGCCGCCGACGCTCCCAGCGGGGTATCGGGAGAAGGATAATTGGATGACCGGAGAGTGAGTTAAGCAAACGCAATTACATGGCCGGCGCGGCCGCCGAATTGTCAGCGACCGCCGCCTCCGCCCCTCGGCCGCTGGCCCGGACAGCGCACCCTGGGGCACACCCTTTTTTATCCTTCATTCCCACTGCCCGTGCTGCGCCGTGACTCTTCATTAGAGTCATCGAAGTGGCTGGTACACGAGATCTAGATGGGTAGGCGATGGTGGTAATAAAAGACAATATTAGTGCTAAAAGTGATCTTCCTTGATAGATTGACGGTTGCACAGTGATGAGTGATGCTTGAGAGAAAGACGTTTCGACATTTGATAATGTATTGAGTGATTTTTGAGTAGATATGATCTCCAACTTGATGAAATTGTGATGAGGCAATATTATTGACTATTTTTATGAGATTATTATTCTCATAAAACAAAGCAGAAAGAAAACATCTTTTTAATATCATAAGATTAATTAGATTAATCTTTCATCGTAAACAGTGCTTGACTACTGGAAATATTTCACATTCTTCGTGCAACTGTAGAGAAAAAGAAATGCATTTTTTTATGCCGTCACTGTAGTTGCGATTTTATTTTTTCTCCTCTTCGGCTCTACATAGGCGGGCCACGCCAATCTCGGGCGCGTCGAAGCAAAAGTCTTCGCATGGGGCGTCACGCGATTCGTGCATCCGGCCGGCCGGATTTGCGGACGCGCCGCTGAAAGGCGGTGTGGTAGAGTGGCGGCGGCCGGGCTAAAAAACGCCCCCGCGCGTTATCCAATGCTCCGCGGCGCTTCGCCTGTTCGCTGGCCGCGCCACCGCTCCGCTACGCCCCCGCGCCGCCCCGCCACGCGCCGCCCCGCCCCGCCCCCTCCCAGCCCCTCGATGAGGAGGCGGCGGCGGTGGCAGCCGTTCGGGGGAGGCGATGGGCTTTCACGCGCCCTGGCTCTTCGCTGTTCGCGCTCCCGTGCCCAGCCTCCCCTTCCCCCTGCCACCACGTCAGCGCTTCCGTCAATGGATTTGTTGATGCTCTCACTCTTGCTCAGGCTCCCGTACTCTTGTTGCGCATATTTTTTTTCAGAGACTTTATAATTCTTTGAATAAATGTCTCGGCAGCTGTAGGGAGATATGTTGATTAATTCGGAGGAGTTTCAGTGATCGTGAGATGTAATAAAATATTGAAAAAAAAATTCTGAATGGTTACTAGTGGTCACTGTGTGTTGAGGCCGTTGCTGAATGACTTCAGGCACTTTTACAATTCTTGTTTGTCAAAAAGACCGTTGAATGATGTATGACCGTTGAAGCAATGTAAAAATTATATTTTACAACATACTGTATTAAATTTAATTTTTTATAGTATTTAAAATAACTAAATTTGATCATGGTGATAATAAGGGCGCAAAACCTGTAATTGAACGACAGGCACCTTCTACGTCATCCACAACTTCTGTCTATTGGTGGAATCCTTCATCGTTGCAGCTTCTCCCGTTGTCATTGACGCTTCCGCTCCAGCTCCTATTGCCAGTGCTCCCGTTCACCTCCGCCCGCTCTACGCCGCCTCTTCTCCATCAACGCCCACCCCTACGCACGCAGCGTCCCCTCACGTATTTTGAATTCACCCATGAAATTGTGTCGACGGGGGTCACCCGGAACCGTATTACCTCCGAGTGAAAATTCTGTCCCCGCCCCGCTCCCCGTTCCCCGCGGCCCGAAAGGCTCGGTAGGTAATGGGGACGAATCGGCCGGGCGGCAGTGCGGTAGTAGAGGGTGCCACTGCCGGGTCGCGGGGGGGGGGGTCTCCATCGTAGACAACGAACTCGCGCTATTTATTGATTTAAACACATCAGCACCTGTTACAATGCTCGCAGCGAGGTCGGCGACGCCAGCGCGCAAATTGCTCCTGATATGAATGACTCTGTAACTAGATCTTAATTAGGAACCGCTCAATGGGGGTGCCAATGAACTTGGCGCCCGCCGAGGTGTCGAATTTGGCAGGTCGCAATTGAATCTCCGTCGAAACGCTGAATGGTCGCCGCAAATTATTCGATTCCAGCGCTCTCGCTGCGTCCGACGGGGTAACTAATGCTCCGCTGAACGATTGTCTCGCTTCCGGTGGGAGGCCTCGCAAAAGCGGCCCCGCTCAAACACTGCTTCCGGTGCCATTCATGCACCACTCGGCGGAGCTGGGAACTAGAGTTAGTGATATTTTCATAGTGGAATTGCATTTTCGATGTTCCAATATGTCACCCTTCCCTCATAGTATTATCCGCGTCTCTATTTATGATTTGAGAATGTGCTTTTGTTACGAACACCCCGCATTTAGAGGCATTTGACAAGTGCAAGTGGAAACTGCTTTATGGAAGTTTTTGTGTTGTTTTACTCTTGTTTGATTATCGTTCATGGCTTTCAGCCTCATTTGAATATCCACTGCTCCATATCGATCTCTCCCTTCAATACTCAAAGCCTTTTGTTTTGATGAGTTACTTGTTTTCTGATTCCCAGAGACAATAATTCTCGTTTCAAGAAGTCTATAGAAGTCCACGGCTGTTTTTGTGTTTTCTGTCTTTGGAAAAACGTTTTCTCAATTTTCATCTCGTGGGCGTTTTCGAAAGATTACCTTTCTCATCGAGAGATTGCGTCTTCTCATCCAGGACTTTCGAATAACAACTTCTCACCGGCTCCGAAGCGTCACGTAGGCGGATATTCGACGTTTCGGGAATATTTTAATATCCCTCAGAACGCTGTCATCTGGAGTCAGCATTGCCAAGGGGGGAAGAAAAAATCTCTTTCGAGTTGCAGAAACGCGACGTTTTAAGTAACTTGCGCGATGTTAAGTTGTCACAAAGTTGAGAAGTTTAGGGACAGGTCAACAATATACTGGAAGTCCGCTCCCGACTTGACTCATGACATTTGCCGTCTGTCCCGATGTTTAATAACAGCGGAGTTGCATTTATGAGGCTATACATATTTTTTCCGAGAAAAAAAGAGGAAAACTGTATTATTCTTTGATTAAACACTGTTTTTCGGAGCAAAATATATCAGTATTTAATTACACTACTTCGAGATTGGGAAAAAGTTTGTTTCTGAAAAGCAAGATTTAAATCTTCAAAGAACAGAAATGCTTTTCGATGATCGTCCGATTCTTAAATATTTATATAAAGTATAATTTATCTCATATTTGTTCTATTTAGAGGGGGAAATTGCCAAGCTTTCCAATCAAACAGTAGGTTTTGTCGTGAAGATGTGAAAAAACAAAAATGTTTTTGGGAAATGTGACGAAATATCACTGAAGTTAATAAACAACGCAATTGTTTTTAGTATTGTAGAGGATAGTATGGGCTAAAGTACGTCTTTACATGTAGATCCCAAATTGAGTTATTAACGTCATTGGAATTCTTTTAACGGAATTCCAAGGGTAAAGATGTTCCTTACACTGCTTGCGTCTCAAATGCGCAGCTGCTGATACCACCCGATACATTTTCCTTCAAATTTTGGGTCGATATTTGCAACTCTCTAAGGTAAAGTGCTGACTAGTATTTAGTTCATAGAGAAGGGGCAGTGAGGCTCATAACCATGAAGCCTGACCCCTGGGCAGAACGAGGTTTCCAACTCCTGCTGCACGGCGCGGAATGAGATTTCTCCCCAAAGACGCTTTATATCGCTGAAACCGTCGGCTGGAAGTAACATCTATCAAATTTTTCGTGGACCCCTAAGAGAGCGGGCGCCCGGTGTAGCGTCCGGGCAGCCCCGACGATGACGGCGGCGGCGGCCGGTGCAGATATTAACTTCGCAGCTGCTAATGATCGTGCGATGTCACCTGTCTCGGTCCCTGTCGCCCGCAGGTGCTGCAAGATTGATAACCGCACTGTGCCACCGCAGGCCCTGCCGGGCGCGCGATCCCCCCGCCCCCCCCGCGCCGCCCCGCTCCTGGGCCACCCTTGTGCCACCCCTGTGCCCCCTGTGGCACCCCCGCGCCGACCCCGCACCGCCCCCGCGCCGCCTCCCGCCGCCCCCGCCGCCCCGCCGTCCCCGCCGCCTCCCGCCGCCTCCGCCCCCCTCGTCGCCCCCTCGTCGCCCTCGCGCCGCCCCCGCGCTGCCCCCGCGCCGCCCCCTCGCTGCCCCCGCGTCGCCCCCGCGCCTCCCCGCGCCGCCCCCGCGTCGCCCCGGCCGCAGAGCTCGTAGCGGGAGATAAGTTCTGAGGGCCCGCCCTGCCTGTCGCGGTCGCGCCCCCCGTTCCCCTTCCACCCCTTCGCTACCCCCACCCCCGGGTCCGCGTCTGTTGCGGTGACGTCGCGCTCGAAGGGACTTGCAGCACCGCTCGCTGCTTGCTGAGTCCTCGCTAAAGCTTCCGAGAGCGATAGAAGTGAGAATTACCACCGAGGAACGTTCTTCTGGCACTTCAAATCAGAAACGCAGCGTGTGATTGATCAGTGCTGTACAATATTCGATATATGTGTTCGTAATGAATTTTGAATTCAAGTTTGACAGTACGTTGACATTTTACAGTTTGACATTACTCGAACCAAAACTGTAGTGACATTTCTATTGAAAGTGCAATTTGTGTCTTTAGGACATACTTGTTTGAATACTGTAAACGTAAGATAAGGAGTTTTATTGTTTCATCTATTTGATTTTATTTATTTGCTTGATAATTGATTTATGTATGTTTTTAAAGAACAGTAAAAACTGTACGATATGTACGTGGGAGAAGTACAATCTGCACACGTTTACTTGAATTCCAGAATCTTTCTCCCACCTTTTAACCTTAATACATTGAATGATGAATAAAGTACCAACAAAGTGAGGTTACCAACGTTTGAAAACTAGTAGACATTTTCGCTCTCGAGTTATAGGAATCTTGAATACATTTGTAAACAAACTACAGAGTTGTTATTTTTATGTTGCTAACAAAATAATATCACATCACCGGCTCTACTCCTATCACAACTAACAAAACATGGGCATAGTAAAGCTACCTTTATGTCCAGAAGCAAAACAAGGGGCCGTCTCACGATTTGCTCAAAGTATCAGGAAAATTGGTCGAAACTTGATCGAGATTGGAATCTTTGACGCAGAAGCTGAAATACTTTAGTTTGTACAGGCATATTAAATATTTTTAAAGTTATACAACGCAAATTTAAACTCTAATGGATTATATTTCATTGTTATAATTACTATTATTTTATATTTTAATGGACAGTATAATCTAAAAAAAAAAAGGAAAATTTAAATTTCTGTATTGATATTGTTTAATGTCATCTGGCAATGTATTGTAAATTAAAAGGAATTTTAAAGTTTAAAAATATCCCACTAGATGCTTCATTTTGACCCATTGATTCAGCAAGATCTTTAAGAAGAGATTAAATATCAGTTTCTGTAGATTTTGATTTTATACATCCATGTTGCGAATCTGAAAACTCTTGGTCTTTCCTGAGAAAAGTTTCCATTCGTATATAGAAAAGCGTATTAAAAAGTAGACAAAAGAGAAATTGGGCAATAATTTTTAATTTCAATTTTTGTATTTTATAATTTTTAATTTCATTTTCACTTTAGTTCTAGTTTCATACGTCTTCAAAAGTTATGAGAAAGACAAGAATGTTACTATGTTTTAACACTCATTTAGGGAATTTAGTACTAGAAAGGCGAAATAAGTTGACCTTTTGGATGAAATATTTTAAGAAAATTTAATATTTAAATCGTGCCAATAATACAATTATAGTTTCCTTGTCAAAAGTATGTAACATTTTGTAAAATCAAAATATAACAGCTAATGTCTTCTGTTATAACATGCTACTTGCTATATAAGTATTTAGTTAGATCGAAAAGTTTATTAGACCTTTTTTCGTAATAAACTAACCCCCTTTTATTACAGAAAACATAATTTTATTTTAATTTTGATGGTAACTTAATTCGGTATTTAACAAATCAACTAACATTGCGGTTAGTTTCTTGTTCGGCCTTCCAATACTATCTCTGTGACTCTTACACGCAGGGAAAGTCCCTTTTTACTCACTAACAATATATTAGAAAGGATGCTTTTGGACGCGAGTAACAAATAATCACGTCAATAATAATTCCTATAAATAATCCTTAAAATTGGAAAATATACTTAATATTTGCTCGTGCCAAACAATTCCATATCATTTTTGTCCATTTCCAAGCTCAAATTAATAGGAGAGAATTTAACGAACACGCACGCTCAATCACATTCTTTCAATTTCCACCGAATGTTATTAACCTGTATGACCACAATAATTATAACAACTGAAAACGGCTTGCATAATTGAGTAAATCGGAATGTATTAGGTATAAAAATTAGTCGAATAACATTTCACTCTGCGAAATTCTATTTATTTATTTTCCATTAGTTATTGCAAATTATTTCCCTTTAATGCCATTATTTCCTCCCTGCAACATTCCAGCCGAGGGTGGTATTCGGATGCAAATCGGATGTCGAGGATGCGAGGGAAAACACAGCTAGCCACACCGCATGAAACATGATCTGCCCACTCTTAGCACGTGCTTGTCGTGCTTGCAATATGAGTTGGCGTATCGTCTGATATACATTATGCTCTGCTCCCATCCGCGAACACACATTCTGTTATCACAGGGGACCGGATTTATGAACTTTATAATCCATTAAATATCTTACATTTGTGCAATAAAATCATCGAAAATATACAATAAAATATTCTTTATAAAGAAGCGTATAGAATCTTTACGCTGTGAAAAGGAATGCTATTTTCTGTTTTGTATCAGATTTCATCAAATGTGTAAAACCCTCATATTACGTATGGGAATGGGAGCTAATACAGGTCACGTACAAACGATCATCAGCGTTTCCGACTTTCGGAAGCGCTCAGCGGCATGCAATGACCGTAATTTTACCAGCGAAATAATCTACAAAATTTAGTTGCAAAAAGTCAAAATAACCTCTCAAATAAAAGTATACTTTACAAAATAGAAAATTAAATTTACTGATAAAAATAGTTGGCAATAAATTTGTTACGATTAATAATATTTTCAATGAAAAATATGCAGAAAAATGAGTAATTATAAAAATATCTTTATTCAGGAACAATACAAAATTTTAATTATTCCAGTTGGATTAAAACAGAGTGGCTACTTTCTGGAAAACATTGAAAACCGAAAACAACATGAAATTCCTTTGGAAAATTGGAACAAATAGGGGAATTTCTGAAATAATGGTTAAAAGTCAGGGAAAAGTTTTGGTTATGAGACATGGAATGGTTAAAAGTCACGGTGGTTAAAAATGGCTAAAAATGAGTTGGAATGGTTAAAAGTCTCGGTGAAATCATGGAGCTTTAAAATTAGTTTCAGGTGTGCCTATTTTCTTTAAATAGTGTGGAAATACTTTACAAATTGTATTAGTGAAAAAATCAAAAAACAAATGTTGTGGAAAACCGAGTAAAGTCAAGGAAAGTTGTTTCAGGAAATGACTGACCACCTTGTAAAATGATAATAGAGGTTAATAAAGATAATAACAGATATCCTTTTGATTTGCAGCTCGATTATGAGTCATTGCGTCTTGAGAAACTGCTTACTTTGAAGAGTAGCCACGTAATTCGACATGGAACAGGCAGTATCACGGTTAAAATTAAGTATTATTCTTACTGCAAGTTTGTGTTCCATTATCTTCACAAATCACCCTTTAAAGATTTCTGTATCGAAATTATTTATTTTGCAACTCCTAATAACACATTATAATAATGACGCAATGTAATTCGTAGTATAGTTTCAGTATATTTTTTCTCTTCTATAAGAGGTTTTTCCATTTTAGTGAGGTCTGTAAACGTCTGTTGTGTTTAAACATTTCCAAACTTACTTGTAGACGTTCCATTCCCCAGTTGCTCTCATTCTCAAGACGACTCCATAGTTGCACATTGTACCGCATTTGACGAGTGCCAGCGTCCAGTGGCCACTGATCCCACACAGAGTCGCTGGAAAACGACTTTGGTGCTTCAGCTCTCCCGAACGGCTTTGGATCTCCCTTGGCTTTCCACTGGAAATAACTTTTCGAATACATTTAATGAGGAGGATTTTTTGAATTCCCAGCGGTTTTATGAACTGTAACATTCGTTCTAACGCTCGTTCGCCATAAGTACAGTTGAGGGCTGCTCGGGAATGTTTAGCTCTTTTTATTTGTTTTGGCAAACCCTCATTCAGTCGTTCACAAACACGTAATTATAACTTGTTTTTAACGTGATTCAACCTCTGTTCTAATCTGTGGCGAGGGCAAAAAAGTCTGTTTATTAACAGAGCTTAACTCATCTGCGCCGCGCGCTTTGCATTCTTTCCGCGCGTGCGGTTCGCTGCTCATGCGCCCCCCCTCTCGCCCCCCCCCGGGGCCCACCTACCCACTTACGCAGCCTCCGCATTACTTTCCGCCTTTCGCGGGTTGGGGCCACGGGCGAGAGTGATGGCAGGAGACAGGATGGAGGCGGGGAAGAAGGTGAAAGGAGGAAGAGAGTGAAAGGGAGACAATGTGAAAGAGGGAAGGTGGTGAAAGGGGGAGATGGTGACGTGGGAAGAGGAGGATGAAAGCGGAGGAGAGTGCGAGGGTGGGGCAGGGGCAGGGGCGAGGGAGAGGGCGGAGGCAAGGACGTGGCCTGGGAGACGCTATTCGCCACAGTTTTCCACAAGTTCGCCGAAAGTTGCTGCGTCTGTTGGTGACGGCGGGGGATGCGCCCGCCGCGCGAGCTTCTGCTGCTGCTGCTGCTTCTGCTGCTGCTGCTGCTGCTGCTGCTGCCGCCGCCGCCGCCGTCGCCACTGCTTTTGTTGCGGCGCGAGGTGCGAAGCTGCTGCCAGGACTGGCTCCAGGGCGGGTGCGCGGGTGATGGGCGAAAGAAGGGGATGGGCCTGATGGTAGAACGAATGAATGTGGGATGGACAACGCAGGTAAAGGTCACGGACGGGTTGAATGAGGGGTTTGGCGACATGGAAGAACATATGGAAAAGGAACAAGTGCGAGGTACAAAATAAAACCTGCAGGAGGAGACTAGAAAACAAGTTATTGATCACTTCATTGTACTGCAGACGTAAACGATACCGAGGACGAGGAGAAGAAGAAGGAGAAGGAGAAGAAGGAGAGGAGGAGTGAAGATATCAGGTGAAAAATTTAAAGAATTTATGAAATGAAGAAGAAGGAGAAGAAGAAGAAGAAGAAGAAGAAGAAGAAGAAGAAGAAAAGGACGCTTTGATGATGCTGTAGAAGAGATTAGTAATTGACAGTTGAAAAGGAACCAAATCAGCAGCAAAGGGAAAATAAATACGATATTTGCTGTTGAAGCTTTGTAGTATTATCTGTTTAATAGATGCTGAGGCCAATTTTTTCGTAGCTATCGCGAAGCTTGGTTAGCGAAGGCAGACAAAACAGGTTACTTACTTTAACTTGGAATAGGTTATGGTGTAGTCAACATCGACGTCTGTAGAGGCGGACTCTGTAAAAGTGGAGACTGAAACGGAGTGTGTGAAAGAGGAAATTGGTGACTCGTTCGAACAACAAACGGTGGCATTCTCCAAAGGCGTGTGGGTGGCCTCGGCTGTTATGCCATCGGAGGCCCGGGATGTGTCGGTGGCGCTGGGAGAGGAGAGAAGGGAGCGGCGGCGTTGGCGTGCTTGGGGAGGCCGAGTCGCGCGGGCACGGGCGCGGGCGCGTTGCCACGGCGACCAGCGTGTTGACGGCCGCCGCCGCCCGCGGCGCTGCGGTCCCGCCCGCCTAAGGACTCCCACGGGGCGCCGGCGCCATTGATTGAGGCGGCGGGGGCGCGGGCGGCGTCGCACCGCCCCGGCCGCTGGCTTTGGTTCGTCTCGCCTGGTGTTCCTGTCGCCCACGCCCCCGCTTCGCTCTCCGGCGCCGTCTGCTTCGCTCCGTCTCGCACCGATTCGCGCTGGTTCGAGGCGCGTGATTTGGCTCTCCATCGACTGCTTCCCTCACTCTCTACCCTCTGTTCTCGTCAACCGCCTTTTGTGTTGTTTCTATTGGTGTGCTGAAGGTTTTTTCATGCATTACCCAACCTTTCCTTGATATTTTTTCTTTAACATTGTAACATTACATCTTTTCTATTAGTAACATCTGTTTTTTCCTTAACATTGTAATTAGTAATCGTGTGTTTTCGCAACCACACTTTCTTTATACTAAGAAGCTTGTGAATTTAAAAAATAAATAAACTATTGTTGCAACCTTGTTGGTATATTTTATAAAGCAATATTCTATTATGTTAGCCAAGTAATAAAAATCAGTCAGAAATATTTCCTCACCATTTACTTCTGTGATAGCACCCTTCTTTATCGTCCTACCTGTTTGGTCCATCCTGAAAGTTGCATCATCCATCTCTAATTTATATTTTTTTTAACCTTTCGAATTATCGATATCCTTTTTCACCGAGTTTTTATTTTGATTGTCTCAAGCTTTGCCTGTCTGTTGCGCAGCGCACTGTCGCACGTGGGGAGTCTTGCGCCCCAGTTTATGTCGATCTGCCGCGCCGCCTCACGCAGTGTCCCCGCCGCGTCTGTTCCGTTTCCTTCTCTCTGTCTGTCATCGGCTTTCTCTTTTCTTCCCACCCCGTCGCTCTCTCGCGTCTGCCTACCCGGCGCCCGAGGGCTCCCGAATTCGCGATCGAGTTGCGTCAGTGCTAAACTGCTGAGCGCGACTGAGGAGCGGCTGGGACGACGACGGCGAGGGAGCAGCTGTGGAGCGGGCAACGCAAAGCAATGGGCGTAACTGTGCGGACTGTTTTACTTGAAGTGCAGTCGTTTCATCAAGTCGTCTCATTTGTATTCCAATGGCCCCGATATTGCTGATTTGAATTATTAAATCAACGAATTAAATTATTATTATTATTATTATTATTATTATTAAATGCGTTAAATTTTAGGTACCTCTTACTTTGTATAAAATTGATACGATCTTTAAAAAAATTCAATTCATTCGGAAATTTCACCAGAGTTGAAACTTTCACAAGAACAATAAGGACATTAAAGTAACTTTATTACGATACACCTGCTACGACAACTTTTAAACAGAATTTTCCATCGTTAATTTAAAGAAGAAATTTTGTCAACATTTTTTTAACGTCCAAACTAGCTATCTTTGCATTTTTTATCTTCATACACTTCTTACAAGTCACTTTGCGACTTTTTGCATTTTCATGTTTATTGACGTATCACTATCTTCCCGCGTACCTTTACGGAATGTCTCCTACTCTGTTCTGTGAAATATTTATTACATCGTAGGGCACTGTGTCCCCCAATTCGCCTATCGGTTTCCCACCTGCTACCACCATTGCGCGAAGAAAACGCAATGTCTCGTTTCTTGGCGCTGCTCCGCTTCCCTGACGCTCCGAGTCGCTGCTCGCCGGCGTCGCCCGCGAGGCTCCCGCAATCGCGATTGAGTAGCACTACAGCTCAACTGTGGACGTCTTGGAAGTTATCAGGACCATTTCACCCAATCCCAAAACTGTATAGCTCATAATTTGCCGCTTTTTTGCCTTCCTAACTTCCATTGGAAGTTAGCAGGACCCATCTAAATCCGCTAATAATGTGGGCATATACACCAAACACTACTCCAAATTTGCCGCTTTTTATTTATAAACGATTAATGAAGAAATCATATTGATATCTCCATTTTTTCAAAAGATATTTACAAAAAACGAAAAATTACACCTACGTTCCTATGGCGAGCGCCCTCAAGAAGAAAAACACACGTTTCGTCCAAGACCAATTGCCGTAACGATTCATGCGATAACGAGTGATGCGACGTCGATGTTCAAAATTAAAATATCGATTTTAATAAATACATCGACTGTTTCGATGTTCGATACATCGTTCGATACATCGATCATCGATGTTATGAACCTCAAACACTTTTCAAATGTATGATTATGGTAATTTTTCCAATGTTGAAAATATTCTTAAAAAATCGTCTTCAATGAATCGATGTTTTTATCGAAACATATACATACCTATTGTGGAACGCGCCGGCACCACGATGAGAACGGTAAGGTTGACGGCAGTAGCGTACGTGGCTCGAGGGAAGGAAGAAGCAGGTCCTGGAACCGATGTGTGAAGCAAGGGCCGTAGCAGCGTCAATCACCCTTTGCGAACTGCAGTAGTTTCTGCAAACATTTTATCTGTTCGCCACGAAAGGGCACAACCTTCCGTGAACGCAATGGAAATTAGATTTGTCTATGGAATCGCTGCAAAACGTATCGGGTATTATTCATGGGAAATTATTATCTATGAAATGTAAAATATAAAAAAAAATGCTTTCGCGGTTGTAGATTCAGCTGAATTTAATTTAATTTTAATTCAATTGCACAATGTAATTCCACACTTTTTTTTATCATAGAGAATTTTTTACGCAAATAAATATTCATGCTTCGTCAGTGACATTTGAACTAACAAAATGCGATCTAAATTAGTTTACAAAAACCTGCTAATCACTCAGGAGCCTCCATCACATGAATGTTTCTGCAAAACTGTTTTATGTCACCAAGGTAAATGCTTCTGAAGAGAGAGTACCACATGTGTGAGAGCACTGAATCAGCGTATTGCTACAATTAAATTGCCGTATACAGCCTATTACGTCTGTCATTTGCACAGTTCCTACTACCTGCAATCAGACATGAAAGTTCTATTTACATAATGGAAATCCCGTAGCCAATTTTAATTATACCAACTTCAATTCTCTTACAATGTCCTATGTTAGATGTTACTGTTCGATTAGAACTTTCTGCAAAACGTGACCACTTGTTTTGCAAAAGTCTGAACAATACACTTCGAAGCGCTCCAGAACGGGCCCTGCAGTCACATGTGTGCTCGGGAATGCCCCCTGCGGAACGAATTGCTGCTGCTGACCCGATGCAGAGATATCCTGCGCACCCTCCGCTCTTACTGTGGCCTTTATTTGTATTTCGCTGATGTTATGGAAAGTTATCTGGCATTGGATCTGAAATACGGACTGCTGCGACGCTTGCGCTGCGCTTTATATGTCGCCGAGATATTACATCGCGCAAAACAGGGGCGTTTCTGGGGCTTCGTTATTATACGACGCGATATTGGACTAGTTGGTAATGCGTAAATAGAGCAACGTGCTTAGAAACGTAATCCAAACATTTATGAAGAACCTATATTACCAGTTTTCAAACCGGGAGCGGTAGCTCAGTGCATCAACTGATGCCACTGCAGCGCCTCTGACCGGGATATCCTAGGTTCGAGTCCTGACGGCGGCAAGATTTTCGACTCTAGCTTTTCAGCTAGGTCGAATTCAGTCGCTGTCTGGAGGAGACTTGTAGCGGCCGGCTGCTCTGATCGGTAGTTTTCCGTGGTTTCTCCGATCAACACCAGGCGAATGCCGGAGCAGTACCCTAACAAACGGTCCACGGACCGCGCGCGATTTGTCCTTCCTCTTCCTTGTCCTATCCTCTCCCCTTACACATACACTTACACTAACATGCACTACACTACTACGTACTCCGGGAGGCCGGTCGGGAGCTTAGAGCTTGTCCCGTCTTGGGCGGTGGCCGTTGGTGGGAGAGTCCTGGTTAGGGGGAAACCCCACTAGTCGACGGTAGCTCGGCGCCGGATCTCGCCATACAGCGGGGGAAGATCACCACCATCTCCCGAGAAAAAACATGCACTACACTAACGGGCCTAATGACCAAAGCAGTTGATTCGCCCGGAAACACGAAAAAATCGATCAAATCAATCAAGCAGTTTTCAATGCGCACTGAAACTGAAAGAAAACTATGTACGCTCCTATCAATGAGAAGTGACCACGGTTTTCTTAGATACCGAGAAATTCAGGAGAAATCCATAAACAATGAAACGGTTTAAATTTTGGCTGCAAAATGCAAACATTTGATTCTGTTTCACCGCCTATTATCATATAGCTCGTACTGAATGGATTTTCATACCCAGTGCGTCACTGTTTACGAAACAGCTGACGTTAGGCTTCGTTATTATGAGAACAATTATAATTCGTTTTTTTAGTATTAACATTGCAACCCTATGTGGTCTGAAAATGTTTCATTATATCCTTCAGTTAATTTAGAAACTGTTTTTTTTTTTTTTTTGCTGGGGCAACTTAATTCAGTTGTTTTTGAACATAGTATTCGTTAGTAAATTATCTGAAGATATAAGATATCATTTCATAAACACTTAGTCTCTGCTAGAAAGCGTAATACCGTATCATTGATCGGATGATTTAATGGTATCTTATAATGATACAATGTAACGTCTTCTGTTTCCTCTGCAATTTTTATTTAATACGAAACAATGTCAATTACGAAACCTGAGAGGGTTACCAACCACACTGTCTGAGTGATAGAACGATTTTTACCTTAATTATCTCTTTGTAAAAGGAAGACCTACCAAAGCAATGAAGATTACTGTATAAATTCAAAATGATATACATCGTCCAATAGGCTTGAATCGCATTAATTGAAATACTGTATTTCATAGTAAAGTGCAAGAAGCTATTTTTACTTTCTCCGACTTTAAATAGCCTGACTTTATGTGCCGCCTCTCTGCTCGCCCCGTTCATCATCACTCATCGAATCGCGTCACCTCGCCCCCCTCCCCTCCCCATCTCCTTCACCTCCTCACCCCGCTCCCGCGTGCCTGAACTGACATCACCTCGTATCTCACTTCTTCTCATCTCCCTCACCTCCCTCTGCCTCTCTTCTCCTCACCTCATGCCTCTGCTCTCCTCACCGCACTTCACATGTCACCTCCCCCTCAAGCCTAATCTCATCTCGTGCTTCAATTCATCTCGGGCCTCACTTCTCCTCATGTCGTGCCTCACCTTACCTAGCGCCTCACCCCTGGCCCCACCCCCTTCCCTCACTTATTCTCTCGCCCTCTGCCTCTCTCCTTCGCTCGCTCGTCACTGGGTTTACAGTGAGCGGCGCGGGACTGCCGGCGCTAGGAATAAATGTGTCGCCGTGACTGACAAGTGCCAATCAGCAGCGCCCCTGGCGACCCGCCCCGCCTACAGTATTGCCGCCGCCAACCCGGACACTGCGGCCGCTGTGCCGCTGGCTCGCGAGAATACCGGTCGCGTCCCCAGAGACGCGTGTTGAAGTGGAAAACTCGGGTAGATGTATGTTCAGAGGATACTGGAAACGTAGATGTAGAGGAAAAATGGATTTTGTAAATATTTTATATGGAGAAGAAAGCGTAGGAAGAGGAGATGAAAGCTACCTAGAGCGAAATTGCGGAGACATTTTGCCCGGCAGAATTGAAACGGGTAAACTATATTTTTTTGTCTAAGAGAGTTGTGGACTCTTGGAGTCTATTCCTAGAAACTGTTGTCACCGCTTACACTTTTAGCTTTTTTTTATCTTTTACGACTACTACATTGATGGACACGGCATTCGTATTATTGAAATGCTTCCTACTTTAGAGGCGTTTAAACCAGTGAGTAGAACTCGCTAATGACATTTTAGCCTCTGGGAGAAGACAGCGATTCTCCTCTTTCGTACAATCAAATGGTTTAAGGGGTTTTGGTGGGTTTTGGTCAATGACAACAGCCATTGACAATATTGGATTCATAAATTGAACTCTTTTGAGTATCACATTGAATGGACAAGAAATGGCAGAAGCCATGATATTACCAACAATAGGTTTAAATTTTAACCTGTTTTACCTTCATTATAATATACAAATGATGATGTGTTACGTTCTAAAATATATTTTAAACCAATAATTAAAAAAATAGGGAAAAGCGTGATATCAGTGCATAAGCGAGCTGAATTTATAAAATATCCGTGTAATACAATGGGTAGCCATGTGAGAGTCTTGAAGTTTGTATTTTTTGTTATCTTTTGATGAACAATCTGATAGTGGAATTAGCAACTATTATATTTTATTGGAAACAGGGAAAATATAGTGAGGATCGTTATCGTTTGTTGATAAGCAATTAAAGGCAAACTTCCGCTGAAACTTCATGTTTTTGAATTTCGTTGAACTTCGTTCTTGAATTGATTGTTTCTATTTAGCTTTTCCAAATAAGAAAGTTATTAGTTATATTCACGATTAATTAGATCGTTGATGAGAGAGACCTTCTAATAAATTGTCACCCTTGCTTGTAGACTATTTACCTCCTCACTTGGGAAAGTCGATGGAACTCTACTGTGATGGTGCTCCGACTAGCTCAGGTTCATGCTGGTTACATATTTTCTGCCCGGACGCTGGAAGGTACGAACAACCAATTTTGCTTACGCATCATTGAACATTTTATATATAACAATTTGTAAATAATTTGCATAATTTATATTTTTATATTTCATGTATTCCTGTAACTTTTTCAGATAGCTCTTACGATGATCGTTACGCGATTGAAAATATTTAAACTTAAATAAGTATTTGATACAGGACAACCCTTTTATTTACTAATCTATTCGAAATTTATTTTTGCCGGAAGTACTTCAATTATTTCGTAACAGCTTACAATTACCTCTTATCGTAATTCTTACCACTTATAGTACCCGTATCTCTGTATTACTGAATGCAACATGTCATAAACCTCTTTTGATCGAATAGGAGTCACGTAAATACAAATGACTCACCCATTTCAGTAAAATGTGGAGCGTACGATAAACTCACAAGAAAAAAGTATGTTGGAATTCAAACAAACGTTGACAAATAATGGAATTTGAGGTTTCCGCATTTTTTTTTGTGAAGTCACGGTTGCAAATAAATTGCAAAAACAATATTTGGGGAGCGTTACCTTCGGGGCAAATTTATCTCCTACAAACGCCAGTCCCGGACACGCGTCGCATCACCCCTCGGCGCGCGCGCGCCACATCGCCGCCACAGTGGCAGCCACGCAGCCACAGCACCACGCGTGACCTCTCACCCTCTGCAGCGTTCCCCGCTCTCGCGTTTCACCGGTCGCTGCACATCAAATACTCATTCGGGCTGGCTGCGTTGCATTGCGGACGCTGGAAATGCGATTTCTGCCACCTAAATTTCAGATTATCGTACTTAAAAGCTTGCAAATTTTATTTAAAATTAGGCTTTCAAAACCGCGCGGTTCCGGCGATTTCGGGGATACGTCATTCACGGCTGTAACATTTCGGTTAGAAGTGCTTTCGTGGGATAAATATTTTGAGAGGTACTGTGTGCGTTAGTTTTAATTGTGAAAGATAAATGAAAATTTCTATGAGTTTGAAGAACAAATGCCTAATCTACATAGTAGTGTTTGTCTTGGACATACTTTTATATATCTAGCCAGGCTCTGGTTTGAGAGATTTATGTATGTGTTCATTTACGGCTAATATATGTACGAGAATGTGTATGTTTTACCAATAGCAATGTGTATATCTCCTAATAAAATTAATTCTTCTATAGCTTATTATTTATTCTGATCAGAATCATGACTCATCGCTCCCCAGAAGTCGATATACACCTCGAAAAGTATCCCGCGTCTACTAAGCGAGATGATAGATTAACATAGATGACTCATAGGGGTATTGGAAGGGTGGACTATAATGCCATTTCCACGGATTCGCTACCCTTTAGCAATATTGCTTGACCCTTCCTTCCTATGAATCCATATTCACACAATAGAAGCACTAGCTCGCCACGTGGGGTATAAAGGGATAGCTATGATGACTCATCATTGTCGACGTGAATGGACGTGCAGAGACTAAGAGATTGCTCTGAACAATGTCGATAGATGTAATGCTGTTCCGGAGGATTGTTTGACGTTGTGTGTTCTATTCACTGGACTGTCGTAAAGGGCTTCTGTGGTATAAGCAGTTGTAAGTTCTTGTGCACTAGTTATATGAATAAGCTTGTTCTGCGTATGAGCTCTTTAGTACTACGAGTTCAGATCATTCGTTGCTTGTGGAAGTAATTCATGTGTAAAGAAAAAACAACTAAGATAATATCCCATGCTTGCCGAACCATGGATAAAGAAACGTGTACATTTACGGCGATATAATATGCCTGAAAGCTTGTTATATTCCCGCTTACGAGATGAAATAATAATGTCCCTTTACAATGAAGTTACATTTTTAAGAACGCACCGTGTTCATGTATATGAAAGGATAAAACAGAACATTAACGAAACGCCTAAAAAGAAGAAAAATCAGCGCATGGCCAAATGATCATTTACGAGTGCCTGGAGGTGCGTGTATTCTACTGCACTCGTCCTTTACTTTTATTTAAACCCGGTTCGTGTCGCGTGTGCAGCGCTGATGCACAGCGGCAGCCTCCCACGACCGCGCGCGCACTCGGATTACGAACACCTCTCTCGTTTTAATGCAGCGCCGAGTGGAAAACGCTGTCTACGCGCCGTAGACGATGTCGCTGCCCCAGGTGCGAGTCTGGCTGGCGACGGCCTGCCTCTCGCGCGGCGCCAGACCCACTGCTCAGGAATGGGAGCGGTGTGGTCGGGGGAGGACGGATTGTTGATGGAATGGAGAGGAACATTGTGAGGAACTTGAGAAACCATTGGGTGTTGGAATATTTTAAAATAAATATGGGTGTGATGTAGAAGATTATGAAAAGCATGGTTAAAATAATTGTGGGGAGCAGGGTATGGAGCAGACACATTGGTCATGGTAACGCAAATGCGACAGAACTTGAAGTCTAAGTAAATGGCATATTGATCGTAGAGGGCAATAGTTGGTAGCGGAAGACAATGTTATGACCAACAGAGAAATAATGGGGTCGATAGATTAGCGGTTGAATAGAATTGTAATAATGGTGGTGCAGTTGGCTGAGGGCAGTGATACGTAGACGAAAATGATGCCGATGGTGAGTGAATGTCAGAATGACGCAACCGGTGTCCGGAATGATAGACATCAACTATTGTGCGTAGACATTTGGCTAAATGATACTATTGAGGTTGTGGCAGAAGACAACATTAAAGATTATTGAAATGGTACCTGGTAGTAGGAAGTTAATCAGAACTCGTTGATTGGGCAACCTATTTTACGTACATGGAATTTGTCTACTTTTCAGAAATTGTCACATTTTCAGAAACGTGCAGTACATTTTTATTCATTATGATTACGATCCGACCTTTTTTAAAGTTGTAAAATGTGTGATGAACAGAACTTTCCCGACAGGTTTGTTGGAGATTTCTCATTTGTAGAATCGCTCTGTTGTTGTCATTCATTTATTTTTAACCCGTTCGTACATCTTTTAACACTTGTTTTTGACTTTGTTGTAGCGTTTTTCGTAACTTCCTGCCCCACCATCATAAATGCTTAAAGACCAAGATCACGAATCTACGAAAAAAGACAAAAAAATGTTCATTCTTTTTAATGTCTCTTGGTGTGAAAGTGGTGATGGTTGATTATCGTAAGGATAAGTAGGATATGCCGTGGGATGGATGTTGTGAGGATGGTGTATGATGATGTGCACCTAGTGGAAGATTGTGCAATGAAATGTGTTTGGGATTCGCGAATGAAGGATACGCGAGGTGCAGGGCGTGGACAACGTGTAGGATGTGCTATGCTAGCATACTACGAGAGGTCGACACAGTCGAGCGTCCAAAGGCAACATGGAGTTGGATACTGCGCTGTAGCGTTGGTTCACACTCGTATGAATACTTGAAACCTTGCCTTTGCATTCAAACGAACGAGTTGACAGCGCCAACGACGGGTTCTGCAATAGCAACTCGACGCGATGGATAAATTTTCCAGAGTACATTTTCAGAAACGTGCAGTACATCGATGGACGTGTTGGACAGAGTATTTCTGAACCTGAACTACACCTGAACTACACCTCCACACCTGAATTTAAAACTTTTTTTTTTGAATTTCCGAAAATGTTCATTGGTTGAACAAATTGGAATCTCTTTTTTGAATACTTTTCTCATTGACTTTTTAAATTGTAGCAATTTATTTTTAAGGATTTGTGTATTAATGTTTTTCTTACTGCAATGCTTGAAACAGTTACTGATTATTCTATTTAACATGTTCGAAAAAAGAATAATTAAAGGAAACAAATTGTAAAGAATAAACAATTTTACTCGTAGCTATTATGTTGTGTGGGGAAGGCAGCAAAATGTGTAGTGAACAATAAATCTCAATCATAAAAGTGAAAGGAATCATCATTCTTGAGAAAGCCATAAATACGATGGTGCGTATGGTGCTCTGGGGCATGTTTGCCAACTTTTGAAGACCATTATGATTAATGTTTAGATTTTGAATATACATAGTAATATAATTAATAAAATTATTGAATTATATTTAATTATAATGTAATATTAAATTACATATAACTCATCTGAGCATTTTAGAGAAATGAACCACAGCGACCCTCGCGCTCTCCCCGCTCCCAAGTCGTGTTTTTTAACAAGTTGAGGGACGCGCGCGGGGCGGGGGGGGCGGGGGGTTGCAGTAAACCGCTGGTCGGAGAGAGCGACCGCTTCACCACGCATTTTTCACGGTGTTTGCAGTGGCCGATGTTTTATGCAGTGAGCTAAAAGCGCGCCCGTGTCCCGCCTTCGCCCATCCTCCCCGCCCCTCGCGCTCCACGTCGCTCTTCTCCGCTCCGCCTCGTCCTGCCCCGCCCCCAACACAACCCCCCTCTCCATCGCCCTGCCACCGGGAGCGGTGTCACTGCAGTGTCTCTAACCGAGAGGTGCCAGGTTCGAGTCCTGACGGCGGCAGGATTTTCGACATTGCTTTTGCAGCTAGGTTGAATTCAGTCGCTGTAAGGAGGAGAATTCTAATGGCCGGCTGCGCTAATTGGTAGTTTTTCGTAGTTTCTCCGATCACCCCCAGTGGAATGCTGGAGCAGTACCCTAACAAACGGGCCACGAACCGCGCGCGATCTTTCGTACTTCTTCCTTCTCCTATCTTTACCCTTTACACACACTTACACTAACATTCACTACACTATCACCCATGCCGGGAGACCGGTCGGGAGCTTAGGACCTGTCCTGACGAACTTGTCCTGGGGCGGTGCCCCGCTGGTGATACTGGTTGGGGAAAACCCCGCGCCATTTCTCGCCATCCGACGGAGGAAGACTGCTGCCACCTCCGAAAACAAACAAACAAAAAACAAACACGCACTACACTTACGGAACTAACGACCCTAGTAATTGACGCGTCCGGGATCACTAACCATCAAGCAATCAATCAATCCATCGCTCTGCCCCTCCCGTTGTGGTCGTGGACCTCCTATTGTCGTCCTGTCCCCTCACCTAGTTGCTTGCAGCCTTTCCCGTTCTCATCCTGTCCCTCCACGCCTCGCATCATCTCCCCGCACCCCGCTCTGTCCCCACCCGCCTCGTCCTGACCCCTCCCTTCGTTCTACACCTCCCCGCCTCGCGTCCTGTCCCTTCTCGCATCGACCTACCTCTCCCCGCCTAGCCCTATCCCTCCCCATCGCACTTTGTCGCGCCTCGCCTCGTCTCGCCTCTCCCCATGCGCCTCGCCTCGTCCCGCCTCACCATGTTTCGCCTCGCCTGGTCCCGTATTACACCATCTCGCTCCATCCTCCCCTTCACTTCCCGATCCTTCCCGCCACTTTCCACTGCATCCCACTCCTGCGTCTCCTCGCTTCTTTCTACTCTTCCTCTGTCGACCCAGCTCGTTCCATTAGCGGCTCCTTTCTGCCTTTCTTCCCGCTCCGCGTCGTTCTCCGCTGCTTTGCCTCTTCCATCCTGCTCGCCCAACGGGCTAGTCGGCCCCGCCCATCGCTGCCGTCATACGCAAACACGCCCGCGCACTGATTACGAATACAAGGGCACGCGTGTCCGACGGCAGGAGGCTGTGACGTGGGCGGGGGGAGTCGTCAGCCTGTGAGAGGCTCGGAATGAAGGCGGGTGGGAAGGGAAAGGGAACGTAATTTTAACAAATGTGGGAGCGTATTTTGTAGAAATATCACAGAAGAGGGAGCGAGAAGAGATAAGTATTCTAGATGAAGGTGATCTTGGATCACCTACGAATCTTGAAACTACGGAAGGGATGAGTGGTTTGGTTTCCCAGTGTTTGCTAAAAATGGAATATAGTTTCGGTTGAGACAAAGGGTTGAATATTATGTAAGCAGTTTCTTTTGCCGGTGTGCTTGGTTGATTATAGAACAACGAATTGATAGAACATGCTGATAGAGGAGTGGTGAAACAAATGAGAGTGTGAAAATGGGTATGTGTTCATATAGTGTTGCATTATTTTCTGATATCATTAAGAATTTCGCCTCGTCACACCATCTAATACCTAGATTACTCTACTATTTAAAAAGTATTTTTAGTATTTGTCAAAGGCCCAGAAAGAAGTGATCAAAATTGAATGGGTAGTGAGGAGAAAACGTGAAAATTGGAAAATTGATAACGGAACAAAGGATGACGTATCAGCATTGTACCGCACGAATCATAGTGGGATCTCATATTCAGCCAATCGCAGCGAGATAATCTTGGAGAGGTAGCGGTAAACGAAACAGCTGACGTCCATTTCCTCGCACAGATGTCAAATACCTGAGACATCAAAAAATGTTTTGCAAAATTAAGTTTGATTCTCTTATAAATGTATCATGCTGTTAAAAATAATGTATGCAACTCCTTTATAATATTGCTATATTGCTTTCGAACATATTTGAAAACTCGCACCTAACTCGCTCGTTTTCAAAACGAACTCGTGCAATGAAGCTTAACATTAAAAACTAATTGCATAAATTACTGTTAAGCAATTTATGTAACTTCTTTCTTAGATGTACTTCGATGCCGTGAATACGGGTTAACTACATTATAGCTTAATACTAAGTTGTATAAGTTTCAGCTATTTGATTTGATTTTCTTGACTTGCCACCACTTCATATATTTATTCGTCTTTGTTTTGACGAGTTTGATGAGAACATCCGTCGTTTGTAATAACTGAGGGAACTTGCGAATGATGTTCTGAAGGGACGTCCTCTGCTCCTCTTTTTCAATTAAACGTTGTCAATCCCATCGTCGTATTTGAATACATCAACGCTGATGGCGGCCCGTTCTGAGGGTTAGTCTGGTTATTAAGGGCCGCGCTCGTTGGAACATGGGAGGCAGTTTCGAGCGAGGAAGGTCTTGAGCCGTGAGTGTCGATGCCATAATTACAGGGAGGGGATTGCGCTGTGGGTGCGAGCTGATCCTTGCCACCTGGCGCGTCCCACAGAGCCGCCCTCATGGCTGGCGCCCGCGGAGGAACAGCCGCCGTCGCAACAGCAGCATCCACACTCTCCGTCTAACGGCTACTCCCGCCGCCTCTCCCTACAGCTACACGCAAACGCTGCCGCCCTCGCCGCCGCAGACGCCTCTGTAGCCATCGTCTTTTAGCACCACCATTTCCCCATTGCATCAACCGTTGATGCTATTTCTTTCCGTTACCGCTACCACTTTCAACACACATTGTGCTTTCTACACTTTATCGTCATCATCACAACCGTTACCACCACCACCACTACCATCATCACCATCACCATCATCATCATCTTTACACCGCAACCCTCTCACCTCCCCATTGTCTCCTCCTTTCCTTCCAACCCAAATTCCCCTCCACTCCCCCAACCTCTCAAAAATCATTCATTACCGCAGGAATCCTGACTTCTCGCTCATGAATCACCATCTAGATAGAATTGCATCTGGATCTCCAACCCTCTCCTCCAACACTTATATCCCCCTCCAGCTGCCTTTGCTCATGCCAATGCCTTCTCCCATTCCATGCCGCGCGCACTTCCTCGTCCACCTGACCACCCGCGTCGCCACCGTCACCCCAGCCACCTCTCCGCCTTGAGGCGCCGGGGGTGATCGGTGATGGCCTCGTGTTCTCTCTGGCGCGCGCCGGGCGCCGCGCCGGCAACCCGATGCTCGCACCTGACGCCGCCCGGCGCCTGCAGCGCGTGTCCGCCTGCGGCCGACGCGGCGCGGCGCCTGCTCCGCCCCTGCACACCGCGCTCTCTCGCCCTCGCGCTCGCTCTCTACTTGGCTTCGTTCCACTCGCCTGGCTGGCACGTGGGAACGGACGGAACCGAATCGTTTCTTAAAGACACAAGAGTGGTCTTGTATTCAACGTATACAAAGAATGTTTTCATTGACAAATGTTCTCTTTAGATTTTCCTTAAAAAATATAAAATTGTTAGGAAGTGTAATAATAAAAATATTATATTTTATTTTGTAAATAAATAAAAAAATATTTTATTTATGAGAAACATTACTAGTAACTCAAATGCTATGGCATATGTATCAACTTTTATTATTACGTTTTTTTACCTGCTCGTTCTTTATTGCAATGTCCAATGTAGTTGTATAACATTGCAAAACTACTGAAAACTCTGAAACGATTTGGAATTTTACTATGTTTTTAACTTCTAAGTTTCATCGTAGCGAATTATAAACATGTCTCTACTTTATTTGAAAATATACCAGTACCAGGATGTTGTGAGAAGAATATAACGAGTGGATGTGTAAAATAACAACAATCTGCTTTGCAGTGCAGATATTTTGTATAGTCCATTCTCTCCTTGTGACGCGCACTTTTTCCCTCTCTCAGGGAAGTTTCAGACGTTTTCCTACGTTTGCTGCGCATCCGAACCACGAGCTCGTCTCGGGCGAAGGCGCGTATTTCGCTCTTTTGTATTAACAAGCTCTCCGGAGAGCTCCCTGACTAATAACCTAAGGGAATTTCGCGGCTCTACGACACCCCAGGGCGAAGGAAAGTTGTTTCTCTTCCGCCGCCGAGAACGATCCACCTTCCCACGTACCACGTCATATATTAGGAGCAGCAAATTATATCTCGAAACAGGGTCTTTTCGGGCGACCGTTTACGCTTCCATTTCCGACAAGGTTCCGCGGAAGAGGTTTTTCGACTTGGCGCCCGGCCGCGGGTCCCAGCCGGATATTTCGGCCGGCGATTCGGAGGAGAGAAGGCGAGTGCGGAGGAGCTTTGGGACACCTCGGCCATGCTGACGTCGCTGTGCCGGCGCCAGCCCGCCCTCGCCCTCCCCGGCCTTGGCCGTCCTGCCGCCCTCGACCTCACCCCACGATATCCTCCGTTTCTCATCTCTGCCCGTTCTTGCACCTTGCCCCTGGCCGCCGCTGCTGACCCCTCCTTTTACGTCGTCGTGCTCTCGTTGCATCACGCCGTCGGATCCCTTTCTTTCGAGCCGTCCCCTGCCCTTCTCAGTATTCTTCTACTCGAGATATTCTTAGTCCCTCGGTCCACAAACCTTTGTCAATCCCCGCTGACTCTGTCGATCCACGATAATATGCCTCTTGCCTCTTCAGTCGTTCATCACCTATAGAGTTTTCCTGGCCCGCTTTGACATTTCTTTTCGGACCTAGAGTGCTTGTCTGGTGAACTCGTTATTCAATTATTTTTCCTTCCCTCTTTAATCTTCCCCTCTCCCCACCCTCGTGTTGGCTTCGCTCTTTCGGCCCGCGACTCCAAGCATCTTGTGCCTGGGGCGCGTCCTTAGCGCCTTCTCGGCTCGGCCGCGCCTACCTTGCCCGCCCCCCCCCATCTACGCTTCATTTGAACTTCTCGCCTCGCCGCCCCTCCGCCCCCGCGTCGCCCCCATCGCCACCCTCGCCAACGCGGTCTGCTTCGGGGCGTTATCACACCTCAGGGAGCCACACAATCTTGACCGGTCGAGGAGGAGGTGGAGGCTGGAGAGTTCTCCATCGGCTTCTTGGCCGCTTCGACCTTCTTCTTCTTCCTCCTCCTCCTCCTCCCGACCGCTTTCGCGGGGCCCGAGGGCGCCCGCTTTTTCCGCTCCCTCGCGATCCGATGCAGATACAAGGCGCCCCGGCAGCCGGCCGGCAGGGGGCGTGGGTGCGCGCAAGGCGCCGGACTTCCAATCAGGGCGCTAAGTTTATGGCTCCGGATCCGCGCCCTCGCGCGTCGCGCCTCTCGCCCTCCCCTCCCAACCCCCGCCCTCGGCCCTGTCCGCCTTACCCCGCCCTTCCACGTCCCTCCCGACTCTTCCTGCCCCGCCCCCGCGCCGACCGTGTTGCAGTCGATAGGCCCCGGCGTCGATTGCGTAGATACGTCGATACGCCCCCTTGATCCTCGTAAACAGTTTAGTCGGGCGGAGATTGTAGTCGTAGATCCCGACTTGTCGTCGAGGCGCTGCCCAAATTTAATTTCGGTAACGAACCTCTCGATTTATTGGAGAGCCAGTTCCCATCCGGGTACTTAGAGATCGCCTCTGGGCGGGCGGGCGCGCGTGCGCTCGCTCTCACATATTGGCACAAATCAGCATCGGGAATCGGGCGGCGTGTGGGTGGGCGTGGGTTTTTGGGGCGGAGAGCCGATAGCGAAAAAAAAACGGAGGGTGGCGGGTTATATAATGTAATTGAAAACCGGAACGTGAAAGTCAAACAAAAATGTTTTACGTCTGTTATCTGGATCGGGATGAAATACACGAGATGTGCGGGCTTTCTGTCATCCGTGCGGTTCCATACGAGTTCCCCTTCACGGTATCTCAAAGCCTTGTTAGACTCGACGTTCGGCAAATACATTAGTGAATTTCGATCAACTCGTTTTGTTAGTTTTCCCATGCTTTATTCAGATTTTTGGCAATGGAACAAATTGCATTCTCATGTAATTAATTTATGTTCTTGCTTTCAGATAATTACGAGTTTCTGAAGAAAGAATATAGTTTTGTAAATATGTGATGTTTACGTGCTCAACGTTTCTAAAGTATTCTTGAAACATGCAGGCTTCATGTTCTTTTTGAAAATATATTGTTTAATAAATTATTTCCTTCATTCGCTCATTTGTTGTCTTATAAATTATTGACTGTTTGGATTCGATACAAATATTTTAAACTTCTCGAATAATTAGAGCACCATCTTTTCAGGTTAAAAACCTCACTGTATGATATCACTGTCATTTGAAGAAAATTGTTTTCGCATTGTCGCAAATATATAGATTTCTATATATACGACCTATAAAATCTTTCCTTAGGTTTAAAGGGATAAAATGTAAATATTGTGCGCTAATTTCGTGTCATATTTACCTGTGTGTTAATTGTGAAAAGGGTCAAGGATTTATTTCTCTTTTCATTGTTACATACTACATAACTTAAGATTTACCTTATGAAACCGTATCTGCAGCAAGTCTACGATCTCCGTGTTGTAATTACTGTATTGATAACATTCTTCTCAAGTTTATACAATATATTGACTCCAGGGTTGTTACGTCAGAGAAATGCCTGTTCGTAACTTTAACGCCGGCCTGGATGGCCAAGACCGGCTGTGTACCTACTCAGTGTTCCGGTCCCAAGGGTCGCGGGTTCGAGTCCCTGCCTTGGGCATGGTTGTTTGATTTCTGGTGGTACGCGACGGAACGACGCACCAGTTCCTCGGGAATAATTATTACATATTATAATTAATTACACTATAAATATATATAACTATTTCTATTAAATTATTAATGAATTTGGGGCGCGTTCTGGGATCTAAAAGTTTGTCAGTCAACAGTGATAGTCAACAAGCAGTGATACGTCAACAACCATAGGTTTTGCGGAATGATAAAATCGGCATCCAGCGTTGGAAATAATGATATTGAATGCAAATTCGAAGTCAAAGAATACGCATTGTTAGGACAATCGATGAACAAAATGTAATATTCCATGCTTGGTGTCATAGCACTGTGTTGATGGACACGGTCCCAAACACATAATGTGCAAAATGTGTACAGCGGGCATTAAAAGTCGTGATCTTGTGGAAGGGCGCAAGGAACCAGTCTCTATAAAGATAGTGAAGTGAACACACGTAAGCGGTTTGTGAGGTGCGTACGGATTTTCAACTTAGGCTGGATATTATTTAAATGATAGTGAGGCGGGAATTTATTATTAGTTTGAGGTTTGAGGGCTTGGTATTGTTTATATTGTAGTATTGAATTGTAATTGGAAATTTTATTAATGTAGTGTTGGAATTTCGAATTAAAATAGACTCCGTGTTTCGAGGGGATGTATATTAGGGTAGCTCCGTAGATGGAAGGATGTTTCAATAAGTAGCTGAATATAGTCAATCGCGAGTGGGATTTCATGCGAAACAGATAGTGAAAATCGCGACCGCGTATTAATTTTGTGGGAAATATTAAGTCCTTTTAATCGTTGAGGACATTCTGGAACATTTTTAATTTAAGCAAGGACGCGAGAATTGGTGTACCAAGGATTCTGTGGACAACATTCTGGTCAGCCGAGAAGTCATCTATGAAAATATTGTAGTCAGCGTACGAACTATATTCAAACTCGTACGGTATCATTGCAAATTTCGGTACGGAATCATTAGAACTTCCAGTAATCGTGATTCTGCATTCTGCATTACACGTCCATATGTAATAGGTAAGGAGTAATATGCTATGTGTCGAACCCCTGATTAAATTGGAAGTAAATTTGATAATTTAGGGTTAACATTGCGAGGATTTGTGAGCAGAGCAGGGGTAAGGTAGAAATAACAATATTAACAATAGCGGTGGAAGTAATCTCCTTCATAGTATTAGATGTTTGTTGAAATATATATATATATATATATATATATATATATATATATATATATATATATGTATATTCATTGATGCTTGTGATTTCAATTCAATTATATTCTAATTCAATGATATATTCAACTAGATGTTTATTGTTATGTATATATTTTACACTAGGCAAGAAGTTTTCATTGGTCTGTAGCCGTTTCCTTGTAGACGTCTGGCCAGGCCGATAAAAGCGTACTTTACAACGAGCGTTTCGATCCACAGAACATGCCCCGTTGTGCAGCCCCAACGCAGGCCCACCGCTCTCACACTTGGGCGGGGGGGGGGCGCGGTTGCGGGAAAGGGCTTCCGCTCGCGCGAACTCGGGTTCTCCCCAGACCTGATCACGCGCCGGCCACAGCAGCAGCTCCTGCGAGCGAGGGGCGGGGACAGAACGACGGGGGCGAGAGAGTGGGAGAGAGAGAGAGGGGGTCTGCGGTTCCGGCGGCGGCGTCGCCCGGTCAGCGCCCTGAGTTACGCCGCCGTGAATCACTTACGCCGCACGACTCCGCGCGCCGCCGCCGCCGCCGCCGCCGCCGCCGCCCCCAGGGCTGGGCATGCGGAGGCGGAGCGCCCGCCGCGCGGGTGTGACCTCGCTCGCGGGGGAAAATCGGCCACTGCGCCCTGCACGCAATGCCACGAATAGCCTTCAACATGACAGGGTGATGCTCAAACTAAAACCGGGAGTGGTAGCTCAGTGCATCAACTGATGTCACTGCAGCGCCTCTGACCCGGAGGTCCTGGGTTCCCACTCCCCACGGCGGCAGGATTTTCGACACTAGCTTTTCAGCTAGGTCGAATTCTGGAGGAGAATTCTAGCGGCCGGCTGCTCTGATCGGTAGCTTTCCGTGGTTTCTCCGATCTACACTAGGCGAATGCCGGAGCAGTACCCTAACAAACAGGCCACGGACCGCGTGCGATCTGTCCTGCCTCTTCCTTGTCCTATCCTCTCCCCATTACACACACTACACTTACACTAACATGCACTACACTACCACATATTCCGGGAGATCGGTCGGGAGCTTAGAGCTTGCCCCCGCTGGGGCGGTGCCCCGCTGGTGGGAGAGTCCTGGTTGAGGGAAACCCCACTAGTCGACGGTAGGTCGGCGCCGGATCTCGCCATCCAGCGGGGGTAGATCACCGCCATCTGCCGGGGAAAACATGCACTACACTAACGGAACTAATGACCAAAGCAGTTGACGCGCACGGAAACACGAAAAAATCAGTCAATCAATCAACCCAAACTAAAACATTACTGCCATGGCGTAACAAACAGCGAAGCTTGTTGCGGATTGTGGAGCAGTTCTTGGGTTTAATCACTCATTTGCTTGAAAAGTTGAACTGTCATCAAGTTCAGTACATTGTTGTTTTAGGAATTGGTCAACACTGATCGTACTTTCGGGGCATTTTAATACGTCAACGTTTTGTGCTCGTACAACAAAATGTGTATTTATATGCCTAATTTATTTATGAAGTTAATGCATCTGGTTGCTCTTGATTTTCTTACCAGCTCTCGGAATATCGTTTCGAAGTACCAAACTATGCGGAATTTCCCCCAACGAAAATAATAGAATTGTCTTTCCCGGACCAGATTTTGTTCATTTTCTTTTGAGCTATTATTGATTCATTTGGAAAATGTATTATGTCGTGTTAAGTCTTCGAATCCTAATTCCTTTGAAACTCCATCCCATAATTCGCTCCACTGGCATTTCACTGAAGAATTCATAAATTTTTGACTTCCCTTAATTCGAATGTTGCGCTATTTTACCTTATATTTGTACTCCAGAAACTTTGTAACGAATAGTATATAAAAAGCCATTTTATATTTCATTGGGAAGGAATGCTAGTTGAACACAGTTTCAAACATTTAACAAAAAGTATAAAAACTTGTACGTACTTTAAAAATAATTTGAATAATTAAGAACAAAAAAAATATGAGGCAATAAAGCTGTTTTTTGATAAGTGTTCGTATGGGGTTAGCATCAGAAATCAGCTCTCGGTGATCAAATAACGAATAAAGTGTAATGATCGCAATGGAGTGCTCTGCGCCACGTTAATTGTACTCCTGCAAAATTACGTAGCATTTGTGCGGCCATTACACACGCGGCAATGCATACGACCTCTAAGTCATTAACGGCTTGAATGCGAGCAATGCTAGCCACGCTGATCGCCCTTCTGGGAGGCTTCTCGCACATCGGCGGCAACGCCACCGCCACCGCCACCGCCACCGCCACCGCCACCGCCACCGCCACCGCCACCGCCACCGCCACCGCCACCGCCACCGCCACCGCCACCGCCACCGCCACCGCCACCGCCACCGCCACCGCCACCGCCACCGCCACCGCCACCGCCACCGCCACCGCCACCGCCACCGCCACCGCCACCGCCACCGCCAACCGCCACAACCCAACCACCACCACCACAACCCCAACCACCTCCACCACACCAACCACCACACACCACCACCACCACAACCACCACCACCATGGCCGCCGCCGCCTTCCGCGCTTCTGCATCCATTGCTGCCATCATACCTGCCGCCACATCCGCCTTCCTGGCAACCGCTACCGCTGCTATCGCCACCACCGCTGTCACAGTTCACGCTTCTCCTACACCACTTCCTGAATCTCTGCCGCCTCCCTCGCTTCCGTCGCCGCATGTTCTTTCTCCTCTCCCTTTCTTTCCATTTCCTTTTTTCCCCCCCCGCATTATGCATCACCTCCGCGATCACCTGGGTTTTCAACTCTGCCATCTCTCTATATTACATTCACCAGCTGCGCTATGGCGTCACCGCCACCGCCACCCAGTTCCCGAGTGCCGCCGCCACCGTCACCGTCACCGTCACCGTCACCGTCACCGTCACCGTCACCGTCACCGTCACCGTCACCGTCACCGTCACCGTCACCGTCACCGTCACCGTCACCGTCACCGTCACCGTCACCGTCACCGCCACGCCATCGCCATCGCCACCGCCACCGCCACCGCCACCGCCACCGCCACCGCCACCACCACCGCCGCCGCCACCACCACCGCCGCCACCGCCGCCGCCACCGTCGCCGTCACCGTCACCGTCACCGCCACCGTCACCGCCATCGCCACCGCCACCGCCACCGCCACGCCACCACCGCGCCACCACCACCGCCGCAGCCACCGCCACCGCCACCGCCGCCGCCACCGCCCCACCCAGTTCCTGAGTGCCGCCGCCGCCGCAACGTCGCCGCTGAGCGAGATTCCGCGAATGCCTGTCGCCTGGTAGTGCTGTGTCTCGCGTTGCCCGGCCCTCGGCACTCGGCCCCTCGCCGGGCCAGCTTCGAGTGCCCGGGCGGTGTCTGGTGCGCGTCTTGATCCCAGGGCTTGACCCTTGGACGCGTTCGCCGCCGCCTCGTCCTGCGTCCTCAGCTACATGATCCCGACAGGGAGGCTGTCGCTGAAACCGCAGCGGCCGCCACAAACCTGGATGTTCCTACACCAGACAACGGCTGTCAAGCGCAGTGCTGACCGCCACCAGCCGTATGGGTCTTCCGCCTCGGCCGCAGGTTTTGACTCTATGTGTTTCTCTGTTGATCGGTGTAATTATTATCACAATCATTCGTTTTTCGGCATCTTCACCTGCAGAGTTTAACTGAGATGTGGAATTTTCCCTGTCTCTGTAGCGAATCTGATAGTTTCGAGTCCCAACCGTGGCGGATTTCCAACACTAGCTATATAGCTATCTTCCCAAAAACGTCTCAGACCTTGTTTCTCAGTTATCTCAAAAATCTCAAAAATATGATGAAGCTCTAGCATTGATTCGTTCCTCGTAATATTATTTACCGCGTGTCAAACCGACGAAACGCACCCCAACATTATGCAAGTGACAGCATACTTTGCTACCAAGTCTAGGTTTTTCTTGTGTCACGAAGTTAAGAAAATTGTTTACTGAAACAGGCCAAGGCGATCGGTTGGTTGTCTAGTTTTGAAAACAAGCCCTTTTAGGCCAACACTGAGCCTTACGTACGATCTAATAATATAATGGAGAAAAAGGTAAACAGTTCGAGATTAATGCATGTAACTCATCAGCATAGGACATCGTAGATGTGTGATGATCAGTTACGTGTTTTACATGTCGTGTGATGATCAATCTAGATCGTCAGCACATGGTCAGTCAATGTTTGAAATAAACTGCAAAAGAAATTATTTTAAATCAGAAAAAATACAATTTTAAACATTATGACTTCTACTAATTTCTATTGACCTTTGCAGTTTGAATTATGTTAGCATATCCACACATCTTTTTTCTTCGCCAAGGTATAGCCGGCTTCATACTTCAGAAATCTCTGTTCGCTAGCGCCAGTTCGTCATAACGAAGTTAATATTTCGTGACTACCACATGTTACCTCTCCCGTACATACACACACAAACACACACACACACACACACACAAATTCCTCTCACAGTGGCACGGCAGCGGGGCAGACAGATCGGCGCGGTGCGGAGAGCAGGAAGGGCGGGTTAACGGGGCGGGGCGGGACGGGACGGGACGTCGCTGGCACGTCGAGGGCCGCTCAGAGTCGCTTTACGGCGTCTGCGCCGCCTCGAGAGCAGCCCAGCCCAGCCCAGCCCAGCCCCGCTCCGCCGCGTCGCGCCGCGCGCCGGCTCGTGTTCGCAGCCCAGAAGACAGTATTCCGGAGCCGCGAGAGGCTCTGCCTCGAGGGCCTCTTCAGACACTGCGGATTGTTCCAGGGCCAACTCCGGGAAAACAACTTGTCGGATGCCGTGGTATCGTCTACCATTGTTGTTCTCTTGTCTCTCGTAGGGAAAATGAAATTTAATGGAACTAAGGAGTTCGAGTGGGGGCGATTAGTTTGTTTGTTGTGAACTGTTCTTAATTACACGAAATTAGTTCGAAAACCTAATATATTCCCTCGCAAGTACTGAGCTTTAATTTTGTTAACTAGAATATTACAGTCTGATGATACGTGAAACGAACTATGTGAACAGCGGATCATATTACATTGTAATCATTTAAACAAGTAAATAAAATTAATATAATGTTACTATATATTGCCCATAAATAAATATAATGCCCATAAATACTACGCAATCTCTCTTATTCTTACATTTGTGAATCATATTTCCTTCCGTTTCATTCCCCCCCCCCTTCATAATACTCACGTGTACCTCAGTTTTGTTTGTATTTTCTCTTATATTCCGTCTGTTCTATCCCGTTTCCTAGAACCAAGAGCCGTCGCGCAGCCTGCGGGGGCAAAGGTGCCACGCGCGTCGCCCTGGCTGCACACCCCTGCCCCCTCCCCTTGCGACGAGAGCGGCCGCCATCGTTTCGCCGCTCCCGCGCGCCGTTAAAGTGTCGCGCTAAGGCCCGTGCGCGCGCCGGGCTTTATGGAAAAATAAATCTCCCGCCCTCGCCACGCCCCGCTGCCGCGCCACCGTCACCGCCACCGAGGCTCCCCCAGCCACTCCGCCCCCTGCCGCCGCCTCCAGAGCCTCTGCCTCTACCGCACGCGCCAGTCACTCTCATTGCCACATAAACTGCTACACTCACTGGAACTCTTCCCGACACTCTCACGGTCACTCCCCATTCGCGCCGTTACTTGCGCTGTCACTTGCGCTGTCACTCGCACCGCCACTCGCACCGCCACTCGCAACGCCACTGCCGCCACTCGACGCCCTGCCGCCACTCGCAACGCCACTCGCACGCCACTCGCACCGGCACTCGCACCGGCACTCGCACCGCCACTCGCAACGCCACTCGCGCCGCCACTCGCGCCGCCACTCGCGCCGCCACTCGCGCCGCCACTCGCAACGCCACTCGCAACGCCACTCGCAACGCCACTCGCAACGCCACTCGCACCGCCACTCGCACCGCCACTCGCACCGCCACTCGCCACGCCACTCGCACCGCCCACTCGCACCGCCACTCGCACCGCCACTCGCACCGCCACTCGCACCGCCACTCGCAACGCCACTCGCAACGCCACTCGCAACGCCACTCGCAACGCCACTCGCAACGCCACTCGCAACGCCACTCGCAACTCCACTCGCAACGACTGAGAGAGACCACAACACAGCGACACCACAACCGCCACTGAAAAACACATTGTCACCACTTCTTGTGTCGTCTGGCTCTGTCTTTACAATCACCAGCAACAATTTAACCATTCTTCCGAGCGTGTTTCTGACGGTTCTCTGACGTCTCCTACTCCACCTCCACCGCCGCCACCACCACTACTACCAGCACCACCACCGCCGCCGCCGCCGCCGCCGCCGCAGCCGCCGGCAACACCTCCACCACCTCCACCATCTCCACCATCTCCACCATCTCCACCATCTCTGTCACCTCCAACACCACCACCACGAGATCGCCACGCTCTCTCCAGGAAAGCTGTGCAGCATCAGGGCGGCCGCCCCGGGGCCTTCTCCCCTCTGCTCCATCCACGGACTCTCGCACGGCCCTCCTTCCTCGAGGCGGCGCCCTCCCGGCCAGGTAATGGTCTGTCAGACCCGGGGAAAATTGGGGCGTTTTGTAATTTCTCCGGTTCCTGCGGGTAATAAGGATCCCCGAGCCCCCCGCCTAGTCACGTCGCCGCGAATATAAGCCTCGCATCCCCTTCCTGTCGCTCCGGCAGGGCCGAGGGTGTCAGCTCGGTGGGAGCAGGGGTCGGAGGAGGAGCGGTGTCGCAGGTAGGGGAGTGCGCTGGGCGGGGACGGTAAGTGGGCGGTGAAAGAATTAGAGGGCGGCGGGGCGGTGACAGAATTGAGGTGAGGGACGAGCGGCTTCAGATTCCGAGGAAGATGAAGGGGTGGTTGAGAAGTGAAACGTGGGGCGGAGACCTTCAGTGGCGAAACAGTTGAGGGCTGGCGCAGTTTCTTAGAGGGCGTTGTACACCGGAAGTAAGTCCTTTAGTAGAAGCAGACATTAAAAACAATTCTTCAACCGGTCAAAATATAATGTAAACGTAACATTTTATAAATATATTCTCCTCATGATTACATTATATAAATATATACACATCATTCATACATTAAAAAATCTTATATCAGTGTTGAGTTTCAAAAGCATTAACCAAGATGAATTAGATTGTTTGCAAAGTACTGTTTATGTGGTGACCAGTGTAGGTGTTTTTCAAAAGTTGATGGACTCACTTGTGTGATGTACGGTAACTGAATACTTATTTTACTTTGATTAAAAATTTTAAAAAATATATTTGATTTTGGACGTGCGTGTTTGACAGTACTCTTCTTGTAGCTACGTAAACGTATTTTTCACAAGAGAAGTGTGTTCTGTTTAATTTATGCCCTACAGTACGTAATATACTTAACAAATACAACATGAAGTTGTGCTGATAAAGCGCTGTTCTAGAAAATACAGTTTATGTATACAATGGATTATTCAAGGTAGATGAGTAAATTTGTATATTACAACTCTCGCTCTCTCGAAGTTGAGCAATTTAATAATGATCAGTTGAATATCATCCTGCTACCTTTTTCTTTTTCTTCAAGCTATTCACTGAGAAGTTTTGAACTTCTGCATACAAGAAGACTTGCGAGTCTATAATCTTGCCGGCAAGGTACATGTCACTGACGTTGAATGGTGCATCTTACGTTAGTTACGTTGTCGAAATGAGGTGGCGTCCTGCAAACCGGGAGAGAAGCGAGTAACAGCACCACTCTACTCCGTCCCAGGGCCACTTCCCAGAAGCCAACGCATATCTTCCCTTCATTCCCCGCGTAGCCCATCAGCGCGCGCCGGCTCTTATCACAGCGCTCGTTTGGATCGCCCTATCGCCATCTGGGATCGCCACTCTCGTTTACCTCGCTTCGCGAGACACGTGTCCGGACGCGGCGGCGGGGGCGGGGCCGTAGACGCTCCAAATGAGGGTTCACCGCCTGGCGGCCGCCGCCGGGCGCGCAAACGTTTCGTGAAATTAGTGGGCGATCTTCGCAGAAGGATGTTCGAAGGCGGCGAATGAATGGGTGTAAAAAGGTAAACGATGCGGGGGAGCTGCAGCGTTAAGAGCTCGCGCGTCGACAGCTGCCGGCAGGTAACCGAGGGGTATGGAGAGCAGATTTGCAGTTAGGGCGCCGACGGGCGCTAACACGCCCCCGGAATGGGCGCGGTGGCTCGGAAGCGACCTATGAAACGTAAGGTGACGCTGTATGAGGAGAGAAGCCAATTCCGTTCGGGAGGTCGCTACCGTTAAATGGTACACGGCTTGGGATATAACTTGTGAGTATCTGCGTGATAAGCAGGGTATTCGGAGATAAGGAACGTTTGGCTTTAGAGGAATTGGCGCATTAACAGCGGTGAACTCTCTACCTGAGTTGTTTAATCTTCTAGAAGTTCTTAATTCCTATGAGAGATGATGTAATAATTCTGGAGTGACTGGAGTTGCTTCTAAAAGACGAAATGGTCGTACCCAAAATTTCAATATTTGTGTTTTTTCTGTTTTCATAATAAGTTCATAGTTAGATTAACACATGTACTAAATTATTTGATTTAGTACTCAAAATTACCATCTAACAATTTTCTAAATTTCAGAATAACATTTTGAATTTGACAAAGAAGGAGATCAAAAGTGTACACTGCTATTTTATTTATAATAACCCGAATAAGAATAAAAAAATTGAAAAAGTATTTTAAAATCCAATACAAGTACAATTAATGAGGTACTCTAATCAATCATTTCATTAAGTTTCCCTAGTTTCCTTTCACCCATTACATATGGCGGAGACAAACGGACTTGCTCACCACAGATATTCACATATTTGCGAGAACACCAGCATCCAACGAATGAAGAATAATCCCACAAATATTTAGTGTGTAAGTGCTTTTTATAGTATATCCAAACATGCCCTATCCGCTGACTTGAAATCTCTTCGGTAGCAAACCCCGCACGCTGCTGGGGCTCCACGGATTCAGCGTGAGGCGAGTCGATATCCTCCCGAGCAGCGTCCTCTTCCCGGCAGAGCCATCCCTGTGCCCCGAGGGGACCGCGTCGGGGCGGTGGCAGCGGCAGCAGCGGCGGTATATTTACTTCACGCTGGCCACACGAGTTATGCGCGTACAGTTATCTGGCGTGGGTGACCCGCCGGACACGCGCGTCCCTCACAGTTGGCGCAGTCAACGGCGCCCCCCGGGCAAGCCCAGCGCCCCGCCCCTTCCCACCGCTTATGCGCGTACAGTTATCTGGCTGGGTTCGCCCCGCTCCTGCCCTCGCCCCTGCCCCGCCCTGCCTCCTCGCCCTGCCCTCGCCCTGCCTCGCCCCTGCTCCTCGCCCTGCCCTCGCCCTGCCCTCGCCCTGCCCTCGCCCTGCCCTCGCCCTGCCCTCGCCCTGCCCTCGCCCTGCCCTCGCCCTGCCCTCGCCCTGCCCCTCGCCCTGCCCTCGCCCTGCCCTCGCCCTGCCCTCGCCCTGCCCTCGCCCTGCCCTCGCCCTGCCCTCGCCCTGCCCTCGCCCTGCCCTCGCCCTGCCCTCGCCCTGCCCTCGCCCTGCCCTCGCCCTGCCCTCGCCCTGCCCTCGCCCTGCCCTCGCCCTGCCCTCGCCCTGCCCTCGCCCTGCCCTCGCCCTGCCCTCGCCCTGCCCTCGCCCTGCCCTCCCTCTCGCTTACAACCGCCTTTGCTCCCATGTTCCTCTCGCCCAAGATCCGTCCATGTTCTCGCTCTCGCAATTGCAATCCAAGACCACATTCTCGCCTCGTCCTGGTCCTAGTCCTCACCCTCACCCTCGCTCGGCCACGACATGGATCTCGGCCTCGGCGTTGCCCTCAACCTAGACCTAGTCTTCGCCCTCGCTCACATCCTAGTCCTAGTCGTCCCTGTAGTCACCATTGCTCTTACCCCTGCACACATTTACGCTCGCGGTCACCTTAGTGCTCAGGCCATCGACGTCTCATTCCCAATTCAACGATTTCGTCATGCTATCGTCTTCACCCTCGGCCCTAGCCCCTCCCTCACCATTGATCTCATCTTCGTCCTTCCAATGCCCTCGCTCTTTTCCCCCAATTCCCCCCTCCCCCCCCCCCTTCGCGGCATGACCCTCACTCTGTGGACGTTCCCGTTCACTTCTCCTCCTGAACTTTGCTAGACACCCGAGAACTTATAATAATTTTATTTGATTTTTGTTTTCAATAGCGAATCACTTCTAAATAAATCTGCATCAGATTTGATTCATTCTCGTGCACTTACGTGTTAGGAAAAAATGTATATATTTAATTTTTTTATTGTAATGATAGGTGTGTTATGGTAATGGGCATTTTTATTTCACATGACAACAGCTATTTTCTTCGTAAAAATGTTTCTTCCACTTGAAAATGCGTATTATTCTTTATTAATTTGCCATTGGTATTATAGCAATTTCCTTCAGTTCGTCATCACATACGAAAAATTTGTATTATACACATATGTTGTCCTTGGATGCCTTTTTTCCACCTTTTTGGTTTTTATACAGTAGAGCAAAACTAGGAAGACTTCATTAGAAAAAAAGAAAAATCACGACTTTTTTGACAATTTCTATACCCCCTAATTTCCACCATGTTTTGGGAGTCACTGCATTATTCAAAACTACAATACACTATATTGATTATCTTAATAACTGAATCTTTCTAAAAAAGGCTTTGGAAATATATTCAATTTATGGGCTGGTTACATTTCTTTTATTTACAAATTAAAATATTGTAGTTTCGAGAATTTGGTATTTACGTCGGTCTTTTAATAAATTCGAACTGCCACGATACAGATTTAAAGTCTAATTATATTTCTCTATTTTTCAGCTATTTAGTGCAGCCCTCTGTGAATACATAATTAATTAATTCCCTTCATCTCCTAATAAACGCAATATGGGTAGGAAACGTATAATATTGAATTTAATGAAATTTGACGGCACACAAATACCGTAATTACGAAAGTGGAACCCTTTAATATTTATAAAATTGACATTTTGAATATTGAAACATTTTTACTCAGCCTACAGTTTTTAAACATAATTTATGATGATTGCACAGCTTTAATTTTTCATAACAAACACTCTCAGAAGAGTGTATGCAGTTTGTCGCGAAGAGAACCGCGAAAATGTCTGGCACGTCCTTTTGGCATTGTTATCTGGGAAGCTCGTGGCTTAATACGAAAGAGGTTTACGTTTTGACGACGACGACGACGACGACGACGACGAAGGCTAGGACGGGGGAGTGGGGCGGAGCGCCGCTCGTCGTCCCCGCGCTTATCTGCGGCTGCGTCCGTTGCTCTATATTTACGCAGCGCATTGTCTCACGCTATCGCGGGAAACAGCGCGCACGGGGTGGAGGCGGCGCTCCTGTCCGTCTGCTCTGCCACCGCGGATGCCCCGCCCCCGCCTTTGCCCCGTGACCTTCGCCCTCGGAGCGCGTGCCCTCGCTGCGCCCGCCGCCCACGCCGCCCCCGCCGCCCACGCCGCCACTGCCACTATCCCCGCCGTCTCTACTGCTTTGCCACCCCTAAGAGGGGACTTGATCACGTCTTGTGACCCGGTGCTGCTTCAATAGCGAAAACCCCGCATTTATTTCATTGCGTCTCCCTGTGATGTATTAATTTACTCCCTTCCAAAGCATGCGTTGGGTTAATTACTCGCATTTTATGGGTCATGTGTTGATTTCGTGCACGTGACTGTTCGATGCGCCTCTTTCTTGCACTTTCCTGCACCATCGATGCTGCCCCTGCAGCTTCGCCATCCCGGGAATATTGTGTGCTGCGATGTGGTGCTTTGAGGGCGTCAACGCAGTTTTACTTTCATTGTGGTGCTTCTTTTGAGGCATTCTCTTTGATAACGTCTAATTTTTTTGGCCTAATTATTCTTTTATTTTTCTGTATAAAATAGCGTTTTGATAAATAGATTAGTTTTATATCTATTATTTCTCATTCCTAGCCTTCTGTCACCATCATAACTTCCTCGGCTGCTTCTCCACTCGGGACAGTGTTGGATTATTTCGATGTGAGTTATTGTTTTTGTGGTCGACTTTGGTTTTTCTTTGCTCAATAGATGCCTTTTTTACCTTTTCTTTTTACTCTTTCTTCGGTTGAATTTTTTTTTAACTTCTCTATAATAAATGATTTTGTTAATGTGTTACCTGGATTTGTATTACTTTTTTCCAAGGGGTTTTTATAAAAGTTCTTTACATTCTTATCGTTCTTACTGTTTAATTCTTCTTTATTTTTTAACTTTTCCTTGATTCATTTTATTTTTAAGATAATGTGCGCTGTCTGTTGTCCTCCAGGTGTCCCTTAGGAACGATCCCATTTCCTTCCCTGCATGTCCTACGCCGTGCGTATCCTGACCGTCCAGGCGCGGCGCTCCTCGCCCCAACCCTCGCTGACGGGGCTTCGCTTCTGGCGCCGCAGCTGCCTTGCCTGCGCTATCGCGGCGCCGGAGGTGCAAACAAGTCGATCCCGTCGGTCGCGGGCAGCGCGGCGGGGCCTGCACACCGCCACCAAGAGCAGACGATCGGGACAAAGTCGATGTGGCAAGGGTTGGTGGTAAAGGTCAGATAGTCACCACGTAAGAGGAGTGTACGTACGTCTGTAGAAGGAACGGAAGGTAATATATGAATCTGGGGATGCGGATGCTGCGGCGACGGAAAAGGAAAGGAAGGTGAAATAGGATCAAACTGAGAAGATATGAGAGAAGGATGTTTTAAAAACGAAGAAATTGCGGAAGCAACAATTGTTCAATGTGAGAAAGATGTCTTATTAGTATTTTGGCATGAAATCGGAGAGAGAATCGAAAAGAGACTGAGGATTACAGGGGAATACCAAACCAAAGGGAAGATGGTGTCTGTGAGAATATACAATAACGACAACAACCAAAAAATTAAGTGGACATATTTACAGAAAAAGAAGAAAGAAGAGTGAGATGTTAAGAAGAAAACAGTATAAAAAGAGTATGAGACGAATAGGAGTAGTTATTTGCAATCCAAATGAATTTGGGGGAAGAGAACGAAAAGAAACAACAAAAAAAAAAACCTGAAATATTCTGTTGGGTTCAAACAAAAGACGGAAGGTCTCAGGTTGCAGTAAAATAATTAATTGGTGGGGACAAGGAACATAAAGGAATGAAATCCCAAATGTATAAGTGAGAGAAATAATGAATGACTGAATGAACGAGTGATGAATGTATAAATAAATGCATATGTAAAGTGATAAATAGTGAAGTGATGAATGAGTGAATGAATATGTAAATATATAAATGAACAAGTAAAGTGTGAAATGAATGAACCAACCAGCGGTGAATGCATTCAAAGAAACGTGGAAAGGTGGGAAAGGGTTGAGGTGGGTTGGGACGATGCGGCGGGGCTGGCGCACGCGAGGAGCAGACAGCACTGCGGCGAGGCCGAGGCGGCGGCGGCGGCGGTCGGCGAGAGCGTGCTGTGGCGGTGGCGGCAGCTGTTATCACGGGCGCGCTCGGATTAGCCCGGAATAAATCGCCGGCTCTGGCCGCCCGGGGGGAATTGGGGGCCCCGATAGCGCCGGGAAATACGGCGTGGGCGTGGCGGGGCGGGGGGCAGGCGCTGGGCATGGCGGTGGCCCCGACGCCCTGCCCCCGCCCCTGCGGCGGCGGAGACAGGTGCCGGACGCGGAGGCCACACGTGTCGCCTCGTACGCACGGAGAGGGCCCTTGCTTCTACGGTGCGTTCGTAGGGACGCCCTTGACACTACCATCGCATGAGAATTCTTCAACAAAAATTTATTTTATTACTTGCCAGCTAGAGTATACTCGTGTCACAAAGAAAAATATTGAAGTTCAATCTACAGTAGATACATCTCTTCTTTGGGATGAGGAAGAGTATTTTATGGAGGGATGGTTAAAAAACGTTTTTAAAAATTATTTCTCATTTAAATACATTTAATGTTTGAATGTTGATATATTAAGCCCATGTATATGAAACAAATAGGATAAAATGTTAAAAATTTTATAAGGATATATACGATGAAATTTGAGATAGTTGAGCTGCTGAGAGGTAGAACGGTATAAGTGATTTGACATTAATTTTACAGGAGAGCGTATTTTGCTTTTCTTATTAAATGTCATGTTGCCAGTAAAAAACGCCATTAGAGAGTGGTTATACACTCAAAACTGTTACATTTTTATTGAGCAAAAATTAAATTACATTTTTTATGTCAAACATAGAAAAACTGTCAGTCAAAATTCAAATGAGTGTGAATTCAATTATTTTAGGTATTTTGTGGATTAAATGAAAACGCATCACTTTGTTCTTTCCTCTTCTCTTCACAAATATCATCTGTTACTGCATCTTGTTGTTCTGCAACATTAACCTGTCGACAATCATTTCATTGAGTATTACCGACGTACGTTGTATCTACACCAAATGTTTCTTGTTCACAAGACATACTCATCAGCAATCAGTAGTGAAATAAACACATACAGTGACCAATGCTACATGCTCTCAGCAGGGAGCACTGTCTTATGTGTCGCGCTGCACACTTAGTGATTCTCTATCGTTTCTCCGGGCAGTGCAACTGCCAAGAGGCCACTACGAAAGTTACGACTAGACATCGGATGTTTAGGGAAATGCCTATTTTTTCTAGAGAACTTATTTAATAGCTGATAATATATGTCCACGAGTCATGACAAATGATGACTTATGACGAAGTTTTATAATGCTTATTTTTGCTTATTTTAGCATAAGCGCCTATTTTTGGTGCCTATATTTGTTGGAAAAATTCCTTTTTTAGACCTTTTTTTCCGTTTGTTTATTTTTTATATTTATATACAATGCTAACGGAAAATAGGCGATTGTCCAACGTGACCATTCATTACAAAACCTTCAATTTACGTCTTAGTATTTCAAATTACGAGAGAATTCCTGAAAGTATACAAACTGATTTTTCTCCATTTCCCTATTTCATAAATACCAGCCATGATCTGAGACATAGTCGATTGACAATACACCGAGAGCACCGAAATTTTAAGTGGAAATAAATATAATTTCTAGAAGGTTTCAGTGCTGCTAGTGTCAGGCTGCCAAAATATATGCCACACACGTCGTTCAGATATCCTCTGCATTCAAACTGATTTTGTTTCCTGGTTACTGGTAATATGCAAATATTACTGATTAATGGAAACTAATAAGAATAAAATGTAGAAGAATTATAAATATGTAAGTCTAGTTTTACATTAAAATGTACGAACTCGTTTTGTGCATTGAAGTTTACAAAATAATAGAGACAAAAATTACAAATTTTCATTTTATTGTGTACGTAACTTATGACAGTGCCTTTTCTCTCCTTATTCTTGACATTTTCAGTGCCTTTTTAGGCGTCTAAAAGACGGTTTTTTAGTGCCTAATCATCCGATGTCTAGTTCCACTCTGCATCTGAGCAACTGTGTTACTTATGACGTGCAGGGCTTATATTGTAGGAAAGGTATGCACTAGATATCTCAACCTAATTTGGTAATTAAAGTAAGTTGAAAACAATTGTAACGTATATTTTTACTTATCTAATTTCTGCTCAGAGAATGATATTTTCACAGACCAAACACACTTTGGAAAGATTTGCTTCTTTTGCGTTGACATAAGAATTTTATTCCTGCATCCTAAACGGCATATTCTTATTAGTTGGTTTTGGAATTTCAGCATTGTACATGTTGACTGAGCCGAGTTCTATAAACCATTGTACGCTCCTGGCCAGAGTGTATTCATGACTTGCTTCGCAGTACCTTAGAGAGTATGAAAATTCTAAACGTATAACTACTACTACTACTATTATTATTATTATTATTATTATTATTATTATTATTATTATTATTATTATTATTTACCGATAGAAAAATTCGTTCTTCTTTATGAATGCAGCATTTTTAATATTATGTGCCCAAACCTTTACACGACCTCTTGGAAAATGATTTCGGAAAATTCAAATTTTTGACGTTCTATTTCTTTTATTGAGTTGTCTAAAAAATACTCGAGCGTTCTAAGTTTAATTATTTTATTTACCGTAGAAAAATTCGTTCTTCTTTATGCATGCAGCATTTTTAATATTATGTGCCCAAACCTTTACACGACCTCTTGGAAAATGATTTCGGAAAATTCAAATTTTTGACGATCTATTTCTTTTATTGAGTTGTCTAAAAATACTCGAGCGTTCTAAGTTTAATTACATTCTGGATCGGCAGATGTGAAATTCGTTCTTCTTTATGCATGCAGCATTTTTAATATTATGTGCCCAAACCTTTACACGACCTCTTGGAAAATGATTTCGGAAAATTCAAATTTTTGACGTTCTATTTCTTTTATTGAGTTGTCTAAAAATACTCGAGCGTTCTAAGTTTAATTACATTCTGGATCGGCAGATGTGAAATTCGTTCTTCTTTATGCATGCAGCATTTTTAATATTATGTGCCCAAACCTTTACACGACCTCTTGGAAAATGATTTCGGAAAATTCAAATTTTTGACGTTCTATTTCTTTTATTGAGTTGTCTAAAAAATACTCGAGCGTTCTAAGTTTAATTACATTCTGGATCGGCAGATGTGAAATTCGTTCTTCTTTATGCATGCAGCATTTTTAATATTATGTGCCCAAACCTTTACACGACCTCTTGGAAAAATGATTTCGAAAATTCAAATTTTGACGTTCTATTTCTTTATTGAGTTGTCTAAAAATACTCGAGCGTTCTAAGTTTAATTACATTCTGGATCGGCAGATGTGAAATTCGTTCTTCTTTATGCATGCAGCATTTTTAATATTATGTGCCCAAACCTTTACACGACCTCTTGGAAAATGATTTCGAAAATTCAAATTTTTGACGTTCTATTTCTTTTATTGAGTTGTCTAAAAAATACTCGAGCGTTCTAAGTTTAATTACATTCTGATCGGCAGATGTGAAATTCGTTCTTCTTATGCATGCAGCATTTTTAATATTATGTGCCCAAACCTTTACACGACCTCTTGGAAAATGATTTCGAAAATTCAAATTTTTGACGTTCTATTTCTTTTATTGAGTTGTCTAAAAATACTCGAGCGTTCTAAGTTTAATTACATTCTGGATCGGCAGATGTAAATTCGTTCTTCTTTATGCATGCAGCATTTTTAATATTATGTGCCCAAACCTTTACACGACCTCTTGGAAAATGATTTCGAAAATTCAAATTTTTGACGTTCTATTTCTTTATTGAGTTGTCTAAAAATACTCGAGCGTTCTAAGTTTAATTACATTCTGGATCGGCAGATGTGAAATTCGTTCTTCTTTATGCATGCAGCATTTTTAATATTATGTGCCCAAACCTTTACACGACCTCTTGGAAAATGATTTCGGAAAATTCAAATTTTTGACGTTCTATTTCTTTATTGAGTTGTCTCAAAAATACTCGAGCGTTCTAAGTTTAATTACATTCTGATCGGCAGATGTGAAATTCGTTCTTCTTTATGCATGCAGCATTTTAATATTATGTGCCCAAACCTTTAACGACCTCTTGAAAATGATTTCGGAAAATTCAAATTTTTGACGTTCTATTTCTTTTATTGAGTTGTCTAAAAAATACTCGAGCGTTCTAAGTTTAATTACATTCTGGATCGGCAGATGTGAAATTCGTTCTTCTTTATGCATGCAGCATTTTTAATATTATGTGCCCAAACCTTTACACGACCTCTTGGAAAATGATTTCGGAAAATTCAAATTTTTGACGTTCTATTTCTTTATTGAGTTGTCTAAAAATACTCGAGCGTTCTAAGTTTAATTACATTCTGGATCGGCAGATGTGAAATTCGTTCTTCTTTATGCATGCAGCATTTTTAATATTATGTGCCCAAACCTTTACACGACCTCTTGGAAAATGATTTCGGAAAATTCAAATTTTTGACGTTCTATTTCTTTTATTGAGTTGTCTAAAAAATACTCGAGCGTTCTAAGTTTAATTACATTCTGGATCGGCAGATGTGAAATTCGTTCTTCTTTATGCATGCAGCATTTTTAATATTATGTGCCCAAACCTTTACACGACCTCTTGGAAAATGATTTCGGAAAATTCAAATTTTTGACGTTCTATTTCTTTTATTGAGTTGTCTAAAAAATACTCGAGCGTTCTAAGTTTAATTACATTCTGGATCGGCAGATGTGAAATTCGTTCTTCTTTATGCATGCAGCATTTTTAATATTATGTGCCCAAACCTTTACGACCTCTTGGAAAATGATTTCGGAAAATTCAAATTTTTGACGTTCTATTTCTTTATTGAGTTGTCTAAAAATACTCGAGCGTTCTAAGTTTAATTACATTCTGGATCGGCAGATGTGAAATTCGTTCTTCTTTATGCATGCAGCTTTTTTAATATTATGTGCCCAAACCTTTAACGACCTCTTGAAAATGATTTCGGAAAATTCAAATTTTTGACGTTCTATTTCTTTTATTGAGTTGTCTAAAAATACTCGAGCGTTCTAAGTTTAATTACATTCTGGATCGGCAGATGTGAAATTCGTTCTTCTTTATGCATGCAGCATTTTTAATATTATGTGCCCAAACCTTTACACGACCTCTTGGAAAATGATTTCGGAAAATTCAAATTTTTGACGTTCTATTTCTTTTATTGAGTTGTCTAAAAAATACTCGAGCGTTCTAAGTTTAATTACATTCTGGATCGGCAGATGTGAAATTCGTTCTTCTTTATGCATGCAGCATTTTTAATATTATGTGCCCAAACCTTTACACGACCTCTTGGAAAATGATTTCGGAAAATTCAAATTTTTGACGATCTATTTCTTTTATTGAGTTGTCTAAAAAATACTCGAGCGTTCTAAGTTTAATTACATTCTGGATCGGCAGATGTGAACTACTTTTGAGAAGCTGAGTTACGGCTGTGAAGTGAGCTTTAACCGAGTTTGTGGACACAAGTAATGTTGCTGTACGTTGTGCCTAGGAGAGCATGACCTCGTCTGTGTACCCAGCGTAAACACATGTGGTTACGGAGTATGAAATTGCCTCACATCCTTTACGAGAGGGACGTCTTCGCGTTTCATGTTTCGTCGTGCAAAAGCAATATCTCTTTGAGGAATGTGTTTATTTAGCGAACATACACATTCCCACTCATGTTCAGTATTTATACAATGTTGCATTTTTTCATACATTTTTCATACAATTTCATTTCAAATGAATAATACACTTCTTAATTTTATAATTACGCTAGAAAATTACTTCGGTTAATCCTTTTACGGATCTCTAATTTACTTAATATAATTTGCCTATTTAATTTCTTTTATATGTGTTTTACAGTATGAATGCTTTTTTGCTTTCTCATCTTACTTCGTAAGAAGAGAAAGTGTAATCATGCACCGTAAAACTACGGTTTTTCGAAGGAAAAACTCTTATTGCTGGTCCCTGGTAAAAAAGAGGGTAAATCTTGTTTCTTTGTACAGTAAAATACTTCCACTAATGCATTGAGTAGTTAGAATCTATGTTTTGTTCATTCTTGATACCAAAAATCGTATTACGGCGAAATGTCTGCTTCTCCGTGGATCTAGGGTCACCGTTAGCGCATAAACCGTTCCAACGATACTCTCCGAAATTGATATTCCTTGATCGATTTGAAGGATCTCAAGGTCATGTGAGCTTGAAACGGATTTTATGATTTTTGGAGGTTCTTTACATCAAGCCTCAATATTTTGAAAATTTTCTCGCAAATGCTATGTCCCCGGGTAGCTTGAGAATGCTTAAAAGAATGGTAAAGGTCTCACTTTGTTGAACTCTCCGAATTTTCGAAAATTGCCAAGTGAGATGTAATACGCGATAGTATGTGCTGTTGTAATAATATTAGTTACAGTTCCAAATAAATTTGTAATATTGAATTACATTAACACATAGCAATATTAAGAAAGAGTTGATTAAATTTTCCCCATTCTTTAAGATGTATGAAGGTTTTTTATAAAGGTCCAGTGTGGAATCAATAAAACAAAGTGTATTCATAATAAATTATTTTTTCCATTTTTGTTAGTTTCCAAACTTCATTTCAAGATAAAACAACTATTCTTGGTGTGCTTGCATAATTTCCTGTTATTCGAAAAGCTATGCTCTCTGAAACAAGAATATGGGTTGATTGTATAGAAAACACTGAACTTGCATATTAAACATGATCATATATTTTAATTAGCGCGAAGGAAAACACCTTTATTCTTGGGTCCTATTGTGTTCCCTGGTTGGTTTGTTCATCTTTGTTTCTCATTGAAAAGGAATAAAAACCATTAACCTAAAGAACATGTATATCGTTGTGTACTTTTAATTAAAGGTTGACTCTAATTTGAACTTTCGCGTGTATGATCCCTTGTGTTAAAAAATTTAGTGGCGGATACGAGGTTATTTATCAAGCGGCAAAGTTGGTCGTCTAATAAAAGTATTATGCTCGTAGCAGTACGATTTTGCGGAAAATCAGTTTGAATATGTTCGTGGAATGACTCCATTTTGTTCCTTACAACACTAATAAAATATGAGACTTAGTTCCCTTCTTTGTCACAATTTAAACTACGGAAGGTATTATTTTAATTAATTCCTTTTGTTTGGTATTTTTAATAATAAAGTTTCTTGCTCAAATCTCCGAGAAAATTTTAAATGCTCTACCAAATATTTTTCGTGGGATGGTCCGATGAAAACTGATTATAAAATTAATGTAAGCATCGAACAGATTAACACGCTGACGCATATATTACGTAATTACGTTCTATCAACACTCCCAACCTATCAGTCTATTAATATGACAAGAAAATGGTTTAGTAAATTATATGAAGGAAGTATTTTAATGTTAAAATTAAATAAGTAATTGGTGAGATATAATAACGAAGGAAGAGGAAAAACAGAATTGCAATTTATATATACGTTCCTTTCGATTCTAAGCAATTTTATCAAAATCCATGACAACATGGCATCATTAATACTTTACTGCATCCAAATTTCAACGTGTTGTCTCAACGACGCGATACTTCTATTTCCTCAGTCCAAGAAGTTTAAATATTGATCCTCCCGTTTAATACTGCAAATGAATAGTTGAAGACTCTTCTTTCTGAGACACAGCCTCCGGGGCGTCCGCGATGCCCGGGGATACTTCGTCTCCGACGGCAGAGTGGCTCTTTACGACCCTCGCACGTCATCGAACCCACCCCTCTTCCTCCGCATCACTTTCTCCCTCCCCCACCTCTGTCCCATCCTGCGCGACGACGACGACGCGCCTGCCGCCCCCAGTGCCTGACCCACCACGTCCCGCCCGCTCCCCGCCCGCGCCCCGCCCGCGCCCGCCCGTTCCCGCCCCCGCCTACGCCCCGCCCACGCCTCGTCCACGCTCCACCCCGCCCGCCCTGCTCCCGCCCCGCCACCGGCCCGCCCCGCCCCTCCCACGCCCCTCCCCGCCCCGCCCCCGCCGCGCGCCGCAACCGACCCCCGCCCCGCCCTGTCCTGCGCCCCCTGTCGCGCCCCCGCTCCTCCCCGCCACCTCTCTGCCATCCCGCCCCGCCACTTCCCCGCCACGGCCCGTCGATCGTTCTCCGTCCATTGCTGCTCCTCTGCCGCCTCCGAGTCACTTCACTTGTGGAGCGGAAGGCGAGAGGTCGGGAGGTCGCAGCCTCTGGGCGCGCGCCAACGCAGAGGTCGCCCTTCAACCCCCGCCTGATGGACGGCCGCCGCCCCCACCCCGCCCTCGCGCCGCCTTCGTTTGCCCCTCTGGCGCTGCCTCTCCAGGTTCGCGCCCCTCGCTTCTTTGCCCGGCCCGGCCAGGCGCCCGGGTCGCGTGGTCGAGGGTTACGAGCTGTCGCTTTGTAGCTGTTACGTTGCGCGGCGTCGCGCTACTCAGCGGCCGGGCTTCTGCCATCTGTTTTCTTGACCCTTTTGTGCTTCGGTGTTGCACTGTGAAAACACTTCTACCCTTATACTTTATCATGGCTTTGCCAATGCACCTATAAGCTTATTATTCCCTCACATAATGCCTTTTATGCGCATCTGCCTCACATTCCGCTCGTTAGCGCCTCAGTTTTTTTGCGAAGTTTAAACAGAATTTGAAACAGAAATATTTGATACTACCAAGCATTATTGCCGTAAATTATTTTCACCCCTCTGTGTCCCTAACCTAAACACTTTCACATCAACGCTTAAAAACTTCACGAACTTATCCCTTCTAACTCATTGTCGAGTAGATTACAAATAAAATTAACTTTATTGCAAGCTCCATTTAACTTCGTTCTTTCAGGTAAATCTATCACTACTCCAACAGCCCTGAAATTCTCTTGTAAATGACAAGAGTTTTGGTTGTGCGTCTTATCTATGAATTAAAATAAGTTGAAAATTTCCTTATAACGACCCAATCACCATTTCATTAAAATAAATTACCAAACTCCGACTTACATGTATATCATTTGAGTACGTTGAGTGGTAACATTCTCTGGTCCTGTACAGTGTTTTTTTCGGGTTCGACCTTACAGTAGACTTCCCGTCCCTATAAATTAAGATATGGACTATCTTTACCGTCTTCATTACGTACAGTCGCTGCAACTTACGCTTTACTCGACCATTACCATCACCTATCACCTTCTCCCCGCCGAACACCACTCTGCCATGTTCCCACATCTCCTTCCATCCTTCATATTATTTCGTCATCTGCTGCCTGGAGAAGAGTTTGTGCGACCGGCTACTCTGAACAGTACTTTTCCGAGGTGTCTTCTATTAATACCAGGCGAATCCCAGAGGAATCCGCTAAAAAAGCCGGGGACCACGCGTGATATTTCCTTCCTCTTACAAACTCACTTGCAAACACTTTACCCTTACATGCCCTACACTGCCACTCATGTCGGGAGGCCAGTGTGGTGCTTAGAGGTTTGTTCCGGCTGGAGCTGTGCCTCGCTGGTGAGAGAGAAGTTTGGGTAAAACCTCGCTAGCCGACATGTAGGTCGACGCCGGATCTCACCATCTATCAGAAGCATTCGACTCCTCCCGAGATTAAAAAACATGCATTACACTTATGGGACTAATCACCTTAGCAGTGGACCGGGAGCGGTAGCTCAGTGCATCAATTGATGTCCCTGCAGCGTCTCTGACCGGGAGGTCCTAGGTTCGAATCCTGACGGCGGCAGGATTTTCGACACTAGCTTTTAGCTAGGGAATTCAGCGCTTTGGAGGAGAATTTAGCGGCCGCTGCTCTGATCGGTAGTTTTCCGTGGTTTCTCCGATCAGCACCAGCGAATGCCGGAGCAGTACCCTAACAAACGGGCAACGGACCGCGCGCGATCTGTCCTTCCCATTCCTTCTCCTATCCTCTCCCCTTACTCACACACTTACACTAACGTGCACTACACTACCACATATCTCGAGAGACTGGTCGGGAGCTTAGAGTCCCTGCTGGTGCGGAGCCTCGCTGGTGGGAGAGTCCTGGTTAGGGGGGAAACCCCAGTAGCCGACGGTAGGTCGGCGCCGGATCTCGCCATCCAGCGGGGGAAGATCACCGCCATCAACCGATAAAAACATGCACTACACTAACGGGAATAATGACCAGAGCAGTTGACGCGCCCAGAAACACGAAAAAATCAGTCAATCAATCAACCTTAGCAGTGGACGCGTCCGGAAACATCAATCAATCAATCAATCAAACTTACGCGACTCAATGAATTAATCCAGTGTCATCTTTTCTCCGGGCGCGCCACCATCGTGGCGGCGCCCGCGTCGCCGCGCGCCGTCGGAATCAATGTGCAGCGGCCGCCGCGACGCTTTCCACGCCCGCTCCCGCGCCCGCACCTGCGCGTAAAATAGCGCTTGCATATTTCTTCTCCGAGGTCGAGCGGGTCGCGCGCGTGCTCGAGGGTTGTAGGAGGGGAGCAGTGAGAGGGGGGTCGGAGAGAGACGAGTGATAGTTCGGGTAGGATAGGTCTGGGAGGGGCGGGGCGGGTTCGGCGAGGAGCTGTCCGGGACCCGCCCTTCGATTTTCGGTGCGAGAGAGAGAGAGAGAAAAAAAATACAGAAGGTGTTGTTGCCGGTGAGTGTCTTGCTGTACTATTCAGTGCACGGTTTTGGAAGCTAGTTTGAAAACGCGTGGTCGAACTTTTAGTGATTCCTCCTCGATTGTGTCAGCTATCCATTTTTCGTTTGGCTAATACATTCTCTTGTATTCTTTATAGTTATTTTAACTACTGAAATTTAAAAGAGTATTTGGCCATTTTTGTTTAACGACTTCGTTGAATGGGATACGGCGCACCTCACGTGCACAGATACCTAAGGGGGAAGCCTATAAGGAGAACCGAACTACAATGGCGCTCCGGTCTTAGCTTCTTTATTTTTAGTGTGTTTTTAATTTACTTGGAAGCAGTTTCATAACTTGAGCGTTATGGGCTGATTCGTTTTAATAACAATCTTTAGCTTCAGTTCGCTGACCTCCCCAAATTATTTCATTAGTCTGAAGTGTGTAAGCTAGTAAACGTGACTTAATTATAATTTCGTGAGTTTTATGGACCCGTAGGTCATTAAATATTTATAAATATTATTTTAATTACTGTAAAAATGGAAATTTACTTTATATTGTCAAAAGTGAATTCAGAAATATATGTAATAACAGTTCGAGTTGTCTTTCGGATTTTCTTAACCCTGATGATTTAGCAACCGCTGGAAGTACTTAAGCAACACATTTTGGAAGAGTGCCTGTTAGTTACTGTTATTTACAACAGTATTTGAAAATTTAGCATTCATGGACATTTCACTGTTATATTTTGACCTTCAATTCAGAACTGCAAGTATTTGGAATTGAGTGTGGAAATGTAGCAAACTGTCATTTAAAAAAACTAATCTCTTTTAGAGTCCGTACCATTATAAAAAACACATTGAAAGTGGAAAAGAAAGTCTAGGAAATGCAGCCCACGAAATGTACGAAAACTCCCCACTGTCTTCTGTTCCGGTAGCCTCGTCGTGTGCTTGCCTTCGCGATCCCACCCGGCCGAGACGAGTTCCCCGGAGGCAGACGGGCGAGAGGAATTTCCGCGCGTGCGGTTGGCAGCCGTGTCGATAAAATGAGAAGATAGATTATATAAGTCTATAGCCCGGGTCCTCGGCGTGGGTGGTAGTGTTGGCGGTGCTGGTGGTAGTGTAGTCGCCGTGGCCTCGGCGGTGTGTGTGGTTTTGATTGGAAAACAGTAATCTCCACTTCGGCATCTGGCCGCTCCGGCATGTTGCTCGCCCGTCTATGATGCTTTTTTTTCTTCCCATCTCTCTCTTATCCTTCCTCGATGCCTTTTTTTATATATTTTCTTCTTTCGCGGCGCGGCGGATCGAGAAAAATATCGCTGCGGGCCGCCTGCTCCCGCGGAGAATCCGCGACGCGCTCGCCAGCTTATCCGCGAGGTTCGTTGCGTTTTTCTGTGCGATGGGCACGAAATGCGGCCGCTGTCTTGCGGATCCGAGTACGCAGGCCGAGGGGATCGGGCCGAGGGGGCGGGGCCGGCGACGGCGGTCCGCGTCTTATGCGTAGCCTGCGGTCCCTGGGGACGGAGTTGCGGCCTGCTTTCTGCTAATGCCCGGGACGTCTGTGGCGGGAGTGCATTATGGGACGGTTTCAGATTTCGCGTCGCATTAGGTTGTGCAGAGTAGAAGGGAGTATCTTGCCTCTTGGGGATCCGTTGGGCGGTGGGTGTATGCGAGGTTGGTGAAGCCTGCTGGAGGACACGCACGAGGACGAACTGGGTATACCGAGGTCTTCAGACGGCGGATGGCGAACGAAGCAATGAAGAGGTGTATTAATTTTGGGTCCAGATGCACGAATGAAGTTTTCAGTTCGACAGCGAAGACTAGGAAATTGTGAAATGTTAATTATTAAAGGAACAGGGTGTAAAATGAAAATGTGCTATTGGTTTGGAACCATGAGTAGGTTCCTCAGTGGGTCTCCACACCTAAATGAGTTAGTAGGGATTGATTTCATTCATTGTGAGAATAATTACTGAATATTTGATTGACGAATGAGGAATAAAGTTTATAGAAAAATGAACTAAGAAGATAGTGTAAAAGAGATCACACAGTTGTCTGTACAGAGATGTAGACGCGTAAAGAGTAGTTAGTAGAACTACAGGCTTCATAATTTGTTTTGTTATATTGAAGGTGGAGAGAAGAAGGCATGCAGAAGATTTAAGCGAACTCTTCGCTCCGTGGGGAATGGTCCAGTGAAAAGCTCAATACATGTGAAAATGATATGTATAGAAGCTGGCGGGAGATTGAGCAAACGAAGAAGCGGAATCTTTGACAGGTCACAGAGCGAAGTGGCGAGGCAAGTCAAATGTTGAAATGAGCTAGTTACAAGTTCTAGGGTGGGGTCTTCCACAGGATCCGATCGTTACTGCCTCAATTATTATTTCTCCCGCCCCCTCCCCCACCGCCCCCACTCCTACCGCCGCCTCCTCCATCTCCGACGCCCCAACGCAGGTCCCGTTCCCGCCGCCCCCCGCCCCCTCCCGACGCCTCACCGCCCCATCCCCCCCGCCGCCCACCCATTCCGGCCACCGCCATCGCCGCAACAATCGACATCGCCGACACTGCCGCTACCACTGCCGTTGTCACCGCCGCCCCACAGCTGTCGCCTCTGCCATTGTCTTCGTCGCAGCCGTCGCCCCCGCCGCCGGTACCAGCAGTGCCGTCGTCACCACAAGGACCGTCGTCGCCTCTGCCACTGACCCCATGACAGCCATCGCCCACGCAACCGCTCCACCGCTACCGCCCGCCGCCCCCACCGCACCACCGGCCCCCGCGCCCCCCGCTGCCACTACCACTGCCACCCCGCTGCCACCACCGCTGCCGCCACCGTTGCTGCCCCCCCCCATTCCCTGAGACATCGCCATCGTCTTTGCCATCGACACAGCATCAGCCGTCCGCCCCCGCTCCGCCGCCGCTCTGGCGCATCCAAGGCGGGATTTGCATTGTGAGGCAGGGCGGGGCGGGGCGGAGCGGCTCGCCGTCCGCCTAGCCGCTGGGAGCCGCGCCGCGTCTTGAATAGGTTCGCGTGTCCGCCTTTCACGGCAGAGCGCGCTACACGTAGCATGTACGCGGTGCAGAGCACGCCAAGCGAAGGGCGCAGTGTCCTGCAGTGAACAGTGGCTCGTCTCGGATAGAGTATATTCGTTTGTGATGTGCGCTATTGTCGGACTCGGATGTACGTGTTTTGCGTTTATATCCAAGGGAGTTGGTTGCCAGTATCTATATCTACAGAGTATTAGAATATTTAGGCAACGTGATGGTTCGATGCCTTATAGAGGACGTACAATGATGTCCCAAAAATATTACAACCAATTGCTGACAAATGCTGTAAACATTATTTTGTTGGATGTGCCGAACAAACTGGCCTTACAGGTGTAACTGTGTATTTATTGGGTACGGTACACATTCCAACTTGTGTAACTATGGCATCAGGAAAATTATACATTATTGGTAATTGTTCGCTGTATCGTAATATTTTCCATTAATTTCTTTTTATTTCCTTTTCAATATGAGCGTATTGCACTACTAATTTACGTTTGCTTTACGTACATTAATTTCTGAAGCATGTGAGTACTGTTTTAGTTGAAATGTTTTTAGTGACTTAAGTTCCACTTAAATAATAAAAGAAAACCAAAGTTAGAAAACACAGGATGTGATAAATTTTAATTAGAAGTATATACAGAAATCTCTTGCATAGTTTAATTAATTAAATATAATTATTTTTTAATTGTATTTTGTTTAATACTACGTATGTTATTGTGTGTGTATGTATATGTACGTATTGAATCACCTACCCGTGCAATCTTTATGTTCGACGTTATTAATTTTTCCATTATTACTCCATGTTCACACAATTACTCAACTTTAAACATTAAAGTGTATCTATTTCAATGGTAAAACCACAGGGCGAATGACTCCCACTTCCTAAAAATATTATTTAAAGAGTAAAATTATAATATGAAAAAATAAAAGGAAAACATAGGTGTAAATTATTACTGAGTAATTCGTAAATCGAACTGTTACAACTTGTTTACTGTTATTGGAAAAATTGCCTTTTCCAGGAGATTCGAAGAGAGAGAAAGAAATGCGACTAAGAACTGTGGAAATGCTGACAGTGCAGAATATAAAGGAAAGCAATTGGGAAGGCCTAATATTGAATAAAGAAGTATTTAGATGATTACGGAAGAAAAGACAGCGGTTGGAAGTGATGAGGAAGGGACGCTGATCCCGAGGAACCCCATAGAAGTTGACGAGCCAAGAAATTCAAAAGAATCAATCAATCAGAGGAAGTCATAGAAGAATGCATTGCCGGGGAAATAAAATAAAGGAGGATAATATATTATTGTACGATATGACACAGGAGAAGAGTCACAGAAATGAACGAAGCAATAAATAGAAGTGAATGAACAATATTTGAATATCATCGAGGAAGATAATTACGATAACGTAAAATTAAATATTATTACATCGATCCCCATCAGGACCGTGTATCTTCCATACGCATGTGGAATGTCTTCGTAATCCCTCCCCTAGAAGGAATCTGGGAAATGTCGCGTGCGCACCGTCGGGCGGGCGGCCGCCCCACGACGCCTTATCAATCGAGCGCTCGGGCGCGTACTGTGCTCATGCATAAGGCATGAAGCGGCACGGCTTCGGCGGCGGCGGCGGCGGCGACGAGCGTCCCAGAGCGCGCCGGAAGTCCGGGCGGTGTCGCGACGCCACCGGGGCTTCCGCCTCCGCGCCGCGCCGGCCGCCTGACGTCAGCGAGATGTCGCCTCCGCCCCCGCCACCGTCCACGTTGCCTCGACGCAGGGAAGCGAGATGGATCGCGCTCACCGGGCAAACTGGTTCAACGAAGGTGTTCATGCTGGATGCCTCCGTGGTCGGAGTTAGTTTTAACTAGGTGGCTTGTGACAAATTCGCTTCTGATATTAGGTTCTTTGATTTTTTCAAATCGCGTAATATTTTTTACGACTATTTACACTGTAAATTCACTTGGACCTCTCTTTTATCTGACTTTACTATTTTGTTTCATCTATATACATTGCCTTCTTATCCTTGAAGACGATGAGTTTCTACATAAGTAGACCCTTAGTTTATTCATTCACTTTAATTGACGACAATCTATCTATCGTATATCAGGCATTTTTAACTTCCTAATATGGCCTGAAGTTATCATTAGTCTCATTTCCTTGTAGAATGAGGAAGGTTTTTTTATTAATATTTATATTTATAATATTTCATTCAGAAAAAGAACATTGATTGAACAGATCAAATCTATTTTTCGGAGTATGTCAGTCACTCAGGGTTTATTCGAATATTTTTTCCCTTCCGATTCCAATCTATTCAGAAGACTTCAACGTACATTGATCGAATACTCCTATAATTACTTATGCTACAGAGTGTCAACAACATTTTTAATTAGTGAATCGAACTTATCGGTTTCCAAATCGATCGAGTGGAAGGGAATATCATCTTCATATTATGTTGCTTCGCTTCCATGGTTAAAATCTATTTCAGTATATGCAGTAATATAAATCACAAAAAAAAAGGGTTGTCTAAGAAAAAATTTTTAGAATGCGCCTATTTAATGATCACCGTTGCACGTATGTGTTTGTTGGAACATTTTACTGCACTATCAAATATATTATATTTAAAATAATAAAAAATGCACTAACTCATCAATTTCATTATGTACAAATTAGGGGAATATATGTATTAAAAATCACATAATTTATTATTTTTAGTATATAAGTAGGTTTTTTATATACTAATTAATAATTTTCTGGAATAGTTATATTAATATTGATACTTTATTGTGACGAGTATATCTAAACTTCAATTACACATTTCTGTGAAGATGTATTTTTTTACAGTGTGAATTGTTAGGCCAGCGCAAATGTACGACTGCTTTAATTGATATGATTTGTACAACTAATTAAATATCTCTCTCTTTTATCACTTTTGTTTGTGGCTTGTATTTTCAGCCGAACTTCCTATAGTACACGAACCCATGGGCAGTAACGAGTGTTCTCATTTGTATTCTGATGCCTGTTTCGTAATTCAGGTGTCAGACAGCGCGACATTGACAAAATGCATGAATAAATTTTTACACGACAGTAGTCATTATTTCTTTTCCAAAATAAACGAAATAGGCATGTAAATGTCACCATTCAAACACTATTTCCATTGATAAATAATTTATATTTAGATTAGACAGAGCAATTTCAATAAAAACATAAAATGAAGCTGCAGGGAACCGACAGCAGGAAAAATAAATTTCTACTCGAAACATTAAACGCATTGGAGCCCAAATCCAAACACGTATATTTTAACTCATTCATGAAAGTCTACCCTACAGTAAACTCTGCTCAATGCTTCTTATTTCCATTTGAAACTTACAAGCGCGTAATTTCTTCCAAGGTAATTCTGACAGTGCATAAATTCGACACCCTTTTCTGTAATATTCCCTTACGTTCAAATACTAATCCCATCCCGTAGTTCGTGATGAAGTTGAGAGGTGGAGACATCACATGTTGACATTTACATATCGACTCAATTGTCACACTCGCTCTCCGTTGTCTCGTGTTTACAATCATGTCTGTCATTTCGGTCAATCTACACCATTCCGCGCGCTGAGTAAATTACTCGCAAATAATCGAATCACGGTGCGCTCCGCGCCTCGCCGCGTCGCTGCGCCGCGGCCCCCCCGCCGCCACGCCTCCCCCTCCCCCCGCGGCACCTCCCCCCCCCTCCCCGAGACCAGGCCGGACCTGGTGCGGCCTTTGGAGGTGGACTGCGACATTCACAAGCCATCCGCCTAAACCCCCAACTTCACCAATAACCAGTGTGACAGGGATAGTCGGGGTGCTGCAAGATTATTTTTCCGAAATGAATGTTGGAGATGAGGTGCGTTAAGGAGAAGAAAGTACTGTGTAAACTCGGACGCCTTCTATACATATGTAGAGAAAGCCGATTACTTCTGACGCCGAATGCTATTTTGAAGTGTTCTGTTTAAGCTTCTGTTATCATGGCTGTTAGTAATTATTTGTCTGTTCAACTTCATTAATAGTTTACCAAAAAAATAGAAAATGCCAAATCAATCTGGTTCCATCACTAAGTGAAATATTGTTGTAAGGATTGCTGTACTGTAATGTCGTTCCTCATGCAAGAACTTCTTGATATTTACCAATGATTATATTGACAAATAATTAAATAATAGTAAGAAATAAAATAATTAAAGAACAATGAATTGTCGAAACTTATGTAGTAATATGCTTTGATATTTTCTTATATTTTTGTCATTACATACGTATTTCTGTCGGAGTTGAAATGGAATTAACGGGAGGGTATACATTTTCCTGAAATAGTTTTGAAATGGATTGGCTGTGAATCCACGGAATTATGATGACGGTAATGTTTATAATGAATATGATTGAATACGTAATGATGATGATAGTGGCAAGAGAACGCGGATAAGTAAAATCTTGGCAAAACAAGGGTATGCAATTGCTGTTGCACCACTCATCGCGCACTAGTCGCCAGCAAGTAGCCAACGGAGGAACGTCTCGTTGGACGATCTGTCATTGGGAGCAAAGGATCGGTGTCGATTTCCATAACGGAGACGTGAATTCGGCGGACAGGCCAACCGGGCAGCGGACGGCGCTGGGCGTGGCGGCGGCGACGGGCACTGGGCGGCGGCGGTGGGCGAGAGGGGCGGCCCCAGCGGGGACCATGAATTAAACATGCGCCCTCGAAGGCTGCGTCGGGATTAAGCGCGGGGTCGTTGTCTGGGCGCGCGGGTCGCGGCCGGCACGGCACCTGCCGCCCCCGCGGGACTTCTTCCTCCGCCCCCCGCCCCGCCCCGCCCCGCCCCGCCCCGCCCCGCGCGGACGCATCCGCCGTGCTCCTCGGAGCCTCTTCGGCTGTGTCATCGCGCGCTCGAAGCTGTTACACGGCGCTTCTGCCTCTGTGGAATGTTCTCGTCGTACAGAGGTTGACGCAGCTGCCAACCTACCACAAAAAGTCGTTCCGGTGCTAGTTTTTGCCACATTTTTTTTGCAGTGTAAAATCACAGAAAGGAATTTGCGTCTCTCACATTATTCTGCTACTTGTTACTTGTGTATGTCTTAATTACACCCCGTTCTTTTCTTCGTTTTTTTTTCTGTAATGTAATTTCGTTGGTTGATATTTTTGTAATGCTGTTATGTTAGTAAATTACTGCAGCACCTCATTATTGCAGTGGTACTTAATGCACAACGGTTCATTTGAAGCTATTGCGTACAAGGAACAAATTCACAGCTTTAAAATAATCAGAATTAGTTATATCTAATTACTCGTATAATTGAATACCAATCGTTTTGGGTACTATATCCCAGAAGTTTCCTGATCGTATTAATGTTTAAGTTCAAAGATTGGAAGGATAATTTTAAACGAATGTCGAAAGTTATAACTGTCAAAATATAAACAAATAAAAGTTATGTTGAAGTGTTTTGAACATCATCCTTCATTATTTCACTTTTCCAACATCACCTCCGCAACGTCTTTATCATCTCTTTCCATCATTGCACTCATCAACTCCCAAGCAGCATCAGATATACCCTCACATCCCTCCACTTCCCCCTCCTCCACCGACACAGCCATTGTCCGCGCCAGACGGCCGTCCTCCGCCCCCGCCCCCGCCGCGGTCGTAAATTGCCCTGCGTTTGTCTGCCGTCTGCCGCAGCACCCCACCTCCTCCCCGGCCCGGGCTTCACGCAGCCACACCGACGCACGCGTACACTTCGCCTGCGCCCCGCGTATTACGACGTGTAATGGTATTGTTTCCCTTCGCAGGTAAGGAAGCAGCAGCAGCAGCGGCCGCGCCCCTCCCCGCCGCCCCCGCCGCCGGCGCGCCCGGCGTGGCATCGGCGCGCGCCCTGGCGGGTGGGCGAGGAGTCGGGAAAGTGAGTGAGTCAAGTGCTTGGCATTGTGAGCGAATTTCCTCTTCCTGCATGAAGTCCACTCGCCGACAAATTGGAGAGCGCCCTCGGAATACCGTTGATCCTAGACGCGCTCCGCTCCGCTCCTCTCCTCTCCTGCTTCGCGGAAGGTAAGAGGCGACGTCGTATTTTGCGGTCGTTTTACAGCGCTGCGGAGGTAAACGGAGCGTGGAAATCGAATTTACAAGGCTTTTGTTCTCGAACGGTGTACTTGCGAGCGATTAGAATGGTGATTATGTGAGAAAAGAGCATCGGGGATGACAGAGCGTGTTCGGTTTTGACCTTTTCGCTGGAGGTATAAACGGGCTCATAAAACGTCGGCACTGGAAATAAGTGAGTTTTTCTGACGCGGTACTGTACAAGATATTTTTGCTGTTATGGTCGGAAGGATCCTTCTTTCATCTGTTGCTTTCTTGCGGGGGTTGCAGATTACTAGTGAGTTTGCAGTTGATTACAAACAAACAAGGGTGAATTATTATTGTGGCTTATCTATTTTTATTTAAGGAGATGCAGCATGTAAGAACTGGCGCACAGTTCGTGGCGTGCCCAGTCGCAGTTATTCCATTGTGAAGCTATGTTAAGCTTTAAAACAATTATGTACAAAGAGTAGAATATGCATTCAGGTTCAACTAGTAACACTCATGGAATAATTTTTATCTCCGTGAGACGTTTACTTGTCAAAATGAAAACGTTAATCCATTGCTCCGGTTCTATCAAAAAACAAAGTCAATGTAATTCGAATATTTTTCCCTTCTATTTTCAAAATTCGTATTGCACTCTGGATGAACTCGTCACCGCTGCGCCCCTCGGTTTTTGCAGCTCGGGAACACCGCCCTTCGATCTGCCGTCAGCTGTTTGCAAGCCGGTGGCCACGCCCTTCGGCGTCGCCGGGACGCGCCGCGCCACCGCCTCCGACCGGATATGAACCCCCGGCCGGGCCGCCCCGCCCCCTCGGCCACCCCGCTGCGTTCTGCCCAGCCCTCCGCCCCCCCCGCCTCGTCCCGCCCCCCCGCCCGCGCCACCCCGCCCCTCCATTGCCTGCTCTGCCCGAGGTCGCACTGAGGTGCGCTGCGCGACTCGGCCCCTCGAGTCTGACCTGCGTGGAGAGTTTTGGAGTATCTTCGGCGCATCTCGTTTTCACGTTTAATCGTCGAAACAAAATGTTTGTGGAACGAACAGGTGACTGGGTGAATAGATTCTTTCATTAAATGATAACACACTTCTGTAAAATGCAGCGTGTAAATTTATCAGTTGATAATTTCAGAGACACTTTATAAGTTGCAGTACAAGAGGTAACCGCTGTTTGTAAGACTTATGACAGTAAAACAATTGAAATAAAATACTAAAAAATTTGCATCACGTTTGAATACTAAATTTTTCTATGACTTGGTTTTCATGGTTTTATTACGTTACTTTATCCCAATTACCATGTTTTCATTACTGCAATGTCTTCCCTCAATAATGCCGCAGTAAGCAATAATCCCATCCTTTGCATTTCTACGCAAGAAGTTCTTATAGTAACGTTTGCATCTTTATATTAGATTATGATCTAGTAAAGAACCTTTATACCATATATTATACATAACATAACCAAATAAATTGAGAATACATTTGGAGGATTTGAGGTACTTCAGTGCGATTGGAAATATGATTTATGTAAATGTACGTACATGCAAGTGGTATTTCCAAAAAAGAATATTTAGTTTATAATATCGTCGACAAAATCTATTTTTAGAAGTAATTTTCTTCTCATAGGACACACTTCATTTGAATGAAGTACATTTATTGTAAGTTCCTTCACCACCTCTACCTCAAATTTTAGTTTAAACAATTCTTTAAGCTTTTGGGTATAAGCTAATAGTCAAGGCAATGATTATCTGTACGTGGTTTACCTATTTTATATGTAAATTGAAAGTTGATTCAGAAAAGGAAAAAAGAAGTGAAACTATTAAAAATGTATATTAGACATTCTAGGGTGTAGTTTAGTCATTGTAAATTTTATAATTCAATGATCAATTCACTAAATAGCTGGAATTAAAGTGGCAGTTATTTATACGTATAATTTTACTTCAGAATTCAAGGCGAAAAACAAGTTACGCAGTTTGTTTAACCGCTAATATAACGCCGTATTTTCGAATAGTTTTATTCGTTTACTGCTGCGAAATGGAGTTAATTTGGAAACTTCTTTCTTCGTGGCATTCCTTGAGCACTGACCTGTGGATAATCCAACGAAGTAAGGCGAACCTTTCCTAAACGCTACCGCCTTCTCCTCCTCCGCTTCTTTGTTCGCTCGGTCGACGCCTCATATTCGCGGCGTAAAATTTTAACCGGCGCGCGCACCCCATGCCTGCCCGCCCGCCGACCCGACTGGGTTTTTCGTAATTTGAGATAGAAAACTTCTGAATAATTCCCCTTCCGCCCGCTTCAAAGAAGAACCGGGAGGCGGAATTCTCCCCCCCTTTTCTGGTGTAATTGGGATGGGGAGTTCGAGGCTAGCGGGAGGCAAAGTTGAGCAGCTGCACCCAGCGCCACCACGCCGCGCCTCCGTCGCCGCGAAGGCGAAGGCTCTTGCGGGGGCGGGCTGGAACGGGCGGCCTGCGCCGCACACTGCGCAATTGTTCTCAACTACCCAGCGCTCGAAACATGTTTGTTCGGCGAAAGGCGTCGCCGAGTGCGGCGAGGACGCTGAGAGGGCTGCGAGAGGCCCGAGAAGAAGGCGGCGTTGACGGTGGGGTGGGCGAGCGGGTGGGTGGTTGGGTGGGGGTGGGGGGCAAACGACGTGCTGCCCACCCGACCGGCACGCATTACACACTCGAAGAACTGAAAGTTTTAAATTCATTTCACGCAACCATAAATAATAGCTTAATAATTCCGTAATTAAAACTCGGGGCGCAAGTTTAATATCGCGGATATCTTCTCGCGAATGTACATAACACACAACTTTTCGAGACGAGAGCGCGTCCGCTTCGCTAATTTGCGAGGAGATTTATTTCGGAGTGTAATATTTAATTAAGAAAACCAAGCTGGAAACCACGGCGTCGAAAGTTGGCGGCCTGCGGCAGCGCGGCGGAGGCGGCGGGAGATCTGCAACGCAGGGAGTCAAGCGCCGGGGGATGGGACGGGCAGAGCTAGCTGTGATGACAGTGGGGGTGGATGGAGGATCTGCAGCGTTGAGGATGTAGGAGGCGCTGAGAATTATGAGGTTAGAGGTACTAAAAGTGAAGTATGTGCGGTACGCGGATATTGGATTTGTAACGAACATGGTCTACTGTGATTGTCGCGAAGGTTGCGGTGACTATGGTAAAGGCAAACTTGTGAATAACGGTTGCAGTAATGCAGGTAGAGCAAGAAAGTGACATGTGCGTTGGAGGAATAATAAACTGATAACATGGGATCCGATAGAATATAATTTGAGAGCCAAGAAACACAGGAGACTAAAGAGCGTGAGAGGGAGACCGTCTACAGCAAGTCAAGTACAATTACTATAGATTATTCGATGGAAGGTAATGAATGTGGATCGAGAGAAACTGCTGCTGGTAGTTATGTGTTGCGGTGCTTCAGCACACCATGTATTGCCTTGATTAAATTAAACCATTATGTTCCAAAATATCAGATTTTTTTTATTTTATTCATCAATCTCAACGTTGTAAAAGTTCTAACAATATAGGAGATCGGCTTCGAATTTTCTTGACATGTGCACTTTCGTTCGGAGTGGTCAGGGACCTGGAATGTGGTGTGATGTGCTGTTTCGGGTGACGTCACAAGAGCACGAAAATTCGTGTAGTACGCATGCGTTAAAATGCTGGCCATTGAAGTTCCTGAAGGCTGCGAAATTCACAGCACCGAGCTGTGCCCTTGGCATTACTTTATAAATCTACCAGCTACCGAGCAGTTTCTATAAAAACATTTGTTACCGACAACAGAGAATGCTTATTGTGACTACACTGAAATGGCAGCAAAATCGGACTTACGCGAGCAAAACATAACGTTTATATTTATAATGTTGTATTTTATAATTGATAAAGTAAAAGACAAAACCGTCGATCACCGTAGTGGTTTGGACACACGTTTGCGAATCCGAGGGACAAATTGTAGTACAGCTGAGGATATTTATCCAGTCATGGCCTTTTCAGGGCGTCTTAAGGTCTACTCAGCCTTCTTTCCAAATGAGTACAAGTATCTACTGGCTTTGATAGCAGTAAATACTGGGTAAAAATAATTCCTGTTGAAGCATGACGCTTGTCACGCACTTCCAAAGACATAATAAGACATGTAGAAATACAGGATACATGAACTGTAGAGGCCATGGAAGTGGGTAGTAACTGGAGAAGGCTAAAATGAAAGAATTCCTAACATCCTCTACACCTTAAGCATGTTAGAACATGCAGTACTCACAGTACAAGGGTAAAACAAATGAACACAGAATTATCTATTTATTTATTTAACGGTTTTACATGGTTAAAAAAACATCTTTCTGTTACCCCAGATTTTTATACTTTATATAATTTTAATTTTATTTTTACACGTGTCACAATCTTCATAATTCTTTTCAGTTAAACTCTTTTCTTTCATTTGTTGATAAATTTTTCTTAACTAGTTGTGTTTTGGTTTTCTTCTTCCAACCCACAGGAAACCACTCTAAAATGATTCTTAGTATTTTTTCAGTTATTATTATTAATTGTCAATGAAAAGCTTAATTATTTAAAATTAATTAATTATTTAAAATTAAAAATAAATTATGAAATTTAAATTATTTTTATTTGTGAAATGTATCGTTTAATTATTATCAGTTTCATGTGGTTGTATTTTAAAAAAAAATATAATATATATATATATTATATATATTATATATATTATATTCTTGGGATGGGGTTAAAATTTGTTTGCCCCGACACTTCAAGAGCTTAGCAACGTCACAATTAATATTAAGCACTCATCCGGTTTACAGCACCAGTCGCCATTGCTTGGACGTATGCGCCTGAAGTATCATTAGGAAAGTGATAGCTATTTTAACTGGCATGGTGGATGAATGTGAACTGCAGAACCAATCGAACGCCTTCAGAAAATACCGTGTGAGGGTATATGCATCGGCATCAGAACCTATCGTGATGAAAAGAGAATATCATGAGCAAACGGACTGTTGTGAACTGAGCCGTGGCTGACGTTCGAATGCAATGCTCTGTTCATGTGAAGTGGAAAGCAATATTTGGGTTTGGGAGGCACTTGTCTGATGCGAGGGCTGCAAACGGTGCATTGAAAAGTGAGAAAAGGATAGTACATTTACAAATAAGACTTCTTTGTCTGCGTTTTTAAAGCTGCAATAGATATTGGGAATTTGGGAAATGAATAAACTTATGTGATAAATGTCTAATTAGGTAACGAACCAAGCAAATCCAGATCACCGACGAAGCTGTAGTAATAGATTTTAACCATTATTTCGCAAAGTGATGGGCTTGAACGTTTCAAAACATTTCAATAACTTGGATTGTCGTATTCGATAACACTGATGCAAAATGGGGAAGAATAAGAAAGAGGAATATCGTAAATTGCAAGTGTGATATAGCATAATTATTTCGCCATCTAACAGCGTACTTCCAGTCACGACAGTTGGCTCAACTACCTTACCAGCGTCTGCTGCTCCAAATCGGCCCACTCCCACCGTTTTTCCCCTACCCCACCGTCACCTAACTCTAAGCCCCATTTTCGACTGAGATTTTGTTCTGGTCCCCTTCTCCATCCTCAACCTAGACTTTCCCGACCCCCGCCCCGTCCCTGCCCCAATCCACATTCCCGTTCCCGTGGCCGCCACCGTTCATGACCCCGTCTCCATCCACATCACCACCACCAATAGCTCCGTAACGCCCTTCAACTCCGTATTTTAAGTGCCCCATGCTACTACGGCCATTTACACAGTCATCGCCCATGCCACCTTCTCCAGCCATACAACAGTCCCGTTATCAACTGTCTATGCCTTTACCTAAGTCAGTCCCCTCTACTTAACTATACTGCCTCCTAGTCACCTCCCCTATCTTTTTCTTCACCTTTCCTCCCTCATCCCACTCCGCTGCCAGCCGTCGCCAATCTCTTCTTCGTTCCCGCATTTTCCCCAATTCTTTTTTCATTTGCCCCGTCACACCCGGCGTCGTGAGTGTATGAGTATTTATTGATTCGTCTTTGGCGCGTCAAGTACCCCGGATCATTCGCCCTCTAACTGTACGGCGTTCCTCCCTCACCGGGATGTGAGACACGTCGACCTACACCACGGCTTAAAGCGTTTCGCGCTCCGGGTATGTTCCACAGCGAGGCACTGTCCTAACCAGGTCATTTTCTATCCAAATGAATGGTCTCCCCACTTGTTTGGTAGTGTAACGAACGCGCGCGCGCGCGCGCGCGTGTGTGTGTGTGTGTGTAAGCGGAGATAAGGTGAAAAATAAGAGGAAGGAAATATCTCGCGCGGTCCGTTGCCTGTTTTTCAGAGAACTGCTCTTTGCCTGTTGAATCCGTGATTCGCCTGTTGATCGATGAATTCGCGAACAACTACCGATTATAGCAGTCGGTCGTTAGAATTCTCCTCTAGACTGAGGTTGAATTCGATACAGCTCTGCAAATAGTGCCCGCCTCTTGTCTAGCTGCCAAAATCCCCTCTGAGCTATCGCAGCTGGTACCATCGGCACCCTCGCCGTCCTCACCCTCGCCCTCACCTCGCCCCCACCCCCGCCCTCACCTCGCCCTCACCTCGCCCTCACCTCGCCCTCACCTCGCCCTCGCCCTCGCCCTCGCCCTCGCCCTCGCCCTCGCCCTCGCCCCTCGCCCTCGCCTCGCTCCCTCGCCCTCGCCCTCGCCCTCGCCCTCGCCCTCGCCCTCGACGTCACCCTCACCGACTTGGCGTCGCCCTGACCGCTGCGTCCCCTGCCGTGCCCTCCCTCCTCCCGCGCCTCGCGTCGCGTCGCGTCCCTCGCCGTGCCTCCCTCGCGTCGCCGTCGCCTGCCGCGCCGTCCCCCCCCCCCCCTCGTGCGCGGCTGGGTTCCGCACTGCGCTGTGCTGCGGGTGGCCGCGCGGCGCGCCTGCCGCCAGCACGTTACACGATTTATGGCCTCTGCCTACGTAATACCCGCCTTTAGAGAGCTTAGCGCGGAATATTAGTCTCGGTGTAGTTTTGGGCGGAGTAAGTGGCGTTTTGCTGCGCGGTGTTTGAAACACTCTCAGTATTCACACTCGGTTGGTGAACGCAGTGAGCGCTTGCAAAAGCGCGGTGCATGATGGATTGCAGTGCGTTTGCTGCCTATCAGTTCTCATCTCCGCGCAATGACGAAGGGAAAAAACAATGCTCTTTGAGTGAGCGTTTCTTGTAATTTACAAAATTCCGAAGCTATTACAATAAAGAATGAAATGACACAGAAGTTGTCGTATCTTTAAGCATTTTTCAACATCTGATATGCTTCTTTTTACCTTCTCCCGCGTTTTTGCCGTATTTAATTGTTCAAGTACTGTGAGTCTGAGAAAGTACTATATGATTTATAGATAAAATTTCGTTTTTACTATACCAGCTCATTTCTCCACTGACATTATTCACATTTCGAAAATTTCACTGTTTTCAAAAAAATGTGCTAGAACTTTCGCAGTATGAGAATTAAGCATTCTCAACAACTAAAAGTATATTCAGTTACAACGTGAAGACACATTTTAAAAGTATTGAATTGTTGATTATCAGTTGAAGGAAACATTAAGGAGTTTAACTATTATTTAATAGGCATTAACTTTAAAACCATTACACTTTTTTCTTCATGATCTCTATGGTAATTGATATTTGACATAATCCTTCTTCCAGAATTAAATTCAAAACTATGAAAACGATTCGAAAATACATTTTGCGTTAGATAATTTTCTTACAATTTTGGCGCATAATTGTTGTGAAGCTTTCTTCTGTTTCGTCGAATGAACTTTCAACACAAATCAAGAGGTCAGTAATCCGTATTTCGCTTGCTAAGCGAGAACTCCGCTTCCGTAAACGACCTCCACCCCGGCTTCTTTCGAATTCTATTACGGCACTTTCGTTTTACGGTGTACTCAGAAACGAACAGTCCGTAGGCACTGTATTGTAAATTCCTTTTAAAGCGAAAGAGCAAAAAAGACGGCCACTCCAACTTCGAGTGAACCGATTTTTGCCGGAAAAATATTCAGCTCCTGCAGCCAGCGTAATCTTTTTCTCGTCTCTGATTTTACTGGCGTTCTTTCCTGAAGCCGTTCATTTCAGGGAGCGCTGCGGCGCAGCGCTCTTTTCTTCTCCTTGCTCCTCTTCTCGTCCCGCCCCCTGCCATCCATGCCGCGACTAGGCAACGCTCCCCCCCCCCGTGAGAAATTCGCCACTGAGACAAGCGACAGTTTTATTCCCGCGGCAGACGTTTTTGCATCTGACGGGCGTTCATGGAAGGAGAAGGAAAGCGATTTCTGCGACACTGTATGCATTATGTTGTGGTCGAAAGTCGAATGAAGTATTTTTAGTTTATTTGATTATTTACTTATAGTGAATTACGAAAGCAAACCAACACACTGTTTCGTTTATAAATGAACTAATATTTATTCATTAAAAACGCTGCTTATGTGAAATTATTTGTCAATTTGTAATAAAGTGTCTAATCATTTCCTGAATGTTAATTTTAATGAAATATTTTATTTGTATGGATAAACGTCTTACTAGACAGATACAAATCGATGTGGTAAGAGTTGTATCGTGTTTATAACCAGTGGAGAGAGAACTCCATGAACTGGATGAAGTAACTTCGTTTTCATTGTTGTTTTATTCTAAAAACTTCATTAATTCTTGAATCTATCGGATGTGGTATTAAAACGTTTCTTCATAAAAAATACTTGTCCTCTGCATCATAAACCGTCAAGGAATCGAGTACTCCCTACGTAGCAAGTTTCGTCATCAAGAACTTCATTATCTCAGAACGTCGACGATACGACATTGACCACAAGACACATTTGTACTTCAGCGAAGTGTAAAGAAACAAAACTATAATGTAGAGAGCTTGATCCATGGAAATAATTTATAAACTTCTTAAAATTATTTAAAATTTTTTGAACTGTGCTGACTTCCAGAGGCGAAAATGTCGCATGACGACAGTTTCACAAATTATTTCACAGTCATTTTTATGTCCGTATTACGCACATGGTTCCACTCTTTGCTTTTTCTTCAGTACATCTTTGAAAGTACTTCGATGTTTCTACCATCCAAGTGTATTAAATAAGTAATAATTGAAAATAATTGCTTTACGTTTTGGATTGACCATGTAACCTTAAGTGTGATCTTAAAAACAATGGAACTTTTTTTGTTTCGACAAAGGTTTACAGAAGAAACAAATTTTATTTTCAATACCATGTAATATGAATCACTGTGTTTTAGTATTATTCTCCAATAAGAATAATAAATCAAAATGGAAGCAAAACCCATTCTGTGAATTACTAACGTGAATGATTGAAGTGAAAATTATATTTATGGAGTAGGGTTGTAGATTTGTAGTAAACGAGAGTCAGCTTTACGACTGGCATTAACATATAAACGAGAAATTGCTGTACAGAAACGTGCCAATTGCGTAATCTGTAGATTGACTGTTTCTAATTGACATAATGCATGTGTAACTGGATTAATGTCTACGATAATTATCACTAATGGCTACTGTCTGTTCAAGGGACGATATTTGATTGGAATATGTATACTGAAACACAAATTAATTCCATACACATCTCTCTACATATTATCATATATAATAATTTTAAAGGGAAGTGTGAATGTTTTGCTCTCTAAATTTAGTTTATTTTTCTTGCCGAAACAAGTCAGTATATTCACAAAGAAAGATAGAATGGATCACACATTAGTGAAAACCACACTGCTTCACACTGCCTGAAATATTGAAATTTGTTTTGTAATTGAAACGTAATATTTTTTAAGATACAAAATTTGACCCGGTGATATATACATTTAATTAATAATTACCTTTTTCTTTTAGAAGACACAATTGCAAGCCACGAAAAAAACATTTTTTTTTGTGCAGGGATAAAATATGATTAAATGCAATGGTACTTCATTAGCTAATCGTACATGAACGTTAAATCCAAGAAATGTTATTTACTGCATCTTATATATTTATTTATAATAATAATAGTAATTATTATGATTATTATTATTATTATTTATTTAAAAATAATCAGGAATATGCCTACCGTCTACCAGTCAAAGAGAATGCTTCGTATCAATTCTTGATAACGTACGAATAATTTAGTAAACCGTATTACACTTTAGTAAACCATTCGTTTGTGATGTATATTATTGTGCTCGTGTATTTAATGAATATTTTCGTTTCATCATGTATGCCTTACGTCTGTTTGGCATTATGTACTACAACTGCATATTAATACGGACGCGTTGTGACTAACGTCTAACAAATAGAATGGAATGGTGAACGGATTGTCGACAACGGGTAGGGCGAAGGAAGGTCACATAACAGCTTGCAGTATGTCCGAAACGACAAATCAGCTCTCGACAAATCAACATATTTTTGGTCAAAGTTATCTTAGTCATTTGAAGTCATTTTAAGTTTTTCTTTTTAAAATGTTGATCGACCTCCAACTGACCCTGCAATGCGTGCGGGTATTTGATATTCGTGATGTTCCTCAGAAGACGCCACCATTCTCCACTCTCCACTCTCAACTTGCCATCCGCTATCCGCCACCCTCCACCCCCATCCACCACCCGCCACACTTAACCCGCCACCGTTAACCCCCACCCGCTACTCGCGACACATTACGTAACTTTTGTCATCCACCACTCTCCACCCAACACCCGCCACCCTCCACCCTCTACCCACCGCCGGCCACCCACCACCACCACCGCCGCCACCCTCCACCCTTGACCCCTTCCCCGCCCTGTCCCTTGCCCAGTCGCTCCAGGCAGCGAAGCGGCCGGGACGTCATTAATCTCCCTGCGCGGCGGCGTCGATGCAGCGGGGGCGGGGAAGGGGGAGGGCGGGCGTGGCAATTGAAAAGGCATCACCGCCGAGAGTTCTGGGAGCGCAGAGATCATGTCTGTTCTCTCGAGCGCGCTCTGTGTTTTGCGGGCGGTCGACGCCGTCACTCGGTCAGTCTTCAGAATTCCTCCGGCCCGTGGAGATATGGAAATGAAGAAGGGCCCTTCCAAATGTGGAAGGGGGAAAGGTGTTGGCCAATTGCATCAATAGCCAAATAAATTCAAATAAAGGAACTAGTAGAAACTGAGTTTGATTAGATTGAAATTCAATATTCGTATTTTGAAGATAAAATTATATTTTAACAACCGAAAAATATGGTAACAAGAAGTATAATTCAAAATCTGAACATGTCAATGATGAAAACAAAAGATTCTATGTTGTTTTGCAAACGTGTTCTGAGAATGTAATGCAGTTATATGTACAACTCTTCGTAATAGGCTTCAATTTTGATGAAAGATACTTTGGGGATGAGATTCACATAGTGTTCTGAGTGGTGTAGCGGTTGATTTTCTAGCTCGTTAGCTAGAAGCTAGTTATGAACATAGTTCGATAACTAGTTCTTTTCTTACAATAAAAAAATGTATATAAAAAATTCAATTAATTAAATAAAATATATAAATCATTTTATTATTATTATTATAAAAAGAAAGTTTCTCGGATGTCTCCTGCTAGTTTTATCGTGATCGTAAGTCGGTTTCGATTCACGGTCGGGACAAAAATTGAGCTGTAGTTTTGAATTACACTTGTGTCAGTTTCTGTACCTGTGTGACGAAGGAAATGCTCAATCCATGTGCGCTAGGTACGATGAAGGGAATGGGTCATGCTCGCCACATTGTCTCCCTTAGCCCCAAGCGTGAATTATAAATAAAAACATGACCCAGGCCTGGGAACTTGAATCCTAGGACATCCCGGACAGAGGCACTGTAGTGACATCAATGGATGCCTTGAGCCATCTAAGCCGGTTTTTAGGGTTTAGACTAGTGCCTAGGAAGTTACATTTCATTGTTAAAATTTTGTTTTCAAATTTTACTGATTTCCATTACATTTCGTGATAGAGTGGGGGCAACTTAACGGTTCTCAGGAAACTGGAGGCGTTGCGCTGTGAGCCGAGACGTCGCGTTGTCGCCTGGGTCGCCCGGCGAAGCGCTCAGTCCCCGCGTTAAGGTGCGAGCTACATTTGCTGCGTTCGATTTATGATAAGTTGGTTGCTGTTATTGATGTTAATGATTTATGTTATATTGGCGGCGTCGGTGGTGTGACGGTTAGCCTATAAGATTATTGTACCTAAGTTCGCGATCTCAAACCAGATCGAAGACTTGGAATTTCCAGGACAAAAAAACCCTTTGTAGACATTCCTTCGGAGAAGTAAAGCCGGCTGTCCCATGTTGTAGATTTACTCCACGTAAAATATTCTCAAACTCAAAAGAAGCCTCTAAGCTAAATTCAAATCATCATTTTCGTCGCCCTATTGATACATTCTTTCTCCTAGAGAAAGGAGCGTAGAAAAAATTGCATGGCCCGTCGGAAGAGCGGACCTGATGACCTGAGTCTTCCAGCGGAAAACAAGGCGTTATTGAATTGATTTACATTGAATTAATATTGAAAGTGGTGCCCTTCGACTTGAATGATTTCGTGGCACATTCAGAACATATTTTTATTTACACTTTGAAGCAAATCACGCGGGATTCTGGCAGTTCAGTAAAGCGCTGGAGATCGTCTTCTACCTGAGGGGTTACCGTGTACATATGATCTATTATCCCCAAAGTAAAAGTTTACGTGGGTTATATCACGTGATATGCGAGGTCATAACCCACCACATCGTAATTATTCGTCACTATATCATCACTGTAGATAGTGTTTAAAAATTCATTGTTTTAAGAATTGTATCTAACGAATGAGACCTAAAGTTTCTCTACTCCAAAGAAAAGTTTATCACGCCTGCACAATAAGAACGCTCTCGGGAAATTGGGTTATCGGATAGCGGACCCGCGAAGTCCGGGACCCGTTTCACGTTGTTTCTGTTGCTCTTGCGGTATTTTTGAAAAATTAAGAAACCAGATGAAGTGAAAAATGGTACAGTAATAAATATTTCCCAAGTTCAATTTACTTTTTAGGGTATAATGTGCACATAATCAAAGTTCTTGTGAATTTACATTGAATTTACAAATATATCAAAAGCTGCAGTATTTCCAAGAAGAAATTATCAAAACATATTACGTTAATGGAAGTATATCTTTGTTCATTTATGCGCGAATGGCAACAACTCAGAGAGGGATATACTGGTAAAGGATTATCAGAATTTATGATTTCTAAATGGAACATCTAAAGTGAAAAGCTTCCATTCATGCATGTGAAAACCTGCTGCAGAGAAACAAAAGAAATTAAAAGAATTTTGCAAATAAACATTGCTTAGTTTAAGTAAATATTGTTGCGGATAGTAGGAAAGTCCTTATAGAATGAAATGGAAGAGATTTTGTTATGGCGTCACATAATATTAATATTTGGTAGTGTTCATTCCAAGTATTTATGGTCTCGGACAGAGTCAACCGTTCAGACGACTTCAGATTCAGGTGCACGTATAATTTTCTTTTCGTCGTCCATCACTATCACTTACACCCACTGCTTCCACAGCGGAAATTGAAATGTAGTGGCGCAGTGGTGTGCATGAGCACTCTATTCCATTCCACTCGATAGTGCTTGCGTCCGCGACTAAAGCGGGAGCGTTTTATCTCTTGCGGACGTGTGAATACGCGCCCTAGTTTTACGAATCCTCTTCTGCACTTACAGCGATCAGAAAGATCGGAGCCGTGAAACACGAGGCGGTGAATATAGAGGGAAGAACCCGCCTCCAGCAGCGTTGCAGGCCCCGAGAAGTAATTCTATTGTTCATTCCCATCTGTTTGTTTTGCCTTTTACGAGCACGAAGTGTTAGAAAGGTTCTTCTGTTGCTTCCTGCGAAATGCTCCGAGAGCATCGAAGAACCAACGAGAGATTTAAACGCATTTAGAGAGATTTTATAGCCGTCTTTACAATCCCGTGTAAGACACTACGTTGAATAGGTTCCACGAGACGAAATAAAATTTGGTCGCATGTAAAGATCTGAAATGGAATTTTTAAATTTACACTGTAGGTATTCTAAACAAGCAGGCTGTCAGGGAGAAAATGCAAATATATCGCATTACTTTTTCCCCCATAGAATAAAACTTAATTTCTTCAGAAGAAGAGCTTATTCTTCGTGTAAAATAATAACAAACAGCGTAAGGGGAAATAAGTTCATACACCACGTATATCACGCTGAAATTAATTTTCTCCCTTGCTTCTCGCTCGGCACCTGAAGCCGGCCCGCGCGGCGAACTAAGCCCCTTCATGAATGTGTATATTACGGTAAGCACCCCGCTGCTGGAGGAGCAGGGAGCGCCTGGCCGTTTTCTGGCGCGGGGCGGCGGCGGCGGCGGCTGTGCTGACGGGGGGGGCCGCGGGCGCCGTTGCGGGCGCTCGAGGCGCCGGCGGGGCTCAGGCGGGGGCGGAGACGCGGTCGGGGATGCGGCGGGGGAGTGGCAGGGGCGGGGGCGGGCGGGGTGGATGTGAGGGAGGGCGTGGAAATGGAGGATGGGTCGGAACAGAGGAAGAGGGTGTGAGGAGCGGAAACGATGGTGGCAGCAGGGACGGGATGACGGTGAGGCTTGTCTGAGGCGGAGGCCATGCCGGGAGCGGGGGCGGCGGTGGTGGAGGACTGACACACGCTGGGAGAACGCGGTTCGCGGCCGCAGGTGGCGGCCCCGCCCCCGCCTTTTAATTACTCCGCGCCGCTCCTCGGACGGCGTCCAATTACGAGGATGCGACCGCCGTTGCCGCAGCCGCCGCCTTCATTTACGAACGAGATTATTGAGACGCGCCGCCCCGCGCCTTGCCGCTCCGCTACACTTGCCGTACAATGGGCGTGGGCGGGGCGCGGCTGGAGACTGCGATGCCTGTGGGGTGCGAGTCGTCGCGCTGTTTGCGGTGGACTCGTCAGCTTCACCGCTCGAAATGCGTCTGCTCCTATCCAGGAAATTCAAGGGGAATTTGTGAAAACCAGAGGAGGTAGCCTTTTTTTTACGATTCAGTCGTTTTCCCGTAGTCATTCTTCAGTATTAATTCACTGCAGTTTATCCGTTATTAATTGAGCAATTCTCGAAAAATTAAAAATCTTGTCTAGAGTTACGTATTAAAAATAGTTCCAAAAAACACAGCTTCTCTGAATGTCGATTTGTCCTGTAGAAATGCTGTAGATCCTGTAGAGGCTTTTATTGTTGTTACCTTCCCAATCATTGTGCCTTATGTAGTCCATCAAATCATTGTATTTCGGCCTATATTGTTCTTCTGAGTGCGTAGTTTGTGTTCTTTGCAACCTCGTATGCACGTAGTGGTCAGAGAAAACGAGGAAGGTTTTTTATCTTTTCCGTGAACGACCTGACAGTTCAAAACTCATATCATCCGACAAAAGATCACTATTTTTTAACAACTCAGTATTATCAGTAATGTAGTGAATTATCGTAACAGATGTAAATACGGGACAACGTGCACTATTCAATGTTTCCTGGAGGTTTGCAGATTATCTTCGGTTTACATTTTGGTTTGTTAGGCTTCTCTTAATATATATTCTGCTCCAAATACGAATCATCGACATTTCCTATAATGTGTGTAACCTCCATCCATTACTGTGCTACGTGCTAATTGTGCTCCATCTCCGCCTCCCAGCACACCTCATCCTCCCTCCCAGTACTCCTCCATCTCAGCACTCGTAAACAATCCGTTCTCGTCAAGGCGCTCGGCAAACCGGTTAGTCCGCCCTCTCTCGGGCCCCGCGATCACCTCATGTACACAGCTGCTGCAGCCGTCTTTGCTGAAGCCACCGCCACCCTACCGTCCTCGACTCCGCCCCCACGCCGCCCACGCCTCACTTGCCCTCATCTATGCAATTTTCGTCTTCGCCGCCCTCGTCTCGGCTGTCCTCCCGCCGCGCCCACTCGACTCCGCTCCGCTGACTCCGCGCCCTGACTCTCCGCTTCCCGACTCCGCAGCCTTCGGTTGACTCCTCTGCCTCAACTCGACTCCGCAGCCTTCGGCTTGACTCCTCTACTCTGCCCTCACCGCTCCGCCGCCCTCGACACGACACCGCCGCTCTCGATTAGACTCCGCCGCCCTCGACTCGATTCCGCTCCCTCGACCCGATTTTGCCGCCTTCGACTCGACTCCGCCCCCAATCCTTGACTCTGTCCCTCCGGTCTCTCCAGTCACCGTCGCTGCCCGTATCTTTACCGCAGACATCACTTCCGCTGATGCTGCTGCGTCTCCCAACACGCGAGCAGATCCGTGAATTAACCGGGGGCGCCGACCGTTTCCCTCCGCGCCTCCGCCCGTCGGACAGGTCTCGGCGGCAACTCACATCCCACGCTACCTCAAGAGAAAGCACGAGCGAAAAAGTTGGTATGCGTGCGGCGCGTGGTCTGTTCAGGTAGGTGACAGGTGGCTTGACAGGGACAATTGCCCGCTCGGGCGAGTGCTGCTCGTGTCCAGTTTTACGTGAGAGAATTCCAGTGTTTTCATCGCTGTGCACAGTGCTGAGGGCAGGTAGTTGTTCCAGAGAAGTGACTGAAATCAACATGATGTTGCTTCTGTTTGGTTTGAAATAAAAACCTTGTGAGGTAGGAGATACGATCTGGGAATTTTATTTTCTTGAATTTTTTTCTTATCTTTAAATTTATTGTATTTTCTTTCCTATCTTTACGTCATACTCGTTTTACCTGAACATTGGCGTCCATTGAGTACTATCCAGAGGGGCTAAAAAATAGATTACCATAGAAGCAAATTAATCATTGTATACTATAATGACATTCTGATGGTGGTATTAGCACACACATTTTGATGAAATGTTGATTATTGTAATGTTGCTAATAAAAACAAGTTATTTGAGTAAATTTGATGTAGTTTTACATAATCGAATTTTCATCACCCATACATTTTTTAAGAATTTCAGATACGTGAGAATCGTGTTTCACTCGGAAAACTGTCAACCGTAATATGTCATTATTAATATGTGAAACAAAATTCCGACGTGTTTGAAATTCCACTGAGGTGACAAGGTAGCGACTGTAGATAATAGAGATAGTTATACACAGACGTATGAAAAAGATAGGTAAATTGCTCGATTTATTAACTCAATGGTTAACTAGGTATAAACCAAGAGAACCGAGTTCGGCTCCTGAACAAGATTAACTAATGGTTTGAAGAACATGAATTGCGTACGTATGCATTTGCTACGTTTGCTACGGATTTCGTGCACGTTTTCTCTTGTAGTTTCTGTGACCACATTTGAAACATTCATTTTGACGTGAATTTGAATTAATGGAACTTCGATTTCATTATTGATGTGAATATTATTCCAGTAACTTATTTAGTAAATTGTGAGATCCACTATGAACCTTAACCAGTTTCCACTTTCGCCCACGGAACGTGCCAGCAGCGTGGCTCCGTCGTTGTCCCTGTCGCGCCTCCGGCGCAGAGTGCATATAATGCACTTGTGAGAACTGCCTTCCGCCCCTACATTGCCACGTGCGCCGGACGCCCCCGGCGTCGACGCACCCTTCCCGCCCCCGCCCCCGCCCCCGCCCCGCCCCCGCCCCGCCCGCGCCCCGCCCCCCGCGCCGCCCGCCGTCTGCCAGCGCCAGCGCCCGGCGCCGGTGCTCTCTCGCGGGGGCTCTCCGGCCGTTGCCGACAACTTTCGCGCCCTCCGGGTATGGGCGCACACAGTACGCCCAACTGCCCCCTCAGGCACGTGGAGAGGGTTTTCCGCAATTCACAAGCAAGCTATAGTCTTTTTTTTAAATTAGCCGAACATATGAGTAAAAATAAAATTAATTTCTTTAACAAGTGAAACATTTGAGTGGCGTTAGTCTAATATATATATATATATATATATATATATATATATATATATATATAAATGACTCCAACTACTTATCGAGTTTATTCCGTTTTCGTCGATGTTTTATCTTTCGTTTCTTTCCACTCCACTTTTTCATTGAGAGAGGTGAAAAAATGCGATTTGCGAATGTGCAAATTGAATGAAATTAATTTCGCTCTTGGGCGCCATGATAACCTTCCAGGGGCACTGCGGCACATGTATTGATTATACATCTGTTGAGAAAGAAGAAAAATCGGGTCAATATTTTAATGGAAGTTGAAATATTAATGATAATAATTGCAACATTGATTACATATGTCACACGGACGGAAAAATATAGAAAAAACTTCGATTAGGTTCGTTCTGGGTCATCTAGTGAGGTGGAAACGTCGGGAATAGTTACATTAGCTCATGCTGGTTAGTGTCTTGAGGTGGAAGAGGGGATGTTAAGGCATGATAGGCTGGTGCTGAGGGAACTCACGTGCGAAGCGACGAGTCGTGAGGAAGGTTGTTGATAGGACGAGTGTACAGGAAATGAGCTGTGGGTATAGAGATGGGCCATTTTATTTTATAAGTAATAAGAGAAAAACAAGTGTGACAAAGGAAGGAAAAGTGATGGTCTGATAGTGTAGCTTGCAGATGTAAATGGTTTAATACGGTCTGTCAAAAGTATTGAAAAATACATTTGTTTACATTTCGTGCCAGCAGGTAAATTAAATAGAGATGTACCGAGTTTTTGATACAATGTATTTGAATAACCAGTTGAGACTTCCAATAAAAATACGGAGTTTATAAGACTAGAAAGTTGCAATTGTATCGTAAAGAGGGAAGAAAGATGAACAGGAATAATAATCGTGGAAGAAAAACAATAATAGAGCATAGATATCGAAAAAACAGAATTATTTAATAGATGTGCAAATGAATTGAGAAGATCATTTTATTTATATTTGTGAGAAAAGTTAGGAAAATATCGCATAGAGAAAAGTCTTAATTTTAATTTAATATTAACACCATGTAAACAATTGTTGCTAGTGGGAATAATTATGCAATAGAACTGTTGAAACCTAGTTTTTAAGACCTTATTTTACTTTTTTAAAGGAATACAGTTCCACGAATTTACCAATGAAATAATCATAGCTGATATTAGCGAATGTATACCAATATAGTTTAAAACTGATTTTATACATCAGTGGGTATACCAACTACATCGCCACCGACAATGCTATGGTTTTCAGTGGAAAAATATTCGGTAAATAAATTAAAAAGCTCCCTCAGGTAAAGCGTTCGCTACACTTTTTATCATTAAAAGTGTACATTTTCAGATGTCTCATTTTATCTAGTTTCTTTGTTTCTCTAATTTGACCATGTTCACTCGTTACGTCCATTTACATATTGGTTCTTGTGCGTTGGGAGCAGTGTGCGGCGCGGCTCCAGCGGAGCGCGTGAGGCTCCCGGGCGGCGCGCGGGCCGTGCCAGCGACACGTATATTCCTGCGGCGTTGCAGATTCCATTAATTAAAATCCGAACTAGTTGAGTCAGTGTTTCTAATTGCGAGCTCCACGCAGGAAGGTGGGCGAAGGAAGGGTGGGGAGCAAGGGAGCTTCTGCCGCCGCTGATTCTGCCACCGCCGCACTCTCTGTCACTCGCTGTTCCGTTCCCCTCGTCTTGTCACTGCCCTGATCTCCGCGTCACATCCATCACAAGCATTGCAACGCCCCATACGGCGCTTGACTGCCACGCCTCTCTCCAAGCAGTCACAGTGGACGGCTCGGACGTCACAATTGTCACAAACCTCTACCTGTCAGGGTGTCGCGTTGCCACTCACGTCATCAGGGGTTAGTCACCATATTCGTCACGTTTGTCACAACTCTCATAATCGTCGCGGAATCATCTTGTAGATCTGTTCACGTCACACCGCCATACTCGCAGCAATTCCACAATCATTTCACATATCACCCAAACACACACGCATCACACACACCCTCCCTACCCCCCCACACACATCACTCATATCACTCATACACACATCTCCTTCAGCAACCGTTGCAGTAAGCACAGCGGAATAATCGCAAAAGCTATTATAGTCAACTCATCTTATTCCATTTAATGGAGCCGCATTTTCTTTCACCGATTCTTGTCCCCACGACTTCACTCCACCTGGACATACTCCTGAATACGATGGAAGAGTGTAGATACTTCCATCACCATACAAACATCCCGACCGACCTAACAAACACCACAACCGCTACAACAAATACTACGAGCAGTATAACAAGCGCTACAAAAACTACCACCTCCATAAGTGATGCCCCAAAACCACCACTACCGCCACGACTACTGCCCTACCACTGCCAACATCCCCTCTGCCTCCCGAAGCCCCCGTTGGCGCACGCCGCCGTCGCCGCCTCCCGCGCTCCCTTCACCGCCCCCGCCGCCTCTCCCCCGCGTCTGATTTATGCGTCCGCCGCACCGCGGCGCTGCCGCCGTAGCTGCGTTCGGGTTCCGCACGCCCTTAATTACTGCGTTCTCCAGCAGTCGCTTGCTCCGGCACCGTGCCCGTTTCCTCCTCCGCCGCCGCCGCCCCCGCCCCCGCCCCCGCCATCGCCTCCTTGGAGCCTCCCGAGCCCCCGGCATCTTCGACACCGCCAGTTCATTATTCTCCATCTCGTTAATTAAAATTCTGTGTGTGTAATTTCTTTCACGGTATCTCGGGTTTGAATCCCGCTTCGCTTCGTAAGGGCACAATTATTATTACTACTCCCACGAAACGCGCGTACGCGGGGAGGGGAGGGGATTGGGAGGGAGCGGCGGGGATTCAGCGGGGCGAAGCGTGCGCGCATTCATCTTGCGAGGGAGGCACCAGACGCCCCGCCCCGCCCCCTCCCCTTCCCCAACCCACCGCTCCGCCGCCGCCGCCTGGGAAACAATCCGGTCGCTGCCTACTAATTTTGGATTGTTTATGTGCCGCTGGGTAAACTGCCGGTGCCTCTGGATTGTTCGGGTCGCGACGCCGCCGCCCGCCGCTTGGTGTGGGAGGGCGCGACTGTCGTCCCGGAGGTGGGAACGCGCGTCTTCCCGAGTCGGCGCGTCACTTTTAATTTAGAGGCTGGGAATGCTGGGCCATTGAAAGTTTACCGCACTTCGTGGAGTGAATCGTGGTAGTAATCGTTTATGAGAATCTGGCAGTGCATCTATCTTCTGACGTTTAATTACATGTTGGAAGAGGTTGCTATGAAATTTCAAGCTGATCAGAAATTTCTAGTTGTTGTAAATTTCTACGAAAACTGGGCCTAACTTGCAGGAATCGTATTACTGTGCGACAAATTTAAATGAATTCGAAATATACAAGATAATATTAGCTGTGAAATTAATATCAATTATAATGTAATAATCATTATTAAATAGATGCCAATAAACATCCTGCAGTAATCCAACTCCCATTCTTATATTTTGGGCTAGTAATTAGTGGTCTTTTGAGAAATATCTCCAACAGCGTAGCAATCGCATGCGTTGTCGTAGTGCATTATTTATTTTCTACTTTTCCGTTATCAAGTGTTAACTTAAATATATCACTATTTTATATATTTATGAAATATTATTAATTCAATTCAAAACTTTCTTAGGTCATGAACTTCTCAGCGGCATCTTTTTATTGACCCTAATAAACAATATGAGTAATTTAATCTTATTTCCTATTAAAATATTTTCTTATATATCACATGGAGAAAGAAAAAAATATTTTAATTGATTCCTAATCTTTTATAGTAAAAATGCAAACCGACTTTTGATCCCTAAAGACCCCAATGGCTTTCTCTTCAAATTTCCGAACTATCTGAATGTATTGAAACTTTTATTGGGCGATCAGTTTTTGTTTCTCTGAAAAAAGTGGTCTTTTGTTGGGGTGTTTCTCAATTGGAAGAATCATTATCCTTTTATAGAAATTGGTCTAGTATTACTATACACCGTATGTTTGGAAAGTTCGTATTTTATTCTAATGAAAATATTTAAAGGCTTTTAATATAAGTGGACGAAGTTGTGTGTCTATTTTCTCTTCCTTAAAAATAAGCATTTAAATAATTTTCTGTCTCAGAATTATATTAGTTACGGAACTTCCATTTATTTGTGTAGACCAAATATGTCATTTGTGCATGCATGACACATTCTATATCTTACCACCTCAAATACTCACTTTTCTCGCATTTCTCCGCACAATTAAGAAACAAAAAATCATCAAGGGCTCAATCTTGGGTGAGCGTTTGGCACAGATTCCGGTCACCACCCAAACAATAACTTATAGAGGGCAGATTGATAACACTAACTTTCGCTATTGCTAAACTTCGTACGAGATAATCGTCCAGAAAAGTAACGTGAGAAAGACATTGTTAAGTGAAAGAATTGAACGTCAGATTACGTTAATAGTCATCGTCACACTAGAGGAAATGAACCTGAAAGGAGCGAGTTGGTACCGTATCAGTGAAAACGAAAAATTGTTTCATGATTGCCGGAATAACGTCACCCAGATTTCCTCGGAAATTGAAGCTAAGGCCAAAGCATTTTGCCCAATGTCATTTACAAAGTTTCCAATTTTCATTTTATATATTGAAAATTTAATGTGCTGTATTTATAATTTTTCTAAAAGTAGTCTCTTAAAAGGGGTTAATTAAGAAGTGTAATGAAGGATCTGGTCGGGTTGAATAAAGCAACTTGGTCTCTTAAATAAAGCAACGATTTACATACAATACATAGGATTCAGTGACCGTTCCAACAAAAATCCGATGTTAGAAGTGGTGGTTGTTTAATAGGGATATACTTTAAGAGGGATTTCATTGTACCTCCCTTCGCGCGGAGAAGCTTGAGTTTTCCGAGGTTTCTCTTTTCATTTTCCACCTTCAACCTCAACTCTGTTGAGCCTCTCCACCCTCGCCCAAGACCACGCGGAGAGCAAGTACTTCGGAGGCACGCCACGCTCCTCCTACCCATCGCCTGCCATCGTTACACACGATGGCGGAGGAGTAGGAGTAGAAGGCGGCGGCGGCTGCTCGTCTCTGCACGGCGCAGGGCTGCGTAATTAAGGATGGCGTGACGCGGCCCTATAAAATTCCCGAAACGATGTAAGTTGGCGCAGCGGCGGGAGAAGTAAATAATCCCCCGTTTATTTATCTACTGCGGAGTACCTGCTCGTTTCTTGTTGTTCGGTCCTCTGATTTACGGGTTCCGTCCGCCGACTGTTGCCTCCGCCGCGCTGCGGTTCCCGCCCCCGCCCCCGCCCACGCCCACGCCCACGCCTCCGCCCCCGCCCCCTCCGTCTAGTTGTTCCGTCGGTGAAGATACGGCTCGCTTTGCGAGTCGTACGTCGCCGCAGAGTGGCCGGTTCCTGGTCTGGTGGCTTCATAGAGGCTGAATTAATAAAGCGGTCAAATATTTCTATTGATAAAAAATCTATAATTATTTTAATTTCTGATTTTGTTCTCTCGCATAATATACTCTTCTTTGCATTATTTATTTTTTCGCCTGTCCGAAGATCGTTGATAACAGCAAATTTATGAAGCAAGTGACCATTTATTTTCTATATATGAAATTGTTTACAAAGTCAAATTATACATTTATTATCCATGAAAAGAATTTTGCAAGACTTCTGTCTAATAATTATAAATATTAACAATAGAATCGCTCACAGAAGTGAAGTAATTGTATCATCAGAACATTGTCTGTGTTTTCGTATCAAAAAAGAAGTACCGTTTTTCTCATTGCAGAAGGACTGATTTTAAATGAAAATTGGGAACGGTTTACATCCTCAATGAGAACCCCACCATAAAAATATTAAAATATATTTTTGCTGATGCGATCCCTTGCGTACAAAAATTATTTAATATGATTCAGCAATCTTTACACTTGTAGCTCATCTCCTGCAGATAGAACAAGCCATCATATCAAAACAAGCCGCAACCTAAAACAATCCAGCCGCTCTAAACCCGTCGGAGATGCGATCTCGGGGCATCCCCGACGTACACGGGCTTTTCACGTCGGAGCGGCTCACCCCTTTGTGATATACCGAGCAGCGAATCTCCAAGAGTTTTATGCACGCGCTGCCGACCTCTCGACCTGCAGCGTCCATCGAAGCGGACGATCACCCACCCCGCCCGCGCAGCAACCGCCCCACAGACTCCGCCCACCCTAACCCCAGTCCCCCCTCCCCGTCCGCCTCGTCCTGCTCCCCCCCTCTGCCGCTCTCCCCTCTCCCCCTTCCCCGCCCCGCCCCGCCCTGCTCTACTATTACGCCCCGATCCGCCCCGCCCCACCTCGCCCTGCGCCACCCCCCCAGCCTCGCCTTGCCCTGCTCCTCCCTGCTCCTTCCCGCTTCGCCCCACCTCACCCAACCCAGCCTCTCTACGCTCAGCCCGTCCCGTTCTGCGCGCCCTGCTTCATCCATCCTGTCCCGCACCATTCTGCCCATCCCACCCTTCCCTCTTCGCCGTGCCCGACAACCTGCCCACCTCACCATTTCCACCTTACCCTACCCACATTACCTGTCCTCGCCCATCGGCTCCCTTCTACCTTCCCCACCCTCTCCTCCCAGTATTCGCGCCCTTCCCTGCCCTGCCAACCCGCCAGGCCCCCCCCTTTCCCTCCTTTCCCATCTACACCGCTTTCGCCCCTGGACGCCGCCCCGCCCCGTTGGCCCCATCCACTCCTACACTTCGCTCACCGCGCCTACCTTTGTCCTTTTCCTCCCCTCGTGCCTCCCTCAGGCGGGGTGATGAGGAGGGCGGCGCCGCTAGCGCGGACGCGCCGCGCCGCGCTCGAGTTACCCGACCGGCCGACCGACCGACCGGCGTGCGCGCGGGCGTAATTTTAATTTCGCCTGGAGATAAAAACCTTGAGCGTAAAACACCGGCGCGGTGAGAGGCGGTGCCCCGGAGGGCGGGCGGGTGGGCGGGCGGCGCGCTGTTGAAAACCGTAAGCGAGGGCGTCTCGAATTTCTTGCTGAAACACTCGACGCGGCCAAGTGCTTTTCGAGGGTCTCCGCCTCGGGGCTCGCGAGAGCGCGGGGAGGAAGCGACAAGTCCTCCGGCCGAGCGCTGACCACCACTTCTCGGAGCCGTCCCTACGCGACGGGCTTGAGCGCGGGTGGGGGGGTAGGGCGAGAGGTGAATGCTGTGAAGGCGGCGGAGGAAGGAGCGAGGTACTGCGCTGCATTGGGGTGAGCTGGATGGGCGCTAGTAATGAATCGGGGAGAGGGATGAGAGCGATCGCGTAATCGTTAACAATGTGGAAGTTGTGCGAAGTGTTTCACTATGGGGGTTGTGATTTGTGTAAGCCGTTGATTGCGACTAGTTTATGGAGTCAGAGAGAGGAAATGGTCGGGTTGGGATAGCAGTAAGGAGACGAAATGTTCAATTTTCCCCTGTGAATGTGTAATATTGGAAAAGGTGGACATCCCTGTGAAGTGGGGACGCTTTGTGCGAAATCGTTAGTTAACAAGATGTCGCATTGTGCAAGGCTGTGTGGTGGATGACTCTAGGTTAGCATACTAGGTATGTCTGTCTGTCTGTCTGTCTGTCTGTCTGTACTGGCACAACAGCCTCTGACGGGGCCAAGGCCTACCAGCGGCGTTCTGACCTTACGGACATGGGTACGTGTGGTTTGAACATCACGCTGTATTGTGGTCTTCTCAACTTGAGAAGTGAACTTTTCTCATCGTCACACAGCCATAGATACTGGAACTTCTTCTTCCAAGGCGCTACAACATTCTCTTGAATGTCTTGGCCTGCTCCACAACTGCCTTCCATTTTGCTCAATCTTGAACCATCTCATGCTAATTCCTAATCCCTAGTCTCATAATGTCCTTCATTACATCATCTTTTCATCTGATTTTCGGTCTCTCTTTCTTTCTTGCTGCAGTCGGGTACCAATAAAAAATCTCAGATACTGGAACATTGCAAGGAAAGCTCTCACTCTAATCTCCACCTACGGAGAATCTAACCCGGGATCGGGTCCTGGAAAGAGAGCATGCTGATCATAAGCTACCCTGAGGGTCAGCATACTGGGTGGTAAGAAGTAGGAATACAGCTGTAGGTAAATTCTCATTTGTAAACAGAACGATGCAAAATTGGAACAAATTACCTGCAGCAGTGCTGGAGACTTTCCCTCAGAATGTCAAAAATTTTAAAATTAGACTAAGTAAATATGGTTAATAGATTAATTTTGTAAAATTGTGTTTGGTAACATGCTAACATTTTAATGTTATTTGATGTTTGTTTGGTGTATTTTTAGTAATTTCTTAGAAAACGCTACCACCGAAAGTATTGTATGTATTCCTAAGTAGCAAAATAAATATTCTATTCTATTCTAAGGGTATTTTAGAAGGTTGATTAAATACGACAGGAAGAGGCTAGAATCAAATTGACTCTATAACTTTTAAGAACTGGTGGTAGCTGCGGTGAATTGAACGTGTTCATCGATGATTGTGAGTGTGCTTTTCGGAGATAGAACACAGTCGAGGAAGGATCGATATGGGAGCTTGGGATAGCGAGAGAGCCAAGAAGGGCAGAGGGATGATTGTAGCGATGAGAATCACAAGCGGGAGCGATGTGGTCACTAGCGGGACGGCTATACTGAAGGATGAGTGAATTGGTGTGCGATGAAGAGCATGTCGGGGAACCCGGGATAACAGCGATATGACGGGCAGGGCGGCGAACGGAGCGCGGTCGGCGTGCGGGACGTGAGAGGCGTTGCAGGGGGCGGGACGAAGAGCATGGCGGAGACTGCGAGGTTCGGCAACGAGAAGTGGGTGTGGAAGGGAGGCAAGATGGGCAGTGCTGTGGAAGCAAGTTCGGCGTGCGCAGCGTGAGCGGAGCGGATGGGAGTCCGATGCTCTGAGAAGGGGGGTGATGGTGGTGTTGGGCGAGGCGGGCGGGGGCTGGCGGTAAAGTCGTTGGGATGGCGTGGGTGGGATGGAGGTAATGGAGGATGAGACGGTGGCATTTGGGACGCAGCGATTAGGTGGTGGGGGTGGGCGGTGGGAGGGGGTGGGAGGGTTAATGGCGTGGCGGTTTGGGGGGGCGGTGGGGAAAAGGGGGGAAGGGCGGAGGCGCAGGAAGCGAGGCGCCGGGAGCGGCGTCCGCTCGCAACTCGGCTTACAAGCGCGGCGCTGTCTTCGGAGAGTGTGGCTTGGCGAGTTCTCGGATTCGCTGCTCCACTTGGCTGCGCTCCGCAGCGCGGCTAAGTACCGCCGTCGGTGCCGCCCGTGTGCCCGCGACTGCGCTTCCTGACGCCTGCGCCGGACGCCTCGCGCGATGTGTGGGTCCGCCCGACCTCTCCACTTTCCGGCCGCCTGCGTGGTTTCTCTCCAGGCGCTTTCCTGCACTCAGCATTTTCCTTTCTTTTTGCCTTCTCTCCTTAGTTATTATTTTTATATAAAAGTGGCATTCGAATCAACAATTGTCTCGAAATTATACGTTCCAGAGAATTTTCAGAATGTGTCTGTTAAACTTCTTCCATTTCGAGGGGTTTTCCAATTTCAGGGGATGTCGATTTTGACTATCCGCGCCAGATACCCACTATGTCCCAGACATATTAACCTTTTACACGAGACACACTTGTGGGCTCCTTGTTTTGTGGTCAGCAGGCTCTCAAGACCTTCTGCAACACACATACATGAAAGACACGGATCAAACAACCATGCCCATGGCGGGACTCGAACCCGCGACCGAGGCGCCGAGTCGGCACATGCTCTAGCTACTTCGGCCATCTAAGTCGGCATCTGTTAAACATTCATTACTTTATGGTAATCCACATCAATTATCCATTAATATTTACGAGCTCTTCCGCAAATGTTCGCCACCGATTGGACAAGAACCTAGCAATTCGCAGCATTCGTTGCAACATACTAAGAAAGAAATTTCTGTCGCATGGCTACATACGCTGGTGCCTTCGGCGCCTCAGCGCTCATTGCCATGCTGAATCCCCAAAACATCTGCCGGTTCCAAGCGCCAACGTCACGCCGTCATCCCTCAGCCCGTACGCCGCCTCCGCCTTTGCCGCTTTCACGGGCGGTAGGCAGGGCGCGGCGTCGGACGGAGCGGGTCGGGGAGGCGGGGCGGCGCGCGAGCCTTCCGCAGTGCGAAAGTGCACGTGCCTGCGCCACGGCCCCACCGTCGGAAGGAAGCTCTTGAGCGGTTCCGCCCCCTCCCGCCAGCCACCGCCGCCTCTACCCCTCCCCCTCCGCCCCGCCCCCGCCGCCGACTCCGTAGCACGTGCACGTCCCCATTCCCGCTCCAACCCCTTCCCCCTCCCGCTCGCCCCGTTTGGCGCGTTCCGGGCGGCGCGGCGTCCCGCGGCAGATTTACGCGGGGGGTGGAGCGCCGCGTAACTCACCGGGTGGGCGGGGCGGGGCGCGGCGCCTCGTCGGCGCGGCGCAGGGGATGGGAGGGAGACGAGCAATTAAAGAAACAGATAAGCAGTGCGCCGGAGAAGATACACGCCCCGAGCGCGGGCGGAGGAGTTGGAGAGCGGGGGCGGGGCTCGGCACTGCGTCGCGCCTACGCCCCGAGCGCCCGCCCGCCCGCCCGCCCGCGCGCGCTCGCGGGCGAAAGCCGTGATAAAGGGGAGATACAGTGACGCACGGCGCCGCCGCCGGGCCGGGTCCCGGGTATTTCTGCCGAGATCCGCGAGCTGCCGCTGGGTCGCGTGCGCGCGATGCGAGATAAGGCGGCTGCGCGGAGGACGGCGACCAAGGCGACTAGGAAGGTTGGGCAGCACTCGTGATTGTCACTTCGCAATGCTCAAAGAGCCCTGAGAGCGGCTATGACTCCACAACGTCTATTTTAGAGCTTTCTCCAAGACTACTTGTTTCTCGCCTGAAAAGGAGAAAACTTTTCACGTTTACAAGATATGAAGATACTGCTGAAAGTCCTTAGAATGTTATATATCTTGTTTCTCGGTCTATTTTTCGTTTATATTAAAGTGCAGTATTTATGCTGAATTTTAGGCATTGCTGTCCCATTGAGCATTAAGAATCGTTGATTTCTTTAGTTTGAAAATGTAAGTTAGGAATCGCCAAATCACTTATAGAATATTATACGTAGTGTATTTTGTCGTACACTTTTCCATGTGATATCACCTAGATATAAGAATCCAAAACCCCGAAATGTTTCTTCGAGACCCTTGGAATTAAAATATACTTACACCTACTGTCCGTTGGTGTAAGTATATTTTAAACAAACTCAAAATAGAATTATAGAAAATAACCTCCGTTTTCATCAATACGTTCAACTCCAATTCTGTTAATGTCACCATTGCACAGTAATAATCCGTATTGTAAACGGTAGCAGTTGCTTTATCTATTTCCGTTTTCCCGCTATTTCCGTTTACTGTCGTTCCATAAAAAGGCATAGTAGCGGGTATACATGATTGAGACATCAATGTGTTTCTACAAGCGCCTCCGCCAAAACCTTATTTCCGCATCTCCACCTGCTCGGATCAACGTTACCGGCGCACATATTGAATATCGGCAAGATGTTCCTCCGTCCTCCTCTTGTATTTATAGGTTTCTCCTTGGTAAAGCTTATTCCCTGGAGAGGCAGGTGAAGAGCCTGTTGGGGTAAACCGGTTATCGTTCGGGGAGGATGCCGAAGCTGGTGGGGGGCGACAAGCGCGCGGGGGGAGCGGGGCAGGCGGGGACGCGCGCGACCAGGGCGAGATGTGACCCTTCGCCGCCACGCCCCCTTGCCCCGCTGACCCCCACGGCCGCCTGCCCTGCTTTCTCCCCCCCTCTCCTCCCCCCCTCCGTCTCTGCCTTCCGGGCCGCGCGAGTCGGCCGCGGAAATGGAACGTCCGCATAAATAAGACGAAGGGTCGTAAACCCGCGCACCTCCACAAATCAGGAGCCCGGGTTCGGTCCCGCCGGCGGCGGCGCGCCGGTGCGCTTGTCGCGGCGCAGGAAGCCCCGCGCGCCGGAGGGGCGTCTGCTGCGGAAGGCGGTCCGCAGCGCGCCCGAGCGGCGAGCGCCGAGCGCCGCTAGCGCACGGAGGGGCACACGGAAGGCCAAGTAAGCGCCAATGGACGGGGTGGGAGTCAGGAAGGACCGCTGGAATGGAATGAGAAGCCTGAGGAGGGAAATCGAAACAAAATTAATTTTTCTATGTGTTCAACGAGACGTTAATGTTAAGGAAAAATAATAAAATTATGAATACTTCGCAGAAACCTTGTGAGACAACATTCTTTTTGTAAGATATATTAAAGTTATTGTAAAAAGTAACAACAATAAAAACAAAATATGTTGAGGAACATAATAGAAAGAATAATAATCGGTGGTAATCAGAAAATAAAAAATGCATGTTCAAAGAATCCAAAATGAACCGTGTAGTTTCGTAAGTTTTTTGCTCAGTGCTGTAGTCAATATTTGCGTTCTACGAAAGATGAAACGTCACTGAAATGCTTTTTATTATTGATCTCTGCAATTGTTGAGGTCTCATCAACAGCATTGTAAAGTGATAAAATAGGATGGTTCTTTGGAAATGTTGGACACAGTTACTCTTTTATTTGTATAAGTGATACTCTTGTCAACAAAACCATAATGAATAATACCACCAGACGAGGGAAATCACTTGTATGCAATCACTAGATAATGAAAGGGAAACAAAATTCATGGGAAAGCAAAACATAAGAGACAGAGAGATCAAACCACATGTATTGAAATTAAAAGAAAAAAAAAATCGCAAAATCCCAAACCCTAGAAGCAACTTAGGAGTCAAGGTTGACTGTCATATGTTAAACATTTAGACTGTTGACATATATAATACTTCGAAAAGTGCCTCATCCCAACGTCGAGCAATGAGAGAAGCCCAAAATCCAAAACCGTTCAAGTATAATCTGAGGAAACACCTGAAGGCATGAAGGCAGGGGAGGCGCTACCAGCCACTCTTGCCCGCATTTACCCGGCGGCGTTTGAATTTACGGCCGAGGCGGCGTATCCGCGAATTATTATTGGCAGCGGCTTTAAAGTATGCGGGGGCAGGCGCCGAGACGGGAGGCAGTCTTTCCCCCCTCCCCCCTACTCCCACCCACCCACCGCCGTGGCGCCCCACCTTGCGGGCGCAGGCGAATAACTCATGCGGTTTCATGGCTCCGGTTTCGATACCGCGTGATCGATAGGTCGATATGAATTTGGGGGAAATTGCGCGCCCGCGGGCGGCGGAATAAAAATTTAAGTTTATGGCTCCGGCGAGCGCAGCGATAAGGGATGAGATCGCTCCCCGCGCCGGCCTCTTCGAATTCTACCTTCTTTGCCCAATCGCGGGAAAAATGCATGTAAATCGGAACGGCCGGAGTTGAAGTTTTCGTTTGAGGAGGAACGTTATTGGAACATATGGACTGGAAGTAAGTTTTTCGGCGGGCAAAGATAATACGTTTTTTTATCGTTTTTGCTGTACTTTTGAGGTGATAAAGTAACCATTTCATTACTTCACTGCTTTAGGAAATACACATGGCTTCTTTATCACACACAGACGATGATGTCAACAACATTATTACAAACCTCTGGAAGTAGGAATTCAAGTAGATCACGGACTATTAAACCCAGGAAAATAATTTAATCATACACCCGGACGTGAGAGTATACATTGTTTTATAATATTGTTACATGAATGAAAATATAAATAATTTATTCCATATTTTACTGTTATGTGTGTGTTCAAGGGAAGCATTACCATACCGCAATGGTTTTAATCTCAAACCGATGATTATTCATCCTTTTCTTAAATTCAAATAGACCATAGTGAGAATACCATCTTTTTGTAGTTAATCTTAGTTTTTGGAATATCTTCCTTGTTAATCTGTTGTAAAATTAATGTAAGTGGTTATTCCCCAATTACTGCATAAAAAGGGGATAACGACTGCGACTCTTCGAAACGACGTAGAAATCAAGTGGTGCTATTGCTGGTCTACACGAACAAAAGAATTCCAAGCAGCAATTATTTCGATCACCCTCCCAAATCTCACAAATTTTACTGCAGTTTATTTCAGCTGAGGCAGACCTAAAAACGGGTTGGCTTCTGACGGTTGAAACTTTGCCTCTAATTAATTTAATTGCGTCCAAACACCGCAAATATAAATGCGGCGAGGAGGGACGTCTTTGTGTGTAGACGTAATGCCGAGATTTCTTGTAGCTGCCCTTGAAAAAGTGCGTCTCATTTGTATGGCGCTCCCGGAGACGATTCCGTAAGGTGGCAGCTCGGCTGTGGAGCGGTGGCGGCGGGTCGACATGCTTCGTCTCCTCTGCTCGCCGTCAGTCGCGCTGATGTCACGACCTCCTCACGGTTTCCTCTGCGGCTCTTCTTTTCCTCTTTTGCCCGGCCTTTGGGTGACGTGTGTTGCCAGTTTCATAGAATATATTCTTTTACGTAAGCGTACGTTGTTGATTGTTTGATTTCGCGCGCGTCAACGTCAAAGGTCGTTAGTCCCGAAAATGTAGTGGATGTTTTATTGCGGGAGGTGGCGGTTATCTGCCACCGCCGTATGGCGAGATCCGGCGCCGACCAGCATCGGAATGCAGGGTTCTACCCCAACCAGGTATTATCTATCAGCGGGTAACTGCCCTAGCCGGGACAAGCTCGAAGCTCCCGGTTGGTCTCCCGGGATATGTGTGGTCGTGTAATGCAGTTAGTGTAATTGTGTGTGTGTAAGTAGGGAGTGAGGATAGGATAAAGAAGAGGAAGGAAAGATTGCGCTCGGTCAGTGATCCATTTGTTGAGGTATTTTTTCGATTAAGTTGTTTCTCGGGTGTGATTCCAATAAACGTTACAAAACAATGGTTTGGTGCCTCAAAACAATAGATTTCCCAGGAGCGATTGTTGGTGGATAAGCGGATTTGATTTTAGATTTTCGGATGTTCTATAGAAAGTTTCAATGTATTGGATATTAAGCAATTCTTTTCCATTTTCGCAAACAGAGTAACTTCACTGGCTATCCTGATCGTTCTACTATTATCAAATATCTTGGCTGCATCGGAGGATAGGTAACAGTATCCAGATCTATAGGTAGCACCAACAGGAAGATAACTGTTTATCCTCAGTGAAAACACTACATTTTGATATAGAAATATCGTGATGCATCCTCGCTCGTCGTCCACATGTCACCATCAGTTTCGTATAAGTCCTAAACTCCCTTGCTCATTTGCTTTGTTTAGAAATATTACCTTCTTATTTAAATTATTCTACCATGCATAAAAGTTTACTTTGTACTTCCACGAATAGAAAAAGGTACGCACTTTCCCAATGTGATATCGCTAAACTTGCTTTGAAGTAGCATTTTGTTAATATATACAATTCTATTTTCAATAAAATTAGATACGCTTAAATATTGTAATGACCATCGACCTTAGAACGAAACCAGTTAATTGAAATACATATACTCGTGTTGAGAAATTCTTCATCGTGTTCAAAACCACGTCATTTGTTTTTTGTTTTTTCATAAAAATGCCTGTGGACATTCCTGATTCTCGTTGTGGCACCCCCTCTACCACAGCCACCCCAACCAGCTCCAGCATTCTGAAGAAGAGCACCGTCGCCCCTCCCCATTTCCCGTCCTCCCCTTCGTCTCCTCTCCTCAGCCCTTTCGCCCTGCCCCGCCCTACCCCACCTCACGGCGTCGTGTCCCGCCATCCCCGCCCTCGCCTGCCCCACCCTGTCCCGTGCCGCGCCGCCCGGCGGAGTCGTGAAGCCAGTGGAGCCACTCCGCAGCGACGTTCAGCAGTGACGCGTAACTAAAACGCAACGTCGCTTTTTAAATTTTCATCGCCGCTGCTCCCCAGAGCGCCGCTCCGCGCCGGGGGCGGGGCGGGGCGGGGCTGGGGCGGGGCTGGGGCTGGGGCGGAGCTGGGGCGGGGCTGGGGCGGGGCTGGGGCGGGCAGGGGCGGGGCTGGGGCGGGGCGGGCGGGCGGGGCGGGGCGGGGCGGGGCGGGGCGGGGCGGCGCGCGGGCCGGGACAATGAAGAAAGGCGAAGACCTGCAATAAAGTGCTCCTCCCCGCGCCGAGACGCTCCCATCCCCGGCACCTCTCGGAAGCGACGACGCCCTGGCGGCCCCGGCCGGCCACGCCGACGCGAAGCGAAGCGACGCGACGCGACACGCCGCAACGGGACGTCTGGGCAGCCCCCCGCCGTAAGCGGCGCGACATCTTTTTTTATGGGCGTGAGGGCACGTGAACGACAAAGGAAGAGTGCTTTTTATTAGTTTAGTGGGCGTTTCTTGAACTTTAAGTTTTAACGCTTAACTACTCGTAATGCTGTCTCGCGAACACTAGTACACATGATGATTATTTAGGGTTTATGAGCCTGTAGTTACGCATTTCACGTAATATGCCAGATCATGTGCATTTCCAATAAATATGACACAAACATTTTGATGAGGTTTTTAGCAATTTCTCGTCATTTTGAACGAACAGTTTGTTTTATTTCACTTCTCTTCTTGTAACTGATTTTTTTCTATAATAGTGTACATGATACTTTCTGTAGCAGGGATCCCATTAATATCATAATAAGCATCTCCCAAGGGTGCTCAATTAATTTGAAGTCATAGAAAACCAGTCTACTAACAAAATAAATTAATTTTTATTCAATATTAATACATCATTACCATTCTGTTAATACCTAATACATAGTGACGTTTACATATTGATATACATTTGCTTTAATTGGTGTCAAAAAACATTACTTTCTTGGGCTCTGGACGGCGTGGTCTACTAATGATTTGAGCTGTCAACGAGAAAGTGGTGCATTGATATTGTACTTAATAAATATTTTCCGTCGATTTTTAATTAGTTTCGTTGTATATTTCTTTTATTTATATTGTAGTTCCTGTACGAACAGACTTACTTCAAATAACATTCTTAAAAAATGTGATTCCATAAATAAAAAGGTTTTTCACGGATAATCAGATTTACTATTGTCCTGTATGTTCTACCACTATTTTGTTTATTTCACTAAAAGTTGCTTAATTTTCCGTTAAGTAGGCAATGTAAGCGAATATAGTTTAAACGCTTAATGCTAAATAAATAGTTTTTAACGATGAAAGAATTTTGTTAAAAAACTGTTTCAGTACTATTCTTTGCATGAACCAATAACTGAGTTCGTATTATCAAGTTGCTTCAAATACGAAGTAAATTAGAGCAGCAATCTGTCACAAACTTATTTTGTGTTGTAAACAATGTACGGGAAATGCACCGGACGCATTTAGTGATCTCATGTGACGAGCATGAATGTGCAAGATCAGGGACGTTTCGGCAAACTACGCAGTTACCGATCTGTTAACTAAAACAGTTTTGTTTGCCTATGCAAAGCCGTAAAGTTTGTTGTGTCTAGCTTACTTTCACCCACCAATATTGTACGTTATGAACACCGATACGGCGAACATTTGCACATGTCATTTTACGGCGCAAGAGCATACAGTTGTGTGACCTGGAAAACATGCTATAAATTCGTGAAAATTGTGCTCATGGAGCGGTCAGGTGTACGCTGATTAAACTGACTCGATTTTGCATGTCACAACAACTGAAAATACTGTAATGAAAGTGCGATTTTGTTATTGCTCGTTCACATTAATGGCTAGGTAACTAATTCATCTGCCTTTATTACTAAAATTGCCACTGTAAAGCTCACAGTTAATTCTAGGAGCGTTCCAAAATCCCTCGAGCATTTGAAAAACAGAGAATCAAAACATTCTGTAAAGCATGCTAATAAGCGTGTTGTTATCCAAACATGACTTTTAAAATAAAGGGATTCAGATTGTTGGTAAATTTGGGGATTACTCGTATTATTTTAAAGTTCATGTTGTGAAATGTATGTATAGTACTTCATTTAACCTGATTTATTTTACTCTAAAAAATGTTACTATCTATTCTTTTCACCTTCCTCTTTGTGTCATTTCCCTTTTTACTTTCTCGACCTTACGAATGTAATAAAAGAAAGTATTGTAATCGTGCATCGGAAAACGGCGAATTTTCGACAAAAAAAAAACTCTTATTGTCGGGTTCTGGCATCGAAAAGTGGGTAAATCCTGTTTCTATATATAGTAAATTACTTTCTCTGACACGTGGTGTAACCATAATCCATGTTTTGTAGGTTGTTGATACCGAAAAATCCATTGACGGCAATATGTCCATCCGTCCGTCTATCCGTTGCCCTCAGACGAACAGTCAGTTTGTAGTCCACCTAGAACATGACCCATTTACCCGATTTCGTCCAAAATTCATATTCCCCGAGCGATCTGATCGAACTCTACGCTTTGGGAGTTTGAAACGGATATTTTGATTTTTGAGAGTTCTCTACATGAAATTTCAAAAACATTTTCAAAATTTTCTAAAAAAATTACTAAATTTTTTTATTAAACTTTGTCTTCGTATAGCGTAAAAGACGCTCAGAGAAAGTCCCAGGTCTCATGGTCGTTGGAATCCCTGATCTTTTGAAAATTGCGTAAGTAAAATTTTTTTGGGTGTCTTCCTACAACTACAATATTGAATATAGATATTTTTTCCTTAATCCTTTCATGTTCTTTAAAGACAGAGCTTGAAAGAAGGCCACGTTCAATTTTTAGAAATTGTGAGTAGTGTTCGTGTAATTTTGGACGAAATACAGGCAATTTTGAAATGTTTAAACAATTTTTCCTCGAATATATCAAGGGCCGGTAAAAATATGGTGTTAGTTCTATTTTCTACGAACTTTCCGTATTTTAGAAAATTGCAAACAGTTAACATTTCAAAATTGCGAAATTGACGATAGCGATATTTGCATTAAACAAAGTCTGTTCTGAAAACTCATCTCCTTAAGAAATATAATATACATTTTTTTTAAAACAGAGTAGATTTTGCGTACGTGCAATTTATACAATTTCTAAAAATTTATTTTCTCTAAAACACCTGTAATATTTTTCATTAAATTCTCCCCTCGTATGTACTAACAAAAGGCGGTAAAAATATAGTGCTTCTCTCATTTTCGGCGAACTCTCAAAATCTGTATTATTTCAAAAATTGCAAATGTTTCAAAAGGTAACATTTCAAAACAAGAAGCCATGCTGGAAACTCACAGTGTTTTAAAAGCGTAGAGGTAAGGCTTACAGGGAGTAAATTCGGAAACCCTGAGTTCGTGTTGGTGGGGAAAAAAAATTGATTGAAAACACTTTTGTAAGTTTATGTAAGAGTTTATGTATTTTTATAATATAGCGAAATATATATATATATATATATATATATATATATAAATAATGCGAGAAAATATGTGTTTTTGTCGCACCACTAGTTTATTTTCTTTGGCCAAATACTATTTTAAACATGATTTGGCCGATGGATGCGTTTAGTTGTGGAGATGACAGCGCGAGCGGGGATGATCAGAGGAGATACTTTCAGAAATCAGAGGTTTATAAACATATTATGTAAAGGACGTCCGGAGGTACTGGATCTTGGGACCTAACACAAATTCCGGACCGGGGCGTAATGATGGAGGATAATCGAAATAACGGAGGCGCTAAAGTTTGTGTAGACGGAGTGATAGAAGGTTGTGGGTGGCCCTGAAAATACGACAAGGAAACTGCTCCAGTGGACAATGTGACATCAAGGATGTTGTCTGTGTTAATGGTGAAACACTCCTGAGTTAGTAACGTTGTAACCCTGGCTTTGACGGCAACAGCGGCAAGAATAGAGACAAGAACAAGAGTAGCAGCTACGGACACGGCAGTGAGAACGACACCATTAGGCGCGAGTATGTGGTTGAAAAGTGGAGTGGCTGTGTTCTTACCCAGATATTCAAAGCGACGGGAACAGCGACAACGTGTATGGTGACAACGTAGTGACAACAACGGAACACAACAACAACAACAACAACAACAACAACAGTGCTGACCCAAGTGAAGGCGACGGCGGCAATGGCTACAGCGTTATCGAAGGCACGGCTGTGGACTCGGTGTCGACGACTACTTTTGCCTCGCCTCGGGGCTGAAACGAGGAGCGAGGAGCTGCCGTACAAAGCCCTCGGAGGGTCCCTCCAGGCCTCATTTCACGGCCGCTCTCGCCGAATACTGAGTAGCGAGGGCAGGCTGCAGGGCGCCAACGGACCTCAAATCTGCACCTTCTCGCCGTGCGCGGTGCCTCGCGCCCTGGAAGCGCGCCATTTCTATGCGGCCATCTTCCGCGAAGGGACCGGTTACAGCGCGAGGAACACGGAAAAATTTCGGAGCTTCTGCTCCGCCGGGACGAAATTGCTGATTTCTTATCGGTGTTCTAGCAGGCTTTACCAGATAAAAAAATCAAGTTCTAGCGTTACTACGGTGCAAGGTAGTATTGCTTGTGGTAAGTCGCCTAATTTACAAGGTAGCAATGGGGGTTCTGTGACGTCAGTTTTTAGATTTAATGTGTAAAGCAGATTTTTAAAATCAATGCAAATAACTATTGTGTTTGAAACGATTTAAGTTAAAATTTTGCATCCGGAAGTAATGTTACACTGAAACATTGTAGTTACGTATTGTAGTGTCTCACCGCCAATTATATGATACAATATTTCTACGGAAGTTATTTACTACAATACACTAAGCGAGTATGCCGTTATTAAATTAATTTAGGTTCACTTGTAGGTAGATGTACGTACTGACACGTCTAAGTAATATTTCGTACCACTTACAAAGTCATGGTACGAAAATTATTACGCTCGTCAGTTTAAAACAAGAACACGATGTTCTTAATAATATCTAACCATTGGAATTAATTAGGACCGTGGTACTTGCGTACCTACATGTTAAAGTGTCAAAGTAGTGTATTGAGACTTACGTGATAGAGTCAGTTTTTATCTATTGTATATGTCTTCGTCATAAATTTTGTACTTATTCATTTGAAATTACATTAGTTACCTTTTATCAAGACAACATTAAACTAGCGAATGTCTAAGAATTCCTAATAGTCGTAACGTATTATCTGACTAAATTAAACTGCTCATTTCTTGTTGTACCTTACTGAAAAATCGTGTGCAATCTTGAAGTGCTTACAAAGAACTAGCAAAATAAAGAAAATAGCAACAGAAATGTAGTCCATTTCCATTCAGTACATGGCCATCCCACTCGCCTGGGAACACCCTTTCTCAGCTTCCTTTTTGCTGCAGACAAGTCCGTTGATCTTCACTTGTCCGCCCGTAGTGCCTCTCACGTCGCCGAAGTGCCGTCCTCTGGCCTCCCCATTTGACCGCGAGTGGTCCGCCGTTGGGCGGTTCGTACCACAGCACACCGCCCGCAACGGTCGCGGCCATTTCACCTTTCTTCCTTAGATGCCATAACGCCCGCACGTACTCGAACGCGCTGTGTTCTACAAAGTGCTGTTGCGGTCGACATTCTCAGTCTACGAGAGGGATTTTTTTTGTAACTGCGTCGTTTGAGGTTCTTGTATTATTATATACGAACTTCAAAATTGCTACGAGAAAATGATTGCGAGTCTCATAGTTTCTCAAACGGTCAGTTACACCTTCTTGAAAAATTAATTTTATGATTATCCAAGGAGAAAACATCATTCTGATAATTGAATGAAAATTGTGGCAATGGAAATCGTTGTAAGACAACGTCAGTGTAAAATGCTGTTGAGTTAATAGTCTAAAATTCGTAACAAACTTTTTAAAGGTTAATACTCTTTGGTATATTGCATAATATTCTCAACAATTACTATCCTTTGTATTATGTTCTTTCTATGAAAATATTAATTTATTTTGTATACATTTTGTAACTTAAACATTTTATAGCCATAACTAAAAATTGCGAAGTTAGTATTTAGTAAGAATAAATGGTTGAACATTGATAACACAAAGAGTGAAGTAAACTTTTGTTTGTTTACACTTTATTTTACTGCTCGTGAATATTTCAATACTAGGGACGTAATCCATAGTCATCACGGCTCTAAAAGTATCCTGAAATAAATTAAAAAACTAAAATGAATATGCAGATCCTCTAAGTATAATGAAAACGTTCGTCAACCGCACTTTTGGCTTCGAACTTCAAGAGTCCTCACCAACTATTACCTAGGGATTAAGTAATTCAACTGAGATTTCAAGCATTACGGCCTGACTCTCGCCACGTGAAATTAATTAAATTTCGATTCGATTGTGGACACAATACGCACGGCCCAGTAAGTCGCTGTGCGCCATGACGCATTTCATTTCGAGCCCCTTCTTGAGCGCAGACGCTTTCTCCGGAGAAGTGTTATCCTCTCGGCATATCCACGACGAAGGCCCCTGCGAGTTAGCTGCCGACACTCAACTTCCCCATCTCGTGCGCTCTCTCTGTGCAACGCAGCGCCTCCTGCCATGACGGGCGCTCGTCCTGCGCTGCGCGGTAATGTTCTTTGCCAGTCTCATCTACGCCAACCTCTTTGTCCTCTTTCACGTCTCCATCCGCCGGCATCTTTGCCTTGTGAACGCTTGGTGTTATCTGTTGCGCCAAAACTTGTCTTTATCAGCGCACAGACCACTGGCATCAAACACGTCTCCTGAACTTAGATAATGTTAACATATTATATAAATGGATAAAATGTTCACATTGATAGTACTTTTATTCAACGTACCAGCATTTCCGTCACTTTATCACTATTACAAGTACGGTGTACCGTGATATAATCGTCATTTCTTGTCCCCTTTTGAAGCATTACAGTTTACTACTAGTAGTTGTAAGATCGGACTCTGCAATTAGAAAGTTGTAACAATATTCTAGATCCATTTGTCCTCGCCCAAGAGTACGTAACTCAAATCTGCGAAAGTTTGCAACAGATCAAAGATTGCATTGGTGTGTTGTCTGCTTACTTCTTTCACTCACTACTATTCTCAATTCTCTTTATTTCTATTTTCTTTTTATCATTCTTTCTTTCTTAACTCTCAGGTTTTCTCCTGATTTCACGCTGAGTCACAACTTTTAGCTAATTTTTTTCTACACTACGCTCATAATCATGCCGCTCACACACTCGTCTCAGACGGTTTACCATTCCGCACCACTTAACTTGCGAGTGCAGCTTCCGATGACCGTTTCCATGCATCATTAGTCCAACGTCACCCACCCCAAGCCAGCCCGCCCCACTCCATGCTACCGCGACCCACATAACCCCTTCAAGCTGCACTGCTCCTAATCCGCGCGCGTCGCTTCTCCTCGCGCTCAGTTCGCGGAGCGCCCTCGACGCTGAATGGCGGAACCTCCCCGGCCCGCGCCCACCCCGCACGAGCTCACGTCTCCAGTTTTATGTATTTAATTAAAGAGAAATTGCCCCTCCCCTCGCCCGCGCCCTCCGCGTCGGGTCGCGCCGGAGAGAAATACGACTGACTAACCACCCGCGCGCACTCACCTCGCCCCCCCTCCTCCCCCTCCCGACCCCCCCCCCACCTGCCACGCCTCCCTCCGCCTACTCGTCACCGCGGTGCTCCGTCCGGGGCGCGCCGTCTCCTACGCGAGTGGCGCTCGTTCTTTTAACGCTTTGCTTCTTCCTGCCGTCGGGGGCGGGTGGCCTCTCCCCTTTGCCACCGCGGCGCTAGGGGCGCAGTCATTTTTACGAATGTCGGGCCGCTGATTTAAGTGGTGCTCAAGCCGCCGATATTCGCGGGGCGAGCGGCGCGCGGGGTGGGGAGAGGGCGAGCAGGTCTCGACGAGGGAGTGACGGTGCGGCCCCGCGGGGGCGCTTCGATTGGACGCGGCGAATGCGCGTGGGGCGCCCGGGAATAATGAAACACGGCTTGCGACGGAACCGCCGGGCTGTTGGTTATGTCCTTCGAGAAATAGAGAGACCTCTGGATTTTATTCCCTCACCTCCGAGGACGTCGACTGGGGGAGTTGCATTGTTGATAAGTTTAATATCAAATTTGGCCGAATTCTGTTAAAGTATTCTTGAAGGTAGCGGAGCGGTGGAGCACCTTACGTATAAATGACCTCGTAAGGCACTCGTTTCCACTTTATTGCGAGGAACTCCTCGAAATTAGCCGGCATATTACGTTTTTAATTTAGCCGATTTTACGACGTCTCGTCTTCGCCTGTAAAATGAGAGAGAGCGAGGGAGAGCGCGGGCATGTTATTTGGTGGCAGATGCAAACAGTGATAGCGAGTCATGCTGGTAGCAGCAGTAAAGGGAAGTGCTGACGTTGGATGCTGCGGCGTTGAGAGTGTTGTTTACGACAATAGTTTTGGGGAGACGATGCTGATAGCAACAGCGGATGCCATGTGTATCCATTTTCGTAGCGAAATTAGTGGCTAGGGAAATGAATCCGCAGGCGAAATACATAGAATTACGATGTACAGTAGTTCTAATCTTCTGGGAAATCGTAATATTTTCCTACTGCTGATGGAATTTAAAATATGGAATAAATGTAGCCATGGACAAAGAATATCACTCTAATTTTGTGGTGTAGCAATTTGTGTATGCCGCAAAACAATGTCGAGGAGTCAAAGCAATCACTTTTCAGAGTACCTAGAAGAGTTATCGTCCTACAATAATTTTTACTTTCTCGCCATACAATTTCGTACTTATGCAGCAAGGAGAAAGTATAGCAATGCTGCAGCTTTTTGCGAGTGTTAAATTGAACCTATAATAGATCATTATTTTCTTATTTCTGAAATTACATATTAATGGTTGCAATAGTTAGATAAAATTTGTAATTATATTATGTAATATTTATATTACCGGCTTAGCTGGCTTAGGGCATCAATTGATGTCCCTGCACTGTCTCTGTTGCGGAGATCCTAAGGTTCGAGTCCTGACGGTGGCAGGATTTTTGACACTGAAGAAGAATCGGAGTGGCCGTCTGTTCCGATCTGTAGTTTTCCGTGGTTTCTCTGGTAAGCACCGGGAAAATACCGGATCAGTACTCTAATAAACCGACCATGAACCGCACGATTTTTCTTTCCGCTTCCTTGCCCTATCCTCACCCCTTACTTTCAAACACACTTACATGCAATACACTACCACACATGCCGTGAGACCAGTCGGGATCTTCTAACTTGTCTCGCTGGGGCGGTACCCGCTGGTGGGAGACACCTGATTATGGCAAAACCCGCAAGCCAGCGGGTTGGTCGACGCCGAATCTCGCCATTCATCGAGGGACGATCACCGCCACCTTCAGCGACAAATCCAACGCAATGACCTTAGCAGTCGACTTGCCCAGAATCACTAATCAATCAATCTATATTATACTGTTTTGTTGTAATGCGCCAACACTACATGTATTAGCTTAAAACTGATTTTAAGATAGCCATTTGTTGTACTTCCATTTTATTCAATTTAATTAATTTTTGTTATGAATTAAAAGATATAAAATCTGATTGTTGATATGAATAAGAATTAATATCCGACGTCTCTTTGAATTTATGGTTGCCCATGTATTTAGTGTTATTAACATTGCTGTGTAGATAAAGAAATGCGTTTTGCGAATAGCCATCGATTCCAACTGCGTCCTCTCCTGACATCCGTCCAGCCAGACCCGTTATTCATCTGGAGGTGCATTGTCTGCGCGGAGGGAGCCCGGCCCGAGGGAAGACGACGGCGAAGGCGAGTCCCCGGCGTCGCCGCCTTGCGCGCCGCGCCGCCCCCGCCGAGCCGTAATCTAATTTTAAAGACTGTTAGCAAGTTCCCGAGAACTGAGAATGGTCGCAAGTTTAATGAGACGGCCTTAGTTGCGCCTTCGCGGACGGCCGGGCGGCGGCGTCGATCCCTCAGTCGGAGGCGAACGGAACGCGCTGCCTCAGTCGGGGCGCCGCCTGACAGATATTTTGGAATTCTTCGCGTCGCGTCGCGTCGTCGGAAGGTATTTGCGACGAAATATGCCAGGCGGAGGATGCCTCCAGGGTTCATTCTCACGGTGCAGCGGGAGATTCATTGTCAGGTATGACAATAATGGTAAGTTGGGCTGTACTGATGTGTAAATTCTTCCTCTTCCTCTTCCTCTTCCTCTTCCTCTTCCTCTTCCTCTTCCTCTTCCTCTTCCTCTTCCTCTTCCTCTTCCTCTTCCTCTTCGTCTTCGTCTTCGTCTTCGTCTTCGTCTTCGTCTTCGTCTTCGTCTTCGTCTTCGTCTTCGTCTTCGTCTTCGTCTTCGTCTTCGTCTTCGTCTTCGTCTTCGTCTTCGTCTTCTTCTTCTTCTTCTTCTGCTTCTGCTTCTGCTTCTGCTTCTGCTTCATGGATTTAGGCCTTAAAGCCTGCTTCCACATCAAGAAAGTGAGTCTCTCCATCTTGTTAAGAGGCGGCCAACATTTCTTCTTCCTTTAGGATTAAACGTGTACATTATTATGGGAATTCTGTTTGGAGGCATGCGTTGGATATGATCATGCCAGTTGCTCCTAAATGATTGAATTCTGCCCATCAGATTGAATATATTCAGTTCGGTTCTGATGTCATCAATATATTGTCTATCTAAAATATTGTAACCGGCTACTGAACGTAAGAATTGCATTTCGGCGCTTTCTATTTTTCTCCTGTCTGTTCTATTTATTGTCCAGTTTTCGCATGCATAAGTTAGCATGGGTACTGCCATTGCTTTGTAGAATTTGAGTTGCGTGGTTTTTAAAGTCTGGTATTTCATTTTTTCTGAAATTATTAAAAAGGGAAATTCATTTATGACACACATACGATTGGAGTTATTTACATTAAATATGTATGCTGTTGTAATTGTAGTGAACGTTTTACTTACATTTTCTTATTTATGTTCACCTTAATTGTAGATGATGTAATGTGAGAATACATCAATGGAACATTTCCGTACATGAACAAACTGTGTGTAAAACTGTGTGTATTATTATTCTACTCACTACGAAATTAAAATGATGGAATTATTGTGTCAAGAATGCTTAGTCAATATCCTGTAATTTTTGGAAATTTTTTTTTAATACTTTTTTAATATGGCTGTAATTTACGAAAACTCTGCATAAAGCACTGGTTCTCATTCATGAGAAACCCTTCAAAAAAGACGAAAATCAGCGTTCTTTTCTAATAACGTTCCTCTCAACTTCCCCGACTTATTTTCCTCCGGCGTCCACATTCTCAGGGTTGATGCCGCCGCCGCCGCGTGCGCTGAGCTCACAGTTCCGTGGTAAAAAAATCCGCCTCCCTTCCTCTCGCGCTTGCGGTGAATTCCGATTTCGCTTTGTCGAGCGGTTAAAGGAAAATACTTAAGTTGAGACGTACTCCGATGGATTTATTTTCAATATTCCCGCGGCGGAGGAGGGCGAAATTTCTGAGAAAGGAAACGCGGGAAGAGTATTTACGGGAGATTTTGTTTAAGAGCCCCCTCGTCCCCGGTCCCCTCTCCGCGGGCGGCTGCGGGGCGCGCTGCGGGCCACGAGAGAGGTAGGGATTCGGCAGCCGCGTCTGGCTTGGTCTTCCCACGCCCTGTGGGCTCGCCCTTCGCGCTCTCGAAGGGCCTGCTGCGTACTGCCTTTCTGCGGACTGGAGGATTGACTCTCTTCGCATTGTCTTGTTTGATGGTCGTTCAGTCATTTTTAATATTTCTTTTTGTTCTCGTATTTGTGTTTTATTATGTTTCCTTTGTTTGCATAAGCTTTTGATAATGGTCTGTGGTTGCACCAGTTGTTTTCCTATCGTACTCATTTTCACGTTCTACGACTCACTCTTCTTGCTCTTCTGTCGATCATACTCTATTTACATTCTCCAACCTCAAATATTTCTCACTCGTTTATTTCCATTATTGCATCCCTCTGTCTTTGACAGTGTTTCATCCGTTCGCTTCGCTTTCGCCATTCCCATTTTGTTCGCCAAATTTTCCGCATTTCTTAACTCTCATGCCCAGCTTAAATACTTTCTCTTACACACTTCCCTCCTGTCATCCTTTCGTAAACGATAAACTTCCTCTTAGTTCTACGCTTGTATTCCTGTATGTTGGATGTCTGTTATTACCGTTTTATTTCTGCCATTACTTTCACTTTTTTCTAATTGCGTAATTTCTTTCGCTCTCTTTCCTTACTCTTAGTTTATTTCCTCTTCGTTCAGCTTAATTTCCTCTTTTCCTCACTCTCTTTCTCCGTACACTCTGCGGTGCATCGATCTGTTTTTCAGTTTCAACCTGTTTAAACGTTATTTTTTACTACCTGTCCTCACGATTGGCTTCAATTCTCCACTGTGCACTTTAGAACATACCTTTCTTTGCATTCACTTCTGATTTCTTTCCTGAGTGATTCCTCTCTTCCCTTCTCTCACACCTCCCTCCCCCCTGCATTACTCTCGGCCGACCCGCATCTTGGCGAGGCGGTGCCGCTCGCCGCACCCGTCCTTCGGCTCGTCCGCTCCTTGAGCGCCCGGGCCGAGGGGGATCTATTTGTTATGAACACAATCGGGGCTCGACGCAATCGGATTGCGAGCGCCGCCCTCCCGGGCCGTCCTCCGCCTCTGCTCTCCTCTACTCACAGCCCCTCTTCATTCATTGCCCACTCCTCACCCACTGCCCACCCCATCCCCATTCCCAACCCCTGCTCGCCCCTCCCCATCCTACCCACAACCCACCTCTCCTTACCCCACCCATTACTCACCCACCGTCCGCCCCTCCCCATCCCACCCATTAAACGCTTCTCCCCCCCACTCTCTACTCGCCTGTCTCCACTCCCCCACTATCTGCTCCTCCCACCCCTCACTTCCTCTTCCACCGCCTGGCCGTACCGATCCCACCGTCCCACCGCGTGCCTTCTCGCTGCCCCAACCCCGCCCGCGCGTTGCCCGTCCCCCTGCCCGCCGCGCTCCACTCAGCTCGACGCGCCGCGTCCAGTCCGCAGGCGAGGCTATTCACCGCTAAGTAGTTTATGTGCGCCGGTGTCGGGGCTCCGGCGCGCGCATTGTGGGCGGCGCCGCGCTGCGGCATTTGCGCCCGATCGCGCGTGGCGGCGGCGCGGGCGACGGACAGGGCGGCGCTGCAGGCATCGGAGACGATGTTGGTGGCGACGGCGGTAGCGGTCGCGTGAGGACGGCGTCGGGATCGGGAGACTGGCCAAGCGGGTTGGGTAGAGACGTCGGTGTAATGCAGGTGCTGTTAGGGTGGAAATGCAGGTGTAATGAAAGTAGCGGAAAAGGGACACTGGAAAAATAGTGCTGGCGTTTGGAGCATTAGGAAAGAGCGATGGCATTAGCGATGCAATGCTGTCAGTAGGATGGAGATAGGAGCGAATTGTGGATGTGCTGATGAACGTGGCTGCGGTAGTGTTCGGGTCGGCAGTGACGGTGTTAGTGATACAGTGGCGTTGTAAGCTATGAGTAGTAAACTCCTCGTTGGGGCTCCCTATTCGCAAGCAGTTACAATGAATAATGTCGCGGTTGAAGTGGGAATTGTGTGGTCCAAAGCAAAGGATATGGAAAAGAAGTAGAATCCGATCAGAGAAACAAGTATTATGGTTGGAAAGAGAGAGTTGATCGGGAGTCAATTGTAGAGGACTTGGAAATGTGGACAAAAACGGACTAAGTGGTGCAAGAAATATTCGCGAAAGTTTTTTTTTATAACTGCAGTTGATGCTGTCGGTCATTGTATTTCTCACGATGGATGATCAATAGAAAGTTGTAAAGAGAGTACACAAAGAGCAGGTTGGGATTTCCTCTAACTAGACGGACAATATACAGCAACATTTGTTTACGAAGTAATTTGACATACAATGCAGCATCAACACTGTATTGAAAACTTAACAGTAATGTGACATGTTTAATCTTGGAGAAATAAGGATTAATGAACGTGTTCTTTAACACCTTTAATACCTGACAAGGTGAAATAATAGTTTGTATTTTATATTCTGTATAATTTGTGAACCAAATGTACAGGCTTATTAGATCTCGTTTGGGGAATTGTGTTGGACTGTATGCAACTCCACTGGACTCTCCGACTAACTATTTCTCCACAACGACGAAAAACGAGATACCTCCCTTTAGCACGGGTTTGCATAAACTGAAACTCATCACGTACCCGTGAAGCCCGTGGGACCCTCGACGGCGTTCCAGTCCCGAGGAATCGACTAAACGACCGGTGAGAGACGCGCGCACTTGAGGATGAAGCTTAAAATTTGCGGTCGCGTTTTTCTTCTTCTTCTCCTCTGGACGGAGGAGTGACATTGGGATTGAGCTGAAGAAGCGGTGTGGGGGTCTGGGCCCCGTGGGCGCCCTGTTCCGGCTACTTGCGGTGAGCGGGAGGGCAGGGTTTTCTGTCCTCTCTCCAAGTGCCTCCTCTTTCCCCTCGTGGGGCGCTTCGTTGAGCGGCTTCAGTGAGATTTTGCGGTTTGTCGGTTCTCCTCTCGGGCCGCGAACTTTATGAAGTGTGAGGCGTGTCTGGTGATTTTTGCCCGTGCAGCGTTCTTTCGTCGAGGTTCGTGTAAGAATCTTCAGAACGACTTGATCTTCGTGACGTTTTCTTGTCTCGCTGTTATTTTTTTTTTATTTTTGAGGTGAAAATTGTATTAGGATTCTGTGTTGTTCTTAATTCAAACATAGAACAGTTTTAATAATGCCTGTAATTTTATTGAAGAATTCTTTTGGCCTGAATGTTTTGATGTAGTACATAATTTCTACGTTAGGAGTGATCTGTACTGCATCTCGTTTATGAATGAAGTTTTAGCCTAAGTACGTGACATTTTCAAGTTGTCTAGTTCAAATCGCCTGATGTCCCTACAAATTGCTCTAAAGAGTGCTGTTAACGTTGAGACTTATCAAAAAATACGGGAATTTTTCATTACCAGCGTGTATTAATAATTTCTACCGTTTGCTCTGCTGTGGTTATCAAATGAGGAATAGCTCTGGAAATTACTGGTTATTACTGTGCCTTCATATCTACAATCAGCGGTCAAAATAATTGGACCGCGTCTTGTTTAACTTAAACGCTGTTGAAAGGAAATACTAAATTATAGGTCCTATTTCTTTTCTTTGAATTTACAGGCAACGAGTTAAGTCGTTGAGAGTATATTTCAATGTAAGCAATGATAACTGATAAAGTAACCTCGTAGTTATCTTTTGATATTTTCGAAAGTCCAATGATGGGGTGTTTCCGGTGGGAAGAATAATGATCGTATTTCATGAAGCGTGGAATTACGAAAGTAACCCAAAGGGTGTGAATGAAGACACGGGGAAAGTAAAAGCTTTTCACTGTTGTCTCAGTATAAGTTTCTTGGGAAAAACTGAAGTGCAGTATTAAGGGTAGCAAAATTAATTAGCTCTATTAAGCATAATGCATACTAGACATAAATATTAGTTTTAAATTTTTTTGAGTGTTCCTTTTCTACGGCAATGAGCATATCCTGTTTAAACGTGAAACAATTTTCTTCAGGAGCGAATTACTTGCCAGTTTTACATTCGCAAAGGTCTTTCATTTCTTTATTCACCCCAAAACATTTTTGGTATTTATCGCAATTCTCCTTTGGCCTGGAAATGAGGCATTAATTTCATTTACGTGAGCGCTCAGCTCTACAAACTATTTCGAAGTCCACGTAAAGGAACTCAAGTAAATGTCTTTTTATGATTATGAATGATTATGATTCATTATGATTGATTGAGTTTCCGAGTACGGTCAGTAGTTCAGTTTGTGTTGAGCAGTTTATATCCCGGAATGTGGTGGTGTTCCTCTGGCGCTCACGCGTGAGATTTGGCGCCGACCTACAAGTCGGCTTGCGTGTTTCCTTATCCAGGTTTTTCCTCCCAGCCGAATACCGCACCAGCCGGTACACGTTGTAAGCGTCCGATTAGTCTTTCAACATGTAAGGTAGTGTAGTGCAAGTAAGCGTAATTTTTTGTAAGGGGAGACAATGGGGAAAGAAATATTACGCGTGGTCCCTAGCCAGTTTTTTGAGTACTGCTCCGCTGCTAGTTGATCAGAGATACGATCGCCTTGTTTTGACCAGAGATCGCGAAAAACTACTGAGCAGCCGGTCGCTAAACTTATTCTCCAGACAGCGACTGAATTCAATCTAACCATTCATCTAAAGTCAAAAAATTCACTACCGTGGGCTCCCACTGAAGTACCTCCCGGTCAGAGACTGCTGTGGCAATACTTCGCCCCTTTGGAATGACACTGTTGCAACCAAAATCGAAGAAAAAAATAAATTTTAGTGTGACAAGGTTCTCTTTGACTTCTACTACGAGTAGAATGTATTAGTTCTGCCATCTGTTAACAAATTCAGTCATTATTTTTGCTTGCTTAAGATTGACATGACACACTGAGAATTTTTCGTCCTTCCAAAACCTACCGCTCCAGGTCGTGTTTGAATACCAAATGTGTGTGTTTTCAAAGCAAGTAAGCTGACATCCAAATCACTGGGGCAGGGTGCACATCCTTGAATTTTAGGATACCGAAAATAATTAAGGTGGATGTGAAAATTCAATAGCAGCCCTGTTCTCGCTCTTACGATGATTTGCATAAAGACGCTGGGAAGAACTGCAGAAAGAATTCCACCGATGGTAGGGCCGCATGAAATGGCCGCCGGGACGGACCGGGTGGCGCGGACGAGTGCCGCGCTCGCCAAGGGCTCGTTAACGGCCGTGGCGGTCACGGGCGGGGCAAAACCAATTAGCCAATGAAAGCGCTCGCCGCGCCACTCAATTTACAGCGACGGCGGCGCCCCTGCTGGCAACATGCGGTATTACAGGGCCGCGGATTGATAATCTGCATTATGACGATGATTAATCGAGTTTTTGATATCGCCTCGTAGCCTCGATCGGTCCCCAACCCTCTCCCGGCGCGATCCGGCGCAAAAATGAACGAGAATTTAATGCGGGGGAGGGCGGGGTGGTCGGCGGGTGAATACAATGACCCACCCAGCGGCCTGTGGGTCGCTGGGGGCCTCGAGCTAGTCCTATAACGACCGCCATGGGAGGTACGGATTTATTCAACAAGGATTTGCTTGCGATGAGTTGCTACCAATGTTTCGTAGCTCTGTGCGCGGCTGGTTCATCCTGGCCGTGCTGGTGTTTCTCTGTGTCAGAGATGCTCGATAGATAGAGCATCGATGATCTTGGCCGGATTTGAAATCAAATTATATACACTTCGCCAAATTGAAGTAACCAAAGTACTAAGCTTGCAATATGTTGCATTCAACATCATATCCACATCCCCGTCATTCTCCTTTATGAGTATTTATTATTAATACAATACATTTTAATAAATGATAATTTCTTGAATTACTTATATTGAAATAGTTTCATAGTTTAATTTACAGAAAAAATAGGAAGAATTGTTTGCGTTGTAGAACATTTTGAGCACGATTCAAATGAGAGCTCCACCATAATGTTTGGAAAGTTTGTATATGTGTGGTTCTGAGTCAGTTTTAGTTGAATGTCAAGTCAATTTTTTTTTTATTTTCTCCCCATGTGCGAGATGCACTAACTCGGCAAGTATTCTGCATTACAAGAATTCTATTAAGAAGAATAATATCTTTTTAAATTCAAAAATACCATTTGTTGAGATATACATAGCTTTTCAACATTTGTCTTACGTTTTTGTGTTTTCTTAGATTTAATTAGGTTTACTAATTTATTATGTGGTCAATTCGACCTCGAGACGTCGAAGAGATATTGAACAATGAAGTTCTTGCTTTCGTACTAAACATCATGTGTTAATTATGTATGTTCTAATAGTCTTGGTATGGTCATTGAGTTGTTTCTTAGAATACCGTTTGAGAACAGTCATTGGTATACTTAATTCGTGCTGCTTTAAAGAATTGCAGATGCATGTCATGTTCACGAACAAATGACTTGTGCTTCCTAAATATAATCCTCCCGCATATCTCTGTTTCGCGTTAAGCTCGAATGAAAGTTCAGCGAATTTGTCGAATATAACTCCGGGTCGCGCAGGGGCCTGTCGGACCCTGTTGGATGTTTGATAATTGATTGAATTACGAATTAGTTTGGTGCGTGCGTGTTTTCTCTGAGTTTTGTGTTCAAACTCATTTCCGAGTTTTTAATTTCATCGTCAACTCGGAATTGATGTAGTTATTGCACGCTTTTATACTAGTAATTGCAATTTATTGATTTGAAACCATCACGCTCTGATCAGCGTCAGAAGTATGTATTTTGGCACCTTTGCTAAATATCTGTGGACGTGATTCTATTTGTTATCACGTTACGTTGTGGTAAAAGCTTGTTCAGTTCTGCCACGGACTTGGTTCGTGTGCTAACAGTGAAGGAAAAAGAATGTTGCATAACGAATAGATAACCATTAATTACGTTTCATCAACATGTCCGCGAAAATTATCTAATAAAGACATTGTCTGTTTACGTTGTTTGGGAGGCTTTCATTGAGAGTGACGTGAAGACAAGAGAAAGAGCTCAAGGTCACTTAAGTGTTGATCACATTTTGCTCTATTTCTCATTTGTCCATCATTGCCCTAGACTTAATTGAGAATATGGTAGTGAATATAATAAAACGATGATGAATGAACTCTCCACGCACGGTACTTCATTGTGCTATGAAATCAAACGAGTTTTTTTATTGTCTTGTTAGGAGAATTTGATAATTTTTCTTTCGTAATTTTATTTCTTCTTTTCAGAAGCCGAAGAAAGCAATTATTGTTTTTTGTGTCTTGTCTTAAAGCTCCTCTTCAAAAAAATTAATGATCGAAGTTACCTCAAATATTTAAATTTATACTATGTTTCTTCAAATTCTTGTGAGTATTAAATTTATTCGATCAAAAGATAAAAATACATACATTAAACAAATGATATTACATGTTTTAATATAAAATATTCGATATTCAAATACCTTATAGAAATTTAAATCATTACAATATGCACAATGAGTAACGTCATTCCTCAATTACTATTTAAAACACTGTACTTCAAGTCAAGTCTTTACTTATTAATACTTCATCCAAAATGGTGTTTTTTTGGTATATTTACGGGTAACTTAACATTTGTATTTGATAAGTGACATCAATACGTTCAGAACGAGGTTTAAGTTGTTCAAACTATGGGTTTGACGATCAGCTATGTTTAACTCCATGGGCAAATGCTTGTTTCAACAATAAAAACGATACAAACTCATGACACTTAAATCTATGTTGCAAAGATCATCGGTAACAAAAGCATAAGAGACGGTTTCTTCCCCTGCAGATCACAATCCCTGAATTCCTTAACGGAAACACCTGAGCTCTCTAAAGATTCACTGCGAGAGTTTCCCTGGCGAGCAGATGACACAATCTCCGGAGGTGGACGGTCGGTCACACAGTAGGACACTGAAAGAGACAAGCCCCACAGATACTTCGGAATGGAACAATAGGATTTTAAGTGTTTTTATTCGCGATGTAGTCTCTTCCGAACCACTGACCCGCTGTTTATGTTCTGGATTTCCCGAATAAGCTTCCGATTCATCGCTTCGGTCAGATCGACCAGAAATATCGATACATCCAAGCAGAATTAATGCAGTTCGCGTCGGGCAGAGACCGGGATTTTCGAGCGGAGTTAGAAAAGAAATCGCTGAACACTGCGAACGTCGGACACGGTATTTTTTTATATCGGAGGAAGAGAGGAGAACGGCGAAAAACGAGGAGGAAAACTATGAAAGGCGGAAAATGAAGGTGGCGAGTACGGTCTTCTGGTTAGTTGGGAGAAAGGTGGAGGGCATTGTCACGGGTGAAAGAACGCAACCCGTTTTCCACGCGTCCGATCGCTGCCCCGCTCCGCCCCGCTCCGCCCTGCTCCGCCCGCTCCGCCCCGCTCCGCCCCGCCCGCTCCGCCCGCTCCGCCCCTCCGCCCCCCCGCTCCGCCCCTGCCCGCCCGCTCCGCCCGCCCGCCTCCGCCCGCCCTGCCCGCCCGCCCGCCCGCCCCGCCCCCTCCGCCCCCCGCCCGCCCCGCTCCCGCTCCCCCGCCCCGCCCCTCCCGCCCGCTCCGCCCCTCCGCCCGCTCCGCCCGCTCCGCCCGCTCCGCCCCTCGCCCCGCTCCGCCCGCTCCGCCCGCTCCGCCCGCTCCGCCCGCTCCGCCCCGCTCCGCCCCCACCGCTCCTCCCGCTCCGCCCCCGCCCTCCCGTCCCTCCCGCCCCGACCCACCCGCCCCCCGCCTCGCTCCGCCCCGCTCCGCCCCGCCCGCTCCGCCCCGCCCGCCCCGCCCGCCTCGCCCCGCCCGCCCCACCGCCCGCCCTCCCTTCCTCCCCGCCCGACCACACCCACCGCACCGCACCGCATCGCCCCTCTCCATACCGCCCCCATCCCCACATCACCATCCCGCCCCGCACCTCACGCACCGCCCGGTCCCGTTCCGCCCTGCCCCCACCCGCGGAAGGCTCCTTGCCCCTCGGGGAATTTTTCGGTGAGCGTCCACGTGGACGTAACTCCCTCGTTAGAAAACTTCGCTGATGCGCGGAAAGTTACAAAGAGACGAGGGAATTTCGTGCGCCTTCCAGAACGCTCTACCAGCTACTATGGGATACGGATTTTTTTCAGAAGCATCTTTTCATTAGACGCACTGAAGTAATTTAACGATTGAATTCCGTTTCGTCGAATGGAAGTTGTGTTACGAAGTATGGGGAAGTTAAGCGATTAAGAGTCAGATATTTTCGGAATTTAGGAACTACACTGAAAATATTTTATTTTTCCGTTTCGCGAATATTTTGACGAATTGGGCCTCTTTAAGATGAATATCCGTTTTTGCTGCATTTAGTTTGATTCTTCACTCACAGTTCACAATCATAAAGAAAAATGAATAATGTATAGAGTAAAGTATTTCATGCATTCTCAACAAATCCAGGCATTGTGGGACTACAGTGATTATAGAATACCCGATAAACTACTCACGATAATGAAAATCTGTTTTCGCTCAACAACGCAGAAACATGAAGCAAGTAATATGCTGTAGAGATATTGTTTAAAAAAGTTTTGATTTTCTAGGAACTTAATCATTTTCGTATTTTGAAATCAAACTACGAGTATATATATTTCCTAGCAGTAATGGACAGATCAATCAGGAACCCATCTAAAATTTTGATAGTAATTTGAGCATAAAATTATATTTCCTGACAAGTGATTTTAAATGAAACTGACAATATTTCCTATAGCAGCACTTTCAATTGTTATCAGTGGGAAAGACGACCTTTGAGGCAACGATACTCCTATGCGGAGAGGAGTGACAGGGGGTGGCTGTATACATTATTCAAAGTCTGAAAAGAGTTAGAAATTGTGAACTGTAATGCTTGAGCAAGTTCAACACCACGACCCTCGAAATGCGCTCGCTGGGATGAGTTGCTAGTGTTAATTATCTGCTTTTCTGGCAGAGATGTGACAGATGTGCGATGTTACAACAGACTCCTTATGTTGTCGCCTCGTTCATTGCCAGCACACTCGTATTCTGTCACGTATTTCAAAGACTGCATTACTATCAGCATAACGCTCCACTATCATGCGTGAGATCACGCTTGTAAAAAAGGACATCGCAGTGTAGGTGACGTATCTACGAGGTCGTCATCAATATGCCGCTTACCGGGAGCGGTAGCTCAGTGCATCAACTGATGCCTCTGCAGCGCCTCTAACCGGGAGGTCCTAGGTTCGAGTCCTGACGGCGGCAGGATTTTCGATACTAGCTTTTCAGCTAGGTCGAATTCAGTCGCTGTCTGGAGGAGAATTCTAGCGGCCGGCTGCTCTGATCGGTAGTTTTCCGTGGTTTCTCCGATCAACACCAGGCAATTGCCGAAGCAGTACCCTACCAAACGGGCCACGGACCACGAGCGATCTGTCCTTCCCCTTCCTTATCCTATCCTCTCCCCTTACACACTCACACTAACATGCTCTACACTACCACATATTCCGGGAGACCGGTCCGGAGCTTAGAGCTTGTTCCAGCTGGGGCGGTGCCCCGCTGGTGGGAGAGTCCTGAGAAACCCCACTAGCCGACGGTAAGTCGGCGCTGGATCTCGCCATCCAGCGAGGGGAAAATCACCGCCATCTCCCGAGAAAAAAAACATGCACTACACTAACGGGACTAATGACCAGAGCAGTTGACGCCCCCGGAAACACGAAAAAATCAATCAATCGCCGCAATCAATCAATCTCTCAATATGCCGCTTCCCAACGCTCTGTTAGCGAGTTCTGTTCAGGCTGGACACCACGCGCGCGAAATTACGTCGCGTCCGCGCTGGCGTCGATGCCTCCAACACGAGCGCGCGGAGTCACAGTGCGCCGTGTGGAATATCGGATGAACGAATCAAATATCTCATCAGGTCGTGTGTGCGCAACAAATAGCCAGTCGCGACGAACTCTCGGCGGCGCGGACGGCGGTGGCGGCGCTCAATCAGGCGACGAGGTATTCAGCACGCGTCGGTCACGTGCGGACACGGGTGGACACGCCGCACGGTACGTGCGCTGTCCGATGATGAAGCGAGGTCGGGAGGCGAAGACGGGGAGAGGGCGTGACGGAATAGGCAGATGTTCTGACCTTTTGCCTGGTTTTATTTATGAACACCGTGTAATGATGTGTCACTGCTTTTCAATGCCTAGCGTTTCTGCCAACGGATGTACGTTGATCTTCAATGAGAACCCGATGGCCAATTTCGTACTCTTCAAATCGCAAGTAATTCATTCGATGAGACCTTGCTCAACAAGATGTTATCGGCAATGATAATGAGCGTAAAAACTAGTTACTCGCATGTATTCAATATCTATTGAAAATGTTTTTCTCCCTCTAATGGAACTTTAAAAGCCGACATTTTTTTTCAGCCATGAGGTGTTTTGTTATCAAAAACGTAGTTTCTCATCAATTAATTCCTTTGGTTCTTGTTAAATTCTTGACGTACAGTGTCTTTTGTAATATTTTTTTAGTAATGAACATTTACGTGCATTAGACTGTACCATTATGCGCAAGAAGATATCAGAAAAATATATCTCATCTGTACATCGTCAATTAATTCTACATACTCTTTTTTAGTTCTCTCCACGACGACGCGGTTTTTCCATATAAAACCTGCCCGTCATGTTCCTCTATTCATCCACCATTACGGCATCAATAGAGCGCGAACCTTCCCTCCGTCCATCCTCCGATATATCTGCACCAGAAAGAACCTGTTCGCCGACGAGCGTGGGAACGGGCGTCCGCGCGCATTTGAACGTCTTCCCGCTTCGCACGTCGCGCGTTCAACGAAAGTTATCGCTCGCGCGCGCGATTTTTGTCCGAGAGGGCCCTGCATACGGCGTCTGTGGGGTCAGCAGCTAGCGTGTTTGCAAATACAATGGCGTCGAAAGGAAGAAAAAAATATAAAAAGAAAAAGAGGAAAGTTTCCCCATGAACGGTTTGCGCGTAGCCGCGGCGCGACGCTTAACAACCGCTACCGCGTCTCGCACCTTCCCATTTTTATTCGCACGACAGCCTGCGGCGTCCGCCGCGTGCTCTCAACTCCGGCGTCCGCCTCCTGGCGATGATTTATTCTCATATGTTGCCCAAACAAACCTCGACTTGACGCGAGCATTTCAAAAGAGGAGTGCGGCGCGTCCGAAAATTTATGGAGTCCCCCGACCGAGAGTCGAATGTGAGGCGGAGGTGGAGGCGGCCCGCAGGAGAAAAACACGGGCGTCGCTCGGCCATTGTTCAGCGCGCTGCCGCCGCCTCCTCCTCCTCCTCCTCCTCCTCCTCCTCCTCCTCCTCCGCCGCCGCCGCCGCCTCCGCCGCCATCGTCACCGCCGCCGTCGCCGTCATCGCCGTCACCGCTGTCACCGCCGTCGCCGCCGTCGACCGAATAGCGCCCGCCCGTTGCTCGAACCCGATGGCTGCAGGACGAACAAACCGGCGAAGGAAGGCGCTTCGGTTCACGGCTGAGAACTTTTTCGTTATTTTGCTAAGAACGAGTTGCGTGTTATTTACAAGGTGTTCATTATGGAAACGATGCTTCATAATTTGTGGGGGTAATATTTCGTGGTAGTACATTGATTTTAATTTGACACTCGGGAAAACTGTGAACTTGCTCTCAAAATTTGAAAACCACGCAGAATTGAGATTCTAGCGCATGTTTTGAGAATTCAATGCACGGTTTTAAATTTCAATCCTTTGCCTTGATTTGTAGATAACATTGTTTGGAGACGGTGAATAAAAATCTTTAGTTCGACATGCATTTGGGCACTAACTGTTATTAAATTCATAATTCCAGATGATTTTTATTTGTTGATGTTTTCAATTTTCGAAGACTTGTACTTTGTGAAATTAAAGTTTGCACAGATATCCATTTATGATTGAATCACCCTACTATTGTTTCAGAGTTGGCATGGAAAGACTTACAAGTAAAATTCACTTACGTGAAATTAACAAAAATCGAAACCTACTTCATTGCACCTACAGAAAAAAATTCTGTATCTTTCAGCAATAAAATTATAACTCGCTGAGATAGATATTCATTAGATTCAGCTCTATAAAAATAACACTTTTTACGTTGTAACAATCCTCAATAACTCCGCAACTTTGCTTTTTTTATTCTCAAATTACTATCACAATATTAGAATATTATACATCATTTTAATGGTCTATCCATTGCTGGTGAGAAAAATATATAGTTTCATTTAAAAAATCAAAGATTATTAAATTTCTCGAAAACTAAAATTATAATAAACAATTTCTCTACGGCATATTACTTGCACCCATGATTTCGCATTGTTCAGCAAAACTGCATTTTGATACCCTGAACCATTTAGAAGTGATGGGGATGGTCCATAGTTGTTGGGACATCCGTATATTTGTGAAAATAATATTGAAATAATACTTTCTGATATATGAAATTTTGATATGACTGATAGAATAAAATTTAGGTAATACAATGCATTAAAATGAATTGTCATAAATCAATGAAAATTTATTCCAGTGAAAATGAGTTTCAGAAATTATCCATACTTGTCAAAACATGTGATCATGTGCATAATTATGTAACACACCATACACCGTGAAAAATATATTATTTCTCACATCCGCCTCCTACTTATTTTAAGTTTCTGAAACAAAAGTCCGTTGTATTATGAAAATATTTTGCTTTCTTCGTGAGAGGTCGGCTATTACCCATCAGTAACGATGACTGTTACGAATATTGGATAGAGAGATTGTTGTATCACAAGAGAATGTAGTTTTTATATATTGTCGCGCTGTCAGAAAAAGTTACCTTCGCCTGCACTATGTCTGCAACATTTTGTTCTAATTCATAGTCGTATATACGTAATTCATCTTACAACAAAAATAACTGCATCATCTCGTCGTATGCAAAGTTCAATAGTGTCACAATACTAACAATTACTCACTCAAACGTTTTTCAGCCAACGAAATCCTCAGCGCAGGGCGTCAGGGGCGGAGGCGAGAGGAAAGCGCTGGGGTAGACCTCGCGGCGGCGGCTTGCCAGGGGTGAAGCGAGAACCAGAAAAGGCGTTCTCTGAGATGACAAATTGAGAACCTCCCGATCATCGACTCCGTTAATGATATAAATTTAACATCTTTAAAGAACTGTATCTCATGAACGCTGTCTGTGTAAATTGTAAAATTTTGCAAACCGACTGTTTTTTACTTTGTTTTGGTGTATTCTTTTGTTTTTTCAAAAATTACACAAATGTTGTTTTTAAATATCTCTAACACTGTTAATGTGCACATTTTCATCGATTTGTATACATTATTAAATTTTTGAGTGGAAGTTCTTAAAATTACTTCAAATGAAGTTTTTCCAAAACTGTATAGATTCCTGAGAAAATAGCTTCAAATTTCGCATTTACAGTAACGCTTATCGCCGTTTTCTTAAAGATGGCTCCACATTTGTCAATGAAAATTGCGGTTTAGGATCAGGTTTAGTGTTCTTTAATATTCTTAAAACAATATTTATGCTCTACTATTTGGAAACCGAGAAGTTGAGAAAATTTCAAAAAAGCATACTTTGGGCGGCGATAGCAGCTGGCAAGAAGGAAGAGCAAGACTGTACAGTACCAGTCAACACCAAGGGAATTAGAAAACTTTACTACGAGAAAGTCTGTGCCATTCTGTGTCACCTCTAATTTTTTCTGGCGAATGCAATGGTATGGGTCCTGAAATTTATACACGTTAATGTCCGTTGGTTCAGCGGTCACGAAAATCGTCCACTTTCCGAACATCAACGTAGCACCTTGGCGAACTTGCCTTGACATACGCTAATTCACGCCCATGCTACAACGAGCAAAATGTAATAAACGATCCAAGAAAAGCAACTTATTTGGAATCTGCGCCAAGTGGTACTGGCCCCTGCGTCGGCATTCGTATCGCAGGCAGAAGTACCAGCAGGCCGCAGTAATGAGAGTTCCTCTTACTATGCGTTGATTACTTTGCGAGTCCCCTGCCGGTATGCGGAGCGAATGGATTTCAGTTCGTTACCATTTATGACGGATCGTGTTTGCGTTGTGTCTGCGTGGTGCGCGCCGCTGTATGCGTTATGGGTGTTGTTTGCCGCTTCTATTGATTGCGCGTGCATGCCTACCGCGATGACACAACGGAAGTTGCGTGACACATGAAACCGGCTGCGGTCTGATACGGAAAGCAAATTATCCCTCTTGTTCTTTTATTCTTTGGCGCGCCCGTGCACGCGCGTTCATATGCATCCTTTGCAAATTACGAATTGAATGATCTTTTTTTAAATGTAAATACTATTCAAGTGGCACAATGTGTGTATTACCCGTTTGTTAGAGAGAGGACGAAATAGAAAGTTAAATAAAAGAATAACTAACATTACGTGATGTAGTTGGTTGTATGATATACAACATACTACCTCAATAGTGTCTTCTGTTAATTTTGAATACTACAAAAGAAAACAATGAGATTTTCATCTATATATTTACATTTAAAACACTATGGTTTTCCTTCAGAAAGAAATTTCAACTTTTTACTTAATATATTTTCGTGATTTTTTTTCTATAAATAAAAGTTAATGGGCCCTAGATGAGTTATCACTTCCTCTCCTTAACTGATTTTACAGTTAATACACTAAATTGTATGAATATATTAAAATTAATCGAATGAACGCTTGACTGCCGTCATACGCCACTTTGAAAACAACTACAATACAATATAATGGAATCCTTGCATCATGAGATTGAAGTAGGCGAAGCGAAAATGACAAGTTTTCTTGAGTTCTAGGTATTTTTAAATGCAAAGATTAGTGAATATACGCGCATTGTCCAGCATTCATCTGACAAATGTCCCTTTACAAAAATTTTCTCAGAGATAACAATTAAAAGTTATGGATTACATTTTTTAAGTTAAAATGGATAGTTATTCATATTTTATTTTTTTGTATTAATAAATAAAAACATTTTATAATCGGAAGCTGAAAGTATAAAATTAGAAATGCTTTGATGGAATGGATTCTAAGAAAACACAATTGAGAACTTCGAATAAAAAAAAATCAGAATTTCCATAAAAATTAATTTATAATCGGGAATAAAATACACGTCAACCTATTACACGCCTTACTCATCCAAAAAGAATAAGATCGCACAGTTCCTGGAATAACTTTGTGCGGATATTTTATTTGAATTTACAATGTCTGATCACATTTAGTAGATTTTAGTTCCTACGACAGGGTTTCTTGTAACAACTTCTCGGTTCGTTTTCCGCCGTCGTAGGTGTATCTTCGTTTTTCACCGGAATTTGTGCGCAAATCTTTCTAGCAGAGGATAGGGCGGGCCTCCTCACTACGCAGGTGTTGATATAAGGGCGCGGGTTGAGGCTTCGACCGTCGCACCTGCAAACGCGCGATCAACTTGGTAACAGAACGATGATTTCTCCAACCCATTGATATCAAAACTCTCTTTTTTATTGTTTTTTTTAAGAAAATTATATAGTTCAGTAAATATAAGTATTCCTATGTATTTATTAATACTTAATAATATTTTATATAAAACTTACGTACATTGGGGAGGAAATCCAATTTCTGGTCCTCTGTCTGGATATAAATCAGCAATTTTTTCAGGAATATGTGATATGGATATTTATTTTTTAATACGTGTTAGGTAATTGTTTTTTTGGCAAGTTTGAATGGTGATAAGGCTGGGATTTGAGGTAAGTTATAATAAAAGTTGGTGACCAGATATGAGATGTATCGATCTACGGATTCTAAGTTGAATTCGTTGTGGAGTTGTGTTAGGTACGAACCAAGCATTAGCAACTATTCTTAGGAATTTATTTTGTAGGACTAAATTTGTGTCTACTGGTAGCAGTAAAAGAACTCGCGCCGTCTTTGTATGACATGATCGTATCAATGTCAATTTTGTTCCTTAAGAAACGGTCCTCTCTGTTTTCAGTGATGGCTCTGCGGGGAAACGTGTAAGAGTGAATTCGTGAAAGTATACGATTAGTTTTAATTATGCAAATAGAACCTACAAACAATAAAAGTGAAGCAGGAAATAAATGTAACATCAACTACAGCCGTTTTATTTGTCTAACCTTCTAATCGTTTTGCATGCGTAAGTGGCCAGGCCAGTTTACTACTCATGCGGTGTTCAAAAGCTTGGAGCGGATATTTTGAAGCCATTTTCCGCCACTTAAGGTAGTGTTGCGTCAACTGAAGAAAACTGTAAACTGTAATAAGGAAATGTAGAAATCTTCTTAGATATTTTAGGGGTTGATACTGTTATATCAGAATATGTGGCTGCAACTGTTGTGATCCATGTTGCTTACAAGCTATCTCGCAACCTCTACTACCCTCGGCTTGTTTAAAAAAGAAAGGATAAATCCCGAATCTCTTCAGTCATCCCCTAAGGCCGAGCCCAGGCACCCTTTTCGCTCAAGCGTCTCGTTACGGTCTAGGGCACAAGACCGCCTTAAGGCCAGATTAACGAAATTCAAGGCCGAGGAAATGCGTGAACTCACAACGCGTATGATATAGTATTAACCTCGCACCATGGGTCAGACTTTTTCATCCTAAAAGCGTGCAGAAGGAAAACATAATATTTTTCATGTATTTCGTTCGGTATGGTCTCGTTAAAGTAGAAAATATAATAATGGTTAGCAGTAAAATCGCTGTCATGAATCGTCCATTTTTCCTCTCATTGTTTTGTTTCTGTTTAAGACATCACGCTCCATTTTGATTATCTAATTTATGCAAAATAAAGATTAATGAGCCACGTAAAGAATGGGTGGAAACTACAAATTCATGCTTAGTATTTCTACCATCAGAATAAAGGTAATCAAAATTAGAGATTGAATTATCAATTTCAAAATTTTGCTTTTTAGAATTGCCATTGATTTCAGGAAATGAATATTTTAAAAAAGTAATTTATACATACATAAATTGCTAAAAATAAGAATTTCTCTGTGTTTTGAAAGTACCTAATTACATAATCAATAATATGGTAACTTGTGTGTTAATGTCTGTTGATAAACCTTAATATTGCGTTTATAGCTTATTAATGCAAAAATTATCTGTTTTAGGTTAGTTGGCTGATGAACCTTCCCTCGAAAGATATAGCAGTACCGTAGTGGTGAGTAAGAAAAATGGTTGCCATGTAATAATATGCACTTCACATTTCACATAGAGCTGAATGTGTTCTAATTTTAACTGCGTTTGAAAATGTGCATAATTTTTTTTCCATTTCGCCAGTCTTGATATCTAATTGATATTTTTCTCCGCCATCCTTCCTCTCGTATTTTTTGAAATTTCGTGCTTTTCAATTAATGATCCGTTCTTGAAACTCACCTAGGAATGAGAAGTTGAGTTCATAGATTCTTAATGTCATTGACTATGCAGATCGATGCATCGAAAATGCGTGGTAGGGCAATCAGTGCGCGTCGCGACCCTATTTAACGAAAACGTTATCGCGGTGACGAGCAATTGCCGGGGACGCTGTCCGATGAGCGCACGCCGATATTACTTGTCCTAATTGGTATGCTGCACGTTCGCATGGCAAATCAGTGCGGGCGTCATCATTATCTATGCACATGTTCTTAGTCAATTGAATTCGGGAATTGACGTATAAAGGTTACATCCATTCCTGTCATTACGCTGTGATCACAAGACAGGAATAGATTATACGAACGTATGAGAGATTTTTCGTGACCACATTGCAGTTGGAGATGGTGTCAGTTAACTCTTACGGCACAATTAGTGTGTAAAAGATTCTCTGAACTGTATTCGAATCGCGGTTTTAGATATTAAGTGTTAATGCAAGTTCTTTGCAAGGGAAGACTTTTTTCTAGTAAATTATCATAAGTAATTATAAATGTTTGGAAGATATTTACCAGGAAAAAGTCACAAATTACTGTAAATATGCATCAAATCCAATAAAATTATGAATGTGCTAAGCCAATTTCTTCATTCTCTCTTCTCGAGGACTTTCCGTGATTGTTCATAAACGGAATTAAATATCAACTACTGTTCAAGAATTCTCTGAATTTTAATGACATTATTTCGCAATTAAAATGTACTATTTACATTAAGAAAACAATTTCGTGAAATTTGTTTCATAATTTTGAGAAAAAAATGTTTCTCAAGGTAGGGTGAGAAATCTCAATATTACGTATGTGAAGTGAGTAGAAATCTCGAACGTTTTCGTCATTAAATTCCTTTTCCTACAAGTCTAACACATCGCCTGCGAACATTACTGGCGCAGCTTCCTTCTTCCTTCAAGTGAATCGAATCCACCCAAATCGATTCATTTCCCCAATTAGCTCGTGACAGTGGCAGCGACTGCGGGACAGATCCGACCCAAAGGAGACGCTGCAGTGTAGCATCCGAACGCTCTGCGCTGCGTCGTTGTTCGCTCTCCCTCTCCGCCGCCCGCACCCCGTCCCCTCTCCACCCACGTCCCGCGGGGGGGCAGGTAATCAGGGCGTGTGACACGGCGGAACACGCGTCGAGGCGGGGGGGGGGCGGAGGCGACGGTGGCGCAGCCGAGTGTCGGGCACGCTCCCTGTTCGGCGCCCCGCCCCTCCTCTTCCTCTCCCTCTTCCCCACCCAACCCTGCCGCGCGCGTCGTAGCCCCTTGCGTTGCGCCGCTGGGCGACTGTTGCGTCACTGTGCACTCGAACGGCTTCGGCACGCGGGGCTACACCACGGTAAGCCACGCCTCGCCTCGCTACGCCGAGCGGGCCCGGCCATTCGGCTCCACCGTGCTGCCATATACAGCGTCGCGCCTTTGTTGAAACGCCGAGGGTCGTTACGGTATCGAATGTCGCGTCTTGATACTTCAAAGCATTGTGTGTACTATTTTGCCTATCTGGGCACAAGGAATTGGAGTGATACGTTCACCACATCGTTGTACCCATGATCTACTGCACGTTGTTAGCTCAAGGGCCGTTTTAGAATCGTGTCTATCACTTTGATTATTAATTGCACGCTACACCACTTTTTTCATCCCGTGTGCTCTCATGCTGAGTGTACTTGGTGACAAACCATATTATATCCCAATGTCTTTTTCGTCCTTCCACACCGTCAGCCCATTTTACTTTCTTCAATGTTACCGTGATTGTGTCGTACATTATCCGTTTCTTCGTACTATTTTGACAATTTATGTTGCACTATTTTGTCTCCTAACTTACTTTAATGTTAACTAGACATATAATTTTACTTTGCTTCATGATGTGGAAGAAGATGTATTACACTTGCAGTTATAGATAAGTAGTTTACAAGGAGTTGATACTTATTAGGTATACCTCGTAGAATGCTTATTTATTTATCAAGAGTAACCATTTGCCCTTCCGTGCATTGTACTTGTACAATGGTGATATAAAAGAATCAGCATTTTAATATTTTCAGCTGCGTGATTTTCTCTATCTTTCTAGAGACACAAATGCATCGAACAGAGAGCACCTTAAGCTTATTGAAAACCTTTGACATCTTCCCCTCAATAAAGGAAAATTGGCTTTGCGTCAATTGGCTCCGCCTAGGGTGCACAATCCATCATTGTGTCTTGCCATTCATTCTCCGAAAACCACCCTCAAATACTTGTAATAACGATACTTCTATTCAGCTTTTGTTAAGGAGTCACAAAATATTTTCATAACGAAGAACTTCCTCGGTATTTGAGAAAAACACATTTTCTTTCAAAGAACTAACGATGTCAAGATTTTCGCAGCAGAATATCTCATTCATAACATTTTCCAGTCGAATAAGTACATTGACTCGGATCTCCAAAGTATGTGGCTATTCACCAACTAGTAACGTGGTGCAGTGGTATTTCTCTGAGCATTGTCTCATATCCCTTTCCTTCTCTGAATCCATCTACGTCCGTATTTATATTTTGAAAAACTCGTTTAAGTAACAAACTCAGCAGGAAGTGAATATAAATATGAAGGGAAGAGGGGACGTATTGGTTGGAAAATAACAAACCTACCAGAGGGTAATGTTTGTCAGAAGGGAGAGGACGGGTTACTTCCCGACCCTATTGAAGCTTACCACGAGAATTGTTGGGAAAGTTCTGATTTGAGCAGATGTTCACAAACTTCCAGGATTAACAGCCGATATTTTGTACATCTATACAATGGAAAGTTGGTTATTCATTATGAGTTAAGCTCAGCGTTCTCTAGAAACTCAACCTTCCATCTTCAAGTTAAAGGCGAAGAACTTCAAAACTACCCCAATCTCATATTTTTGAAACGAAAAATATTAAAACACATATCAACAAGTCTTCCTTCAATGTTCCCGTGCTCGCTATTGTTCTACCTTGCAATTGCGGGTACCTTGCAACCCCATGCTCCTTCTCTCTTGATGACTCTTTCCTGATCATCTCCACCAACTTCATGGCTTTCGCCTGCTCCTATTTCATTTGCGGATCCTTTACTACGAAATTTGGCGTGGAATTTCAACGGTTTACAGCCGCAGTAATTCCTTGACCATCGATGGCGGTACAGTCTCAAACCCCTTTAACAAATACTTAATTATTCACCAATACGAATATGCATCAATGCAGCCTTTCACTGTCTGTGTCTATACAGTTATTGTTTTCCGGGCTATTGATCTGTGAACCAATGGAAAATATATTTCTAAAGATTTCTCACCACGCCTGGTGATGGTGTCCCTTGCGAGGCAATGGGATGGCCGGTTCCCTGCTGTTTTGCAATCAGATTCACGCTACGTCTCCATCATTCCCCAAATATACGTCTGTTAGTAATATTCTGTAGATTTTCACTTTCCAATGTTCTGCTTTCTCAATTACCAGTGCAGTCGCCCGTTTACTTAAGTTTTGAAAGAAATCCTGCATTTCCTCTCCTGTATTACCAAGCTCCTTCGGAGCCTCCACCTGTTCCTCCACCTGCGCGGCGACGCGAAGGGGCGAAGAATGAACACGCGCCGTCCGAGCCGGGATGCGTTCCCATTGCTCAGGCAGCGCGCCCTGCCCCCTCGCTCGCGCCTATCTGCATGGCGGGCCCCTCCGGCTATTTGCATACGGATAAAGATCTCCAGGAAACAATGCGGCCCCCGACGGAGCATAAACCATCGCGGGCGGTGCGACCTCGCGCGGCGGAGAGGCCGTCGGCCGCCCCCGCCGCCCCCGCCGCCCCGCCGCCCCCGCCGCCCCGCCGCCCCGTCGCCCCGCCGCCCCACGCCCCGCCGCCGCGGACGCCCCGACGCCCCACGCCCCGACGCCCCACGCCCCCGACGCCCCCACGCCCCCGCCGCCCACGACGCCCTCGCCGCCCCGCCGCCCCTGCCACCCCCGACGCCGCCGCCGCCCCGCCGCCCCCGACGCCCAGCCGCCCCGCCGCCCCCGACGCTCCCACCGCTCCTCCCTTTTCATCCGCCGGGAATGCGGCTGCGGTCGCTGTCGACGGGAGAGTATCGACATCAGCGGCGTGATTAGGCATTTTAGCGATTTGCAGCAACCTAAAAAATTGTTTGAAAGTGAAATACGATGGTATAGAAAAATTACCGGTGCATACTTTTTGTGATAAATTGTTGATGTAGTAGATTATAAAAATAGTTCATTTAGTTGTGTTAGTGGAATAGTAAACGATGTAAAACATTTTGAAAGTAAAACTAATGTATCTCTTGAAAAGGTATTTACTGAATATTGCTTTACTTTTTCTATTTAATTTATAAGAAAAGAGAATTATCCGATGTTATTAGAAATCAACATTCTTCTTGTTTTAATTTCGAAATAAATGTATTTTCTCCATTATTCATTCTCGCCTTTAATACACTTGTTGTTAAGAACACGTGATATGGAATAAAAAATGCATCTAATGAAAAAAGGATATCATATGCAAATATTGTAAATATTGCTCTTCAGCATTTAAAGTATGCATAAAATGTGTGTAATTAACTGTGAGAGATCCGCCGTTTTAGACAATGTATGAGTAACTTTCCTTTTGGACTTGCTTGACATGAATTCAAACATCCTTTCCAATGCTTATTTTGGTTGAAAATTAGCATATAGCCAACCTCGAGTTCTGTACACATTGTCTAACCAGGCGATCACGAGTTGATGCGTCGCGAAGAATCTCGATGGGTCGACTAGACGAGCAAGGACTGGCGCTGTCAGCTACTCAAATATTGGATGCAAGAAGTTTTCGAGTGTTGGCATCAAACCCGACAGGTCGCCGCCAATCTCAGCAAGTTGGCAACTCGTCTCCAAAGTGTCAACGAGAGTTCAACCCTCACAAACGCCGCCATCCCTCAACTTCCTTCTTAGCTTCAGGTGCCGCCTTACAATGCTCTTAACTGACGCTGTTCTCGACCTACATCACTCCTGGTTCTCTATCTCTAGTTTGAATGCATTCTCAGATTCATTTCTTATACCAGTTTCGCTATCACAATATTTTTCCTCTTTTCGACCCTCATTGCACTTCGCACAACCTCGAACCCTCCAACTCGTGTTTTCTCTCCTCCCCTTCCCCCCTCTTTCTTTTTCACATGCGTTTTGCTTCAGTAATTTTTTTCCAATGCCGTCAGAGCCACTTGACTCTCAGTAGTCATTATAGATCAATGTTCATGCATTGTGCATATGCCGTATTCAACTGTCAACTTACATCTTCAAATCCAACTTTTACATTTCAAGTCCCAATTTCTCGTTCACTTCATTTTTTCTGTATACATTTTCTTTACTTCTCATCTATTTTTTATCGAAAACTCTTTCCTGAATGCCGACTTGCCTATCCTTCTAGCTTATTTCTAGCGTCCTGTTCCTTCCTCTTACTTCACTGCAAACTTCCCCTTCCTGCGATCACTCATTACCCCATTATTTTTTTCTCGATATTCTGTTTGTCCTATACTGTCAACTTGAGTTATTTTGTACGTTGCTTAACTATCCCGTTCATCCATTCAATTATCTCCCACTTGTGTGTGTTCCATCGCCATCATCCCTAGAGTGAGACCTGATTCATCTGCTGCCATCACCGCTTTCTCCGTCGCCAGCGCCCTTCCCACTCAGCTCTCTGTACTCCTTGGCATACGCCTCGCCCGCCCCCTTCCGTCGATGAGAAAATCGTCGCCCGAGTGCCGGCGAGAAGGGGGCGGGGCGGAGGTGTTTACAGTGGGGCGAAGTCAGGTGCCTCTCAAAAGTTGTCCCTGCCCTTCGGCGCGCAACTGCCTAACTTGTTTTCGCAGCTTCCGAGGGCGTTAGTTCGAGACAACCGCTCTCGAGAAATAAGACAGTCCCGCTCTTGACAACTCCACCGCCTCGGTATGTAGCATTTCGAATGAGAAAGGAGGACGCCATATATAAAACGAGTGTTGCATTCCGAGAAGCAGCAGTTTTGAGTCGATTTAAAAGAAAGATGGCTGCCTGTTGGGGCGTGAACGCGCGGCATAAATCTGTGACGCGAGCGACCAGCTGTTTGCGCTGGGGAGACAGCGACGGCGGCGGCGGTAGCGGCGGTGGCGGCGGTGACGGCGGCGGTGGCGGCGGCGCTTCTCCATTTAAAATCGGATGCAGGGATAGGTAAGCCCAGGCGGACTCCAAGAAGCTGTTTGAAGTGGAATCGGCCACTGCTGGCATCGAGGGAGAGGAAGAGAGAGAGAAACGAGAGACGGGTAGAGAGTGAGGGGGCGGGTCCTGACGACATCCGCGTCGGTCCCGAAATCTCGCGTTCAGATCTGTCCCGTCGATCAAGACGCGGTGGCGGCGTAGGCGGAGGCGGCGGCGGCTTCGGCGACGTCCACATAAATCCAGGCCGCGCTGGAGGGCGTCCTTGGTTTTATGGGGCTGCTCGCTGCCTCACTGCAGCCTGCGTGTTTCCCCGAATCGCCGACCCACTGTAGCTGCTCTCCTGCGAGACAATCTAGCTTCTTGTAGACTCTGTGACTGCGTTTTGAGTTCTCTTAGTTGTCGATACTTGCGCGCTGTGTGTGCCTATTTGTTTTTAATTTCGTCTTTCTTTTTTTCTTGTCTATGCTATCGTTTCAATTATTTTATACATGTTCTTGACCCTACTTTGTTGCTATCTATTTCATTTTCATTAACATGAGGAACTGTGTTTCGACCTCGTACCTTCTCCTTGCATTTATTTGTCTTTGTTCTTTACAGATATGTCAAAAATACTCTCTCTTCTTCTGGGATAACTCTTTTCTACTATGCAATTCAGCTGGCATCAGAAGGATCCCAAACATCATTCTTTTCGTTTAATTAATATCATCTTAGCGAATTACCTAGCAATGTGACTCTCTTCTTTGGGCTCGTATTACCTTGGGAATCGCGAATACTTCGCCTGCTTCCACATGCTCGACACTCCATTCCTCTCTCTCGGATCCGCGCTTTTCCCAAGGCGGGTGCAGTGCCTTCAGAAGCCGCGCCACGCCGCGCCATTCCTCCCTCGGAATCCCGGAGACATACCGGGCGGCGCCCGTACCTTTAAGTCGTCCGCGTTGCTGAATATGCAACTCCCGCCTTGCGCGCGCGCCACCACCCTTCTTTTCCTCTTGTCCCGCCCCACGCCTCCACACCAAACCCCACTCGCACGCCTCCACACCAAGCCCCGCCCCCACGCCTCCACACCAAGCCCCGCACCCCCCCCATACCAAGCCCCGCCCCCACGCCTCCACACCAAGCCCCGCCAGCACGCCTCCACACCAAGCCCTGCCGCACTACCGCCGCCCCCCTCCGCCCACACGCCGCACTGCCCCCCCCCGGCCCCGATTTATGCGACGATCGAAATCGGGGCGGTCGACGGAGCGCGACGCCCGCCTCGCAATATGCAAACGTACACGCTTCCGCACGATTGCACCCGTCAATCGCGCCGCAGATGCACATGCAGCGGGCTGGCGCGGGCGCGGGCGCGGCGCCGCGCGAGGGGGCCTGTCGGGTGACTGTGACGGCGGTGGCGGCGGCGGGGGGTGGGTGGGGTGGCAGTGGCGGGGACCGGGGATTAGGGGTATCGCGCGCGCGAAATGCACCGTGGGACTTCTTTGTCAGCAGTTCGCCCCCCTGCGTCACGCTGCCGCCCGTTCGTAGGGGCGTCCTGCACTGCGTTGCTGTTTCCAGGGCGAAGGGCACTGAGGGAGGGAGCCCGAGGAAGGAGATGACTCGGAGGTCGCGGAGAAAACGCAAAACCACTTTTAATACAAATTATATTAGTTTTGTTTTAAGTTCGAGATCTGATTGGTTTCTTGAGAAACGATTTTAACATCATAATAAAATTTGAAGTATAATTTAAAAGTTTAAAATTGGGTGATAGATAACTGATCATGAAAACGGTTACCAAATATACAATTTTAAGATACAATTCCAATGGGTAATAATATACTCGGTTACAAGGTGTAATGCAGATATATCCAGCGCACACTCCGGGAGGGGTAGCTCAGTGCATCAACTGATGTCACTGCAGCGCCTCTGACCGGGAGGTCCTAGGTTCGAGTTCTGACGGCGGCAGGATTTTCGACACTAGCTTTGCAGCTAGATCGAATTCAGTCGCTGTCTGGAGGAGAATTCTAGAGGACGGCTGCTCTGATCGGTAGTTTTCCGTGGTTTCTTCGATCAATACCAGGCGATGCCGGAGCAGTACTCTACCAAAACGGGCCACGCACCGTGCGCGATCTTTCTTTCCACTTTCTTGTCTCATCCTCTCCCCTTACACACACACTTACACTAACATGCACTACACTACCACATATTCCGGGAGACCGGTCGGGAGCTTAAAGCTCGTCTGGGTGGTGCTCCGCTGGTTGGAGAGTCCTGGTTAGGGGGAAACTCCACTAGCCGACGGTAGGTCGGCGCCGGATCTCGCCATCCAGCGGAGGAAGATCACCGCCATCTCCCAAGAAAAAACATGAACTACACTTACGGGAATAATGATCAAAGCCGTTGGCGCGCCCGGAAACACGAAAAAATCAATCAATCCAGCGCAGAATCCTCGCCTATTGCGCGTTTTGGAACATCCTACTCCCCACTATTGACTGTTGCGTCTTTTGCTATTTAGATTCAATGCAACGATGCAATGATTCACAGCTGTTAGAGGCGCTTTGGTCACGCAAAATTGAAACGAAATTCAGTTGTTACAATGGGAAATGCTCGCTCCTAGCTGTCGGAATCGTTTTGATCAGTTGACGCAAGCTTTCCTGCTCTCTGGTTGCTGTCAATCATTTTCGGAAACGACCGAACAGTTGTCCCAATATCGCAGCTAGCGGGAACGTTGATAGCTTTCTTAGCACTACGCTTAGATAACTCCGAAACAAAGAAGGGATGCGTATCCTTAATTTTTAGTGTAAAAAAGCCATTTACGTCCGTGAACACATCAATTCATTGATTGATTCATTGATTAATTTTTGTGGGTGAAGGGATTTTCTTAGTTAGTTTAGTAGTAAGGAGGATATTTTTTTAGGTAATTCTTCATACATTACACAAATTATTATTACACTTTTCACTGTATTTCGATTTAATAGACTAATGATATCCTCAAATTTGTAGAAAAACATATTATCATTTAATAATGTAATAAATTTCAATATATCGATTTTTACAGGTACGTTCATTAGTCACTTTCATGAAGTTACTGTTTTTCATACTGGGGTTAGAGGAGTTCCTCCTCCCTTTACTGATAAGATTTATTTGAGGGGATATTTTCCTCACCAGGTATCTCTTCTCCCCATCAGATCTCCGCAGTGTTTTCCGCCCCAGCCCGGCTTGTAAGTTAGTAAGTTGCTTGTAAGTTAAATTGTGGCTGCAAGGTGAGAGAATAGAACTCGGACTCGGATGGAAAGATTGTGCGACGGAAAACTAGCGCCCAGAGTAGTCGATTGCTAAAATCCTCCTACAGACTGCGGCTGAATTCGATCTATCTGGCTAGTCTCAAAAATCCACCATCATCGGGACTTGAATCTTCAGACCTTCTGGTCAGACTCACTGTAGAGACAATGGCAACGCTGGCAGTACAATACTTTGTAATTGCTTATTGAAGAATACCATGCATTTTATTCATGTCCCTTTTTCTTCCTGGGGATTTTTCTAGTTTCAGGGGATGCCGATTTCGACTATGCTACCCACCATGTCTCTCACGGGGACACATGTTAACCGTTACACTAATCACTGGCACACCAGCGAGCTCCTCGGTATACGTGCAGCAGACTCATAAGGCCTTCCGCGACTACACACATGCATGAAAGACTAGGGACAAACTATTACATCCGCAGCGGGCCTCGAACCCGCGACCCTTCAGACCGAGGCTCTTCAGGCTGAGTCGGCCCTCGCCCTAGCCCCCTTCGGCCATCCAGGTCGGCGAATTTTATTCATATCTATTTCCCTTTAAAGGCTTCTTCCTCCCCCAAAGGCCGAGTCGGGGTGCACCACAAGGCGCTGCTGTTTGCGGCGGAAGAACACCAGGCTGGCGGGGCCCAGGGGGGAGATCTTCGAGCCTTTTAAAAGGAGCTTCGCGCAAATGTCGAAGACGAAGGGTTCGCTACATTAAAAGGTCGTTAATGTCTTCACTTTTTCTAGACCCGAGTGCGGGAGAGATCTTCGATGGGGTTTCGTGGGAGGATCTAAATGGTCGAGATGGATAAATTAGTAGCGACGTGGAAGGGACTAATTGGAGATGAAAAGAAGCCATTTGATGATGCTGGATGACATCTGAAAAATCAGGACGAGACTGAAGACTGTAAATTCGTTCATTATTGTGGAGATGAGTGACTGACAAAAGAGATGATGACGTAGAGGCAAGAAATGAGAAATATATGCGAAGGCATTGATGATGACTGTAGGGGCTTGATGGAGAAGCGATAGTGGTCACGTATTGTGGTTACAGTCGAAAAAATAATAATTTGCCGTGGAGTCAACGATTGATACCATAGTATCCGACAGCATAAGGTAAACGTAGATGTAACAATGTCGATAACTGAAAAAAAAAAGATCTGATACGAATATGTTTCACTGCCAGCCGAATACAGCAGTAGTAACTAAAATAACTGAAGCGACAGAGATGAGTCCAGTGTTGTGAGCTGCCTGAACAGTGGCAGCTGCATTGTAGCTGGAGCCGCAGAAGGGATGTCGACGCAGGCAGCGACGCGTACGGCGGTGGCTCCCCTCGGCGATGGAGCTGTGCGGAGAGCTCAACGGGACTCGGCAGTGCTTACCCCCACCCACACCCCAGGCGTCGCTCCTGCAGCATCTACCACCGCCTCCGCTGCCTCCGCCCTGACACAGACGCCTCAACAGCCTCACCACCGCATCCATCACCGCCTGCACTACTGTCATTGCCGCTGCTACTACTGCCATTTCCTCAGCTACCTCTGTCTCTTGCTCCACCACCTCTATCACATGCACCACGCCCACCTCCACCACCACGCCCACCTTCACAAACACGCTCACCTCCACAAACACGCTCACCTCACCACAGCGTTCATCTCCACCTCACCAACACGCATACCTCCACCACCACGCTCACTTCACCACCACGTCCATCTCCACCCCCACCTCACCACCTTCACCACCACCATCACAACAACTTCAAATAGTACCATCATTACTACCAATGCCATTACCGCTTCCTGGATTTTCCCACTAAATACTTCCAATTCGTATGCGTTCCACTTTAAGCTTCACCTCTATTGCCAACATCATCCTCGTCAAAATCCAATTTCCATGTTACCTCAATGATTTTCATCTCCCCCATCCGCACCATCGCCTTCATCAACCTAACTACAATCACCACCACCTTCACCACGGTCACCGCATCCGTCACCCCCTTCCGCAGTCGGCGCGGCCGCCGGTGCCAGAGCCGCGGTTGGGCGGTGTGATTTGCCATCGATCACTGCACTAAGCTTGCGGCGGGAGGCAGGGGGCGGGGGGGGGGTGCAGTCCCCGACGGGAGGCTCTTGCGAGGGCCTCTGCTCTCGCTGCATCGCTCTGGCGCGCGCCAAGCGGCTGCTTCCCGTACGCTCCGGATTTCGCACTAGCGTGAATGATTTATTAAATTAATATTTTGTGTTTTATTATTACATATTCCCGTGTTCGATTCCTGGCCGAGGAAAAAAGAGAATAGTAGTTTTGCTTCATTGTCTCAGTTTCTTTAGCTGTGACGAAGAAAAGCTCAGGCAGGCGGTGTTTGCTAGTTGCGGTGAAGGGAATGCATCATGTTCGTCACGTGTCTCTCTTACCTCCCAAGCCTGCGAATTAACTTAAGCTCAGGCGCGAGGAACTCCGTTAACTAGCCGGCAGAGTTCGATAATCGACCAAAATGCCCAATACATTCATACATTTGTATTACAGATTTCAAATAATCTGCTTTGTAAATTCACTGGAGACAGGTTGAAAATATATTACAGAGGGTTATAATCTGGCTTCTAATCTTATCCCATCTAAGTTTAGGTAAAATTGGTTCGCTGTTTTCTTACTACTGTTTAAAATCTTTTATAAAATTTATAAAAAACAAATATTAGTTCTAAAATAGATGTTGATGATTATGTTTTGTATTAAGCAAAATAATAAGGTAGTATTACATTTATTAGAGTACATGCGAATTATCACCACTACTCGAGTGGCGTTTGTGCCTTAGTTTTGCTACGTTAGCATGCAATAAGAGGTATTTCATGCGTTTATTATCGCAACAGAAGATGAATGTTACAGTTTTAAAAAATATTATATATATTATGTTAAAAAATGAGGAAGAATAATCAATAAAAATATCACTAATCTTTCCTAATTAGTATCCGTTTTTTTCTTGATTTTCACCTCTATTTTTACGTCCCCACAAAGATCAAAATAGTAATTACAATATATTTTTTAATTCAACATGGCCTTTTATTACCGATTTAATTCTCGTACCATGCAAACACTCTGTTTTTAAAATATTTTTATCAATCCGTATCCACACGGTACTGCTAATTAATTATCCTTCTCATAAACTGACAGAGCCAAATCTTTTTTATGTGCTTTCAACGAGCAACTGAACAAGAATGATTATTAACTCTCGACTCTGGTAATTTATGTTACCGTTGCTAGATGAAACTTTCTTCCTCTGATTCATCTCAATGGAAAACAGCAATATCGTATCAATTTGTTTCGTTCATTGCAGTCGCTTAGCACAAAACATTAAATAAACTCGTCTTACAATTAGCTATAAATAATATTTATGCTTAATCTTCCAGTGATATTCTAAAGTAGAGCACTGGTGTCAATTTTTTAGTTCTATTTTCAATAATAATTCAAATACTGAGACAATGTTGTAAACAAGTTTTTTTGGCATATACTTATCATAAGACCTAGTTAATAATCCACTTTGTCATTTAAATGTCTTGGTAAAAAATGGTTTTATATATATATATATATATATATATATATATATATATATATATATATATATTCCATGAACGAGATAAAAATCATGTTTACTGTTAATCAGTATACGAGATATTTTGTGCTCTCAATCTGCTTTCAATTTTGACCCGTAAATATTAAATTCGGGCCTCTACGCCTAGGAAGCAAGATCTTCTGTTTAGAAGGTGCTAAGTAGAAATTGCTTCTAATGAGAATCTTCTACCCGGTGGCACTTCCGCCCTCGCCCTCATCACCGCCCTACGAGCTTGCACCCCCCCCCCACCTCCCCATCACGAGCTCCCAGGCCGTGTCGTCGGCCTAAGTATTATAGGAAGAGCGGGTCGCATGCCAGGGAGGTGGGTGGAGTAGGGCGGGGCGGGGCGGCGCGGGGCGGCGCGGGGCGGCAGTTACGCAGACGAGCAGCGATAGCACAGAAATAGACCGGGCGGAAAACGGGAGCGGGACGACTTAGTCTTAACTATGTGTTTACATTCCACCTATCCCCGAGGATTAGGCTCCCCCTGCCAAGTCGAGGGTACACGTTAGTTATCACACTTGTGGACCACCCCTGGCTCCCAAGTTTCTCGGCTTCCCCTCCATCAATAGTGTCTGCGAGGAGAAACGAGCGTGAAAGAATTAACATTTAAGTCGTGCAGATTTAATGTTCCTTCGTGATCTTGATAGGTATGGTGTCGAGGTACCGTCTCACGTTGTCTTGAAATGCATTTTTAGAGGTTTTTAAAACATCCCATGGTTTTGTTTATGATATTAATATGTTTTGAGCTGTAAATTTAAAATTAGTTAATAGATTAATTTAAAAGAGAAACTTTTTAGTTTTTACACATTTTTTTCTTAATTCTTACTAATTTTTTTTGTCTTTGATATATTTCGTGATTTTTTTCTATAAGTCACTTTTCTGGTGGTGAAGAAGCGAACGAAATTATTTACAGATTTTTCATTTTATTTACATGGTCTGTTTGACATTAGTCAAGAAGTATTCTTATTTGTAATTGATTTCAAATATTCTGAATTTTTGACACAACTTAATTCACGGACCAACACGGAGTTGCAATGTTTGTTGCTTACACAATAAAGTAAACTTTACTGTGCCTTGCTCACTACAACGGATTATCATTTACGCTTTTCAATTTTATACGTTGACATAATATGCAGACCTTCTTATTATAAGAAACCGTTACCTTACTATATGGATATGGTAGAACGTTTTAACTTGCTAATAACTTGAAATAATGTTCCTTGTAAGCTCCGCGCTGCATAACCCACTATCACTTGATCGTGTTCGGCGAACCCCAAGACAGTAATCAGGCCAGGCTATCCCGCTCTATTACGGAGAGCTGTTGCAGAACACATTCCTCTCCTGGGCAGCGGGAAGGACATGGCGAATGAGGGTGCAAACTGTCCATAGGGGCGTACTAAGCCTTCTAATCACCATCGTCCTCGAATCGCCTCTCGGGGAGCTGGGTGGTTCAGTGGAGGGTTGGGCGGGAGGGTGGGTTTACACACTCCTGTCTCGTGGGCCGGTGCCTGGTCTCCTGGCAACGTGCGCCACCCCCCGTTCGTCCGCCCACCAGTCGCGCACCCGCCCTACCGCTCATCCACCCCCCACCGCCCCACCGCCCCACCGCCCCACCGCCCCACCGTCCCACCGCCCCAGTACTTTCGCCCACGCCCCCCGCCCCCCGCCCCACCGCCCCACCGCCCCACCGCCCCACCGCCCCACCGCCCCACCGCCCTACCGCCCCTCCTCTTACCCATTGAAAATGCCCTCAAAACAGTTGTAAACCGGCCGCCCAAACTGATCGCAATTGCCCAGCCGATTTCTCTCTCTTCTACCTTTTACCTACTGTCTTATTCGTGTTACTTCACTCGTTCTTTCACTCGTCCACCATTCTGCAGGTTCCTCACTTTCAAAGCCCATTCTCTCTTCGCAGTTTCTAAGTGCTGACGCTCGTCAACCTTCGCATCCTCCCAATTTCCGCACGCGTTTCTTCCCATTTCCAATGCATCAACCTTACATTATTCCTCTTAAGCATCGTCCCTAGCATGATTCGTTCAATTGCCTGTTGGAAGCCTCAATACGTTGCCAACTATTCTCTCAACTAACGCACCCGGAGTGTCCCGTCCTGCCCTTCCGTCGCCCCGCCCAGCGCGCCCACGTGCCCGCGCCGAGGGGCAGGCGCGTCGGCGGCTGTTGAGGCGAGGCGAACGGGCGCGTAGGTGGGATGGAACAAGGGAGCCATCCACTGAGCAACGTGTGCGTAAAACCGACCACGCCGGAAATTAAGTTAATAGGTGGAGACTACGCTTTCACGTTAGTGCGTCTAACCATTATGTAGCTCGCACGCCTGCGCCCGCCCGCCCGCCCGCCCGCCCGCCCGCCCGCCCGCCCGCCCGCCCGCCCGCCCGCCCGCCCGCCCGCCCGCCCGCCCGCCCGCCCGCCCGCCCGCCCGCCCGCCCGCCCGCCCGCCCGCCCGCCCGCCCGCCCGCCCGCCCGCCCGCCCGCCCGCCCGCCCGCCCTTGTTCGGCGCGACGGTGGGAAGGGCAGGGCCCGCTGCTGCCCCCGTGCGCTTTACAGGCGCCCCGAGTGCTCAAAGCGATAATAGGAGCGCTGCTCCAATTTAAACGGTAGCTAATTCATTAAGAGGATCTATGCAGCGCGCTGCCATTTTTATAATGAACACAACTTCACCCTCCCTTTTCTCATTGTGTACGTGGAACGAAACAACCTTCGCTAGGGATTTTCCCAAAGAGAATCGGAATTGTGGAAAGTTTTCGTGTTATTATCAAACCCATTCCCGCTTTGGTTATTGCTGTCGGCAAAAAGCAATTACACGAAGGACATGAAAAATGTTTATAGCATGAATTGAGCATTCAAACGCATTGAGATCCATGTTTGTTGCTCTTTTTGCTGGGATAGAACTGTAAAAAATGGCAATTTGAGAGTGCAGGTACGAAGGCGTTGAAAATCAATATGAAGCTTATAGACTTTTTAATACAATAAGAAATAATTTTCCATTTCGAGTCGTTTTATTGGCATTCCAGTATCATTCCACAAGATTTCCTCAGGAAATTGATTGTAAATCGCAGAATTATTATTACGAATGTACTCGTATATAAGTGTATACCTGGTGTTCCACCGACTATGTTCACGATATCGATATACAATTTTCGCTCAACAATGAGAAATCATGGGGAAGTAATAAGTTGTAAAAATCTTGTTCGTAATATTTTTAGTTTTTGAGAAATTTAATTATATTTGATTTTTTTTTTCAAATAGAACTACACGATTAATTTTTCCCTCATTTATGGTGAGATTTCTACATTGCGGATAACTTGTTCAATGACGTATATTGTAAGCGCCTAGTGAACGTTTGCATAGTTTTATAGCAAAACGACACTCATCAGCGTATACTGCAGAGATATTTAATGGTTTTATAAGAAAAATCCCGTCACATCAATTTGCCCCAATGCCAAAAGTTTCCTTGTGTGAAAGTGAATAAAACATTAAAACTGATATGACATGTTTAAGGAATTTGAGGACATTGGTGATTCATAGTTAATTTCCATGTATTTTTCTATCTAGTATTGTTTTTCTCTTATTTTCCTTTCAGTATTTTAATGATTGTTTTCGTGTTTGTTTAATTTAACAAAATACTTTATGTTTGTATAATTGAAGAAATAGACTTATGATTTCGACCATTCTTTATTCCAGTAAATATAAGAATGCACTTCTTAGAAGGATTTTCAAGTAATCAATCTAACGTTAACATTGTATTTAATCATTTTTGACTTTTACCGAAGTCAGTAGTGTGCAGTAATGTGTAGCATGTCAACAATTTTATTACGGAACTCTTATTTGTTTGTTTATTAGAAGTTATATCTCATTTAAAATGCATGTAAACAATTTTATTACAGAACTGTAGCATGTCAACAATTTTATTACGGAACTCTTATTTGTTTGTTTACTAGAAGGTATATCTCATTAAAAATTATTATGTACCAGATATTTCTCTCAACATTGTCGCATAACCATGGATGTAGTTTTAAGCCTCACGAATCATGATACTCAAATTCTATTTCCTGTGCTGATAAAGATTGCATTGGGCGGCCAATTCTTCGGAGCCACGCGGTCGCATGACGTTATCTATATCATACGTAGACCTCGGATTTTTGGACAAACGCCTATTTAGTTGCTTTAATATATTGCTGAAAATAGTTGCAGATGATTACGAATAATGAAAAAATAGATCTACTGAAAGCATCAAATAGTGCCTAAAATCTCCTAAAACGATGATTGAAGCCTATTTTAATTTCTTTGCCTAAATCTGCCTAAAACAAGTAATTTTGATGAATTATTTTAATTACTCATTTTTAAAATTTGTTTTACCGATACGCAAAAGCTTCCCCTAATTTCCAGTAACGTGAATACGAAACCTGATCGAGTGCACACCGAAATCTCTCACCCAACACACCGAACATAAGGAGCTCTGCAACTCAAAATAAAGATGTTTCACTCTCGTCTCCGATCAGCAAATACACTCCCGGTGCAGCTGCGCTGTTTACAGGTTGAAAATGAAATATGTGAAAGAATGAAGGAAATGAAAATAAATGAAAGTGAATAAAATAATATGTTTGTAGTCGATATCATAGAAGCAAAAATACTAGCATTTCCTGAAAAAAAAAAAAAAAGGTCCTTAATTTTATCCTATTGTGACCAGTTTCAGATGCCGTTAACGTAACTTTTCATGTCTAATGATTTTGAAATGCCCGTTTAATCATTTTGTAACCTATTTAAGTCCTAAAACGTCACTTTTCATGTCTAATAGTGCCTAATTTCTTAATTTTGTTACTATTTTAGGTGCCTAAATCATCACTTTTTGTGCCTAAAATTCTAAAGTTTAATCATAAGGAGTGACGCGGAGTAATGAGAATGCAGTTGGTATGCTTATTATGAGAAAAGGGGGGAATAAGACGGTGAAATATTTGCTTTTTTAGTGAACATCAAAACCAATTAATTTTCTTCATATTATTCCAGAATTCATGGATATCAAAGGAATCGTGAGACATCTTTCACATGACCGATGGCTGCATGGTTTTCTTTCAATTTCCTCGCACATTTGACATTAGTAATCTAGATATGTATTTAATCAAAACCAGTCAATTTATTACTCTCGATGAAATGCAATATGATTTCAACTTTGTGTCCTTTTCATTCTAGTTTCTATTGTTTCGTTATCCACACTGGTAAAAGATTGAGTACATTGAACCTTAAATGTATAATGTATTTCTTTTCTTACATTCCTTCCTTCGTCTAAGTCGTTCATGGGCGTTTCCCCATGAATCATTTGCAGCATAAATTGTTCTCACGTGTGACAGGTGCTTATTTAGACAATCTCACATCTCTTGATCTCAGTTGGTAGATACTTAAATCTGGGCTTCCAGATGTTTCCACCAGACCATTTCACAAATCGATAAATCTGAAATTTAAAGTACGCGCTGTTTTATACAATATACGTACATTATTTTCAAAATATTTAAAGTCGTGCATCCCCGCATTTGATTTGTTTTAAAAGTATTTATTTAACCGTGCAAGACTCGCTGATCACGACAGCGAGACAACAGTATTTTGTGACGCAATGTGTTAGCTTACATTTTATTCAACTACCGCAATAAAGTATATTAATATTAAATTTTATATTTCGATAATCGGATTAATTTTGATTCTGTATCTAATCCACAATGTAATATTTTCCCACTCATTGTGAAAATAATATAACAGAATTATATTTATTTGTTGCTCAGTGACGTTCCCAATGACAAACACAGAATCCCATCATCATCATCGTCGTCATCATCATCATCATCATCATCAAAATCTTAACTTTGTTAATGTTACACATTCCTTTTTTTTATTAATTTGCCTCGTATGGAATCTGGAGAGCGTGACTAAGAATTCAGCAACGATATATAATTGGCTGTCCGGGAGTGTTTTGTCCTAGGCACAGTTGCCAACGTTTCGGTCGTCACGCTGCACCCTTTCATTTCACCGAGAAGAATTGTAGTAAGACAGCCGAAACGTTGGCAACAGTTCCTAGGACGCAGTGTCTCCCGGACAGCCGAATATCTATTGACTTCGGCCGTGGAAGCCCAATACTTTCATCCCAGCAAGGAGTTTCCGCATACCTTGCAAGTATCACTCCTCGGCCTCCTTACCTTTCTCTCCGGTCTACCTTCCTCATTTCGTAATTGTGCGCATTGTGATTCCGCTCAGGTCGGAGCTAGGAACGTAACAACGTACCTCGGAAGAGACTGCATGTTTCCTGGTTCCTCAGCCCCATCCCCTCTCTCACCCCCTCCTCCTCATCCTCACCTCGCACCGGGAGCGGTAGCTCAGTGCATCAACTGATGTCACTGCAGCGCCTCTGAGCGGGAGGTCCTAGGTTAGAGTCCTGACAGCGGCAGGATTTTCGACTCTAGCTTTTCAGCTAGGTCGAATTCAGTCGCTGTCTGGATGAGAATTCTAGCGGCCGGCTGATCTGATCGGTACTTTTCCGTGGTTTCTCCGATCAACACCAGGCGAATGCCGGAGCAGTACCCTACGAAACGGGACACGGACCGCGCGCGATCTATCCTTCCTCTTTCTTATCCTTCCTTATCCCCTTACATACACACACTAACATGCACTACACTACCACATATTCCGGGAGACCGGTCGGGAGCTTAGAGCTTGTCCCGGCTGGAGCGGTGCCTCGCTGGTGGGAGAGTCCTGGTTAGGGGGAAACCCCACTAGCCGACGGTAGATCGGCGCCGGATCTCGCCATCCGGGGGGCGGGAGATCACCGCCATCTACCGAGAACAAACATGCACTACACTAACGGGGCTAATGACCAAAGCAGTTGACGTGCCCGGATACACGAAAAATCAATCAATCAATCCTCACCTCGCATCGTCGGCGCAGTCGCGAGCGGAGGCTCGCGCGGCCCTCCGCGTCGACCTCTCGAAATGACTGCCCTTGCTCTCCCCCAGGCCGGGGCTGCGGCGCGTCGCTATGCATGCACGAAAGGGGGGAGGGAGGAATATGGGGAAATGGGATTAGTGATGTTCTAGAAAATAATCGTGTTTGTATTTTGGACAGGATACGATGATGAGTAGATGTAGATGATGTCGACGTATAGAGCATTGACACTTTCGTGTGTTGGTGATGGTTTTCGGTGTTGGTACTTCGACCGAAGGTGCTTAGCTTTGATAATGGAAATGGAGAAAAATGGAATGGTTCAAGTAATGGAGATAATACACATTACCATTTAAATAATTACTATAATTCGATGAGGAAATTTTGAAACAGGTGCTCATCACCTGAAATTACATGATACTGAATCACCTGCTCTATTAGAATGAAAATTAATGAGATTAAAGGCCTTGTAGATATAAGTGAAATACACTGTAGAAACTATCGGCTGAAAAACTACAGTCCAATGGTCAAATGCAATAAAAAATAATAAATGAAAACAGAATATTTTATGAAGTTAGTGACTCCGACATAAAAAAAGTCGATAAGCTTTGGTCAGATTAGCTTGAATAAATATATGATTACAAAGTTATTGTAACAGTAGAATTTTCTTATGGTTATTTGGGGAAATTTTGGGGAAAAATCCGCGGTGACATCTGGCACGAAAATAAGATCCGTTTATCTGCAATATCCAGAAAATGTCTTGACAGCAGCGATTGCACAACGCGCAGTGGTAATAGTGAAGAGCGCGGTTAGCGAAAGAGCCGAGCATGTTATCGACTGGAGAGGGAATCCCACGTCTAAAACGTCTTCCGTCGCCGCCAGTCGCCGTCGCTCGATTTTCAATATTCCGCGAGTTCGCCGCGTCCACCGCGAGGGGAGGGGCGAGGGAGGGCCGGGGGCGCTGCGGTCACAGGGCGGCAGACGAGGCCCGGAAGTCGCCGTCGAGGGCGGCACGTCGCGGCCCGGCGCGGCCCGGCGAGCAGCGCGCCCGGCATGGGGCCCCCCCCACCGCCTCCCGAAGCGTCGAGCGCCCTCGCCGTCGCCACCAGCCCCGCCGCCCCGCCCGGTTCCGGGCGCTTCCCGCAACCCCTGGCGCTTTGGGTCGCTCTCCGTGTCCACGTCGACGGCTCTTCGTATGCCACCCCCGTCAGGGTAGACTAATACACAAGCAGACTAAGCACAGACTCAAGGCAACATAATTTTGTATTATTTATTTATTTATTTATTTTACGTCGAAAAAACCGTTAAAACTGCGTATGACGTGCTATGGTGAGAAGTGAATTCTGTGCACATTTTCAAAATTCTGTGATCCCTACACTAAGTCTTATACTACTTAAATTTTGAATAAAAAAAACCACTCCCATGTAATAAAATCTATTTTCAAGAATAAATAAGCAATAAATTTTGGGCTCTTATCCATGATGTCCTTTGTCAAGGAATAATACTTCCCGCCGCAACAACATGGAAACGATAATTTGAATAACTATATTTTCCAATGAATTCTAGAAGACGTGCACAGATAATGAAATTACATTTATGTCCAGAAGCGAAACAAGGGGCCATCTTAGCATTTGCTCAATGGATCAGGGAAACTGGACGACTGGGATCAGGGATCACAATGGATCAGGGAAACTGGAAACTGGACGTATTAATTCATAAACATTGAAAATGTATTTGTTTGTATTTCAGTTGCTAATGTTATAGTTTATTTTCAATGCGCGTGTTCGATATTTCACTATTATTTGGTGGCTTCTTAGTGTGGTCATGCTTAGAGCCGCTTGCGATATTAATTTTGTCCTGCACTGCCGTCACACTCGTTGCTCCAGTCGACTGTCTGACTGCAACATGTCTTTTGTTACATCTTTCCGCCTCGGTATCTGTGATGCAAGGTTTTCTCTACTTTTACTATTCTTCTTACTTATTCTTCTTATACTATTTTTTTGCCAATGCTGTCATGAACCTTGTGTCTCATTGTGGTATATTATTAACTTATTTCTCCTTGCCTGATTTCTGACTGCTGAACGACTGATTTTTTTAAATATACTGTTTTCTTTATAGCCGTTACTTCTGTTTATTGAATGTTCCTTAATTTTTTTTTTTTTTCTATTTCGCCGCTTCACATCCACTTGCTTGAAATTCTCATCTCCATCCTGTTCACTTCAATGTCCCATCTGCCCCCTTTCCCTCCGACCTTCCCGTCTTCTCCTCACTTTGACCTCCTCTACACATTCTCCGCCAAAGACGACGCGATGAGAGTCACGGCTCGATTCAGCCTCGAGGTTTTCGCAGGCTGCGGGTCGCGTGTGAGTTGCCCGCCTCACTTTCTGCCCCGCGCACGAGGTGTCGCAGTGTGGGTGAAATGACACCAAAAGCATGAGTGGTATATTGCTCTCTCATTTCGAAAGTAATATTTTAGTACACTGAAGTTCAAAAGTGAAAATATTTTAATTTTATTTATGTAACAACATGTTTTTAATATAAGCGTTGGCAAATATAAATCGCTATATATCAAGTATAGTGATCCAATAAATCTTCATCCGTTAATTCATTGTTGCTTAGAAAAAAAATTCATCGTTGCAAATTAAGGCTAATTATTACAGCTCACATCCGTGCAATCGAACAATATTTATGTTCAACGGACAAAAGGGAAAACTCTCCCACACCGCGTACACATCACCAAAAGATTGACGACCTGCCCGCGAGTGGGATGACCTGATTGAATGTAAACACTTTGCAGTTCGTCCCCGACTCGCGAAACGCACAGCCCGGTGCGTTTCAGAGGGAAAGAGGGAGAGAGAGAGAGAGGCAGCGATCCGTGTGTCAACAGAAGATAGCGAATCGCGCGTTTGCAGAGCACGGCGTTTGTATCGAGCGTATTGCTCTGGAAGCATAATCTACGCGGGCGGGCGGGCGACGGGATCCTCACAAGGTGCAGATGGAGCACCCTTTGAGGGCTCGCTGAACTGTTTGTGGAGCGGGTTAGGGTTTAGCGTAACTTAATATAAACACGCCGCGCCAGCGCGCGGGTCGGCTGCTCCGGCGGCCGGCGCGGCGTCGTCTGCGTCGCTGCGACGCGGCCACCCTCGGGCCGCCCGCTGCTCTTGCTGCTGCTTGCAGGTTTGTCCGTTTCGAATCTTAGAAGTTAAAGCTTGTGATGTTAGGGGTATGCTTTGGGACCACTCAGAATTTGCATTTCGCACTAGCGAATTGAAATACAATAAGTGATCGTAATCAAACAAATATATCTTCTAATGTCGCTTCAGATGTTAATAAAACGGTTTTCTTGTGAATCATGCTCTCTGTAAATCATGTGAACTTTTCCTTAAATCATTCATGATCTTATTTAGAGGACTGAGATATAATTTGGCAATGCCTAGCTGAAACGAGCGGAAATTGGATGGAAATCTTTCAATGAACTTCTACAATAACTAAAATATTGATGAAACATCCGAGAGTTAACAATTTTACTGGCAGTACATTCACAATATCTTACGCAGTTTTTATTCATGTTATTGCTGGTGTTTAGAGATTTTTTTCAATTGCAGTCAGACTGACTTGCAATCAGACTGAGCCTTCAAGAGAAGAGAAAAGATATGTTTCTGGCATGAACATGGATATATAGGAAACATACGACAAATATGATTGAAATTCGAACAGTAATAATGAAACTGAATTATTTCACTTTCAATTATACTAAAGCTTCTGAATGTATTTAAATATGTATGTTTTTATTTAGCTTAATAAGTACTTTTTCAAACATTTACGCTTTTCAGATGTTTTTTGACTAAACGAGTAGTTAAAAGCCACATTAATTATTATCGTATCAAATATCTCTTTACTGTGAAATACAACATTTTTTAAAAATATTTTTGTTTCAAATTCTGTGTGTTGAGCAACGAAGAAAAAGTATTATGAAAGGTACATAATGTCACAAATCTGTCTTTCAAAAATAATTTTTTTAAATAAACTACCCTTTTGAAAAGAAGGGCGCAAAATACCACAACAATCAACTCACGGTAATCGTTGCAAGGCTTGGCACCTGCAATGTCTCCGAAGCCGAATGCAGATCAGAGATTTCAATCCTCACGTGGCCACATCCTCCGAAAGCCCTCCATTGAGGCGGGGTGACACAAGGCTACTACAGTTGGAAAAGGGCGTGGTTCAAGGCATGGCATTTAGAGCGTGGCGGGTTGAACGCAGAGGGTAGGGCGTGGCAGATAGGGGAGGCGAGCAGAGGCGGGAGGATAGAAACAGAGGCGGACGAATAGAGACGGGCGAGTAGAGACGGGCGAATAGAGACGGGCGAATAGAGACGGGCGAATAGAGACGGGCGAATAGAGACGGGCGAATAGAGACGGGCGAATAGAGACGGGCGAATAGAGACGGGCGAATAGAGACGGGCGAATAGAGACGGGCGAATAGAGACGGGCGAGTAGAGGCGGGGAAGAGAGACGTAGGGACGGGAGCTAAAAAAGGGGAGAAGTGGTTACGAGAGTGCGAGGAGGGGCGCGAGACGGCCGTAGCTGCGCGGCGACGCGTATTTTGCCGCCGGGCGCGCCTTCCGCAGGCGTGGCGAGGCGAGCACCCGTCCACAGGCCACCGCACTCCGCTCTGCAAACGCGGCGTCGACGGCGCGGCAGCCGAAGGGAGTGGCCGCCGCGCCGTCGCCCAGAACGGGACAATGATGATGATTCCCCGAGGGCCGGCTCTGAAAGATGGCTGACGTGTTTGCCGATGTCATTTCCGCCGAGAGAACGACGTTTCCTGTTTTACGCGCAGCGGCGCTCTGGGTGGGGCGATGCCGTGAGGTGCGGGACCACGCTGCGCGTAGCGGAACGGGCTGTGTGGGGGCGTGGAGGACCGGAGCGGAGAGGCTTGATTGTGACGGCTAGCGGGGGGAAGCGTTAGGGGATGGGACTTACCAGGGGTGAAATATATTTATAAAAGATAGAGGACGACTGTAGAGTCGACGCATACGATAGTGAATGCATAAAATAAAGTAACGGATGACAACGGTAAGTGTTGGACAGTGGACGCTTGACAACTTGGATACTTAATAACAGTAGTTGCGATAGGCTTGTGTGTCAGAGACGGGGAAATGCAGTTGCAACGAAGAAATCGTGGATAGTTGTTGATTTGAAGCTTTGGAAAGAATTAGACGGTGAAGAAACGGTTTGTCAACACCATTGTACCATTAGATAGCATTTGGCGTTTCCAAAATTACTACAGTGCCTGCTTAAAATAAAAAAAAATATATTGCAAGTATTAATTATTACAAATATATCATAACTTGAATGCTAAATAATGTGTACAATATTTTGATATTTTGTAATATTGTGATGAAAAAATAAAAATTGAAGTTTTCGTTTATTCTCGTAAATATGGCACTTACAAGGTGTTAACACTGAAAAATGCCACCTATATGACCCGTGTACGTCGATTTATCTTGAGTTTTTTCGGGGACGTTCCTGTACTGCGGTATCTCGTCGACCTTTCTAAAATCCATCCTTGTTAATTGCTTCACCCACCCATGAACAAGGAGAAAAGGTCTCTTACCTACCGACGACGCCAGTAAAAGTCGGCTCCTTCCTCTCAGCGAGACCCACCCCCAGAGGACGGGCGGGCGAGTGGGTGTTTCATATCGATCGCCCTCGCGATCGCACGGGCGGCTTCAGCTAGAGCAGGGGGAGACTCGACAGCCGTACTAGTTGTGTAAAAATTGCATCACATAAAGTCATTAACTCGTTTATTTAGTTCTAATGGTGGCCAATTAGAGCTCGTTGTACGCTAAGTGGTATGCTATCAAAATTTAAAACGTTCCGACTAATTGGGCGAGCCGCCGCCAGAGTGCAGTTACCCGGCTAATGACGTCATCCCCTACTGCTCATGGACTGGGAGAGACTATGCATATTCATAGCGTCGCTGGAGCTGCCGACCGGTCCCTTGTCCCTGCCCCGCCCCCCCCTTGATATTTTCCTTCCGTTCCCCCTTTTCCCCCCCCGGCAGTCTTTTCCGAGTCTCTTCTTGTTTTATTTATCGATCATTTCAATTGGAGCAAATTATTTTTGTTCGGTTTCCGGTTTAGTGGCGGCTCTTACTCATTTCCAGGCTGCCCTCCATCAGATTTATTCGCCGTATGAATGTTCCGCCGAGGGGGCGCGTGCGGGCTCCGGCCCTACCTGCGTGGCAGAAGGGCCGCACCCGCGCGCTGCTTGTTTGTACACGAGAGCGAGCCTTTTATGTATTGATTCGAAAATTTAAGCTCGCTGCCGGATGTGAATAGGCGTTTTCGAGAGCTCTTTCAGCGGGCCCACGCGAGCATGAAAAGTTTACTCGCCGATTCCGAAGTGTTTCTCTGTATCGTTCAACAAAACTTGCTTTCACTTCAATTAACGTCGCACGTATTGTTAAAAAATACAAAAATATCCCTGCAATCGTGCCATGCAAATTTATAAACTGTAACTGATTTATTAACTCAAAGTTATATATAAGGTATTTGCTTGTAATGATATTCTTTGACATTGCCTTTACATTAAAACCTCTGTATTTTGGCGCAGCCATTTTTAATTTTTTTCTAAGTTAAAGGTGATTTAAACAACCCATCCGCCACTTTTCGGTTCATTGATTCAAAATCAGGATTCGCAGTTTTTTGCTCCCGAAAATGGCACACTTCGTACGTGTTGAATGGTGTTCTTCACAAAAGCTCTTTGTGAATCTACTGCCATTACGAGTGACCCCAATACGAAGCACCTGAAAAAAAAAATCGCCCATGGTGGTGGGTTCTTTTATTCTTTCACTCTCTCTCTCTGAAAGAACGTGGTTCGTATTCGAGGTAACCTCATACGCTGTGCAATGCAATCGGCCAAATCGTGAAAGATGAGGCCGTGGGTTAGCCCCTGTTCATGAGTCGTTATTGATCTCCACTTGTTGTCATCAGTGGGATAGCCAGCTCGATACAAATGGATCCAACACGGCCTCCACTGTTCGCATTGCCCTCGTAAATAAATTCAGATACAATGCGGCGTTGACAGCGTGACTAGTCGTATCGCGATATACTGAGTAAAATACCTGTTGAAACTCGTAAAAATGCTCTTTGTGAATTTGTGTAGAATGAAAAGGCTGGGGCATTGCCGTATTTTGGGCTTTCTAGTGCAGACAGTCACACAACATACTTGTAAATAAATATTTCTGAATTCAAAAAAATGTTCATTTCAATGAGGATTGTTGCGTTTGTTTGCAAAAACCAGTGCTTTTAACATCAATTATTATATTATATGAAGAAACAAAAATATGTGAAGATTTAAAAAATCTACTGACATTGAATGCATACGTTGGAAATTTATGCTTTTTAAAGGATATAAATACTTGAATACTAGAATAAGTGAAAAAATACAATTTTTTCGTAATGTTATGAGTGTACTAGGAATATAATGTTACGTGCACCTTCATTTTTTGAAGGGATTATTTATTCATCAAATAGAATCGTGCACCTAACTACGAAATAAATGTATATTTGAAGCTGTTTTTTCTAAATTTTGTAATAGTAGACCTGATAAATCGTGAACTGCCTTCCTTCCGTAGCTTCATACTTTCAAAATGAATGCCGAAACAAATCTTACTTTTTCAAGCCTATTGTAACGTCGTGGGTAGGGATCTACACCACAAAGAGACACGAGTGGGTATTTGCAATTTATTTACAATAAATTATGTTCAGGAACTGAAACCTCACTCTAAGGCGTTTGTCGGAGATACCTGCCGCAGCCCCCCTCTCCCAACACGCACCTTGCGCCCGCGCCTGCGAGTAGCCAACTCGGCTGATTCGCAACTGGGTACCTCATGTGCCTCGGCAGACCATCTGCCCTGAAGTATAAGGCATACGTCACCGTGTCCGAACCTCGAACACCTACTCGTGCCTTCAGCACTTCCGCGCCAGACTTGGCCGGACAAGTTTTGCGATGTTTTGCCGCGAGGGAACTAGAAACGTTACCCCCCGAATGGTCCTGCGACGCACCTTAATATAGGCCCGAGTCACATGACCTCCTACGTCATCTGCCCCCCACGCACTCGTCTTGAAGCGAGTGTCGCATTTTGCCCGGCGTCTGGGTTTCCGTGAGGGGTGGCCTTTGTTCGGGAGCCTACTTGTATATTTGGTTCCGTCATCCCCATACATTGCAACTCAGGAGCAGGGAGTCAAGTCTGTGATGCTACACTATTGACCATTTAAGAACACATTACATTTGGAAGCTCTCTGTCGCAATGCGGAACATGAATGTGCTCGTAAGAGTCCGTATCGTTTCAAATCTCTTGGTGGAATACCCTATTAAAAGGACGGCGGGCTCTGCCTTGCACAGGAGCGTCTAACGGCGGGGTTTTTCCGGACAACTGGCCCGCACCTCGGGATTCGAATGTGCGCGTCCCTCGCTCTCAGCTCACCGCTCCCGCTCACCCCCCCACCCCCGAGCTCCTTCCTCCGATCTCCTCTGCTCGCCACATCCTTCCCGCCGCTTCACCTCCACCACTCCCTGTTCACCGCTTCACCTCTCGCACATCCTCCACGCTGCTCTATTTTCACCATATTCAACTTGCTACTCCATCGTCTTCGTCACTCCACTCCTACCACACTTTATGTACCACATCGCCTCCTTATTCCGCCAAGATTTCCCTCCGCATTCCTGGCATAACCCCGCCACACCGGCCTCGAAGGGTAGTTGACACAAGTACAAGATGATGTTTCAACTACGCCAACTTGCCTTGTCGTATGTCTCAATGTGCCCAACAGCACTGCTACCTCAGCATCTGATCTCCGAGCCGTTCGGCCTCACCGAATTTTTCTGATAACCACGAGTGAATTTTCCCTGCCACAACTCCTTCCCTATCGTCTCCCCTACTTCAAACGAACTCTACTATCCTTTATTCATTCTCTACTTAGAAATCCCTTTTCTCAACTTCACATCCGTTTCGCCACAATCCATTCAACTCTCCCTTTTCCGTTTCTGTTCTCTTGAATTTTACCGTCCCCTTCTTTCCATGCCCTCTCTTTATGGATCATCTTCCCCCACGCTTCACCCCTCACCTACTCCACCGTCTTCCCCGCACCGCTCTCTTGTTCGCTTCAACGCTTCCTCGGCCGCTCATTTTTCCCGCGCGTCGCTTTAAGAAACCGTTCAGGTTTGCGAATTCCCTCGGATGGAAATTTCCCTCGGAATATCTCCGCGGAGGCGGACGACCAATCAGGAATTCAGATTCCGTACTCGAATCAGCATTGGGAAGCGTTCAGGCTTGACCCGTCCGGAAGCGCGCGCGGGCAGGCGACTTCGTGAGAGGTGGCGCGGGCGGCGGAGTTGACGGAGGCGGCGCAGGGGTGTGGGGGCGGAAGCGACGGAGCCGCGGAATGTAGTAGGGGAGGCGGTCGAATACGACAGATGGAATGAGACGGCAGATGCGATGAGGGAAAGAGGGATAACATCACGACAAACCGAAAAAAGGAATGGATAGTGGTTATATCATTGATGGCGAGGCTATAGTGGTACCGTGCATCTATTATGGTAGTTTAGACAGTAGAGGGGACGCAAGCAGCGGAGTTGGCGGAGGTTGCCCTTCTAGTTAGCGAGGAATGGCAAGCAACGAGTGAGTTGCATCGTAACTTCGGGCGAGAGCAATCCATGGTAGTCATTCGGGGGAAATGGCATAGATGACAACGGAGTGCGCGTTGAGGTTGTCGCATTCCGCTGATGCATTGCCGACGGCAGAATACTTGGACGTGGTTGGTCGCTGCCACCCCCGCAGTCGGTGACGTGGGGTCGGCGCGGGTGAAGCGAGGTAACTGCAGCGGCGGAGACACTGGATTCAAGGGCGGCGGGGGAGGCGTCCCGAAGCGATCAATGACGGAGGCGCGGCTGCGGCCCTCGAGGTGTCGTGATCCCGAAGAGGCGTGGGAGGTGGGGGGCGGGGGACCAGGACGGCGACGGCGTCTCGCCGCGTCGAAGAGGGTGGCCAAGTCCCCTCCGGCTTGCACTTCCTGACCGGCGACGCGGTCCCGGAGCTTTCCTTTCAGCCCCCGCGTCTTTAGACTCCGTCCGGGAGGAGGAGGGGGGCGAGGACGACGACCGCGACGGGACGAAAGCGGCGGCGGCGGCGGCGGCGGGGAGAGGGGTTCGTCGCGGCGCGGGTGGCGACGAGGCCGTTCGCGCGGCCACTCCGGAAGACGGGAGGTGACAACGCGCCCCTCCCCCTTGCAGGGCCACAAAGGAACGCACCCTCGCGCTTATTCTAGCCCTTCCACCCCGTGCCCTGCCCCTCCCTTTTTTTATACATTTTTCTTTCCTTTCTTTATGTTTTATTTCGGCGGCGCCGGTGCCGGCGCCCTGCCATTCTGGGCGCTCGGGAACCCCCACCCGCTTTGCCCCGTCCTGCAATCTCTCGGCACCTTTGAAAGGCGCTGGGTCGAGAACGCTGAATGAATTAACCGCCACACGACTGTGTATGTGCGTAAATGTGCTCGTATGTGTGTGTAGACGGCCGGGTGTGTGCGGAAGATGAGCGAGCGAGAAAGGACGCTGGCGAGAGCGAGAGGGAAGAGAAAAAAATAGTATAAAGAAGATTAAAACTCAATGCTTTTTTTCTCGCGGGTGGAGAGGGGCACGGAGGAATAGAATGCGCTCGAATGTCGTTCTCGCCCCCGCCCCCGCACTACCGACAGTGCTGGAGTCTGGTGGGGGGAGGGGAGAAGCGCTGACGGTTTACGTTGGCAGCGCAGCTAGCTTGTACCCCTGCGCGAGCGCGATGGCGAAGTATTTCCGTGCGGGTGTGTCAGCCGCGGCGGTCGGCGACGGCGAGAACTACGACATGAAGCGCTGTGCGTTTGTTTCGCGCCCGTCTACCCTCCGCGTGCGCCGCTCTTCAGCTGTTGGGGCTCTTTCGTGGATATTGACGTACCTTGGGTGTGTTCGAGCGGAGCTCGTTCTCCTTTGCTTCCTTTTTTTTTCGCCCCCGTTGCTTTTTCTTCTCCCCAGTGTGAAACTGCGGCCCTTCGCTTTCTCACCTTTGGTGTGTTGTTGAAAGGAGCAGAAATTCTGCTTCAAATGAAGGAACGGGAGGACGGTTGCGGGAGGACGCGTATCGTTTCCTTTACTTCTTTTTTCATTCTTCTACTTTTTTTTCTTACAGACGGCTTTCTTCCGCTTCCTTCTTTTCACGCCATTTCTATTCCCGTATCCCCTTGATACCTCGAAGTCATTTTCTCAAAAATGATACACCTAGTTACGTCCACGATGTTAGTTCTTAGAAGTTGTCACACTCCCACACAAAAAAACGTCTGGTGTTCCAGCTCCAACTTTTCTTGTCTTCTGACGGGCGCGTCTTTCTCCCCGCCCATCCTTTCTCCCGAGTCCTGTCGCTCGCCTCCTCTCCCTCACCCACCCGTCCCGCCCCGCCCTTTCCCTCGAGCGTCGCCGTAAACTGCGACCAGGCTGTCCGCACTCTCTCCCGCATGGAGGAGGCCCGGTCCTCGCGTGCTCTCCGCCTGCGCTCGCGGCCTCCGACGCGCAGTTTATAAACCCTTCCGCCTTGGGGAGCTCGGGGCGGTTAACGGGGGCCGGAGCGGCTGCGGGGCACGGGCACCCCTGCCGGCCCGGGAGCGGCGTTCATATTGACCCTTGGGGGGGGGCGGGGCGACGGCAATCAGGCGCCGGGCGGGGGCGGGGGCGGGGCCGCGGGTCGGGCGGCGCAGAGCGGAGCGCTCGCCGCCTGCGGATGGCTTACTCGCCCGGCAAACTGACCCTTCCGCCGGGCGCGCCGGGCCTCATCGTCCGGCGCCGCCCGCGCCCGCCCTCGATACCGCGCCCGAGATCGATTCTCGGGGTCGATACGTCGTTTCCCTCCCGCTGCCACCGTCGCCGCCGCTGCCGCGGTCGGCCGTTCGCTCGACGGAAGGAAGGAAGGAAGGAGGAAGGCGACCGGGCGGGCCGAGGGATGCGCGCCGTCTGCTCGGCTCCGACGCCGCGCGCCGAGCAACTGCGCCGAGGCGGAAACCTCATTTTCGGAGACACGCGTAGAATTCTCTCGCGTTTCATAGTTTGGTTGATACGTCGCGGATTCTCGGTGCTCAGGAAGGCGGACGGGTTTCTTGGGGCGAGTGCTTCACTGGACGTGTGTGTGTGTGTGTGTGTATTCCGAAATTTGTTTCCTGGTGCGAAATATTGATACCTGCTCCTGAATACATTGCGTAATGTGACCAAAGTTTCTGTAAACATTACTTCTTCTAAGTCTAACAAGGGACCTTTCAACAGGTTCAGGTCCAAATCGGGCCTGCTTTTTTTTTCTTTTGAAAGATATCCACTATTTATAACAGCTGTAAAATAATTAGCTGCCATTTTGCACGGGAAGTTACTGAAAAAAATTAAGAATTTTGTCAGTTTTGGCCGCACTGTTTTTGCTGACGGCGTGGACAACCCTTACTGCGGAGAGCAGTGTGATGGCGAACGACTCAAATAGTGCTGTTATTCCTCGGTTGTGCAATGCGATACAGCGTCCTGCCGCGCGGTGCGGAGGGATGGGTTGGGAGGGGCAGGAAGGGCCGATAGCAAGTGCACGTGCGTTGCGTTGAAGTCTGCGCGCGCGACATGGGATACCATCGCTGATAGCGCGTTATTAAGATCTGCGAAGGCGGCGGCGGAAGCGATGCGGCGAGCACATGGATGAAGGCGAGGAGGGGGGGAATCTTGGGGACTCGGCCGCAGCCTGCGACGACGCATGCTCGAGGGCCCTTCGACTCCGACTCCGAGGATCTCAACGGTTGTGCCTGGCAGTTCTTGACAGGGGTTCTTGACCTGGCAGTTCAAGACACACTCGTGATTCGCACACTCAATTGACACTGGTCATTTTTGTAATAACTTCACTGAATAAATTTGTATTGTATTATAGTGACTTCTGTTATGTATTTTTAAGCATTAATTTAGTTTAATCATGATTACGTGGAAGTTTACAGGATTTACCCTCTATCCTACGCCCAAATTTCTTTGTTTTAATCCAATGCCTCCCGGTGTTGAATTCAGTCACAGATTAACGGAAAGGGGAAAGAAACTCATTTTATTGAACCATCGTACATTGATGTATATGTCAAAAGTAATGGAAGGTCGGTAAACAATGTTAACTATACTTGCGTGTCGCGGAAACACGTTGGCATTGCATCAGGTTTCAATTTCTGAATGTCGAAGAACTACTGCCCGAAAGAACCGGCGCCTTGCCTCGCGTCAAGGGCGGGAGCAATGTGTTTCGCGACCTTGAATTGGGACTCGTGTCCGTAGGAGCGCCTTCTCGCTCAGCGGATATTCTTACAGTAGGCAGGGCTGCACAAACCCCAGGCGACCGACAATTTGCGTCGTGAAAAGTGTGGAACTTTCTTAATTTTTTCAGTAACGTCCAGTGAGAAATGGCAACTAATTTTTTACTGATGTTATAAATAGTAAATATCTTTCGAAAGGAAATTAAATCAGACTAGATTTCGATCTGAACCTGTTGAAAGGTCCCTTGTAAGTAGCAAAAATTATGTATTTGAAATTTATTGTCAATATTTTGAGAAAAAAATTCTATAAAGAAAAAAATGTAAATTTTGAATCAGTGCATGGTAACTTATGGGCCTTCCCAGGCGGCAGATGGCTTTAAAACGGAGTACTTGAAGATCACTTCCGTCGCCGTGGAACGGCTCTCCCAAAATGAGGGCTCACCAGAGGGAGAGCTACTTTGTTTATAGGGGTCATGAGTTTATGAGCGAGCGCTCTCTAAATTCATATCGACCGCAGACGCTTCGACACGACTACCCCGCCATTTCCCCCTCCACCGCCCCCGCCCTCCGTCCCCTCGCCGACGCTTCCCGGCGACACCTCAATTCCCGCGGAGGCCGGCGTAAACCCCGGCGAGGTCCTCGCGACGGGGCGCTCCCCATTACGTTCAATAAACTCATAATCGAAAAGTCGGAGCAACGGCCTCTGCGTAAGTAGTACCTGCCTCTGCCCGGAGGGAGCCGTGAAGGAGAGGACCCGGGAGGTCACGATGGGAGGTCAAAGAGGTTGCGCGAGAGGGGAGAGTCGTCGTGGGAGGAGGCGCGAGACGGTGGCCGCGGAGGGAAATTTGCGGGCTCGGGATTCACGGCGCCGTAAAACAGCTGGGAGGACGCGGCGGCGGCGGCGACGCCTCTGAGCCCTGGGTGGGCGAAACAGGCTCGGGCGGGGGCGGGGCGATGTGACACTCGCGGGGCGGGGGCGGGGGCGGGGGCGGAGAGCGGCCTACGACGAAGGCGAAGGGGCGGGGCCCAGGCCTAGGGAATATCGGCCCCGGTGATGTAGCGTTGCCGCCAGAGCGAAGGCGAAGACACGTGGAGGTGAAGGCCCACGTGGACGATGTATGGAGGGTAATCGGCGAAGGTGGATGGCGACGAAGCGTCTCGAGCATTCGCCTTCTAGGAACTTGCTTCAGTAGGCGGCATTTTATTTGTTCGAGTATTCCAAACATATACACAAATTAAAACAATTTACTAAACAAGAACTCTGCAAGATCAATCAGCAGAAGGAAATTATGAGGATTGGCAATAATGGCCTTAAAAATTGAGTACTAGATGTTCTGGTGATGGCAATTTTAAAAGTTTGTAACTGGTTTGAAGCAATACAAGAAAAAAATCAGCGATATACTGAAACAGAGATGCGGAGGTGTACCTAAAATGAGAATAATCCTAAAAATAATAAATTACTTCATAACAAACACGTGGAAAGAGGATTGGAGTTGCCAATCCATTATTGCCTTAAGATGAATTTGAATGCAACATATGAAAAAATGTGTTATTAGTAAATAAAATTGCATTTTTATAAAATTTATAAATACAAGCATTGAATATTCAAAACTGAAAGTTAATAATTTCGTCTTACAAGGTTTTGAGCATTCTTCACATTCATTGGTACTATTGGAAATTAACAAAACTTGATAATTTTTTCAAATGAAATAAGTCAGTTAAAAATTATTTTATTATTAATTAATCATTTTCTTATTGTATTAACGAATTATATTTCACTGGTCTGGCCTCTCATTCCGTTTTTCACAAAGTTTCTGGATAATATTATTCAAAATATTTCCAAAATGACCATGTATATGAAAGTAGAAGCCTAATTACAGACTTCATTGCTAAGAAAAATCTAACACATTCGAACAAGTACATGCTAAGAAATTCAATTGATTATTTCAATATTGTAAGTATTATTTTATTCTCGGATGATTTATGAGATAAGTGTAGGAAATTTTTTTACGATAAATTTTCCTTACTAGCAGTCGTAATGAATTACTCGAAGTTGTTTTGCCATCGTTCCATTTCGAAGAGAAGAAACTTGCCTCTTGGTGAACATAATGATACCTACTCGCATTGTTCCTTCGCAGTGAGGAAAATATGAGTCAATTTAATGAGCATTTCTTCCTGTATCTCCTCCTAACAAATAGAGGGTCGCCATGACAAAAATGAAGAAAATTAACGGAATTCAATATAATGGCTCTTTCGCCTCGGCGCATTTTTCGAGAGAGAGGGAATATTGTGTGTTTGTGCCAGGGAATTCCTCACGAAATATTGTCCGAGAAAAACAATGAGGCCTTGGCAACGGGCGCGGGGCTGCGCCCTTCTTTGTTATGGTTGCAGGTGGACGGCGGGGACATGGGGGCGGGGGGCGGCAGCGGGGACGGGGGCGGGAACGGCGGTGAAAGCGGCGGCGGCGGCGGCGGTGGGGTTGGAATGCACCAATAACATTCCTGCGTCGATCCGATAGCTTTCGTCTGCCTCCGGACTCCGCGCGTTCCAGCTCCCACTGCCCGAGGCGCGGCCGGGGGCGGGGGCGGGGTCGGAGGCGGGGCCGCCGCCCCCTAGCAAGCCGCAACGCCCTCCAACTGTCCGTCTGATCGCCCGTCTGCCTCCGCAAGTTGCCAAGAGCCCTTTCGCCGCCTCAGACGCAGCCCCGTCGCCTGCTGGTGCGATCGGTCGTGCCGGCAGCCGCTGACAGTTGGAGGAAGCTGCTAAGTTTTCGTGGGAGCGGGATGGGCTTCCCCAGGCATGCGCTCCGCGAAGGACTTGGGACCGGGCCACTCCGAAACCAGGACACCTCGTTCACACATTTTCCAGACATTTGAAATCTCTCTATATAATTATCAGATACGTAATACATCTTTCATAGAATGTGTAGACTTGAAATGTAATTTAAACGATGGACTTATTCACAAATAATGTGTTCTAATGTGAGGATTATATTTTGTATTATACAAGCATTTGTACTTTTCAAAACAAGAAAATATGATTTCTGAGGGACACAAATTTCTTCTTAATTATTCCTTTCAGTGACAGACCTTTGATCATCAAAGTGAATTATTTTAAGAACCTTGTAAAAACATTGATTTCATGTTTCAGATATGTTTGCTTAGACATTATGTTATTGGGTGGATTAAAACATTTATATCATTTCTTCATACTACCTGACAATCAGGTTTCAAAATTGGAATAGCTAATGAATAAAAACCCCGTGTATATTGTAAGCTACTGCAGGATTTTAGTGGATATTAATAAGATTTTTGATGGGAAATTAGCACTTATTAATATATTTAACAACAGTAAACATGAATTACTCACTAAATGCACCTTCGTATTAATAACTTAACACCCGAGCAGGTTTGCTTTTTGTCAGCTTTTTGTTGCTAGACCTCAGCAACAACTGAGAAATAATGAAACTTGCGTCCTCAGATTTATGACCACTTTAAACGGCAGGCCATAAATTATGCGACTCATCGCTTCTAAAGGTGCGGATGTTCAGAAAAGAAAACGTCGTTATTTTATATTTGTATTTCATAAGTTTAACTGCTCTCTTTCATCAGTAAATATTGACGATAGCTTTTCAAAAAAGTCTATAACAGTGTCTTCGAAAAACTAAAACAATTTATAACGAAGTCATTTTCAAATAACTATCTCAACGGAATGAAACATGTACAAGATGAACAGAGTTGTCTTTGATCGGAAGGATTCTCGAGTTAAACGCTAATCATTGCTTATGTATTCTATGTGTTTAATATAAAATAGTTTTACTGCTATTCATAAAACGAACACGTAAATTTATTTAACACTTAAAACGTCGGTTGTAGAGTGTATTGTCCTCTCGGAAATTGTACGATGTAGTGATGATAGGTTGATTTGCTGATTTATCATTACTTGCTTTATTGACTCATTGTGAGGTAGTCACTTTGTCATGCATGCCTTTGTTCTCGAATCACAAATGCTTCCTTTCCCCTCCGCAGAAATTATATTAAGAACTATGCTTTTCAGGACAATATGCTTAAGATGACCGCTTCTTGTTTTTGGATTAATTGTGAAAATCCCTTGATTCTTACTTACTCTTCCTTCTATCTCGTGGTCTTTTTCCCGCATTTTACACTCTCAAGATCACAAACGAAAGGAACGTACGGCGATACAATCCAGATCACGACCCGCAACATTCGCGTTTTAGTGAACCTGATAGCAACAGTCATTAAATGTTGTAGAACGTAATTACATACAATATTACCTTGAAACGTTTTCACCTGCACTTCTGGCTGATGCAAATTCTGAAGGTCAAACCGCGCTCGGATGTAACTACCAGAAGAAAAAAAATCTTACAACCATGACGCATACCTCCAGCGCATAAGCGCGTGGCTCATGCGTATTATCCACGCCTATTATTTATACTCGTACATGTACCAAGTCTCGCTCCTACCGGCTTTTTCACGCCGGCTTCAGATCACAGATGGCAAACCGGGCGTACCGCGATGCGGGCACGCTCACGTGGCGAGCGCCCGCCCGTCAGATCCGGGCGCAACCTGCCTGTCTGTCCGTCTGTCGCCGCCGCCGCCGCCGCCGCCGCCACCGCCGCCGCCACCGCGGCCACCGCTGCCACCGCCACCGCCGCCACCGCCGCCACCGCCGCCGCCGCCGCGTCGGTCGAAGGTCGCGGTGGGCGGCGGGCGGCGCGGACCACCCGCGTTTCGACAGCCGCGCGCGCAGAAACAAAGGAGTGCGGGGGAAAAAGCGGCGCCGGAACCAATCGCCGGAATTGCGCTCGCTCACGCGGCCGGTCGCGCTCGGAGGCCGAGAAGCCGTCAACACGTCGCGGGTCGTGGTTGCGACGCCGCTACCGCAGCCGACGCTCTGCCGCCGCCGCCGTCGTCGTTGGCATCGTCATTGTTACCGTTGCTGGTCGTCGTCGCCAGCGACGTCCACGCTCGTCGTTATTCACCGACACTCGTCGTCATTGACGGCGCTGGTAACTGTCGTTCACGTCGTCGTGTCATGATTGACGTTATTCCTGTCGTTATTAGATAGTTCTTGCAAGACGGGAAATCAATTGTTGTAGTACGTAAACGTTATCGTCAAAAGGAAATAATGTTTCTTCAGAAAAATGAGGTTTTGCATGTCGTATCGAAAACGTACTTTAAAATTAAGAACCAATTGGAACTGAATACCTCTAACAGGATCTAAAAGCTTTTATGGAACTGTGTATCTCTGACTCTATATTTGCTTTTATTATGATTACAAGATAGTAACTATATAGTAATACACGAAATCTCATTGTATCATACGAATATGTAATACTTGTCTATCTCCATAGAAAACTATTGCTTCTCAGATAACCCCGCTATTTTACGATATCATATTTATATTGTTTATAGTAGGAATGGGAAATGTTTAGCAATTCCAACGTCCTATGGATAAATAATATTTTTTTCGTGACAATCAGTGTAGCCTCACTATATACATAACCTCCAAATCCAAAATAGTTACGTTACTTTATTCCGGACATATTTGAATTAACTTGAGGAAAAATTAACCATTAAGTTTCTACCAAATTATGTTGGTAGTATGGATATCGTATTTTTCATTACTTCCACGCTCATTGTGTGTTAGCGTTGAATTTGTGTTTAGTGGTGGCAGCGAAAACTACGTAAAGTGTAAGTTTTTTCGTAGACGACAAAACAGGAAGAATGACGGGACCCGACAGTCGAAATCCCGTCATTTGATGCCGGTGCGTGTGCAGTACGATTCTCTCCAGAATTGTCGTGTTACGTCTTTCAAATCCACGACTAGCTCAAACTCTCGATTGTCAGTAGGGAGTGTGTGCATCCTCGAACGTTAAAGCACTGATGAAGCACTGAGATCTTCTGCTCATGCGCAGTCCAAGTTTCGCATCACTTTAGTGCGTGTGCGCATGCGCAGTAGACCGACAATGCTGCGCGCTAGAGCGTGCACAAACTCTATAGTGTCGTCGATGTCGACGTTATCCTTATTTTCGCTCACGCTAGGTGTCGTCTCACTGCATCGGAAAAAGCTCAGGCTGTTGCAGGTTTGCTTAGGCTGTTGTTCATGAAAGGCATTATGTTAACAGTCGCATACCAATTCAATAGGGGAGGAGTGAATGGCGGGCCTCCAGCGAAGCCTTTTTCGTCTTTGTTTAGGTAACGAGTTTCTGTTTATCGTTTACGGTTTATATTGTTATAGCTTTTCCTAGCTGTAAGAGATTTATTGTTTCGTCCGTAAACGCTTATCGGAATTTTGAAAAGAAAGAAAGAAACTCGTCGCCATGCATAATTGCGTCATAGAAACTTCGGCGTTCTCTGACAGCGAGGCCTGCTCATAAAGACGTTAAAATCACATTTTAGAATCTGTCGATCTTGAAGACATTCGTGCAATGAAAGCAACACAGTGAACGTGGAACTACTTGACGTGTCTGTCCGTGTTCCTGCGAAAAGGTCTTTAAGTAATGTCCTTGTAACATAAGTTTAAGTAAAGGTCCTTGTAATATATTGTAATGAAAGGACCTTACAATAAATTGCTAAATACATCTATCATTAATTTTTAAGTATATCAAATTTTCCTTCCATCATACTGCAATTTGTTCTGTGGTCTGTTGCCCCCCCTCCTCCCCCCTTATTGCTGTTTTCCGGGTAATGCAACGGCATTGTATGCAATTAAGTGAAATATACTTGTTGCTTTGGTGCTTTTTCAACATACCTATGGTCACATTTCATAGGTTCTGAAGTCTTACATGGTATATTTGAATGGCGCGGTATAATGAAGGGAAATTAATAATTTGAAAATGTGTTTTAAAGACACGGTCTATTTCCGTACCTTGAGATGATCGATATTGATGAAAATTCCTTGTGACATATCGCTTGGAATCTTCTGAAATTTGATGCTGTTGCTTTCTCTAGTACTTACTGCCACAATGACTATCTAAATTTTGTTTATGTATTCACTATCTTCTTTGAAGCTACCATGTTCATTATGGCCACCAGTGTCATCTCACCTTCAGCTGTATTACCTTCGGCTACGATATCATCAACCTTGCCCTCGTGCTCACATCGCTCGGTACCATTCCGTTCACCTGCACCCCGGCACCTCCGCTCCTGCTATCGCAGAGCGCGCCACTCGCGCAGGTGCCTTTTACAGCTCGTAACGCGAGAGCGACTCGCATAGACGACGCGACGTGGCGTTTGCATCTAGCAGCTCCCGCACCCGCCCTACTCTGCCCCTCCTTCGCGCGCTCCGCCGGGGAGTCGAGTCGACGCAAGCGAACGCTTGCTCCGCCCGCGCCCGATCGGCCGCCTTTTCATCGAGTGTTCTCGAAGTGATCGCGCGCGCAGCGGCAGCAACGCCGTGGAGGGAAACAGTGGGCGGATATCTCTCGCACGATGATCAAAGTTCTCAAGATACTCGTATATTTGTGTAGTTACATCTTGGAGAGTGGAAAATGGAATGTGCTGGTAACGACTTGCATGAAAACTAGTATTTTTTTTATTACTCACAGCAAAGTTTGAACGTGTAATGGGAAACAAAACATTAACATTTTGTGAAATAATAAATCAATTTTCTTGAAAATAATAACGCTCTGTGCATGTATCTTAAACATTCCATGTGTCGCTCTTATTTCGGTTTATATACTTTCCTACTCTAAGATTATTTCATTTAAGAGATATTATACACGTCGTTTTATATACTTCACAGATATCAATGGAACGAAGCCATGAATAAGCAAGAACGGCCATCAAACGTATGTTTTTATTCAATGTAATGTAATTTCTATGGAAGACCTAATTGAAGTATGTTGAATTTTCACAATGTAAACATTGTAAATTGAAAGTTAACATACAAATAAGATGAGGGTAAAATGCGTTGGTAATCAAGGTAATGGAATGAAATTTAGATACTGCAAAAACACCCACCTGTTTATTGTATTCTTCAATTAGTTTTGTTTCTATGCTGCTGTCGAATTCAGTCGCTACCTGGAGGAGAATTCTAGCGGCCAGCTGCTCTAATCGGTAGTTTTCCGTGATTTCTCCGATCAGCGCCAGGCGAATGACGGAGCAGTACCCTACCAAACGGGCCACGGACCGCGCGCGATCTTTCCTTCCTCTTCCTTGTCCTATCCTTCCCCTTACACACACACTTACACTAACATGCACTACACTACCACATATTCCGGGAGACCGGTCGGGAGCTTAAAGCTTGTCCCGGTTGAGGCGGTACCCCGCTGGTGGGAGAGTCCTGGTTAGGGGGAAACCCCACTAGCCGACGGTAGGTCGGCACCGGATCTGGCCATCCAGCGGGGGAAGACCACCGCCATCTCCCGAGAAAAAAACATGCACTACACTAACGGGACTAATGACCAAAGCAGTTGATGTGCCCGGAAACACGAAAAAAACAAACCAACCTATGCTGCTGCCAGAAATACACGTTCTACTGCTCTATTCGAATATGGAGGCAAGCAGAATTAAACGACCGTGTATGAGTAATTTTCCCAGAAGATCATTTTTTGAAGTATACCTTTCTCCATTAATCAATTTATTGGCTCTACAAATATAAATCAAGCATATTACATAGTGGCGTTTATTCTTCTAAAATTATACGAAATTTTGACCTTTGTTTCTGGTTTGGTGTCCTTTGCGAGTCGGATGTTGGCTTTGCAGGCGACGTCTGACTGCACGTAGCGTTTTCCATTGTGTCGGGCTTCGAATGTGGGGCGCGGGCGCGAATAAAAAGTGTCGCGCAGTCTCGTTCCGCGTGCGATTGAATGTTCCGCGCGCGCAGAAGCGTGCCTGTCGCGGCGTGTCGACACGGACGCAGCCGCCGAGATGTTGCGCGGCGGCGACAAACGCTCTGCGAGAGAAGTAAGAACGATTGTGTACGTAGGCACTCCCACATTGAACTTGCATGTAGTGATGCCACATCGGTAACAAAACTTCGATGTTTCGAAGCGTCGATTTTCAGAACAAAACATCAATGTTAATGATTTATTGATCGAAAACTATCGATGGTGTTAAACAGGTTTAGTAACATTTAATTTTAAATTCGGACGCACGCGATTTCATTTGAGAGTGGCTGTGTTTATGTTGTATTTGCAGGATTGCAAGGTAATATAAACAGTCAATGTTTTATAACCATTTACTTTCACCAAATAATAAATACACAGAACAACATCACAAATATATACAATGCTTCTTAACGGCCTTCTTGCCTTGCTTGAGCCTTATCGCTGCAGGGCGATAAGAGTTGTTAGGTGATAGTGGCCGCAGAGCCTCTAGTCTCCGAGTTCCAGCGGCGGTGACGCCGCGGTTAGAAGGTAGCGAGAGGCCGGGCCACCGAGGTCGGCGTTGATCGCCTGGCTGATACGCCACGACTTGTGACGCTAGCGAGCGTCGGCGGCAGCCGTGAGTCACGTTGTAGCGCGAACCGGTTACGCCTCCTAGGGCGTATAGCGAGGCGGCAGTAGCCCTGAGGTCGGTGCAGGTCGCCCGGCGGATACGTCACGGCAGGTGACGGTAGCCAGCGCCAGGGCAGCCTGCAGTCCTCGTGTAGCGCGCTGCAGAGTACGCCTCGATAAGGCGTATAGCGAGGCGGCAGCCCCGAGGTAGGTGCTGATCGCCCGGCGGATACGTCACGGCCTGTGACTGTAGCAAGCGCCGGGGCCGCCTGAGTCTCCTTGTAGCGCCGCAGGTTACGCCTCCGTAGGGCGTGTAGCAAGTGCGGCGGTGGTAGCTATGCTAAGCGGTAACTGAACGGGAGCGCCCTGCTCCGGCCAGCCTTTATACCTCCCGCCTGGTGAAGGAGAGGGGAGGGCTGCGCCCTCCACTAGCGGTGCGGCGGAGCGTAACCCGTCTCGTTCTCTGATTGGGGATACCACATTCCTCCCGTTTTATTGTGGGCATATGGGTGTCCACGATGACGACGCGACCTCCGCAGCAGGGCTGGACCTGGTGACGCGTCTCGGCTGCTGGGTTCGGCGAATGACTCCGCCTCTGGTCGCACCTCCTTGGGATGTGTCATCTGCTGGTGTTGCCGGTCGAGCCGTGGCTCGTGTGCGATGATTGGTTCCGTCATCCGCATTGTCACCGGCTGAAAATTAGAATGCATATTACTCTATGTTGTGTCTCATCTATTTTATGCATGTTCCACCTTTTGTTATCTGGTTCTCATGTCTTCTGATGATACCGTTTTCGCTTGTACCAGATACATTCTATATCCTATAGTTTCGTGATTACTGCTGGATCCATTTTGGATAGGATTTAAACGACCGAACATAGACTTTATCTCTGACTTTGAATGTTGTGTTCCTACTTGCTTCGGGCGTTTGACGGGTACTAATAGTGCCAATATGTCCTCGGCTGCCTGCCATGAAGTCGTTCCGCGGACTTTTCTCTTCATTTCCTACTGGAGTTGCTCTATATGTCACTAATAGCTGTTGTAGTGCTTTATCTTTGCCAACTCTCTGCCATTGCTTTAATCATGGTTGTTTTAAATGTTCGTACAAATCTCTCCGCCCCGTTTGACTGTGGGTGGAATGGGCAGTCCTAAGGTGTTGAATGCCATTTTCTATACAAAATTTCTCAAATAAATGTGATGTGAATTGTGCGCCATTATCCGATATCAACAATTGTGGTAAGCCTTCTATTACGAACACTTTCGTTAACATTTGAATTGTTGTTCTGATGTTGCGGTACGCGTCTCACACAATATGGATACTGTGAAAATGCATCCGTAACTACTAACCACATTGACCCATAGAACGGCCCCGCATAATCAATATGTACTCGCTCCCATGGTTTCTCAGCTTTTGGCCAGCTTGAAAAGTGCTTCGGGGACTTGCCTGGTTCTGTCTGCATATATTACAATTACGTATCAAATTTTCTATATCTGTTGACATCCCCGGCAATATACATATCTTCTAGCAACCGTTTTGTTCTGGTAATGCCCCAATGTCCAACATGCAATAACTTTAACACTTCTGCTTGCAGCTTCTTTGGAATTACGGCTCTTACGTTATCTTCACATTATATATTATTACCCTGTCTTGCATTGATAACTCGTTTCTCTTTAACAAAAATTGATTTAAGTCTGGTGAACTATGATTTAGTTTCCTCGTTGGCAACCTTTACTCAAATAACCACTTACTTGTTTTGCAGGCGGTCTTCCGTGTTACCTGCGCTACCCTTTTGCGTCCAGCGGCAACCGTAACAGGGCGTCGCCATCCTCGAAGTCTATGTACGCGCAGGCTTCTTCCAATTTGTCGAATGACTCGTCTGGTCCCGCCGGCAGCCTCGACAGCGCGTCTGCGTTGCCGTGCTGTAGTTGACCTATAAACAATCTCAAAATCATAATCAGAGAGGAAAATTGCCCATCTTTTAAGTTTCTTCTCCGTTCTTCCGAAATACCTTTTCTTGGATTGAACAATGACGTAAGTGGTTTATGATCTGTAATGAGCGTAAATTTCGCGCCATACAGATATTGATTAAATTTCTTCACCCATAAATTATTGCTAGTGCTTCTTTTGAATTTGTCCATATTTCTCTGTGCGTCGTTTAACGTTTTCGATGCAAATGCAATTGGTACTTCAATGCCTTCTGGCGTAATCGTTGATATCACAGCCCAATACCATTTTCTGATGCGTCAGCCGCAGAAGTAGCGGTTGACCTGGGCGTAGTGCGTCAATCTTGTTGCTTTAATCAGTTCTTGTTTCAGATGCTGAAATGCATTTTCACACTTGTCGACCATATGAACTTACATTCTTCTTTGTAACTGGTTTAGTGGTGCCGATATCATTGCTCTATTCTTAATAAACTTGGAATAATAAGCAACCTTACCTAAGAATGAGCTAAGTTGTTTCAAATCTTGAGGTGCTGGCATTCTTGTAATTGCTTCAATATTTTCCTTTGTTGGTCGAATTCCATGTTTGTTCACTATGTGCCTAAATAGTTTATAGAAGTCTTAAAAATCACATTTCTCCCAATTACATTTGAGTCCATTGTCTTTTAACAATTGTAACAGCGTCCGCAAATTCTGCTTATGTTTTCCTCCGTTTGCCTGTAACAATAATATCATCCAAGAAGTTAGCGCAATTTGGTACTTTCTCCGTAATTTGTTGCAGAAACCTTTGAAATATCGTGGGCGAACTGGCGATGCCATACGGAAGCCTTTGAACTGATACAAACCATCATTTGTATTAATTACCATCATTTTCTTCGATTCTTCATCTAGCTCTAACTGCAAATAAGCCTGATAAATCTATTTTCTGAAACACTCACCTTGTAGTTTCTGCAAATATTTCTTCTGGTTTTGGCATAGATAGTGGTCTATTAACATTTGTGGATTTAACGTAACTTTAAAATCTCCACACAACCTTAGTTTACCGTTTGGTTTTTTTATAATTACCACTGGAGTGGCCCACTCTGCATTATCAACTGGTTTGAGCACTCCTTCTTGTACCCATCGTTGCAATTCTTGTTTTACTTGCTCTTGCAACTTGAATGGCACGGTCTTGCTTACAAAATTTTGGTTGAAATTTTCTTCATCGTTATGTGAGCTTTATATGTTGTGCAATGACCTAAGCCTTCTGAAAACACTTCGGAAAACTCTTCACATATTTTCTTCATTTCTGCACTTTTACTTGTGTTGTCGACTGACATGACATTATCTTCTATCGTGAAACCAAGAGTGTTTATTCCTTCCATTCCCAATATATTGTTACGTTTCTAGGTGGTGAATTAAAAGTCTCGTATTATTTTAACAAAAACGTTTATTTTGTTACTTAACACAATCACTGAAAACACTTGATTATTTATTTACACTACACTTCTTCAGTTATTTACACTACACTTCTCTTGCTTTATTTACACTACACTTCTCTTCAGTTGTTTACACTACACTCCCCTTGCACACTCGCACAGTCCTAAGCACTGGCCACAGTTCACTGCACTGATCACAGTTCGATGCACTGGTCACAGTTCACGTCACCGACCACAGTGCATCCAGAACCTTCCGGACACCGCGACTCTTCTGGAGGAATCCGCCGGCAGGTGATGCAACTCGTGCTCACCGGCGGCTCGTGGTCGCCGGCAGATGACGTAACCAGCAGGCGCCTCGGAGTGGCGCCGGGGGATGACGCAATATTCGTTACACTACCCCCTCCTTAGTTGCGATCCGTCTCGGAGCGCGTTTAGTGAAATCATGCCGATACTTGCAGCTGGAGCCTCTAGTGCAGTTGGGGGTTTAAAGAAGAAGTGGCAGTCAATTGTCTTCTTGGATATGACGACATTCCAGGTGGTAGCTACAGACTAAGATGCTAACCCCAGTGTACCGGAACAGTCCTTCCAACATGCTTCCCACTATTCCTCCGGTTCAGTCCATCAAAAACCACATCCCGGTTTTGACATGGCAATCTTCTGACGTTGTCTTGCAGTACTTGTTGGCGTAATTCAATCAGAGTTTCCCAAAGATTTTCATGGATCCCCTTGTGATATGACTTACTTTTTGTGACAAGGTAATAAACATAGTGACTGACGTCGTGCAGATGCAGAACCTTCCCAATATCTGGTTGTTGGTTCTTTAATTCTTCTATCCTTCCGTATTTTCTCTTGAATACAGTAGCAACACCTCTGGTCATATCTAAATCCTGGGCGACACAATGCGCCAATGCATATTCCTGGGGTAGCGCAAACAGATCCCGTTTCACCTCCATTGTTACCCCATAACGCGCTTGATGCTTTTCATTATACTGAGACATAAACTCGTGAAATGTGCACTCTTGCATGTCCAGCTCACAAACTCGTGCGGTCTTTTCTTCATCATTTTATTACTTCCTGCGTACGGGCCAGCCGATTCGAATGAACGACTCGTGGTTTTCCATTTGGCAATTTTTTAATTCGGTAGACAACATCATTTATCCGCTTCACGACCTCGTACGGTCCTTCCCACTGTCGTTGTAATTTTGGACACAAACCGCGGCGACGTTGGGGGTTAAACAGCCAGACATGATCTCCAGGTTGATAACCTCCTCCTTCAGCTTTGATGTCATACCGGTCTTCATCCTGTCACTTGCGATTTGATTCTTTCACGCACCTGGTTATGAATTACGTCCATTTTCCGTCTTAGGTCATTTACAAAGTCTTCACCGGCTATTTCTTCATTAGTTTTACAACCAAACTGTAGATCACATGGTAGACGTAAGTTCCCGGCCGAAGAGGATATTAGCGGGCGTTTGCCCAGTTGTCTCAGAAGAGATGAGCGGTAGGCTAGAAGAAAAGATGTATGTATTGGTCCCAGTCGCGTTGGTGATCTGACGACTTCGCTAAATATTTTCCCATTGTTCTGTTCATGCGTTCCACCATTCCGTCTGACTGCGGATGTAAGGCTGTCGTTCTTGTTTTTCTTATTCCAAGAAGTTCACACACCCCTTGAAACACCGCAGATTCGAAGTTCCGTCCTTGATCTGAATGTAACTCCAGTGGCACACCAAATCGGCTCACCCATTCCTTAACCAATACTTCGGAGATAGCAGTGCCTCTTGGTTAGGTAGGGGATATGCTTCAACCCATTCTAAAATAATCCATAGCCACGAGTATGTATTTTTTTCCCATCATTTGACATTGGAAATGGGCCAGCCAAGTCAATGGCAATTCGTTGAAAGGACTCCAACGTTGTATTGCCTCATCTTCGCTCTTCTCTTTTATGTGGCTCATTGCTGGTAGCACAAACTTGACACTTTGTGCACACATCTTTACATCTTGCTTGCAATTAACCCAGTAAAATCGTTCGCGCACTTTCTCTGTTTTGTTCGTTGTACCGAGTTGTCCTCCCGAAGTTCCATCATTCGATTCTCTCAATATTTCAGGACCCTTACCTCGGTAACAATATCTGCGTCCTCTTCTGCGAGCCGTCTTCACTTTCCCGAACTCGTTTCAGAACACCTTCCTCTTCAGTAATCGAATCCACTGCGCCCAATATGATTTTACTGCTGAAGAACAGGAGCTATTTTGCCAACTTGGTCTCCGTCCTGCTATTTTCCATTTCCAAACATGTTTCAATTCCGTGTCCTCTTCTGATCTTTCTGAAGTTCTCTGGCTGCCATTGGTCATTACTGACAGTGACCCTTAAGGTAGGACACATCTTTTCTTCCGCATGACAGCAATGCTTGCAGTTTCCTGCTGACTGCTGCGTTTACAAACAGACTGCTGCTCTCCTTGTTGCTTCAGTGGACGGTCACATCGACTTTTCACGTGCCCTAATTCTCCACAATTCCAACATCGAGGTTGTCGCCTTTTGCCACTAGAATTGCGTATCAACCTCTCCACCATTGCGTCAAAATATTTTCGTCATAAGTTTCGACGCCGGTTTGCAATTCTCGTACTTGTCCGTCACGTTTCGATGCTCTTTTTGCAACCTGGAAGTCTAGTGCTTGACTTAATGCCTCAGCTAAGGTTTTCGGTCTTGCCAGTCTCAATGTTTGTTGTGTTTCTGCATCATGTAGCGCTTCAATAAAGCAACGGACGGCTGTGCGTTGCAGGAACCTCGAGCATCAGGGTCCGAAAGGCGCGCCAGACGAGAAATATCAGCTTCCAGTTCTTGAAGACCTTCCAGGCTTCTGAACACGATTCCTTAGCTGGGTAAAATACATGTCTTCCAGGTGCGCTTGCCCGTACCGTGTTTCGAGTCTCTTGACAATTTGCTCGAAGTTTGACTGTTCATCGGTCGGTATTGTCTCTAGAATATCGACGGCGTTACCACGCAAAGCCAAAATCAGGCCGTAGCACAATCTGTTGCGGACCAGCCATTTACCGTCGCAGCAGCCTTGAATTGCTTCAAATAATTGACCATGAAGAAGTGCCATCAAGGTAGGTGGTTTTACTGTGCTTTTTCCCAGTGGCTCCTGTACGGTGGCTACTGGCGCCATTTCTAGTGGTTCCCGTACGATGTTTATATTCGATTTTTCTGTTGAGGGGGTAAAACCTTCAGCTTTCTTCTAACAGATTTAGTAATTTTCCTCATTCTTCAAAATTTTCTCATCCATCTTCTCAATTTTCTTTCCATTCTTTCTTCGTTCTTCAAAATTTTCTCATCCATCTTCTCAATTTTCTTTCACCAGTTCATTATTCTGAGTTATTTTCTGTTCCAGCTTTTCTTCCAAAACTAGGTAATTTTCTGTCAATTCCTCTTTAAGATTCTAGAATTTTCTTTAATTCTTCTTTTAAAATTCTGAATTTTCTTCTAGTTTTTCTTCGAGTATTCTGGAATTTTCAGTTAACTTTCCTTCTAAATTTTGGAATTTTCAGTTAACTTTCCTTCTAAATTCTTGGAATTTTCTGTTAACTTTCCTTCCAATATTTTGGGTAGGTCTGAAAAGTTCCTGTTGTCTGAAGAGAAAAGTCTCTGGGTCCTCGCCTGCTGCCTTCATCACGTTTGCAAGACGTTCTGTAATATTGCTTTCGTTCCAGAAGTGTCTTGTTCCTCTCTTCTAACTCTCTCTTCAACTCGGCCACTTTCAGATCCGCAAAAATTTTGAAACTCATCTTGATTATTGTTTTAATTCACCACTGTTATACCCCACACCTGACACCAATTGTTACGTTTCTAGGTGGTGAATTAAAAGTCTCGTATATTTCACTAAAAAACGTTTATTTTGTTACTTAACACAATCACTGAAAACACTTGATTATTTATTTACACTACACTTCTCTTCAGTTATTTACACTACACTTCTCTTGCTTTATTTACACTACACTTCTCTTCAGTTGTTTACACTACACTCCCCTTGCACACTCGCACAGTCCTAAGCACTGGCCACAGTTCACTGCACTGATCACAGTTCGATGCACTGGTCACAGTTCACGACCTTCGCTGACACTACACAGTTCAGCTTCCACTGCGGACTCAAGACTGACTCGCGGTCGCCGGCCGTCGCGTATTTATACCTGTCAGACAATCCAGAACCTTCCGGACACCGCGACTCTTCTGGAGGAATCCGCCGGCAGGTGATGCAACTCGTGCTCACCGGCGGCTCGTGGTCGCCGGCAGATGACGTAACCAGCAGGCGCCTCGGAGTGGCGCCGGGGGATGACGCAATATTCGTTACAATATTTTGTACATCATATCGGTTCACAATAATAAAACGTAACTTTCGTTGTATTCCTTTATATCTTGCAGTCACTTCTACTTGACCTTTACTGGGATGTTTATTCCTTGATATGATTTTAACTGTGCTTTACTGCTGGAACATCTCGGTGCACCTAACTTTTGATATGTTGTTAGATTTATTAGATTTGCTGTAGCACCTGTATCGATCTGGAACTCCATATTTTTCCCTAACATTTCCAATTGCACTCTTATCTTTCTTCCTTGTGATGAATTCAAAATCATATTCACCGTCTGTATTTGATCTACTTCATTTCTTCAGACTGCTTGGTGCTACTTTCACACTCTTTGGGTTTTCCTGTTTTCTGCCCGCCATTTGTTTCTTTTTCAGACAAACACTTTGTATGTGCCCGATCTTTTTGCAGAATCTACATTTTGCCTCTTTAAACCAACACTGACTTCGTTTATGGTTACTTTCACAACCTGGGCATGATTTTAATTTTTCTTCTGCTCGTTCTTTCTCCTTTGTGACTTTGCTCACTTCTTCTGTTGTCTTCATCTGCTTTACTAGATTTTCAGACATTTCGTGTGTTGTAGCAATCTTCATCACTTCTTCCAGTGTTGGTTCTTCTTTCCGTATTGCATCTATACGCACTTGATTTATCGGGGTATGTAATATCACCATATCTCTAATCATATTATTTGCATATGACTCTGCACAGTCACTTTTATTGCACTTAAATTTGCATGATTTCGCTAAACCTTTCAGCTCTACCACCCATTCCGCATGTGTTTGACCTGGTTTTAATTTCGTTTGAAAAATTTTTTTAATTTCGTTTGAAAAACTTATATCTTGAGGTCACTACTGTATTCTCTCTTCAAAGTGATCGCAGCTTCAATTTCAATTGACTGAATGTTAATTTTCTTGGATCTTCTGAGCATATTTTCTTTATCGTAATGAAGGTTTCTTCTCCCACACATGCCAAAAAATGTGCCCGCTGCTGTGCTTCGTTTGTCACCAAATGTGCTTCCAAATGCTGCTCAAAACGTTCTATATAAACTGTCCAGTCCTCCTGATCTTTACTATATGGTGGAAATACCGGAATCTGCTGGACTTGTTGTTGTTTCTGCATCTCCAATTGTTTCATTAACATTCTCATCTGTTCTTGATGTTGTGTTTGCAACATCGCGATCACTTGCGTTATTTGCTCCATTGTTCTTCACGTGTCTTGTTCTTATATCCTCGTCGCCAATGTTGTATTTGCAGGATTGCAAGGTAATATAAACAGTCAATGTTTTATAACCATTTTTTCCAAAAAAAAGATGTTGTGTTTGCAACATCGCGATCACTTGCCGAGCCTTATCAGCCTGCAGGGCGATAAGAGTTGTTAGGTGATAGGTGGCCGCAGTAGCCTCTAGTCTCCGAAGTTCCGCGGCGGTGACGCCGCGGTTAGAAGTGTAGCGAGAGGCGGCCGGGCCACCGAGGTAGGTGCTGATCGCCCGGCGGATACGTCACGGCCTGTGACTGTCAGCAGCGCCGGGGCCGCCTGAGTCTCCTTGTAGTGCGCCGCAGGTTACGCCTCCGTAGGGCGTGTAGCAAGTGCGGCGGTGGTAGCTTATGCTAAGCGGTAACTGAACGGGAGCGCCCTGCTCCCGGCCAAGCCTTTATACCTCCCCGCCTGGTGAAAGGAGAGGGGAGGGGCTGCGCCCCTCCACTAGCGGTGCGGCGGAGCGTAACTCCGTCTCGTTCTCTGATTGGGGGGATACCACAGTTTATTAATTTATCATCAAAATTTAACTGAAAACAACATTAAAATATAATAGTAAAAATGGATAAAACTGAACCTGAAAAAACAATGTGCTCAGCGTCGTCTCAAAGGGACAGTCCTCAGTTGGCCGAGGAAGCGTGCAGGAAGGAGACGGGGACCACCGCTCCATGTGCGAAAGAGACGTACAAACACAAAGAAAGAAAGATATAACAAATTCATCAGCAACGGGGTCGTTTCGGGAGAGAGATAGTCTACTTAATGAAGGTATTAAAACCAGCAGCAACTCATAAATGGGCAGTTTTAGAATAAGATATTATTTCTTGTTTTTATGTAATTGTGATTATGAAAATTTTTCACACACGAATACAGGTAAAACATCGACGTTAGAAAATCATCTGCTTCAATATATCGATGTTTAAAAACATTGCGGTTTTGAAAACATCCTCATCAATGTCGCTTCCCTACTTACATGTCGGGTTTTATGATTGTGTAGCTTTTATTGAAATTTAATACAGTACAACTTGCGTCACCACAACACCCTCTATCGCCGGGTTCCTGGATCGATTCCCATCTAATCATTGGGAAACTGGATTTGACTCAAAATGCTTAATTTTACTTTCAGTTGATGAGTTCAAATACCAGTGACTATGTAATTTGAAATAGAAAATTTCTTTGTGTTACTAAATAAATGAGAATTAATATTGCTTTAGGAGCAATAACTGTAAAGCAACCATTCCCCCAAAAAAAAAATCGTATTCCAGGTACCCAGAGAAACTCCGCGAACCCGAAGAAATTTGTACCTTACTTTTAAATCTCGCGACAGTTCTTCTGGACGCATTGTCTGAGAAAACTACGTACCTAGTTACCTTGCTCGCGACCATGATATGATCTATTCATTAGATAATCATTCGTACGCCTTAATGTTCTCACAAGTTGATCATTCCCAAACTCCAATTAATTAATTAATTCATTAATTAATTAGAATGACAATGGCAGTGGTGGCTGAGGCTCATTTCAAAGGTTGCAATTATGCGAGATAATGTATGGATGATTTAAACTTCTTCTGAGAATGAAAAATAAACAGAGATTGTAACTTATTTCCATAATATAATCTGAATCTTCATTCATCATTCCGTAATTACGTATATTATCTAGTATCACATTTATCACTTAGAAATAACCTGTGAGAGATACACTACTAGAAAAATAACTTGTTTATAGTTGTTGTTAGCTTACATTCAGTTGAATGAAAAACTTTGATTTTGTCAAATAAAAATGTGCCGAATCAGATACCCCGCGAGTCGATGCCTATCGGTCGCTCATTTGCGTGGCGCTTGTCGCCGAGTCATTTGCCAGCCGTCGCCGGGCGCCGCCGTGCGTGAGGCGTGAGTGTCGCTCCGAGCGCAGCGGAGGTATGCGACGCACGCGTGAGCGGGCGCCACGGCACGGCGCGGGGCGCCACGTCACGGCGCTCGGGGCGACGTGGCGCGCGGTCGCGCGTGCTGCGCGACGGCGACGCGTGCGGATCGAGCAGGCGTGGCGTAGGCGTGCCGGTTTTTGGGGTGCGTGCGTTGTTTACTGTGTAACCGGCGTTGTCGTGTCGCCCGGAGTCATGCGATTTTGGCATAATGAACACGCGGGAGAGGGGCCGGAGGGGGGGATGTTCGTTTGTCATTCCGTATTGGAAGCTGAAAGACACATAAACGCGGTCGGGAAGAATTAATGAGATAGATTAGTGCGGTTTTTTTTTTTTTGGGTGAATTGGTAATGCGTGAATGTGGAAAAAGCGTGGCGATAACGAGGGTTGACAAAAAGCCAAATACCTTTGTTCCCAGACGGCGACGTAATTTATGTACCATTAAATGTCAATAAGATATTCTTTTGGATTCGGAATATTTGAATGGTAATGTTATGTTAATGAACGTTTTACGTTGGCCTAGAAAACAAGCAGGGATTTCTGAACCTGTTTTAACAGTCAATTTTTGTAAAATACACGTTTCTACAAGATTTGATAATTATTTTTCTATTTAGTATATACAATACTAATGAGGAAAAGATACGTTAAGACATGCCGATTTTTTATTCGCTTTTAACTTTGCTGTATGATTATATTGGTGTCATCTTACTTCTGTCGAGTTTTACACACTTCTATCGAGTTTTCAATGTGAAGTCACATTAAACACTACCCTTACAACATTTTTCTCCATATTCCAATTAAGAAAACCGAAAGAATATAAATAAAAATTTGAATATTTTTAATATTCTTTGATTAATAAAATATTTTTCCATAGAAGGAAAGGCAGCTAAAAGGATATACGCATAAAATCCTTTAGTGTTAAAACAAAGTTGAAAATCACAAAAATTCGTATGTGATAACTATGTATACCAACTTTAAACCATAACAATGGCATTTTCATGCTTCTCGATGTTTCCCACTGGCCAGGACAAAAGGTCTGGAACTGGCCAGAAACGGTCCCGAAAGTGAGGAACGCCCAAATGAGTACGGTGGCCAAAGGGTTATGTAGGGCCGAACATGCATGTGTACCGTGGTTATTTGAACACCGTGCTTGTTTGAATGTTGACAAAAGGACGCGCAAAGAAAGTGTTTTTCAAACGTCGCTTAGCGCTCAACTGTTCCATTCATGTGAAAAATAGGGTTTAGGCTTCTTGTCGAAGAATGCTCCTGGATGGCAGTTGTGAAAGGCAATGATGTAGTACACGATTCATAAACGCTTCCAATCCCTTCTCCGGTTCGAAATTTGCCCGTCTGAACAATTGGGGGAAAGGCAGAAAATGAAAAAAGGGCAGAATTTGCAAGATTGAGCTAGCCTAGCAATGCATCGTCATATTCTACGTTTGAAACTTCATTTTATGAGCAATAACCTTCGAATTTGTTACAAATTTAATATTTCTGTGGTTGAAATTTCATTTATATTGGCGTTCATTTAATTTTATTAAAAAATGTTAATTTAATATTTATAAAATGTTCATAATTTTTTTCCATTGTGTTTGTATGTTGGATCCTGCTCTTGACTCCAGCGTCAGAAAGAGTGGTTAAAATGAAAATACTAATACGTTCTTTTTCTGTTTATTCCATTGTTGTTGAATGGAATGATCATATTTTGGATGCAATTTTTCGATTGTTTTTTAGATCGTACTATGCGTAGTTTTTATTGAGAAATATTCTTTCGTTTTCGAATTGTTACTCATTTGGCCAGTGAATTAAAATTGAGTTATAACTCTTATGTTACATGCAAAAGTAAATTAATTTCATAATGTGAACATTATAAATTTCAAAGAAATTATATTGAATATAAATAAGCGTTTGATATCCACTGTTGGTGGTTTTGTCTTATTGGCATATGCAAAATAGTATATAAAGTGACATCTGTAATTGCACATTTGCTATTGTATTATATTATATTTATTATATTATATTATGCACAGACATAAACTACGTTATTAATCAAAATTAAAATAAATATAAAGTTTTATTTTTATTCATATGGAGGGGGAAATGTTCAGATGAATACCAAGAAAATATTGGAGTTTAAAGGGTGGAGATAACCATGAAATTGAAAATTATAAGTATATTTTATTTTCAAATTTATTTTTTGTATCTTCGTATGATTTTTTTCTCTCATCCGTTTTTGTCTTACTCTAGTTTTGCACTGTTTCTTTATCTGAACTTCGGTTTTACGAAAAGTGCACGAATATCACAAAATATCAGGAAATCACAAATGTACGAATATCACAAGATGTACATAACGTGCTAAAAACCTACGAATATCACAAAATGCGAATTTTTTTTATCGAAAACAGGTTCCTATTTAACTCAATTTATGTAAAAAAATCCCTCTATTAAACTAATAAGGTTCTGCTCTACACGTGGTACTAGAACACGCCAATACAGCTAGTGTTGGCAAAAGCGTCCGCGTGATCTCTTAAGAACAACCGGACTCGCACTGCAGCCGTCGAGTCTATCGCATGCGCGTAGGGTTCGAAACGATAGTACGCGCAGCGCGGAAGCTTTGCTGGCATAGAGACCTTAATTAAAACGCGACTTAGGCCACCTCCTGCTGCTCGTTCGTGTCCGCTGCGGGGTGGGGGCGCAGATGGAAAGGAGAGGGATGCGCGAGGTGAGGTGTGAGGGAACGTAGTGTCGCGTGGCGGAGGATGCGGGGAGGTGTGAATGGCGGGGTGCGAATTCAGTTGCGTGCTGGTAGTCTGAGCGGGGTGCGAATTCAGTTGCGTGCTGGTAGTCTGAGCGGGGTGCGAATTCAGTTGCGTGCTGGTAGTCTGGACGGGGTGCGAAGTGAGTTGCATGCTAGTAGTCTGGGCGGGATGCAAAGTGAGCTGCGTGCTGGTAGTCTGGGCAGGGTTCGAAGTGAGTTGCTGCTGGTAGTCTGGGTGGGGTGCGAAGTGAGTTGCATGCTTGTAGCCTGGGCAGGGTTCGAAAAGAGTTGCGTGCTGATAGTCTGGGCGGGGTGCGAAGTGGGATGGTGGGCGGGTGGCTTGTCAGGGGCACGGCGGGTCAAGGCTCTGGCCCAGGATGGGCGGGGCTGTATGGGCCCGAGCGGGGTGAAGAGGAGCGTTGCCGAAGCAAGGGTAACGGGGAAAGAGCGGGTGCGGCTCCGTTCGTGTGATTCAACGGAGCCTTTTCAGAGCTGCCGTGGATCCGGGGCTCAGCGCCGTTCGCTGTTGAACGCGCCGATGGAAGGGCCTCCCGCCCTCGGCTCTTAACGGCGGCGAATCGCCTCCCCGGGAGCGAATTGAGAAACCCTCCGAAACACAGAAGCGGGCCCAAGGCATTGGCTAAGGAATGAAAGCCACCCGCGGAGGGGAGCGCAAGTGGTCATCAGAGGAGTGAAGAATGCACTGGGAAATGGGGCCTACGATAATGAAGTTCTGTTATTCGTCGTATAAAACTTTTTTTCGCTAAGATTGCTCTTTGATTTTTTTTGTATATAAAACTACTAAAAAATTGTAATATCTGCAAACATACTAGTTTAATGTGTGTTGAAGGTACGAGTATTTTCGCTGTCGGCAGTTATATATGAAATATTCGAAGTGTATAGCCGCATTTGATAAAATAAAAGTATTCTTTGTACTGGTAACATATGAAAGTATCGATTGGGATCATATCTTTTTGTATTACATTTTTTCCAATGAACTTGTTTCCTCTAAAAGACAAAGCAAAAATTTGACCCTTGTTTTCAGAATTATGTGAAAATAATTAATATTACAATTATTATTAGTATTCACTTATGAACGCATTTCATCATAAGATTTAAAATCATCTAAGACACTATACGCGCTGTGGTAATGCTAGTCACTGAAATTTTAGTTATTTAACAGAATAATACTAATTCACTATTATCACTAAAAAATCTTATTCTCTTTCTGGTTTATGTTTAATATGCTTCAAGAAGAATAATGAGAAAGAATAAGAGAAGAGAAATGGAAAAAGAAAAAGAATTATAAAATTGAATTAGAATTAAAGGATGAACAAATGGAAAAAAAGTCGAATAATAATTAGAATTAGAATTTGAATTAAAAGACAAATAAGAATTAGAATTAAAAGGCGAATAAGAATTAGCATTAGAATTAAAATCCGAATGAAAATTAGAATTAAAATCCGAATAAGAATTACAATTAGAATAAAAGGCGAAGTAGAAATAGAAGTTTTTAATCCATCATTGTGTGCTCCCTGCGTTGGCGAGCGTAGGGCCCAGCCACGAGGGCGCTCCGCCCCTTCAAACGGACGGCGAGCGGGCGCGGGCCCCACCGCTCTCCAAGCATCGACTCATTTTTAGCTCCTTTTTAATTGGACTCCAGCATTTAACAGCTTCTGCGAAGAAAGGGGAGCCAGTGGAAAGCACATAATTTTCACTCTGTTCTACTTATGAAAGAGCATTTAGAGCGCTGTTCTCTGGTCATGGAGATGGTTTCTCCGATCTTCGGGGGATCTGCACATATTAAGTTTCTCAATATATACCACGATAACGACCAATGCTAGTGTTAATATCCTTGGTGGAAATTAAGCCTGATCACATTAATGTACGTTTGACCACTTCAGCACTCCCTGCATTTGCAGTTACCCATTAATAGGATTTGATTTCGTATTTCAGGTGACAACTCAATTTATTAATTTACTTTGCTGAGCGTTAGTGTATTTGTAATTCTGTAATGTATTCATGCTGTATAATAAAATTATATTTTCCAGTGTAATTAATAAAGCAATGATTATACCAATGATAATACGGAAACAAGTATTCGAAAGCAGTGATGCATATTCATTGTCTAAATTATAATTCCTAACATTTACATTATCACTTTGATATGTTTGTTTCAATACAAATACTCTGTTATTTAATGAGCAGGAAACCTAAACTGAATGGCTCTACATATCATTGATCCGTTTTTGTACAAATGTGTCTCGTAAGAATTCTTCACCGCGAGAGATATTAAAAAGAAAGAATTTTATGTTCTGAAGCTGATATCTTCGATTCTGTTCTTTTTCAGTTTTCCAAAATTCATTATATAGCATACTAAAAATTGTCTGTGACGAACATTATTGATAATGGAATACCATTATTTGAGTTAAAAAAACAAGAGTCAAGTGGAATTAAGGCGTTATGGTGTGTACGTTGTAAAGAGGAATAAAAAAATGTATACACTTGGTCAGCAGTTCCGCGGCATCGACGTTGTTAAGCTGCTAATAACGGTCACATTGACCACACGTAATCGTTAGAACATGTAACAAAACATTCAACTGAAATAGCGAGCGAGAGTTACAGCCGTATGTCTCCCAGTTCCAAATATATTCACTGTCAAAGAGTGTATACATTTTTGGATCCCTCTCTGTAAAGCTGAATAGAGGAGTTTGAGGCCCAATCTCTTGAGCGCTGCCGCGACTGTCGTTGATTACGTCATGATGAAGAGTAAGTTCACTGGCAGGAAGGAAGTAGTGTGCGAATATGTTTTATCTTGAATAAGTGTTAATATTATACAATACAAATATAAATCCTAATATTTCAAACAAACACTCAAAATATATTATTTAGTATTCGTCGTTAACAAAAATGTTTTCAACCTTCCCTCTTCTCCGGGAAATGCCTGGTAAGTACCAGTTCGTTGAATAAAATAACATGGAAACCGTCAGAGAAAATTAGAACAAGCAAACTTCTTTTTATCAGCTGGTATTGGAAAACTGGCCTTACTATTCTGGTTCGGGACAAACCTTCTAAGTTCATGAAGTGTTTCTCACCCGGGTAGTGCAAAGTTGTAATTGATTTCTAAACATATAATTTTTGAATTTATAAGTAATATTCCTCTGGCAAATTGAGATAAACAATTTCCATTTGTTTAAATTCTCTTGCATGTCATGCTTGTGTGGAGCAGCAATGCACTTCCTCTAATGTGAGGAAAGAAATATGAATTATAAAACAAAATTATTTGTACGTTATCTACAGGTAAAGTACCATTTTTCTATGTCCTTCACAAGATAAACCCTAAATCAAAACCAATTTCACGGATGGTTTTATTATTTCACTATTAATACAATATTTACGTACTTCGTCATGCCAATAGGCGCACGTACATTGACGGCAATATTACGTAAAATGTTTTCTATTTGTGCAATAACGTAGGCAATTTAATTTTCACATTTTCCCTTTCGTTTACGTAGTGGAAAGGGGCCAAATGAAGAATACTACTTGTCAGAAAATAAAATTTATTCATTCGTGATTATTTGCCTTCTCTTGCTGTGATTGTGGCAGATGCTGAAAATTCCCATTACAGGGTATTGCCTTATTTTCTTTCTTACCTACATTATTATTATTACGCGGGGAGAGACTTTGGTTCCCCTAGCCACACCTCCATAGCCCAGGCCTCAAGCGGCTTCTTCCTCCGGATTTTCGCGCGGGTCGGCCCGCGGTGTCGAGTGACCCTTGCGCGCTCGTGCGTGCGCCGAACACATGTCCCCGGGTGTCAGGAGCCTCCCTCTCGAGGCGCAACTGCGGGGGCGAGGGCGGGGTCGAGGGCGTCGGTGTGGAGGCGTGAGCTCGAAGCCCCAGAACGTCCTTGCGGGGCTTCGTCTGGCCCCTGGCGCCCTTGCCCGCCCTCAGGTGCTGGAGGCCTCTGGGCCCCCTCTTCGCGCCCGATCTCAATTATCGGCTTCGACACCTGCGTGACACCCAGGTCGGTTTGTCCGCGGTCGAAGCCTCCGGTCCGGTTTCAACGCGGCCGCGCTCCAGTTACAGGTCGCGGGTTGCAAGTCGCCCGTTTGGCGTTTCATTGAAATCGTCCTCCTAATAAATGCTATTTAGGAAGTTGAAAAGTAAAACAATAATGAGACCCCTTTTGTTGTACGCCTGTCCGATATGGATAGGCATAAAAAACAAACATTCATAAAATGCAAATCATCCAAATGCAACAAATGCACCATGGTGTGTTACAAACAATCAACTACATAAAGAATTTAATCTAGGGCAATTAGCCCATTAATCACTTACCTCTTCTCAAACTTTTATATAAACCTCATGCAAATGCAATCTCTAACCGAATTCACGCTGTGCAGAAACCCAACACGCAACACAAGAATGAAAAACAAGTATCCATTCCATGTATTTTTAAAATTGTTCTCCGAAGTGCAATAAACTGAGATACCTTTATAGGTTTCCTTAGCCAATGTGATAGCTGTAAGAAATTAGTTATAAGTTAGTTTTTAAGTCACCAATACATGTGACAAATTTGTTGTTATAACTAAACCGTGTAAACCTCTTGAAATGTAATAAATTTTTAAAAAGGAAGTAAAAAAATTAAAAGTAAATAGAAAACGATTCCATGTATCTTGTAAGTCTTTTGATAGAAATTGAAATTAATAATTCTCTTTCGGTTACGATTTAAGAGACACAAATGGCTCCACTTATTTTTTTATTTTTTTTATCTGCCCCTTAGGTGTTTATGAATATTGTGAGACAGCCACGCTGGTCATAGGCTCTAACAGTCGCCACTTTAGTTACATTGATAGTTTGTGCTTATATTATTTTGCTTGTGTTTTGTAAACTGACGCGCGTTTTCGTAACATTTCGTCGTTGAACTCGTTTCACGATGAGACTCGCGAGTAATACGAACTAGACCCAAGGAAAGGAGCCCCGGGGGAGACATGACACTGCGCATGACACTGCGCCCTGATTCAGTTCACTAAGTCATAAACAGTTGTCCCTTTGCTATCGAATCAGGATGCACAACCTTACATTTGCAGAAAATTCGTATTTTTAATACTTTTTGTGTTCAAATTCCGTCATAATACATGAAAGAAAAGAAAACAATACTTTTTGGACTAACTGCGGAAGCCAAACAATGAAAAGAATGGAATGAGAATTATATGAAATCTCGAACTGCTGTAGGTATTCTGTCCTTCAGTTATTACAAAAACAATTCGTTATTTTATGAAATGCACCCGTTTCCCCCGCTGGTGAGTCGCGCATGTAAGCTCCATTGCGTGTGAAATTGGAACGTAGAATATATCCATCGTAGACAAGCAATGTATTTTCATCCTGGTAAATGAATAAATGAATATTGAGCGCAGACATTGTGCACGCATGTCTATAATCATCTACATTTCATAGGGTTCTTAATAAATGACAACACTGCCATCGTATGTGCATTGCTGTTTGCTATATCCTTTACTGAACGAATCAGCATTCTGATTCAATTATTCATTAGACGAAAATTTGTGTACTCTGTGAAACGTCGGAACTAGAAATGCAGATAAATGCATATGATTAGTTTGTAAACATTACGAGAGAGAGAAAGAGAGAGAGATAGAGAGGGAGAGAGAGAGAGAGGGAGAGAGAGAGAGAGGAGAGAGAGAGAGAGAGAGAGAGAGAGAGAGAGAGAGAGAGAGAGAGGAATGGAGGGAGAAAGAAAGATAGAATATTGCATGTGCATTTAATTCCGACCAAAAACAAAATCTGACCGCGAGCTGTCGTTAGAAACAATGAAGGCAAAATAGTTCGACGAAAGCAAAAAAGAAAAAAAAATCATTGTGAATGACATACTTTCTATGTAAAAATTGAAGTGATGCACGGGTCCACTAATACAATGTTAATATGAAAATACCTAAAATACATTACTGCTTCAAACTAGGCAAAAAATAAGGGACTTTTAATCGTGTTGTTTAATTGATAATTAGTAATTTTATACTGTTTTTTATCTACCTTCGTTTCAAGAACTAACTATGTTCAGATCACAACTTATTTACCCATCGCATTCCATGAAATAAACATCACTAATCCAGCAACTACCATTACACTTGGTGCGTAATAATCATCGTCGTTTCCCTTTCGTATTCACCAAGAACCTCTCCGACTTTGTTCTCCCCAGTGTCAGCGCAAAGAGCATTGGTATCTGCTTCAATGACCAACGGTTATCCATTATCCCAGCTAAACACAAGCAGTTGTACTAGTTCTTATGTAGAATGGTATGCAGTTAGTTACATCCTATAGTTATTGGATTCGACGTGATTAATCTTTTCAATTTTCTCTGAAAAAAGTTATTTAGTCTTATTGATGTATGATCACTAATATATTTTTTTTCTTCTGCTACCTCTCATTTTAGTAATGCACAATTGGTATTTCGAAGGAATATTTCAACAATTTGGAAATAAGTAATAGTTGGCTTTTACCGCTTTTAATATTTATTTCAAAACTTTTAAATAATTATTAGGTTTGTTGTATTTTCCGATATTTGTTAACTTCACATTTAATCTATACTTCTTTCATAACAATGCTTTTCTACAAGCCCTGAGTTACAACACCACGCCACAGCGCGCCACCTGCCTCTGGCTGCCCGTGCCCTGGCTTGCCTTCCTGTCCCTCTCCCGAGACGGCGCGGCCCGGAGCGGCACGGAGCGGCGTCTGCCCTACGTAAGCTCGTTTACCCGCACGGGGCTGTGCGAGCGCTTCGCTCGGCCGCCGGGATCCCACGTGCCTTGCCGCCGCTCGCCTCTTCCGCACCTCATCTCGCCCGTCCTCATCCCGCCCTCATCCCGGCTGCCCGTCCGCATTCCCCATCCCCCGCCCCGTCCGCGCTCGATCCACGTCGTCGATTCCGCCCGCTCCCATGGAGGCGTGCTTAATTTTAATTAAAATAACGGTAATCGGGATTATCTGGCCCCGTGAAATTTACATATTAAATATATCGACGATTTTTTAACGAAGATCCGTGTTATCAGGAGGCTGATGGATATACGGCAGCTTTTAATAATTTTTGAAACTTTGTTCCTACATAGGATGACGTTATAATCGGAAGTCATTTGACCGTCACGGTTATGAACATCGATTTCTTTCTGGGTTCTATTTCATTAATATCTCTTCGCTATACTAACACACGTCAAAATATTGTTCGGTAATATATGCAAATGACGCAGTAGACGTTGTAATATCTGCTCATATATGGAATGTGTGGATAATGAACGGGTGTTAACCGGGGTAATAATTTCACCTACGTTTGATGTATGAATGAGCACCGGATGCTGTAATCGAAGACACGCTACGATGGCTACCAGGAATTCGCATTTCCGCGAAGGTTTAAATCCGCTGCGGGAACGGCCAAAACAAATTCCCTGGAACTGAATGGTAGGCGTTTTATATCGGCAGCAAATCTTGAGCCTGAGTCGCGCAGTTGCGTTTTATATTTTTATGAACGCGCTACTGACCAATTAATAATATTGTGGTGTGCTTTATCTTTAAATGTTTTTCGTAATGCCCATTGGTTTGAAATAGGGAATAAAATTTAATCGCTGCGAGGGGGAGAACTGGTCGTACTCCCGGCCATCGCCATTTCATTGGGGCCCAAAAATATTTGCTATGTTTAAACAGCGAGTGGTTTTTTTTTTTTGACAACCTTTTCTTGATGCTTCACTTCAAACGTAGTGCGGAAGAATGGTTGAATCACTCGGAGAAATAAATATGTAGGATTTAAGAATATATTTACTTTCTTTTGAAGTTGTATAAAAGTGATTGTCGTATGGGGTAATAAGAAAACGGCGAAATGGGGCGGCACTCATCTTATTACGGCATGGTGGGTGAACTAATGTGAGAGCATTGTTCAAAGTGTAAGGCGGGCGAGTGACTGTGAATGAAAAAAGTAGTGAAAATACTTTAGGGCCGTGCTAGTGAAGGCAGTAATAGTGATAGGTAAAGTGACCATAACAATGATCGCGGGTGATAGGTGAAGTGACCATTACAATGGTCGCGGGTGATAGGTAAAGTGACCATTACAATGGTCGCGGGTGATAGGTGAAGTGACCATTACAATGGTCGCGGGTGATAGGTGAAGTGACCATTACAACGGTCGCGGGTGATAGGTGAAGTGACCATTACTGTGTTGGCGCCACGCATCAAGAGGACCTTGTGAGGAATGGCTACGTGGTGATGAGGAGGAGGACATCGCCTGCCGTGTAAGGTGTGCCGAGGCGGTGATGAAGGGGGGTAATGTGTGGGGCAGCCCCGGAGGGCGCGGCAGGGGGGCGTGGCGGCGAGCAAGACGCGGACCGCGAGAGGCGCGCGGCGGGCGCCACCGCGGGCGCCTCTGTAATCTGCGGCGCGCCTCCGCCGCCGGCGGCTAATTGCACGTGTGTGGCGCGGGCGCTCGTTAGCTCTCCCTGCGCCCCTGGCGGACAAGCGTGTAATTACGCGGGTATCGCGGGACCCGCTGGCTCTCGCGCTCGCCGCCTCGCCGCCCACACCGTTCGCCCACTCACCACCCACGCCAGGCAGACCGTCCACCTTCCCGCCGAGAGACCGTCCAACCGCTCACCAATTAATCAACTCCGCCCATCCACTAACCTCCGTCCAAACTCAGCCTAGTGGCAAGTTTCATAGGCAAAAACTTTTGTCAACGTAACATCAATTAACACACCCGTCGATTATTCTCCTGTAAATTTTCTGCTCGTCAATCATTCACCATCAACTACCCACCTACCAAATACATACCCAACTGCTAATTCGCCCATCTTACGACGGATGTATCAACTAACTTACTTCTCCTCAGACATGTCATCCTAACAGTCCACTTCTCCATGGACCAACTTTTTCACTCGCTATCCCCCACCCTAATCAATATTTCACTGGACATCGCGATTGTACCTCTATCTCGGTATTCTCTTCCTTTCCCTTCGTCTTCGCATTCCACATTACATCTCTCCCTAGCATCCCTACTCACCAATCCGTCTGTGCTCATGCGCATTCTCCTGGCCACCAGACCGTCTCTAACTGCCCACGTCTACGTGTGGCGGCATCCACCGCACACACACACACACACACACACACACACACACACCTCCGCTGGCTTCCCACACTCTCATCACGCGCTCCCGCCGCCGCCGCCGCCGCCGCCGCGCTCACTGTCCCTCCCGGCTCCGCGCCCGCCACGCAACCTCTCATTACTCGCCGGCCGAACTTCATTTGTTAATGAACTGTCAAGAAACGGCCCAACGCTTATCTTCTCCACGCGGACGAATGGCTTCATTCGGCTCGCCGGCTCTGTCTTTCTCTCTTTCTCTCCCGGTGGCCACCGCCGCCGCCACAATACGACAAAAGGGGCTTCTCCATCCGGGGAGAGGCTTTGTCTCTTCTGAAATTTAGCTGCGTCGATGTGAGCGAGGCCGCCGCGCCTTGCCACCCGGACGGAACGAGGCAAGGCGGTGAGAACGCGTTAGCGGGGCCCTTTTCAATGCTCCTGCGGAGAAAGGGGAAGGGCCGCCGGGGAATAAAGGTACCTACGCCCTCGACTTGCGTATGGCACTTTATTAGAATATAGTTTCTGTACCGGACGGGCGTCTCGGACGTTAATGCGCCACATAGAGACTCCTGTTTATGTCAGAGGGCTTTCCGTTTTTGTTCGCTTGGATGGATGTCGTTGTCCGGCGTGTTTTGTTTGAGTTTCGTCGCGACAAGTTGCGAGGATTTCCTTCTGTGTGCTTGTATCGATTTTGTAGCTTGCTCGCAAATGGAGTTTCAACGTTTTTTATGTTCTGGTGTAATGTTTTTTCTCATGAATGAACTATGTACAAGAACGGGGAAAAGAATAGTGTTTCGGTTCGTTGATTCTGTGGGGCGCGTACAGTGGTTTGAATTGAAAAAATATATAGATTTTGCGAGTTTAGAGAAAAAACTTAATATTTCGGATAGTGAAAAATGAAGATTATATATAAATGTAAAATTAAAAAGTGTAATAAGTTTAATTGTTTTTTCATTCAATATTATTTGTGTTTCAAAATTACAGTGATGTTGCTACTTCGGAAAAAGAAAATTCTCCAACACGAAAATAATTGTTAATATTGAAATAGATCTGAATACGTAGATAAAGTGACCGTAAGTTGTTGTGTTTAATGGTTAAAGGACGTTCAATAAGAAAAAATGTAAAAACGAAGGAAAAGGGAAGACTTGCGATGGACATGAATGGAGCGCAAAAGAAGAGAAAGGAATCGAGGATGAAAAGAGAGGAGAAGAGGCGGCGGTGACAGCGACTAAGCTACGAGTAGCTGCGAGGCTTCGGCAGTGGCTGTACTCCCTGCGGAGCCGATATCGGCACCGACGCGGCGCCGCCCAGATTTGCATGAGAATGGCGCGAGGCCGAAAGGTGTTGAGCGAGGGCGGGCGGGCGGCGGCAGTGGCGGGTAGGCGACGGCGATGGAGGCGGCGGCAGAGTAGACGGTGGCAGGGTAGGCGGCGGCGTGGAGGAGGTGGCAGGAAAGCGGCCGCAGAGTGGCGGTGATAGAGAAGGCGGCGTTAGTGTAGGCGGCGGCAGGTAAGGCGGCGTTAGGGTAGGCGGAGGCAGGGTACGCAGCGGAGGCGCCGGTGACGGAGACGGCCGGGACCTGGCTCTCCCGGTGAACGCACAAACAGGTAGTTCCCGCTCCAAGAATCGATTTCGTTTCTCGACTGGCCGGGTCGCGGGCAAAAGGGCCGCTTCCAAGACCCAGCAAATGCGACACTCTTGAAGTACGAGTGGAAACTGAGAGGCTTGAAATATACGTTCGATTCATTTATAGTAAGGTATTTTTCACCAATGCGGAACAAGCGTAGTTCCAATATATTCGTACATTGATAAAAATTTCATTCAGGTTTGTTCTATTGTTCATAAAATGGCTGTCGTTATTGAAATTTATTAATATAAAATACAATCATGTTGGATTTAAGAGAATTAGATTCTACTCAGAAGTAAAAAAATACAAAAAGTACGATAATAAATTTTGAATATGACTTTCCTAAATATTCAGTTGATGATTAATGCATGCCCTAAAGTGTAAATGAACTTCTGAAACATTTTTAAGAGCAGCTTTGTAAGGGAGGTTTATCTACAAATATATTCAGTGAAGTGTTTTGCAAATGTTAATTCTCTCTAACTCTACTTTTGTATTGAATGTTATATTTTTGGCAAGAAAATATCATTATTCTTCTTTAAGATTCATACGATTTTGATATATTGCATTTAAAAACTCTTGAAACTTTATTTGTAATCCGATTTCGTTTTCCGGTAGTTTGTAATACTCATAATGCTATTTTTATTTCAAATTCTTTCTTTTGTATTCACTAAAAAGATAATTCCTGTTGACTTCTGGCGCGGAATTAGTCACGTCCATTTAAATTGTCCTACTTGTTATGCAAATTGTTTGGGACGCCAGGGCAATCCATAATTTAGTACTGAAATTTGAAACTTACATTAGAAAATGTCTGTTCACTCAGTGTTGAATATGATACAAAATGTGAATTAGAAGAGGGAGAGGATTTGAAACTTTGTGTTTCATGAACTTCAAAAGAAATGCAATGACATGCTTTCCTAAACTATTAGAAAATAAGAGAAAAATGTTTGCTTCCTTTAATTTATAATTACTGAATTACACTCATATTTAAGAGTTTTATACATAATGCAAAATTTTCAATATACGCTATATAATTAAAGCGTGAATATTAATTTTCATTGAGTCAGAAGAATTTTACAGATCTTATATAATTAGTGAAAGCTTTTTTTTATATACAGTCTTATTACACACTAGCGTATTACATTCATAACTAGAATATTTTAGAATATTTTTCTCATAAACATTCTATGGCACAGCTTGACAAGCTGTCGTTTTTCTTAATTCTATGTATGAAAAGTAAAAAATAAAATAGAATGAAAATTACAGTTGATTGAGAGATGGATTTAATTTGTTAATGTGCTTTTTAGAATCGAAGAAATTTGATAAAATCTTCACTCTCAGTTCGTTTTTGCCCAGTCTCCGGTCTATGGACTTTGCAAGCAATCTTATCAAGACCCGCACACAGACGTCTTACTGAAGCTCGCAGTGAAATTAGCTTTATGCAGAATACAGGCTCGGCTGATGCGTCGCGTCGGAGGGGCGGTGAAAGGGGAGTCGCAAAGCTGATTACGCCATAAGCATCATCGTTTGCGACGTGCACCGAAATCCCGGGGCGCTCGCACGCAAAGTAAATTAACGAGAAGCCAAGTGCCTTTTAGGAAGGAAGCCAGGGCCGTCAGCCTGCGAAGCTTCCACCGGCGCGCTTTGCTGGGCGGCGACGGCGACGGCAGGCCGGGGGCTGCGGCCTGTTGGATGCTGCGCAAGAGCCTACCGCATTCGGACCGCCCGCCCGCTTGCCAGCAACGAGATTACCAAAATGTAACGTCGTTACGGCCCAAATTTTTAAACGCGATTAGGAAAGTCCCCGCTGTGTTTCCTGCGTCTGCCGCTTGCGACGCATCGCCGCGTGTCGCATCGCATCGCATCGCATCGTACTCTGGCAACTACGAGTGCCACTCGTTAACGTAGCTCAGGTTCGTTTAGTACTCGAAGGCGCTCCGCTTCCTTTCTCTTCCCTCTTTCCTCTCCCTTCCCTCGTTTGGCTCTTAACTCCATATTTAAAAGTCGCAAATTCATTGAGATTCTTCTTGTTTTCCCATCTTGTTAGCGACTTTAATGGAATTTTTCCATCCTTTTGATGCTAATGGGGGGAAATTTTTCGCCGACGGAAGGTCGCGACGCCGCCGGTAGCTCGCCAGCGGGCGACATCTCGCGGCCTGATCTTGCGACACGTGGGTGCGATGCGGTGATTAGCGGGGGATTGTTAACCTCGCGCGCCGTTGGTGTTGGAGGCCGCAACCAGAGCCCGGAATGTGATGGCCCGGGAATGAAGTTTCACTTAAATGTTGGGTGACCCTGCGTTGTGGAAAGAGAAGGGGAGTTCCGGGGCATGAGTGCAAGGGTTGATGAGGGAAAAAGATGTTAGATTTTTTCTTAGTTTCAAAGTTCACTTTGGCGCAAAGAAAGGAGATGGAAGTTTTTCAAGAAATACATGCAGTCTAGTTTGCAGCACTTGCGTTAAGTTGTAATGAGCCATGCAGAAAACTTCAAATAACGTGATTGCACAACTTTTTAAACACACAAAATGTAAATGAGACACGGTCGTTATTCCGTGCGAAGAAATACACATGTTAACATACAGTGAGAGGAAGATGAATGGAAGTTACAGGAAAAATGTGATGTTAGCATTAATATTTAGAATAAGCAAAGTGCATATTTTAAAAAAAAGCTCTTGAGATTCTACAAAGAAGTAAATGTTACCTAATAAAAATTAATTTTTTAAAAAAAAGAATGGCAATAAAATAAAAAAGATTAAAAACAGAATAAAAAACAAAGAAAATATTCGAAATAATCGACAAGAAACTACAGCAGACAACCAATCAACTCTAAGAATCAGCAATTAACTATAAAAATCAACCTCTAATTTTCCGAAATAGTTCATTAATACTATTACAATGACCCGGTAAACAAACACCCAAAATGTCGAATGCAATCATAACTCGAATGAAGAAAAGGGGGAAAAAAAATGCGCAAAAAAAATTTTCTCGCGCGGAGCACGGAGCAGTGGTGGTGGAATGAAACGTGACTAATGTGGATAGCGGCGTTGTGGAGCGTTGCGGCAGGGCGGGGGGTGCGGGTGGGGCCGGGGGGGCGGGGGGCCGGGTGGCCCCGGGGCCGGGGGGGGCCGGGGGGGCCCGGCCGGGGGTCGGGCCCCGGGTCGGCCGGGGCCGGGCCGGGTGGGGCCCGGGGTCGGGCCGGGCCGGGGGGGCCCCGGCCGGGGGGGCGGGTGGGGCGGGCCCGGCCGGGGCCGGGTCGGGCCGGGAGGGGGGCCGGATGGGGCCCGGGGCCGGGCGGGTTGGGGTGGGGTCGGGTCTGGGCCGTTTTCAAGCCCTGTTTTCGGAAACGACGGCGAACCCATAAATTCCCCCTTTTGGGCCCCCCGACCCGACCTTCCCGGACGCTTGTTTTCCCACGATTTGCCCCCCGTCTTTTTTAAGAAGAGAAAAATTTTGGGGAAGAGAGCGGCCGAGAATTCCGAGCATTTAAATGCGCTTGGAGATGAAAATTAAATCGCCATTTCTCTTTCGCAGAATTAATTGTTTTTTATTTTGGGTAACAAGCTGATGACGAATATTTTTTTTTCCGATATATGCGGTACGGGATACAAATGATTGCGTTTTAAGCAATTTTACGAGTATATTATTTTCTTAGGGAAGAATGAAAGGTTGATTTTGTGATTGGTTTACAGTGCATGTTATATTGATTATTGCTTTAAATTTTCCATTTCGAAAGAAAGATATTCACATTTCATCGTTGCCATTAGAATCTATTGCAAACAGAATTAAAGAAATATAATAATAATATCTTATAATGTTTTAACCACAAAAAATACTATATCCATCTTGAGATGAACTTTAGAACTGTTTGTTCCATAACGTCAAAATGAAAAAGGTTCGAATTGATTTTCTCATTTCGATAAATTGAATCATAATCTTATTAGGAATTATATTATAGTTAAAATAATTTTGCAATAATACAGATTACGACTATTCTTTCGACATTACATGAAATTCTACTTTTTCAACCTGATTCCATTGCCAGCACAACTGAGTTCCGTGAAAAAAATCTACGTGTAATCAATTAGCCGAGAGGCGATTGAAATTGCGTTGCCACTCCATCATTTGCATTTCCAAGAGGAAATGTACTAACGAAACACCCCCGCAGCACCAGTATATCACAACAAAAACCATCACCTCGTGTAACAAATGCGTTCCATTAACCGTCATAACCGTGCTTCCCCCGCGCGCCTTCTGCGCGTCGGCAAAACCGAGGCGTCGTATTTAATCGACATCGTGTTCACGCGTTGGCGGCGGCGGCGGCAGCAGTAGCGTGGCTGGGTGAGGCGGTATTATGCGGCGCCGTGAGTTAAGGCGGGGGCGGTGGCTCTGGCAGGAGAGAAGACGGAGACGGAGGCAAAAGGGGGGGGGACGACGGCTGGTCTCGAGGGGAGAGCGTGGCGGGCGGCGGGGCGAAGGCGTGGAAGTGGTTTGGGGGCGGAATTGGGCGACGGAGGCGAAGGCGGCGGAACCGCAGGCGAGAGTGTAGGTGAGAACACAGGCGAAAGCGAACATGTGAGGGTTGGGATCCTCAAAGAATCGTCGGGGAAGGGTATTAATTGATCGATTATTTTCGGGCACGAAACTATGGTCATTAGTCTCGCTTGGGTAGTGAATGTTTTATCTCGGGAAGAGCCGGTGTTTCTCCTCAGCTGGATGACGAGATCCGCCGCTGACCTTCATGTCGGTCTGCGGGGGATTTTCTCTTCCAGTTATCTCCCCAGCAGAGACGAGCTGCAAACTCTCTGGTCTCCGAACATGAGTGATATTGTAGTGCACGTGTGTGTGTGTGTGTATAAGTAAGTAATGAGGAGTGTAGGACAAGGAAGTGTAAGGAGAGATCGCGCGCGATTCGTTCATTAGAGTACTTCTTCGGTATTCACCTGGGATTGATGGGAAAAACAGTCAGTGCAGCCAACCGTTAGAAACTCCCGACCCCGGTTGAATTCGACGCGTTGATGTATCTATTGTCGAAAGTCCGCCACCGTCAAGACTCGAACCCGAGGACCTCCCTGTCAGAGTCTCTGGAGAGACAGCGGGAAAACAGACTTTGAGCTAAACTCAGCTGGTGTGGTGCTGAAAGGTTGGATCCGTGAGTGCAGGCGAAGTTTTGCGCGATGAAGGACGCGTTGGTGGTGTGGGCGAAGTCGGGGCGACGCCGACGGCGGGAGGGAGCTGGGGTGTCGGGGGCGTCAGGTGGAGGCGGAAGGGTTGGGGGCGGAGTCATGCTCGACGCCTCCACCTCCACCTCCGCGCTGCACACTCCGTCACGCGGGTCAGAAACACCCGCGCGCGCGCCGAGTTGGCGCGACACGACCCGCGGGGGCGCGTTGAAGTATGCAGCCGCACCGCACCAGGCCGCGCCGCGCCTCCTGACAACATTAGAGCCAGGGGCGCCTCGCTTGCGCGCGTGCGGTCGGCGGAGACACAGCTGCTGTCACCGTCTTCAGCCCTGGATGCGCCCCGCGGCAGCGGACGCAGAAACCTTCGACGTCTACTGTTTCTTCGTTTTCCTCTAGTGGAGGTTCTGGTCTGCACTCACGATTGGGGGAAGCGGGCTTTTGACGGAATGGCTGGCGCGTATGCCTTCGTCCGCTATATCATGCGGTTGGATCCCCGAATTCTTTGAATCTTTGCCGCACAAATTATGCTCTCGGTAGATTAGCTCGTGTTTTCTGTCGTTTTTCCTCCTCCGTTTTTATTCTACCATTTATCCATTGTCATTATCGCTCTCATCTACTGCTTAGGTAAGTCAATGACCTGTAAATCCCAATAAATAAATAAGGTTGTTTTGTATTGAAAGTTTTGTGAATAGTTTTTCATAAAACATTCTATTTATCTGAATAATAGTGGCAGAATAATAATATTATTATTCCAATGTTTCTTAATGCAAAACCAAATGCATAAATCGCGCATGAGAGGAAATATTTTCTGCTGTTCCCACGTGCAACATCACGAGTTGCGGGTTGAAAAACGATTGAAAATCACTTTCCATTGAGTGGAGAAAGTCACGTCTCTCAATTCTCTATTTATCTGCGTCTGTAGGGAATATTGAAATAAAATATTTTACGAGTGCGAAAGAGTGGCTTTCCAGTGCTTAAAATTGTTGCTCTCGCGCTTAGTGCACTGAAAATATGTTTTATATTTCAGAATACAATATGATTAGAATGGGAGAAGTCACCCATTCTACTCATTATTCTAATAAATAAATATTTATGGAGGTAAATCTGATTTATATGTACCATAAGATGCAGCCAAAATGTCATACCCAAACCCATATGTCGAATGCATTTTACTTCGTATAGCACTATTGCTTTTTCATACTTTTTACTTAAAAAACAATGTAGTATATTTACTACAGAAATACTCCAGAACGTAGTAGATCATAATTATTGCTTGAACGAGCAACTTGCTACGAGAGTAGCCGTTCGACACACCTGCGTGGTTATCCCTCCGTGGGGCGTCCGCCTCGTGAATGTGGAATATGTGCTACTTGCGCCTCTTGAAATGCGTTCGCCACCCGCCGCGTGCCATTCGCAGTGCAAGGGCGCCCTGAGTGCTTAATATACGCGAGGCGAGGGCGCGGTATGTTCGAGACGTCTCGCTCCAGTCCCACCTCCCCCTCGTGCAATGCACACACGTGCCATCCCCCGCTGTGCATCGCCTCTGCTGTGGTCACGATTCGCATCGCTCGACCCCGCAACTCCCTTGACACAGTCTTGTCATGTAGCTCGCTGTGGTCCGGTTTATCTCGTCTCTTTTCTACCGGGAGCGGTAGCTCAGTGCATCAACTGATGTCACTGCAGCGCCTCTCACCGGGAGGTCCTAGGTTTGAGACCTGACCCAAGCTTTTCAGCTAGGTCGGAATCAGTCGCTGCCTGGAGGAGAATTCTAGCAGGTGGCTGCTCTGATCGGTAGTTTTCCGTGGTTTCTCCGATGTACACCAGGCGAATGCCGGAGCAGTACCCTAACAAACAGGCCACGGACCGCGCGCAATCTATCCTTCCTCTTCCTTTTCCTATCCTCTCCCCTTTCACACACACTTACACTAACATGCAATACACTACCACATATTCCGGGAGACCGGTCGGGAGCTTAGAGCCTGTCCCGGCTGGGGCGGTACCACACTGGTGGGAGAGTCCTGGTTAGAGGGAAACCCAACTAGCCGACGGTAGGTCGGCGCCGGATCTCGCCATCCAGCGGGGGAAGATCACCGCCATCTCCCGAGAAAAAACATGCACTACACTAACGGGACTAATGACCGAAGCAGTTGACGCGCCCGGAAACACGAGAAAATCAATCAATCAATCAATCAATCAATGTGACTCGCAGTGATCCGCTTTATCTCATCTCTTTTCTGCCCTAGCAACAAGACTACGAAAACTTGAACGCTCCCTAAAAATTATTTAAATAAGAAAGGATCTTAGTAATTCTTAGTTTGCAGGCCAAATCCATGGCTTTTACAATAGATTAGTTAGTTTAAGCACTGCCCCCTTTTTTACCACATAAGCCAAAAAGCTGTGCCTCATGTAATCCCCCTGAGGCAATAAATGACCGCTTCGCCTGGAATTCAGGCAGAGAAAAAATTTCTCAGTTCTCTCTTGCATACCCAGACCGACTCCTCGCCGCGAACAGTTCGCCTCGTTCGCCTATAATAATTTGTTCGGCAAATAATTTGCACCTGCTTCATCTTTCTCTCCGTGATTTTTAGGTTCGCTTTTCGTCCCGATTCTGCTGTCTGGCTAGTGTTTTCGTTCCCGCAATATCATTCCTTTGCTGTCGCTCCATCACCGTTCAATTGCTGCTATGGTGTTTCCATTTCTTCTGCGGATTATTTCCGCTCGCCCTCTCTTTTCCACTTCGTTCTTCTGTCTTCATCTTTTCCGCCCTGTCTTGACTCTGCACATGCTCCACTCCGTCCGGCGACGGAGGCTTCACTTTTCTCCATCCGCTTCACCTCGACTCGCTATTGGTTTCTTTCACCTCCAATTCCCCTGCTCTCCCCTCTACATCACCCCGCCTCGTCCCGTTCCTCTCTGCCCCGCTTCGAATCACCCCACCCCTTTCGCGCCGACACACACCGATCTCCTGAAAGCCCACCCTTGACTTCCCTGCCGCCCGACAAGAACACTGGTAGTGCGTTCACGCGCTGATTATGCCGAATGCGGCGCGACGTAGCCTGGTTGGAGGGAAGGGGTAGGCAGGGCAGGGCGACACGCAGAGTTAGTGGCGACGATGGAGGTGACAGGAGAGGGCGGGCGAGTCACACGGGGCGCCATCGCAGCGGTAATACGGCGGAGTGGGCGGGGCGGAACTGCGGTGCCGAGGGTAGCTTTTGTCTATAGTTGGCAGGCGTTGAAGCTTACGTCGTATGACGTAACACGTGTGTGCATGTTACGTGCGTTGGCGAGAAATCGCAGTAGTCAACTTCGACAAAGTGTTGTAAGGAAGGGGGATAGAAAGAGAGGAACAAAGAGTGAAACGTCATCGCAAAACAAAGTATTATCTTCATTTTCAATAGGACTAATTGGAATTGGCAGGGAAGGTATGAAAGACATGACAATGGGACAAGAAGGAAATGAAAATAGGTAAATAATATTTGGAATCCTTTTTTAACTTTCCGTGTATGAAATTAGGGTAATACGATTTACTGTTTATTTGTTTTCTTCTCAGTTTTCGATAATATTAACTTCACCTGTTTTAAAATCATATTCACTTGTCAATGAAATAGGAGTTTAGAAACAAATGTTCCGTTAGTTTGAAAAAGCTCTCTCCATTTTTGAAATCTAGTATCAGTAAATATTTACATGACGTTATTAAACAAACATAAGCTTTACAAGTACTCATTTTATACCTCTTCAATTGTTTCATTTGTGTGCTTTATTTCGTTCATACATGTTCTTTGTCATGCGAGTGTTTTTAGTATATGATGTGAAGCGACTTTCATTAGGAAATGGTACATTGAATTGATTTGTAATAAAATATCTCGTTAACGGGATTATAAACAGATTGAAGATTCCACTGTGATGATTGAATTCCAAAAGCAAAATTTAAATAAAAGAAAAATATTTTTATATTGGAAAACATTTCAAAATACTGATGAAAAGTTTAGTGAAGATTTTTGAAGGAGCGAATCTATTAAGAGTGCTGATGAGAAAAAAAGTATAGTACTTCAGAAATTACTTCCTAGAACAAACTATTGAGGATACAATGAGTGAATATTTGAAAAACAATAATGAAAACTTAAGTTTCTGTTGCAATATCTGTAATGTATTGCTAACTTGCAATTTTCGAAGATTCCTACCAACCTGCGCCGATTTCTACCAATTACTCTTCCTACAACTACAATATTGAAGATAGAGAATTTTTCCTTTATAAAATATGTTTTTCTAATATTTTTTACTCTACTATAATATTTTTAAATTCACATTTCCATTCTGCTAATAGGGGACTGAACATTTGAAAAAATATACATCAGTGCCAATAGGTAGCAGCTGGGATTAGGGTGAAGCAAAACCGAAAAGTTAGCTCAGACTAAAGAGATAGGAAACTTAAGTACTACAAGGAAGTCAGTACCAATTTGTAGCACTACTAGTTGTCGTCATGGACTCACAAAGCATGGATTCTCAATAGAGGCTCAAAGTTTGAGAGGAAGTAATTTGCTGCATATAGAAACAAGATTTATACATTTTCGACCCGACCACACGGCTCACAATACGAGATTGACGAAAAAACGTCTCTTTCCGCTGCAGCATTCCATTAACTTCCTTTACTACGTAAGTAGTTAGTACTATAATGAGAAAGTAAGTTATATTTGTAGAAAAGTATTAATAATAGCCATGAGATATATTTATTTAAATGTGTAAAAGGGAAGATCATTTCACCAATGGTAGAGAGCAATGGTGATTGACTTCGGCAAGACAAACAATTAGGTAAAAGAAGACATGATTTTCTAATGTAAAATAATGCGTTATCTAAGAGAAAAATTCTGTAGGTACCTAATTGTGTAGGGAAAGTTCTGTAAATTTTCTTGAGGGTTGATGCGTTGCATGCGACTAGTGAAGTGTATTATCGTAATTCTTAAATGCGGAAAGTTTCCATTAAATTTTTTTCAATGTGACAAGACAAAAACTTTAATCAACATTACATGAATGTATTATGTATTCATTTTATTTGTACATTATATAAATTTAATTCAATTTATTGTGTGAATAGGGGATGATATAGTTTTTTTAAATATTTTCATTTCGTATTAAATTAATAAGCTTTTTTAATGTTGGAAAAGGTAACAACATGAATCCGCAGCTGATACGATTATTTCGAATACTCTTAACAATAGTATAATGTTGCACCTGTCGATATTTGAAGCGAGGCAGGACATGGTCAGAGACCGCGACGGCGGCTTTGGGCGCTAAGCCTTGGGTCTTGGGAGGCGGAACGGGGCGTCAATGGGATTGATTCCTGCCTGAAACCCTTTCCTTCCTCGCGGCGACGAAGGCGGCGGCGGCGGTGGCGGCGGCGGCGAGGGCAGCGGCGTGGCGTGTGCAGCCGACAGATCAAAGGCCGTCGAGGCGTCGGCGGCAGCGCTGGCCCCACGCCGAAGCGCCCAGCCCTTGTCCGACACCTGGATCACACGGCGAAGTTCGCAACGACACGGCAGCAAGAGGTGATGTGGCGATCGATAGAGCACTCGGTGTGACTGGGGATTCGGGTGCTAAAGATCACGGAATACTTGTCTGCAAGGAAGTGGTTTTCCGATGCCTTATTCTAATGACATTTTGTTTTAAGAATACAATTAATTCTCTCTCTGTCTTTTCACAAGCAGTACTTTCTTCTTTTGAATGGAGCAATGTTTCAAGTGATGCAAAATTGTAAGTGAAGTAGCTTTTGGCGATTGGTGATTTTCGAGATAATTACCGTAGATAAAGTATTCTGTGGCAGATACATGCTGACAATACACGATGATTCTCGTAGTAAGGTATAACACTTACTTTATTGCGAGGCCACAAACAGGAAGTTAACGGATATATTAATACTTTATATATATATATATATATATATATATATATATATATATATACACACACACACACACACTTATACAGCAACATTAATATTTTTTTATGACCAAGCATTACCAAATTATGGAGTCTCTTACAGATAATAAATTATTGTATATGTAATAAAACTAAATATGAAAATATAACATAAACTCTACAATATAAATGTGTTTACATACTTAGAGAATGGATATGAATATATTTTTATTTAACAAAGATATTATGGACCCCGATTCATTAACAATCCTAAGCACGTGCTTATACAGACTGCATTAATCCATCCCTGGGTACAAACGCAACATTGGTGAGAGCGTCCTTCAGAACAGTGATGAAATTATTAGTGTCAACGATGGAAATGGTGTTTGTTAATCTATTCAGCGCTCTGGTAACGTCGGAGCTCTAGCTAAAGTTAGGAAGACGAGTGGCAACAGCAGAACCGGGGCGAGTTGCACATCAGCGAACGCCGAAGAAGTCCGCCGTGGGGTGCCGACGCCAGGGTCGGGTGGGAGTGGGAGCAGGGCGCGAGGCGGCGGGCAGGGTGGGCGCGAGGCGGCGGGCTGCGCGCCGGGCACAGTGGCCTCTGCGGCGTTCCAGATGTTTCCGATGGAAACAGCCGCCGCCGCCGCCTCGTCCGCCGTGAGCGAGCAAGTTGGAATGGCCGGGCCAATACCTCTTTCGCGGAGAACTCCGCGGTGGCCTCGTTCCGAGCGGCTGCCGCCCGGAATGCTCGCCGCGGTGCGGGGGCGCGCCACTTCTCTCCCCCACAATTTGCTGCGTATTGAAGGCGCGCTGGCATTGGGCAATGGCGTTGAATCGTGGTCCACATCTAGTGCGGAGAGAATGGAATGTTTAAGCAAACTTTTGTGAAAGGAATTATTCTTTGTCGATATTTTAAATTATGTCTTCAACATGGCTTTGAAATTGGGCGAGAAATTAATTGCAACACACCGTTTGCATCAAACATTATTGTAAATACATATCACATAAGTCCTTACATTTCGTGCGTGCATTGCGTATGCTGATAAAATATTATGCCATTATAATTATTTGCGTTGTCTTCAATTAAGACATAGATAATATTAGCAGTCGAAGATCTCTCTATAGCGTTTCAGAATAATTTCTTCAGCAAGATTCTTGAACCTCTGCTGGACACAAGATGGCGAAAATTTCTTTAGGAAGATAATTCAAAATGTTCTGAGAAACTGTGAAATGCAAATGAAATTAATATTATTATTGCGAGGGAGGGGCGCCATCAGAATTCAAGCCTCGCGGCTCCCGCGCCGTCTTGGAGAACCGCAGCTCCTGTAATCGAAAAGCGCCGGCCAGCATCGATTGGCGCCCCGGGAAGTGGGCGGTTGAGCGGCGCTCGCGCCCCGGATGTAATCAGCGGAATCTGCTCTCCAGCGCCTCTCCAGCAGCCGCTCCGGCACCGCCCCTCTCTCCGACGCCGACACCGTCGTCGACCGCGCCCTCCGCAACCGTCATCGCACACGCCCCCGCCTTCGTCACCGCCCTCGCCACCGCCCTCGCCATCGCCATCGCCATCGCCCTCGCCCCCGCCCTCGCCCTCGCCCTCGCCCTCGCCCTCGCCCTCGCCCTCGCCCTCGCCCTCGCCCTCGCCATCGCCATCGCCATCGCCATCGCCATCGCCCTCGCTATCGCTATCGCCATCGCCATCGCCATCGCCATCGCCATCGCCATCGCCATCGCCATCGCCATCGCCATCGCCATCGCCATCGCCATCGCCATCGCCATCGCCATCGCCATCGCCATCGCCATCGCCATCGCCATCGCCATCGCCATCGCCATCGCCATCGCCATCGCCATCGCCATCGCCATCGCCATCGCCATCGCCATCGCCATCGCCATCGCCATCGCCATTCGCCATCGCCATCGCCATCGCCATCGCCATCGCCATCGCCATCGCCATATCGCCATCGCCATCGCCATCGCCATCGCCATCGCCATCGCCATCGCCATCATGCCATCGCCATCGCCATCCTTGCCATCGCCATCGCCATCGCCTCATCGCCATCGCCATCGCCATCGCCATCGCCATCGCCATCGCCATCGCCATCGCCATCGCCATCGCCATCGCTCCTCGCCATCCCGCCATCGCCATCGCTCGCCATCGCCCATCGCCATCGCCCTCGCCTCGCCCTCGCCCTCGCCTCGCCTCGCCCCTCGCCTCGCCCTCTCGCCTCGCCCCCTCCTCTCGCCTCGCCTCGCCCTCGCCCTCGCCCTCCGCCCTCGCCTCGCCCCTCCCCTCGCCCTCGCCCTCGCCCCCTCGCCCTCCCCGCCCTCGCCGCCCTCGCCTCCCTCGCCCCGCCTCGCCCTCGCCCTCGCCCCGCCTCGCCTCCTCCGCCCCTCGCCCTCGCCCGCCCTCGCCCTCGCCTCGCCTCGCCCCGCCCCTCGCCCTCGCCCTCGCCTCCCGCCCTCGCCCTCGCCCTCGCCTCGCCCTCGCCCTCGCCCTCGCCCTCCCCTCGCCCTCGCCCCTCGCCTCGCCTCGCCCTCCCCTCGCCTCGCCTCCCGCCCTCCCGCCCTCGCCTCCCCGCCCTCGCTCGCCTCGCCCCTCGCCCTCGCCCTCGCCCTCGCCCTCGCCCTCGCCCTCGCCCTCGCCCTCGCCCTCGCCCTCGCCCTCGCCCTCGCTCTCGCTCTCGCTCTCGCCCTCACCATCGCTTTCGCCATCGCCATCGCCATCGCCATCGCCATCGCCATCGCCATCGCCATCGCCATCGCCCTTGCCACCGCCGTCAACACTGCTCTCCGCTACCGCCCTCCACTACCGCCACCGCACCCCCACGGTCCTTCGCCCTCCGCCTCTGCCAGCACCCTCTTACACCCACACCCATACCACCACCGCCTCTGACACCGACACTTCCGCTCCAAGCCGCCACCACCACTGCCACCAGATCAAGATCAGGCGAATATCAGAATGTACCTTAAAAACTGGCCACTGGCCGCCCGTAGTTATCCTTTTCTTATGCTTGTCCCCTCCGTTCCCCTTACCCATATAACATACTCTCTCTCACACACACTTACCCAATACTACCACATATACCGAGAGATCAATGGGAAACTTCGGGAATATCCTCACTGGGTGTACCCGTCTGAGGGAGACAGAGGAAGGGGAAGCTCGCAAGCCGACATGTAGTTCGGCATCGTTCACCAGGTTCCAGCGGGACACGGACACTGCCTCATTCCAGCATATAACATACATTACACTTACGAGACTAAAAACCCTTATCCATTTATGCATACAAAAAAAAAATAAATTATCACACTGAACTTTGAGAACTCGCCTCTGAGCCCTCTGCCCGCAGCTTCGGTTCGACCTTTGTTTCATCCTCAATTCGTTACTGCATAACTGTCTTAGCGTCGGATTGTCACCTGTGACCTGAGGACGGTGATGTGACAACAAATTGAACACAACCCCAATCACCGTCACATTGTTCAGTGACCGTTCAAGAAATATATCAGATCATTTCCTTCACCCCAGCATAATCATGCTCATCAACAACCAAATATACCGGGAGCGGTAGCTCAGTGCATCAACTGATGTCACTGCAGCGCCTCTCACCGCGAGGTCCTAGGTTCGAGTCCTGACGGCGTCAAGATTTTCGACACTAGCTAGGTCGAATTCAGTAGTTGTCTGGAGGAGAATTCTAGCGGCCGGCTGCTCTGATCGGTAGTTTTCCGCGGTTTCTCCGGTCAACACCAGGCGAATGCCGGAGCAGTACCCTAACAAACGGACCACGGACCGCGGACCGCCTTGCTCTTCATTGGCCTATTCTATCCCATTACACACACACACTTACACTAACATGCACTACACTACCACATATTCCCGGAGACCGGTCGGGAGCTTCGAAATCGTCCCGGCTGGGGCGGTGGGAGAGACTTGGTTAGGGGGAAACCCCCTCTAGCCGACGGTAGGTCGGCGCCGGATCTCGCCATTCAGCGGGGAAAGATCACTGCCATCTCCCGCGGAAATAACATGCACTACACTGACGGGACTAATGACCAAAGCAGTTGACGCGCCCGGAAACACGAAAAAATCAATCAAAATCAATCAAACAACCAGATAACGACCATAACTACGCTCGTTGTGACCATCGTCAATTTCTCCAACTGTACCTTATGTATCTGCTTCTCTGATCATTCGACATCACGAATATGCTCTCCCCATCTCTGTCGTAGCGTCCACCGTTCTCCGTTGGCTCTGGAAAATTCTCAGAACTTCGAAGGGTGGACTAGTGCGCAATCCATCTGAAAGGAAAATGCTGAACGGTCGCTTTGTTTTCTTTTGATGGGTTCCGAGAACTCTCTTGGATTTATCAACTTCCAAATGATTAACTTATTTACTATTCACAATTTTTGACATGAATACCAATCTATTGGCAAAGCTTCATTTCTAGAAAATGACCTCGACTATTGTTGTTTGGTTCGTAATTTTTATTCATAAAGATCACGAGGAATAAAATGAGATTCCTGACATATTTTAATGAAGAATTTTGAATTTTTCGGAAGTAGTGTTCCAAGATCAATAAGAATAAAAATGAAAACAATATTTTTATACCGGTGAGAATCGGGCAGTGTAAAGAGGAGCGCTGTTTACTTTTTCAAATTCAAATCAGGAACAGGACAAGTTTCGCCCCACTAAAGGATAGACAGCTACGTCTGAGTAATATTATTAGTGAAGACGATTATAGTTACAGAAGCATCTCCATAATAGCCGTGCCATAATAATCGTGCATGTTAACTTGATCATGGAACGGCCATTATCGAGAAGCAATTCCAATCACTTTGCGATAGAGTGAACTCTAACTAACCATTAGCATATTATTATTATTAGTACATCAGTTGTACTTCGAACCAGACATTCTTTTCAAAAAACAAATGTTGTGGGAATTCCGATTCGGTGTTGTTGGCGCTCTTATCCTAAGAAATAGGTAATATCCGTTTTGTGACATTAATTAGGTTCCATTGACTAGTTTCATTGACTAGTTTTATGTTGTTTAATTCTCTCAAAACAGATTAAATTTGTTTCGTGGAATTTAGTGCTGTTAAAAACCAGTATTTTTTATGTTCAATGAAGTAGATTTAAATTTTCGTTCGTAATTTTTTATAACAAATATAATACTAAATGTCACATATTTCATACATATTTTAGTCTTTATTTTTGTGTAACGTGATCATTCATACACATATATTAATATATCTACTACAATATTTTTACTGTTTACATTGAAACGTACTATCATAAAATTAAAATAATAGCTAGAGTAAGTTCAATGAAAAAAGAACATTTGTCCAAAAAATATAGGTTTCTCAAACAAGCTTTCTAGTTATAAAAATGTACAATAACGTCCAAAAAACAGAATTGCTGGTCAAATCGTTCGAAAATACATACAAATATTGCAGCATAGCATTGTCCGAGCATGGAATCTCTGAAATAATGCTTCCGGTCGAATATAATCCTAATCACACCGTTTTTTTAAAGAATGAATTCCAAACTGGGGCACGCTTCAAAACTTTGCTTGTCAAATTGTTGAGACAAACAAAGGTATAATAAATAATATTTTCTGTGAGTTCACCAAACATTGTGAATAAAATTGTTGAAAAATTTTAAATATTTAAATAAGACTAAAACTAAATCATTTAATTTTTTAAAAAATTTATTCACATCCCTATAGAATTCAACAATTTATATCATGCTTAGATATATTATTGTGATACTATAATAAATCAGCATATGCTTCAATATGATTATGAAATAATTTTCCTTTGATATAATACATGTTAATAAGTTATATTGTATACTTTAAAATATTATTTTCATTTAAAACCTTTTCAATATTATTTTATGTTATTTCCACTGTATTTCTTACCTTAATTTTATTTAAAATCATATAATTTTAATTAATTAATGTCCTTTTTCATATTTAGAATCAAATTCAATTGTATTTTGTTCGTGGCACAATTTTTGCCAAAAGACTCTAAAGTGTTTCAGTTCCTTACCTCTTTGTTTGTCCCTTTCCCTTTCCCTTTTTCCGGGCATCTCACTGTCCCGTCTCTCTATACCAACATCTTTCTACCCCGTCCCGCACTCCCCGTTGCTCTTACTGTCCTCCTTCCCGTTGGCTCCATTACCCGTCCCCACCTATCGCCCCGCCGCCAACATCTCCGTTTCCACGCCTCCCACCTCCTCCCACCGCCTTTGAGAACGCCGCTGTGTGGCCACCCGCCCCCCCTCTCGACCCGTCGGGCCCCCGCTGCCCTTCGCCCCCCCCAACCTCTCTCGCAAGCGGCCCGCCAGCCCCGACAGGCTGAGCCGCGGGGGCGGCGGGCCGCGCGCGCTGAGAGGTCCTTAGCGCTAAACACATTTCCGCGCCCGCCGCGTTACATTATGCAGGGCAAACACGCTCCGCGCTCGCCGAGCCCCATATTCGCACCTCTCGATATATATCGAAGCGTGCCATTCGAGAGATCGATGCCCGCTGATAGCGGCGGCGCGAGGCCTGCGGCGGCGGGGCCCCGGGGGCGGCGGGAGTTAAGCTGCTTACCGTCCAAGTATTAAGTTCCCCCGTCCTCCCCGTCCTCCGTCCCACCCGACAGCGTCTCGGTTGCAGTGCGGAGACGCGTCGGTTGCGAGATGTGAGGACGGGGGCTGGGGAATGTGTGTAGAGGATGAGGAACGTGGGAATGGGAATGCACACAGGCATCGAGGCTGATGCGAGTACGATGGAGTGATGGGCGAGTTAAGAAAATGTGTTAGTGGGAGATTCAATTGTACAGACGACGGGAGTAAGTAGTCTTGTGAGAATAAGGGGGCGAGTTGGGTGGGTGAGTCAGGCTGAGTCCGATAGGTGAGCGCGTGCTCGGGGGCGAATCAATTGTGCTGGGTCGCGAGTTGTCAAGACCAGGCGCCAGACGTCGAATGTACGACGAGAGGACGACTAGTTGAATGGTGATAAATTGGTGATCAGACAAATGAACTTGGTGGAGGAACAACTGAATGGAAAAGCTGAAGTTGAGACGACGAGTGAGTTGATAAATAATAAAAGGTGAATTTGGAAAACTACTAATGCACTTTTCTTGAAAATAAACGTGTTTATGACCTTTTTGATTTCGACTAGAATGTACCGGAATTGTGTCCTGCAGGTGCAGCCAAGGTTTTAAAGAATAAAACAACTGCATGCAGCGTGAACAAAACCGAGTCAGGCTGTCCGAGCCTTACCACATAAAGAAAGATGTTCAAGCGAATAACATAAATGAATCCGTGTATGATGTAACAAGATGTTTTGAGAAAAATATTAAAATGTGGTGAACCGACGTTACACTAAGCAGTTTAATAGAATATTTGTGGAAGACCAAGTGTGAGACTCCAATAATGAGAAGGTGAACTGCTCCCGTGAAGAATTATAGATCAAACAATTGATAGGGGGAACTGTTAAGAAAAATTAAATTTTAATTACTTCTTTACCAATGATCAGAAATATAATAAATACCGTATCTGATAAGGAGCGGATGATGTGGATAAGAGGACGTACGGATGAAGAAAGAGGAAGATTCGAGTAAAATATTAACCATACGATGGATGGATCCGGGACACTACATGAATGCATACACAGGGACCATGAGGCCCTGCAGAATATACAGCGAAAAATGCACATAAAAGTATTTTTTTATTCTCAATAACTTCATTTCTTAATTATTTAAATAAAAGCCAACTCTTGTTGTTAAACAAATGATACTGTATTTAAATAAATATTAATAGGACCTTTAAAAGCCCTGTAAATGCATTGATGTAATAGAATCAAATTTTGAACCTACCTGTATAACTTCTGAGAAATTTTCTTTTGTTAGCTACTAAAATGAAAAACAAAAAATAAAAAAAAAGATTTCTCAGAAAAGAGGACAATCTCTCAGAAATGCTATTGTGCAGAGTAAAGAGCGATATAAAAATCATAAGGGCCTGGGAGGCCCTGACTCTATATTCTAGAAGCAATACTGAATTCCGAAGCACCTGATATTTTTGTTAAAAAAATCCTGCCATCAACCCGTTTTGTTTTTCATTCCAAGTTCCAGCTACAATGGCCAAGCATTTAATCCCCCAACCCTTAGGTTTAAGCAAGCGTATCGGACGGCCGCTGTTCTAGGAAGCGCTTAGCAGTCCGCGGAACGGAGCGCCCTCGCGGTGCTCCGGCATCGGCGCGTGCAGATGCGCCACCTCGCCGCGGGGCGCGACTGTCTTAGGAGCCCGAGCGGGGTGGCCCATTGAGCTCCCGCCTCCGCCAGCGGCCCGCGCCGAAGCGCCCGTGAATGCGCCTGCAGCGCGTTCGCTCTTCAGCCGCCGTCGAGGGGAAGATCTTGTATTGTTGTTTGAGGTCTGCGTCCGCTGCTCGGGTGAGAGCGGGTAATGCGATGCCGGGGATTTGGTTGTGGTGGGCGGTGCGTTGCGGAGGAGTGGGTTTGAGATGGTTTTCATGTTGGGGAATAATGGAATCGAGGATGAAAAGACTCTCTGGTTTGCTTCATTCGGATTTCCACTCCGCACGTTTGCGTATGTGTGTTTTTTAGTATTTGAGAACAATGCCAGTCGTAAAGTTCTCATTCTGTGAATGTCTGAATACGTCTAAAGGATTTGAATTCGCGATTGAGTGTCAGGTATACAAATCAAAAAAATCAGTACTGAACCACTCTTAAATTGGATATGTCGACACGTGAGAGAGTAGAGGGAGCTTTATGGTTCAATAAGCCGGAATAAAAACAACTTGCTCGTGGAGAAATCTAGGGTCGACTATTGTCTCAAGTTGTGTTGTCTTGTTGTTTTTTTAATGAATACATTTACTAAATGAAGCTCCAATGCGCGACGTCGAGCATTTCTGTTGAGATGAGATTGAGAGACACAGCCCCTCTTTTTCTCCTCCGCCACCTCCCGTGCCTATGACAGCCACTAACGCCCTTTGCTTCCGTTTCAGGTGGGTGCCGCTGCGAGCGCTAGCTGTCGCCGCCTGGAGGGGCTGCTCCGGACGGTAAGTGCGGAACCCCCCATTGTGTTCCGGGGAGCATGCAAATTCCTATTGTGTGCGCCCCGCGTTCGGTGGAGCCACTCCCCTCCCCTCCCCTCCCCGCCTTCGTATCCTCTTTCTCGTACTACCTCGACCGCTGTTGTCGCCGTTTGAGCTTTCGCCCTCGACCTGGCACTTTCGGGCTTGGGGTTGTGTTTGCGGAACCTTTTGTTCGGGGTTCGCGCCTCTTGACAGTTAAGGCTATGAGGTTCGTAGGCCTGCGAGAGGGTTTTGAATGACTTCATGTGCGAATAGTTACGGCACTTTCATTGTCTTGTTTTTTGTTTTTGTTTTTTTTACGATTACTATTTCAGTCTCAGACCATAAATGTTTTATTTTATGGTGATGCCTTTACAATTATGTGTGCGTTGTATAGCCAGGAAGTTTATGAAAGATTCTTGTGGATTTAATTGTTCATGAATAACACAGTCTCTCAAAAAAATTGTTGAGTTTTTCCTTTGAAAAAGTCTCCTAAAAAACAAGTTTGTCTTGTATGTCAAAAAAGATCTTTACACATAACGTTATATGATTTTTAGAGGTTATTTTAGTTCTTGTACAATTTTGGATTCAGTAGATTCTCTGGAAGTTAGTACATGGAAAAACATTTTAAGCTGAAAAAACTCTATAACAAGCATTTCAAGAAAAAAGACTCTCGGTTTCAATATTTTGCCATTAAACATATTTTAACTTTTCCGCCATCTATAATCATGAACAAAAAGTACATATGTTGATTACGTATTGTTTTCATTCGAAATGCATGTGTCTTAATTCACAATGTTATTCAATGCGATAGTCTTCAAAGTATATTCCATACTTTTATTTTCTCTCCTTTCTATCCCTGATATTGAAAGATTTCCACTTGAATCATCACAGGTTTCAAATCACAAGGTGATTATAATGACTCGAATTTAAATTTATATATTCAAGACAAATATTCTTGCTATTTATATTAATTCCTGGAAGACCATGCATTTTGTAGAAATTGCAGCATCTACAAAATTTGCGGAATGCGTTGCTTTGTCCTTGCTTTCTAACTGTAGAAATTTCATGGAAGAGAAGCCTGCCTCGTTACAAAAAGGCGATGGTACAGCTGTCTCATTAAAGTTCTCGTTAACTCGCACCCAATTTAGAAGTTACCTGGAGCAGCTCTTGTTTCCAGGATTCTCTTAATAGAGAACATCAGTACGGAAGTGTACACAAACAGTTCAGAGTTTTAGGACAGGCTACAACAGCCAAGTTTAATTAATTAGCGCGTTTTAAATACACGTTTCTTACCATGAATGTTTTTACGATGAAGTTTCTTACGATGCAGGTTTTGAATGTGAATTGGGGTTACAGCTGAAAGCATTAACTTGTTCATTTTGATGCAACGTGCGCCTTGCCATACTATTCAGTTGATCCGTTGTTTTACATCACAATACTCACGTTCTATCAGATTTTCATATTCAATCAGAATAGGTTTGTAACGGATAATTACCGTTAGTGTAGATGTTTAGTAGGATAGTACATAATATATCAATGAGGTTTACGCATGTGAATTATCTAAAACATTACCTGACTTCATTTGAACCCACTTAAAAAATCAAAGACGTATTAAGAACAAATTCAATAGTCATAACATTTATTTTCAAAAATCCCTGCTTGTTAGCATATATTAGTATTACTCTAATATATAACGTTCTTTATTGATTTAATGGCATTTCCAATTCTATTTTAATCAAACTACCTATAAGTGATTACAACTACAATAAAATGTCTAGTTTTAATTAATGATACAGTAAATGAACATGTAATACCGTAAATGTATTTTCATCTCATTTATATCGATGATATCTTAAAATTAATTAAATTTACCCATTTAAAAAAAAATTAAAGGTAGGAAATGGGAAATTAATTTTTTACAGAAAAGAAATTGAAGCTCTTGGCCAGCCAGTGGAATCCTGGAATGTACTCGTACAAAAGCAGGCATTTGCAAAACAAAAAGTTCATCATAAAGTTATATTGTATTGCATATTTGGATTACTTAGCTAATTAAAGTGAGAATCATATCAGCATTTGGAACTTAACAAAGCAGCAATAAAAATAGGAATGCATTAATTTTTTATTCTTTTTTTTCGATTTATTTTCCTTCCTTGAAACAATTTCAATAAACTGCTTTTTTGTTTTGGGAGTTCTCCGTACGTACATTCACATTGCGACGATTAAATACTCGCACCGGAAGTAAAATTAACCAACGTTGACTCTTTTGTTTCCTCGCAATGTGGAAAGAACAGGATTACCGGTAAAATTTGCAACTGCGACCCTAGTAGTGCATTCGCAGGTGCTCTAACTCTGTTGCAGCTCTTTTATTTTCGAAAGATTAACTCGGAAACACGTGGTTGAATTCTCGTCTCACGTCGTCTCTGCAGGTGGCCATTAGAACGTGTCACACCGAAACGCAATGGAGGTCGCGGCCACTCGGAATTAAGCAAAGATAAAAATGCTTGGAAAAAGCATACGGGAGGCGACGTCCCGCCAAGTTACTGCATCGCAGCCACGCTATTAACTGTAAGAGCAAGTCTGCTGTGCATGAAAAAGATTCCTCGTCTGAATTGAAGTCCCTGGATTTACGGCAACTGTGTCCTCGTTGCATTTTATATTTCCACCTTGAATAAAATAGTTTGGTTGTAAATACTGAATTTTATTCATCATTAGTGTTCAGTGTTGAAGCACCAAAAACCACTCTAGATGTCTAACAATAATATTGTTTTATGAATTTTATATATATATATATATATATATATATATATATATATATATATATATATATCCGGCTGAGATAGCAAATTCCAATGCCTCTCTATTATGTCCCACAATGGCTCAGTATTGAATTTCTATACCCTGAAATTTATACATTCATGGGTGCAATACAAGACCAAGTAGTTCGAATGAGGAATTATTTGAAATGCATCATGAACATTCTCATTGGTCAAAAAATTTCTGGGAAGGAAAGGAAACTTTTAGATTCTAAAATCAAATAATGAAAACTCAATCTTTCTGCATTTAAACATAAATTTATATTATTTTTTTGTATTATCAGAAATTATATTATTTATTGATGTACATTTTGTATAAGATTGTAGTCGTGTATTGATAGATAATTTGTATTACTCCTCTTCGTGTAACAGGATTCACTAATAATAATAATAATAATAATAATAATAATAATAATAATAATAAATGAAATTAATAACCAGTGAGATATTTAGAAAGAATCCTTTAAAATGTAAACTAGAAACAAATTTTCAACATCAATATGTTGACATTTTTTAAAAACAGGTTATTGAAAAAAGTATTTTTTTATTTTTAGCAGCTGTGTCTCTTGTTTCAAAATATGTTTGAAACATTGATTATCGTGCCAATATTTTTTTATTAAAAAATTGAAGAAAAGCGGTTCTACCCTTAGACGCGGGGTCCCTTTGCTACGTATTTAGAGATAAGTTCGTTATCAATTTACTGAGGTGTTGAAAGAATAATATCCATTAAATTTTTTTTTCGATTATTTACGCCGCCTCTCCAACATTATCGTTTTCCTTGCTCCTGGTCAATTCCCCACCGCCTTCATCTCCACTGTCGCCACCGCCATCGCCATCGCCTCCGCCATCGTCTCCATCGCCTCCGCCATCGCCTCCGACATCGCCCCCGCATCGCCTCGCCATCCCCCAACATCGCCCCGCTCGCCCCGCAGCCTCCGACATCGCCTCCGACATCGCCTTTAACATCGCCTCTAACATCGCCTCCGACATCGCCTCCGACATCGCCTCCGACATCGCCTCCGTCATCGCCTCCGACATCGCCTCCGACATCGCCTCCGACATCGCCTCCGACATCGCCTCCGACATCGCCTCCGACATCGCCTCCGACATCGCCTCCGACATCGCCTCCGACATCGCCTCCGACATCGCCTCCGACATCGTCACCGCCATCGCCGTCGCCATCTCCTTCGCCATCTCCTCGCCGCCGAGCAGCGAAGTGAAGTGGTGACCAACGCACTGCGTTGCTGCGCGAGGCGGTCGACCGTTTATCGGGGAAACAGACAGCTGCTGTCCATTAGATCGTTCTGTACCGAGAGCAGAGCGGCATTAAATATTTGCGTGCGGGCTAAAACTCGCTTTGGAACGTCTTTCGCCAACTCGGGCTTGTTGGGAACTTTGAGGTCCATGCGGGAACAAGTGGGTGGCGAAAAGTTGGCGACCAAGTGTTACATTCTGAGGCGCGACCGCGAAGTGGGTCCTGAAGCAACTTGAACCGGGAAGTTGTGTTCAGTCAGGATACAACTGCGGCTTACATTAGTTCATTCATGAGTAAACGTTGATGATTGAAATGCTTTTTCTTCTGATGCCGATGACTGCCTTACCTAGAATAGAATGTATTGTAATGCTGCAGCAAAAGCATAGATTATTCCACAGAAAAACCCGTTTTGTCCGACCCTTAACATTATATTTACAATATATATTACTACGTATTGGAACACATTTGGTTTTCCAATAACTTTTTAATAAAAGTAAATAACTTTTTTTGATATATTATGTTATGTCGAATATATTGTGCTTTTTTTGATATATTGTGTTTTGTGGATTTTTATTTTTTATACTGAAAAACTGGTTTACGGCAACTGGTTGTCCGTTTGTGAGCAATCCACAATCCCAGCGGCTAAACCATAGGCAATATTTAACCAAAATTAATATTCCCCAATCGATTTGTCTGTTAGCGCGACCCCTTGAATATGAAACGTATATTTCGATTTTGGTGATTTTAAAAGGAATCCTCAATGAAATGTTCAAGATTTTCTCAAAAGTGACTGAAAACTTTTCTCTATTTTTTTCAAGTGTAGACCAAAATACGCATAAAAAATAGGGCTGTTCTGACTTTCATTAAACTGTGAATATCGTGAATATTTCTGTGAATTTCGTGAATATTTTATAAATGCAAAAGTTACAGATAATGCGAGAAAATATGTGTAGTTGAAGCACCACTAGTTTAAATAAGAATGACGGAAAAAAAGGTTAATCTTATTTCAATTTTCATTCTTAAAGGCATCTATTAATTTAATGTTTTAACTATACTTTGATACTGGTAAATATTTTTTTTAATGAAATTAGTGTGTTGTAACCAAACTGTAGATTAGAAATATGAAAAAAATCCGCAGTTTCAATTAAAATATTTTTAATTTCCATTATTAACTTATTAATTGTATCGTGCAACAAGGTAGTGCGTCTTGTCAATTAAGCATATCGCTGTGATGTTTCTTTCAGCACCTTAAAAGTATTTGAACAATTCAAAAGGAGGTTCTTTCCAATAACATTTTTCTTTAAAAATATCGTATCCTATATATCTATGTTATCGGAATCTTACATAATAATAGGTATTACATATGTCTTATAGCAGAAAAATTAAAGTGAAATTATTCCTTCATGACATTATATCAGCATTTATTTCATTAGAAAAACTTATTATGAAACCGTAAGGTTTTAAGATTTCAATTTACTTCATCCTCTTTGTCAAGTAAGTGAGAAGCATGAATGCAACATGAAAAAGGAAATTTAAAACCCATTGGCATTCTGAACTTTAAATTGAAGCCTTCGGGTATGAAAATATTATCGTTTACTTTTATTATTGCAAACACGTTTCTCAGGTTGAATGCTTACTGACCTGCGACGTTTTCGCATCAATTGAAACGACGAGAATTCAACCGAGAATTTAATGCGTTCTCTTTTATCGATCATTATGATTATTATTAGCGCAATAATCGTTATAATGAATACTTCTCCACCGACTATTAATGCAATTACCACGATATTTATTGCGAATATTATTACCCGGTTCCCGAGAGCGATGAACCTTTAACGAGATTCCCCGCCATCGCGCGGAATATCTCACCCCTGGAGAAAGCCAAGTGGGTGCAGGAAGGGCGCCGCGAATCGCCCCCTCCCCGCCCTCTTCCAACGCGGAACCAGTTAGGATTGCAATCACAACCCGCATAAATCCGCATGCTGGGCGGGGAGCCGAGCGGCGCGCGCGGGGGCGGCGGCGGAGGCGGGGGCGGGTCGCGCCCGGAGGCCGTAAAGCGGCGAGTTATCGGGCCGGAGGCGGGGGTTGGGGGCGGGTGTGGAGGCGGGGGAGGGGGCGGGGTGGGGCGGACGTGCGCGGCATCCGCCGGCCGCTGCGCCGTTCGTCAGCGCGCGTGGGAATTAGCGGCGGAAAAGGAAGACGCGGGCGCGCGGAAAGTAGGCCGGAGGCGCGGGAGACGGCGCCTCGTTGGCGGGATAGGACGGGGCGAGGGACGGTGGTGCGGGGGGGGCAAGAACGGGTAGCGCCTGGGGGGGGCCGGGGGGGGGGGGTGCGCAAAAGGAAAAGGGGGGGAAAAGGGGGCCGGGCCGCTGGAGGCGGAAAAAAGTTGATTGTTGTTTTTTGGGCCGAATTTTGGCATAGTGTAGTCTGTCTTCCCCCGCTGAATGGCGAGATCCGGCGCCGACCTACCGTCGGCTAGTGGGGTTTCCCCCTAACCAGGACTCTCCCACCAACGGGACACCGCCCCAGCCGGCACAAGCTCTAAGCTCCCGACCGGTCTCCCGAAATATGTGGTAGTGTAGTACATGTTAGTGTAAGTGAGTGTGTAAGGGAAGGGGATAGGACAAGGAAGAGGAAGGACAGATCGCGCGCGGTCCGTGGCCCTTTTAGTAGTTGGGTACTGCTCCGGCATTCGCCTGGTGTTGATCGGAGAAACCACGGAAAACTACCGATCAGAGCAGACGGCCGCTAGAATTCTCCTCCAGACAGCGACTCAATTCGACCTCGCTGAAGTGCTAATCGAACAAATGAGAGAATGCTTGAGATTGATGTATTGGTGGTCAGAGTGGTGGAAGTGGAAGGACGATAGTAGTTCTAGACCGAAAGATAAGTCGCATAGACTCGATCGTGAATGTTGGTAGGCGTGGGATAGTTTTGATAATAAGGGGAAAACAATTTGTCTCGAATTCTTAGAGAGGGAAATTCTATTCCAACTCATGTCAGGAGAGAAGACTCAATTCAAACAGTACTTAGACTATACCTATTTGTTGTTACTTGGGCGTCCGAGGGGCAGCGTGGATTGTGGCGAGGAATTGGGCGTGGCGATCGGGAAGCATCGTTGTCCGAAGATGCAGCGCTAGAGAATGCAGATGCCGCAGACGCCCGGCCGTTTGAATAGGCTACGGCAGTCGGAGGGTGATTGACCTGAGGGATCGCTCACCCGCCAACTGTGACGTCACGCGGCAAATTTAATAAACATGAATGTTTTGTGTAATTAAATATCACCCGTTTTGTGTAATACAATCTGATGAGTCATTACAATAATTTATACAAAATATATCCAATCATTTCAAAGACCAAATGAACGTGTTACACAGCAGTCATAATATTTTTTGAATTTACTGGGCAGTTATAACATTTTTTGTCCACTTAATTCAATAAAATCAGTATAATTTCCGTCATGGAATAACTAGAATTACACAAATAAAACGTGAAAATAGTTCCCACGTGGAAGAGTTGAAAGACGAGATGTAGACGTTTTTACTCATTAACCATGAAACTACCAAAAAGGACATTTTCTAAGATAGATTTAAAATTATATTGATATTCAGAGTTATTACAGATAAAATAGATGATTTATAATACTGAAGTTTTTTACCTAATAAAATGTGAGACAATTCATTAAATAATATTTTTTTTAAAAATTTTGTTTTCGATAAAAATATATGAGCTAATTAATTAAATTATATTTCACTACAAAATTATTTGCGACTTTCACTTAAGCTCCTCACTGAACTGATGGAGACCAGTAGTATTTTATTTTAAAAATGAAAATAAACAAAAATAACCAATAAATAAATATCCTGAATTTGATAAAAAGTGACAAATATAAATGAAATTGTTTAAAGAGAAACAGTTACAAATAAGGCTTTCAATTTCCGGGATCATAATTAAAAATATGGGTTTGGAACCAATTCTAACCCCCAAAACAACTCGTTCAATTCTTTTACACGCCTGTACTTGTGGAAAGTCTGTTTCACTTCAACTATTGTTGAAGATTCATAGATCGTATTATTTGTAACATGTCAATTCACTTCAATGAAAAATGAAGAGTAAAATAAGCTTTGAATGTCAATCTTGCTATTATTAGTATTATTAGAGTAATACTTTCTCAATTCTTTCTTTATAGAAATGCTTGTTGAGCACAATATTGTATTTTGGATGGTATTTCATATACGAATCGTATTAGGCAAATATAAATATAAAATAATGCATTAGCAACAAAAATAATGAAGTTCATTTAGAAACCACGCCGATTACACATTTTCTTGCCGTTTGCAATAGAGTGCAACAGGAGATTAGATATTCCAGTGGATTACCATGGACAGAGTGTCCAAAATTGAAAATGACGCTCAAGATACTGAAATATAATTGTTTCTACAAAGCCTTCATAATGTAATTTTGTTTCGTCGTACCAGCGATAGAGTTGCTCTTCTGTAATGTAATAATACCTTTCATCAGCTTTTGACACACGCAAGAGTCAAACAAAAATAATATGCTTGCAAATAAAGGAAAATGAAAATGGAAGATTATCTGACGAGCAGAAGTGGTATGATTTATAATGCATGACACTCATTTCTGTAATTCGAAAAACTACGTGTAATGATGGAAATGAACTGTAATAAAAACCTGTCCTAAGAAATTGGTCTTAAATGAGTGTGATCCGATAGAATAGAAAACTATCAATGTGAAGTAGAATGGTGTATGATATTTAATAGATTGCCGTAGAGAAATAGTACTTTAAATATCCGTGCATCGCACTATAACGCAGGGAGCAAGGAAACCGAAGAACATTAAGAAATGTAAATGGTGGTCTCAGGCCGTTCTAGATAAGAGTTGCGAGGAAACGACGAGTCGGGGTTTGTAACCCGCAGATCGGCAACTACGCCGCCGACGACGACGACTACGGCAATAGAGTTGCCAGGGCGGTTGGAACACGTCGGCGGCGTCGGCTCTCGGGGGCCGGCCAAGGGGCTGGTTGGACGGGGTTAATGGAGGCCTGCTACCACCCGCCGCCGCTGCAGTTCCACGACGAGGCCGTAACTCGCACGCCGCGTCCGCCCCTTTCTCCTTCCCCCTCCCTCTCCACCCTCACCCCCGCCCCGCCCACTCCCGGATTGCGGGCCGGCCTCTCCCCGCCTCCGCGTCCGCCTCCGCTCGTTCCGGCCGCCTTCCCCGCCCCGCCCCGCCCCGCGTCGCCCTCGCCGGCCGTGCCGCATCCAGGGCGCCTCCCCGGAGAGCTCAGCGGATTGGAGGTATCTGTTTGTTTTCGAACGAATCAGAGTGCAGTGACCGGGTCCGCAAAGGCTGCTATGTGTTGCGCTGGATTATCCGGTGGATCGTTTCCGGAGCCTGGATCCACACTCACGGCCCGCTCCATTTGATCACGAGCAAACGTAATTAATGAATGCTTGAGATCTTTCGCCCGCCTGATATTTATGACGCACGGTTTGGTAACTCGTGTGGCGCCGTAGCTCGTGTTACCTGTTTTGCGTCGTTGGAGATCTAATGGCGGGCTAGGTTCATTAGAGCCTTAATTAACGAATTGATTATTCACTTTGTGCACGACTCTTCTCAAAACCTTGCCTCATCGGTCGATGGCTAGCCTCCATTTGCGTGCCGTCACGACACGCGCGCGCGCCCCGCGGAGCGAATTCGATCCCCCCCCCAAGACGGCGTATTATCTTGTCTGGGGGCGGGAGCTTCACGGTCGCGAGACGCCGTTCGCCCTCGGGATCGTCCCGCCCCGCCCCCGTGCGGCCACCCGAAATCGATCTTTAAACCGATATTGCGCCGTAAGGGATAACCGATATCGGCCGGCGGCGACGACGGTCGCGGTGGTGCCAGGCGCCAAGTGGACCAGCCCTCAAAGCACCGGCCGACGCCGGCGGACGCTCAAGGTTCATTTCGTGCCTAGTCGGGCAAAATTAATAAAGTAATTGCGGAGTTGATCTCGAAGCAAATCATACGAACCACAGAAAGAAACCATCAATCTAGAAAATGTGACGATTTCACTTTTTAAGGACGTGATTTTAATACATTTAGGACTAAATGGTGATACAAGAGACTGAAAAAAAACCCTCCAGCATTACCTTAAAAAAACTGTCGAAGAATATGGACTTAAAATGTCCGCTCAAAAATCAAAAGTCATGGCAGATTTAGGCAAATATTCAGTAAGATCTAAAATAGCAATAGGAAACTACAATCTTGAAGAAGGTAGCAACTTCCAGTTCTTAGGTTGTGATATACTGTAATATAGGTGTGGAAGGTAAACAAGTAAAATTCCTAAATGTTTGAGAAACGATACACAAGTATCTAAGAAACCGAACACGAAAGGAGACATGGCTCACGTTTTACAAGACAATTGCAGTCCCCACATTCATGTATGCCACCGAAACATGATTGAACACGAGAAAGTAAAAAATAAATATAAAATAAAACAGCAGAAATTAAATTTCTCCGAAACACGCTAGGGCGCTCGCTACTCGACAAGAAACGGAATAAGAAAAATCTCTGAAATAAGAGATGTTTAAAAAGTCAAATAATTATACGAAAACATTCCCAAAATAAGTTAAAATGGTACAATCATGTATCCAGAATGCCAACTTGCGTGAATCGACTTCGATTCATAGCTATGAACTATAGAACAGAAAGAAGAAAGGACATTGGTAGACCGAGAAGAAGAATGGGTGCCGGTTCAGGTCACATGACCTAAACAATGTCGGTAAGAAGATTTGAATACAAGCAGAAGCTTAAGGTTGCTTCATAATTCTTCAAAAATAAAAGCGAGGCATAAAGGATATTAGATTACATCTTTTTTATTTATTTTTGTAAAGGCATTGTAGATCATGCTTTCTGAAAGTTGTTGAACATAACAATATAAATCTTCTATAATATTGCGAATCTTTTATTTCTTTTTTAAAGTTTTTATTTATTAACTAAATCGAAAATCATAAATAGCAAAGTACATTTAATGATGCGTGGGCGGTGCGTAGTACATTTGATATTGATTATTCGATACTGCATGGCAGGGATGTGCAGTGGAAATTCTCGTATAATCTCTTTGACCTTTTCAAACACTAATTGTTATCAAAGCAATTATGCCATGATCTCGACAGTCACGTTCTGAAATTGCATACGAATGAATAAGAACATTTTCACGCACCATCAATCAGCTTCATTTTATTACCATTGCCTCATCCTTGCGTGCTGTTTATCCAGTATAAAATGTCGCGTAGAATGTAGTTAAGCGAATCCTTAGCAAATTTTCTATTGCGTGAAAACGTTCGAATTCGGTGCTGTTTTATTCGTCCGCCTAAAATCGGAAAAGAGCTCCAGAGCTCCCGGCGCGTCGGCGTCCGAGAGGCGCAGAGCTGGAGGAAGAAGCGAGGTGGCGCGGGGCGGGGCGGAGCGTGGTGGAGGGGAGGGGAAGGGCTGGAGCACCGGTGTGCGGGGGGTTTAGTGCAGGCTGACGGAGTGGCGAGGGGCCGCCTGGCGTCGACGGACCCGCGGAGGCGCGGGTTCGGGGGCGGTGGTGGGGCCGGGGCTTGGGCTGGGGCTGGGGCTGGGTACGAGCCGGACGCGCCGGGCGCGAAGAGGGCGTGGCGGCGGGAGGAAGGAGGGAACGGTCCCGTAGGACTCGACGCGGAAACTGCGGCCCCCGCCGCACCGGCTGCCCTGGGGAAACGGAAGGGCAGGGGGGGGGGGAAGGGCCCGTTGCGCGCGACCGCTTTTGGAGGCGTTGGCTTCTGGTCTTTGCTTTTGCATTTCTTTCCCTTTCCCTAGCTCAAGATCTCTGGATGTCAGATGGAAGTGTGACGGTGGGTATTGTGCTTTACAGGAGCAATGTTTTAAAGCTGAGACGCGAGATTTCTGCCTGTGTTATCGATTTTTTTTTTCGTGACGAGAGAAACTATCTGTGTACTTGAATATGTCTTTCTTTCCATTATCAAAAGCATTATCGGCAAGATTGTTTGTGCGGTGCCTTTATTTTCGTGTTTGCTTAAACAATAGTTTATTCCATTACAGTTTATTCCCACGTTCCACATTTATATTACCTTGGTTAATTTCTTTCGCTTATTTTTCGAGATAATTCATTGTTTTACATGTGTTTGTTTCATTTAGAACAGAATAATGATATTTTAAATGGATTTATGTAAAGAAATTTGCAATATTGGGTTCGCAAAATGTGATAACGTTCAATAATCTATTTAAACACTAACTAATGTGAACAATGACTCAGCTCTAGCTCAATGCTTAGAACATAATATACAAAAATAAATATATGTGAATTTAGCTAACTATAAATGTTTTTATTACACGTTATACTTGGCGTAACAAGGCATTAAGGTAGGCAATAATTGTATGCAGTACGAATGATAACATTGCAACATTCATGTTCTCATTATTCTCAAACGCTTTGCACATATCCCTTTTAAGATCTGTTGCTTATGTGGACCAAAGCATAGTGCAGTAAATGCGTGATCGCAAATTACAATTGCGAATAAAACGTTCCGAGAAAGGCAGGGTAAGAGAAATCTCGATAGAATGGAAGTGGTGGCTTCCGGAGAGACATACGCGCGACTCGGCCGTCGGCCAGTTGGACCCGGGACATCTGGAGTCGTGGCGCGGGTAAGAAATTCTCCTTTTTTCTTACCAACCAGTGGCTGTATAATACAAATTCGACTTTTTTGATTTTGTTTTGAATTTTTAGATCAGCGAATCAAATTAATAAATGTATTTGAAAAATAAGAAGAGAGTGTAAGTTTTCAAGGGAAAATTGTTTATGTAACTTTTATCAAACTGCTTCAGAATGGCATTCCCGAATTCCGACGTCCATAAACGAAACTTAGGAACTCCTTTTCGTTCAACATCTCAGAGGATTGAAGGAAGGACCTTATTCATTAACCTTTAAATTGCCTTTTTGGCCAGTATTCTCGTATGCGCACGTGCGCTTGGGCCCACCATCCGCGTGCCTTGATGTCCGGTGCCCCTTCCGCCCCCCGGCCGTGCGAGCTCCCTGGGGCTTCCGCGGCTGTGGGCCCTGCGGCGCCGTGGGGCCGCCGCTCCTCGGGCGAGTCGATCGGATGGGCGAGGGCGACCGCCCCCGCCGCCCCCGGCGACCGCGGCCCGACCGCGACGCCGCCGCCGTGACGTATCGCCGGGGGCGGCGCCGCTCCGGACGGGGCCGTTCCTGCAGGGTTACTCCCCCCCTCCCCGCCGCCGTCTCCCCTTCCCAACAGGAACTAATTACGCCGTATCCCAACAGGATACGTTTCGAACATACACTTCTATGGCGTGCTCCGGGATTTGGGGTCCGTACATCACCATGTCCTTTGCGAGACGACATGCGTTGAAGGCAAGAAGCAAATTTTAGCACAGGATGCAGTCTTAATTCGCCATGCAGATGCATCTGGACGTCGTATCGTGGCGTTAAGTTGGTAGAAGCTTCATTCTTCTTGGCTTTGTAGGTTGACCTCTGAAAATAATAAATATAAATAATATTTTATTTGATAAATATTATGTACACTAATTTTTGGAATTGAATGTTCTGTTTGCTCATGGTCGCTCAAAGCTTTGGCACAAGTTTAGAGAGTTCTTTTTCTGTCTATAAGTATCGTTTCGATTTGTGTCCACTGCTGTACTGTGTGTTGCATTTCTTCTATAAACCATTGTGTGTGTTACTTTCAATATAAACAGTCCTTTGTGCACTCTAGAATATCATTTTAAAGTGTCAAGGACAGATCTTCGTTAATTCATTTGAGATTTACAAGAGATCATAAAAGAAAGAATCACATTTGCATTTAACTTCATTTGTTTGTTTTCGATCCACCCAGAGACGAAAAAGAGCTGTGCAGCATTGACGCAATTCATAGAAAACATTTTTCTTTTTAATTATTATATCTGAAGATACATATTGAAAAGAACTAATACACACCCATTTTCACCAAAAATAATTTTTCAATTTGACCATTACTCATTGCTTTTTTAAAAAAATCTTAAATTGAAAAAAGAATAAATATTGTTAAAACGTGCTGGTATTCTGCTTAGTTTTAACACATTTTATAACAATTGTGCAATGTAATTTAACATAAGAGTATTACAATTGACTAGCACAATTCTTATTTCGCTGAGATAGAATTTGAGAAACCTCCTACGATTCACTGCTTCATATAAATTAATATAATATATTGACGTCATCATGGTTACCTGCTAAAAATTTCGGAGATATTTTAATTCTTATTCATGTTTGCATAACATAGAGATATCACGTAAAACGATAGATCTATGCATCATCAGCTTTTTTAAAACAACGTCAATCCCATTTAATCGTTTTTTTGTAACCATGAAACCAAACTTATCGGATTTTTTTAAATTTAAGGTCGCATCACATCTACGTCATTAGCGGCCACTATTGAGGTTAACGGTGTGGTAACTATGAAGATGAAACGATATGGTGACGATGAGGGGTGAATGGACGAAAACAAATACAACCATGCCGAGAGGCTGGAATTGAACCCGCGACCCTTCGGTCCGAGATCACTACGACACTACTGCCTTAGTGATCTCGGCCACCGGATCGGCTTGGGATTTTGGTTTTAAAATTATCAGCAGTTTTGCGTTATTTCGTGAGAAAAATTCATATTCTGGGACCTTGATAACGAAAAAAATGAATCATTTTGTTCACATATGTAGTAATTTGCTTTCTCTAGCACTTAATGTAATTAGAATTTACATTTAGAGAGTCTTAGATTTCAAAAATTGGTCTTTAAATTGGTTTAGTGGACAATAGCGCCTGAACCGTGAAGACGATTTTCTCTATAATTTACATTTAATAATCGATCTCGCCGAATTTGTGTGTGTATGAGACAGAGTGATAATTGGAATTTCATTATATAATAGTAATAACAATGTTACCATCATTGAAATTCCTTCTAAATATACCTCATATTTTAATTAATATGTGCCTCGCAGAATCAATAAGCAGAAGGTAAACATGAAAACATCCTAAATGCTAAAAGCTACCAACAGAAAATTATTGATCTTGCTAAGAAAGTCGACTTTTCCCATGTAATTTTGCTTATATTAGTTTCGTTGTTCTGTTTTTGATTATAATTATATATCTCAATATTGCATTGTTAAATATATAAAATTGTATAGTTACTTATAACCTTAAAGCTGACATGATTACTAGTGTAAAAGCCAATTTAAAAAGATACACGTTCACTCTTACTTCTAATAATAGTTTTACTTGGTTAATGCAAAATGTTGTTCTTTTCATTTCTATGATATTTTTAAAAAGATCATGTTCTAAAGAAATAATAGAAATTGTAACAATGCACCCCCTAAACTCAAGGCGCCATTTTCAGATCAGCATGAAAACATTCGAACACATCTCCATTGAAGTGCAAAATTCGCAAGACAAGAAATGCGGAATCCGATGTCGATGAAAACGGCTCATCGCACCGCTGTCACGAGGCAACAGCTGGGCTTGACGCTAACGATCGCGCCGGGAAATGCCATCCGCCAGCGCGGGTCTTGCGTTCGTTATCCGCAGCCCCACTTTTTGTCCCCGGAGGATGCCTGCGTGCCACTCGCTCTTCTCGGCCCGTCGTATTTGCCGCCGCTGCCGTCTCCGCCGGTTTCGCTGTCAGCTGTCAATGCAAATTGCTACTGACGCAACAAAGAATTCGCTACCTCAAGTGTCAATGTCATCACATTACTTGCACGTTTTCCAACTAGTAATATCTTTTTTTCATTTACCACTTTTCTATGTGTTCGCCTCTCCCACCATCACCACTGCCCCTACCCCTAATTTCATCATCGTCAGTCCCATCGCCATCTTCAATATTACTCGTACCGTAATCATCACAAGCTTTCGTAGTGTCATTTTATTATCATCGTTGTTAAAATATTCAGGCATCCCGAAGCTTATCGAAATCGCCGGTTTCACGGTGTCCATCACCACCACTCTCCCCCCTACTAGCGCTAACGACATCTCTACCACCCCCCACTATTCCCATAATAGCACTAATGGTACCAACATCATCATTACCGCCACTATCACCTCTAACAGAATTTGATACACCTCCCACAAAATACATATACCAATAGCGTCTCCACTAGAATCTCCATCAGTCACCACTTCCACCACCAGAAACCTCACCGGGCTGTGCCCGTCTTTGGCAGTCTGCCTCCGCAACGTCCATCTCCAACGCGGCGCGGCGCGGTGCGGCGCCGGGTCGGGCGGCGCGCTCATCAATAATTCACCGAAGCCTCCGGCAAAAAGCGGCCGCTTGCGGAGGCAGGCGGCTACAGGTGCGGCTCTCTGAAGCTCCGCGCGCAGCCCACGCCGTCGCCCCCGCCGCCCACGCCTCCGCCCCCGCCCCCGCCCCCGCCCCCGTGTCCGCAAGAAGGCGCTTCGCACGGACCGGCCGCGGCGGCGCGGCGGCGTCCGGCCGAGGGGCCCTGCGGCCGCGCAACGCAACCCGCCTCACGGGCAGGTCGAGCGCTCAGCAACTCGCACACGGCGTGACGTGCCACCTCAGCTTGAACATCACGAAGCATAAAATGCACATTGAAGATATTTGGTCTTGCAATTATTTCAATAAATTAATATTGCTAATGAATTCCCTGTCTAATGATAACTGAATCGCTTCGTCCCTTTACTTTTAAATTTGCTTATAATCCTTCACATTTTCTAAAGAATAGTTCCCTTTTAATTGCGATACTATTCTGGGACATTTGTAATAACTTAATTTCTGATGATATTTTACATGATCGTATTATACCCATGCGAAGAAGTTGTACAATGCTAAAAATCGACTAAGATTTTGGCTGGAATTAACGTCTCGGGAGTTCCTGATATTGACGAGGTGTGTTTTCTTCATGAGGGAATGGGTCAAATGACCGAGGTGTGTTTTCTTCATGAAATGGGTCAAATGACCGAATTTAGTTTTTTCCTAAATAAATAGTTCAAACATTGATCTTTCCAAATATATCAATTTTTTTTCCTAGGTCGCCTGGAAGTTTCTTCAATTCTTAATTACAATCCTAGTACGCATACGCCACGCCATTTTTTACACATCTGCAAACAAGTATGGCTATTTTTTCGTAATTTTGAACGCATTTTGGTTTGTTAATGAGTAATTGAAACATACTTTTGTTGATAGTTGGTATCATAGGTCTTCGCAGAAGAAGAAGGTTCAGTACATGGTGCACGAATATTCTAGAAGAGCAATGGCAAATACAGACCATTTCAAATGGCTTTTGCGGAAAATGTATTTATTTTGTAATGAATGTACCTTTTCTCAGAAACTATTGTTCACAATTTATTCAAATTTACAGGATTCATTCATTATAGTGTTGACAGTAAATTGTCATTTTTATAAACATTCTTCAGTAATACTTTTTTAAAAACAACAGGTGTTAAAAACGTTGAAAAATTGACAAAAGTTTTTAAAAAATACTAATTATGTTTTAATCAAATCACAATATGTGAAAATTATGACAATAACCGTACCTGTAAGTGAGCGAATTAATAATTTTTAGGTTAACCATTTTCTAGAAAAGGTAGAGCAATAAAAGCAAATTTAACATGGTATCCTCTCCCTTTAAAAATATCTGTTTTGTATCTGGTCATGTGTGTGCGTCTGACCAGTCCTGTATGTCTGTCCGTATTGCTGCTTATAACACTAGTGCCTACACCAAGATTTCTCAAAAATTGATATTTTACGATTCACCCCACTGAATTTGAGATTCTATGAATTGGAAACGCATGTTTTTTTTTATATGAACCCTCTAGAATATTTCCAAAATTATCTTGAGTGAACCCAGATTTTTCTTTATACTTTTTTTATACTTTTTGTTCGAAAATGCAAACCACGATTTTCAATAAACAATTTTTTATCCACATTTCGTGCTTCTTTTTGTATGTTGTAACGCATCAAACAATTTTTCCCTCTCTTATTTTTTTTATTTTTCAAGGAATTTTCAGTCACCAATGATGTTTCAAGTAGGAAATGTCCTTTCATCGTTTCCCCTCCCACTACAGGTTTCAATTGCTGCATACCCGGATGTCCTTATCCAACGTGCCCTACCTTTCAATCGCTGCCCCCTCTACCGCCCGCCCCACAAAACTTCCAACCACCCTAAATTTCTTTACCTTCTCGATTCTGACTTTGGCACAATCTACCGTTAAATTAACATCTCCGCACCTTGTCATTTCTATCAATTTAACTCTACCTCATTACTCTTTCTTTCGTAGTATTATTTGTTATCGGTAAAATATTTGTTTACTTAAAATATTAATTTTATATGAGTTACATAATCGCATCATCTGACGATTGAACATTTATGAATTTCATTGTTATTTGTAAAATGTCAACGTAGGGCAATTTATATTTAAGTTGATCGCTTTAGAGTTCACACTTGTATTGTACCCATCTACTGTACAAGTCTATTGCTGGTTCCGTGATGTGCGTATTTCCGACTCATCGCCTTCCGCTCGCCCCTGCCTCCCGGGGCGTTCGCCCCGCATGCCTCTCCCGCGCGACGGGGTACTTACAACCCTTGGCCGCGTTCGTAGCCTCGGATGGCTCCCGCTCAAATGTTGATTTTGGATGCTAAATAGGCGATGCATTATTCACGCGATGAAAATTCATCGTGCCCTCCAGTCACTTTGTCCCGCACTCTTTCGCAGATCAAATCCCGCGCGGCTGCCGAGGTTTACGGGGCGCGAGGGGCGGGAGCGGGGGCGGGGCTGGGAGAAGTGAGATGCCGTTGGGCGAGGATACGGCGGAGATCTTCCAGGCGCGCAGTCGACGGAGAGCAAGGCAGAGAACTTCAGAGGATAAAATATTCCACGCACTGGAAAGAATGTGAAGCTGCGAACGCAGAAAATATTGAAATAACTTATAAAATCAAAGTATACAAATTTAAAGAAATATATTTTGTGTAATCACAGTTTTAAATGACGGTAAGAGAGTTAATAGAGTGCGAAAATGGATTGCGAGTATTAACATTCTGCTCATATTACATGGAAGAATGTCGATTCAGAAGAGCACTGGGCGATCTAGATACACAAACACGTGAAATACATTTATCAACGTGTGTACTTACATATCTCTGTGGCGTTACAAATCAATTTCATCAGTTGTCAGGAGAGACCATGCATTGCTTGACTGTACAGGCGGTACAAACTTGCTTTCGAACCCGCCAGGATTAGTTTCTGTTAACCACGATGCAAAAATAAATTATGAAATTGTCGTTTGAAATTCTGAAAGAAATATACTTTCAGCAAAATGGACAGTCAAAGGGTAATGACGCATTATCTTACGAAATAACCATCGTGCAAATTAACATACTGAAATTTTGTTGCCGTTCAATAGTTTAATGTATAACATATAGTTCCCAGTGACACTTAAAGACGCTAAGCGCACAGAGGTGATGGCAAATTTATGAAACTGTGGGTGCCGCGGTGACAACGCTAAGTGCGTCATTCGTTTGTTTCTTCTTGTAGTGCCGAGCTGGAGCGAGCTGTTGTAGTGTATCGAAATTTTCGCGCATCATACTTCTTCGCTGGGGGTATACGCATACAATTTCGTTAGAATAAGACATACATGACTTATACCGTAATGTAGATGGTTTTCGGCAGTCCTAAGGCAATTTTGATCCATTCTTCTTTGTGGTAGGTAACGGATACATAGAATAAAAAGAAATGCGCCATTATAATCTATTCACTAAGACTCAATAGACTCCTTCATCAGAATTGTGTTGTGAAAAACAGTTGTGTTCGTTAGCGTTTTTCCCTTTTCTTTTACACAAAGAAACTTGAGAGTAGAACCTTTCTCACTTATTCAAGAACTGTGATCATTGGTCTATAAAAAATATATTGTTAATTTATGAAAGTTAATCTGAATAATTCAAATTAATGTTCAGGTTGTAGGTAAAATACACCAATTTTACGAGGGGTTTAAATTGCACGTTGTGCAAAAACATACATTTTTTACTTTTATCTCCCGAGTAAGTGAAGTCTCCTTTTCTTTGTCGCTGGTCCTCTTGCATTTGATATCACACAAAAGTGAAAACGTTCTTTTTTCGCTAAATGTGGTCATGTAGAGAGGAACTGTGGCAGATTTTCCTCAGGTGTCAACCGCACATTTTAGGGCGCAGTTATCTTAACACACCACGAGGAACAGCGGCGGGTTGCAAAGGGAATCCTCCCTCGTTACTTTTCCCTGCCTTTCGCGGAGAAATCCCATTTACTTAATTTCCACGAGGCGGCCTACAAAGAGACGCCGCGTCGAATCAGAGTAATGTATCACGGCTCCCCCACTCGCCTTCAAACGCTCACGCTCACCGCACCTGACTGGCCGCACAAGACACTTTTATCCAGCTCCCTTTGCGGGACCCCTCACACGCCGCCGCCGCCGCCGCCCGCGCCGCGAGGCGTCCTTTCTAGGGAAATCCCGCGCATCTCCAGCGGCCCCTCATCCCAAATCCCTCCGCCGCCGCAGCGCCACAAACCAACCGCTGCTGCAACCGACGCTGTCACGCCGCCGTCTCCCGCTTCCCGTGTCCGCGACCCTGCTCCCGGCCCGCGCGTGTGCATTCCCGCTTCCACTTCACCCCGTCCACAGCAGCTCTTGCTTCCCCGCCATCTTCCTCCCTGCCTTTCGTTTTCCCGCCATTCGCTGCGCTGCCATCTGCCTTCCCAGCATTCGCTTCTCCTACCACACGCTTTCTTGTCATCAACATCACCGTCATCTGTTTCTACGCCATGTACTCCGTCACCATCAGCTTCTCCGCCATCATCAGCCTTCTCGCCATCCTCTTCACCCCCCCCCCCCCCCCCACTTCCCGCATCCCTTCCCCGCTATCCACTTCCATGCTATCCACTTCCACGCTTATCCACTTCCACGCTATGCACTTCCACGCTATCCGCTTCCCCGCTATCCCGCCATCCGTTTCAGTCCGCCTCATCGCTATCTGCTTTCCCACCATCCACTTCCCAACGACTCGAATTCTCGCTGTACGCTCCCCAGCTCTCCACTTTCTTAGATTTCTCCGCTCCACCTCGCCGCTCTTTTCCTTTTTTTCCCTCTTTGCTCACTTGCACATGTCTAGCCCATTCCCTGATCCACTATGCCCTCTCTCGTCTCCGCATCTCTTTTATTTTCCACGATTAAACAGTCCCTTCTTCCACATTCACGTCATAGACTAGATTCGATATCTAGACGTCACACGGAACTATTTTAACATTTTTATTTGTGGCCTTTTCTTAATAAAGCAGTCGCAAAGGAATTATTTAATTCGAAAGTAAAGAAATTTTGGGCAACAATTTTATTTTGCAAAGAAAGCAGACGCAAATTGTCAACTTGTTTCTCGAACGTTTCATTACCGACTTCGTCGTTCTCCGTTTTAAACACTACGTTACTCTTGTCGTTTCCGCCGCCAGCGCTGCGTGGCGGCGCGCGTCTCGCTGTCGCCCTCTCCCGTAAAAAAGCGCTCTGCGCGGGCTGCCCCCGACCGCCGTGCGTCGTGGCCTCGTCAGCGCCGCCGCGCGGGCCTTCTGGCCGGCTGCTCCCAGTTAAAGTCGGCGGGCGCGGGCGGCCGCGCGCCTCTCCACCCGCTGCTCGCCGGCGACGCCTGTCGCCTCTCCCTCGCGACCACGCCCCCCCGCGCTCGCCCGGGCGGAAGACCCCATCCCATCCCCCACCCACCTGGCGCGTTGCTTTCTCAGTCGTGCTTCGTTATTTCTGGAGACGCCGTCAAACTCTTTAGGGTATGCACGCAGTTTGCTGCAAGTTTATGTAGTGGGTTTTTTTGTTTTTTAATGTTTTCTTTCTTTGCTGCTTAGTACTCTTTTTTTTCATTTAGGTTTTTGTTTTTTAACTGTGTTACATTTAACTTCTGTCTGCTCATTATCATCGAGTTTATTGTTATAAACGTTTTTATGATTGTCTTCCCTGATTCGTTTTCTTCTGTTCTGCTCTTTTCTGAACTTCATGAACAGTTTCTGTTGAAACCCAGTTTTCGATTTTTCGTTCTTTTCATTCTTCTAAATTTTTCTTTAATAATAATAATAATAATAATAATAATAATAATAATAATAGTAATAATAGTAATAATAGTAATAATAATAATAATAATTTTCGTTCTCTATCTCTCCCTCCCCCTCTCATACACGCACGCACGCACGCACACACACACACACACACACACACACACACATATATATATATATATATATATATATATATATATATATATATATATATATATATATATATATATAGTGTAAAACAACTTTTAAACTATTTTTTAAAAATGAATTGGGTAGGTTGCCATTTTCAAGCAACTGACCAGTATGTATACGCCGTTACGAAATCTCAGTTACTTTCTCTCTTTACATTTGCCTCATTTTTAGAACCCTTTCCCTTCACTCTGCGCATCCGTTTTCAGAGCACTTCCACGTATATGGTTCTTCTCTCCCTCCCTCGAATCCATCAGCTCTTCAACCCACCTTGGTTCCACCAGGGTGGCGTACGATCGTCTGCTGTAGACCCCGTGACTCCTTTCTCCCTCCCCTCCACCCTTCGTGGGAACGCAGTCGCTCGCGCGCGTGCTGCATGCTAAGCCCCGGCCCCTGCGCCTCCGTCGCTGCTGCAAAACGCCCCGCCGTTGCCCTTATCAATGCGAGCCCCGGCGGCCACTGCCACTATATCCGCCATCGAAATCCCAAAACCGCATGTCAACTGGCAGTGCTAATCGCACCTCCGTGGTCACCACCTCCGTTTCCGTCAACCTGGTCTCACCCCTCATTGTAATCACCGGTGTTAGTTGTGCGGTCCACGTTACCGCCGATGTCTTCTTCTTTCTTCGGTTTTTATCCAGCCGACAGCCGCTTACCCTTTACGTCCCAATGGGACGCATATTCGACCATAACTAGAACCAACACACTTGCGGGTCCTCTGATCTGGGGTCAGCAGAACGCGAGGCCCTCCGCGACAACACATACAAAGTCAAGGGACAAACAATCATGCCCAAGGCGGGACTCGAACCCGCGACCCTTCGGACTGAAGCGCTGAGTCGGTACTCGCTCTTAGCCACCTCGGCCATCCAGGTCTACCGCCGATGTCTGCAGCCAATATTTGTCCCATTGCTCCACACACCCACTGCCCTTGTCACGACTACCCTGCATTCTTTATATCTCTCATACTGCATTAACAGAATAAAGCCATCGCCACCGCTGTTAACCCGTAACCAGTTCCGTGTTCATTTGCACAACTTCTCCCGTACCATTGATGCAGTCGGACACGGTTTCCGCACAAGCAGGTCTCACCCGCACCATCTCCATCGACGTCACCACCACTGCAGCAAATAAAATTTCACTGTGCTACCTGTACCGTGCTGCCATGGCGGCGCCAGCCTCTCCTCTCGTTGGCGTCGCCGCTTTGTTTCGTACATTTTGGCGCCATGCAAAATATGGGTGAAGTTTTGCTCACATTCATGACGCGTACCGGCAAGGAGAACCTCGGAGTAGAGGATGTGTGGTTGGTGTTTCTGATGCAACCATATCCATATACAGTGAGAACGAGTTCATTTCACTGAATGTAAATGAAATTCTACGACACGAAGTTCTTGAATTTTGTTGTTTTTTTGGGGAGGGGGGATAAGGGTAGGCGATTCTAGAAGATTCGTTATGGTTAGATCATAGTCGTGCAGAAATTCACAATTTTGTCAGTACTTTATTCAGGGCAAATATAGGATTGTAGGACAAATGTCTTGTGTATACTTCTTTGAACAGCCTTAATTTGACTAACGTATCCAGAATTGCAAAATGTAGTATTCAAACCTGTGTTAATGGAGGTTATTACGATAACCCTCCATACATGGGTAAAAAATATTTACTATATTTCGGTGTCTTTCCAAATTCGTATTATTTTTTTTTTTCATTATACGTATTTATACCTTATTCATTGAACCCATGTATGTCTACGCTTCTCTTCAAAGGACTATGAATTCTGAAAATAAGCTATGTTGACAGTCCACAAGGAGGCGCATTTTGGCTTCTGGCTTCGCCACTCCAACCACTGTAGCTGGTCCGCAGCGGAGGCGAGAGCGAAGGCGGCGCCGAGGCGGCGCGGCGGCGGGGAGCGCGCGGAAGAAGTGCGTAATTACTGCGGGAGTTTGTTTCGGAATTCTACGCGCGGTGCTCGTTACGGCCAGCATACATCACGACCGGGGGCGCTGTCCGCGGAGCCACGACCCCGCCCCCCCCCCCCCCCCCCCCCCCCGCCCCCGCCCCCGCCCCCGCCCCCGCCCCCACCCTCCGCTCCCTCTCCAATCCACCCTCCGCTGCTTCCGCCTGTTCGTGCCACCGCCGATGCCACCACCCCCGCTTCCGCGTCTCGCCTTCGCCATTCACGCCTCCGCCTTCAGGTGGCTCAGTCGTGGCTCTCTGCGATTTCACCAGCCTTCATCTTCCTCTCCTCCGGATTCTCGATACTTTATTGTCTCCGCGGTTCATCGTTCAATTTGGCTCTCTCACCCCCCCCCCCTTGCCGTCTTTCTCCGCTCTTTCCGCTTCATGCGAACATGTTATCTTAATCCTCCTCTCACTGTTCCTCCTTCACAATTCGTGTTCGTCCGTCAACGTAGCCCCTTTTTCCTTCCCCCCTTTCCCTCCTATATTTTTGCCCTCACTGCATTTGTCGCATCTTTGTTCTCTTTACCATTGTTGGCTTTTCCAATCTCTTCTTTCCCTCGCTGGCGCACTGCTCCCGCCGTCTTCTTCGCCCACGTTGCTGTTGCTTCCTCCGTCATCCTCCGCTCCCTCCCAGCCGTTGCCACGACCTCCGCCTTCGGTCCACGGCGCCGTCCTCCCCCGCTGACGCTGTTCCTCGCGTTGCGTTGGGAATGTGTGCCATTATGCGCAGCCATTTCGGAAACAAGTTTCGCGCTCGCAACTTTTATAGAGCGAGCGTCCGCGACGTTATTCAGACACGTCGTGTTTCTTTCGTAATAAAGGTAGCGTTTTGGGGGCGGCGCGGCGCCGGGATGGGGTGCAGCTGGGAGGAGAGTTTTAGCGAGAGCCGTGCTAAAGAATGTGGCGTTTTGTTGCTGCAAGTTGAACGTAATGTTCGGTACTGGGAGGGTGGAGTAGAAATCAAACAGCCTCTCTTTATTCTGTTTTCCGCCAGTAAAATTTTTTAGCATTGAATCGAGCATATTCGTGTTTTAAAATTCCCAAAAGATAACAATAACATTTTGGAATTTCGATACATCATGGAATTAAACGAGTTTTGGAACGAATTCGTATTGGTAACATTGAGTTTGGTTTCGTTCCAAATTTGGGAACGGTCACACCAGAGATTCTAATTTTTTTGTGGCACATACAAACATACTGTAAGCATTCTTGTTTTTGTATCAGGTGCACTAAGCGGTGCAAAGCAGAACGGAGGGGCACAAAACGGGGGGGGGGTCAACAAAAAAAACCATATCCTCAGTATCTTTGGGTATATCACGGTAAAACAAAACTAAAACGTTTTTATATGCGCCTATAATGTGTTTAAATTTCATGTTAATAGATTAAGTAGTTTTTGAGTTAAATCGGTTCGTACAGACAGGCAGGCAAACATTGATTTGAAGTGAGATTTGTTTTACGAATGGTTTTATGTTTTACGAATGTATTTTATTATTTACCGGAATAAGAAGTTGGAAAAGTATTTATAGCTGAAAAATTGAAATTAACAAACTGTATGTATGTATGTATGTATGTATGTATGTATGTATGTATGTATGTGTGTATCAATCAAAATCTCGAGATTAAATTAGATGTAGGAAATGTATATTCATTGGCATTACGAACGTTTTGTTTAATGAAATCTTCCGTGGTGTGTAATTCAAAACCAGATTATATTCCTTTTCATTGCCAAATACTATGCTACAAATTACATGATGCACATGCTCTATACAAACAACTTAATTATCATTTCTCGGGTGAGTATGTACCAATAAAGAACTGTTGCAATGAATCATTGGAAACTAAATTATGTGTATGCAGAAACAAGTTTACAAAGAAACATATATAAAGAGCGTCGTGCTTTCACGTAATGCAAGTAAGCCTACATCCTGACCGTGCATTCGGATTCCTTTCGCCCCATTGAAGGCGATGTTTAATTCAGAAACGACTTTCCTTTCCCACCGCCTCGGAACCAAATTAACGAGCTGTGATGCCATTTGCCACTCCAGGACCGTCAGTCGTCGTATTATTTCGCGAGAGAACGAAGACAAAAAATAATAATAATAAACCGAAGATACGAACGAAAGGCGCAAACTTTATTTGTCTCTTTGAAGGATGGCCACGGAGGCATGCCGCACCGTAATTAAAAACACGGACCTCTTTCAATCCTTTCAGCGATTTTCCTCTACCTTTCTCAGCACCGACCTAATCCCGGACGCGTGAGGATTGGCACCGCCGAATGCTTTTTTTCTGCGCTCTCTTTCCCTCTTTTGCGTACCGTTTCGCTCTCTTTCTTTCTCGCGCTCGCGTCGCGGTGGGAAAATATCCAGGCTGTCACTGCAACCGTGCTCGCGCTCCTCACGCGTTCGGCCTCTCTTCGCTTTCCGAGAACTCGGGCGGCCAGCTTTAGGCGAAGCCGAAGTTCTCCGAGACGCCCCACAATGCATCACGTCGCGGAAGACGACTTGCCTGCGCCGGAAATGCGTTTTATTTTTGGATTCAGAAAAATCTCGACGGATGTTCATAGTTGCTTTTAATGGACGGAATGTGGTGAAAAGTGATCTTTGTAGTAAAAAAAGCTAGCGTGAACAAAAAATTCAATTAGAAAATGCTTTAGTACTTGCAGTCCATTTTCAGTATATTTTGGAGTATTTTTCTACCTATTAACGGGCTTGATGTTGGGATACATGCACACTTTGCGAAAATCAGTGTTCAAAATCTACTTTGAAAACAGTTTTTTACCCAGAGGAATTATCCATCGTGCCGGTAAGTTCTTTTGAGTAGAAGTTCAGGTTTTGCAATATTTTATTGCAAATACTTGCAGTTGTAAAATCGCAACCATTATAGCAAATATTTTGCAGTACTTTTTTTTATTGTATTCATCGTTTAAAAATACCTTATCCAAAATATTCCGAAAATTATATGTTCCTCTTGATTTGTATCAGTACTTAAAACAATGACCCATTGTACCACGCGAAACAGAGAGCTGCCGCTTCTCTCGTTTTGTCATTCTATAGAAAGCAATGGACGACTAACAGCAACAATGGACAACTAACAGATCATGCTCATAAATTTTTCTCACCCATTTCCTCGTATTGTATTCATTGTATCCACCATTAATAGGTTTCTAATAAATAGGAAATAAATTTGAAAACACGAACCCACATATTATTTCTCTCTTTCCATTCAAACTCTTATTTTTATAATCTCACTTATAATACTGAAATTATTTAAATCGTATTTTTTTAAAACTGTATTCTGCCAACTGTGTTAATATCCTGATACTGTGCATTATTGCTAAACAACTAAAAATTACCTCGGATAACACGAATTTTTATAACACTAACTCCGATTATTTCGGTTCCCTGGAATTTGTCTTAATGAGGATTTACTGTATTTGGATTTTAGCAAGCTGACGGCTCTAAATCAATCATTTATGCGCCTCTCCTGGAATTCTACATAGATCTTAGGTAGCTCTGTCCTTAAACTCCTGCAGAAGCGGCGTCCCATTGACATGCACGCAGCTGCAGCCTCCGCCGCCCTCCTGGTGCCCTTGTGCTAAACGCTCCTTGGGGAACTGCCAGGGCGAGGCGCGCATCGTTCGCCCGCTCCTCTCTGCTGCTGCCGTCGTCACCGCGTCTGCCTCCGCCGCCGCCGCCACCTTCGTGTTCGAAAATCGAACCGTTTGCGCATCAGCGACTCCTTTGGGGCGCCGGCAGCGCGCTCTGCGGGTGGCAGCGGCGGAGGCTGTGGCGCGGGGGCGGCCGGAGCAGGCCTAGCGAGACAGGGCGAATAAGTCGAGCGCGGTGTCGGGGCGAGCGGTTTTCGAATTTCTTCCCCCCCCCCTTCTCTCCGCATTTTTTTCTCTCTTTCACTCACTTTCTCTCTCTCCCTCCGAGAGAACCCATTTCCGAGAGGCGCCACTGCGCTGGCGACGGAGGATCCCGCTACCTTTGATCTGCACCTTGCGCCAAAGTCTCGTTCGCTCGCCCACCGACCAATCCCTGCTAGCGCCGTAACGACCTCGTCGCCGTCGCCGCCGCCGCCGCCGCCGCCGCCGCCGCCGCCGCCACCCGCCGTGCGCACCCACCCTCCCGCCGATATTACTTTCCGCGAGCGGTGGGGGCGGCGACGATAACGGTAGCGGTGGTTGTGTAGGCCGTGCCTGCAGAGGTGGCGGTGACGGCGGTGGCGTCAGGAGTAGTTGTGACGATTGCGGTGGTGGAATGTGTGAAGGGGGGCGGGTTGTGGTGGTTGTGGAGGCGAACACCGCATGCGGCAAGATGGGAGATTAAATTCCTAGCGACAATTGACAAACGGGCAGCGCGACGCTGCGTCAAGTATCGCCGAGATGAAAGTGAACATTTTCATTAGGCGTGGCTCGCCAAGACATGATTACATGCGTCGCCTCTGCCGCCGCCGCCACGGACGCCTCCGTCGCCGCCGCCCTCGCCGCCGCTGTGCTTCAAACGTCCGCGCCAATCTACCCGTCAGTTCCCCGCAACCCACCGTACATCGGAGACAGTAATTTTTCCACCCTTCAAAAAGTTTGGAATGAACATTAAACAATTTCTTCGTACGAGATAAAACGGCGGCGCGCAGCCTGGAACCACACTCTCTGTTCTTTCTGAAGTGGTTACCGCCCACACTCCAGCTTTCATTCAGCTCTTACTCCAACTCAATGCTCATACCCCGTTCAACCCTCGCCCTCGTCCTTACTCTCGGCCTTGTCCTTTCCACTGCCCTTGTTCGCCCTTCCCCTTGTCATTACCTCCATCCGCGCTTTCACCCTCTTTATTTCCCCCACCGTGCCACCTTTCCTCTCCCTAAACATTCGCATAAGTCATCACGTGCTTTGATCATCGACCTTTCGTTTCCTTTCTCCATCTTACTCTATTCCAATTTTCTCACATTCTATAAGCTTCCCTTTTTGTTGTCTATTCTCTTGTATTCACTCATCATTCTGACTCACGTAAACGCTTTCCTCCTTTCGTCTCCGCATAGCATGTTCTGCATTTTCATTCCCTTATCCCCCTATCGTTTTCTACCCTATATCCACCTCAGTTCTTCCCCATTTCCATCGTCACAACCCTATTTACGGCCAGGGGATACCGTTTTAATCAGAGGACGTTATCAAATTCACGTTGAGTCCTCGCGGGCCGGGAGTTTTTGAAGAGCAATTCTGAATCTCGTCCGGGTTGCGGAATTAAAAAATTATTTTACGCGATGATGTTTCCTGATTGTGTTGCTTCTCTTCAGTCTTGTTATTGCGTTTGACTGATCTGCGTAAATGTGATTTACGTGACAGTCTCCCGGCTACGAGAAAGAGAGTCCTTGGAGGATTTTTAACTTTAGTGTTTTTTTAATCTTCTTTTCAAATTAGAGATATGCCAGGTTTGTGAATATGTTTGTGTATACTCGCTGAACGTGATTTTATGGCTTATTTTATTTGAAACATGATATTCCTTTTACATTTTCATAGAGTTGTTATATTGACATTACTTAAGTTTTATGTAGTATCTGTAAACATTTCAGTCAAAATTCTGCCCATATTTTACTTATTTATTAATATAATTATATGTACTGTCATGTACTAATGCTCTTTGAACACGTAATTTCTCATACGTACTTGTATCTCAAGTTCCGCGAGGTATCCTCTCTCTCTTTGTATTCTGCAATTCATCACTATATTGCTCTTTCTGTTTTCTTCATATTAATAAAAAGCTTAGTACACTAAATATGTCATTCTGTTTGGTTCCATGTGAACTAGAGTGCATTATTAATTCTTGCGAACTTTATTTCTAACAAACGAATGATTATATTAGTGCAATTATGGATCGTACACTTTTGTAGTCATCAGTCAAGTAATAATCATAGAGTAGTCTAGTTGTAATCATAGAAAGGTTTGCAACATTCACATGTTCCTAAGAAATGCATTCATTCGTATTTAATTAAACATACAGCAGAGATATGAAGAGACGTCCACAAGCACCTCTTTATTGCGTTCCGCAAATTACTGTTGCCTTTATGCATGCGAAATGACTGTAAATAAAGTGCATGTATCGATTCGGCGTAGCAGGCCTCCTATATTAACTCGAGCGAGTTGTTTGCTAGGTGGTTACCTTGACAACAACTACAACAGGCGTATTTGCACTCGGCCAACCTCGACCTCGCGCGATATCAACCAAACAGGTGCAGTATCGACTGGTCGGCAGACAGTAAACGCGCGCCGCGTCGCGCTACACGCCGCAGCGCCGTCGTCATCCGGGCGCAAACGTCCGTCCACCCACTCGCCTTCCTTTCGCTAATACGGGCGCACGGTGCGTAATAGTCATCATTGTTCTGCAGTGTACCCACGTCACACGAACCCGCTTGCCGGGGCGATTCGGACCAATCTGGCCGTCAACGTCGGGAGCAATCAGAACGTCACAGGCGGCCCTCAAAGCCTGGTCGATTCGCGATGTCGACACCGGCTTGGGCGACGGCTATCCATTTCCGTCGCTCTTTGTTCCCGGCAGGTTAAGTTCCGCTGCTCGAACTGTGAACGGGTCTCGTTTGAAAGACGCCGCCGACAGAAAGTTCCGAGAACATAATTTATTCCATCTCCACAGTTTGCCGGAACGATTCTTCTCCAGATTCCCGGCGACGCCGCCTGAATTTTAAGCGAGGCCGGGAGGCGTAGGAGGTGTCGGCGAAGGGGGCGTGGCACCCACGCCGGCCGGCATCGCCTTCCTCCTCGCAGTCGGCGGCGTGTGCGAAGTTTTGCCGGGTGCCTCTCCGCGCCGTCCCCGTAGTTGTGGACTTCTCGGCGCACTGGTACAATGAAGCAACGCTGCTCGCGTGCCTGCCTGGGAAACTAGTCGTGAACTAGAGAACTGGAGGGAGTTCCTAGTTGGGACGCGGATGAGACATTACACTTGAATTACCTCACAGAACCTTATTCTGAATTGAGGGACTAGTTCAAGATGTGAATTATTATAGTCTGATGATGGGTTTTGACATACAAACACTTCATGGCTCTTGGATATGCATAGTATACTAGATTGTTGGTATTCCTGTTGATGTTCCCACGTCCCGTTGTCATATGTTTATCCCAAAACTTTATTGTATTTATTTTTATTTGCACGAGCCACTAACCATTGCATTATTTAATTACGTAGCTGATTTCTTTTCTTTGTTTCTACGCCGTTCCATTGTAACATGTACTTTTATTCCCTTTCCTTCCTATATTGAATATAATTTGTAACCACAGGTAAACTTCGGTTTTTATAACATCGTGACTGAGGGGCTGTCTTCATGATGGAATATGGCACGGCTTTTCGCGTCTTTCTCGGTATTTAGTACTGATTTTAATTGCCGAAGTCAGTAAATCGTGTAAGCTAACCACATCTCCGAACCTAAGAGAATAGCATATATTCACCACTACTCCTCACATTCCTCTCTTACCACTGCTCTCGCATCGTCACCGTGACTTTCATCTGCACCACCTACCGGTTCCACCACTTCACAACGGTTTTCAAGACCATAATCAGTACCATGGATCCCACTCTTGAATTGCCACCTCCACCTGCACCATCAGTAGCACCACAATAACAACCACCCACCCGCCAACGCCAACGCCCACGCCCACGCCCACGCCAACGCCAACGCCAACGCCAACGCCAACGCCAACGCCCACGCCAACGCCAACGCCAACGCCAACGCCAACGCCAACGCCCACGCCCACGCCCACGCCCACGCCCACGCCCACGCCCACGCCACGCCGACACCATTGCAACCACGATAACCTACTCGTTGCTGCTGTCACCATCGCTCCCGCCTCCGACTCACCTCTCCCCCCCCTCGTCGTTCTCCAGTAGTAATCCGCGCGAAGGAGCCCCCGCCCGGCGCTGCACCCTCCTCCCTCCCCGCTCGCCCCAAACGGTTCCCGCGGGCGCGCCGGACGCACGCACCTGATTGCGCTTGCGAGCTGTTAATTGCGACAAGACCTCGCGGGTGGTCCGCAGGGGGAGCTGCGGCAGCGCCGGGTCAGCAGTTCGGCGCGCCCTCCGCCAGGAGCGCGCCGGTCGCCGGGCCGCAGGTGGTCTCTCCACCGCCGGGCGCGCGTATCGCCCCCTTGGGGCGCGCCTCCCCGCGATGGGGCGCTCATGATTTTGAAATGATTTAGCTCTCCGGCTAACAAGTGACATAATTGTGTTGAAGTGTATAGTGTATTTTTACTTTCAGTACCAGCAAAAATAGTATTTCGCTCTCTCACGTAGCTTCCATGAATCATTTTATTTCACCATTTTCAGGCTAAAGACAGTACGTTATGACCGAATGTTTTACATATCTGCGTTCGCTTGTTTAACGTCAAAAAAGTGTTAAAACTTTATTTGACTTAGTAAGAGATAGAAAAGCAATCTGCGCACTTTTTCTTGGGCTCAGTAATCCTTACCTTAGCTCTTTTATATGTATTCGTTTTAATTATGAAAATCGGTTTTAGTTTGGAATTGACTTGTAGTTCAATATAAGCCGAATACAGTAGGATTTTTCTCCTACTCTCTCTCCTTCCTCTCAAATAAAGTGTATTTTTTAGTGACTTAAACTTTATATCTAAGCTGACGTTAATCTTGTGAAGACTGAATAATTATTATTTTGTGAATATAGTTTAGATAGATGTTGGTTATGTGACAAAATTCTGGATTATTAACGTGTTTTGAAAGGAAATTTTATATAATTTACACCTTCTGACATGCAAGTGTTTGATTTAACGTTCGAGCTGCTAATTTTTCCATCATCCTGTCTCTGATGATCACAATTTCATATGTGATATCGACAAATTACCCATTTCTCTTTGAAACATATTTTACCATCAGTTCTATTATTTCCTTGAAACTAGGCAATTCATAATATCCTTTATATCTTGAAACTGATTATTCGTAATACACATTATCCAGCATATTCACCGACCTTTCAACAGCATCTAATTAGTCATCGGTTTCCAAATTGCTAACCAGACCAGGAAATATCCTGGTGTCCTCTTTTAATCAGGCGTTTAAAAAATAGGAGAGTAGTGCTTTGTGATGATGATGATGATGATAATAATAATAATAATAATAATAATAATAATAATATAAATGTTTTATCTTTCAATGCCTGTGATTTTTCTGAATTACAAGAGTATAACTCAGTGGCCCTCAATTTTTTTCCTTAAGAGAAATTGTAGAGACTTTGTTTTCCCTATAATGTCAGTTTCCATTTGTTATTTCTATTCAATATCCCGCCATCCTATTTTCACTTCTAATATGTCTCTTAGTGTGATTTAATTATGCACTTTCTTTTTTGCGTATCTCACTGTCCAATGACTCACAGAGTTCGAAGGATGTGAGCGAAATAAATTATCTTTACAGGAGAAGGTAAATGTCTTGAGGACTCTCTTGCCGTACCCCTTTTACCATTGTAAGTGATAAAAGAATAGTTTACAAAGCTTGTCTTGTAGTTCTCTCGCCGTCTTTCTTCTCTCCGATTACTCCAAATTCTCACTAAAATCTTGATCTTTTATCACATAATTAAAACATGCTCTTACATTGTTTTGGGAGCTTTGAAATGCAGACACATTCATGCAATACGAGTCAATTTAGGTACAGAATATCCTACAGAGAACTGAGTGCTAGTGGCCTAAATTTAGAAGTACAAATCTACACTGCTCCGGTGGGAAATAGAGAAATTGTAGAAGAACGTTTCGGAGAGTAATTCCTTGCGGTGGATGGGAGGGGTCGTGGAGATTTTACGACGCCATGAGTGTAACGGCGCGACCCTCCGGGTTACGACCTCGCGTCCGTATCTCAGCCGTATTCCTGATTGGTCGTCCTGGAAGAGGGATCCTTCCTTATGATGGCAATAGGCCGATTAAATCCACGTTGACGCGCTTAAAGCTAGCATTACAACACTGCTGGTGTCTGATCTCAAATACTCATGTTGACTCATACGGTTGACAATTACATGACCGAGGGCCGATAAGTTCTTTACTTCAAAATATTTGTGAATAGATTTAAAAATTAATAATTATATAAGTATTTAAAATGTTTTTAAAATTTGAAATATTTAATGTTGAGCAAACAATTTTAAAAAATCTGAAGTAAATACATTCCTAAAAACTTAAATATGTGTCGTCAAATAATTCTCATTCTCATCTACGAATTTTCCACATATCCATTTGTAGATACACAAATGCAAAAATACGAGCAAACAGAGCAAGTGAGACTAGTTAACTTTGCGAGAAATGTAATTGCTCTTTATTATGCCGTCGCAGAAAGCAGTGTGTTTACAAACGTCTTCCCCGTTTTCTCTTAAAATAATTCGCATCTGCATTTATACATATGAAACAATACATACTGTTTATCCAGGATTTTTCGTAAATTATTGTTACCGATGCCAGTTTTAAACAGCAAGCGTGTTTTAAGGGGTCAGAACGCCCACAAACGAAAATTTCCAAGAATTCGAAATTCTTCGCATTTCGGCACCGACTCTTTCTCGAATACGCGACGCGGCGCCGCAACTGCGCGACTGGCCCAGACAACGACGCAACGACAAAAAAAAAAAAAAAAAAAGCCGGCGCGCGATCACGCAGCTGCGAGCGCACGCGGTGCGCGCGGCTTTGCATCTTGAATCCCGCTCAGTTTTTACGCTCACGCGCTCTTTAAAATTCAGAATTTCATGACGGGCGATAAATGCGTAATGAAGAACCCGATAAAAAGCTGCGCCTCCCCCTCTCCTGCCCGGTTTTTGTAGACGACGCGGGTGCGAAGGGCTAGGCCCGCGAGAGCCCGCGAGGGGGGGTAGCGCCGCTTTGAACGCCAGAGGCGCGCGAGGTTTTTGTTTCTCGGTTCGAACCACTGATTGGCGCGGAGTTGGGCCTACTAGTTCGCAGTTCCCTGCGCGGCCGCGGGAGCGCGCCTCGGTGCTCGCCGGGATGAGGGAGGGTAGAAGGGGTGGGAACGGCTCCAGGCGGCCGGGCGGCGGTTTGGGAGTGGGTCCGCTTAATCTGATTTAATTTCCGAACCGAGTCGGCATTAACGATTTTTTTCGATGGGACTTTTCTGTTATTTTACCTCCCGACGGCTTATAATTTCGCTGCAAGTTTTGCTTCGCGATGCGTGTGTTTTTTACAGAGAAGTGGTTGTTTTAATGTGAGTTTCTGAAGCTCTGATACGTGATCGTTCTCTTAATTATTGGAAATAGATTCATTCGCTGTTGGAGAATATTGGAAGCTAATATTTTTAACTGAATTTTTTGTTTGTTTTTGTGCGCTTTTAATAGAAACAAAAACTCGCGTATTTAACTTCAAACTGGGGAAATATATCATGCGTTTATTTCCCTACATCCTCCTCTGGTGTTTAAATAATGCCTTCAAAAAGCCTTTTGAGGTTGAAGCAAAACATACAGAATTTGTAACGAAATTTCATACATTTTCTCCATATGAGAGTGAAATTGATACCTATACTCTCTCTCCCCCACTCTCTCTCTCTCTCTCTCTCTCTCTCTCTCTCTCTCTCTCCCTCCCCCTCCCTCATATTTTTTGTAAAGCACTGAAACTGTTTTTGAGCTAACTTTAAATTAATACGTTATTGTTTTGTTTAATAGTACAGAATAAATTGAATTAAATTTCCCCATATTAGTCAATGTTTTATATTTAAATATAACTTAATAATAGTAATAGAAATAAAGATAAAGTGATAATAATATAAAATTGAGTCATTTCAGATAAAAAAAAATCTCTGGATCTTTATCCAGTGCCAAAGAGACGGTGCCGATATGTGTAAATTTCAAGAACAATTTTCTCGACACGAAACTCTGAACTCCTAATGGTAAAATGCCATTGGAATTATTTATTGTTAATATTATGAGAAGCATGTTCTTGTTTTTTTCTTAAAATGACTTTTTTATACGAACCTGCGTAAGCACATACTTGCATATACACATATATCTTATATATAATACGTACAGTCGACTCCAGTTATAGTGAACTTCTGGGGACTAACATTTTTGGTTCATTATATCTCAGGATGTCAAAATTCAATAGAATTCATCCATAACGATTGATTTTATTAATATAGAGATACAGCTAAATACATTAACAGCACGAACTGAAAATTTCAATATCTTTATTTGTCCTCAAAAAATCAATTATTTTCAATTGTTTGCTTGGTACTTTTTCATTAGTAATTTCTCTAGATTCTTCTCCCAGGATTCGTGCTCTCTCAATACTTGATTCTGCATTGTCCTCTGTCTTATTTATCATAAAGCAGTCTTGGCACCCTTCAATACCCCTTGCATTGTTGGAACACCGTCTCTCTCTCCGAAGATCTTTTTTACTTGCCTAATAACATAGGAGATGCTTTCGGTAGCGGGATGGCGCAAGCGGCTAATGAAACAGATCGCCTTTCCGCGTGAATCGCCAGACTGTGGCAATCGCGTGCTTCCTGTGGCCTACGTAGAATTCAACGCGCTTTATCCCGCGAAATATCAAGTAACACCGAGATTGAAACTGAAACAAGCAATCGCGCGTCGCTGCCGCCTGTTGTAGTCCATTAGGGCACGGACTTTGTTCCCGCAGTGAAACTGAGTGGCATAAGATCATCAGTAAGGTGATCATTCCCGATCCTCTACCTTCACTGCGTGGGAGACTTCTATTATAACCTTCGGCCGACGGTATTTTTTCATGCTGCCTAGTATTGGAATTTGTGGCACTGAGGCGATATAGGACTCGTATTATTTTCCAGGGGGGAATTAATTTCCAGGTCCAATTTGCTACGTTCACTAAAACAGTTGTGGTTCACTATAAGTGATCTTCTTATGCTTATTTGTAATGTAAGTGAAACGGGACCAGTGACTTAAGTTCACTATATCCGGGTTCACTATAATCGTGTCACTGCACGTATATTATATACATGAATGTACATAACTCACCTTCAGACACACATCTACATCTGCACACATACGTCCCCTACCAATATATATTTGGCATTATTGGGTCGGTAGTCCGACTTCGCCGGCCAGCTACTGTGTCCCCCATGCCTGGACCTAGTTAAATTCCCACGCGAGTAAGGTAAGGCGAGCATGACGTATTCTCTTCACCCTAACTAGGAAGATCCACTTGCTGGAGCTTTTCTCCGTCACACAGCTACAACTGGGAGGATTTTGAAGGAAAGCTACAACTATGTTTGCATCTCTCTCTCTCTCTCTCTCTCTCTCTCTATATATATATATATATATATATATATATATATATATATATATATATATATATAATAGACACACTTTGATGAAATATATACTTGAAGTAATACACGTGACGATTATCTATGCATATGTATATATATGTTCACGTCTACATGTTCATCGAAGAAGTAACATTTTACAATTATTATTTGGCTCATGTTATTATACCTATATATATATATATATATATATATATATATATATATATATATATATGTATATATATATGTATTATGTATATATAAATCCCTTTCACAGCAACAATTCTTACTACTTACAATAAAAAATGTGTCACCTCTAAAAAATTCTTTAATGTTTGCTTACAAACACTTGCTGAGCCATGCGCGTGCCGAATCCCTTCCCATCGTATCGTATCGCATCGTATCGCATCGTATCGCATCGCATCGCATCGCATCGCATCGCACCGCACCGCATCGCATCGCATCGCATCGCATCGCATCGCATCGCATCGCATCGCACCGCACCGCATCGCATCGCATCGCATCGCATCGCGTCGCGTCGCGTCGCATCGCATCGCATCGCATCGCATCGCATCGCATCGCATCGCATCGCATCGCATCGCATCGCATCGCATCGCATCGCATCGCATCGCATCGCATCGCATCGCATCGCATCGCATCGCATCGCATCGCATCGCATCGCATCGCATCGCATCGCATCGCATCGCATCGCATCGCATCGCATCGCATCGCACCGCATCGCATCGCACCGCACATTTTCCGCGGCGATGACGTCCCGTAATTAGCGCTCTGATTGGGCCGTCGGCGCGGCCGGCGCTGAAAACCCGCGGAGCTGAAACACGCGGCGAGGCCGGCGAGTGGGCGGCCAGCGCTCAGGGAGGCGCGTGGGATGTGGGGAGTGAGGAGTGGGCGGGTAGTAGATTGGTGCGCGATCAAGCGCGCTAGTGGGTGAGAAGCGAATTGGCCGCGCGAGATGCAAGAGTTAAAGTGAAAGATATCGAAAAGAATGTTGGAGATATATTGTTGGGAGAGTTTATGAACGAGTGAATCCAAGAGCAGAAACGGTGGTAGCCAAATAATGTACGGCCGTGTTGCAAGTGTGTGTGTGTGTGGGGGGGGGTACGATGATGGCAACGAGTGTTCGGCTAAGCGACGTCTTCACGCATTCATGAGGGGGGAAGCGGTGTTGGATGTAGGTTGATACATGGGCTAAGTGACGAGTAGACGATCGTCAGGGAGATCAGGAAATCTAACTCAGAGGCCAGAATTATGAGCAAGTTGGATGAGATCTTTAGAATGAAGCGTTGGGTGAGGGGAGGAAGATGTAAAAAGGGAATTTAAGAGAGTGAGTAGGAAAATTGAGTGAGAGGGCACTGAACCCTATAAGACCAAGAGGAGATGTCTGAGGGAGAGTGAGAGCTGTTGAGAAAAAAAATGTTTGGAGAGTTTATGAGCGAGATAATCCACTGGCAGATAGGTTGGCAGTCAAATATACGGTCTTGTTGCAAGTGTATATGTGTGTATATGGTTGGGGGGGGGGGTTACGATGTTGGCGACGAGTGTTCGGGTAGGCGACGTCCACGCGCATTCATGAGTGAAGGAAGAAGTAGTGAGTAGGATGTGATTGGACGCGAGTTGGATACGAGTCGGATGCATGGATCGGACAAAAAAGTTGGCTAAGTGACGAGTAGTCGATCGTGAGGGCGATCAGAATATCTTAACTCGAAGGCGAGAATTGTGGGCAAGTTTGTAGGAGGGGAAGTAAATGTCGGAAAGATTGCGAATGCTTTCACTGAGTATGAATTGGGCAAGTGAGTGGGAGGGCAGTGAACCCGGTAAGGCAAAGAGAATATGTGTAGACGGACGAATGAGATGGTGGTGGAAGAATGGGTAAGTGAGGGGGAGGGTGATCTGGTGGGGGGGGGGTGGGCGGAAGTGCGCCCTGCGTGTTTCGTGTTCCCGCACTGCGCTTCGCGAAGCGGCAGCGCGCACTCGTCGAGAGTTTGTCGAAATGAGTTCGGAGCGGACGAGCGTGTTTTATCTGTTCTCAGTGGCAGAGCTAACCGTTCAATTCGCCAATGTTCTTGTTTAACATCCAGTACCCGACGAAGTGAACTTCGTTGGAACTTGACGATTAACAAATCCCAGTAATTTGTTCGATTGATGAGTTTCCATCAACAGCTGTTATTTCAGTCGTTCATAGTAATATTACGTGTAATAATAATAATAATAATAATAATAATAATAATAATAATAATAAAAAATAATAATCGGTCGTTGATGACCTTTGATGTTAAAAAACGACCTTAAATAAACAAAATAAAAAAATAATAATAAATTTATTCATTTTCACATTAAGTTAACGAGTACAACAGATAAGCATACTCCTGGATAAGTAAATGCTTGTGCTCGGGTTCCACTTTATGTAAGTTTGTTACGAAAACATATGGTACAAAGACCACACAATTTATAAGCAAGAAACGGTTTTACAAAGCGGTATCCTAATCATACACACAGAAAATTATACAAAACTAATGTTGTTAAAAAAGAAAGAAAACTAACTTGCGAGTGTGATATTGATATTTTATGAAATCTTTGTATAAACTAAAGTTTTGGGTTTATCTTTTTTCATTGGATCCACACAAGAATGAAACAATGAATGACAGAAAACACAAGTCTCAAAATCAGATGTGGCACCGGATAAATGTGATTGTGTGTGTGTGTGTGGTGTGTTTGAGGCAATTCAAATTGAACACACTTTGTAACAAAAACATGTATATTATGAATTACATTTTACCTGTCACCACTCACTCGATAAAATGGTTGACATCTACACCTTTTTATTTTCAAATTCAGTTTTTTATCTACAAAAAACTTTACCTCATTTGTTCCGTAATAAAAATGTGAAAAAGAATTGGAAAGTAATGTGAGTAGAAAAAAACAAACTGTGAAATATTTAGTTTCGTTAAATGAGTATTGTAACATTTCGTTGAGACGCAGAGAACAGTGTGTGACTGCGCTTGTGATACTTCGCTACTGCGAGTTGTAATTTATTTCACTACTACGTCTCGCACATGCTAATGCAATGAAGTCATTTAAATTCCAAGAAGGGTTTCGTATTATAAACTTTCTGGCACTGACAATATCTTTGCAGCTATTGAAGAGGTTTCTTCCTTATCTGCTTTGCTTTCACAATCCGTACTTAAAGAATGAGGGGTGAATAATAAAGGAGCTGCCCCTGCAATGTTGCAAGGGGACGTCCAGTTAGGAGTATCTCAATGCTTTGATCAAAAGAAAGCAAGACAAAGAACTACATTTCCAGGAACAAGAAGATGAAAAAGAGCTCATTTAAACTACTGTCACCACTATTTTTTGCCTGTGTTTGGAAAACATGCGCCCAGTGATGACGCCTACACCTAGCCTTCGTACCTTCGCTGCAAAGAAACGGCAAAACGGCGAAAGAGAATACAACGGACGTTAATGGATCCGCATTAGTTTCTTCCGGCGAGGGGACCGTCTGGAGTGAATTGTTGATAACCCAAGACGGGAGTGCGCTCTTGAATGTCTCATGAGACTCGGTTTCCCTTTTAAGGGTGTTCTGGTGCCATCGATTTTTGCCTTCAGACAGCAATAGACGCACCGGGACACTCGCGTTCTTTCAGGTAATGATCTCCTTCTCAAGTAGGTCGCTCTGCCTCTAATTTGAGATTACTTGCCTAGCTTTTTGTTCCGTCTAACGAAATATTCCTGGGAAAACACTTTGATTCGTGTCATTTATCGAGGAGTACAAAGCACAGAAGGATCATTAACTCGGGGAAGGTATTATATACAAGAAGAATTGTCAATGCGCCTTTTGTTGTGTGCTTCTACTACATGATAATCACAGATGAATGTTTTGAATGATTGCATTTTGTCTTGCATTAAACAGCAACATTTTACTTTCTCGTTTCTATGCTAACAAATATTTTATGTGTAAGATGAATAATATTTGTTGTTCGTGGGTGGAGTTTTAGGTTGCGAATCAAGTCCATGAAACTAAAAAGAGTGAAGACAGCTGTGCGAATGACTCCATATGTGTTCAGTATATTCAGACTCGTTTCACATAACACTTTGTGTAATACTCCGTTGCCCCATCTTTAAAAAACCCAGAAAGCCGATTTCCCCCAAAAATATTCGTAAGTGATACTATGAATTCTTTTAAAAAATGTCATTATTGAGTCTCACTGCGCGAAGTGAGTACACACATTATTCTCAAATACAGTGGAATGAATTCGTATTTATTTAAATACACAGAAATCTGAGGAAGAACATTTGATTGCATTTGACATTCATAAGCGCACGTGGCAATTTGGGGAATTGTTACATGACAATTGCGGAAGAGGCTCTCCAAGATATATCGCACCGCGGTAAATGGTTGAACTTTAAAAATTAATTGGATGTATTTATTTATTTTACAATTTGTTAGTTTGAAATTTTAATTTTGTTTTTATTTTGAAAAGTTTAAAAAAATTTAATTTGATAATTTGAAAGTTATAATTTGATTCTATTTGTAGTGCATATTATTTATTTTCTAGTAAAATATATCATATGTAATAGAAATTTAATGGGAAAGAGGATCCAGACATTCTGGGCTGTGCACGCCAATGCTGATAATTTAACTTTCTTAACAGGGAAGAAGTAGTTATTTTATACGTATTCTGTAAGTTAGTCTTCGAAAACAATTTGTCGTATTAAATACTGCGTCATTTCATTCCCTATGCTCAATATATTTTCGGAAATGTTGCAATGATATTAAACATGCGCGAAAGAGTGTAGGAAGAGTTTCTTGGGCAAAAGTTCTTACGGCCGCGTGGCGAGCGCGAAACGAGCAATAAGGGTTGACCATGGATTGCGCCCGACCCCTCGCCTCATCCCCTCGCCTCAAGACTCCCCCCCCAGACCGCCCCCCCCCTCGGCTCATGACTGCGCCCGACCCTCGCCTCATGACTGCGCCCGACCCCTCGCCTCTGACTGCGCTCGACCCTCGCCTCATGACTACGCCCGACCCCTCACCTCTGACTGCGCCCGACCCCTTGCCTCTGACTGCGCCCGACCCCTCGCCTCATGACTGCGCCCGACCCCTCGCCTCATGACTGCGCCCGACCCCTCGCCTCATGACTGCGCCCGACCCCTCGCCTCATGACTGCGCCCGACCCCTCGCCTCATGACTGCGCCCGACCCCTCGCCTCATGACTGCGCCCGACCCCTCGCCTCATGACTGCGCCCGACCCCTCGCCTCATGATTGCGCCCGACCCCTCGCCTCTGACTACGCCCGACCCTCGCCTCATGACTGCGCCCGACCCCTCGGCTCCGACTGCGCCCGACCCCTCGCCTCATGACTGCGCCCGACCCCTCGCCTCATGACTGCGCTCGACCCCTCGCCTCATGACTACGCCCGACCCCTCGCCTCGCGACTGCGCCCGACCCCTTGCCTCATGACTGCGCCCGACCCCTCGCCTCATGACTGCACCTGACCCCTCGCCTTATGACTGCGCCCGACCCCTTGCCTCATGACTGCGCCCGACCCCTCGCCCATGACTCCCCGCATGACTGCGCCCGACCCCTCGCCTCATGACTGCGCCCGACCCCTCGCCTCATGACTGCGCCCGACCCCTCGCCTCATGACTGCGCCCGACCCCTCGCCTCATGACTGCGCCCGACCCCTCGCCTCATGACTGCGCCCGACCCCTCGCCTCATGACTGCGCCCGACCCCTCGCCTCATGACTGCGCCCGACCCTCGCCTCATGACTGCACCCGACCCCTCGCCTCATGACTGCGCCCGACCCCTCGCCTCATGACTGCGCTCGACCCCTCGCCCCCGTCGTCGATCGGCCCCCGTCGTGATCGGGGCGGCTCGAACGGATGCAGCGGTGGCCACCCCCGCTGTCGGCAGTTTTCCACCGCCGCCACCTCCGCAACTTCCGACGTCGCCGCCGCCGCCGCCCCTCGCGCTGCCCGTCACGCAGGCCATGCGTTATGGATGCGCGGGAAGGAAGGCTGTCCGTCCGCCGGGCGACGGCTCATGGCTTATGGATGAGCCGATACAATTAGCCGTCTGCCCGTCCGTCCGTTGGCCGTCTGCCCCGCCGCTATGCCGGTCGGCGAGGAAGCCGCCCGGGGCCGGGCCGGGGCGCTCCACCTGCTCGCCCCGGCAAGCCATGGCGCGGCGCAGTGGCGGGCAGTGGGAACCGCTCGTCCAGCCGCACGAGTCGTCAGGGATCGGGATTCGCGAGTGACCAGGTCGGGGGAGGGTGAGCGCCCTGACGAGCTGGTGGGTGGATGAGCGAGTTCACGGCAACGAGGAGGAGGGATCGGCGAGCGGTGGATTCGCGAGTGACCAGGTCGGTATGCTAGCGGCGAGAGAGTAGATCGGTGAGTGTTCTTACGAGTCGGTGGGTGGATGGGCGAGACGGCTCGGGGGAGGGTCGGCGAGGGTGGATTCGCGAGGACCAGGTCGGCAGGCGAGCGGCAAGAGTAGATTGGTAAGCGTCCTGACAAGCGGGTAGATGGCCGAGTGACCTGGCGGTCGCCAAGAGATGGAGAAGGTGGTAGGCTGGAGAGTGAGAATAGAAGGGAGTGGGGGTGAGAAAGTGAACGTGGAGGCGGAAAAACGAGCGAGTTTGGAGGAAGGCAGCGCGTTAAGGAATGTTGGAAGTAAGTGTAGACAAGAGGAAGCAAAAATAGCTGAGGTGTAAATCTTTAACCAAGATGGTAAAAAAAATCTCACTGGCAGGCGTCACAAAGCAACTAATCAGCGCGCAAGAGATGTCGGTTTGAATGCAGAAGACTGAGCCTGTTTGGGCGAATATCCGAATAGAAAGGCTGGAACGAGTGGAAGGGCGATCGGGTTAGCCAGCAGTAAACTCTTACTCTGTTGACGAGGGCGTGACTGTGCGGGCAGATAGCCGAACTGCCGCCTGTGTAAGCGAGTTGGGCGAACGAGCGCGTAGTCGAGTGAGCATTGGAGCGAACGGCCCGGCGGGCGGGCGTGCCGGCGGGCGGGCGGGCGGGCGGGCGGGTGGGCGGGCGGGCGGGCGCGGCCGGCGGCGGGCGAAACCCGACCGGATGCGAGGCCGCCCTCGCCCGACCATCGGAAATTCGTATCGAGAGGCGCCGGCTGCGGGAATAATTGAAACTAGCGACGCGCCAGCTGGCGACGCACACGCGCGCGCGCGCACACACACACACACACGTCCGCGCGCTCCCGCGCTGAGCAACGGGGCAGCTGCCACCCCTGGCCCTACGCCGTCCTACACACGCCACTCGCTTTTGGGAAAAGTACCTGATCGCCCATGATCCTAGCGCAGTCTTCCTTCAAGTTGTTTGATATATGGGGGTTACTGCTTAAGACATGGCCAGCTAAACCTCCATATAAACCACCATTTTTGTCACGTTATTGCGAAACAGATCGGGGATTTTAAACTACGTCGCTAGGAAGGCATAATATGCTAACGAAATGCATTTTCAGTTACAGAAATTTGTTTTTCCTAGTACAGAAAAAGAAAATAAGGAGCATAATCGTTGGTTCCTAATAAGGTCATTTCTTCAGAAAACTTTTCATGCTAATGGATATTTATGGGAACCATCCAGTCAGAAAAGTAAGAGATTTACCTCCTTTATGGCATTGTTGCCGGACGAAGTAGCCTCCCATGCAATTCACTGAACGCTACAAATAGTGTCGTTGGCGCCAAAACCCTTTGGTCTCACCGTGAAAGTATCTTATGATTTGACAAGTCATTGCTGTGACCGTACTTTAAATTCCGTACTTTAAACTTAATAATAATTTTAACCTTTTAATGATATAACATATTTTTCCTGGCTCTTTCTCTTCAATAATAGTTTACTTGGCTTTTGGCATAACTCTGGTTTAAGTCACTAGCATCGTTTTTTTATAATCAATCTGCATGAAGTAAAAAGAGTTCCTAGAAGAAAAAAAAACATAAATCTGAAACCTTTCTATTATAAAGGTGCGTAAAACTACAGTTTAAATGTAATATTGTTTAATTTTCATGTATTGATCATTTGGAGATTCATTTAGTAAGATTCATTATTAAAATTCAAATAGGTCACTACAGAGATTGTGAAAAATTGTGTTTCATGTTGATGATTTTGACATTAAGAGAACAATTCAAGGAAAATGTTCTACATGTACATTCTGGTTAACATAATTACATTTAATCTTTTGCGCATTTCGGAAGAGTTATATCGCGTATCTGGAGGCATCTGTACTCCTTTGTGAAGCACTTCGCCGTAATGCGCGCGTGGGGTGGTCATACAATTCCCTTCTCCGACGCAGCCGTCACGTCCAGCATTACGTCACCCGGATGTAACATTCCCCCGCAATCTACTCGGAACCCCTGCTCTCTGACAGATGCATAGAGCTCCGTACATGACCCCGGATCACGGGCACGATACCCCTCGGCGACAACCTTTGCTCGCCACCCTCTCCATTGCAGGATCCATCATAGCCACACCCACTCCTGTTGATGGTGTTGCGCTCACATGACAAGTACTGCCCGCCACACCGGCTATCTGTTCTCGCTCTCTGCCACTCGTCTTTAGCCGTCCTCCACCTGTCTGTTCTTCATCCTACACTCTCCATCCTCCACCCACTATCTATTGCTCATTTTCAAAATCTGCTACCCGCCACCCGCTACTCATCACCAACCCACTCAGCTGAGCCACAGCTTATACCACCGCTGCGCAAACCAATACCCATCGCAATACCCCTTAGTAAATATCTGCATTCTACAAACTTCAATTCTTCATCTATTTCTCGGCCTTTCTTTACGTAAATTAAATTTCATCAACATACGCCATAGACAAATGTATCAACCAATTACTTCCCCACCAACTCTACCTTCACTTGCACTCATCGTTCATCCTCCTCGATTATCTAATTCTTAGCCACCTCCCGGTCATCATACTCCCTCTCCACCATCCCTTTTAGCCACCCAGCGGCCCGAACCCCTCGGCAGCACCGCCTCCGGCTCTACAGGCGACGTTTGAAGTCACCGACCTCCATTAGGCAGCCTAGATGACGTTCCGGGAGCGGGGCGGCCGGAACATGCATGTCCTGCAGGGGAAATAAAAATGTGACCCCTGACGAAGGGCGGCGCGGCCAGTGGGCGGGCATTGTCCGATCGCGAGCCCTGCGGCGTCGCGACGTCCACCATGGGGCCGACTGCGCCGCCTCCGCCCCCGTCCCCACCCCCTGTCCCCGCCCCGCCGTGGCCCTCCCGCTCTCACGGTCGTCTCCGCGCGCCCCGCCGCGAAAACCGATTACATCGTCCGCCCTCGCGCCGTACCTGCCGCCGCCGCCGCCACCTCTTCCCCCGCCGCGAGGCGCGGCTCGATGTTCCCTTCCCACCCAGCCCTCCTCCCCCTTCCCCTCCACCATTAGCCACGTAATGAAGCCGTGCTCGCAGCAGGAGGGGGCAGGATTGTCTCATCAGCGACAGTGACGGCTTTGTTCTACGCGGCGCGGCGGCACGGCATGGCGCCGCGGTGTAGCGCAGCGCAGCGCGGCGTTCCCCAGGGTTCTAGAACGCGAGCCCACCTGCGCGGAGAGCCCGCGCCTGCTTACAAACGGCTCGCGACCGCGTTTTGTTTGGAGTGCGCGCCCGCGGCGGTGACTCGGCAACTTCCGTCCGCGCTCGACCCTCGCGTGGCTAATGGAGCGGATTGTTCTGGCTCCGGCCGGCGGCAGCGCGGGAAAGGCGCTCAATCTCTTGGTTCCGGCGTAAATTTGAGAATAATGCCTTTACTTTCTTTGTGGCGTGGAAATTGTGATTTGGCGCTGCTTTTGATGCTACTTTTGTGTGAAGTTTGCGAATCCTCCATGAGGTTTCAGAACCTCTGAATGATGAAATAAGATGTGTTTTATTTTGGCATTCTGGTCGTGACCACAGTACAATTAGTACCACTAACTAGAATTAAAATACAGAAGAGAAGTGTTTTTTGTGATCTTCAATATTACGTGGTCACTGATCTTTTACATTGAAATATGTTTCGAGGCATCTATAGAAGATAAATCATTTTTTCTTTGGAATATTAACGGGGTTACAAACCTACCGAAAATGATAGCAATACCAAATGTTATTTGAATATTTCGATTGAATTAGCTCTATCAGGACAATGCCTTGAATTTGCACTCCCTATTATTTTCTATTAGTTGTGGTGACGTCAAATGTTTTGATTCTGTGAAAAAAAAATGCAGGAATTATGTTTTAGTGTAAACTCTCTTAACAGCTAACACAATCAAAATGGCAAGATTGCCGTGCGAGATAAATTAACACAAAAGATTGGGAATGAAAATTATATTTCAATGCGAACTAAATAAAGTTGTACTGTCGTATACATTATTTAAATGTACACTTATATCCTTTAACATACATTTTTGAATTCTGAGAATCTTTCAAAAAAACGGGAAAGTTGTTAACAACTTTTTTTAACAGAATTGTTAGCAATGTAGTGTAATGTATTATAGTTACAAGAAAAGTTATTCATTTCTTACCCCGTGGCAATTGCCACAGCATTCCCATGTTCACACACAGTAGGCAAATGTTTGTGGAAGTTGAAATGATGCATTTTGTATGCAGAAACGAGATCGGGTTCGGTGGTATAATATCGGGTTCGGTGGTATAATGGTCAGCGTACCGGACTGTTGTACCCGAGTTTGCGGGTTCAAACCCGATCGAAGCCGTGGATTTTTAAGGGCGAAAAAATCCTTCGTACGCCTTCCTTGGGAGGGGAAGTAAAGCCGGCTGTCCCATGTTAGTAGATTTACTGCATGTAAAAGATCCTCAAGCTTAAAAGAAGCCTCTGAGCAAAATTGAGAACCGCATGTTTCGTCGCCCAAGATAATACCTCCTTTCTCCGCTAGGTGGTGAAAGGAGCGTACCGAAATTTGCGTGGTTAGACGGAAGAGCGGGCCTGATGGCCCGAGTCTCGCCACGTAAAATAAGGCATTAACTAAACGTAAAATAAGGCATTAACGAGAGAATATTTCCGCGTAAGTGAGTAATGGCGAGTCTGACTTAAAACTGATTTCCAGCTTTCTAAACATTTTTTTTGCGTAATTATTCCCGTTTTGAAAATAAATTTTTGCGCCTGAAACAACGTGAAATACAGGGAGCTGCGCATTCTCTGGTGCTCCGCAGGGTCCACCTGTGGGGCAACCTTCCCGGAACAGGCGCTTCGCGGTTTTGTTTGGAGCCGACGCGTCCTAGTGACGTGTCACTTTGCGTCGAATTATTCTCGGTTTGTAAATAAAATGTTGCATCTGAAACAACGTGAAATACGCGGAGCTGCGCGTTCTCGGGTGGTCCGTACGGTCCTCTTGTAGGGCAATCTGCCCGAAGCAGGCGCGCCGCGGTTTCGTTTGGAGGCGACGCGTCGAGGGGCGGTGACGCATCACCTTGCGTCCATGGATGCGCGCGCGCGTTCTCGACCCTCGGGGAGTTAATGGAGCGGATTGTTCAGGCGCCGACGGCGCGGCGGCTTCGGCAGAGAAAGTTCTCCCGCGTATGCGTGGACTGTTCTCATTTAAATTGAATGTGAGGCTGCGGTAAGTGCCGGAAATTGCGTTGCGCAGGTGGTGGCTGCTTGGTTCTCACGACAAACCCGCTCGTTTGCGTGGCGAGACAGTGAGCAACAACTTCCCCTCCCGAGCTTACTCATTGTTTTAAAACAGTAATTCGTTTTGCGTTCGTTAACGCGGCCGTTCGATTGTGCAGGTCTCGACAGTTCTCGCTGTGTTGCGGTTGTTTTGTGTCCTTTAGGCTGAAGCGTTTGTCGGGAATTCACTTTGAACCTGAGATTAGAAATAAGGGATAACCGATTAGAGAGTCGTAGTTGGAGAAAGAGCAGACGTGTCGATCTTTTGTTGTAATAAAATGGAACACTCTTCGCCTAGAATATAGCGAATGTGAATAGAAGGAACTTCTTAAAAATGAAAACACATGAGGATTGTAGAGAGCAACAAATTGCTTAGCGGACTTACTATAAGGTAAATGATTTGTTTCTATTAAGGAAGAGGAACTTACACTTCATGATATGAAATTTATAATTTATTTTGAGGAATCCATTCTTTTAAAATCCTTAACTGAGAACCATGCCAAGTCATGTATAGTTTGGAATATATGCAGTTTAATTAATTGTTGTTCTTTAATTTCATAATGCCAACGTTCCATGGTCGGGTCATGTTGTGTTTTAGATGAGTCTCGTAAAACAGCAAATGCACTTAATTGGATCTTATTAGTAATGTTACTATTATTTACTATTTTTAGTTTTTTCTCTAATTTATGAGGCCTTGAGGTCCTTACTGAAAAGCTCTGGATATGGTATTTATTCATTTTTTTACAGTTTATTCGCTTGCTGATTATATTTTAATACATGTATCCTGCAAATGTTGTACAAACAAATGTACCAGGAGAATAGATGGTTCCATTTACAATTATAATATCTTACAAAACAAACCTATTCGCGTTGTAAGACGCAGGTTGAGCCACCAATCTCTTCAAATTTCCACTCCTACACTACCCTGCCTCACTGTTTATTTTCTACCGACCAACGTTTCCGTAGCAAGAACTTCACGGCAGCGGTACCAACACCGGAGACAGTAGACGCTGCATTAAAATCTCTAGTGTACGGCGCCTCTTTGTTCCGCGGCGAGCCTCCGCCTTCCCCACTGCGTGCGGAGGAGGCAGCGCGCGCGCGCGGCCGTCGCAGCCGAAACAATCGGCTCGCGCGGCTTCCGACCGCCGCGTCGGCGCGCCGACGCCGCCGCCGCGCCACGCCGGGCCGTGCATTTAGAACAACTGAACGCGCGGAGGGGCGATGGCAATGGCGTTGCGATGAGGGCGACGTGCGCGTGAAAGTTGGAATGGAGGCAACAAAGGAATCAAATGCGGCGCGGCAGGGTAGAGACGACAGTGGTCGCGACGACGAAGGTAGGCGTGGAGGAGGAAGGTATGCAGTGCAACTGGTGGTTGTGGATGGTAATTTCACGAAAGTGATGGTTGGAGGCGTATGGTTACGTATTGGTGGGTGTCGTCAAACTGGTGATGGTGATTGTTTTGGTAGTTCTTGTTACGATTGCAATTTTCTTATGAGGAATATCCTGGTTGTGTCTACAGATCCAATCATAAGGGAGATTGTGATGGTGATTGTAATCTAAAGGTGGCTCTTGTCTGGTATACAATCGCTATAGCGATTCTGATCTTGTAGAGCTTGGAGCCTGTCAGTGGTTCTCGCTTGAGGAGCTTGACGTCTGGCGATCATTGTCACTTAGTACTAACGCTGATGTTAGTAGTTGTGGTTGTAATGATTGTGGCGTCTGTCGCATGTGTGGTGGTGGTAGTAACGGTGAACGTCAACGTGGTGGTGGTGACAGTGGTTGCTGCGATGTTAATGACACTAAGGATGCGTCACGCGCGTCCGCGGGCGATGTGGCTAGCGGGGGCGGGGCGCGCGGGAAGCGGGAAGGGCCCAGCGAGCCGCCCCGCCCCCCGCGGGAGGTCGCCGCTTCGAGCACGCCCGCGGGCGCTCGCTGGCGGCGAAGCGGCGTAAATCTCGGTTAGCGCGAGGGGCGGCCAACGCGCGCTCAGGGGCCGCCGCTGCCGCCAACTCGGAAAAGAGCGGGGAAGTTACATTTAACTTGGAGAAGCACACGCTCTGTACATTTTGGTGTAAAGATTGCCTCGTTGCCGCTGATAAGAAAAGCACAATTTGAAGGCAATAAATACACATGTTTTCTTAAAATTATACATGAGACTATGATTCGTAGGGAAACGAAAAATTATTTTTCATGGCATGCCACTTACGTATTATGCCTACTCCTTTTCATCTTACAGGCATTTAAGCTAATGGTGTAAGTCGTCGTCAAATAATGACATATTTATTATATATGGTGAAAAACTTTGAAAATTCAGTAAATCGTTTTTAAATGGTTCTATTGAAACGGATGAGAAACTCCGACTTAATTTTCGAAAATTAGTATTAAATATGAAATGAAACCTTTGTTCATATTATGCCACCTACACGCTAATGATGAATCACTGAAAATAATTTTTTCGCTATATTAATTTTATTTAATACTCCTAAATCAGACGGACGTTTGGTACATCAGATGTTTCGAAAAATATTGCAAGTTGTGAAAATTGGACTTTGGAAATTTTTAGTAAAGTAGTTTCGATTTCTCGTCGGGATTTGAATAAATTCGCCTTAAAAGGTATTCAATCTTACCCTTAAAATTTGATACTATTAATTAATGGGAGTTGCTTGTAATTATGTAGAATAATGCAGCCATCAGTTTATGAATGATTAAGAAGTGGTGGGCCCAATATTGTGTTTCAACAGCAAATTTGTATTAGCCAGCGTTGAGTTAAGCAGTGCCTTACACGACGACTTAACGGCTGCACGCAGTTCTTTCTCTTGACTTTGGCGCTCCCTTGCTCGTAGCTTCTCCGCGCGCTTTTGGCCGCGCCGTATTTCTCTTCGCACCGGCTGTGGCGCCAGTGCAAGACCGTCCCGTCCCCGCGTACTTATGGCCTGCGCCGGGATTCGAGCCCGGAATTAGTTCCCCTACCAGCCTTCCTAAATACTCATTACGCCCGGTGTCTCCTCCGCTCTGCGCGAATGGAGTGTAGATTTAGTCTCCAGTTCGTCACCCTCCAGATCCTCCTAGAGAGGACGCTTTAATACCCTATTCATTTGAAATAGTTAACTGGGAGTGCCGAGTGTTTGAAGGCGTGAAATTGTATGAGTAAGTTGTGCTAACGCACGAGAATGTTAATTAAAAACGTTTCGTTCATTGCTTAAAAGGTTTTACATGGTTTTAACAATGCCTACAGTTTCAATTTTTAGCCTAAACATACTTTATCAATAATTTTAACCTAATAGATAGGTACATATAATTCGTAAAATGAAGTTTTCTTCAAACTACGCTCATATTTTTGTGATAAATCACCTAGAAAATTGCAAGGAAATTATAGATAATCTGGAAAACAGTTATATTCGTTCGCTACTTCTACTATTCAAATGTTAGTAATTTGTACTGAAACAAAGAAATGTGCCATTCAGTACATTTCGCTCGATTGATATTTTACTTTCTCGCCCGTATTTTGTGCAATTTTGTAATTGCGTGCCGGAAATAGCGAATTTTCGACAAAATATCTTATTGCCGATCCCTGGAAACGTAAAAGTGGGTAAATCTTGATCATGTATATAGTAAATTACTTCCTGTAACATGTGGTGTAGCCACAATTCATGATATTTCTTGATACCGAAGAATCGATTGACGGCAAAACGTCTGTCCATCTGTAGACAAAGCTAGCACCAAAACCGTTCAACTGATTTTTTCCGAAATTGATGTTCTTCTATCAATTTAAATGAACCTAAGGCCCACTAAGTTTAAAATGGATATTTTGAATTTTGGGTGTACGTTTCATGAAGTCTCAACATTTTAAAAATTTTCTCAAAAATGACTTTAAATTTTTGGTTTAAACTTTGTCCACGGATAGCGTAAAAAAAAAGAATAGTGCTGATCTCTTTTTCGTTCAAATCACCTATTTTTTGAAAATTGCAAAAGTTTAATTTCTTTTTCTGCATCTTCCTACAACTACAATATTCAAGATAGAGAGTTTTGCCAGAATGAAGTCTGTTCTTTAAAGACAGGACTTGAAATAAAATCAGGTCATGTATAATTGTTTGTAAAATGTGAGTTATTTTTCGCGTAATTTTTGTGAAATATGGCCAATTTTTAATATTGTTTAAACAGTTATTTTCTCAAAAACTGCTCAAAATGTTTGCTTTGAAGTGTCACTTTGTATATATTAAAGAACGATAAAAATGGTGCTTGTCTCTTTTCGGTGAACTCTGTGTTTTTCAAAACTAGAAAGTTGAAGTTATCGTTAAAGGTGGTTCACTTAACTACCTTGATATTAAATAAAAGTACGTAATATTGGACTATATGAATATAAAGAAAGTTGAGGATAGAGAGTTTTGCCTTAACAAAATCTGTACAAAATCGGCTGTTTGAAAAGGATTCAGTACCTTTTCTTATAAATAGCTTTTTCGCATAATTTATGCTTGTAATTATTGCAATTTATAAAAAACATTTTATGAAAACCGCTCTATAGTTTTTCCTTAATACTTTCTCACGGAAAAACAAGAAATATTAAAAAGAATATCGCATGGTTTTCGTTGAATTCTCTGAATTTACGAAAATTACAAATTCAGAATGAATGCAAGAAAGTATGTGCTGTTGTAGCACCACCAATATCTACCTATGTTTTCCCTTTTCATTCAAAACACTTAAGGAAAGTGCAACTGCTGGCACGGAACCTGCTGTTATGAAAAATAGGGTGCCTAAGCAGAGAGTGACGTGATCCGGCGCATCGCGCTGTTCGGGCTGCAGGTCGCCCCGGTGGATAGAAACAGATAGACATCGACACGACCCCAGCGCTGGGGTGGTGGTGGCGGCGGAGGCGGCGTTTTTGCGTGATAGCGGGCGGCGCGGGAGCGAGCGACCGACAAAACGCGCGGGTGGGCGGGCGGGTGCACGTGTGGCTCTCGGCACGCACACGTCACCTTTTTTGCCGCTCGCGCTCCTGCCTCCCCTCATCCCCGCTCTCCTCTTTTTCCTCCCTCGCTGCCGTCGCCTTCCTGCCTTTGGAACCACGCCACCCCTATTGGTGGCGGTGAAGCACGGGAAAGAAGGGCAATGGCTACTGTGAGAGCCGGCATGTCGGAAGTGGAGAAGGTACCTAAAGTATTGCGGGACAGGTGGGGTGGCGAAGGCATTGGCAGGGACGGATGAGTCGGGGATGGCGGAGGCAAAGGGATGGCGGAAGCACTGAGATGTGATGGTGGAGGAGAAGGAGATGGCGACATCGAGGGGATGTGGCAGCGTTGGTTTCAGCGAGGGTAGATTGATTGATTTTTTCGTGTTTCCGGGCACGTCAACTGCTTTGGTCATTAGTCCCGTTAGTGTAGTGCATGTTTTTTTCTCTGGATATGGCGAGATCCGGCGCCGATCTACCGTCGCCTAGCGGGGTTCCCCCTAATCAAGACTCTCCCACCAACAGGGCACCGCTACAGCCAGGAGAAGCTCTAAGCTCCCGACCGGTCTCCCGGAATATGTGATAGTGTAGTGCATGTTAGTGTAAGGGGAGAGAATAGGACAAGGAAGAGGACGGTCAGATCGCGCGCGGTCCGTGGCCCGTTTGGTAGGGTACTGCTCCGGCATTCGCCTGGTAGTGATCGGAGAAACCTCGGAAAACTACCGATCAGAGCAGCCGGCCGCTAGAATTCCTCCAGTCAGCGACTGAATTCGACCTAGCTGAAAAGCTAGAGTCGAAAATCCTGCCGCCGCACACTGGTTTTATCGCGGCAAAAACCTGGCCATAATTGCAAAATTCAAAGTGCGCGTTTGGAATTCTGACTTATCAAATCTCGTTCGGAAGACATTGGAGCATACTACTTCAGCTTCAGAAATTTATTTCAATCATTTTTGTCTTCCACACGGTGTCGTAAAGTTACCGTTGCTCGAATGGCTCCAATTCGTTGTTTCTTGCCAACGATATTCGTGAAATTAAAAAGGGTTTAAAATTTTTCTTTTAGGTTTCTTTTTGTATATCCGAATATAAGACACTTATGGCCGTAAGTTAAGTATATTTTTAAGATAAAGTGTATAATATTTTTATATATGATGCGGTTGAATTCTAAACCATGTAGCGTAACAAAGTTAGTCGTTTGTATTGTAGATTATATTTTTGTCCTGCGAGGTCCTGCCTCAATTATTATTTTTATTTATCAAGTAGAATGTCCTTAATCAGAATAACACAAATTTAGCTGCACATATCTGCATCTTTTTGTTTTAAAGCGACTATACTACAATGCTACGTAGTAAGATATAACACTAGATCGCCCCCGATGGTTTCTTCGATGCCACAGGGAATTGATTTCTTGGAATAATTTTTTTACTTCTCCTTCAGATAATTACTTTTAGTAGTAAAATTAATTATATAAACTTTTGGAGGGATTAAACAATAATAACCCAAGCCACCGAGCACTTTCAGATTTTTGGTGTATTTTTAAGGATTCTTCTTTTCTTGACGCAACAAACAAAACTATGGGTAACTAAGGTGTAAGAGTGAATTCAATGTGGTCACCTCAAAGTATTGTTGACTAATTTTTGATTCAATTATTCATAATTATATATATATATATATATATATATGTTAAATAAATCTTAATGAATCAACAAATTCAAAAACTGTCTTAAATAACATTTTACTTACAATCGATTTCTTTTTCCTTAAATCCGATATTCCTTTTTGAAGCTGCTATTTTGAATTTCATAGCAATTTTTGTATTTAGTGACTTCAAAAATTGTACTTAACCACATTTCTGCGCATATTTGCTTCATTTTCAAGCTTCAATTCTGAATTTTGGTATTTCATTCCGATAATCGAAATCAGCGATCTTGAGAACCATTTTATACATATTTCTACGCATATTGGGCTCATTTTTATGAATCAGTTAGCCATTTTGAAGCCGCCATTTTGAATTTTGAAATTTCATTATGACATTTGAAATCAATGACCTTCAGAGACCCATATGTATATTTTTATATGCATTTTTCTTTGTTTTTAAATGAGTCGATCCGCCATTTTGAAGGCGCCATTTTGAATTTTGAAATTTCGTAATGATATTCTAATTCAGCGACCTCAAAAACCCCTTGATACCAATTTTTACGCAAATCCACTGACATTTGCAATTATGACCAAGTTTTAGGCCCGATTCAACCAGTGTGCGCCGTCAGGATTCCAACCTAGGACCTCTCGGTTAGAGGCGCTGCAGTGACATCTGTTGATGCACTGAGCTACTGCTCCCGGTGGCAGCGTTGGTGTCAGTTGGTGGAGGGTAGAGGGAGGTGGTAGAGGTATCGGTGGAGGATGTAAAGGTAGCGTAAGTGACACACGACGATGGCCAGAACCGTGTCCGCTTGTCTGTAAAGAAGCGGTGAGGTGGTTCGACAGAGGTTAGAGGGAGTGGCGGCAGGGAAAGGGGCGGCGATGGAGACAGCGTCAGCGCCGGCCGCGTTGGCTGCGGCGGCAGCGGCAGCGGCAGCGGCGGCGGCGGCGACGGCTCACGGCTAATCCTCGTGTAATCACGCGAGGCCACGCGCAACGGCGCTCCCAGCGGCCGGGTCTGTAACTTCTTGCCCGCCTGCGGCGACCGCGCGCCGAAGCTTCGAACCCGGAGCCCCCGCGGCCGCTCATCGACTTGCAGATGAGCGCATTGTGGCGCGCGCGCCGGCGAAGGCAGCGCAGGAGGGGGCCCGGCGTGGCGCGGCGGCGGGGACGGAGGGGGCTGTGTTACGCAAAAGTGGGACTCGTGTTTCCAACGGGAACATCGGGACGATAACCGAGCGATAGAGTCAGAGGGCAGTGGTGTGATGTCAAATTCAATGTCGCTGGAAGTTCGATATTATTCAACGCATGTTATTAGCGGCTGTTTTGGTGACGGTCCACATGAAGTGGTAACAGGGGTAAAGGTTATAATAAAGGAAAAATAGGAGGGGCAATATTGACAGTGAAGTTGGTGTTCAATGTGCAGGAATATGATGAAAATGATAATGCTTGTGAAGTTACTGAAACAATAGTAGCTCGAAAGAGTCCATTGTGATTGTAGTGTCGTGTTGCTTTCTGTTTTCACGAAACGGCAAGGTTGAGACAAAAAGTAATTAGATCATTGCAAAATGTGTTTGTAATGTTTGTGTTAAGAGTATCTCATCCGACAGGAATAGGTTTATTTGCAGTGGGTATGTAGTGGCAGGAGGAAAATAGTGGTTGTTCTGGTCGAGTGATATTATAACTGTGGATGAAGCAAATTCTCGGAAATCGGCGCGATATCGTATACGCCAAATTAGGCTCCAGCGCGTCATGTGAATAGATAGAATAATAGCGCCTCCGTTGCCAGTATACTGGCACGCCAGTGCAGCGTGCTGGGGCGCTAATGTTATTCAGGCCGGTACCATAGATGTCACATTGATGACAACGCACTGGCAATGACGGTTTTAGCTGCCGCGGCGCCGGTTTTGCCAGTCGGGTGGAAGCTGGCTGTCCGGAATTCTCCCAGCGATTGCCGAGATTAGGGGAACGCACGCAATGATGAAAACGTAGCGACGGAGATAGCGGCTACAAGGCAGAGCGAATGTTGCAGCTATTTCAGTGGCACGAGGGGGGTTGGGGGGACAGGGGGGGGGGCGTAGGCAGACGCGAAAGCGTGGCGGCAGAGACGCGGCATGAGCGGCTGTGTCGACACAATGCGCTGCTTATGAGCCGGCCGCCTGCCTGGCCGCAGCCGCCGGGATGTGAAGCCTGGACGTGGCGGATGTGCGAGTGTCCGCCGGCGGCTCCGGCGCGGGCCCAATCGCCTTCCGGAATGCTCGCTCTGCTACGCTCTGTTGCTTTCAGGAAAAATCGCCTCACCATGCACACTGTTCGGAAATGATCCAAGTGAGGCGCAATATTTTAAGATATATATTAAATAATTATATAAAAAAATCAAATGTCCTTTAATTACATAGCATTTTTTTCATGGTCAGAGTCGACATGAAAATAATACATATAGTTATGTAATAATTAATACTATTACCCCTAGTTACCAATTTACTGTGATAGTAGTCCTGTTGATTTTAGTTCACGTTTTAATTACTTCACTGCCAATAATAATGATTACCTGTGGGTTGCATGTATGAATAACAAAAAGTATGGACAATGTGTTTCTAATTGTAAGAAATAAAATTAAAGTATTCTGCAATAGTTTTCTTTTACATCTAGAAATAGTATCCGTGTTCGGCCCTCATGACAAGCGGACGTATTTTGATGACCTAAACCATCACCAAAAATGATGAATAAAATGCTTTTAAAAGGTTTTTAAAATACCCTAAAAGCAAAGAAAAATTGATCAAAATCAGCTCAGATGAACAACTCAATCTGTTGGATATGTTACTTATGTAATCGATGCTTCTTCCTTTCGCTCAAATAAACTCAGGTTCTAAACCTTTGGTTTGGACTGAATCAGGAAATCTTCATCTTTAATTATCGTGAAATCTGTTGAACCGCCAAAGGTGCTGAAGGTGTCACAGGAATATCCTAAAGTCTTAGTTTACATACTCACAGCTATTACATTGCAATTTCTGAGCAAACAAATTGAATTGGCTACTCAGGAATATTGTGAAGAACTTTTGTTGAATCTCATAAATATTATTTAAAGTAAGTGCCATTAAAATGATAAAATCACTAAAATCGGTGAAAATGCTTTAAAAATAACGAAAAAAAAGATTAAAAATGACTTATTTGTCGAAATTGAAGGAAAATAAAAAAATGTCGTGTAAAAATGAGCCATTTCCTTTTGTCATAACAAAATGAATTTCTATACTAAAATGCATCGTTCTGAAGTGAAAAGAAAAAAATGACATTTCATTAAAATCCGCCCCCTACTCATGACAAAACAGATGTGACTCGTATGACGCTCGGGATGCACCTACATTTTGCGACCGCAAACTTGGGGGGTGGAGGGGGAGGGGGAATGCGTGGTACTCGCCAGGAAATCCCGTGCGCCATGCGCGTTCTGGTGTCGTTGTGCCCCCTCCCCGCCCTCCCAGCCCGCCCCGCCCGCCCGCCCGCCCCGAACTGCCCGCCCCGAGCTGCCCCGCCCGCCCTGGACTGCTTCGCCCGCCCCGGCCCGAACTGCCCCGCCCCGCCCGCTCCGAACCGCCCCGTCACGCCCCTCCCCACCCCGCTTCGCTTCCCACGCGGGCGTAAAACGGCGCAACGCGGGGCGTGTTCTGCAACGCTAACCCTCTTCCCTAACACGCGCGGCGGATGGCGAAAGAGGTTTTTCCCGCTGCGCCGGAGAGCGGCATTCTGGAACCGGTGGTGATTTGTGAGCGTGATTTTGGGGATCGTGATGCGTTAATGAAAAGCGATGCATGCAGTTGGGCTTCCGTAGATTATGCATTATTTCTTTGCTTCTCTGTTGCACGACCGCGTATGTACATACATGGGCATTGCGGGTACCTTTTTGAACCCTGTATTGTGGTAAATTTTATTTCTCGCATACAATATACAGAGAAGATTATGTAATCCTGCAGCGAAAAAGGGCGTTTTTTTCGGTGCAGAAATACGTGTTGTAGGCCTCTAATACGAAAATGTGTATATTATTGTTTCTAAAAATAGTAAATTACTTCCTCTTGCAAGTTGTGTAGTCACAATCAATTTTGTGAGTCCTTTATTCCGAAGAACTGGCTGACACGGTCTGACCGTCTGAAAAGTACTCTTATAAAATTGCTCCATGTTCCACTTTTGATGGGTTTTTTATTTTCAAAAATTGCAAAAGCGTAAATTTGTTTAAGCTTCTTGCTGCAACTACAATATTGTTGCAACAACTGTAAGTAAAATCTTTATGGACGATACACGTATAATCGTGAATTCATCATTCAGTACAATGTATCGAGAAATTAGGGATCTGGAATCTACAGAAATAGAGAAATATATAACTTCCATTACTAGAGTAGTCGCTCAAATCAGGATGTCCAGTGACAAAGAGATCAACATCAATATTAGAAATATGTTTCGCAAAATACACTCAAATTCAATCTTCTCGATATGTAATATGAATACTGAAGAAAATCTTAATAATATTTTATGTTAGTGTCCAATCTATAAAGAGCGTAGAGTATCATATAACAGTGATTTAGTATTATTTCCCGATTGTTTGGTTAATCTAAACTCGGAAGGATCAAAAACTATATTACTTTATTTCATCAATTTTGAAATTACGGGCATTATTCTATCTATTAATTCCATCTATTAATCTATTAATAAATGAATAGTTCAAGCTAAATGCTACAAGAACTAATGAATGACCTTATTATATCTGTAACGCGTCAAGCCTCACTTGATGCAGATTGTATTTTATATATTCGTATGTTCTGTTGTCTCAATTATTTTGTATTTTATGTTACTGTATTATTTTGTTATTGTGTTACTCTATTATTTGTATTTGTTGCGTTATTTATATTGTATCTTATGCTGTTTTATGAGAAGTTATTTGTGAGCTATTTTTAAGAAGTTATTTGCGCCGTGAATATACTCGACAATTTGTAATAGGTTAGTCCTGTGAACAAATTACTAATAAAATTGAAATTGAAATTGTGATCTGTTGTTCTTCAAAATGTGATCTTAAAATGAGGTCACGAATATTTTGTTTCATATTATGAATATCTTTCTCATAATTTTTCCGTGAAATAAAGGCAATTTTGAAAACAAGATTTTCTCAAAATAGTTAAACTGTTTTCGTTACTTTTTTACGGGTATACTACTAAATGCCATGAATAACAGGAAATGACCGTATTTTAATATATATGCTTTTAATTTTTCAAAAATTACATACATGAATTTGCTTTGAAATATTTGTATTACGTCGCTAATATTTACATTATTGTACATTTTCATACATTGTATTTGTGACCATATGTGCTTCAAATGATTTCTTACAAAGCTTCTCGTATACTCAATAATTGATAGTGAAAATGAGCTCAACATTGCACATTTTCAGAAAAGCTCAAACAATATTTTCTCAAAAACAAGTCAAAATTGATCATTGAAAATTTGCATACAGAACCATGATATGACTCATCTAATCTTGAATATTCTTATATATCAATATTGCTCTTAGGGGATCGAAAAGTTGAGAAAATGTGAATAATTGCCGTTTAGGTATCAGTAGGATGCAGCTGGATAGTGAGGAGCAAGTACCAAAATGCTAGCCTGGAACAAAGAACAAAAATTGACTAGTTCGAGAAATACTGTGCCATTCCCACTATCTTTTAATTCAAGGGCATTTTACGATAAAGAAATGTACCTGTGAATGTTTTTTATCAATCTACATTTATGTTTTGTACAATTATATTTTTTGATCTTATTTTGCGAAAAAGATGTGTTAACATAGTAATCACTGACATGTTTTTCTGTGTTTACAGGTAAGAAGTACAAGTCTATTGAAACAGCCGGCTTTCGCGAGGAAGGCTGAATCAAGTGCTGGAGTTCTGTATCAAACTACACGGTAATTATATACCAATACCAATTTTCATTATTCTTTCAGATACACGTACATTTCCATCTAAATTTGTGTTTTTTACACTTCGTTGACGGAAACGCTTTAACGCGACTAATGAATTCTAAACAAAATTTGAACTTGCTGAGTTCTTCGTGGAAGAACATACACTTATCTCCAGGCGATAGTCGTTCTTCAATGTCACCTTCCACTTCTTTAGACCAAGTGAATCTTGAAGTTTCAGTCCGTTTTTCTTTCAAAGAGGGAAGCGACACAGAAAAGTCAACAGTCGGCGACGCGATCAGAATGACATTCAGAATCACTAGCTCATCTCCTAGTACTCAGTCAATCGCCTGCTCCTCCCCATCGATCCGGCGCCGCCGAAAGCCGCGCCTTCGCAGTCGCCCACGCTCGCGTCTCAAATCGCTCCTCCGGGGCTTACGGGCCGCGTCGCAGAGCGGGCGCCGCTTTGCTAACCCCATCGCGCCCGCCCCCGCCCCGCGCCTGCCCCGCCCCGCCCCCGCGCGGCCCCTCGCCCCGCCCTCGCACCCGTACCCGTACCCGTACCCGTACCCGCGCCCGCCCCCCACTATGCCGCCGCCGCCTCCTTGCCCGTTGCTGCACTCACCCTGTGCCCCCCGCGCCCGCCCGCCCCCGCGCCCGCCTGGGCTCCCCGCCTTCGCCACCGCCTACGCCACCGCCTTCGCCCCCACCTCTGACTCCGCCCCCCTCTGCCCCCGCCTCCCCCTCTCCCAATGTCACTGCCGACGGGCCGAGGCGTGAAATGTATCTTTCATAACCTTTGCGCCTGTCGTAGATCTAGCAGTGGCGGTGGCGGCTGAAGTAGTGGTGGAGGTGATGGTGTTACTGATCTCGATGGTAGAGGTATTAACGAATAGAGACTGCAGTGATCTGCTGCGGTTGTTCATGAAGCGGTGATAGTTACAGTGATGGTAAATGGAGTGGTTGTGGCATACTGAACAGTGGTCATTAGAGCGTCGGAAGGTGGTGCAGGATCGAAGGTAACAAGTTCGGATTGTGAGGGTTTAGAGGGACTCGCGGTAGCGCAGGATATTTGCGTTAGTGATGGTGTTAGGGGTGGAGTTGGAGGATAGGAACCGTCAGCGTAAGCGACGAAGGCAGTATGAACGGAGTAGTTTGCAGAGGGGACGGAGTGATGACGGTGGAAGCGGCGAGGGTGGTTGACTGCGAAGTACATTAGCAGCGTTCAAGATACTTCCGCTGGCGCATCACGAAGAGGGAGCGAAAGCAAGGGGGAGAGGACATTAGCGCCTACAGACAGGACCTTCTGTAGCAGGCGAGATGTGGAGGGTTTTGTGGTAATGATGTGAGGAAAAGTAGGAAGAAAACAGGGCATAATGCTAAATATGAAAGAAATGAAGATGATAAAATGAAGGACAGTACAGATACATAATGAAAACGTACTCGTAGAAGTAAAATTGGTGAACAAGAGTAAATCGTTAAGAGTAACAAAGGGGGTCGGATAGGCAAGGTAATCCAAAAATATAAAACATTTATATGTATAATTTTTTTTAAAAATATTTGCATAATTTTCAATGAGCTGCATTAAAATGTGCGTAGAGTTAACTATGAATACCTTCAAACAATATTTATAATGTATTTAAGCCTTAATAAATAGCACTTTTTTTCAGCAGTAATTACGAATTAACGCCATGGAACTAGTTACGCATATTTTAATTTCAGCGCTATAATATTAAATGTGTTTCGCTTTTCAATTATTTTCATTTCCACATGGTACAATTGGTCATCACAGAGCCACACCCCTTCTCGCTGCTTGCATGGAGACCTTCTGAATGACCCGGCGAAACTGCAGGCGAAAACAGAAGTGACGAGGGCGCGGGCGGCAGCAAGTGCGGAGCGGTGGAGACGGCGCTGGGCAGGGCGGGGCGGGGCGGAGCGGGGCAGGGAGGGGAGGGGAGGGGGCGGGGTGGCGAGGTCGGGGCGGGCGTGGGCGGAGGCTACGATAGCGCGGCGGCCGCCGCCGCTTCCCACCATCCATCACGGCGCGGACAGCTGCGCATCGCGAGGCGGAATTGAAACATCCCGCGGCCGCGCCTAATCAACCTCCACCGCCGCCGCCCTCACCCACGCATTAGTGGGTCGGTCTTCGCGCTCTCTTCGCTCAGACGTCCTCCCCAGGGGGCCCCCCCCTTGCCCCTGACTGATTCCCACGTCCTTCAACTGCTGCTGCGCGAGGCTTTGTGGAATATCAGAACTCACGTTGGTATTCAATTTTTATTTCTGTTCATCCGAAAAAAAAAAATCATCCAGGAATTGTTGTGATCCATCTGGATTAAAAAGCTTGAAACTTTAATTTAAAAATTCAATAGAATTCTGTTTGTACTCATACAATGTATCGTATGGAAAGTGTACATTCAAACATTTTTATTAAAGTGTGAACGAACGTATGTCACTGGCTCCTATCAGTTTATTGAGAGATGTTTGATGAATGCTGGCACGAGAAACGAACAAAAATATCCAGGTTTATAATGTAAATGTGTACTGAAGGTAGAAAACAAAAATTTATAAATTTGAAAATTTATTTGATTTTTTAAAATTTGAATTTAATTTTCTCCAAGTTAAAGTTCTACGGGAAAAATAAATAAATATCGTACATTAATTTACATTTCACGAGTGCGACGACCACCATTAGATCTCCATTAGCAATATATTGGGGTAACAAAAGCGGCAGAGAAAATGCTTCAATGGTAATACTTCGATTATGTTTTGTACTTCGATATCTATTTCGTTTTGTTTATGAAGTTTTTCGCCAAGCCGTAGTAGAAGCATTGTAGTTTATGAGGTGGAATAGCAATGCTATTCCGCTTCAGTGTGATTCTGAATATGCTTTGTCAGCGTTTCCTTGGGTGTCCCAAGAGTTTTTCTGTAAAGATTTGAAGAAAAAAGAAATTCGCTACGGAGCATAAAGTCTGACTCGGTCGCCGCAAATGGCTCTTTACAAGAGGAGCGAACAATGCCTATTCAATATCGCATTACCCATGCCATGTTTCGTCGGAAGAAACAGCAGTAAATCATGTTATTTTACATTATGTCCATATGACTTGAATATTGCAGTGACATTGCGAAGATTCTCTTCTAAATAGATGAATAATATCCAGTAGAATAATATTCAACTATTTCCTGCTAAAGAATTATGACAATTCTTAACAAAGAACTTTCCCTTTCTTGCCTTCCATTATGCTTTCACACGTGACGTGCGGTTACGCGTAGAGGCTGTTATTAGTACTCAGCTGTGAACGAGCATTAACCCAGATGCGCAACGCACTATGTCATAATTTTCCCCCGCCAGAAAGGCTATAAAATCAAGGGGAGAATTTGAAACACGATCGCAATATGGGTAAATCCACCAAGGCGGCAGTTCATGAACATTGATCATACTGCTGAGTGCTTGTTTGCCAGGTATATCTTCATAGAAACTCTTATTGTGACATTTTCAAAAGATAAGTTCTAAGAATTTATATTACAATGTAAAAAAGGCGGAAAGGGGTTTCGGTTGATATTTAATGGATTTTTTAAAATATACCTATAAATGTGTAAAATAAATTTTTATTTTAGCCAGTATTTGTTCGTTAATCTTTTGTTCTCTAATATTTCTAGAATTCCGTCTCATATTCATGAAATTCAAAAAGCACTGATAGAGTATTACTCAAGAATTGTTTTAAACCTACCATATTTCTCCTCCAATATTTTAATTTGCGGAATACTATTCGCGTAAATAATGAGTATTTTGCGATGGCATTGTTTACATATCAGTGTTAGCGTGCACTACCAACTAGCGGCAGAAATGAAGCGCATGTCGAATTCCGACACCCTCGACATTCTCAATGAGCTTATAATCTGTGACAAAATTTGTTTCTTTAAACATAGTTAGTTTTTCATTGAAAGTTTGAATAATTTCAACCAGACTAATCACTGTTTTGATACTACTGTTTTCTTTGCATTATAGCTAAATACACTATATATACACTGTATATGCACTATGAAATGAGTTCGTAAACTTGGTCCGTTGTTAAACCACTGCTCCGACATCCATCTAGATTTGATCTGAGAGCACCTAGAACTCTATCGGTAGAACAGGCGACTTCCAGAACATTTATCAACAATCACTTACAGGTCCGGCCTCGCTATTCAGAGAATATCGAAGATCCGTTGGGACTAAAAGCTAGGAACCTCGATCTTCGAACCTTCAGAAGTTAACTTTCAACATATAACTCACGTTGTTGCCTAGAAATATTAAATTTCAACCGGGAGCGGTCAGTGCATCAATTGGTGTCATTGCAGCGCCTCTGACCGGGTGGTCCTAGGTTCGAGTCCTGACGACGGCAGGATTTTCGACACTAGCTTTTCAGCTACGTTGAATTCAGTCGCTGTCTGGAGGAGAATTCTAGCGCCCGGCTGCTCTGATCAGTAGTTTTCCGTGGTTTCTCCGATTAACACCAGGCGAATGCCGGAGCAGTACCCTACCAAACGGGCCACAGACCGCGCGCGATCTGTCCTTCCTCTTCCTTGTCCTATCCTCTCCCCTTACACACACACTTGCATTAACATGCACTACACTACCACATATTCCGGGAGACCGACGGGAGCTTAGAGCTTGTCCCGACTGGGGCGGTGCCCCGCTGGTGGGAGAGTCCTGTTTAGGGAGAAACCTCGCTAGCGGACGGTAGGTCAGTGCAGGATCGTGCCATCCAGCGTGGGAAAGATCAGCGCCATCTCTCGATGAAAATACACGCACTACACTTACGGGACTAATGACCAAAGCTGTTGACGCGCCCAGAATCACTAACTAACCAACCAAATTAAATTGCACATGAAGGGTTCAGTTTAGGTCCGGTAAATTTGTGAAGCCAACAAATTCGGCACTTAATGGAGCGTACTTTAGGGCTAGATAATATATTGATATTTCTATAAAACACATTTCTTTACTCTACATCTTACTCTAAGATAAAAAAATGTAAAATCAAGAAGTCGCAAAAAAGTATACTTTACAATTTCAACGTGAATTTCGAAAGAAAAAATGTGCCGCGCCTGAAGCCCATATTTTACCGGAGTCTTACCCCTGCGCCCGCGTTGACCATCCCGAAAGCTAACATACCCTCTCTGTTCTTGGTTCAGGCCAACGGGCGAGTCGGCGCCGGACCTCGCCAATCAGTGGGGAAAGATCACCGTCACTTCCCGCCATAAAAGCATGCTCTACACTTACGAGACTAATCAATCGAAAGCAGTTGATGCGCCCGTAATCACTAATTAATCAATCAAAAGCCAGCGAGCGATTATTGTGACTATCGCAGAAGACCTAGCGCTACAAAAAAGTATTCTTCCGCAAGTTAAAGTGCCGACAGATAAAACCTCAGAAGAGTCGCCTGAGTGGATGAAGTTCGCGGTTGCAAAAAGTTTGAGTTTGACCAGATATTGAGTTTGACCCGATCGCAAGAAATAATATTGTATGAACTAATGCAAATCAGGTTTCGAAAAGTATGTGAGATCGTTCAAATGAATTTTCTAATTGAGAAATTAAAATGAATCCATGCACTCTTCAAGTGGGTTTTGAATTAAACTCCCAATAGATCAACTTTTTGAAAATTAAGGGAAGATTCATGTCAATCAGTTTTTTACTAAAAATTACATCTGCAGTTTTTAAATTCTAGTAATGTAAATAATTTTTTGTTTTTATGAGCATTCCTTGGTGGCGAAAGAATATGGTAAGGGAACCCGAAAATGAGTTAGACAAAGTTCGTGAAATGAGTGCGTATTATTTCAGCAGTTTACTCGCTGACCTCTCCCCCATTAAGGCTTAACAGAAAGGAGTGTGTGAAAAGAATCGCCCACGTGACCGAATCGAGTATATCCGTCGGGGTTATTTCCCGGGTTATCTTTGAGAGTTTCCCTCAGAGTCGGGGATTCCCCGGGCCGATCGCCCTGGCCTGTTGTTCCGGTCGCCGCCACTGCCGCCGCCGCCCCACCCCCGCAGCAACCCCCGCCGCTACCCCCGCCACCTCCCGCCGCCGACGCCCCCGTCCCCACCCTCGCCCCGCGCCCGTCCCCGCCACCCGCCCTTTGCTTCTCAAGCGCACTCTGTCCATCCTCCCTCCCAACCTCGGGCCGCGTCCTCTTGGGGCCGCCACTGGTCGCAGAAGCACCGCGTCCTCCTCCTCGCGCGCCGAGTGGCCGGTAATATCTCTTATCCGCCGATCGATGTGTTCTTGCTGCTACCTCTCGCTCGTCTCGACCTCTCGAAACAGAAGCGGGAGGCGCCGGGATCGCGACGCCTGCCCGCCTTCATCGCCCCTCGGCGACGGGGGCGCTGTGCATGGGAGAGCGGGAAGAGTAGGAAAAGCGGTGCAGGGGGGCCAAGGAACGAAAGGCGAAGTAGGTGCTGATAAGAGTCTGAAGAATGAATACAATTTTGTAGCTTGAGGCCAATGTAAGTTCTATTCACGTAACTGAAGTTGACAATTTACAAACGCAAACATATTGCACGTACATGACCCTATAGCTGTGACCAGGTGGTGAAATGTAAAATATCAGTCAGGAGCTCTTAACTCTGAAGAACTGCTCGAAGAGTTGATAGCGTTGGTAGTTCAAGCATTATTATTATTATTATTATTATTATTATTATTATTATTATTATTATTATTATTATTATTATTATTATTATTAGGTCGCGAATTGGCCATCTTAGGATCACGCGAACCCATCACTTATACCCACCGAGGGCAAGACATGATCTCCCGAGGACACGTGACCTTTTTGGGAGGATCAACACTTTTATTCCGAATCCATTTTTGCACCCCAGAATTGTTCACCCCGGGGAGATCAAGTATGAGATGATGATGATGATGATGAAGGTGAATGCACAATCTCAAACATACAACCACAACCATGCCGGAGGCGGGACGCGAACCCGTGATCCGTCCGAGATCGTTACAGCTCTAGTACCTTAGAGATCTCGGCTATCCGAATCGGCGGATTATTATTATTATTATTATTATTATTATTATTATTATTATTATTATTATTATTATTATTATTATTATTTATTGATTATTTATAATTCTTGATTATTACTAATTATTATTCCTTCAAATTGCACTCTGCCTATATGAGAGAAGTCCCAGAATCCCCTTGGTTGTTCTTCCTGAACTGGTCAACGGGAGTGATGCTCCCTAGCACGTTGAATGAGTCGAAGTGAGCAGGCCGAGAGCGCATCTTCCATTGCGCGACCTGACGCGTGGGCGCCAGCGGGTGGCCGCGCCGGGTGGCAGGTAGGGGTGGGAAGCCCTCGCCGCACCCACTCCGCCTCCCTCGGCGCCGGCGACGTTTGTGATCCCTTTTATTTTCCCTCGACGGACACTTGAGCGACGAGTCGCCGCGGGGGCGGGCGGACGGGGTTGCGGAGGGGCCGAAATGGTCGGAGATTTTCTCCTTGATAGCCCGCGCGCCGCCCACCCCGTGCGGAGGCGGCGGCGGCGAGTGGCTCCGTTTCATTAAGGCGCCCACCTGATCGAAGGGGAGTTGGACGGACGGTCGACGGCCGGGGAAAGAAACGGTGTGACTGATCGAGATTTTATTGACTTTATCGATACTCGCGCCATTGGCTGGTTCTCCTACTTGTTGATCGCAGGTATAGGGAAGTCCATTGCTCAAAAAAGTCTTGGCGTTTGTGAAATATTAACTATATGATTTCAAGCTGTTGTTGACCTTAAAGCGTGGTTTGATGAGTAACACACATACGAATATATTGTGTGCGTACGTAGTATCACATTCCTTCCACTACACGGCAGCGGCTTTATTAATAATACAAACATGCAAACGTTTCGCTTGGCAACTGATTGTCAAGAACAATATAGGCGTAAAATGTAATCAGTAAAATGTGCAGAAAATTCGACGTGCTTAATTAAACACAGTATTACAGCAAGTTTAATTCAGTTACGTTTTTGGTTTTTAATGAATGCAGTGCAATATTCTCATAACAATTAACCATTTTAGAACAGGACTTTTATAATTGTAACGCAATTTATTTTCAATTTAGCTTTTGAAGTTGGCGCTTGGTCGCTGGCTTTGCCGCCTGGCACTGGCTCTGCCCCGGCCTCTGCCACCGCTTCTGGTTGTGTATCCACGCGATCATCCTCTCGCAGCCAGCTCCCGCGCTTGCGCGCTGGCAGTGCGGGCCGCGCCGGGGAGAGATGCCGGCTCGATTACTTCGCTCGTAGGCGAACGCAATCATCCACACTCCCCGGCGCATGAATAGAACGCTTTACTGCTCGCAGATCGCAGAGATAGACCGCACTTGATTGAGTACGCGGGGAGATGCGTGTTCGAGATCGGGTACGGGCATGCAAGTCTATTGCTGCAGACCCCCTGAAAGACTGCTTATGTGTAAAACATAGTGCTCAAGGTGGGACGATTGGCTTAGAAAACGCAGCGTAAGTCTAAATTATTGTTTTAGAATAATGTGTATCTCTTCGTTAGCTTGTGCATGCATGTATTCTCTCATTTGAATCACTAGTAGATGTCGGTTTTCAGTAGAAAATTACATTCTCGGTTACCAAAAAATAGTGCAATTGTATTTGATTGTCTATTTCCTATGTTTATATTTATAATAATTTAAAAAACGTCACATTACATCAAATCACAATTATTGAATTGAACTACTTCTATATTGAATGATTTTTATTGAAAAAATCGTAAAAGAAAGCAGTGAATCCAAAAAGTAAAGACGAAAAGTGACTTGAAAAATTGATTGAAAGACTTCATTCAAATTAATTACTCGTTGATTTTTTTATTGCTTCTTTCTAATGTATACTATATCACAGTCTTTGTTGTTTGAACACATAATAAACTTAATAATAGTTTGCACAGATAATAAACAGGTGACAAAAAACGTAAAAACGTCTTTTTAATTAAGTCACTTTCAACGTTCTGTTATAGTATTGGTACGAAATTAGCTGGAAAGCATTCAGATTTGTAAGACATTCTTACTCTGTATTATTTTACTAACTTTAGTTAAATACTATTTATTCTATTTTTTATACAATTTCTGATGGTTTCCATGTAACTATTCATTTGAGGTACTCCGATCAATGTCTATATTAGTACAATAACGGAGCTAGTTGTATCTTGCGTTGAATTAAAAGGAAATACCAGCGGCGACTCCTGGAGCCCCGCAGTAGACCAACGTACACATCCACAAGTCGCCGGGTGCTCGGGGCCCGTGGGAGCGCGCCATCTGCGCGGGGGAGGCAGGCGGGGGCGGCGTAAGCGAGGGAACGTCGTCGTGGAAATAGCCGTTTTGAGTTAAGGATTCGGCCCGCGGGCCTCGGCGCAAGTTGGTAGTAGCAGAGGCGGTGGACGAGGCGGAGAAAGTGGAACGGGGCGGGCCGGGGGGCGGGGCAGATGGCAGCCGAGGCGACACTTTGCGGCAGCGACCATCGCGGATTCACAGCTCCCGCGGCGCGAGCCAGCCGCCTCCGCCCCGCCTCCTGCTTCCCCTCGCCCCACCCCCGGCTCACTTTAGTTCAGAGCCAGCGGTGCTGCTGGGCCTGCAGCGACTCTGACCGGGAGGTCCTAGGGTTCGAGTGCCGACGGTGGAGAATTTTCGACGCTGGTTACATTGCTAGATCGAGTTCAGCCGCTGTCTGGATGAGAATTCTAGAGGCCGGCTGCTCTGATCGGTAGTTTTCCGTGGTTGCTTCTATTATTACCAGGGAAGTGCTCGAGTAGTGCCTAACAAATGGACCACGGAGCGCGAGCGATATTTTCTGCCTCATCCTTATCCCTTCTTTATCCCTTACAGACACACATATTCTTACATGCACGAAACTAACGCACATTTGGAAAGACTTCGAAGCTAGTTGCGAACTTAGAGCTTGTCCCGGCTGATGGAAATACTTGGAGGGGGAATTTGCTGTAACCAGACGTGTAGGTCGATGCCAGACCTCACCAGCCAGCAAGAGAGAAACACGGTCACCTCTCATCAAACATTCATTACACTATCGTGACTAATGACCATTGAAGTGAACATCTCGGAAACGTCCATCAATCCTCACCACTCCCCCCCTTCAGTGCCCCATTGTCTTAGTCACTCCGTCTTCTGCAATATCTCCTCTCTTTTCTAACTACTAATCTGTTCACTTCGATTTTCGTTTCGTAGAATCAACGTCGTTTTAATAATGTTTTTGTCCAGACTTCATTCACTTTCAAACTTCTTTCCCTTTCTGTTTGTTAATTCGTTACATTAGGATTTTTCTTTTTAAAACTTTCGTTTTTCGTTGTCTTTTACATTATTAAGTTATATCTTTTATACTCTTAGACATAAGAGTATTTGTCTCTTCTTTTATTTTTTGTTTCCTGCTTCCTTTTCCATCGCGTCTTCTCTCTTAATATGTCTATTCACCTTTGCAGTTGTTCTTTCTCATCCGTAGTTTTCTCCTTCGTGGATCTGCTCCTTCTCAGCGCTTTCTCCGCCCCGCGGCCCCGCCCCCGCCCGTTCTCCGCCCGCGCCGCGGGGCTCCCGGGCCGGGCATCAAGTATTTAGCCCCAGCGGCGCGCTCGCCTCCGCCCACCGCCATCATCGTCCGACCCGGGCCAACTTCCCCGGCGGGCTTCGCGGCCGAAACCCGCATCGCCCGGCCGCGGTCCCCGCCCCCGCCCCTCGCCCTCCCCGCCCCTCCACGCCGGCGCCGCCCCGCTTCCCACCAGGATCGTTATGCCTGATCAGCGCCTCCGACGCCGGGCGCCTCTCACGACCCCAGTAATTGGCTGCCGACGGAGCTTGATCCTCAGCCGCTCGGGGCGGGGCGGGGCGGGGCGGGGCGGGGCGGGGGGGCCGGGGCCGGGGCCTGGGCCGGGGGCGGACGCTGCCCTTTGTCTAGCCACCGCCGCCGCGCTGCTTGCGTCGCCTGCGGTCCCGGCTTCGCTCTCGCTCTGTCATCGACGACTGGCGTGTCCGCCTCCGCCACGTTCCTCCTAAGGGGCGGGGCAGATCGTAAAACACAGTTCCATAATTGAATTGACCTCGAATCGGATTTAGGAGAGCAGATTAGTTTCGAATTATGCGAAACACCGTTTTTGAAAGGTAGTTTGAACAAGTCAAAGGTTGATTTTGTACTGCAGCTAAGAGAGAACGCAGATGACTTGAAAGTTTAATGTTAAGTTAGAATTTACGATATTTAATAAGTCTTTCTATCGCTGACAGTTTGTCACTGTAATTATATTTTGCAGAATTTTTAATTAATTTCCGGAGTTCAAATATGTATTTTTCGAAAAAAAAGAAGGAATTATTTAACACTACCTCATTATCTTCATCATTAATATTTCCTTCTGTCTCGATTCCTCCTTGGAGTAAAACCGTTTCCACTTACTTTTACAACATCAGCCTCAACATTCTCTTTGTTTTCTCTACCATCTCCAGAACTCTCTCCACCGTTCCTCCTTAATTAGAAGCTGCCATGTCCTTGCTTAGAAGCCACCGTCGTCTTCGCAGCTGTCGTCACTGTTGCCTTGGCCTTCCCGAGGGGCGCTGCCGAGGCGGCAGTGCTCGATGCAAGTGAGGCTTCCGGGAATTGCCCGGAAACTCAGCCACTCAAATGCCTCGAGTTGTTACTCTCTTGATAATTAACTGCAAACTCTAATAGGGATAATCTTACTTTAGAGTGATACAATGCGTGTGATGTGCTGCTATGTTTTGCAATAAACGTTTGGTTTCTAAATGCTAGACTATATCTAAAGCTCGACTATAAATAAGACTCCTCAAACTCATGTGAATTTTAATATGAAATCCACTCAATTTCATTATGAAATGAAACCGTTTAGTATGACTTAATTCTGTTTCAAAAGAGAATATGCAATTATTCTAGTATTGTGTTGGTCATCTGTCATCTTCAACATAAAAAGAAAGTAATCTGAAATTCCTGTCGGAAACTATACTTTTGTCCGTTGACCGAAAATGTAATCGTTATTGAAAATCGTGGTAATTAAGAGAATTGATAAAACTATATGAGACTGTGTATTTAATTATTAAAAAGTTAATGTTTTAAAATATATTATGATCGCTCATTTCTGAATTCATTTCGATTATTCTACGAGTCACTTGCACCTTTCTATCCAATGTAATGTAAGTTAAACAAAAGCGTAAAATTGCCTAAGAACCGAGTGCTCTCTTCCCTTAAAGTATAAGCGGCAAACGTTATTAACGTGTCATCTGCATTATTGCATCACCGCGACATTTGACGCGGCACTTAAGACCAGCGAGCGCTAGTTTTCCCATTAACCGCATTATAATTAATCGTTAACTCGGCGTCATCAAGCGTAGTTACCCGGCCCTGAGTCCTCCCCCTATCGGAGCCTATCAGAACGCGCTATCAACCATCCTAGCGGAGGCGGTAATCCAATTGCTGCGCGGATCTCCACCTGCGGGAAATAGGAAATAATCCTGATGAACGAAATTAACATTTCAATAGCGTCCCACCATTACCTCGTAGATTGATAGTTGATGGCTGCTCATTCCATTATCGACGTGCAAACATGGCAACGCCGCGGGCTCTCGGATCACCTTCCTCTGACGCAGTGAACGTGTTTCGTTTGGCGCCTTTTTGTTCGCTTTTAACGTTTTATAAACACGTCCTTTTTCACCCGATATGTCTGAACGATTGAGTGCTGTGCGGTATTGAAAATTTTCAGAGTTATATTTATTTTAACTAGTAATGTTGTGTTTTAAGCTCTCGTTTTTTCATATTGCGTTTTTTTTCTCATTCTTCAATTCTGTTTTAAAATTTATACGTAGATATCATTTGGAGCAGTCACCACCTATATCGATTTTTACTAAATAAATAAACTATACAAAAACATGTGTACGATTTTTTAATCGATGGTTACGTAGGTTTTGAGGACCATTGAACGTTCAATCAATCGACCTTACTCTTTGTATCTACGACATGTACTTTTCTTGAGTATTCTTGACTACGTGCAGACTCCAAGTTTAGTTATAATATAAATTGTAGATTACAACATACCAAATAATAATATTTATAATGGCTGTTCGCCCATTTACAGTTTTAGAAACTCTCCTTTGCACTGTCAGAAATGTAGTAACAAAAACAATAATGTGAATATAAATAATTATTTTTGTATTTTATTCCCCGAAACAAAAATAGCATGTCGTTCTGATGTACCAAATTGATATTTCACCAAGACAATTGTGTCTTTTTTCTTTTTTAAATTCATTTCATATTACTATAAATTTTTACTAGTCATAATTATGATTCAACCTGAAAGTGTCAATAGAACAGCATGATCACGTAATGTAATGTTGCGTCCAATGGTGTGCGTTTCCATTTACCTTTGCATTTGCATGATCACTGGAGCTTTTCGAAAAAAAAATCACTTCCCTTCCCGGACATCCCCATCCTCCTCACTCGACCTTTCCAGAGGGCCGGTGACCCTCAGCAAGCCGCTCGCCGTCCTCCTGCCGCCCCCGCCCTCACGCCCCGTCCTCACGTTGCGCGCTCGGGGGCCGCTCGAGGATTATGAGATAGGAACCGGCTAAATTGAAGGCCGGCCCCACCCCGGTCCTTAGGGCAGGCGCGCCCCCGCGCCGTGTTCTGGCGTCGAGGAGGGCTGTGTCCCTGACAGCCCAATCGAGCCCTCGGTCCTCTCCCCTCGACCCTCCGCTCCCCTCCTGCTCCCCCCCCTCCCCCACGCCCACCGGGGGGTAGTCTCCGGGCCGGTCACCCCCGCTGGTTAGCCGATTCCCTGGCCTGCTATCTCGCCGACGTGTCTCGACGTGTTAATGGTCGAATAATTAAAAAAAAGAAGGAAACAAATTTCTGGGGGATACTCTTCGTTTCCGACCGCTTCAAAAAGTTATTAAACGGCGAGGGGGCAGAAGCAGCATGAGGCGTACGCAGAATATTATTAGCTTCACCACGGCCGTGTCACAAACGCACGGACCCTCCGGCGCACGACAGCACTGCGGTCACCCCTGCCTCGCAGGTCTTACTTTCACGTTCGGGGCCTCTAATATAACTTTGAGCGAAAGTTATCCTTTCATTTCCCCGGTTGTCACACTGTGTGATATGTGAAGGGGTACCCTCGCCTGCTATTTGTATGCCGAATGCGAATCTGAATGTTTGGTACTTATCCGTACGAAAAGGGAAGTTTGATGTAATTGTGCTGCAGAACCCGTGGAGGGATCTGAATAGCGTGGAGGATGGAGAACGCGATTGTGAAATTTTGGCCATGCGCTTTCGTGGGACTGCGCTTTATGTGGTGGGGAATTCGGCTTTCTAAACTCTCTAATGCTCAACTATCTCGAATTCTGATATTACTCCAGTATTAACATGAGGTAATAGGTTTTCAAGTGTAAAGTTTAAACCAATTAACTTACCGTTAAACAAGAACGATATCGCAAGACCTGTGGTCAAGCAAGAATCAGAAGTTGCTATTTGCTTTGTACCTTTAAATATTTATTACAATATTGGCTTGTACAGGCATTGTAGAGATGTTTCACGCAAATGTTACAGGCGTCTAGGACGTGTTTGGGGAGCCGGAGATACCTTTTTGTCAGTGAATATTCAGTGGGTAATTTCATGTACTGATGTTATATTCCATGTGACATTTGCCGGTATTTGGTAGGAAACTGTTCATGCACTTGTATTAGCTTGTCAAGTATTGACACAGATTGCGTTTACCTGCCAAACACCAATGCACAATGAGTTGCCTACCATTTAGATGCAAAAGTTACAAAAGTACTTCGTTATATGAAATTTCTAAGTAGATGTTTATTGTCAAACTAAAATCCTCTCCGACCTCCTACACGCCCTAGAAGTTTCTAACATTATTCTTAGTCATCTTCTATACAACTTAGTCACTCTTCCATTCAATTAGACATGAAAAATACTTCGAAAGAAAATGATGATGAAAGGACAATATCTTGTAGAGATTCATTAATTAATAAAACAAATCTGTTAAGTAGCTCCGGCAATTTTCCCACTTCGATCAATAATGTGTAAAAGTACAGTTTCTTTGACAAAGCAAAGAACTGAGGGAAAGAAACTACAGCGAAAATACCCTATCACGTCATTACTGATTTACCGGTACCCTCACCCATTATAAGGTATCGCGAAGCAAAGTAGCTTTAGGGGGAAGGAGGCGCCTGCATTATGCAGAAACTCTCGACTTCGTGAAGGGGCCGCTGCCGTGCAGGTGAGGAGGCGAGCGCTGTTTCACTGACGTCGCGGTTACGGCGGAGGCGGTGACAGCAGCTCTTGTAGCAACAAAGACGGAGACGACAGAGACAAGGTGAGAAGGTAACAGTTGAGCGGGGGCTGGTGGTGGTGGAGGCGAGATAGGGGTTGGTGAAGCGATGACTGGAACGAAAGTTGGTACAGTACCGGGAGCGCATAAGCGACTTTGACAGTTCGATGCGCTGTTGCCACGCGTTGCTACGCACATCGCGCCACCACCATGAGAGGTCAATGACATCTCAAAACATTATCACACAACGACAGGTTCATCATGTTTTTAACCTTTGCCACAACTCAAAATTATCGCCTCCCAAACCGCGTTGAAAACTTTATGCGTGAGCTCCGGGTGGCTTCGTTCTGTAGTGGGTCTATGTGCAGTGAAGCCGCAACTCTGACCACAACATTGTCGAGAGGTAATATTCCGTCGTTCACCTTTTTTGCCTCGAAATATTCGCGAAAAATATACGAAAATTCACAATCCTCTTTAACACTACTCCACATTTCCGCGATGTATTGGGTGTAGCCCTCACGAAACTCTCAGCCTTGGACCAATGAACTGGGCGCTCGAAAGTCACACACCAACTGGCGTGACATGCATTGGCAGAGGCACATTTCATTCGCGCTGATACTACTGATGACAGGGATCTGTGCGCTTCTCGAGCGACTTTGTATGAGTCAGATGAACGGCAACGCTGAACAGTGGCTGTGAGAAAGTAAACAAATCCTCGCAAGCTGATTGCTTCAGAGCAGGTCACATGACGGACCCCACCACATGGCGAAAGAACTGTCAAAGTCGCTTATACGCTGCCGGCACTGTAGTGATGCCGAGTCTGAATGCGGGGGCCAATTTTCCGTTAGGGGCGAGGCTAGTGGTGGTGGTGGTGGTGGTGATGATGATGGTGGAAGCGGGGTGGGGATCGAGAGAGCGTTGGCGAGGGCGAAGGCGAGGCAGTTAGTTAGTTAATGCTTTATTTTACGTGGTCATCAGGCCCGCTCTTCCGTCTAACCACGCAAATTTCAATACGCTCCTTTCACCACCTAGCGGAGAAAGGAGGTATTATCTTGGGCGACGAAACAGGCGGAACTCAATTTTGCTCAGATGCTTCATGTAGACTTGAAGATATTTTACATGCAATAAATCTACTACATGGGACAGCCGGCTTTACTTCCCCTCCGAAGGAAGGCGTACGAAGGATTTTTTCGCCCTTATCCCGCCGAAGCCGATCCACGGCTTCGATCGGGTTTGAACCCGCAAACTCGAATACAACAGTCCGATGCGCTAACCGTTACACCACCGAATCCAATAAAGGTAGAGAGGCAGAGGAGTGTAGTACGGGGCGAGGTGCTAACGTAGGAGGCAGCAGCGACACAAGCGACGAAGCGTCAGCAGGGTCGGGGCGGGGTGTGCGGGTGACGGCGGCGGCGGGGCTGCTGGCAGGTCGCCGGCTTCGGCGGGGCAACCGCGTCTGGCGTCACGCGCCACTCGGTGCAACAGCGACGTCAGCGGTCGGGTCGTTCCTTGGGGGAGGCCGCATGGAGCGGGGCGGGCGGCGCCGAGGCGGAGAAAGCCCCGCAGGGCGGCGAGCGTGGCGTTGACAGGCGAGACCGCATAGACTCGGGACCCGCTGTGGGTTGATCGCTGCGGCAAGAGGGCAAGCGGGCTGGACTGTGATCCTGGACTGCTGGTACAGCCTAAGCCAATTGTACGGACCACAGGGCGCGTTGAAAGGAACCACAGGTACAAATTTTATTATAGTACGCAACATAGCAAAGTATTAGGGATTTATTGAATACAATGCGATCCTATATCAGCTGTATTTCCAGTATATTATAAAGCATCTGATGACCGCATCCGGATGGATGTTTATTCTCTTAAATTTCAGTTGTCTTAGCTGCTTCAAGCAATGTGAGTACTTTGGAATACAAATTTCAGTATTAAAGATTTAGTAACCTTCTATAATGCACAAAAAGCTTAAAAATTAGTTAATTTTCAATTATATTCAAATTTAGTGTAACAATTTAAAGATAATGAGCAGTTTTTGTATTATTTATTCTAATTGTACTCTGAATTTTGTGTTCTATCTCGAATTGTGAATTTATGCCCGTTTAATCCTGTGGAATATGATTTTTCATTATTAAACTTTCATTTAGTTCACTATTTCCAAAGAAAATTGAGAAATAGTTATTGTAATAGTCGAGTAGAGCAATAGTAAATCGACCAAGAGTTAATTTTATACAGTTTCCGTTTCAGTGTGGTATTTTCTTCTTTTATTCTCTTTCCGGCTTGACCTAAAAACAATTGCAGTTACAGGCCTAAATATTTTAAAGCTTAGCTTCGCATGCTATTAGGCAGTTTCTGGCACAATTAGAACTGTCAGCCATGATTATTATCGGCAAAATTCCCATTAAAAAAGTAAATAGGTTTATAATCTTTCCTTAACGAGTAATGAAGGATAATTTCAGATTCCCCACTTTATACATCGCAGTGTTCATTAAGGTAGATTTTCATAAGATACATAAAGATGTAAAATCTGCTGTCTAAATATATCAATACGATCTATGTAAAAAGGTTGGCTATTGTTGAGACATTCTGAATTTCCAAAGAACATGAATGGTGAAATATCTTGTACTAAATTGCATAATCCCAGTAATGTCGACATATTCAGGGAAATTACTTTTACTATTAAGCACCGCTGTCGATTTTAGATGTCTTCAATATGAATTTCCCTACTTTCTGTACCTACTTCAAAAGTTTTTCGCCACAAGCCATCCTGTAATCCGGCGCGACGTAGCACGTGAGAAATGCATGCAAAATGCGAACCCATTATTAAGATCGCATGCCTGGTCGGAATCGAGAGTCTATTAATTCGTCGCGGCACCATCTCTCAACCGACACGCCCCCTTGGAGATAATAAAACTACCAGGTGAGAAACGAGTCGCTATAATTCAATCCCACCGAGATATCTCAATAGCCAGCTTCGTATCGCGGCGTTTGAGGCTGGCGGGCGGTTGCAGCTGCGCAACGGGCGGCACCTCGAGGTCGGGGATGCGATCGATTAGCGCTGATCGAGAGTCGCGATTGCTCTGGGCGGCGCGGCGCGACGCGCGCGGCACCGCCCACGCCATCCACCACCGCCGCCGCCGCCGCCGCCGCCGCCCCCGCCCCCGAACGCTGCGCGCAGGTGGGTGAGGGAGGGCCGCGCGCCGATAAGAGAGGGCGCTGCAGCGCCGACCGGCAATAGGCGAGTTGCTGCACACACCATGCCGTTGCGAAGCGTTCAGTCTGTTCTGCGTTCAGTAAACACCAAACATGGCAAGGTATCGATTGCTTTGACTAAGAAAATATTCAGACTCATAGCGTACATCATCAGGGGTGACATATCAGTAATTGGCAAAGGAAATATTTATTTCTTATCCTTTTGTTCAAGGATTGGAAGGTTCTCTCGTGAGGAACGCGGGTAAGAAGTTTTGATCAAATGTGTGGAAGGGGCAACGTCGCAGTATCATTTTTGAAAAGAAGAATAATATTTACAAGAATTTAGAATTCGAATATTTATCATCCAATTATTCATAACTGAAATAAATTATTTTTGACAGGTAATGTGTGTCAAAAAGCTTCATACTAAATCAGTAAATATTGCTTTTTAAAGGACCGTAAGTACTCAGTAATATAAATTAAACTGTGCACAAAAATATTTATTGATAGGCTATTGGCTGATAGGCTCTAAAATGAGGTATGGTTTATCGCATAGTAGAAACTATCTTTCCTAAACTGCATTCTGCTGGAGTTTATTACAGATGAACAGAGTATATAGGTATATACAGTTTTTTTAAGGTTTCATTTCTACTGCTTGTTAGTTATATTTTCTCGCCTGCTAAGTACTCATTCACCCTTCTGTTCGCTTACGCAGCCTCCCGATTACTCCTATTACTAATTCTGTTCGCAGTATTTCATAGTTTTTCTTCGTATACACCCTCTCTATTTCTAACTGCTCATTTTCTTTCATTTCAGTAGTTTTGTTTTCCTGATTATTCCATGTGTAATGATACTGTGCTAAATATTGTGCTGTGATTACCAGATTTGTTTGAATAATAGAAAATTCGGCCTGCATGAATTTCGTAAGTAAAAGAAATAATATTGTTCTAAAATAACATAATTGATTGATTGATTTTTTCGTGTTTCCGGGCGCGTCAACTGCTTTGGTCATTAGTCCCGTTAGTGTAGTGCATGTTTGTTTCTCGGGAGGTGGCGGTTGTCTTCCCCCGCTGGATGGCGAGATCCGTCGCCGACCAACCGTCGGCTAGTGGGGTTTTCCTAAAATAACATATAAGATCAAGTGTGTTATTGATGTCTTTACTCCTAAGAACGACGATATTTACTGCACTTGTAGAGATGGCGATTTGGCGATGGACTGCTGTATGGCCGCTCACTCTCCCCAACCCTCACAACTCCGCCCTCGCCCTCGCACCGCCCCCTCCCCCGCCGCCGATGCTGCGGCGTTCCGATACCATCTCGGGAGTCGATGATGAATGATGGTTTTAACACAGTCGTCCCTAAACTGCAGAGCATAATAATCGGCTGCGCTCGCCGCCTCCTATTTACATATTTGGTCCATTTGTCACGTGCCGCTCGCGTCGCCGCCCCCGCGCTCCGTCACCCACCCACGCCGCCCCAGCCACCCATCGCCGTGTTGCGACCGGATGCCCATGTTCCACGGTGAGTTCCAAGACTTCGAAATCTAAGTCACTTATCACTGAGTGTCTTTTAATATAAGGCTTCTGCAAAGGTAATCTTCGTTTGATACGACGGGCATCTGTCATCAGCACCACGAGGCGTATTTCGAGGGACATGCCACGAATATAACCTCTGAAAACATCATATTTCCAGTGATAATAATTATTGGTATTAAAAAACTGCGATATTTATTGAAATGTTATAAATACGGTTGAGCTATTTAAAAAAATTGATAGCGGATATCGGATAGTTAACTTCGTGCATATATTGACATATATCTTCCTCTGGTTGTACAGCACATCCTTTCTCTCACACACCAATAATCATCATCGTGATCGATGATTCAATCAGAAACCGTGGAGTATCAGTAGTTAATGTTCAACAATTTTCAACTGTATGATGTCTCTTAAGTTTGAAATAGGTATTTTCCTTTTTGTGTTGATTGAATTATTTCATGAGTCATGTGCATCTGATGTCAATTTTTTCTTACTAATCGTTTTTCTTTCTCACGAGATCACTATATTGTGTTGGAACACTTCATAAGTTGTAAAATACCTTGTTTTGGCGCCTTCTTGCTGGTTAGAATACACTTCTTCGGTTTGTACACATTACGAGTCGCTGTCAAGAGTTGTCGTAACCCGATCATTACTCACGTTTGACGCAATCCCCCTCTAAGTCCCACCTGTTCATTTACCAAGGTCCATCCTCGCTAAGCATCCCTCAGTTTATCTTGTTTCCACCTGTCAGGTCCGCCCTTCTCCCTCCTTAACCCTTCCGGACAGCATCCTCGCTTTGCGCTCCTCAAACTGCCCGTCAGACCGTGCATTGTAATGCCTGCTATGTGTCACTAACTTCACCCTTCAACAGAATTATCTGTTCCACACAGACAGCCATCTGCCTAACATTCATCGCATGCAAAGCAAGTGAAATGGTAAAATAGCTACATACCGTTTACGTCACAAACAAAAAAAAAACATTGAGTAAATAATTTTGATTTTATGTGAAAAATTTCACAATACAATATTATTATGCAACACAAACAAGAATGGAATTCACATAATAATACACTTAATGTTTTAAATTTGGCCAAAGAAAGTTTTCGATATCAGGAGGAGGAATTTTACGCTAACTCCAAACTTACGAATCATTACATGAAAAAAAAACTAAACGTGTAAAAAAATTGTACTTTGTTTCCCAGCTGCAGAGAGTACTAAAGGACACGTAAATGTTAATTTAATTAATCTTTATTACTCCTTGGTTATGAGATCGGATCCTCTTCGACGCATAACCAGCGAAAAGCGAATATTCATTCTCATCACACGATTCGAGCTTTCGATAATAAGAAAAGCGTTACTCGGTACAGTTTAACGGACCTTGATCACCCAGACAGTCAAAAAACCTATTAATTGAAACATTTATCTTCGTCACGTTCAGAGTGAGAAAACTGTCCCATAGATACTGATTATGAACCGATCTCGCCAGGAGGCTAGATAATGTATAATTAACTGAAATAGTTGTGTTCACTATGTCTTCTAAAATATCAGAGTGGGCTCTGCCCATACTTGTGATAGTTTATGCTGACTTGCCCATCTAGGCAGACGGATGTATTATTAAGTATATTGAACAAGCCAGCAGCTTCAATACAGCAGTTGAATTCATCGTGTCCCGCATAGCTCCCTTCAACGATGCACTGTACAAGGAACTTGGCACTGTGTTGCCCAGTAATGCGCCTTGGATGGGGAAATGCCGCGCTTGTGGCCGTGACAAGTAGAGGTTCTCCTCCAACAATAGGATTGAAATTCGCGTCCAGCGTCACTCGGAATTTTTTTTCTACCCTCATCCACTTAGTTGAAAACATTAAATGTGAAAAGTTACTGTGTTCACTGTGGCCAGTTAAGCGTATTCCGATGACGCGATTCGTCAGACGTACGTAGATGATTGGGCGCTGCTGAGCAGTTCGCTTCGATATCTTTGCTGCCGAGGCAGAGTGGAATGCTGTTAAATTAAATATGGCGCGCCAGGTAAGCTTCTGCTCAGCGACCCGCGTCAGAGCCTGCCACCGTTTCCGCTTGCGCCCTCAGTTTCGCTGCCGTACGCGGCGCTAGTGTCGCACGCATGCCGTCACTTCGTCGCCTCCACCCCCACTGCTTCTGCAACCTCTTGGGGCAGTCTCAGCGCTGCCTGGTTCTCGTGATACCAGCATAATTTCTGTTGCTAGCACTCTCACCAGAAAGGACACACTGCGGTAACATTTTCCTGGCGCACTGTATTTTGGTTTACCGGAACCAAGGGAAACGGGTGCCAAGATTAATTTGCAACCCCGCAGCCCGAAGGTGAATTGGCCATCATAGCACCATGCGAACGCACCACTTGCGCCCATCGAGGCCCAAGCATATTCTCCCGAAGGCACATGACTTTTTGGGAAGGGATCAGCACTTTTGTGCCGAATCCTTTTTACACTCCAGATTTGTCAGACCTGGGGGATGAAGTATCAGATGATGTTGAAGTGTGAATGGACAATCACAAACATTCAGACACAAACACACACAACCATGCCCGAGGCGGCACTCGAACACGTGAACATTCCGTTCGAGAACGCCATGATTTTGCGATCTCGGCTCTCCGGATCGGCAGTTATTATGTTATCAATATAGTATTATTTGACACAAAGCAACCTGGAATATTATTAAAAGAAATACAAAGTAGTTATCGGGTTTGGTTGTGTAGTTTCGGTCCCAAAGGTTCGCATCGTCAGCCGGTTTGCGCAGGCGGCTGGGCGCAGCGCTGCGCGTCGGGGCGGGATGTGGCTGCGCGTGCTGCGCCGAGGCGGCGGTGGCGGCGCCGCGGTTGTTCGATCGCGCTCGTAAATTACGTCAGACGAGACCGCGTCGGTGTAGTTGGGTTTAACGTCAAATGAAGTGCCGAGGGAATGAAGTGCGAGCTGCGTGCGCGGGCGTTCTCGATACGACCCGACTGCGCCTATGCGGAGCGTGTATTGCACGCGGAATAACCGATGAGGACATATAACGTTGTGATTGGTTGGCTTAGAGAAAGCCTCTCTCCGGTGTTAGGCAGGGGCGTGGTCGTGACATTGTTTCGCGCCCAGGGAGAACGATAACACAAGTACTCATGTGTATTTTCATAAGGGTTTTCATCTGTCGACAACTGCCATATCTAGTGCGGGCAGTATCCATCAATTATTGGATCTCCACGCTCATTGGAGCTGTATAGTTGATATCGTTTGTTCCAACAAGAGAATTTCAACGTTCGATCTTTGTTTGAATCGAATTTTACTATTGTGGCCTACTGGTCTCGAAGGACACGCTGATTCACAGTCCGCAGTCCCAAATAGAACTTTTTCGTCCTGAACAATTGTTGTATTTTCGCAACGTGAATTTTAGGTTTTTAAATATTGTTGCATATTTGTCCAATGTAGTTTCCACCACGTAACATAGTTATCGACTGGTGTATTACCGTAAAACTGATATGAAAGTTCCGGATTTCCGCTGTAAAATTCCATGTGAGTTTTCTTACTTTATCACGTCTATCTGCGCACGGACGTTGCTACAATAACTATCAACAATCTATTAAATGCCTTTTTTAGCTTTCCTTAAGCCTCCAACTGATGTTGCAGCTTCTTCTACGCTGCTGCTTATACAGCTGCGACCAAATATTCTGCAACCGAAATACGTGTTACCAAAGGTCCATCCATTCTGTTCTTCTCCTATCCTCACCTTACAGTTCACTACGTTTCTGGATTTGTCGAGACCCGACAGATTCCGCACGTACTAAACCTCTTTTCTGCCTGCTTGGCCTTCGCCAGTTCGTCATCACGTACCAAATCTTCAACGTCACTCAATAAGTAACTTTGTTTTTTACATTTGTCGCTACCGTCGACGAAGGCAGCATTTTTTGAGTGCGCGCCTTCCCACACCCGAAGCAGAGGTGCCGGGATGTCAGCCACGACGGGGCTGCGGCGTGCGGTCGACCTTGACCTCAGAGGTCTCTCCTTAATAAGGTTGCGCGGCAGAAAACAAACACGAGCGCGCGCGCAGACACTCTCCAGATTGATTGCGTGCGGCGTGCGGACCCGCTGTAGCTCGCCGAACACGCTGTTCGTCCCTGCAGATTGCGCGCAAACATGCGTCTGCACCCACGCGGCCCGCTGTCGCACCGGCTGATCGCGTCACCTCCCTGCCTGCCCGCTCGCTGCCCTCCCCTCAGCCATTCCCGGCCGCCTGCCCGTCCGCCTGCCCGTCCGCCTGCCCGTCCGCCTGCCCGTCCGCCTGCCCGTCCGCCTGCCCGCCGCCGCCCGTCCGCCTGCCCGCCGCCTGCCCGTCCGCCTGCCCGTCCGCCTGCCCGTCCGCCTGCCCGTCCGCCTGCCCGTCCGCCTGCCCGTCCGCCTGCCCGTCCGCCTACCCGTCCGCCTGCCCGTCCGCCTGCCCGTCCGCCTGCCCGTCCGCCTGCCCGTCCGCCTGCCCGTCCGCCTGCCCGTCCGCCTGCCCGTCCGCCTGCCCGTCCGCCAGCCCGTCCGCCTGCCCGCTCGCCCGTATCGTTTCCCTAAGACACGTTGGGAATTCAGTTTCATTTTCCAATGAATCGGTATTTTCTACTTTATGATTAAACAGTTCGAACCTTCCAGGTTTGGAGCCTCCCATCAATTAAATTGATTCTCGCCAACAGATAGAAGGCAGGAACGCTAATGATACTTTTTGGTGTTCATTAGAGGTGTGCGACAATTAATTCTCGCCGCTAATTGTCCATTCGCATGATGCGGCTTCCTTAGGTCGTTTATCTTTAATGTTGTTGGAGTTTAATTCCTCGGTGCAAGGGCGAGTGATGTTTGTTTTCGATTCAGATTTTTTTCTGGGAAACATTTACGGTTTAAAGGTGACCATGTAAGTGTTTATTTATATTAATAATTATTAAAGTACAGAAATTATACATGCTCGAAAGGCTAAAACGAAAACATTCTAAAGAACTTCGTGTTTTTTTCGCTGCCTTCAGTATAAAAAAAATGCCTCTCAGTAGTCCTTCACCAGTGCACAATAGCATTATTGTATGTTTCACCGAGAGACAATTAGCAGCTTATCTGATTTTTTTTTCTCGGTAGTCACCGTTGTTTAGACCTCAATCTGATCTGGAATGTATGGAAATTTTGAGATTCTAGCGAATTGAAATATACTTACATTCATGTTAAACTAGTTTCAAAAATTATGTAATTATTTGAGTATATAAAAATATTTTCATTAAGTACAAATGAACTTAGTATAAATTTATGTTGTATGATAAATTCCATTTACACCATGAAAAAATCAAAGTAATTTTGGTATTTCTTGACGATGGTGTTTTCGCATAACTTTTTGTTGCCATTTCGTTTCGTATTTTCATGAATTAAAATGTTTTCGAAAAAACGTTTAGTGAGGTAGTTGAGCAAAATATTGAAAAAATGCATGAGAACTTAATGTTGCAATATAGGTCTTCCATTTTAACAGAAAATCGAAATACTTGCGTAAATTGATTTATACAAAAAGTAGTCAAGTTTCAATGTCCACCTACCACAGTGTAAGTTAAGTTTCCTTTCATTAAATACTATTGGATCAAATAATTTTAATAACTATTTCCCAGTGCAGAGAGAGAGAGCAAGTCGCAAAATGCATGATAGAAAAATGAATATTCATCCCAGAAGTGCAGATTTCTAGCATATCACTCTTGCGCGGCATTTTCCGCTTTGAGTGTACTTTTTTGTTTAGCATTCACCACGTGCTCACTATTTCTCGCTCCCCGAAGTTCTACGCATTGTAGGCGCCCCCCGGCGTCGAACGCCGAGGATTTGGCCGGGGGGGGGGTGAAGACGGAGGCGAGGATGGAGACTAGGGTGGGGGATCGATTAATTGATTCATTGATTTTTTCGTGTTTCCGGGCGCGTCAACTGCTTTGGTCATTAGTCCCATTAGTGCAGTGCATGTTTTTTTCCTCGGGTGATGGCGGTGATCTTTCCCCGCTGGATGGCGAGATCCGGCGCCGACCTACCGTCGGCTAGTGGGGTTTCCCACTAACCAAGACTCTCCCATCAGCGGGGCACCGCCCCAGCCGGAATAAGCTCTTAGCTCCCGACCGGTCTCCCGGAATATGTGGTAGTGTAGTGCATGTTAGTGTAAGGTGTGTGTAAGGGGAGAGGATAGGACAAGGAAGAGGAAGGACAGATCGCGCGCTGTCCGTGGCCCGTTTGGTAGGGTACTGCTCTGGCTTTCGCCTGGTGTTGATCGGAGAAACCACGGAAAACTACCGATCAGAGCAGCCGGCCGCTAGAAATCTCATCTAGACAGCGACTGAATTCGACCTAGCTGAAAAGCTAGTGTCGAAAATCCTGCCGCCGTGGGGAGTGGGAACCTAGGACCTCCCGGCAGAGGCGCTGCAGTGACATCAGTTGATGCACTGAGCTACCGCTCCCGGTGTGGTAGGACCTCCCGGTCAGAGGCGCTGCAGTGACATCAGTTGATGCACTGAGCTACCGCTCCCGGTGTGCGCAAAGGGTGCGCTTCGCTTCGCAGTCGCCTCGATGCGCCTGCAGACTCCCGCCGCCACCTGCGTCGTCGTCGCTCCACGGCTCAGCTCTCTGGGTCCCTCGTGGGCGTTGACCTGTTCTTCGTATAGAAGAGGGACAGGTGCTTGCATCATTTCGGCAGGCGCATCTCCCATTCGCTTAACATGTCTTGTCTTCCCGTCCCTCACAGTCTGCTAGCAGTCGGTAAATGAATTTCTGCTTTAATAGAGCTCTACAGAGTAGGAGCTCTGGACTGTTTTTTTATCCTTAATAAAATAAAGCCGCACGAGCAATTGCAATTAGCCATCGTCATACTCTCCAATCATCCATACAGCCCCTACAGTTGTTTATGTCAAGGTTACCTCTTACACAACCAATACTTGATTGACATTTACACTCCAGGCACAGAATGAGTATTGACTGTGAATATGTGAATATTGACTGTGAACATCATTATTGTACTATTTCAAATCGAATAAAATCTCTTGAACTGTCATCCCACCTCTTCTCCATGATCTCCCATTATATTAGACGTTGCCACCGGTTCGTCGCCAGTTCTGCTTATAAAGCATCACTCTCTCTTTGGTGGATATTGGATACTCCCCGCCTATTTATCCCTTATCTCATACTCAGCATCTTCCAACGCTCCCCCTCTATCCACAGCCATAGACTTCCTCTTCTCCCTCTCGGTCCTTTCGTGGGCCTACCGTCATTTCTGACGCAGACTGCCTCCACCACTTCTAGCCTTGCAGATTTCCACCTCCGCTGAGGCTTTCGCCGCGACTGGTTCTCAACGTCCTTTCCGAGGCAATGACCGTCCCCTTCACCTCGTCGTCGCGCCGAGCTGCCGTCGGCCGCAGCGCCCGCGTGCGGTGGAGTGGACGACGCGCGGACAATGCGCGACGTCTATGAATCGCACAAAATGCCGATGTGGAGCTGTCCGCACCGGCCGGCCCGCGCCGCGCCGCGCCGCGCGGTAGCACTGCACGGCTGCCTCTTTGGCCGGAGGGCGCCAATAACCACAGAAGGGCCGTCACAACAGGGCCAGCCCCCTCGGGTTCCTTTTCACGGATGTTTTTTTTTTCCTCCCCTGAGGAAGCGTCGTATGCATTCCCATTCGACTTCTCCTTTGTGCGTCCGTCTGCCAGCGTTGCTGTCTGTCAGATGGTCTGTTTGCTTCTGGGTCCTCGTTTGTCTATTCGTTTTGTTTGTTCGTCTATTCATGCGAAGTTCGCAATTGAGGAACGCCCAACAAATAAACACGTAGTCCTCGAAACAATAACAGCACCTCTCGCGGTGATGGAAGATTTTTTTGGTATTTGTTTTCGAGAGTTGTTAGTATTTTGACATGTATTTCTGGGTTGCTGGTTAAGCGGGTCAAGCTACAGTTTTGAATGCGACGTATGAGAGTATTCAGAGTTGTAGAATAAAGCGGATATTTTTAGATTTCCATTAGTACATTATTTTCTTTCACGATAAATATGTAATATTTATGCAAAAGAGTAGTAGGAAAATTCAGAAAGTGTATGCAAAAATATGTTTTGTGATATTGCATACATTACATTATTACATTAATCCGAGCAAATTTAAGGCATGGAATTACGCTTATTAAATCTTTAGAGACTGATATTTGACGCTCTGATTATCTCTCATTATCTCAAAATGTGATAATCATCTAAAGAGCTGTTACGACGCGTTTGTGTTGAGCTTTGTACCCAGTTAACTGAAATGTAACATCTTTTATGGGAATCTAATCTTACCTTTCTTAATATTAGTTTTAACATGTTCATTCATTACTTTTATAGAAATCGAAGATTAGGGTTATACTACCCAATATCAGGAACCCCCATTTTTATTTCTGCAATAACGATACACGTACATCGCTGCTGACAGTTACCTTTTTTAATACTATCAGTCTGACTAAATGTAACAGACTGAATGTGATGACTGATGCTGGTATACATTCAATTCATTATCGAAATGTTTATAAGGTACATAAAACTTTAAAAAGGGAAAGTTATAAAAATGGTTTTAAAATACAAAAATACTAAAATGAGGACACACAGTCGTTATATGCAAAAGTTTGTGCCTGTAGTATAAAATCATCAAAATATTCCAATAAAGTTAAAAAGAAAGTTGTGTACCAGTATCTTTTTATCATGTAGAATCTGTTCTATTTGATCGCTTTGAAAATGTACAACGATAAGAGAAGTTAATCAACAAGCTATTTTTTTTGCCGTCCCTTTCGAAGAATTTACAATTTGATATCTTGTATCTGCGTTTCTCAACATTCTTCATACACACTGAAACACGCGAGCGAGCGATCTGAATTTGCACGGTGTGTCTGCCCATGCGATTCAGCCAAGTCGCGTTCCGTGGCCGCACAAGACCCCCCCACACACATACACACACACACACACACACACACACACACACACACACACACACACTCCACCCCAGGGCACGCCCCCTGCCAGGCTATGGTCGGTGCGCCTTGGGCTCCGGGATCACACAGGCCCAGTGGTGACGCCGCTACCGGGGTTCACCAGCACGTACCGGATAGATGCACTTTCCGGTCCATCGAGAATAGAGGCGACTTACTTGAACGTTGCCATTCACGCCGAAGAATGAAATGGCGAAGAAGAAGAATTTTCTTTATACAGGTTAGGATATTTCTTTTCAGCTTGGTTTCGTGGATTCATTAAATAATTATATTGTGGGATACCGTTCATTTTTTTGGAGGAGCGAAATTAAAGAAATTAAGAATGGGGACTGCATCTGAATTTCATTTAAAGTTGAATAATTGCTCGTGAGCAGACGTGTGCACATGTCTGTGCAAGCGTTTGTGCATGTGACTATGTGCGTGGAAAATAGTTTCCCCGCCGATAGCCACGTCCTTTGGAATAACGATTCACTGCATTTCTGCATCGTTTTAACCTGCTCTGCTCAACATAATTACAATTGTCATGTTATTTTCGCGCTTTACAACGTAACATGACTTGCTTGTTAACTGTAAAGATGTGTTCAAATCCCAACGCGAGGAATAAATTGCTGGACTCTTCTGCAGGTTCATGTAGAATTATAATATTGCTTAGTCGTTAGAAATAATGCGAGAAAATATGTGCTGATTAGCCCTATTATTTATTGATTTATAATTGTGCCCAATATATATCTCGAAAATTTAATGTATAATCTTAAACGATGAATATTTTATAGTCAATGTGCATTTAAACTCTAACAGAATTCATTTAATATACCGTCCTTCCTCCATGTTTTATAATTTGTGATATTTTTTTGTTTTTTTTCTCCTGTTAGAAACAGCATTTCCAAACGTGACTTAGTATATTTTAAACTAAAAATGTAGGTAGTACGTTTTATTCGTGCTTTTGAGAGGAAATGGTGCTTAGTATAAAAATGATTACATAAATCATATTTTGCTAATTTCTAACAAATCCTTTGGAATAAAATTCACGCAAAATTCTCTTAAAATTTAGGTATGGCAACTTACTATTCTGGGCTTGTAGCACTGCAGTGTTCCAGTGTGACGCGATTCTACGCACTAGAGAGCAATGCCGGCCGGCATAGGAGTCGCGGCGGAAAGATAGGCAGAAACATCACAGGACTCGGTTATTGGCCTCTGTTTTCATTCATAAAGCGAGCAGAAGCGCTGCGAATTGCCTGTTTATTGCCCTGTGTGCGAAATTTCGGGGTTGACGATCCGCAGTTTTCGCATATGACCTCGCCATAATTGTGCGATATTAAGATTTTAGTGGGTCGTCCGCGCGCTTCTGATCGCGGGCGAGTTGCCCGACCGGGACCAGGAGCGTGTAAAATGGCGTTGGTGCCCGCCCTTCTGCGCCGATGGGGGCAGTCATGCAGACTGTCAGCTCCTTATCGCCTCTGGTAATGACTCTTTGGACGCTAACTTGATTCGATGTGTTTGAAGACGGCAAATGACAAGTGTCTTCACAGAAGAAGAATTTGTGCGGAAAAATGTTGAAAGGCTTGTTGAATTATGGTCGTAATTACTAATTCTTCTCTTATTGAAATAGTTTGCGTGTAGAGTTGAATTAATTTGATTTTACCCTCATGTGCTTTTAATAATAGAAGGGTTAATTATAGTTTGTCATATTTATTGACACTTACTTGTGCAGGTTAATAGGGGAATTGTCGATCTTTAATTACTGAACACACCATACTAAATCATATAATTCGGTTCTTGAATATTAGTAAAGAAATTAAAAATTATTAAATAATTGTTTGAAATAAAACTTCAAAAATATTTTTAAAAATATTTCGTACATCACTTCGTTCAGATTTGTGAATAATTTTCAGGTTGTTTTGATTTGATATGCTCAAAAGTCAATAAAAACTGTTTGTAGTGTACGGGGAAGAAGTAGAATATGATTTGCGCACATTTTCTTAAACTCCATTATCCCTCCTTTTTCATATTTATATAGTTGAATGATGAATAAAAGTCCCAACAAAGTCTGATTAACAACATTTGAAACTAGTGTGTTTTGTCTCCCGCGTGTCATTCATTGTTTCTTCTGAAATCGTGTCTCCTTACTTAAGTTTTCACCTCTCCGAGCTGCATCCGACCTTTTGTGAGCCTCGACACTTCAGGGCGCGCTTGGCGCTGCCGATCTCCACGATTCCACTCGCGACTGGTGCCGCTCGCGCCAGATACCAGCGGAATGAGGTTCACGCTGGAAATGAAAGGGTTGCACGTGAAAAAACAATTAGTCTGGTGCTACTGTAAATACAGGACGCTCTTACCCTGCCCGTTTCCCGCTGTCGCCGCCGACCCTACGTCCGCCCTACTCGTTTGCCCGGCCCGCCTGCCGTCGCCCGTCCCAGACCGCCCCCCCACCCCGCCCCGCCCCACCCTGTCCCACCCCGCCCCACTCTGTCCCACCTCGTCCCACCCTGCCCACCTCCCCCCCCGCCCCCCCCCTCCCCGCCCCCCTCCCGCCTCCCCACACCTTGCCCCACCTCACCCCACCTCGCCCCACTTCGCCCCCTCGGCCGTCCGTTCCTCTCGCCCCACCTCCCCCACCTCGCCCACCTCGTCCACATTCCCCCCCCCTCACCTCGCATCCCCACCCTGCCACACCTCGCCCTGCCCCGCCCTACCGTGCCCTATCACATCCCATCTCGTCCCGCCCGTTCGCTCGCCCGTTCCTCTCTCCCTTTCTCCTCCTCCATTCTTCCCGCTCGTTTTCCTCGCCAGTTCCGTCCGTTTCTCCCGCCCGCCCCCCCCATTGACCCCGCTCAATCGCCCCGCCCATTCCTCCCGCCCGTTGCGGCAGAGCCCATCCGCCCTCGCGCTCGTTCCGACGGCAGGCCTCTGGAAATCGGCAGCGTGTAGAACAAATTCCGAATTGTCACGACGATGATTTTTCGCTCCGCGCTTGTCATTTGGAATTTTCTGGTTACCCTTCTGCCCTTGTTCGCTCCGGGTTGTTTTCGTCGCTGTGGTTTATCTGCCCTGGTGTACCGATGCGAGTGAGGCCTATCGCTGTTTGCTTTCTGAGTTGTTTTGTGTATGTATGTGTGTGTGTTTTGCTTTAATGGTGCATTGTTCTGGTCGTGTCGACAGATACATTGTGTGATTGTCGACACAAATTTGCGTTACAAACGGAACTTTGTAATTCACAATTATTCATCTGTAATTACATCAAATGCAAAGAGGAGGCAAGAGAACGTGATATTTGACTGTGATCAACGCAAGCGGAAAGTCATTTGGAAAAAGAGTTCGGAATGACGAATAAGTTCAAACAGTTCGAATTTCCTGGCTAAATATAGTATTTCGGTGTGACCTCATTATCTCTTTTGTCGTTCGTCAGGTTACCACTCGATATTAACGGAAAAAAGAATTAATACATTCGCAGTTAATATGGAATTTAAGGAGAATATTTTAGAAGTACGCATTTCGCCACGATCGATGTGTGATGTGAGAAACAGAGAGTTCAATATTTTTCAAAATGACATTTGTAATCTGTTGGTATCAGTTAAAAAATATGATAGGTCCCTTAAACTGATGAGGATAAAAAAGAAAATGTTGAAAATAATCTAAAATCTTACTAAATGAATGAGCTAATTTGGTGTCTGATTGATCAGGCTTCATTGTTTCATAACTTATAACGTTTTAATAGGTTTCTTTAATCAAAAATAACTAATAGTAATAATAATAGATGTATTACAAATTAAGTAGTGCAGTTGATTTATTGAGTAGCAAGCATTTTCACCAAAATGACAATTTGAGGTTACTTCAGTTTTTATAAAATGGCGCGTGAGGGCCTGATTCACGATGGAATATGATACGGCTTTTCGCGTCTTCCTCGGTCGTGCCGCTAGATGTCACTTGATATGCAGCACTGCTTCATGCGGTTGCGATCGTGCGACATCTAGCGGCTCGACCGAGAAAGACGCAAAAAAAAACGTGCCATATTCCATCATGTACACAAGCCCTCCTGTGAATAAAACCAAAGTATAATTCTCGTGGTGTACAAGGAAAACATACCTTTCTTTTACAATTGCATCGTTACCCGTGAAGAGAATATTTCGCGTATTCCAATAATCCCAAGCAAGCGATCGACTACCACCCACCACATTTTTCCATTTTTCTGACTGGTTCCCAATGTCTTCCACCGCTCCCGCGCTTTCCCCACGCCGGTCACCCCTGTTTTATTGGATTACGGACACAGACCTTGATTAAAGTATTTGCTGCCCTAACGGGATGGGAGGCAAGGACCTAAATACCTGGCGCGGGGTTGGTTCGGCCCGGCCCGGCGCCCTCGCCCGACGGGGTCCAATTAAGGGCCACACTCGTAATCCGAAACGGCGGCGGCCGGCGCGGGGTGGCTCTGCCTTGGGGAAGGTCGCGAGGCGCGGCAGACAGTGGGGTTCCTATTTCTCCCCAACCCCTCGGTGGGGGGGGGGCGTGGGACTTCCGGTCGCTGGCGCAGGAGTCGCATTTCGTGCTCTCTCTCTCCGCATCTCCAGTCGGAAATGGAATACACCATTTCGAACTATGTAGTATGGAACGGTCTCATGAGGATGCGGGCGTTGGGAGGTCCCCCGGCTGGCCACGCCATATTAAAATTTCTGGTCTCGCAACAGGGCTTAGTTCGTAATATTAATATTTTTCGTGTGCATATTTATTTGTTGCTTTCATCAAGTTGTGCACAGTTTGTGCCAGGAACAGTCCAACCCAACTAGGTTTTAAATAAGCAATCAAGATTGTACGTTCTGGTGACATAGACTTAACTTGCCTTGAATTTGTATAGAAATACATTAATACCTATAATACTCGACATGATCTAAACCTATTTCTGCAATGTTCATGTTACATTCTATATAACATTGTCGATTCTTTTACATAATTCAAAATTAAGAAGAACCGGTTTAGTTACAGCCTCTTGCATCCATTATGAGGGATTCATGCTCCACAAATTTACGATGGTCACTTGCACTGACGCTATGACTCAGTAGTTCATTTAAAAATCTTGTAATGGACAATTTGACTTTTCATTTCAGTAATTTTCAACTTTTTTAAAATTAAATTTTGAATAATACATTTGAGAGAAAGACGTCTTTCCTTTCGAACTGTATAAAAAGAGTGAACTTCCACAATTTCCAGAGGGGACAGACTGCAAGAAGAACGACTTTAATTGTTCGCCCACGTAGTACAGCGCTGTCCCAAGCGGCAGGGGTTCCGTGTAGCTGTCAGAACCCCTTTAAGATGAATTATAACCGTCTAAACGTTCCCTGTAGAGTGTGGGTTGCCCCAAGAAAATCTCCCCTTTCCTTCCTTCTCAACAGCACCACCACCCCGTCTCGAAGTGGCAAACCTCTCCGCCCTCGTCTGCCCTTCCCCACCAAATTTTCCTGCGACGACTTATTCTTTCGGCCGACCGAAAAACAGACTTGCTAACTTTTAATGGGCAAATGCAGTATTTAGGTTAGTGTTTAATTTTTTAAGATGGAGGAAACCGATGCCGACACGCGGCTGTTGCAAAGGGGGTGGAAGGGCGGAAGGCGACTACCGGCGAAACTTGGGCACTTTGGCCGGGAATATCTTTGCACTTTCCCAGCGCTCCCGAATGCCGCGTGGCCTTAGGGCTGAAGCAGACCAGCTGCTCGCCCGCTCGCGCGTCCTCTCTCTCGCTGCCCCCTCTCCGCCCCCGTTCGTACCCTCTTTTCGGCCACCCCTCACCCCCTCTCCTCCACCCCTGCTCGCCCCACTCCTCCACCTCCGTTCGCTCCCTCTCCTCCGCCCTCGCTCGCTCCATCCTCCGCCCTCGTTTGCTCCCCTTTTTCCGCCACCGCTCGCCCCCTCTCCCCCACCTCCACCCCCTTTCGCTCCCCCTCCCCTTCTCCGACCCTGTCGCCCTCTCCCTCACCCGCCTCTCCCTCGTCCCCCCTCTCCCTCGCTCCCCCTCCTCCGCCTCTGCTCGCCCTTCTCGAGTAGTCTCTTGCCCCTCCCACCACACCCTGCCGCCCGCCGCGATCTCAAGGGTGGCCGAGGGTCGCTGAACGCGGAGCGGTCTTGTTTTGTCTCCAAGTGGTTCGCAGAGCGTCGAGTAGAATGTGTTGTGATCGTATGTCATAGGGAATTAAACAAATGAACGTTTTGTTGCGTTGACCCCATGAAGTGAATGTTCACGTTCTGTTCTTGTGTGTAGGAGAGCGCATTCTGAAACGTGCAGCTCTAAATGCACTCAGAGGGCAATCACAATCATCATTTGGCCTATGTAAATATATGTCTCATGGTATATAAATTCAAATTGATAAGTTTTTTTTCATAATGTCGTGTAATTACTGAATAATGTTTAACCGAATGTTTTTGGAGATCACACAGAACCGAGCATGCACGTTAATTCAAAATACTTTAACAGGGTTTAGTTCTCCAATGGATTTCGCTGGTTTGAGTTAGCCAAGTATTTATCTTTTACTTCCGATTTACTTCTAAACGTTTGTGATAACACGATAAAAACTTCTGCTAGGGAGCTCGAACTGAAGCATCATAAAAGCCTTCACCAACTTTTTCAAGAATTCAGAATTTTTTTCTTGCTAATTTTAAGTCCTCTACTCACAAACAAAAATATATAAATAACGAAAATTTGAACAAATATAATTGTACTTTCATCATGTAGCATAAAATTGCATTTACAGAATCTATAGATTAATAATATTACAAAATATAAGCAAATATTACATGTTAGTAATACAGGTCGAATGATATTAGAATAAACACGTATCTCCAAATAATAAACCAAACCCATTTCGAGAAGCGCATTACGTCCTAAGTACATTATCTCTTTTCATTTTTTCCATAAAACGTTGAACCTGATTTAAAAAGCGTGGAGATTTCTGCTTCACAAGGAAAGGATTATCCTTCCATTACCAACGCAACACCTAAAAGGAGCTCCGATGCACGACGAGCGCCCATCTGCGGGCGGGCGCCAACGCGCCACTTCCGTTTGTTCCGCGGGGGCTTTGAGCGCGTCCGCGCCACGTCCCCCCGCGCAGGGGAGGGGGGAGGCTGAGAGCGCGTGTTCGCAAGCACTCTGCGTCGCCGCAGCTGCCGTCGGAGAGGGAGTGAAGTTCGACTCTCGCTTTGACGCGCTGCAGCCGCCGCCGCTGACGCCCTCTGTCGGAGGGTCCTCGCCGCCCTAGACCCATCCACTGCCACGGCCACCGCCATCCAGGCCCACGGTTCGCCCCCCACTGCTCATCAGTTGCAGTCCTCACTTTTGATTCCGTCACCAACTCTTTCCCGCCCAGCCCGGTACGTCCTTCCAACTCGCCGTCCCGGCCTCTCCCCATGGCTTCCCATGGTGTCCACTTGCACGTCCTCCCTTCTCGGTCCTCACTCAAGACCTGCTCCCTACAGCCCCCCCCTCAGTGTTCTCTCTGCAAGGACTCCGCCGCCAGCCATGGGGCCCTCTCCATGTCATTACCTCCCTTCTTCACGGCTCCTCCCACTATGACACCTCTGACACTCTAGCAGGAGCTCTTCCACGCATTCTCATAGCCCTCGCAGCCCCTGGAGTCCTGTCCCCGGCCCGCCACACCACTCGCCCGCCTCCTATCCTTTGCTGCGTTGCCACCCGTTGTAGCCGCTTCCGGCACTCCAAAAAACCTTGCCCCCCTTGTGATTCCTCGTTACACTTTACTCCTCAACCATCCACCGTCCATTCGTAACTCCCACATCACTCTGCTCGCACTCCCTCTAGCTCCCACATCGTCTCCTCATACATACGACCCTTGGCATCCCCCGCCATCTGCCTGCACCCGCCACTCCGGACTCGTACAGCTGCTCTCGTTACCTTCATCGACCTTTGCATATCGTCTACTCTCATTCCCCAAACGCTCTCTGTTCAAACGTCTCCCCGTCCTCGATATTCGCGTCAACTTTACGTCAGCCATTTCTGTTCTCCACACTGTCGCTCTTCAGATACTCTTTGCCAAATCCCCTCCCGCAAGCAGTTACAAGGACCCCCTCTTATCACACTATCTCTTCTGTTTCAAGGTTCTCCAGTTTTCGCAGTAGAAGTGTCTCCTTTTTTGTCCAAAGTGTCCCCTTAGTCTGCTTTGTCCAAAGTGTTCCCCTCAAGCGACACCTCCAAACGCATGCTGCTGTGCAGACAGCGTTGATGATATTGGAAAAGAAATACTAGGAAGAGTGTTGAAGAAACAACCTCAGAAGACATGGTGTGGTAGATAAATATCATAATCTAATGACAATGGTAATGACAGTGCCGATCATTGTGGCAAAGGAAAAAGTGCTGATAATGGAAATGGCGTCTGCACTAACACGGATAGTGAGTTAGAAGCGACGAGCGTGGCCACCACAGTGACCACGTAAAGTCGAGGTTGAAGGTGACGCCCATTTGAGCGCACAGAAATCAGCGAGTAGGGAGGAAATGGTGACTGAGAAGACATCTTCATGGTTGTTGTTAGGAGGCGTGGTGATAGCGTTGGAGGAAACAGAATCTGGAACTTCTCGTGGTTTGTGACTGAGGACGCCACGATAGCGGAGGCTGTGACGGCAGAGGTGGCACTTTGATAACAGATAGATAATGGCATTGGAAATGACAGTGTCTGCAACAGCATCCGAATTGGGCGAAATGGCAGTTGCAGTAGTGTTTGTGACGGTTGGTGTTTGGTGGCGACTAAGCTGACAAATATGCTGGGTTGATGGAGGCAGCAGTGGCGGCGAAAGGCGCAGCAGTGACAGGTAAAGGAGCCTTTCCGACAGAAAGGCGCCTCCCCCTCCCTTTGGCTTTGGCCAGCACGCCCGCCCGCCCCCACGCCCGCGCTTCGATGTGCCTGAGTGGCATTTGCATGCCAAGCTTTGGGACTACGCTCATAGATAGCGTTAGAGCAAGCATGGAGTGACACTGTGAGAGAAGTGTGCTGATGGCAATGACGACCGAAGACACGACTCTGACTATTGAATCACGTGATATGAAGTAAGTAATAATAGAATACACGGACACTAGAACAGTCCGAATGACCTAAAACTCGAAAAAGACTCTCTTGCCCTTAATAAAGACTCATTGTGATTCGTTTAATTGACGATTGATGTTTGAGATGGTTGCTTGTGTACTTTACTCAGGATTGCAACCAGCTTCCTAAGGAGCCTAGGGACTGTCGGTGCCTCTAAAATACTTTGCGCAAAGTATGGTCTGTTGGCAAAGAGTGGCAAATTTCCTGAATATTTATGATTTTCGGAATTTAAGGCTTACTCAGGTTTAAATTTTTACTGATAATGGCTACAAATGCAAAACGACATTTCATCACACTTTCTTGTGAAATTGTTCTAGAAACCTAGTATTATTTAAAATGTAACGATAATGTACGAATATCCAAAAGTATTAATAACCTAATTGACCGAAAAAATACCCAATTATTTTCCAAATTACTTCAATTCATTTTAATAAATTTTTCCGTGTTATTTTGTAAAGGAAATTTTCCAACTGAAAAATAATCTAAACGTGTTCATTTACCATGACGTTTAAAACCCCACATTTTCCCCCAGTAGCATTTCTAGCGTTTATTTAGAATCTGAAATGCTTAAGGGCTATATCTGAACAGTAATGCTTGTAGAAATAGAATTGGAAACTCTCATGAGAGACTTCACGTTTTTAATTTTTGTATTTCATCCTTTTCTCTGTTTCCTACCGTGATTTAGACGACTATATGCAACTTTAAAAATATGTTTTACGATCACCCATTTTCCAAAGGGGGCGCACACCATTGAGAGAGTGGCGTAAAAGATAACGTGAATATGACACGCGGGCTCCATTTTCCTCTTCATTCTTCTTCTCCGTAAGTACATTACCCTTATTCATCTCCTTCCCTGCTTCTTTATCGCACTTCCTCTCTTCTTAACACACCTATATTTCTATTTCGTCCTGGGCACTGGTTATGCCGTCATGTTCCCTTTCCTCTCACTTCCTCTTTATTATTTTCACTTTTACGCAAGTCCCGCTTTACCGTTCCCCCTCTCTCTAGACATATCTCGTTCTCGCTTTTCCATTCTTTTTCATTTCTCATGTGTCTCCGCCTCGCCAAATCTAACTCTCCATCACGCATATGCGGAGCTCCTTCTCCATCACTCTCCACTTTTCTTCTTTGTCTGCTCCTTCCCACTTGCTCCGTCTTCGCTGCGCCCCCTCTGTGCACACGTCGCAGCCCTCCTTCGCCCTCTCTCTGCTGAGGCCTTCCCTCCCCCGGCCCCGGCGGGACCCATTCCGTGGGTTCCACCATGCTCCCTCCCAAGGGAACGGAAGCGTGTTACCCCGGCCCCGGCGCGGGCGAGAACGCGAGGGAACGAAAACACCATTCAGTGGCTTCCAAACACCCTACACCTTCGACGTGTTAACACACGTTTACAAGTTTACACAAGTGCGGCTCAGCAACCGAGGCGCACTGCTGTGGGTCGCTTTTCCGTGTGTTCCCCTCATCAGTGATTCTACCGAATGTAAATTAATTTTGTGTAACGCGAAAACTTTGACGTAAGCCAGAGAAATGTTTTAATTATTGAAACTACTTAAATTTTATTATAAATAAGCTAATAACGAAATAACTGAAATTTGTATATATTGTGAAAATAAAAAGTAAAGGTAATATTTCAGTGGCACATTTCACAGTGAGCGTTAGACATAGCTTCGTATCGATATTTAAATGGCGTGACCGCCTTCGCTGCGGGCGCTCGCTTTCATCGAGTGGGACGCGTGGGTGGCGCGCCAGGGCAGCCTCTTGCCGCCGCTCGCGCTCTTCGCGCCCGCTGGGAGCGCCTCCCGGAAGCCACCGGCGGCGGCGGCGGCGCTTCGACCCGCGAGGGAGGCCCACGCCGCGTCGCCCCGGGCTGCCACCGCTAAGCCCGCCCCGCTCCCCACCACTCCGCCCGCTCGCCGCCCCCCCCGCCCCTCGCCCGCCTCTCACGCCCCCGCCCGCCCCCCGCCCCCCCCGCCCGCCCCCGCCCGTACTCCACCCTCTCGCCCGCTCTCTTGCCCGCCTTCCCACTCGCTCCGCCCTTTCGCCCGTCTCTCGCCCCTGCCCCCCCCCTGCACCCCCTCGCCCGCCCCTCCGCCCTCTCGCCGGCTCCCGCCCCTGCCCGTCCCGCTCTTCCCTCCACCCTCTCGCCCGCCCTCTTGCCCCCTCTCGACGCCCTCTCGCCCACCCTCCCGCTCGGCCCCCGTCCTTACCCCTGATTCCGACCTCTCGCCGGCTCGACCCACTTGCCGTTGTCCAACCCAGTGTGCTCCGACTAGAGATTTTTTTCTCATCGCCCCTATTTCACGGCAACGTTAGCGTAGTTGGGCTGTACGTTTTGGTGTAAAAATAGGTCATATTCTATTCAGTTGCTGCCTGATTGAGTTACGTAATAAATATCCATGTTGGTGCACCAAAACTGAAAATATGTTTGGGACGTATTCACTTACCGCCTGTACGTTAAGTACAGACAGTAACGTAGTGTCTGTTAACAAACATTTTTCTCAGTTACAACTGCTCGAATAGCCATATTTATGAGTTCTGCGAGCTTTTTAAAGCGTGTGAAAGCGTTTCGTGTAAAGTAAGTACGTTCCCACCAGGTTTTACTGTAAATATTTCACATTTAACATGAATCAGAGCTTTGTTATCCACGTGTCTCTACGTGTAACTAAGTCGTTCTCGTAGATTCCTGCCAGCCTAGATTTTTGGGACGAGTATCACCGGGCTTCCGCATCGTAAGTATGGAACGTATCTTCGTTGGTCTCTCCTATTTCGTGTTTCTCATTTTCGCAAGCTATTCTCAGTTCATTCTTTCACCAGCCACGTGTTATTCCGGTGGCCTTACCTTTTGTGCAGCGTGTTCGCCAGTTCGCCGCTACGCCCTCGTGCGCGAATTCCCTCCCGCCGCCGCCGCCGCTCTCCGCGCCACGCCGCACCGCCCCCCCCCCTCCGCCGCCGCTGGACCCCCGGCGCGTCGCGGCAGACAGGGCCCGTCGGATCAATGAGCGGGATGAAGCTGCCGCCCCCGCCGCCCTCTCCACCGTCCTCTTCACCGCCGCCCTCGCCGCCACGCTGCCACCGCCCCGCGCCGCGCCGCTCCGCGCAGCGATGGTCCAGCGGGCGGCGCACCGCGGTAGCAGCGGCGGCGGCGGCAGCAGCAGCCTCCCGGAGCGCCGCCGCTCCTGTCATCTGTTGTTGACGCCACGAACTAGCGGGAGCGCGCGGCGGCGGACGGTGCTGCCTCGGGCGGGACCCGCCGCAACTCGCGGGAGCGCCTGGCAGCGGCGTGGGGTGGGTGGGTGCGGGTGAGGGGCGGAGGCGGCGCTCTCCTTCCTGCACTTCACGCCCCCTTCGCCTGCTTGCCTCGCGCCTCCCCGGTGCTCCATCGCCGCTATCCGCGGTGGAGGCGAGAAGGCTTGCTGCGGGGAGCATATGAGCTGACGCAAAAAAGTGTTACCATATTGTAGGATTCCACATGATTTTCATTATTTTGTATTCATTATTGATCAAACATCAATAGTACATTGTTTTCAGAAACTGAAAAAATCGAGAATTTCTGCGGAAAGATTCTGAACACCAAAGTTTTCCAGTAACAACGAATTGCTGCTTTCACATTTCTTTCTGTTTTTAGTCTGAATTGAAGTAAAATGTAGATGCCCGATTGATTTCAGCTATATCAATGAATTTGGTTTGAAAAAAAATATTTGTTATATTAACTTTTCATTAGTGTGTAAAAGACAGGCAGTAGATAACGTATTGAAACACCTACAATACTTTATTGTATCTTAAGAGTACACATCTTTAGTGTATGTACCTCACTACTGGTGTGTCTTTATCTGTCTACCTCTGAATATCTGTCTGTCTGTCCGTCCATCTGTGAGCAATGTTAACGGGTAAAACATAAACAGAATTTTAGCCAAAACATAATCATGAATACACCTGCCTACTCTTTCCGCCCCTTGAATTTGAAACGCATTTTTTTTTTTCGGGAATACTTTACATTAGAGAATACAGATAATTTCTTCTTAATAAAATTTCTTCTTCAAAAATAATCTTTAAATAATTTTATAAACTTTTTTGAATAGTGAGAAAAATTAATAGTGTGTGTATTTCTGTGCAAAATAAAGGCAATTTTGAAAACAAGATTTTCTCAATAACATTTTCATGTTGTTTTTGTTTTTTTTTATATATTTATCTCTCTCATAGTGAGAAATCCACGTATTAACGTGACGTAGTTCCGATATTCGTTGAAATCTCTGACTTTTTGAAAACTGCAAAAGTTAGAAATAATCCGAGAAAGTATGTTATGTTGTACCATCACTAGTGTTTCTTATTACTCTGTGTGCATGAAGACGATGACGAGCAGGAGGAGGAGGAGAAATAGCATAGCCGGAGGTGGCGTTGGCAGTAAAAGGGGTGGCGGTGGCGTTTCTTCCCACGGGGTGTAATTGGTTGCCGTCTGCACAGTGGGCTTTTTTACACTTTCGTCGCCGCCACCGCCGCAGCTGGCGAGCGAGTTCGCGTATTTACAGACATAACCCCGGCGGTGGCGGTGGCGGTGGCGGCGGCGGTGGCGCGCGGGCGCTCGCTCGGTCGCGCGTGGCCAACACGGCTCGTAAACGCGGCCGTTAAAGGTGTTTACGAGCGGCGGCATCGAGGCCTTATGAATGGAAGCCTACGAGCGGCTCCCGCACAGTGCCACGCGCCCCGCCCCCTAGGCCCGCTCCTGCCCCTTCCCATCCCCCACTCCCACCCACCACTGCGTCACCAATGCCTCCGCTCTTCCATCCCTGCCCTCGCCAGGCACTGCTGCCTTCCTTACTCCCTTCCTTTGCCGCCACCTCCGCCCCCTCCAAGACCCCCCCCCCCCCCCCCCTTCATCTCAGACACTTTACAGACATTCTCCCCTGCCACTCTTCCTCCTCCTTCTCCATCACCACCACCACCACCATCACCGCTACCGCCACCACCACCTCCATCGCCGCCTCCGCTCCCGCCCTGCCGCCAACGCATCTGCCGTAAAGCGCACCGCAAACAATGTGCTTGCCCAACGGAGTGTGTTGATTGTCTTCGGCTGTTGTGTTTTAGTAGGTCCTGCGATGGAAAGGTTGTTTATCTAATGCTCTTGTCCGCGCCGTAATAATGCGAGTGAGATGTCGTGAATGGTAACAGCCGGAGAGAGGAAGGGTGAAAAGGGAAATAATGGAGACGTAAAAGAGTTTTCACTGGGGTGTTTTCAGCTCAGGTTTGGCGTTATTTAAAACGTTATTTATTAAATATTTCGATATAACGATCCGAAACGTCAAATGTTGCTCTTTATAAGTATTTTTATTGTAGTTTTCAGAAGCTTCTAAGATTTTCAGATTCTCATTGATGTATTTATTTTAAAAGGATTTTCAAGGAATTTATTAAGTATTTATAGAAATCCAAAACTAGAATTTTTCGCCGTGTTTTTAATGGAAGCTACTCGAAAATATTATTGAAAATATGCTTGCGTATTTTGCTTTTGGTATTTCATAATTATGTTGTTCCAGGAATAATTTTGCCCTTTTTTCCAATGCTGACATATAAAACTAAATATAATTATTCCCTTAATTATTTTATTACTTTAAAAGCGAGAGTGTCTTCCGATACTAGTCAGTTCATTCATGTATTATTGCTGTAGAGTAAGTAGTAGTGATTGGACAACCTAATACGAAAATAGTTTATTTAACACAGTTTTAAAGACGTTTTGAAAAAGCAGATGTTTCGATCAGAATTACTCATTCAACATCCACTTACATAAAGGAATATCAGATTTCCAGAAATAACATCGCTATTTAGAAAATAATAAATATTTGGTATTAGGATGTTTATTCTCTTTGGTCTTTGTACTACTTAGATGTAGACATTTCAAAATATAATTACATTTCTACTATTACCCAACAATAATTGCTACTATTTTTCTGATTAGTTATGTTAATTAATCACATTACTATTTACGATTATTTTACATTGAAGGCAATTCGATCATTCGCTTCCTCCCTTGGAAGTCTAGAAGGAAGCGAAGTGTCTAGAAGGAAAGAGTCTGAAGACACAGTTTACTTTAATCCTTCTCTACTTCCATGTTCTATCTTTTTTTTTCTTTTTTACTATCATAATCAATAGTGAACGTACATAATCCTTTAACAGAATTTTAATTTTCATCTCTTGCTGTTATTAACATTTAATGAGTAAAAGTGTTTGTCCACTGCCTGCTGTTCTGAATTCCTTCGGCCTGTCTACCTCCGCTCCTATTTTATCTATTTCCTCTTGAAGGACGGTTTAAATTTGTCATGTTGCCTCTTACAATATGTGAATGTTATTAGTAACAGGTATTAGTAACAGTTACATTATATTATTTATACCGCAATTTCTGTCCAAATTAACACATCTCATTACATCACATCAGATGAAAGAATAATTCAGTAAGTCAATGCAAAAACATCCTGATAAAAGAATATTCGCAAGAAGGCCAACTATTATTCACATATTGTAAGAGGTAACACAACTAAGGGCGAGAAACTATGTGTTATTTTAGCACCACTAGTTATGTTGGCTGAGCACGTAATCTCATCTTCATTACTTCGAACCGATCTGTCTTTTAGTAAGGATAACCTCCGCAATTCCTCACTATGAGAGTGGATCGTATCTAATTTGCAAACTCGGTTTTCTTTTTTAAATGTTTTCATGTTGTTAAATACTGCGCGCACAAGAGCACATATTTAATATAACTCCTACAACAGTTCAACTTGTCTTCCGGAAAACTATACTTTATATATGACGAAGACACGTCAACAAAATGAGTTAGCGGCTGACCACATTCTAGGAAAGGTTGCTCCAGAACTTACTATATAGCTCAAAGAGCTTATGAAGCCCAACGCATTTCATAAATTTTTAATATAGTTTATACTTATTCTATTGAATCTATTTGTATTAATTTAACAGAGGCCTATAGTAGAGTTCCAGCCTTGATACTTATCTTAATGTATCTTTGTATGGAAGAATAGTAATATAATAATAATAATAATAATAATAATAATAATAATAACAACAACAACAACAATGTATTATATATTTGGCGTTATTGGGTCGGTAGTCCGACTTCACCGGCCAGCTACCAGTGTTCCCAATGCCTGGGCCTAGTTAAATTCCCACGCTTCGGGGGTAAGAGCGACATGAGGCGAACATGACGTATTCTCTTCACCGTAACTAGCGAGATCCGCTTTCTTGAGCTTTTCTTCGTAATGCAGCTGCAGAAACTGGGACGATTTTAAAGGAAATATACAATTCTGGTTTTGCCTCGACCGGGAATCGAACCCGCGACCACATAGAAATATCTGTGTGACTCCTGAAACATGTACCAGAAAGCTTTGAAAAAATAAATAATAATAATAATAATAATAATAATAATAAAAATAATAATAAATAAAAAGTGCATGTGTGCAGAAGTTTGTGTAAGACACCTTTAGCGGGGCCCGGATTTTGTCTCGGTGGCTCAGACGCTTGATTGATTGATATTTTCGTGTTTCCTGCGCGTCAACTGCTCTGGTCATTAGTCGTGAAGTGCATGTTTTTTTTCTTTCTCGAGAGATGGCGGTGATCTTCCCCCACTGGATGGCGAGATCCGGCGCCGACCTACCGTCGGCTACTGGGGGTTTCCCCCTAAGCAGGACTCTCCCACCAGCGAGGCACCGCCCCAGCCGGGACAATCTCTAAGCTCCCGACCGGTCTCCCGGAATATGTGGTAGTGTACTGCATGTTAGTGTAAGTGTGTGTGTAAAGGGGAGAGGTTAGGATAAGGAAGAGGAAGAAAAGATCGCGCGCGGTCCGTGGCCCGTTTGGTAGGGTACTACTCCGGCATTCGCCTGGTGTTGATCGGAGAAACCACGGAAAACTACCGATCGGAGCAGCCGGCCGCTAGAATTCTCCTCCAGGCAGCGACTGAAGGCCCAATGGCCCAGACGCGCACACGCTGGCGCGCGCGTTCAGTCTGCTCTCCGCCTCCGCAGCGGCCGCGTGTGGCTGGCGGGTGGCGGGTGGCTGTGGCGGTCTGCGCCGGCGGCGACTGTGGGCGCGGTGGGGACAACCCCCCAGCAGCGGCGCGTAGAGGTTCACACGTCTGCCGCCCGAGGGCTCTGCCTGCCCCGCGGCGCCCACACGTAGCGCCGGGCGGGCGGGCTCGGAGACGCGCTGGCGAATCGGTGCGGGGAATGCGGGAGCTTGAGTGAACGTTAAATCCAAATGAGGTTGATATTAATAAGACTCCGAGCTGGATTGTTGAAGAACAGCCTTTGACAATTTTGTTTTCGTTTTTAGTGCAATATGTTCGTTTAATTATCATAAAAACACCACATATTTTTTTACGTTCTCGTGCACATGGGTCTGAAATGTCGACATTGCAATAGTCAATCGTATTTTGCTTGGGGAAAATCCTGTCTCTTTTTGTTGACGTTAACGTTCTTCATTTTATAGTATAGTTTAAAATTATTTTTGTACGTTTTCGTGTACGAGTATACTTATCACTCGACCGAAATGTTCGTCCGACGCGCACCCAATGTTAGGGATTTCTTAAGCAACTTTCTTACTGTAATCGCCACATGAGAGTTTTGGCCCTGGAAATCATTTGCCATATGCAACGCTAGCTTGGAGAAGGAGCTACAGCGTCAAGGGGGACAAATCTCGAAAGCTGGACAATGGCATTTCGCTAAGTGTACACACTGTGTCGGATCATCAAAAGACTTCCTTACTAAGGATACTAATCCAAAGGGCGTATCCTCTCCGAAGCAGATTGTTGACTTTAGCAATCAGTGAGCGCAACGATGTTTGCCCAGCGGCAGCGGTCAGAGGGGCGGATCGCGAAGCCAAGACAATGTTTCAGGAACCGAGCGTACGAACATTGGATATTGTTACGTGTACACATTCCTGGAAAAGTGAAAACATTTTCTTAGTGCCACCCCACGGGGCGTCTCGGCCGCCGCAGTGGATCAGACTGTTTGCTGTAGCAATCGGTGAGCGCGAGGCTGCTTGCAGCGCGTGGGGCAGGTCACAGAGGCCGCCTTCCGCGGCGGCCGGGCGCGTGCCGGGGCTGGGGGCGGCGCGGCCTGCTGCCTGCCCGACTGCCTGCCGGCGGACGTGATTTATGTGTGTGCGCGGGCGGGGGCGGCGGCATCAAAGATTGAGGCGATCCTTCAAACATATCCATTGATGGCCGACATCGGAAGTAAACATATTGGCGATTCCGCCCGTAATGTCCCGCCCCGGCGCTGCCTTTGTGGCAGTCCTCGCGCTGCCGCCGCCGGTGGAGTGGGAACCGGCGGGCGGATGGATCAGGGCGGCCCGGGAGAGGAATAGTGACGAATAGAGGAGGCGCTGGGAGGACGAAGAATGGAGTAGGAATGTTGGACGGGTGAGGTGAAAGCGATCTAGATCGGTGCGCGGACTGCGACTAGAGCGCGACTAGCGGGACGCGCTAGGGAAAGATGTCAAAATACTCGGAGGACTCGGTGTTGTTCAAATGTAGTCCGAGTATGCGTGATTGTATAGGAACGGTCAAGATAGAACTAGGAAGAAATAAAAAATAAATTGGATTTCGAAGATTGGTGTTAGCACAACGTCTAGAATATGATAGATAAATAGGATGAGCATAATGGTTGTAAGGAAATGCGTAAATATAAGAAGGGAGGAGAACAGGAAAAAGAGAAATAAGAAGAGATAACATAGTATGTGCAGTTTATAAAAAAATTAGAATAGCAGGCAGTGGAATGAGGTTTTCTATTGACGTTAGTGATGAGAAACTAGAAAAGACTGAAGAATGAAGAACCTATAAAAGCAAGACAATACAAAGGAGAAAGTAAAGCGAATAGACCGAAGGAAACTGACAAACGAAGAGAGAACGACTACCGAAAACTGGGCCGGTAATGTTTGAAAAAGAGCGACAAAAGTGCGAGCATTGACAATAGAAATGGTGAAAGGTCGAGCTCGCACAGAGAGGCTAAGGGAAATGCGAGAAAGTGGGCAACGGAGAAGGTCAAGGGTACACGAAGACCGGGGGATCCAGATTGAGGAATGAGGAGGGTTGCGAAGGGCGAGGATAGGACGGGATCGGCCACTGAGAGACGGATTGCAGCGAAACAAAGCGGCGACGTCGATGACGGATGGGCCCACTGGGGCAAGGGCTGGGGCTGGGGCCGGGCCCGCTGGCGCCGCCGAGATTCGATCCCGAGGCTCGGGAAAGGAGGGCGGCGAGGCGGACTGATTGTTTGCGTGACGAGCCGACCTCGTGCGCCGCCGAAGGACTGTTATTTCGCCATTTGTCTTCTCTGATTTCTTTTCCATGGGCTTGCTTCTTACTGCGCCGACGCGCTCAGAAGTTAGGAGACTCATAGAGCATTCATGTTATCGTTACGCCATTGATATTTATTTCCTTGTAAAACATGTACCCTCAAGGATGATTTATTTATTTATTTCGTTTGTGAAGCATTGTGCAAGACGCTAGAATTGACGTGTAAAAATGCTAAATACAAATATTGGTATTTCTAACAGAAAAATACGAACATCTTTTATCACCTGTGTTTATAAGCTCGCAGAATGATCTGAATTTACGAGCTGAGTGTGTTCATCTAAAACCAACAGCTCGGGGGCAAAAATTAAGTGAGTCTTTAGAATATGTATTAATGAAAACTGAACATTCCCTTGCATTATATTAATACTATCAATAAAAATAAAAAAAACATTCATAATTGCGAAAATTCAATGTATACTTTGCAGTTTCAATTTATTATTTTTTAAAAAACAGTGCTGCAGCAGTCTCACACGCGTGTTGTTTCATCCAGTCTGTATGAAAACTCATTATTACTTGACCGAGAGCGTAGCTCAGTGCATCAACTGATGTCACTGCAGCGCCTCTGTCCGGGAGGTCCTAGGTTCGAGACCTGACGGCGGCAGGATTTTCGACACTTGCTTTTTAGCTAGGTCGAATTCAGTCGCTGTTTGGAGGAGAATTCTAGCGGCCGGCTGCTCTGATCGGTACTTCTCCGTGGTTTCTCCGATCAACACCAGGCGAATGCCGGAGCAGTACCCTACCAAACGGGCAACGGACCGCGCGCGATCTGTCCTTCCCATTCCTTGTCCTATCCTCTCCCCCTTACACACACACTTACACTCACATGCACTACACTACCACATATTCTGGGAGGCAGGTCGGGAACTTACAGCTTGTCCCGGCTGGGGCGGTGCCCCGCTGGTGGGAGAGTCCTGGTTAGGGGGAAACCCCACTAGCCGACGGTAGTTCGGCGCCGGATCTCGCCATCCAGCGGGGGAAGATCACCGCCATCTCCCGAGAAAAACACATGCACTGCACTTACGGGACTAATGACCAAAGCAGTTGACGTGCCCGAAAACACGAAAAAATCAAATGAAATCAAATTTCCTCCCTGCGAGGGTTCCAGGGAAGAAGAGTGACAACAAAAGGAGCACTGCGCTGCGCCGCATCGCGTCGGTGGGAGCGTCGGGCGACGTCGCTTGGCGTCGCGCCCGTCGCTGTCCGATGTCACGCGACGCCTGGCGAGCGGGTGGGCGACGGGCGGGCGTCGCGAGCACCGTATGGCGTTGACGCGCCGGACGCGACCGGCGCGGCGGCGAGGGCCAGGGCCAGGGCGAGGGCGGAGCGGGTGGACGCAGGTGCGGGCACGCGCGTTTAATATGCGCCGTCGGCGTCGGTCGCTCCGATGCGCTCCCCCCCCCCCTGTTATTGCCGGGCGCGCTTCGAGGCGCTGTGGCGGCGCGGGGGGGGGGGTGGGCCGGGCGAAGCGGAGGCTACTTGCGGCGTCGTGAAGGTGATGCTTCCGACGAGGTCGCTTGTGGAGGTGATTGTCATGAGAAACCAAAAGATGGTTTTTATATGATTGAATTATTAATGTATTGATCTTTCAGCTTTTTGGCTGGTTGAGCCCACCTAAGCCCTTACCGGGGAGTTAGTGGATAATGATATGGAATATATTTGATACTTGGGATACAGTCCCTGGCCACATTATTAAGCCATCTCCAATAAAAGATGTAGAATATTCAGTAAGATTTTAGTTTCCATATTTCTGGTTAAATTCATTGTTATTTAAGAATTGGAATGCAAAACTCACTTATTCTTGGCGAATAATACGTAATTCGAATAGTTTACAAGTTCTAAGACCACTAATAATGCAACAAATAACATTATATACCTATTCCCTGAAAAAGTTTTGTTTATTGTTATCATTTAGCTGAGTGTGAGCCTGTCAGCGGTGAGTGAAGTCGGTTTTGGTGGAATTAATAAGTGATTTAGTTCATTCGTGCAGTTTCTTTCAAGAGTAAGTTTACGCAGTTCCGTCAGGACAAAATGTTCAGAAAATATACTTAATATTGTCATGAGCGAGCTCAAAGACCCCACAGATGAACAAAAAGCTGAAATAACTCATCTTTTAACAAAAGAGAACAACAATAGAAGTAAAACATCCTGGAAATGCAAAGTTTCACGTCAGTCAATCCGAAGAATAAAGGAGAGGATAAAGAAGAGTTAGAAAATTATTATACAAAAGAAGATATTAAAGTGATTTTTTAAATAATCTCAGAGTGGTTTAATATTGTGGCCAGGGACTGTATGCGCCTTCCACAAGCACAACCTCAACATTTAGAGGAAGAGACAAGGACCAAGTACGATAAGAATTTCATTTGGCGTGAATGGATAAAAGCATTTTCGATTTGGTACGAAACACGTAGGCACCCTGTCAGTGCAAAAAGCTAAACGACAGTGCGATGAATAAGCACGAAAAATAATGTGGACCATTTAATATAACACTGGTTGGAAATGACGGTTTCTTTCTATGCATAACGTCTTTATTTTTGCGGCCTTAATGTAGCTATAGTAACGGGGACCTAAATTGCTACGTGTATGGAAGTGATAGCAAAATTTTCTGACTTTTGTGCGCAGAAATCGATTGGTACTGTGGGCAATTTATTGAGTTCATACAGTATGTTTTGACAAAGAAGTGATGTTACCTGAAGCGTGATCCTGGAAGAAAAACCTGAGTTAAAATCACGACTTCAAAAGATTCCAACAATTGGACCACTTGACAATACAGGGGAAGTTGTTCGTGGACTCGACCTCCCATCTTCGCAGTAGATAGTAGATCGATGAGTTTAACATTATAGTGAAATAAAGTGTGCGCGGAGGAAGCAAGTCGGTGGAGGGAGGAAACCCGGAAAGCTTACGGAGCTGGTTGGACCGCGAAAGCGAAGCCGCCAACCGGTGCGTCGACTGCGGCGGCGACATCTGACGGCGTATTGTGACACTGCGCCCTTCCTTCCCGGAGCCGCGCGCTCTGCTCCGCCCCGCCCCGCCCCGCCCCGTCGCGCCACGCCACCCGCCGCCCTACCCCCTTTGGGGGAAGACAATATCCCGGAGGGAGCGGAGGGGATGGGGTGGGGGTGGAGGGAGGGAGGGAGGGCGCTTGCGCGGGCGGGGGATGCTTCCTCCTGCCCGGATTAAGGCATCGGAGCGAAAAATTCCGAGGCAGACGAGAAGGCGGAGAAGATATTCTGTAAAACTCCGGGAGAATCTTCAGCAGTTGGCTGCACTGTCGCTCGGAATTGAACTCTCGCTTCCTTCGGAGGTCTGCCCCCTCCCTCCCTCACCTTCTGCCTCGCCTCCGCCCTTTTTCTCGTTATCCTTCGTCTGTGATGTTTAACTCCTATAGTCTCTGAGAAAATTGAATAGAATTCAAGAAGGTGACGGTTGTGTGTGGGTGTATAGCTTTAGTCCGGGAGAAGTAAGTAAGAATCTGCGGGCGCGGGTGAAGGAGAAGGCTGCTCAAGGAAGACGGGATGTGAGAGGCTAAGAGGAGTGAAAAGGCGATGTGGGGTACAAAACAGGAAACGGAGAGGAGACAGAGGCGCGGAGAATTGAAGATTTTGAAAATTAGACGCCATCTCGAGGGCGCTCGGAGTTAAGACGGAGCGAGCCGCCATTGAGTCGCGGGGAAGACGAGGGTAGAAGACGAGGCCGGGGTGACATCGGCAACAACAAAAGACAGACGCGGCGCGTGCAAATTATTGAGTCCGCCTGCCTTCTTCCCCTGCCCTTTCTCCTTTCCCTCGCAGCCTTTCAGGTGTCACAGAGGATCGTGAAGACCGGACCGGGCGAAGATAGCCTGTCCGAAAGCAACTTGTTTTTTCACGGACCCTTTGTACTCTTATTAAAGGTTGTAATGTCATCCTTCTTTATTGACTTGAGATTAGAGCTTCGTTCACATTTTGATTTTTTTTCGTGCCGTCCAAAGAACTTGAAAGAATCCTCCCATTCACTAGTTGTTTTCAAGTGGACTCTTCCTCGTCGGAATGTCTTTTGCAGTTAGTTTTATTTAGCAGAGCCTGTTGCATGCTAGGTCCTGCAGCAGGTTTTTTTATTTAGTTCCTGACATTTGCACGAGTATTTTTAATTAACTAACTCGTTCGTGGTAATAATATTGACTGGACGTTATCAAAGGCAATATTGAATTTCCTTCCTAATTACGTAACGCACACACTACGAGGAGTTACGACAGCATATAATGCCACATAATTGTCGCAACTAGGGAACACGAGCGCGATAGAACGATTACTGAAACGTCGTGATGTCGTGAGGACATGATGGGAGGGAGTGAGTATCGGGAGAAAGATGAACTCGGTGTTGGTTGTACACAAATGGTTTATTGTACGTTCCTATGCAAGTACGTTTACCCAACAGAGGCTACGCAGCCCAGCACTCAGTCGGTCGTTGCCATGAGGAGGGTGGGGGAAGGGTGGCAGGTAGCGGCGGCAAATCCAGCGGCCTCAAGGCGGCGGCGGCGTATGCTACGGAGAAGGCTGCGGCCACAAGGTGACGGCGTAGGCGGCGGCGAGGCAGATGGCTGGTGATGGGTCGCTCGGTTCGGCACGGCGTCGATTCCCGACTCGGTCAAACCCGAAGGCAACCGTAGAGCGGGACGCCGGCGATCACTACCGCACTCACGAAGAGCGGGAAACGAGCGACCGCTGGCGATGGGTCGCTCGGTTCGGCAGGGCGTCGATTCCCGACTCGGTCAAACCCGAAGGCAACCGTAGGGCGGGACGCCGGCGATCACTACCGCACTCACGAAGAGCGGAAACGAGCGACCACTTCTTAGGCCGGGCCGGTCTTATATACCGCCGGCCAGTCCATCCCCGGCGTCAGCGGGGTGGCGTTGCCTTGTTGGTGGGCACCTACAGGGTACGGGGTGGCGAGCGGTCGGCCTGGACATCTGGTCGCCAGACCAGCGCGTCGAGCGGAGGGCGGGCGGTGAAGGCGCAAGCTGGCGTCGCCTCACCACATCACCCCGCCCGTAAACAGCCGCAGGGGTCATTTGGAAACGCGACTGAGTACCGTGCTGCATTATATACAAATACTATACTACTACACAGTACAACACAAATACAAATACACAATACAACACAATACTACTACAATACAACACAAATACACATACTATACTACTACACATACAACACAAATACACATACTATACCTACACAATACAACACAAATACACATACTATACTACTACACAATACAACACAAATACACACTATACAAATTCTATACAAATACTATAATAACGCATATTAGATATTTACAACAAGAGACACAAAACACAATCTACATTAAAAAATGGCATGAGACATAAGACTGGACTTATTTACAGGCTAGTTCAGTTTTCTGTTGTTTTTTTACACGTTGATTCACGGTTCTTCTGGGTCTTTTGCATTTAGCATAGCACATCTCCCATTTTACGTTCACAAACACACGAAACACACACGAACACACATATGTAGGCGGCTTCAGGCAGTGTCCGCAGCTTAGATGTGTGTGGCGGCTGTCGGGCGCCGTCCGCCCTTTCACACACCCGTGCCTCCAGGTGGGGCGCAGGTTGGTTCGTGCGTCGACGGCGCACGGGATCTCGCCCGCCTGCGCTTCCTGCCGCCCGTCATCAGTGCTCGCATTTCCGCAAGCAGTGCCGACGTGGGAGCCGAGGCGCTGGCGAAGCTGCGAGGCGCCATGGTAGCGACGTTGTGGCTGCGCTCTGCGGTAGAGTTTCTTCCCCGCCTCACCGCCGATGCGCGCGAAGGCGGCCGGCGCGCCGTCTCCGCCTCTGGCGCAGCCGGGGGCGGCCGCCGTTCTTCTTGTGAAGCGCCGCTGACTCCGGCTTGGCGGTGTCGGATCGAGTCCAGCCTCTCCCGTCCGGTAGGGCCCAGGGCTCTCAGGTTCAGTACTTGCCTGGGGCCAGCTGGTCGTGCCTTCCTAGGGTCCCGGACGTAGGACTGAAGGAGCTAAGCTCCGTCACCTGCCGCGGCTTCTGCTGTGGTGGACACCTTGGGTCCCGAGGGACCTGACTAAATCCCACCGGGACGAGCTCACGTCCTGGTGTGGGCAGCACTGCCAACTTGCATCTCCGTCTCGTGCCAGTCGTATGCCTCGTGCTCACTCCTGATGACGGGGGACAGGGAGGTCTGGCCCGGTGGTGGCCAGTCCGCGCCGTTGTCAGTGAAGAGGCTCCTTCCCGGCGTGGGCGGGCAACGCCATGCCGCTTCCCATGGTAGAGGGGAGGAAGCTATGGGGTCCTCTGCTTCCAGGAGGTCCCTCCACGGGCTGCCGAAGATAGTAGCTAGTCTGCGGCCGAGTCGGGATTCGCGTTCCATTGCGGCAACTGCACGTGCTGCACTTTGCGTCCCGGCAGCGGGCGTAAGTTGTAGGGAGCTCGACTGGTGGCTGGCGCTGAACCGGGCGTACGACTGACGTCGCCTGAGAGCGGCTGCCGCGGGTGCTGACGCCGCACGTTTAGGGGTGGAAGGTGTGGCGGCGGTACTTCTTCCGCGGCAGGGAAGGCCCAGTTGCTGGCGTCGGAACCGGCGAGGGGGAAGGGATTAAGGAGTGGCCGGCAGTGGCGGCCGGGGCGGCTTCCATGGTTGGGGGTGGCGGTGGTGGCCTGTTCTCTGAGTAACTGGTGACTGGGTTTCCGCTGTTGGGGCCCGTAACGCTAGGCTCAGTTACAATACGAGGTGGTTGGATTTCTGGTTCGGGTGGCAAAGGCAAGAGATTCCGATGGTGTGCGGTCAGAATCTTTCCGTTTGATAGGGCTTGAATATCGAACGAGACTGGGCTCCTTACCTTCAAAACTTGATAGGGGCCTATCCAGCGGGGCGCTAATTTTTTGTTTTGCCCCGGCTGGAAGGACAGATTACGCAGCAGCACGAGTTGCCCGACTTCTATGGGGGGTAGCGTTAAATTCTTGTTGTACATCTCGTGATCTCTAGTGACATTGGCAGCATTGAATTCTGCTGCCTGAGCATGGGCGATCTGTAGTCGCCGTTGCAAAACATAATGATACGGAGGGCTCTCAGCATAAGAAGGTGCTAAGGGGCTCAGCACATCGATCCCAGTCCGTATGATCCTGAGTGACGTAATGGATATCACAAGAAGGTGCAAAGGACTGGTGGGCTCTCTCAAGTCGCCCGTTCGCTGAAGGATTGATGGCGATGTGAAGATGGCCTGTATTTTCAGAGTGCGCACACCTTTTCCATAAGCTGAGACGTGAAGTTGGCACCCGGTCGGTCAGTAGATATTTAGGTACGCCATGCCGACATATACTATTTTCCACGCAAGCGCGTGCAACTGTTTCGGCAGATTGATCAGGGATTGCGACGGCCTCGGGATACCGAGAAAAATGATCTTGGCAAGTCAGAATGTACGCGTTTCCCTGGCGGGACCTCCTTAAGGGCCTACTATATCAGTGCTACCTTCTCGAAAGGTAGGTGGATTCCGTGACAGGTTGCAGCGGAATGGGGTTCTTAACTGCCTTCCGTTTTTTGCAGGTGAGGCAGTCCTCCACATACCCTTGAGTGTCGCGGTACATACCTGGCCAATAGAAGTGTCTCTTTACCAAATCGTAAGTTTTGGCCAATCCCATATGACCGGCCAGAGGGCTATCGTGACTACGTTGCAAAATGTGCTTAATCATGGATGCGGAGCGCACATGACATACTCTACTTCTGGGTGTCGGCTAATAATTTTATAGAGCACCTCTCTTCATCGAGGAAATAATCTGGGTCGTTTCGCAAGCTCGAGTGAGAAGGGTGCTAGATTTCCGCATAATTTCTGCTCTGCAGCTATCCTTCTCTTATCCCAGACCGGCTCGTACTCTAAAAGAGGGCTGACGACTGAAACTACCGGAATTCTAGAGAGCGTCCGCATGGGCACTTGCCTTTCCAGGCACGTGACGGACAGTAAACGAATACTCGGATATCTCCATTATCCAGCGCGCTAATCTCGGTTTTGGTTCCGAAAGAGACAGAAGCCATCAGGTGGCTTGTGATCCGTACATAAAGTGAAGTGTCTCCTAGAGGTGACCCGAAATTTCTTTATCATAGACACGGCTGCGAGACACTCCAGTTCCGTTGCCGAATACGACCGCTGGTCCTTGTTCAACTGTTTACTGGCGCAAGCAACCATGTGCTCGCCGTCCTCGAACTCTTGCGACAAAACACCACCAATGGAGTTGGGGGAGGCATCCGTCGTCAGAACGAACGGTCTACTAAAATCGGGAATCTGCACTGGATATTCTATTAAGCAATTACGTAACGTTTCAAAGGCTCTCTGCTGAGCCTCTTTCCATGAATATTCACAGTCCTTCGTGGTAAGGATAGTTAAGTTTGATGCAACCTCAGCAAAATCCTTTATGAATTTCCTATAGTACCCTACCAGTCCGAGAAAGGATTGAGTTGTTTCACATTCGATGGAACAGGAATGATTTAATGACCTCTATTTTTCTCCGTCAGGTTCCAATCCCTTTCAGAAATGACATGCCGAAAACTTGTTTTCTTTTGGAAGAATTTACATTTTTCGGTTTTAACTTCAGTGATGCTTGTCTTAACCGCTCGAATATCTCTTTCAGACCCAGAATGTGTCCCGTCACAGTTTTGTCGTAGCGCAGGATATCATCCAAATGAACGATGCAGCCCTTATTTATTAACCCATCCATTACCTTGGTCATCAACCTCATAAATAGGGCGGGGGCGTTAACTAGCCCAAATCCCATGCGATTACATTCATAATGGCCATTCGGGGTGCTGAAGGCGGTAAACTCCCGGCTTTTCTCGTCGACTTCCACCTGCCAGTAGCCTTGGCACAGATCGAGCGACGAGAAGTACCTCGCGCTGCCTAATTGATCAAACGTTTCATCTATGTGGGGTAGGGGGAAGACTTCCTTTTTAGTCACGCTATTTGAGTGCCCTGTAGTCGATGCACGGTCTGTACTGCGCAGGTTCTCCTTCCGGCGTTTTCTTTTTTACTAGAATAATCGGTGCCGACCAGGGACTAGTGGAGGGAGAAATTATGCCCTGCTGTAACATCTCACTTATGGCGTTCTCTAAGATTTCTCGGTGCGCGTGCGGTACCCGATAGGGGGCCTTTTTAATGGGCGGTGTATCTCCTACCTCGATTGTATGTTTCATTAGTGTCGTACAACCTAGCTTTACTTCTTGGTGAACAAATATATCTGAAAAATTAGACAGGAGTTCCTGTAAGGGACCCAGGGCTTCCGCCGGCACGTCCGAAAAATCGAACAGCGAAAGCAGGTCATCGTTCTCCGGAGGTTCGGGCCATAGTTCTACTTCGTCATAATCCACTTGGTAGATATCTGACCGACCTGAAAGGTACGGCTCCTGTGCACCTTACTCTTGCTCTCAATGATGTGTAGATTTTCACCTGAAGTACGGGCGCATGTCTCTGCTAGTATGTTCGCGTCAGTTTCACTCTTATGCAAAACGGAAGCCGCCACTTCGGGCGTACCAGCGCCAATTCCCGCTGTCCCGCCCGCATTAATTTCGCTAGCTCGAAAAATTCCCGCCCGCATTAATCTCGCTAGCTCGAAAAACTTCGGTTTCCTCTTCGGACGTACAAGCGCCGATTCCGCTGTCCGCCGCATTAATCTCGCTAGCTCGAAAACTTCGGTTTCCTCTTCGGACGTACCAGCGCCAATTCCGCTGTCCCGCCCGCTTAATTTCGCTAGCTCGAAAAATTCGGATTCTTTACCGGACGTACGAGCGCCAATTCCCGCTGTCCGCCCGCATTAATCTCGCTAGCTCGAAAAACTTCGGTTTCCTCTTCGGACGTACAAGCGCCGATTCCCGCTGTCCGCCCGCATTAATCTCGCTAGTTAGAAAACTTCGGTTTCCTCTTCGGACGTACAAGCGCCGATTCCGCTGTCCCGCCCGCATTAATCTCGCTAGTTAGAAAAACTTCGGTTTCCTCTTCGGACGTACAAGCGCCGATTCCCGCTGTCCGCCCGCATTAATCTCGCTAGCTCGAAAACTTCGGTTTCCTCTTCGGACGTACAAGCGCCGATTCCCGCTGTCCCGCCGCATTAATCTCGCTAGCTCGAAAACTTCGGTTTCCTCCTCGGACGTACAAGCGCCGATTCCCGCTGTCCGCCCGCATTAATCTCGCTAGCTCGAAAAACTTCCGGTTTCCTCTTCGGACGACTAGCGCCGATTCCCGCTGTCCCGCCCGCATTAATCTCGCTAGCTCGAAAAACTTCGGTTTCCTCTTCGGACGTACAAGCGCCGATTCCCGCTGTCCCGCCCGCATTAATCTCGCTAGTTCGAAAAACTTCGGTTTCCTCTTCGGACGTACAAGCGCCGATTCCCGCTGTCCCGCCCGCATTAATCTCGCTAGTGAAAAACTTCGGTTCCTCTTCGGCGTACGCGCCATTCCCGCTGTCCCGCCCGCAAAAAATTGGTTTCCTCTTCGGACGTACAAGCGCCGATTCCCGCCCCCGCATTAATCTCGCTAGTTCGAAAAACTTCGGTTTCCTCTTCGGACGTACAAGCGCCGATCATCTCGCCTATTTCGCTCTCTGTCAGCGGCCTAGCAGATCAAACAATCCGTGATGCGGCGTCCCGCGTCTACTTCTACTACCTTTGCTATGCTTTGATTTTCACTCGGCTCGTCTGCAAAAGAAATAAGATCACCGCACGTCTGTTTTCTAATTTTCTTCGGTTTTCTCCGAGGAGCGAGAGTCGTCACGTGCCCCTTGCAAACCTGCATTGTATTGTTCCGTAACGAGATACTACTTCCAAACTTCACCATGAAATCTAAGCCAAGTATCCCTGCGTGATTTGTGGTCCCTAAATCCACTATGAGCGTGTCATGCTCGTATGTTACCTGATCAATCAGAAATGGCACACTACACTGACCAAGTATCTGCAGATTGTGCCGGAAGCGCTTTAATTGCCGAACTATAACTTGAAAGGGGAAGTTGACCGAAAGGAAAAATTTTGGAATCGCATAAAGTAACCGCAGCTCCCGTGTCGACCAGGAATTGGTGCTGTCTTCCTAATATTCCTACACTGATTGTCATGCCGTCCACCGGAGTAACGGCTAATACTTCATCCCCGACCTGGTGGTCAGGGTTTATTAGTTTCCGAATTCACATCCCGTTTTTGACAATCTACCGTACAGTGACCGGATTTTTTACATTTACTACACATTATTAATGGGCATTTCCTTACGTGGTGGTCTGCTTGCCCGCAATTAAAACATTTTTGTTTCTTCTCCGGACACACTCGCGAAAAATGGCCTGCTTTCCCACAATGATAGCATACTCTAGCTTCAAATGACTGTCTAGGAGGTGGCAATGTTTGCGCGCGGATCCCAGGTTCCGACCTCGGAGAGGTTGCTGAATGGCATAGAACTCCGAACCTGCACCGAACGGCAAGGTTGATGAGTTAGCTCGGTGCTCCTCCTTTCTATTCTCGTAAGGTGGAAAGCGGAATCCTGCACCGGCACATACGGTGCGGTGGTGTTGCCCGTTGCGTGTACCGTGCGGCGAGTAGGGCGCATAAAAATGATTTTGTGCCGCCGTCTGCGGCATTGTTGCCCACCGTGCGTACCCTTGCGGGGCCGCCTGCTAAGACAGTTCAGTGAACTGACGCTTCGAGTCGCAGACGCAGCTCCTAGCTATTGCTTCTTCTTGGTTTGCAAACGTTACTGCTTCTAACATTGTTTTTGGATTGCGAACTGCCACGAACCGACCTATTTCCTCTCTCAAACCTGCTATAAATTGTGCTAGCAATCTTTCCTCAAACATTGTCTTGGTTGCAGCTGCGTCGAGGTTACTATAGCAGCTACGTAGCTGACGTTCTAGCGACGCGAGCCTGCTGGAGAAGTCGCTAATCGACTCAAGTGCTTTTGACTACAATCATTAAACATTTTCTCTAAGGTGGGCCGTGATAATTTTGGAAGAACCTATCTTTCATATATTTACAGAAATCTGAGTAGGATGCCACTACATATGCATTGTTTTCCGCGAATTCGATGCAATCCCGGCCAGCCGTAAGCGAGCTACACCTAGTGTTACGGCCTCACTCCAATTACTAAAATTACTAACTATTCGGAGACGTTCTAGAAAGGTTTCAATGCGGTACCGTCCTCGCCACTGAACATCGGAACAGACAGATCTGCCCAGCTGATACATTGGCTTGTGCCGGAAAATTTTGTGAAGAGGGTTGCTGTTGCCTTCAATTGTAAATACCGGGATATAAAATCCATGAGATCTGAGCTATGCCCACATTCCCAGGGCAAGGAAACTGCTGATTGCCTCGGTGCGACATGCTGCTGTAATCAATCCCAAGCGAAAAATTTTGAATCCAGATGGTAAGAAAAAAATTAATTTTGGTTGGCGTTACATTACCGAGTTCGCTTTCTCTCGCTTTGCTACAGAATGCTTACTCATGGTGGGTTCGAACCCGTGCTCCCTTTCAGGGCCCAGATTACCATCCACGCTCCCTCCTCTACGGTTGCGATTACAACCCCACCTGACACCAATATGTCGTGAGGACATGATGGGAGGGAGTGAGTATCGGGAGAAAGATGAACTCGGTGTTGGTTGTACACAAATGGTTATTGTACGTTCCTATGCAAGTACGTTTACCAACAGGGCTACGCAGCCCAGCACTCAGTCGGTCGTTGCCATGAGGAGGGTGGGGAAGGGTGGCGGTAGCGGCGGCAAATCCAGCGGCCTCAAGGCGGCGGCGGCGTATGCTACGGAGAGGCTGCGCACAAGGTGACGGCGTAGGCGGCGGCGAAGGCAGATGGGCTGGTGATGGGTCGCTCGGTTCGGCACGGCGTCGATTCCCGACTCGGTCAAGACCGAAGGCAACCGTAGAGCGGGACGCCGGCGATCACTACCGCACTCACGAAGAGGGCGGCGAAGGCAGATAGGCTGGTGATGGGTCGCTCGGTTCGGCACGGCGTCGATTCCCGACTCGGTCAAACCCGAAGGCAACCGTAGAGCGGGACGCCGGCGATCACTACCGCACTCACGAAGAGCGGGAAACGAGCGACCGCTGCCGGGCCCGGTCTTATGGGTACCGCCGGCCAGTCCATCCCCGGCGTCAGCGGGGGTGGCGTTGCCTTTGTTGGTGGGCACCTACAGGGGTACGGGGGGGTGGCGAGCGGTCGGCCTGGACATCTGGTCGCCAGACCAGCGCGGTCCGAGCGGAGGGCGGGCGGTGAAGGGCGCAAGCTGGCGTCGCCTCACCACAGTGACATTCTATACTTGTTTGCTCATTGTGTTTACGTCTATCTCTGACGTTTCCCGCAGTCCGTTCGCAGTTAAAGGTTAATTTTGTGACGTATATACATGACGTTTTCACAACAAACAACGGTTGCAAACCTGTCATTACTGCGAACGAGATAATCTTCCACTGAACGAGTTCAAACGGCAGTCACCGTGCTGCGCGATACGCTATCTTTCCGCGTGTTTTTTATCTATTACTTATTCAGCTCGCAACGTAAAACGTGGCCCCGAGGCGAAGTCGACAGTGAGAAGCCGTATCGCACCCTTGCGGCGGTCGCATATCTGCTTCGCGTGAGCGTGCAGCATTGCGCGCCATATTTACGAGTCATCTACTCGTCGCGACGACAGCGTCAAGACAAGGATTAGGGAAGCGAAGGGGCGCACGCGAAATAAGGCACTCGCAGTGAGTAGGAGAATGCACACGCCAGGAACGACAGTCCGGATGACGTGTTTACGTAAAGCTCGCACGACTTAATCTGGCGGATGCCGTCCTTCCTTCTCCTTTTTTTACGATAATTGCGATATTATGCGCAGGCGTCCCGGGCGACGGGTGCGCTCTCTCTCTCTCTCTCTCTCTCTCTCTCTCTCTGACGCACGCTGCTTTAAGAGTAGGGGTGGGGGTGGGGGGACAAGGCGTAAACGGGCGTCGGACGGCGCGCGGGGACGCGTCGTGTCAACACAGGTTTTACGCGCGAGGCGCTGAGTGTTCGGCGCCCAGCCGCCCCGCGCCCCCGCCCCCGCCTCCGCCTCGCTTGCTTAACAGCCCCGCCCCCTTCGCTCCGCCCTCCTCTTCCGTCGCCCATTGCCCGTCGCCCGCGCCCCGTCTCGCTCCCGCCCGCCATTCTCTCCTCAGGAGCGCGCGCACACGCGGGTAATGCATTCGCTGTCATGTCCCGTAGATGTCTCCCCGCGCGTCCAAATTGCTCCCCAGGCCGCCCCGCCCCCCTCCCGCCGCTTCCGTGCGTCTCCCTCGCCCTCCCCGGTCGCACTTCGCACTGCTTTCCGTACGCCACCGAGCCCTTTTCGCCGTTTGGCCTCTACCTCTTCTCACATGCTTTGGTCCTACCTGCGTCGCTTACCGTCATCTGGCTCTTACCCGATTTTCGCTGCTCGCATTCTTATTCCTTTTTGTACTCTTTTCTTTCTGTCTTACTCTATTTTCATTCCTTTTCGCTGTTAACTCTCTCGCGTCAGTCACTCCTTTCTCCTGTGTGGTTTCTCATTGTCGCCTACTTTGTCTACCCATATCCTTGCATTGATATTCGTTCAATCTTTATTCCCCTTTCATATCGTCGTCCTGGCCACGTCCTTATCGTCTCTAAGTCACCGTGAGAATCTTGCCGTTTCCACATGCCCTATTCAATTGGTTTGTTCCCTCCGTTTTTTGTTTTGTTTTTTTTTGTTGTTTTTTACATAAATTACTACACGCAGTGCCATTTTGTTCTCGCTTTCCATGCTTCGACCGTGACTTTTTAATTTTCTTATCTCTAAATACTTACGTAATTCTTTCTTCATTCCTGTCATTGACATCTTTCTCTTATTTCTGTGACATCTCCCGTCCTGTACAACTCGTTTCGTCACATTTCGTGTCGGTAGCTTTATTAAGCATGTTACGAAGAAGGGTAAGGGTGCTGAAGAAGTGGGAGCCATTCAGAAAGACGCGCCAAGGTGAAGGCTAGGGGAGATGGCAGATGCTGGATTTTGTCAGGGGGCGAGTATGTGATAATTCAGAGTGTTGATGGGGGAGGGAAAGCAACGCTCGGTCTACTTACCGAGAAATGTCCATGTCATCCGCGATAAAGCCTTGGTTGCCGATTTCGTGCTCCGCATCAGACCCTATGGGCTCTCGAGGGCTGCGAGAACCCTCCGTCCGTGTTATCAGCGAGAGGGCATTGCGCTCGGACGAGTCGACTCGCAGGCATGTCTGTCCGCAGTTGAAGTCGCTTCGACGTACGCTTCGCTGTCGCTGTGGAGCTTATCTTTCGGGTGCGACTTGCTGTGTCTCCGGAGCACGAAGTTGGCGTCGGCGCTGGTATGTCACGGAGTGCCATAGTATTACGCACTATTTTGGAGCTTATGTAACATGAGATGTAGTTGTATCTAACGTTTTTCCTTCTGTTTATTTATTTCGGATTTTAATATGTGGCAGAGAAGCTTTAATATGAAATGTCATTAGGACTTTTCGTATTTCATATTTTGTGCCACAACAAAACAACAGTAGACAGCTCGAACGAGTAATTTGAAGTTTTGTCTCTGTAACGTTGCTGTAATGACATGACTGTTTCATTGAATTAAAACTCAAAAGTATTAAATAGCATAAAATTCTTATTTTACACAAGGTACGAATTCATTGGCTTTTGTAATTTATCAGAGGTGTCTTCATGGTGTCGCTAATTTTTGGAAGTTTTTCCCTTTTATTGAATTTTAAATGTTATTTTGCATCTACGTTATCTAAGTTTTATTTTTCAATTATTAAATCAAAATTTTCTACTGACCATTTGCACACATTTAATAGAATTATGTATCTTAATTACAGTCAATGTCTTCAATATAACGTTTCTGTAACGTCGTACTGTAAATGTTTTTTACTGCAAAGAGAAGTTCCATAATGAAATAAATAATAATATACATATCAAATTACAAATCATATTGAAGAGATTGATTGTCTATAATTAAGATATATAATTGAATTAAATTTTTCAATGACATTTCCAAATCCTGGAACAGAGTTTATTGGTTGGCTAAAATCAATGCTCAGAGATAATTACCTTTTATGAGGGTCAGTCAAATGAAAATATGTGCAGACTATATAAAGAGCTTGGCATGGAAGTTCGTAACGCTGATAGGTGTGTACGTTCCCAAAGTACCCTCTATTGGGAATCAGGAAGGAACAGCGCGAACACTCACCGTTCTGCCATTGAACGGTGTTAGACCTGATCGAAGTGAAATCAGCGAGTCTGTGTGCGACCGACATCACTATGGAGGTCGCGAAAGAGAAATGGGAGGTTTAATGCATTTTTTGACAGCGCAAGGAGTGTCAGGAGGTGAAATTCATGCCTGAATGTCTGTTGTGTGTGGTGAACACAATATACCAAGCGCGCGTGGAATAAACGATTTGGAGAAGGTTGAATGCCATTGGAAAACAATAATAAGCGAGGACCGGCTCATGGTGTTCTTAACCTTCCTGTCATTGTTACGGTGGATGTTGCCGTAAAAATGACCGACAGCGGACTGTGGAAACATTGGCCTTATGTTGAGCATTAATCACAGTACTACCCACGCCATCTTTAAGTAGCATCTGAAGTTCGGGAAAGTCTATGCCTAGAGAGTTCCCCACAGCCTGACGGAGGAACAAATTGAACATCACTGCAGCATCTAAAATGGTATCACATTTAATAATATCGTTTCCTGTCCTGTCGATTTGCTTCGGACGAACAGGTGCACGCCTGGGTACAATCGTTGTTCCGAAGGCGTCTGCAAACATTTTTCTCTGAAGGCGTTGACTTCCTTCCGGTGACATAAATTTATAAATAGTTATGGCGATTACTTTTGAAATCATAAACAGCTTACTTACTTTTTCCCCATCTGTCTCGTTTTCATTTGACTGATCTTCAAAATTTCGACATTGCCTAAATGGAATTCCTTGATTCTGCAGATAACAGACAATCAATTTTGCTTTTGCATATTTGCTCGAGTATATCTTAAATATACTAGTATGTTTGTAAACATATACCCCCATACAATATTATGACAATGACAACTCTTCACAAAATATTAGTTTTCCTTTCGTGTCGTTTTAAATTATCAGCCACGTACCCATCCTAGAAGAATTTCTGTTTGATTTCACCCCAGTTTATATGCAACGTTCTTTTATCGAAAGGTTGCAGGTGGACAGAGCGTTTTATTTCTCTACTCGCTCTATTATTTTTATTGATGTCTCTGTCAACGGGCAGATCTCTCCTGAAAATACCGCGCCTTTGATGTGTCTCGCCCGACAAACAGCTATTGTGTGTCCGGTGCATCGAAGCGCGTCTGGCGTAACTGGTCAGTTGGGCGTTTTGCGACAGGTGACCTGGAATGGCCTCGTATCACTCCGCCGAGGAAGAATTTTTCTATGAGCGACCGGAACAATTTTCTTTCTAAGGTTTTTTTTATCCAGCCGACAGCCGGTTACACTTTACGTCCCGATGGGACGCATATTCGACTATACACTAGACACCAACACTCTTGCGGGCTCCTCTGATCTGGGTTCAGCAGAACGCGAGGCCCTCCGCGACAACACATACATGCAAAGACAAGGGACAAACAACCATACCCAAGGCGGGACTCGAACCCGCGACCCTTCGGACCGAAGCGCTGAGTCGGTACTCGCTCTTACCCACCTCGACCATCCAGGTCGGCCCGGAACAATTTTCTCCGTAATATTCAGTACCTTTCATGTTTCTAGAACCGTTGAAATTAATAACGGGTATTATATTTAAGTAAGACGTTTCCTACGAGAATTTTAATTGTTTCTGTAACTTTTTAGAATGCTCAATAATTCCCAATGTTAGAGGTAAATTGGTTTTTCATATACCAAATTCATTGTGGGGAAATATTTCGTGAATTTTCTGTCATCAACACAGGCCTACTACGATTAAATAATTAGTTCTTTCTTTTTAATTTATTTGTGATTAAGGCACTTTGACCTGAACGTTATTTTAGAAGAAAGTCCGTTATGCGGGTAAACGGATATATATATATATATATATATATATATATATATATATATATATATATAAATGTATCTGATAAATGATTCAACTTACCAGTAAAAATCTCTCACATAAAATTTAAAAAAGACTGTATGAATAATCGTTATTGGAATGACAAAGTTTATAAAGAATGATACGAATTATGACGTTTATTTGTCCTTTATCCCTTATTGCATAAGTAGTATAGAGAAAGTTACATAATTATGCAAAGAAAAAATGATTTTTTGGGCAGAAAATTAGTAATGCAGCCTTCTGATAATGAATAAATGGAGAATTATTGTTTCAATATGTAGTGAATTACTTATTTATCGCATTGGGTAGTTAGAATCAATAGCCTTAATCCACCGAAAAATTGCTTTAGGGCAAAACATCTGTCAGTCAATCCGGCTGTCTGTGAAGAATACTATCAGCTAAACAGTAAGCAAGATTTTCTCCAATTTGGAGATAGTGATTTTCTTCTAAATGAAATCTGTTCTTGAAAATTAGTCCTTTTTTAAACAATAACAGCAATTTCCGCGTGCTTTTCTGAAATAAGGTAATTTTGAAAACCAGATTGTCTCAAATATCGGTTCAAATTTTAAAAAATGTATGGATAGTGCTCCAAATTCACTGGATAACAACATGACGTCATTCTGATTAATTATTTGAGTTTTAAAAAATTACAGAATTGTCAGTTTTTATACCTCTCTCACGTCGTTAATATTTGCATGAGGGAAGTTATATATATATATATATATATATATATATATATATATATATATGTGTGTGTGTGTGTTGTGTGTGTGTGTGTGTTGTGTGTGTGTGTGTTGTGTGTGTGTGTGTGTGTGTGTGTGTGTTGTGTGTGTGTGTGTGTGTGTGTGTTGTGTGTGTGTGTGTGTGTGTGTGTGTGTGTGTGTGTGTGTGTGTGTGTGTGTGTGTGTGTGTGTGTGTGTGTGTGTGTGTGTGTGTGTGTGTGTGTGTGTGTGTGTGTGTGTGTGTGTGTGTGTGTGTGTGTGTGTGTGTGTGTGTGTGTGTGTGTGTGTGTGTGTGTGTGTGTGTGTGTGTGTGTGTGTGTGTGTGTGTGTGTGTGTGTGTGTGTGTGTGTGTGTGTGTGTGTGTGTGTGTGTGTGTGTGTGTGTGTGTGTGTGTGTGTGTGTGTGTGTGTGTGTGTGTGTGTGTGTGTGTGTGTGTGTGTGTGTGTGTGTGTGTGTGTGTGTGTGTGTGTGTGTGTGTGTGTGTGTGTGTGTGTGTGTGTGTGTGTGTGTGTGTGTGTGTGTGTGTGTGTGTGTGTGTGTTGTGTGTGTGTGTGTGTGTGTGTGTGTGTGTGTGTGTGTGTGTGTGTGTGTGTGTGTGTGTGTGTGTGTGTGTGTGTGTGTGTGTGTGTGTGTGTGTGTGTGTGTGTGTGTGTGTGTGTGTGTGTGTGTGTGTGTGTGTGTGTGTGTGTGTGTGTGTGTGTGTGTGTGTGTGTGTGTGTGTGTGTGTGTGTGTGTGTGTGTGTGTGTGTGTGTGTGTGTGTGTGTGTGTGTGTGTGTGTGTGTGTGTGTGTGTGTGTGTGTGTGTGTGTGTGTGTGTGTGTGTGTGTGTGTGTGTGTGTGTGTGTGTGTGTGTGTGTGTGTGTGTGTGTGTGTGTGTGTGTGTGTGTGTGTGTGTGTGTGTGTGTGTGTGTGTGTGTGTGTGTGTGTGTGTGTGTGTGTGTGTGTGTGTGTGTGTGTGTGTGTGTGTGTGTGTGTGTAATTTATTTTGTGAGTAATTTAGTAGTATTAGTATTATGATTTATCTGGTGGATGGGCAATTTGCTATTATTAATTTACCTTTCTTTTCCACAAATAATTATCCAGAGAGGAAAATGTACGCATAATTAATTTCTGAAATGTTCAAAAAATATTGAAACTCTTTCATCATTTTCCATTGAACACTTCATGACTGCTTCATATCCTTGCTTCTCCTCTCTGCCGAGCGCTGCCATCTCGACACATGACGGTGCCGCCACGTCGGGAAAGCAGACGCGGCCAGCGCGGGAAGGGAGGGGAATCCCCGGGCGCGAGCAGCCCGCACCTGCGCACGCACGCGCGCCCACACGCACACACGCGGCTAACTCGGCGCGCGCACGCTCTCTCCACGCGGCGCTGATTACACAAAAACACAATTACTGCGATCGGCCTGGCGAAATACAGGACCGGTCCTGCCCGGGAAAATCGCGTTTCAGGTTGTTGTTTTTTTTTTAAATAAAAAAAGAGGGACTTTCCTGTTGTGTTGCAGTTCTCGCGTCGCGTGTGCTGATGGTAGGGCGAGATGAAAATGAGATGACTGGAAATTAAGAGTGCCTGGTGGTTTCAGGTGCCAAAAGGTGGAACTTCTGTTCGCTGCCTCCTATGCTTCCCCAAGCTGTTCGTTCTTTAGATTGGGACATCAGAGAATTTTCCAGACTAACCTTTCTATTTGCACTTTAATCACGCACAGACTCGTGTAGACCTACACGTCGTAACTCACTTCAGACAATTAGTTCATTTTGTAATAGAAGTCATGACCATTGGAAACATCTCTTGGTGCTCTATTATAGAAACTGTTTTGTGCAGTTAATGTAGTAGAATTTTTATTAGTGTCAAAAATTTGTAAACGTTTCTGAATATCTTAACACATTTTTCAATCCTTGAAAGCCCTTTTAAAATTCAGTTCAATGGACTCCGTCTAAAGTATTACATGGGGCGATAATTGGTAAGAAACATTTTTAAAGCATCTAGGTAAATCAATTTCACTACTTCTGCCAAACATCTTACGTTGGATATTTGAGTTTTAAATTCAAATTTTATTTCATTAAATTGTGTTCCTTTCCAGTTTGTTCTCACGATGGAGCTAAGAGATTAGAATGCATTTTAAATGGTTAACAAAAATAATTATTGGTACAAAAATTGTAAATGTATGAAAAATCTCGATTTTTATCATCTGAAAGTATATATTAGAATGAACCCACTCGAAATACAACCTCAGGAAACTTCAAAGATAGGACACATTTTGCCGCTAAGAATGAGTGTCAGAAATTGTTGAAAGTAACTTGAACGACGGAGCGAATCTAAAAAAAATCCAATATCGTGTTTGTTTTATTTTATATATGAGTACCAGACACAAAGCGAAATCATTTTTGATAATCCAGCTTGTGTACCTTACAATAAGTGTACAAACATACGTGGAATCTAGTGTTATGAAACTTAATAGAAACTGCCTTAATTAGAAAGCAAATCAAGTTGGAGGAAGAAGGTAGGAAAAGTTCGTTTTGTTTGGAGTAGAGAACCAAAAAGTTGATTTAAATTGTTTTCTTACAGTATATTTTTAATTTTATTGGTAGAATTTCTAAGAAACAGAGCGTGCAGAAGGACGTTTTACTGATTTTTATAAATGTGTTTAAATTCATGAATTTATAAATATGAATAGAGAATCCTTGAGACCTGCTTTGAAACTAGTTGAATACCAGAATACAACTTAAAAATATAGTTGGTTTTCCTTTTGTCGAATTGTAATGATGTATTTTCATTGAATTCGATAGACAACATTATCTCACCCGTGTCACCAATTGATACAAGCGAAGCAGCAGAAAACACAATTAAAACCCAAAACAGAATGAACATTGTAGTGTATAATATAATTTTAATTCATATTTTTCTACGAACAAATAAATTTTACTAAATAAAAGTATTAGACAATCTTTTAAGAAACGAAAATTATTGCTGTTAATGACAAGAAAGCAAAGTAAAATATTAGCGTTGTCCGTGCTCCAGCACCAATATTTGGGTTGTAACTTTTGTTTGCCAATTAGTACCCTAAATGCTGTATTGTAAGTTGCCCTTGCTATTGCAAACGCTGATTCTTCCATTGTCATACGCGCAAGCGCATAGTTCTTGTGCAAATAAGCCGCAGCTAGAGCGCTGCATAGTGCACTTTGACATGAAAGCTAACGTTGACGCATAGCTAAGCATGTTATTTGAATGCTTTATTCTATTTCTATGAATGTGCTATTATGATAGAATGAAACGTGTACTGAAAGAGATCTCATCAATGGGACATAATTTAGCAGACTTGTTTGACACACACATACATATTTACTTTTCGTAGAATAGATGGTTTCATCGGAAGCTATCTATTGTTTCATCGACTGTTCTCAGAAATCTTTGTTAATATCAGTTCACAGTATTTTTAGGAAAGCTCTAGTTAAAATATGACATAGGTTGCTGCGGTTATTGGATATGATACTAGCGTGTTTCGAAGTTTTGATGTAGAGTATCGCTTGTATTGAATTTTTAATTTGGAATGCGATCCAACAAGAACTATCTGCTTAGGCTTGCGTATGCATGTTTCGAAATAAAAACATGCCCATATTCTAAAACGTTTCATGTTAGAGATGAAGTAATTAATGTTTTCCGAACTCATGTATTATGGATTTGCGCCCGAACTAATTTTATTCGTATCGTCCGCTAATTGTGCACGTAGCGGGGATTTTCTTCTAATGCATTTTTGATGTTCGCATTGGTAACGGGCGAACGGTGTTGTGCGTGGGGCATCCCCATCCCCCTCCCCTCTTCTCTCGCGCCGGCTACGCAGTGCGTGAGGCATCCCCCGTGCCCCTCCGCGTGTGCTTGCTAGATAAATCGATCTTCCATTGCGTTGCGCACGGTGCCCTAAATGACGAGACCTACAAACGTGACGCCGCGAGTGATCGAGTACCTGAGAAATGAACATATAGACATTACACGCGTGAACTATGGTATTTCCACAAGGGGGTGCGTGTGTGACGTTATATATTGTGTTAGCCCCGTTTCATAAGGTGTTGCTGACGTGTTGTCGTCGTGTATCAATTCAGTTTGTCCACAGGATATCTGTGAGGGACAAACAGAGGAGAAAAACATTGAATCATGTTCTGTGTAGTGACAATTTTGATCTAAAAACGAACTTCAGTCATGATCTGAAAGTTTTTCGCTAAAGCTTTCGCTTTAAACGATACTATGGACTTAATAAAATGTGTCTTTATAAATTGCTGCTTCATAAGTGTGGATCTAGGTTATTAACTTGAAGGTAGTTCTGGTAGTTGCAAGTCTGTTGATAATTCTCGGACGGAGCCAAAACAATTTGCCTAAAGGAAAAAATGATGTTGACCCATGTTGAATATATTTGCAACAAATTATTTTTCGAAATTTTAAATCTGATTACATAACATCAAAGAAAAACGAAAAGCATGTAATGTGCGTATTTGGAATATTTGGGTTTATAAAAATAACTTCTTCTGAAATAGCAATATTAGCAACGTTAGCAAAAATGTTCTGAAAGAGAAAAGATTTTTCAACATTCCTATTTGCTTACAGAACGAGGTTTAAAAAATTACATTTATTGAAATTGATGATATTCACCAAAATAGTGTTTCTAATGTTTGTATTTAATTAGTGCTGATAAATGGCATATAGAACGCGGGAACCACAGCAGTTAAAATTCAAAGCGTCGTATGTTAATAAAAAAATATATATCATATTTACTGAGAGCAATACATCTCAAATTTTCTATTAACCTCAATTATTCCTTCTATTAGGCTTTAAGTGTTTCTATTTTTGAAAGTTGTGATTGTAATTTGGTATAATTGTAGGTTCCTTCTATTATAGGCAATCAATTATAATATTTCTACAAATAAAGTTATTTATTTCATTAGAGTATCTTCCCGACGTTTTAGGGCAAAGGCTACTTGCTGGGCATACATGACATAGAACCATGCTGCTACTGTTGACATGTGACTTCCGACGTCATATGACCACACAAAACTAGTTAAGTTCTCCGTGGGATGGGATTTTGTGTGCAAAACAATATTATCATTACTGCCAGCTGATGGGGTTAACCTTGTCGTGAAAATCACTTGAAATAAATTTATTCATTGTAAAAAAATTAAGATTGTCTATAAAATAAGCAACCCTCCTATTTTACCAAATTAAAGATGACTAAGGGACAGAAATATTAGTTTTAAATTAACATTTTTTTTTAGCAAAACTAAACTTCTGAATTTGGAGACTTGTTCGAGTTCTACCGAAAGCAAATTATTACGTTCACAGGAAACTGTCTTTAAGTGTACAAAAATAGTTCAGTCGTTAAGAACGCCCAAGCAGTCTCTTAGAAAATGTGTTCTCTTTCATTGCCACTGCTTGGGTCCGCCACCAAAGTAAACTACTCGAAATTCCTGTTCAGAAGCGTTTCTAACGACGATGTTAAGGAGACACTTAAGACTCTGCTTTCAGCACATTTAAAAATCGTAATGCTCCGCTCCCACCCGACTTAAAATATTTTATGAGGAGTCACTGTGAGTTGTCGTAAAAGCAGAACATTGTAGAGTAAGAAATATGGTCATATTTTAGCTCTAAGTACCAGAAACTATTTTCAGAAAACTCGAAACACTATAACTCCAGCGAAAGACAATTTCAGCATGTTGAAAGCCCACACTGACACTTAATTCAGATTTCAAGATACCTTCTAGATTTACAAGTCAAAAATAAAGGTTAGTGGATTCGCAACTGCTTTGGGCGGCATTATCGTGGCATACGGACTGCGAAATGAGGATATATTGCAAAAGATATTGAGGTGAAATAAGTTATTCATGGAGTAAATCCTAAATACCTTTGACGTATTTAATTTACTGGAAAGAAGTCTTTAAGTAAAGTCGTGGAAAGTCACTGAGGGTATCCACTGTCATAATGACAAAGGGAAGACATATTTATAATTTTATAATTGTTTAAGAGTGCAAACGTAGCATATTTAATGTCCTTTTTATATGAACATTACTAGAAGTACACTTGAATTTAAGTTGCTGGAAGATGACGAAGAAATGAATTTTAGCAAATTGAAAAATTAATATATTACAGAGCTACATGGTTGCGTGGAAGGAAATAAGGCACCTAAAAAAGACGCAGTCACGAATTATCGAAAAAAGCAGGTACGCAGCACGCAGAAGTGATGGGGTAAACGCACCGCCGGCCTCCCAGCCATCAGGGAAGGCAGAAGCGCGCGCCACGTGCGCCCGAGATGAGCAGCCGGGAGCCGCAAGGGCCGGTGTGCGTGCGAAGTCCCGGGCACGCAGTCTTCGTTGCGTCGGGAGGTTTGCTCAGCCTCACCCGGGGCGGGTGGTGGCAGGGTGCGCGTGCCGCTGGCGGCTGTCAGTCCTCGCATTAGGAATTCCCCTTCGGCCTCCGCTCGCGGCGCCCGAACCACTCGCCCACCCGCCCGGCTACCACCGCGCCCCGCTCGCGACATGGATCGAGCCACCGCTCGAGTCTTCGCTCGCGACGCCCTTGCGTCACCGCTCGAGACACCACTGGCGACACCGCTGACGACACCGCTCGCGACACCGCTCGCGACACCGCTCGCGACATCGCTCGAGACACTGCTCGCGACACCGCTCGCGGCACCGCTCGCGGCACCGCTCGCGGCACCGTTCGCGGCACCGTTCGCGACACCGCTCGCGACACCGCTCGAGTCTTCGCTCGCGACCGCTCGCGACACCGCTCGCGACACCGCTCGCGACACCGCTCGCGACACCGCTCGCGACACCGCTCGCGACACCGCTCGCGACACCGCTCGCGACATCGCTCGAGACACTGCTCGCGACACCGCTCGCGACACCGCTCGCGGCACCGCTCGCGGCACCGCTCGCGGCACCGTTCGCGACACCGCTCGCGACACCGCTCGCGACACCGCTCGCGACACCGCTCGCGACACCGCTCGCGGCACCGCTCGCGACACCGCTCGCGACACCGCTCGCGACACCGCTCGCGACACCGCTCGCGACACCGCTTCGCGACACCGCTCGCGACACCGCTCGCGACACCGCTCGCGACACCGCTCGCGACACCGCTCGCGACACCGCTCGCGACACCGCTCGCGACACCGCTCGCGACACCGCTCGCGACACCGCTCGCGACACCGCTCGCGACACCGCTCGCGACACCGCTCGCGACACCGCTCGCGACACCGCTCGCGACACCGCTCGCGACACCGCTCGCGACACCGCTCGCGACACCGCTCGCGACACCGCTCGCGACACCGCTCCGCGACACCTCTTGCACAAACCCTAGGGCCACTGTTCGTGCTATGCGACGTGGCCACTGAATGCATGTCTTACCTATTTATCTTTTTATCGATTGTTCTGCCAATCTCAAATTTCAACCCACAATGTATTTACGAGTTTTTAATTAAGAATGAAACATGTGTTTCTTAGGAATCACTAAATAAAAAGGTCTACACTTGTTTTATTGGGAAAATAAATGAACCTTTTCAATTTTTTTTCTTTCTTTTAACATTTTGTTCTAGTAGAGCCACATCAAATTTTTTCATCAAATTTCTCCCAAATATCGCATGGGATTTTCGAATACATTCTTAACTTACCTGTAAATCTCGTTCACTTAAAAAATCATATCCCAAATTGTGTTTTTACTTTGTAACTTAAAGTAATCTTTAATTTTTAGTTATGTCCGCTGAAAAACCTCTAATTTAATCTATTTCCCACATGGACTAAAAGAAATTGCTTAAAAGGAGAAACGCAGTCTCAATTCCAGAATCCAGCGTCATCCACCCCCTCTCTGTCGTTATCTTGTCGCTCTCACTCCTCCGCCGTTCCTCACTCACACACTTTTTCTCCCCGGTCCCTCCCGCGCCAGCGCGCCCACGTCCCGTTGCCGGAGTGCAGTATTCATCGTGATGTATTGCTGACGTAAGGATCCTTTGTTGTTCCGGCCTCTGATTTCGAAATCGATAAGTCGAGCGAGGTATCGACCGTGGCACTGCTGTTTGACTACTGCGGAGTGCGATGCGTGCCGGGCCTGAAGGGACGTGGCGGGGGAGGGCGGAGCGGGGAGGGGGGGGCGCGGCGACGTCTTGAGTGAGGAGGAGGACGGCTTATTGCGCGGAGGTCGCGACCCTCCGGCCGCGTGACAGCCGGCCCCTCCGCGTCCCCCAAAAAGAGGGTCTACGGCCTCCGTCCTCAGCCCACCTCTCACACAAGAGTGAAATCTCTTTTTCCCTGAGATTGCATGCGTTGCCCTTTTCCATCGGTACTTTTTTTCTTCAGAGATATTTGAAGATGTGAGGAGACTATAAGTGATTTATTTCTAATTGAAAATCTAATTTTCTTAATTAGTGCATTTTAAAAAAATGCGAGATATACATGCAAAGCCAGGAGGCGTAGTTTAATGAAAGAAGACCTTCGAGGAATTCGGCCAGCTCTAGATAATTTTTTTAATGATGAAGTTGTATATATCTGTCATATGAACCTTCTTATTAACAAACAAACAAAAAAAAAGAATAATACCATCGAATGAACTTCTAGTTTCCCGAGAAATTGATATTCAGAAAAATTAAAGTATAGGAATTTACATCTCATTGCGTTTTCTCCAACATAAGAATTACGAATGCTTTAATGAACGGGTGTGATCTGAGTTACTGTATTTCAAGGACCAATATGAAAAGAAAGTGATCGTGGAAAAATGGGGAAAATATCGATTGGTTTTATTACTTACGTAATATCACAAAAGTTATATAAATTACGCGGCATAAAACGGCGATAATTCGGCAGACGAAATCGAATTATAGGTTCATGATATCGAAAAAAATGGATAATTTTTGTTCCAATGTGTAGAAATATTTTACTCCTTCTGACATGTGTAGTGGGAATCCACGGTTTTTGGGTCCACTAGTATCGAAATATTAATTTATGGCAAGACAACCGTCTGTTTGGATGTCTGTAAAGAACACTATAGCTGAAAACTGCAGGTAATAGTTTCAACAAACCTGATATGCTCGATCGATCTGGCCCATAACGCGACCCCCTTGAGTTTTAAACCGATATTGATTTTGGGGGTATGTTACGGCAAGTCCCATTTACCGGACATTTTCAAAATTTTCTCAAGAATGACTCCAAAGTTCGCAATAACTTTTTTCTCAGGTAGAGCGAACTAAACTTGTCTCATCTCCGATCTCAATTGAATTCTGGCAATTTTTGAAAATTAAAAAAAATTCGCGTGTTCCTACAACTACAATATTGAAGATAAATACATTTATTTTCTTTAAATTTTTGAATAGTTACAGTTAAATGCACTGAATAAGATGACAAATAATTCGAGAAAGTACGTGCTGGCGTAGCACAACTAATTTACCACTTGAATACGAGATATCTCTGAATGTACGTTCTGACGTTCTTGACATTTCTAAACAGCTTGCTCCGAGGGACTTGTTTCTGTGTATACACAGCAGCGCCTGGGGGCCGACGTGCACTTTGATCGTCGTCCCACGCAAATCGCCTCTCTGGGCGAGAGCGTTTCCTTGGGCCACCCTCTTCACCGCCGCCGTCGTCGTCGCGTGACATTTCTGGGCTTTGGCAGCGTGCGCCCGCGGCACGAACGGCGCCGGCGCCCTTTCGGCCAGGCGACGTCGCGACGCCGCCGCCGCCACCGCCCCGTCGCCGCCTCGCCGTCACCTCAACAGTTTTCTCTCGCGAGCTGGGAATCGTTTAAATAGCGCGATATTTTGCCCTGGAGGCGCTTCCGGGAGACGTGGATCGCCGATAGAATTCGCGGAATCCCGTCTGCGCCCCCCCCCCCACGTCTGCCCCGCTAGGAGTTCTACTCGCCAGTCTCCGCCACGCCCACGCCATCTCCTTCACACACACACACACACACACACACCAAACCCAGGGCTGCGTCAAGTTCTTTCTTCACACTCTTTGTTCAATCTCTCTGCACCCACGCTAACCTCTTCATTCCTCACTACTTTCCTCCAGCTTCATTCCGTCTCTGCTCCTTTGTATTTTCTCCGTTCACAGTTTGCTTTTTCTGTTCTCCATGTCCTTTCTTCGCTCTTTCTTCACTTTCTTGAAGGAAGGTGAAGGTGAAGGAATGTGTCTCACCGCTCTTTTCGTCCAACATTTAACTTTAGCATTCAATCTGTCTTCTGTTCTCATCCGTCATCCTTCAGTTCGTCACTTTTCATCATAATTTCAACTTCCATTTCCATTGCGATTATCCTTACCAATAATGATACTGAGACGATATGTAGATTTGTGTAAGACGAACGGTGCAGTTAAAGAAGGAAAAGATTTTCTTTTAAATATCATTCACATACTGAAAGTGGAAAATTTAAATAGATAAGTAAAATCTTAAAGAATGTTATTGGTAGAACTTGTGGAGAGAATGGATATAGAAATAAAGCTAAAAAATCTACCTAAAAGCAAAATTATTGTAGTTAGAAAAGTTGGGAGCTTCAATCTCACTTTCTCTATCTCCAATAAATTTGCTTTGCAATATATCGTAGATAGCCTAACGGAGATAGAAGTTACTGGATGGTATGAGAAAGTCGAGAAGAGAAAAAAGAAGGCGTATCGCGAAAGCAGCCCAGACCCACATCGGGCTGCAGAGTTTGAAAGAAAGAATAAATTATATCATCAAAAAAGCAATATTGATATATTTTCTCATAATACCTGTCTATTACCACCATATGCCCTTCAAAACTGTGTTTGTTTAAACTATTCTCTCTCCCGTCTTATTCAATTTACTTCTCTTACCGATCTCAGGACGCTATAAAATCTCCGCAGTCGAAACTCAAGACACACTTCCACGCCACCAACTTCGCCGTTTGGATCTCCTACTGCATTTCCTAGCTTTTGTCTACAGTGTCCACCAACTTTACCATCATCAATTTATCAACATCTCCAACAAATCTCCAACCAATTCAAAACTTAGCCTCATCGCCAACTTGGCAATACAGACCTCACTGTCGCTTATCCCATCATCTGCCCTCGATCCCCACCGCTTCGCGTCTCGTCCTCAGCTGTCTATCCTCGCCCCTCCCCGCGGCGCGTCGTCGCGGGTCCCCGAGGGCGGCGTAGGGCTGCTGGTTAATTGCTCGGCGCTGTCGCGGACCGCCCTGGCTCCTCCCCGCCCCGCGGTCGGGTCGCGCCTCCCCGCCTCTTCGCTCTCCCCGCCCTCCCGCGGGCGCGCCCTAAAGGGCACCGCGCGGGGAGCGGGACGGAGGGGACGACGAGGCGGAGGACGTGGGCGTCTTGTTCGCGGCATTTAGCAGGGAATGTCAAGGGCCCCGGGTGAGGAGACGATGGGAAGGGAAGGGAGGGGAGGGGAGGCTATAGCGGGGTGCTTGCGCCATGCGTTTGATTCAATGATGATGACTGCTGTGCAGGGATTCGATTGATGTGCAAGATTAGCATATGGATTCGCAGGAGTTTCCTGGTCTGATGAGCAATCTCCTATTCAGTTAATGCTTGAGGTAGGAGGTGGAGTTTGCAAGTTTCTTAAAATTTGTCGTTTTGCAATCACCATTTTCCTCTAGGCCTTTATTGGTTTGGTTTTATTTTGCCGTATATTGGTATTATATTGGTTCGCTTTTTATTCGTCGAAGTTCACAAAAAAAAATTGTCATCGAGGGCTAGTGAAAGCCAAGAAACAAATATCGTATTTATGACTGACAATTCTCCTTATGACCTATAATCTCAATAAGGTTCTAAAATGTTCCCAATTCCTGTGGACTAAAGGTACCTCGCCTCCTTTCATCCCAACGCTCGATTTTTTTCAAGAAGGTTTTATTGTTAATCTTGATAAATCTGCAGTGATTGTTTCATTCAGTGATTTGTTTTAGATGTGTTTGGAAAATATGTCTGGAAATTGGTTGGTATTTGTTATTGAAGCTGGATTTATCAAGTACAATTTTTGAATTTGTAGGATCCCATTTACATTTCATCAATGATTTGATCAATTAATACTACATTTCTAGAAGTAAGTCTTAAATACATTCTTAAAATAAGAGAATTTGTTATAATAATTCTTTAGCGCAAAACATCACACATTAAAAGCAGTCGCTAGTCTCCCGTTTCTACAGAAAACCTTCCTCCAACAAAGCCCTCTGCTTTTCGCTCGAGAGCAAGTGAGTGAAATAATTTGCAAGGAGATAATTAATATCTGTCACTTCATCCTGTTCCTGAGTGTCGATGAAAAGGCGACTTGATTAGACAGCTACGTCTGCTGAATTAAAAAGAAGTTTGATTTTGAGATGAGGTTTCAGGCGAACGCGAATCCTCGTCCTCACTCAGGAATCCAAGTAGTGCAAACTACTTTCTCTCCTAAAAGATTCCAGAAAAAAATCTCTTCATTCATTCATCAACTTCCATATCGAACAAAGCTAAGAACACCTTGAAGTACCTTCTCTCATCTTTCCTCATTCGCAGAAGCTCCAAGTTTACCGTGGGTCGTCCGAATGGAGAAATCTTACCTTGAATCTCGACGGGACATTCATTTTGATTTTATTACTTGACGTCACATTGCGCCAACGTCTCCGATTTACCCTCTCGCGGTCTTGCACGCTGCCTCCCTCCGTTCCCTTCCTGCTCGCCTGCTTCGTCGCGGTGTCGCTTGCGCGTGGCGCTTCCAGAAAGTTGGGGGCGGCGCCGGCGCTGGGGGGTTTCTCGGCGCTTTCAACGCGGGCCGCGGTTCGGCGCGCTCGAGCTCCGGCGTTGGGGCCGCGCTGGCGCCGCGTTTCCCCAAGTTTATTTCGCCGCTTCTTGAGCGTCCTCCGCCAACCCGTTCTCTCTCCGCCCTCCCCCGCCCCCCTCCGCGAAAGAAATGAGATATGAGAGTAATACTTGTTAAAATTTCACGGCCCGCGAGCCGTGCAAACGGAAGTGGAAGTAGCGCGCTCGCGCGACCGGAGTTGGAACTCCGCGGGGAGGAGTTGGTGGCTAGTGAATGCCGTCCGGACTTAGCCGCCTACTCTCCCGAGTTTTAGTTCGACCGCGCGGACTCGTGTATGAATGTTGCACGCTCGTCCCAACACGAGGCATTGACTGGACGCGAGTCTGGCGTTAAATCTACCCACCCGCACATCGATTCATCGTGGTTTGCTCGTACTGTCGTCGCCTTTTGTCCAAACATGTCTGTCTGTGGGCCCGTTTATCTACTCATTTGCTGGCACGCCTTTCGGAAAACGATAAAACACGACCGTTTAAGTTATTCATCCTATTGACTAATCGTTTTTCTTCGTTCCCAACCGAAATCTTCCATTTTGTTCATGATTTTCATTCTATTTCTTATTCCTTTGCACATTCCACGCTAGTATTTTGCTGCTGCGCATTTCTTCATATAACTTACAAAATGTCATTCTTGTTACCTGCCTCTCTTCTTTGTTCCATCCATCAGCCTTTTCATATATTTTCTAAAAACCACCCACCATTTAAGATTGTTTTTCCTGATATAGTCAAGTGTCCAGTAAACTTTTTACACAATATTACCACTGTAATATTTTTCATTGTTCTCACTCTCGTTTACTCCATTGTTCGCGATTTACTGTTCCTTGAAGCTCGATAAGGACTCGTCAACCACCGTCCAGTGCATTCACATACAGTTACATCCTGCTAATGGCACCCCTGCTCATCCTCGTCCACGCAGCCCCTTTCGCCGCAGCCTTTCCCATTCACCCCTAAGCTCCTCTCTGATTAAACCAGGAGATGCCACCGCCGTAGCCTGCTCCGTAAGAGGGCCCTGAAAGTCCTCCTGGAAACTTCGCCTCGCCGGCCGCGCGGCGCCACGTCACGTGACCTATTCACCGGCGAAATCTGTAAGATATTAGTTTATTTCCGAATAGCGTCGGAGGACTGGCGCACAACTTTACCGTCGCGTCCCCGAAGCGACGTCGTGGCGCCGGACTTGCTGCCGCCGCCGCCGCCACCAGCCCCTCCTCCGCGACCGTCGACGTCGTCAGCGACACCGGCTTTGAAGCAGGCCAGCGGGCCCCTCGGCAGATTGGCACGGGCCAGCGGACGCGTTTTTGCTTTCGTCGCCGCCGTCGCCGCCGCCGCCGCTTCTTCTACTTCTGCTTCGCCTTCCTGTACTTTTTTTCTATCCGTCTATCGGAAGGAGTAACGAGTTTGGGAGTCAAGCTCGCTCTCTTCGTTGGGTCGCCCCACGCTCTCTTTCGGGGCGGTCCATCTCATCAGCGACCGGCGGCGCGGCGGCCCGTTGAAAGCTTCAAGTGAGTCAGCCGGATATTAGCGCTCCGTTAGGGGGGGGGGATGGGATCCCTGGCCGGGGTGAGGGTTGGGGTGAGGTGGGGGTGGGGTGGGGCTTCTGTCGCCACGTGATTAGTCGGCCGGGGTCACCGCCCAGGGCGCGCGTGCTCCTTTGTGGCGAGGCCGGTCGCGGGCCGCCTCAGACAGGTGGCGATGCCTGCAATTAGCCGGTGGGGCCTTTGGACGATCGGTGGACTTACGCGCCGGGCCCGAACCTACCTTCCCTTCCCTCGTCCTGCTGTTCTGGAGATGAGAGCGTGTGATGCTTTGGGGCGGTCCTCGGCTCGCCTCCGCCCCCACCGCCGCCCTCCCGTCTCTCCCCGCCACACCCTATCCCCGCTCGCGTCACTAGAGGGTTCACGATTAATTTACTTTCCCTCGGGCGCGTACAATCCTTTTCTGCTTTTCTGGACCGTCCCTTTGAGTCGGTAGCCATTGATCGTGAAAAGATAATGAACTCCTAGGCCCATCCAGATGTTGCTCCATTTCCGTCTCATTTATCCCTTCACTTTGGGTAGCGTGGGGACTTCGAAAAATTAATTCGCGGTTGTAGGGCGGACGGAGTAAGTTATAATACGTAATTGCGGCTGCCTGCAATCTCGAAAGGGTGCACCACTATGGAATAATTAGTCGGATGAGGTTGGAGCGTGAGTAGTGGCTTGACGAAAAAATTGTCGTTCAGATAATTTGTTTCATTAGTACGCTATTTCGCAAATTCACATTTTTAAGCATTTTTTAAAATTTACCTCATTTTAAGCGAAACACTAGTTCGGTTACCGCAAATATTGGCCAATTATTATAATTTCGAACTGAAATGTCAATCCATCCAGCTTGGTTCACAAAATTAACAAAGATTATTTATTATGTTCAATTATATCTAATATTGAATTTGATTAATGAACTGAATTCCTAAAATTCATTGTATTTATTTAATTAAAAATGACAATATTATTAGAATATAAAAAAAGAATTAGTACTGTGTTGACTGAACTATAGAATAGTTACCATATTTCACAGTACCACGAGCTAGAACTTTTGACGACGGCCCTCATACATAACCATAAAACGGGAGAACTAGTACAGACTAGAAAAAGGTTTGTATGTTCTTATAACGCATTTTCTCTTTTATAATGCAATATCATTATAAGTGTACCCCTTATCCAGAACTCTTTTACGTTCCTACTTGTAGAACACAAGGAGCGGTAAAATTACCTGATAAAATTTCACACCTCAACTCTCCGGGCTCTACGGCACAATTCGGGGCTTTCTCGGCACGTTTGCGCGTCGTGATGTGGCGGCGAGCATCAGCGAGCACGCTTTTATCGCTTAAGTAAGCACAAACAAGGACACGTTCGTTAACGGCGCGGGCGCCGACTCCATTGGCGAGCGGGCCGTCACCAGGTGCCGTCGCGACGCTAAGTCCTCGGTGGGGAAAGGCGGCCCGGGCACGGGCGCTGCGACTGACACGTTTTTCCATGAAAGTTTCCTCTACGCAGTTAACCGCGCGACTCCGTATTCACAGCATCATTATCGACTTTATACGTCGATAAACATCGCTCCGTCTTCGAGAACGCGCGCCCGCCGTGAACGGCCCCGCCCCGCCCCGCCGCGCCGCCTGTTTCTGTCTTCGCCCATCCTCCGATTCCCGTTCTACTCCTTTTCTCCCAGACTGCCTCTCCAGGGCGAAATTTCCTTTCCCCTTTGTGTACCGTGGAGAAGGCTGCTTTCCATTATAATATGTGTACTCGGCTGTCTATACGGCCGCCGTATTCTTGTGCAAATAATTGAGAAATAACTCTTTTACTACACATTCGCCTTGAAATTGGGGCGGGCGCCTTCTTCGCAGGCATAAAGAAAATGATGCGCCGCGTTTGAGAGGGGGAGGAGTCGAGAGCCCTTGTGCGAGGAAGAGGCCTCTTCTGGGCGCCTCCGAAGAGATATTTCGTAAATGAGTTGTCCCATTTTTAGAGGATGCGGTGCTTTCCTTTGGTGGGAATTGTTCTGACATGCTTTGATCATCTTCGTTTTTCTCGTTACTTGCGCCGTGTTGTTTGCACGTCTTTACGATGTGAAGAATAATGACATTTATCAGCTCGTTTTTTTTCCATTTTCAAAGTACGTACAGTTTGACAACTGAATGTTGGTACTTATTAGCAAAATTGGGTTAAGAGTTCTTAAAATAAATCGCCTTCTTTTATTAGACTCGAATCTTAATTTTGAATATAGAAATGTAGTGGTTGCGCACGTGTTTCATGGAAAGTAAAAGTATAGCCCACATTTAATTGATAGCGAATATTCCAATAATATATAGCAAAAATTTGTTTTGAAGTATGCTCTGATCCAAATACTGAGATTGCAATGATAGCTCATTTCATATTTAATTGACGATTCAAATATCAGCAACTAGAAACCTTACCTCTAGTTGTAATCATATAGATGTAATATCATCTGTTTTGTAATGTGCATTTGATCGTGTGACGTGTATATAGCATCCAATGGAAACAAACATCCGAAATAGAAATCCGTGGCATGATTTGAAATAATATCCCCAGAATCGAAGGAAATGGAGACTCGTAACTTGCTTCAGACCACCCATCACTTCGGCCTACTTTGTATTCCACACATGTCTGCGACATTGGTAAAGGTTGGCACCTCCCAGACCACACGCACCAGCTTCCCTTTCCCCTAGACGACAGTCGCGCGTGTAAATATTGTTACAGAAGTGGTCTTTACGAGGGCTAGGGCGAGCGAGCTTCTTTCCCCGTATTTCTCCAATATTTGAGCAGCTGCGGCCCGTTTAAAATATTCCGCGGGCATAATTTTGGGGGAAATTGTATTACTTGTTCTGCGAAGAGGGAAGGTCGCGTCGCGTCACGTTCGGAGGAATTGGAGGCGAGAGGAGGACTGGCAGAAGGAGGGAGACGGGGTGGGGGCGGAGGGGGCGGGGTTTGAAGCCCGCTCGGTTCCTGTCCTCTCCCCTGCGAGGATCCGCGACGTGCATGCCGATGGGGCGGCAGTTGATAGCGCTGCTTCGACTTCGATAATTTCTCTCGCTCTCTCTCTCTCTCTCTCTCTCTCGCCTCGAGCGGACTCAGGGGTGAGAGGACGTGCTTCCGTTGCTTAAGTTGACTTGCGAGAGTACTCTGGCAGTAACCGCTTTCGATATTCAGGACGTATAAAATATGATAAATGAGGCTGAAATTTGGGTGATCTTTCAGTCCTTAAAATGTACTCGGGTCTCCCAACGTTCAATATATGCGGTACGTTAGATTGTTAGCAGTGATTTTTTTCTAATGATTTATTCCTCTTTTCGAAGTGCTTAAGTTTTTTTCATAATATCAGATTTGTAGTTTTTGGTAGATTTTTGTTGTCTGACAATTACTAATAAGATTTTGAAACAATTAAATGTTGTATATCATTCCTAACTAAATTATTCTTTTAATCCCATAAAAGTTTCCACCAATATGACACACGCATGCAGAAATGAGTGTGAAAAAATTAACAAGAAAATTCATTTCAGGTTTTTACTTCTTGTTGAAAGAAAAATGTTTCACTGAGAGATAAACACTTTAGTGAAAGACATTCTTTCATCTACAGTAAAAATATTTCTATGGGCAAACATGAATATGTAAGAAAGAAATGAACTGCATCCACAATGCATGGTTGGTTGACATAAAAAAGCGGAGATATACTTATGAAAACATAAGAGAAGAAATTGATGAGTTTCTGTTAGGAAGGGCGGTAATTGAAATATTAATAAAATAGGGAACGTCGTCACTGACAAAACGAGCAGAATAATTACGAAAAACATAACTGCTTTGTTGCTTCTCATTACAGTATGAGCAATGACAATGTATCCAGTAAAAATGATCCTGTCCTAAGGTCTGTGTGGACGGCTACATCCAAATGCTCGCCCCTCAAGTAGCCCCATCCCATCTTCAACTCGTCCTCTTCGATTGAGACACCACAACGGGGAGGGGGTGTCGCAGGGAGGAATTTATGACCACTGACAACGCCCCAAACTCCCTCTCTCCCCTCAACCCCCCTCTCTCTCTCTCTCTCTCTCTCGACACACACACACCGTGCGCCACGCTGTGCGGCGGACGATTCTCGTCGAAGGGGCCATACGTTTCCGAAATGGAAACTGATTTTTTTTCCTCGGTTGCGTTAGATGAAAACAGCCACTCTCTGCCTTCTAAGTCAGGCTTCGGAGCAAGGGACCGCCTTGGCCGAAATGCGTCGCTCCTTTTAAGAGTATAGATTTTTATTACGCGGCCACGTTGTCGGGGGAAATAAATTAGAAGCTAATGCGGGTGTATTTTGTTCCGTTCACTTACGAGATGACGCATGCGGTAGATCGCGAGAGAAAAAAGGAAAAGGGACAGGAGTGGCTTGCCAAATTCGATATAGGGAATTTACTGCGTCTTTTCGAGAGTATGGATTGAATTGCGAGATACTACTTAGGGATCTGGCGAGTAGCACCAATAACCACAATGTTAGAACGCCAAGTGTGAAACTGGAGCTTTAGAGTGCAGTTTTTCTTATCACTAAATTAGTTTAATGAAAAATATATCGTCCTCGGTCTCTGGTAACGAAAACTCGTCACTGTAACATTTATTAAAGAATATCCTGCAGTGTAAGAGGGAAAGAAGTAGGAAAAAATGGTACTAAGAGTGTGAAGAAAAGGCAAATGATACGTAACATTTAAACAGTTCATCACGTGGACCATGTTTTATTGGCTAATTCTAGTAAGACGAACAGAAAGGCGAGCAGACACCTACACTGACTCCTCCACGCGCGCAGATGATGAGCGGAATAGCTAGAGGGAATCTAGATTAGGCCGCATTCGCTGCATTGAGGGAGAAGGAGGGGAGAAGGAAAAGGGATGGCGCCGGTGGCTGGGCGTGGGCGACGGCGAGTCTAGCTGGTCCGTGGGCGGTCAGTCTCTCGGCGCACGTGACCTTCGCCGGTCCGGACGGGCCGATAATTTCCCGGCGTTCAGATTGCGCCGGGGATTTTTGCCCTGGGGACGCGTGCGGTATCGTAGCTTCTGTATTCCGTTTTGCCGACCTCGTGCTCCACTAACTCCTACCAGTTGCGGGAAATAGTTACAAGAAATTACTCATGTTGGTTTTGCGAAACCTGCTGTGGAATACGACACTCAGCAGAAACTACTACTCGTTTAGTAACTGGAGAAATACTATTAGATTTTGATGTAGATTTTTGTTGGATTGTTCATAAATTTTCGAAATGGAAGAGCTGATGTTGAATTATTTTATTTCATTCATATTTGACACCTCTTTGACAGTATTAATGTAGAGAATTTAAAAGTAGATTTTTTTCAGTCAAGGATTAGTAACAGTCAATTCTTCAACTTTTTTTAAAATTCCGAAAACATAAAAACAATCAATATGAGGGAAAAAATAGAACTACTGTCGAAAAACATTTAACGTGTTTGTTTATTGGTATGTTTTAGCTAATATGCATTTATTTGCGAATAAACGAGTAAACCTCATCTTCTCAGCAACATCAATAATAATAATAATAATAATAATAATATAATTACAATAATATTATGTACCTGGCATATTAGGATCAGATTAATCCGGTTTTTTCCTAGCTAGCGGTTGTCCCAGGCTAAGGCCAGGGGGTAAGGGAGACATGTGTTAAGCATGTCGCCTGCCTGCACTTTCGTTCGACACACAGTTATAGAAACTGCATCGATTTGTATTAGAATGCTTTGCTTTATTTTTGCCTCGGGGGCGCCTCACATGAAGCTGGCAGTCTGTCCATGAGACACCCAAGGGGCGTATAATAACAATAATAATAGAGATATCTGCACTAATACCAAGGCTCAGGACTTGAGACCTGCCCTTCCGGCTGACCTTTCTTGCTCATTTCCTAGAAGGAATTCATTTAGTTTGATCGTATTCTTGTAGAAACACCGTCGTCTAAAAACACAGCCGTGTTTCTTGCTTGTCCGCTGCGGGATCAACCCGAGTGGGCGCCGATTGAGCGTCCGTGGGGAAAGCGCGTGGGTTGTATCCTCAGAGCCCCCTCAAGGCGCGCGGCCGGCGGCGGAGGTCGAATCCGGGGCTAGTGTGCGTCTTGGGCGCTGCCAGCTGTTGCGGCGCGGGGGCGGGGGCGGCGACGAAGGACCGCTTGTGAACCAGCAGCTGAAGTTGTTGACCCGCCTAATGGAACCTCCGTGTCGACTCCCGCTGCCCGCCATCTTTTAAAAAAACCGGCGCAATCCTCTTACTTACTACACTCACCTCGAGGCCTCTGCGTGCCGGCTGCCGACAGCCGGTCTCCCGCCCACCCTCGCGCCTGCCCGCCTGCCGGTCCGTCTGCCTGCTCGCCTGTCTGCCCGGCCGGCTGGCCGGCTTTTTCCGTGTGTTCCGCGCGAAGTAGAGTGACTGCGCAAAGGGGCAAACGGTGTTGGAAGGGCGGAGAGAAAGGTTTCGTTGGTGGTAAGAGGATGTAGTGACAGGGAGCATCAGATTTGTCGAGTTGAAGATCAACGAGGAATTTATATTGATGGTGACGGTATAGAATATTGCGTTGACGATGCCGGTGAATTACAAGCTGAAGGAAGATATATTGTGTCAGTAAATACACTGGAATTCGTGTTTATTTCATTTTTTGTTACAGAGGTAACAATCGAAAAAAAGCAATTTATGATAGCGACTCAGATGATTGAGGTGATGTGTCTGCGACAGGAAAGTCTGAGAGACTCAAACCTTTATATGCATTGTTGCACCTAGATATACACTTGTAAAAATGCCAAAGTGCATTAAACTAAGTAATGGAAGACAAAATGTTTGAAAAACTTCTTTTCTTTCGTTGAACCCCAAAAAACGTTTATTCGGTAGAAAGACACGTGTAAAATTTGTAGTACGAATAGAAGTAACTAAACAGGAGGATAAATGTAGAGAAATGGTAGGGCAGTAATGAAACGACATGGACTAGGGCTAAATTGTAGGGAATGAGAAGTGAGAGAACACAGCATTCCCCGTATAAATTCCATGATTCCGCAGAAAAATACTAAATTACTTTAAAAACCTTTTTTCCCAACGCGAATGATGGTGTATTAAAACATGATTTTAAAACAATGAGAACAAGTTCAGTATTTGTTAATGAATTTTTATATCGAGTTTAAACTCATAATGAAACATTTTTTCATTATTTCAGTTCAAATTTTTATTTAATTAATTATTATTTCTCATGAAAAATGCAAGAATTAAGAAGGCCTTGCTAAGCCAGTAATCAAAGGAAAGCGAATTATAAGTTTAATGAGTACGTGGCAAGGTCGGTAATAATGACGATGGCGACTGACTACGGAATTGACAGCGGCCAGGACCGCTGAAGAGGGAATGAACGTGCCACTGCCCTTTGCCCCCGTCCCCGTCCTAAACAAATGGCCTGTTCCCCGCCCAGGCCCGGTCCGCGGCCCCCATACAAGAACCCCACCCTCAGGCCCGCCCGCTGTTAGCACGAGCTTCCGCAAATTGGTTTCCGAAGTCCGGCAAAAAGCCGCGGCGCTGCGCGGGCCCTCTGCCTCTCGCGGCAGTGGCGGCCCGTGCTGCGGGTTGCCTACGCCGGCCGCAGGCGCTGCTCCACACTTCGCGATTTTCAAGCATCCAAAGATAACTGTTTTGCTTCTGCTAGCAGGCACTCTGTATCTTTCATGCCTGTAATTAATTTTCAAAAAGTTAGGTTTGTGTTAGATTCTTGTCCTTTGTTTGCTTCACTCTACATGGAACAAATAACTTCTAGAAAGGATATATCAATGCTTGAAATACTAAATGACTTTCAATACATACTAAATTACGAAACATACATTTTGGTACATGAAATATCTTCATATTATTTATTTACGTTTTTACGATCGACGAACCAAACTCTATATAAATTGTACTGCAACTGACAAAATATTTTCAAAAGAGACAAATTATTGATTTTATGGCAGTGATTATAATTATTCTTTACTTAAATAATGCTATTCTTTTTATAATAATAATTCTTATATAATTATTTTTCTAACTAAAATACTACCAGGAATGTTGAAATGAAGATAATACTGAAGATAAATCCAATGATTCTCTTCGTAAATTTAAGATGTGCTCTAATGACCGAAACTTGAAACGTGCTTGAAAGTCGCCGATTGTCACGTTATTTACCCAGGATGGGTTTCCGCTGCCTCAGAGTATTTCGGAAGTTCTGTTTTGAATAAAATTTAATGGCGTCGTGACTTTTGAAAGCGTCAGAAATAAACACCGGGAAGAGATTATTTCCTCAGGGGTATTTCCGAAAGAAGAAAAGGCCGTTGGGTCGAGAAGGGAGCCCCGTCTTCACTGTTGTCGCCGCTGCCGCCGGCTTCGATATCGCATCGGTCGCCGCCTCCGATTCCGCGCCACCGCCACCCGCCACCGCCACCGCCACCGCCACCGCCACCGCCACCGCCACCGCCACCGCCACCGACCGCCACCGCCACCGCCACCGCCACCGCCACCGCCACCGCCACCGCCACCGCCACCGCCACCGCCACCGCCACCGCCACCGCCACCGCCACCGCCACCGCCACCGCCACCGCCACGCCACCGCCACCGCCACCGCCACCGCCACCGCCACCGCCACCGCCACCGCCACCGCCACCGCCACCGCCACCGCCACCGCCACGCCACCGCCACCGCCACCGCCACCGCCACCGCCAGCCACCGCCACCGCCCCGCCACCGCCACCGCACCGCCACCGCCACCGCCACCGCCACCGCCACCGCCACCGCCACCGCCACCGCCACCGCCACCGCCACCGCCACCGCCACCGCCACCGCACGCCACCGCCACCGTCCACCGTCACCGCCACCGCCACCGCCACCGCCACCGCCACCGCCACCGCCACCGTCACCGCCACCGTCACCGCCACCGCCACCGCCACCGCCACCGCCACCGCCAACACCACCAACACCGCCACCACCACCACAACCATAACCACCGCCACCGCCGCCGCTCCCGCCGCCGCCGCCACCTTCAGTGCTGCTGTCTCTGTGTCCGCCGTCGGCCCCCATCCCCAGGACCAAATCCCGAAGGCTGTGCCCCTTCCCCTTCCCCTCCTCCACCTGGGCGTGCTTGCGGAGCTCCTTGACGGATCACGGCGTCGAAACTCGAGCCCTCGCTGCCGCGGGCGTCCGGGGCGCGTCGCCGGCGGGCACTTAGCCTTATTACTCGACGATGACGGCGCCGCGGGAGTCGGCGGATCCGAGCGTCGCGGCGCCGAGCGTCGCGACGTACTCTGCGGCGCTGGAGAGGGTGACGGGGCAGTGGGGATGGCGCCGGTTCACACGGCTTGGAGCCGGTTGCAGGATGAAGCCAAGAAATGATCGCCCTCTGCTTCTAAAGGTGCTCTTGGAAAAATTGAAAAGACCCGGTACGTACTGACAAGTACGATAGATTTCTACCTTTGGTAACAGGATTTCAAATCTCTCTTGGGGAATTGATTGTGTAAAATGTGGATTTCTGATTAGTGATGTGGTAGTTCTCCCTTTTTCTCACTCATTTCCCCGTTCCTTCATTCTCTCTTCCTACCCTTTTATCTCATCATTGTTAGCAACTACTAATTCTACATGTCCAGTGTTTTACCGATATAAGCTAAATATCGAGAAAATATTTGGCATAAGGCAATGTGATGAGTTCAACCAAAACTAATATTATCTTCTGAACTAGAGGCAAATTTTAAAGCGCTCGTGGTCATTTTTTACGTCTCCTCCCTTTTTGCTCTCGCGTTCACTGTCCTTTCCCATTTGGCTACACAATAGTAGCAATCGTCCGAATTTCGCTCGTACTACTTACTTAGAGGTGAAAATCCAGTCGTCCTCATGAACTAGAGGTTGTAGAGAAGGGAATAGATTCGACTAAATAAATATTGTTTCCAGTATAATGTGGAAAGTTTCTTTTGAGTTGCCTACATAACGCCGACGAGACTGACGACGATTACGTATATGGTAATGGCATTTGGTTCGACGTCGTTGACCATTTCCATGGTTAGGGATTTGATTGGTGATGTTAGATGATTGGGTGATTGTATTTGTAGAATGTATGACACGTTGCTACGTTTTTACAGATTGATGTAGATGGTGCCGACGGCGATGTATAAAAAGTTACCAATGACTGATATAAAACATATATGAATCATTTTCAGTGGATGAACTGTAGAAGGAACTCTGTTGATAATCGACCATTTTTTTCTCCTCTTCTATCCGACTTTTCGGTTCCCTTTTTTCTTATTTTCAAATTGTATTGCGCAACTGTGGTAGAATAAATAAAAATGAGAGATTAACGACACGCATTGTAAAAGAGACGTAAAAGAGATTTTTCTGCACAAACAAATGAATAATGCAATGTTGTAGTAATACACTTGACGATGCAAGTTGTACAACCAATAAAGCAATATGCAATATAAAACTTATAGTGTTTTTGTGACATTACAGGGTTTCTAAGAGATAATAAGCTATGCTTTTTTACAAATAATTATCAATCTACCAACAATTTTCCAAAATTGAAATCAATACTTAGTCGCCAGGGTATGAAAATGTGTCTCACAAACCAACGATTCTACTCCTCTCACCAACATCACCGCTGGAACTTCTTGTAGACTCCATGCAAACGCCGGCAGTGGCTGAGAGGTAACGTTATTGACGGCCGCAGGGGACCGCCCGTGTCGCTCTGGCGGCGGCGACTTCGATAGCTCGATAATGCGCGCGATAACTGCATCAGGCGGAAGGCTGCCAAAGAGGAGAACCCGGAGGCCGAGAGGGGTGGGAGGCGGGCGGGGAAGGTCTCATCCCGGGCGATGCCAGGCACGCGCCGGCGCCGCCGCCTCACGCCTCTTTGCATGTAATTGGATCTTGCGGCGCGGCCGCTCGCGCGGGCTGCGGGGGAGTCGGAGGTAGCGACGAATGAGCGAAGGACAAGAAGGCGTTGCCCAAGACGGTGGAGAGGGAGGGTGTGGAGAAGAACGGTTGTGAAGGAGAAAGCGTTGGCTTTGAAAATGGTGAGAGCGGACGGCCGCGGGGAAGTAGGGTTTGTCGTAAGAAGAAACGTGCGTGGGAGTTGAGGTGCACAGTGTATCCTCTTTCAAGAAATGGAATATCATCCAATACGCCGTTCTCGTGCTAAAATATTTTTCATTATTAATGTGTAATTACTGTTTAATTATAGTTATTGAATATTTGTGTTAAGTGATTCTTAGTACGTCAACGTTTTCCATAGTCTGCTTAGAGTGCTCACCTGCGACGAGTTGTAATTCCTGTTTGTATCATTGTTCGGTACTTACTTAAACTAGAGGAACGTTTTCAATCGAAAAGGAATTAATTTTCAATGTAAATGTGTACAAATTTATGTTGGTACCTCATTGCGTGAGAAAGTTATTTAAGTAACCTCTAGAATTACCTCAAAACAAAAATATTATCAACAACAACAACAACAATAATAATAATAATAATAATAATAATAATAATAATAATAATAATAATAATAATAATAATAATTTCTCTAAATGGAGTCGAAAAGTGTGAATCTGAAAACTGTCTATTTCTAACAAATAATGTAGCCTATAGGTGATATCACCCAGCAAGTCCTGAGACGTCGGAATATACTAGATTTCAACACCTCGTAGTTACCCGCTTAGAAATCATCTCCTTACGATTCAAAGCTCTCTTCCTTCATTCGTTATCTATCTCCTTCCATCCTTCCACCTCCCTTGTCCCATTCTTTTCCCTCTTTTACTGCACCCATCCCTTTCTTACTTTTATTTTATTATCTATCCTTTTCTTTCGCATTCTTTTCTTATCTTTTGGTCTTTTCTTGTTTTTCCTTTCCTTCGCTCGGGCGGCTTACTTGATCCTGTCTCGCTCTCGCCTTTCCATCGGGGCCGGGGTCGGGACGAATATTGCGTTAGCTGCTCTCGTTGCTCTGCCGTGTTCGACGTGCACACTCCGACGTCACGCGCCGTGCCTGTTCTCGCTGCCTTAAAGCAGCTTCAATGCGCTAAAAGAAATTTGCTTGTTTGCTGCTCGCTTATTGTGCGTCTCGTATTATAATTTATAAAATATCGCTCTTCGAATTCTCAAGTGTAAAAAAAAAAGTTAACATTTTCATTTCTGCCAACAAACGCTCTACTAAACATAATTTTTAATGTATATTCATAAGATATATTAACGTTGAGTTTATTCGAGTACCATCATAATTATAATAATCATTCATTAATCTGGCCAGAATATTGTTTAGAGTGAACATTTATTTTCGGTCTTTCTTCTGCAGAGATGTCTTCTTCCGTTGAGATATTTGTAATCAAATGTCCAGTACCAACCTCTCCGTCTCTACTCTACCATTAGAGTTTTCTTTGAATTATTATTTTCATTTAATTGAGATTGTCTCTCAAAATTTCGGCCAAGGTTTCGGTTCTCTCTTTGTGATATATTTTTGATACCATTTGATTCTGTTATTCTCTCGAGAACTCTTTTTGCACTTACGGTAATGCAAACTGATCACCAAACAAAAAATCACAATATTCTGAACAAATTTCAAATACTATTTTCTTCTACAGCTGCGTTCTTTTGTAAGGTGTCATTCCGACCATCTCTATGACCGTCAGAGGGGAAAACCGCCCGTTCCTTCCTCGCCGAGAAAGGTCGCGTCCGCGGTGAGGGTGATTTCGCTTATTTAAGAAGCAGAAATATCGCCGTTTCGCCGGCGACCCGTGTCGCTCCCCCTGTTGAACACTCGCGCTCGTAAACCGACAGTGGCTGTTCCGCGTTTCGCGCCCGACAGACGTCCGTCCTTAATTTAATTTTTTTGGCCATTAAACTCTAAAAAGGGGTCTCCTGGTCGGCAACCCTCTTAGAGAATTATTAAAGAACGCGGTCGGTTTGCGAGGGTGGTTTTGAAATTTCCCCGGCGCCGTCGTGGCGATGTGCTCGCCCCCCTCCCCTCCCGCCTGCCGGTGAGAGCGGGATGAGGGGAGGGGAGGGGCGGCGGCTCACGTGGAGAGCGAAAGTGCGTGTAGGGTGGGCGGGACGCCCGCTCGCCCGCCCGCGTGCCTGCCTGCCCGCCCGTCCGCCCGGGAAGGCCAACGTGGGCCCACGCGAACGCGCGTGCCGACGCGGCCCGCACGCGTCTTCGGGGATTCCCCGTGGGTCACCGTCACCTGTCGATGACTTGAACGAGCGCTCGCGAGTTGGCCAACTTCCCTTGTAGTTGGTTTGTTACATACAAAGGTTTCGTAGAGTTTGGGGAGCTATTTGGGTATTACTTAGAAATGAGAATCGACGAGGGATGAAGCAGAAATGATAGGTTCTCTCATGTACGCATGTCGAGCTGTGCGTAGGAAATAAAATTTGTTTTTTTTATTTTTTAACGTCAAAAACAGTTAAAAAAAACTGTATGTAAAAGGGAGAATTATACTCTGTGAATGGTTTATTGAGCTTCGAAATATTTCCCCACATTGTTTTACTCTTGGTTGAAGGCTTTCGTGAGGATAAACCGTTTGTGAACTGTGGGGAGCCTAAATAGGTATTAGGTTAGCGTGAGAAGACAGCAATAAAGGTGGAAAATGCTGATTATTCTGACTCGAGCCTCAGCAGTACTTCCATCAGAGAATGCATTGGAGTAATCTAACATAATATTTGTTGTTATTCCTTTAAGTTAAAGGAATATTTAAAATTTGTTAAATTTTTTAAAGTTCCATTAAAAATAAGAACTTTGAACATTGCACTAAATAGTGCCACAGAAAAGCAGCATATTGTTCTTTATCATTATTGTGTTAATTTAAAAAATAGTTTATAATACAAAGATAATTTTACCATTTATTGTTATAGCCATGATATACGAAAAAGTAATCTTGATGAAAAAGAAATACTCGTATTTCTACAGCCACGCGGGTCAGCTGCAATGAGTGGCCCATCAGATACGAGTGCTCAAAACTCAGCAATGTTTACGCCATAAATGGCTGTTATTCCTATTTCCAAAACCGTGTAAAAGTCGAGGGTGTGTTCGAATTTTTAAAACCCACATTTAACTTCACCGCAACACTAAGCGCTATCAAGTGCACACTGCGCTCGTATTCGATATCTCGATTTGTTGCGATAGGATAACTTGGGAGGAAATCGTAAACCAATAACGCCCTTATTTCGTTTATTTCCCTTTGTGGGGCTTTAGCACGTTATTTCAACCGGTTGCGCGAAACCGGAAACGATGGGGGTGTGAGAAAGCAGAGAGCGCGGGGCGTGGAGTGGCGAGGGGCGGGGGGAGAACGGCTCGCCATTATCGTGAAAGCTCGTTTGCCTGCATCCACCACCGCAGCCGCCGCCACCGCCACCGCGGCGGTTTCCAGCAAGCGAGTGCCGCATCACAGCGACTGACAACCTCACTGTTCCGCAGCGGGGGAGTGGTGAGGATCGGCGAGAGGCGTAGGACAGGGGCGGCGAGGAGGGCGGGGCGAGAGCGAGGACGGGGACGAGGGGCGCGTAGCTAGAGGGCCGCCCAGAGGATCGCGTCCGCGCGAGGGTGTCGAGGACCTTAGGAGAGCCACGGGAATAAAACGATCCCTGCTCCCCGCCCCGCCCCGTTCCGTCCTCATCCCGTGCCCGCCCCGCGCCCCCGCGAGTCGCCCTCCCCGCCGCCAGGGGCGCTGATGTAATTACCGCGCTGCTATTGGTGCATTACGGCGCCATTAAGACGCGGCGCGACCGGCGGGGCTTTTAGCGAGTGGCGCGCTAAAACGCGACGAAAAAAATCCCGCTCCCCCGCGCCCGCCCGCTGGACCTGCCCTCGCCAAGGGGTGGGCCGGCTGCGTCGCAATGGCCGAGGCGGGAACGGAAGTGTTGCTGGCTGCGGGAATGTGTGTGGCGCTGGCGGGGATGTTGCATCCGTTGATGTAGCCGCTTGTGGAAGATGGAGTGATGGCGGGAAAAGGAAGAGCTTACGATTGGAACGGGGTGAAAGCAATGGAACGCGGGGACATCTCGGTGGCCAAGGCAGTGGAGGAGACACCCCAGGAGCTTGAAGTGCCAGAGCGTGGTTCTAGTCAAAGCGACAGCATTGGTTGCAATGACTCAAGCCGAGCGTGGCAGTGACGATTTCAGTCGTTGGCTCTTCGTTCCTTATCCCAATGCAACGTTCCCTCACTCAGTTCGCCAACTCTGATGCTTTCTCTTAGAACAATTTTATAAAAGAATGATCAACTTTGGCCCAAGAAAGGTTGGGACCTCACAATGCGTCTATAGAAATACCACAATTCTTGAAGGTGGAAATTTTTCGTACCACCCGTTGTTTAGGTATTTGCAAGTTGAGGTGTTCTCTAACTTCCTTCCCTTATTCCACATTCTCTTTCTCTTCTCTCGCCAACTCTTTGTACACTCAATATCTATGAACTGAGAACTACACTTGACATGCGAAACCGAGTAGTATTGTATTTCGTGACTGTAGTCAGCCATCGGTCCTGCCTTCCTGCCTCCTAAGGTCTCGTAAATTATCTTTATAGATTTTTGTCTTTATAATTACTTGTAAAGTTCTGAGTTCTTTTTCTGTTTATTTTCCTAATTTTATTTCTTACTGATTTTTCAGATCAAATTTAATTCTTTTATACTGTCTTATCTCTTTGTGTGTATATCCCACACCTTTATTTTTGCCTTTTCTACTTATTGTTCTTTCTCCATTTCTTCCTTTCGTTTCTTCTTTTCTCTCCGTCTTCGTTTCCACAGTCTAACTCCAAGAGCAGCAAGCAGAGCAACGCATATATTTGATTCGGGTTTGGTCTGCCTCCACGCCTGCGAAAACTGCGTAATTGCGCCGAAACGCAATACGGATCATTAAACACGGCATCGCGTTAGCAGAGCTTCCTGTCGGAAAAGTGAATGTATGGAACGCAATGAGTTCAAACAGCGGAAACAATCCGTCCGCATTCCACTGCCAACATTTTGATTGCGCCGCTGCGAGGCCTGGATCGAACACTGACGCCTGCGAGCTTCGGACCAACAGGGCGACGTCCCCGCTCAGTGACTCCGCTTTCCCCTGCCGCTCCCTTCGTTATCACAAGGCCCTTGTACCACAGTTGTAACAATTGCATTGGATTTGGGAAGACACTGTTTCATTTAGAATTTTTGTCAGATTATGTAAATGACTTACTTGTTTTCTGCCCTCATTATTTAGACCAGTCAATGGATATCGATATATATTGAAGTTTCAAATTATATATTTTCAGAGTAAGAGGGCATATAAAATAAGTGAAGACCCTAAGGAATCAAAATATCACTTATAACATAACTTCTTAGTTTTCAAAAAGTGTGTAATATTTCTATACAACACTGCATATATTCCAGATATTCCTTTTTCAGTAATGTACTAATCTTACACCTATTTATAATTCTTACGTAATTAGTATGTCGAACTATCAGATAACGGTTAGCAATGATAGCAAAGAAACGTTTAAATGTTTTTTTCCCTACAAAATCGCATTACTTTTTTCGTTCACATAAACTACTTTCATCTCAACGTTATTATTTCGGTTCTCTTTTGCAAATTTAAGTCTTAACGTTGTATTATCATTTGAGAAAGTAATTTTTAATATGGTTGGAAGCAGGTCGTCAGATTTTCCTCAATGAGGAAGATCCCTTGTTGAAACGATATGAGCTCGTGAACGAGAGCTAGAAATCGATCGCACTAGACTTATGACGACATTCCGGAGAGACGCGGCTCCGCTCTAACGAAGGCCGTGTTCCTGCCTCCCTCCGCCGTCGCGCGGGAGGTTAGCGCAATTAGATGGACAGGGGAGCCTTTATTGAATTGTGCCCCTGACGGCCGGCGACCGACTGCAGGGGAAGAAGATCCGGGGTGCCGCCTAGAGCGCGCTCTGTTCGGTATTTCTTTTGTACCAATGTCAGATCTTGAACCTCGCAATTCTGTAATACATATTTGATTTGATTTCGCGACATTCTTATGTAATGAGATATCTTTTATCAAATATGTTCTTGGGATGTGCTTATTGAGCGTATCGTGGGGCCTTCATCTGATTTTGATTCCTCAACTATTGACAATCATTAAAAGGATAGTCATTAAAAAGATAATTTTGAAAATAATCTATACGGTTCTGTAAAAATTGTTAACTATATTTTCTTTTTCCCTATTTTCGCTTTTTCGATCACATAAATTACACGAATATTTTGCATTTAATTTCATCTACTTCTACCTTAAATTTTTTGATAAGTTGTACGTGCAATTGCATGTCTTCTCCTTACATTTGTCTAGAAGATTCGCCCAATTTTGTTTCACGCTTCACACATTCGCCCATTTCAATAAAAAATTGTGAATATTCCACAAGCAAATTCTACACCAGCGTTGGCCTTACTTATCGCACAGAATAACGTATGTACTCGTATCTCCTCGATTATTGCGCAGTACTATTTATATCGCAATACTAAACCTGAGCACTGTACTCAGTCCTATCTTACACATCTTTTTGCACTATTAACTCATTCTCAACCACTTGCACTCAACTCTTGCACAGTATAATGCAATAAAAACGTTCTATGAGACACTACATTCTAAAGACATACTTTGTAGTGGGTGAAGATTAATTTGTCACATTCGTTATTGTCTCTGGAACGATTTTCACTATATTAAAAACTCGATTCCATGATGAGTTATCACCATTACTAATCACTGTATCAGAACTTATTGGGAACGCTGCGAGTACTTACGGCCGTATCCCTCAAAGCGTTCTCTCCTCTTACTGCTATGCTTCCATCTCCTCCATCGCCGCTGCTCCCACCCGTGGGCCTCACCACCGTCATCCCGGTCGACATCTCCGTCGCAGGCGCCGCGGCCGCCACTGCAGATCCCGCGCCGCCTCACAATTTTCGATCATTCAGTTTGTCAAGGACAATGCAGTACTAACTGACTTTGAAATCTGTGGTAAATCGATTCCTAATATCCTGATACGACAAATGATTATTAGAACTTTTGTCAGAACACTTTCTTCGCTATTGAGGACTTTCGTGTTGGGTTTGTAAATATTCATACATGTTAGGATGTGTTACTACTTGTTGGAAAAATAAAAAATATTTTATTAAATAATTTGTTAATTTTTTTAGTTTTTTAGAAATGATATATAAACTTTAGAACTCTTTAATCCCCCTTTACAACTTTTTTTAATAGTTCGTTGTTTTGATTTTTGACTGCAGCTAGTTTTTTGTTTTGAAATTTATGTTTGTGACCATTTTTCAATTTTTTGCTGAACTTATTTCTAAATTTTTCGCAAACTCTAGAACTCAGTGTTCCCTACTCAGAACTCTCAAAATATGTAAAATTTTCAAAATTAACCCCGCGAACTTCTTAGACCTTCCTATCCTCATCGCCGGGACCACCATAGTTTCCACCGCCACCGCTGTCATCTCCACAACTCCTATCCCCGTCACAGCCTCGCCATAGGTTCTACCACCACAACCATCACGGTAATCCTTCTCCTTTACCACCACCGCCACCTTGCTGACTCCTCCTCCATGCCACTATCGCCCCGCCTACGCCGCCCCGTCGCTTCCGCCGGCGCCCCCCCCCCAACCGCGGCCGGTGGCGCCGGCGCGGAGGGGGGCGGCGGCGGTGGTAAGCCGATTTATCGGCGTCTGCTCCGCCCCCAGAGGGGGCCATCAATTCCCTCCCCGTCCCTAGGGGTCAGCCGCCCTCGGCCACACCGCGCCGCGCCGCGCCGCGCCGCACAGCACCGCGCCGCACAGCACCGCGCCGCCCTCCCGCGGTGTTTTCTCGTTCTCTGTCGAAACGAAACTCCCCGGGAAAGACTTCTGCCGCGGTCGTCGTCCGCGCCGGGCGGTTCAGCTCCGTGCTCCGGGTCGCTATTTGTTTTCGGGGAGGGATTTGCGTGTGTTTTTCCTTGGCAAAGAAGGATGAAATCAGTGCTTCAAGTGGCACTTTTGAGGAAACGCACATGGTCTTTTTTGCTGAGGAACAATTTTAATCAACCAGTTTGCAATCTTCATGAAAAAAAGTGACTAAAACTGACAAGAACAGAGCGAGGTCTCTGTGCATGTCCTACGCCGTTCTTCCGAGACTTCATTTGCAGGATGTGTGGTATTGTTTTCCGTGTATGAAAATTGTCAAGAGTTCTTCGATTCTAACATATTTGGAATGTCACGCCCAGGGTTCCAGGTTAAATGAGCGGGTGGTGTTCGAGAGAATTCTGTTAATGTTGGCTTTAACAATTACTTTAATGGAAGAATATTTATCAATAATTTCAGACGTTAAATGGAAATTGGTGAATGATAAATTTTGCCCTTGGATGAATGAAGAATGTCTGTTGTAAAAGGAAGATCCAGGAAATAAACGAGTGGAGCAGTGGCGTACTTCTGAATTCTGAGATACTGCCGTCGGGAAAACGAAGGGATAGTTTTTTATGGTAAAACCCTGACGGTGTAAGTGAACTATTGTTATAGTGACTAGCAAAAATGAGAACGAAAATAAGATTGCTTAAGTCCTAAACATCCTACACTGTGCGAACAGGAAATATTTGTCTTTGTCACCTGATCGGTGGAGGCAGCTTTGTCTGCTGTTGCGTGAGCAATGGTATTTTCCAACTAGCGGAAATACTGGTGAGTTGAAGGAAGCAACTCCGATGTACGTGAAGGAAGTTGTCCGCGTCGCTGTGACTTCGCATCTGACGCCAAACCAACGCCAGCTCATCGTCCCCGCCGCCATTTTCCTCGCTACCTCTGCTGCCACCGCAATCCATCCCCCCCCCACCCCCCTCCCCCCCGCCCCCCCCCCACCCCCCCCCCATCCCAATTTCCATCCGCATCTCCATCTCCGCTGTCATCCTCAACCCCATCGCCAACGTCATCGCCACCTACGGGTTCGCCATTCCCATCGCCTCCACCTCGACCTTCTACACCTTCGCCACCACCACCTCCACCCCCTGTTTCCGCCATCTCCGCCTCCGCTGCCCGCCGTTACCACCGCCAGCGCCACCGCCCCCCCCTGGTGTTACCTCCGCGCCACGCCGGCACTGCACCCTCCACACCGTCCGCCGCTGCCAGTGCCGACGCCGCGCCGGCGCTTGCGATGTCGGAAAGGTGAAAGGAGGAACCAGGGCGGAAACAGTCCGCTCCCCCGCTTACGAAGGCGACGGCGGGCGGCGCGGCGGCGGCGTCGCGACTCTCGAGTCCTCACAGCCCCCACGGGAGCGCAGCACCGTCGCCGGCGCCCTTTCCGCGCCGAGGCAGCCTCTCGGGAGACGCCGCGGGGCGAGGGGGGCGGGGCGGCGGGCGTGTGGGGATGGGCAAGCGGGCGAGGGCGGCGGCCCGCTCGGCTGCATATCTGAAGCGCGCGTGGTGGCTTCCGCAACTAGGGAGCCAGTGGGGGTGTTCCGAGAATGACCGTTTCCCAACTCCTTTCACTTAATATTGGACTACTGTGTTGAATCACATAAACAACGCAGTTCCTTATAAATTCTCGCTTGTGGGTGTAACATTCCAAAAATGAAACTGTTATTTATATATGTTTATTACTGTTTAATTGCTTCTAAACTGTTCCTGAAAAAAGATATATGTAAAAAATATAAGTCTTCTAGGAGAATGGTAAATTAAATTTCTAAGCTTTGAATAATTTCACACACTATGCTTGCCGTTGTGAAAAATAATTTCATTTCATTTTGTAAAATATTATTTTACCTATGTGTTAACTAGTGGGCTATGAAACTATTATGTTAGTTTCTTCTATTCCCTGTATAATTGATGTGTGTCTTACGATAAAGGGAAATTCTTGACAATTACTCTCACTTAAACACACATGTGAGTAAACGCATTATTCTCGTAGTAGTTCCATTTTATCTAACATTTTGATAAATGCTTTATATCTTTCCATTTTCCAATTTCTCTACGACTATCTTATGCCTTATCTTTTATACATCGTGATACTATAGAAATGTAAGGGTGTTTTTTCGAGTACCTGCCCAATACAGCACGCTACTTTTATTACGAATATCTTTAAGCCAGTTGAGGAGATGCGCCCTTTGTGTACCTCCGCCCCCTCGTTTCCTGCAAGAAAAAGATGCGGCATCTCCCCCTTCGCGCCCGGGGTTATTCCCATAAAACCTCTGCCCTCTCGGCGGTGAAAGTGAAAAATAAAAGAACCCAGTGGCGGGGCGGGGGCGGGGGCGGCTCGACAGGTGTACGCGCGTGGAGAGGAGCGACGAGGCGGGGCGGGGACTGGCGTCGTAAAACGCCCCGTAAACGCGTGCTGGCACCCCATTGCAAGGCCGCCGACACCTCTACCGGTGCCGCAGCACGCCGCCTCGTCCTTGCTGTTTTCCCCACCACCGCCGCCGCCACCGCCCTGCCCCCGCCTGTCCAAATCCCCGCTGCCACCCACTGCTTCTCTCCCCCCCCTCTGCTCTCCGTCATCCGCCTCCCCTCCGCTCTAGTAACCTAGGCCCTCCACCCGGTCTCTCCACTTTTTTTCCTCTCCTCTAAACCTCCATTAAATTTTGTCTCATGTCCTTCACACCTAACTGTTCCTGCCTATTACATCCGTAACGTCTTCCTTTTTCCACATTATCACCGTAAAATGCTTTTACCTGCTTTCACCTATGCGGCCTTCCTCGTTTCCAACGTCCCCGTCCCTCCTTTCGTTCACGATGTGTCCTCACCTGCAGCCAGCAGATCCATTCAACGCCGACACGGGAGAGAATTATAAGCACGTATATATTTTTGTCTTCCCCTCGTCTCTTTTTGGCGTTGCTCCGTTTTACGAGTCTTTTAAGGTTTCCTCTTTTAATTAGTTTAGTTAATTAATAGAGGCTGTAGATGCTGTATGGAGATACCTCGCGAGGGTGAGAGTCGGAAGGGTTAAGATGTTGCAGCGTTTTGATAAATCAGCCCTCATTAACACGAGGGGGGCCGCCGCCTCCTTGGTCGTGTCTCCGTTTAAAAAGAAAACCGTCTTCTCTCTCAGACGTCGCGCCCCGCCCCTTCCCCCTTCACACCCCTTCGCGTGGAGCGGAGGGGGCGGCGAGGCGGGGTGAAGGAGCGGTTCGTAAATTGTAAGGCGCCTGCCCTGCGCCCCACCGCGGCTGCACAGTGGTGGAAACTGAAATTGTAAATGAGCATACGAGCTTCTAGTTACTCTAAGAAGAGAACTGTGCTCATGTGGTTAAAATACAACCTTTCCAATTGTTCTTTCCTATTTTATTCTTCCTCGTAATTTCCTCTTTCTTACTGTCTTTTTTCGCCTTTTGGACCTATTATTATTATTATTATTATTATTATTATTATTATTATTATTATTATTATTATTATTATTATTATTAGGGGCCGGATTTTAATGAAATATAATATTTACCTTTTCTCTTTAGAACACTGCCGTTTAGGTTAGAAATTCGTTTTATGTTATGACAAAAGGAAATTACCCTTTGTCAGAGGTCACATATTTTGTCGATTTCGACCAATATGTCATTTTTTATCTTTTTTCATTTTTAATACATTTTTTGCTGATTGTATCGATTTTAATGTCATTTTTAATGGTACTTGACTTATATAATATTTACGAGATGTAATAATTGTTTTTCAGAGAATTTCGCAGTAGCCTATTCGATAATGTTGCTCAGAAATTGTTTTGACAGCCGTTGTGAGTATGTAATTCTTGTAACGTACATCAGTGCATTGTCCGTTCGGCCAACTTCGGGATAACTTCTTTGCTTTAGGGCATTTTTAAAGCATGTTAAGCGCATTTTATTGGTCATTTTTGGCGATGTTTTAGGTCATCAAAATTCGCCCCCTAATTATTATCTTTTTATCTTCATATTGGCGTCTAGTCCTGACATGGACCGTGTGTGAGTGATTCGCGGTGCTACACTTCTACTAACTATTGCAAAAACATATTCATTCAACATTCATAATTTGTCGTATTTCTGGCAAAATGGAAACAAGTTTGTTAGAAAATATTGCCAATCGTAATGAAAATAGAAATAAATATATTTAAAATTGAAAATGGGCATATAAACTGAGAAAAGCATTACTAGCATTGCCCATTCGTAAGAGCGTACAATTTGATGCGTGCCAAAAATAGCCGCGTCGACCACTGTGCAACTTCTTGAACGCCGCCACCCTTTTCCTCCGCCTCCGGTGCGCGTCCGTCTGTCAGATTGCGCGAGTTTAATTAACTTATGTTCCTCCTTCCGCCCGCGCCGTCGCCTCAGAACAAATATTCTTATTGAATGAAATGTCCCCGTCGCGTCGCGATCTGCGGCAGCGGGGCACCTCGCATCCAGGAGGATCCTCTTCTCTCCTGCGAGATCTGTCGGGCGCGAGCACAAAACGCAGGAAGAGTGGGGGAGGAGGTGGGCGCTCCTTCTGTTAGCGGTACAAAGCGACAGACGCCGAGAAGGAAGAAGTTTCGGAGGGTGGAATACCAGCCGGAGAAGAAAGATACACCGGCTCTTCAGCCACATGGGAGAGAGTGGATCTCAAAGCCGAAATGATGGCATTGTAACTGTTGGCTCGGTGTAATTGAGTAAGTGATGGAGAGATTGATAACTACATCAAACGTGTTTAGCAGACGAGAAATTCGGTCTGTAAATAATTTATAATCCACATTTATTTCTCGGTTTCCATTTGATGTTATTTGCAGCAAAACAAAAAGTCGGCGCCACAAAGCTGAAAAATACCGCAAAATACCAGCACTTCTAATGAATTATTATTCATGTGGGAATTATTCTCAACACCGAAATGTTTGCGTTGCATTATTCCGATGCACTTGTTTGAATGATGGAGTGGCGAGTTAAATGTTCCAATCGCACTCTCTAGCTAGTAAATCTTGTAGATATGGTTCTTCTATCAAATTTTCTAGTGTGACCCTAATTTAAGTGAGCTTCCCGTTCACAAATACCCAAATACACCTCGAAAAATTGTAATCTACAAGGAATATTAACTAATTCTCTAAGTTAATTCCTACGTTTAGATAAAAAAGAATTTCATATTTTTAAGAACGTAATACCCGTTTTCTATAATACATTGTAAAGGAGAGTTCATCCTCAAGTTACATACATGCGAGCTTTTTCGAGAATTTCATTTTTCCATTTCAGTGATTCTTTTGAGAGATCTTACCAGCAGTCACTATAGCAGCTGCTGACTATAGCAACTGTAACCGGGAGGTTCTTGGGTTCCAGTCCCGACGGTGGCTTTTCAACACAAGCTAAATAGCTAGATCGAATTCACCTGCGGTATAGAGGAAATTTATAGTGGTCAGCTGTTCTAATTGGTAGTTTTCCGGGATGTCTCGGATCAACACTGCGCAAATCCCGGAGCAGTTCCCTAATAATAGGCACATGGATCGCGCGTGACTTTCCTTCCCCTTCCTTGTCCTAACCTCCTCTTCCCAACACACCTTACACTTAAATTCACTACATGAATATAACACATTCACACATGTCGGGAGACCAGTCGAGAACTTAGAGCTTGACTCGGCTGGGACGCTGACCTGTTGGGGGAGATAACTGGAAGAGTTGATTGATTGATTGATTTTTTCGACCGGTCGGGAGCTTAGAACTTGACTCGGCTGGGACGCTGACCTGTTGGAGGAGATAACTGGAAGGGAAACCCCCAGTAAGTCGACGTGTATGACCGTTCCGGATCTCAATATCTACCGGCGGAAGAACACTGCTATCTTCCGTGATAAGCATGCAATAAATCAAGAGTTCTATTGATCGTAACAGTAGACGTGACAGGAAACATCAATATATTAATTTGTGCCTGCTCTCCGGCTATAAAATTCTGTAAAATTTTTCTGTAAAATGTGACATGTTAAAGATATAAGGCGCAGCTTGGAGATTTTTTTATATTATTTGTGAATTCAAAAGTGCTTTGTGGAATACATGTATGTATATTGTGTAAATATGTTTTTACCGGTAGAAATTTCACTTTTTCTTTTTCTGATTTTCCTATTCATTTACTCTATTTTTAAGTTATCTCTACAAGAAAGTATACAAAAAAAGACATGTACTAACTTTTCCGATCAGAACCAGATTTTGTGTTATTTTATGTGAATATTAATGTGACCTGATGCTTCCGAATATTACCGGATGTAATATCCATTTAATTTTATTTGTTGAAGAAATGTTAGTCATGCAACATTCCTTTGTAGGATATTAGACTAACATTAAGACCATTGGGAACCATGACACTCCCTTGTTATGAGAGCTGTATATCATGAACCCTGTAAAAAAAGTTTCCATTTCAGGATACGTAATGTTTCGTTATATTTTAAATTAAAGAATCTATGTTTCAAGTAACGTCGCGTAGGGGTTAACGAGATTCAAAATGAAAAACCTTCAGTGTTCGTCTCCCTTAAATTACAAACAACTTCACCCCTGAAGGGGCTACCCCATCCGGCGTTCCGATGGTATCGGGTCGTAATTCACTTGTTTTCCGTTCATTAAAAGCCGTGAGCTTAGCTTGAAATTATTTTGTTATTTGGATTTATGCGCATAATTTAGCGCCCAGTATTGTGATTAAAAACTGTGAGGGAAGGCGAAAAGTTTTGATTGCACAAATCTTGATCGGTTTTCGAGGAGAGAAACAAGTTTACGTTCGAAATGAAGATCGTAAATTAGGCAGCAAATTTGTTTGATGTTTATGGGGAGAAAATCTGCCGACGCCTTTGCATCGGAAGAAGCGGTCGCAGCCCAGGTGTGGCGACGGCAGTCGTCTAACCCTCGGAGTAGATACCGCCCGCGTGTAAATATGTGCTCCGTATGGCTTACGCGTTTACGATGCATCCTATCACAAGACCCGAGTGTGTACTTGGCCGCGCAGGCAAGTGTTTTCAATGGTTCATCATAGTTACTTTGGAAGTATCAGCCATATAAATATCTAGGCAAAAAACCCTAATGCATACTCACTTGAACATAATATTCCCATGAAGATACTCTCTACGAAGTCCTTAAAAAGTTTCGCCCCTTCCGGCGAAGTTGTCCAGGAGTGCTCCTCTGTTCTTCGTCCATAAAAGTTTGCACAGTCACAAATTTTATGAGCTCCTTTTTCTTCTGCTTCTTCGCGCATCTGCCCCGCTCTCTTTCGCCTCCTCTCTCAGCATCTCTCTTGGTTCCTGTCTCTGTGTCTTATGCTTGGCCTCGAAACACAACGCGGAGTTTGTTGGCAACAGTGTCGGACGCGCGTTTTTCCCTCGACGCGCTAATTTCCTGCACGGGGTGAGGGTTGGCGGGGGGGGGCGGGGAGCGAGCGAAGGACGCCGTAAGATGGCGGCGGGCGTCGCGCCTGTCATGACCATCTGCATGTCGTGATGGATCGAGGAGGCTGGCTGCTTGCGATCGGAGTTCTTGCGGCCACAGCCTCGGGGTGAAGGGGGCTGTTAATTACACTTCGGTTTTTCCCCCCCTCTGCGCCTCCCATGTTCCTTGGACTCCCACCTTTTCGCCTTCTCGCTATTGCCTTCCCCGCCACAAGGGACCCTCGGAGGGGGCGTGTCTGCGGTTATTGTTTAAGTTTTCGCTAAACGCCGTCGGCTGGCACGCGCATATTTCCCCCTGAGAAAGTTCCGACCGACGCCGCGAAAGAATGGGTGTCGTCGTTAAGATGATCAAAACACCCCTTGTGTTGTGCTGTCGCCTTGTGTACTTTACTTAGGAATATGGCTTTGTTGTCGTTTTAGTGTTCTTTGCTAAAACCACACCGCGTGTTTTGAAGTACTTAAGAATTCTCTTCGAACTTGGAAAGTTTCCAGACGTCCCCTAATTATTGCTAGCTCTTGCCATGCTGAACCTGGTGGCAAGAGCGTATTTATTTTGGATTTCTTTTTGTAATATGAGAAGAGGGTGTGTTTTTTTCTTTTGGTGCTTCAGACTAAAGAATTGAAATTTTAGAATGGTGTTTTTTCTTCGAATTTGAAGCTGATTTTCAATGCCCAGTTGCTTGTTGTGACTTTGTTTATTTTTATCGATATAATGTCTGTGTACATTTGAAGAACTTGATGTTCTTCATTAAAACTGAATTTTTATTTTGAAACAGCTAAGAGTGTCACCGAAGAAAATTGTGTATTTATTAACTTCTTTCATTTTTTCACTTCTTAAATTCGTTAGGCATTGAATTTCTCTGAAAAAATCAAATTCAGTAGTGTTAATTTTGGCAAATTTGTACTGTATTTGTAAAAAAATTTGCAGAATCTTTATTATTTAGAATACATTCATTTTTTTTATAAAATTTTTTCAAGGAAAAATCAAACCGTATGTAACTCACAAAACTGTTTTGTTCTCAGAAATCGCCATGCGGCTGGCGCAGCGCTGTTGATTGGAAGAAGCAGCCTGATCTGTGTTGATTGCTTTGAGGTGAGTTAAGTTGCTATTCACTCGCATGCATTACACTAATTATTTCAGTACGTCGTAAGGTTTATTTTTTAATGTTAATGTAAGGTTGTTAATGTTTATTTTGACATTAGCATAATTTTAACATTTTATAACCATATTTGTTAAGCATATTTTAGATTAAACATAATTAAAAATAGGCAATACTCGGTTATCACATTTTTCAGCCTAACACATTTACTGCGATATACATTCCATAAGTATTGTAGACTTCTTTTTAAGAAAATTTACTAATTTTATCTTTAAATTGTCTTCGAATCTTTCAGAACTTTATTGTGTGGTAAGGATTTTGAAAATAAAGATATTAAGTTATAAGATTTAGAAAAAAATGTTTCTTTTTCTACAATATTATTTAGAATACCCTCAAAGACTTGTGATATTGTGATGTTTCAAATTCTACAGCTTCTTTTGAGTATTTCCAAATATTCTATTGTTCGGTGTTTATCTAGGTATTTTGTTACATCTCTTTCGTTATTATTCATAGTATGGGACATGCAGAGCAGATAGTTTGATTTAGTCAAATTGCATTATATATCACCTGATGTCTTTTCAAACTAACATAGAAATTACTTCAAATAATGTAATCATTTCTATCTCGCACCGTTACATCGTTTTTGGCCACTTCAAAAGAGAGCCTAGAAGCCGTGGCGCTGAAGCGTTCCCTCAACGCTTGTTAGCGCGCGGCGCCGCGTCGAATCTGTCAGACGACGAGCGTCGCCCGCATGGCGCTTGTCTGCCGTTCGACACCAACCGATCGGGGCGACGTGACGGTAGCGCGTCGCAAATCGGAAGAATTAATTTAAATCCGGCGTCAATTTTACGCCTCTGCTGACGCTAAACTGTTCCATAATCTGCTGCACTGAACGACCAGCGACATCCCGCCGTAAACAGAACGAGAAACGAACGTTGGCGCCCGGCCGCCCCGCCTTGTCCCGTCCCACTCCGCCCCGTCCCTCCCCGTCCCTCCCCGCCCCGCCCCGCCCCGCCCCGCTCCAACCCGCCCCGCTTCGCCCCGCCCCGCCCCGCTCTACCACAGCTTGCCCCGCCCCGCTCTACCACATTCTGCCCCGCCTCATTCTGCCCCACCGCGCCCGCTCGTGCAAGAGCGAGAGGGAGAGAGAGAGAGTGAGTTAGCAAATAAACAAACGAATGAAGTGAACGAGAGGTGGTGTTGTGCGGAGGGCACCGCGCGAGCGGCGGTACCGACGCCCGTTGCCGCCACCGCCGTCGGCAGCGGTCGCGCGCCGATCAGCATGTGATTGATGCCGCTCCGGTAATTACCTGGAGCCACCGTGGCAGCGCCACCGGCGCGGTCGACGCCCGTTGCAGGGCGGCCGCCGCCGCGTCGGGGCTGCGAGCGAGGGCTCACAGCGCGCGTGCAGTTCTGTAATGCGGCGATCGCAGCGTTTTGGGGGCGGAGTCGCACGAGGAATGCCAATTTGTGTGCGCGGAGATTATTTGTCTATTAATGGGGCGGGAACTGCAGCCCGCGCAATCTGGGTTTGGGCCGAATCTATAGATTTGTTATGCTGATTACATTGGGGATATTGAAGCAAGATTTCAATTTTCAAGAAAATTAGTGAATTGTGAATAATGAGTATGAATTATATTCCATCGTTCCATTTAATGACAAAAATGAAGTTTGACTGTGATACTGGGATTCGCATCCAGGTCCACAACATGTATGTCAATGCTTGTCATTTATTTATGTTGTATGTTTGTGCTAGCAAAAGCAAAAGTAAATTTCGCTAAGGAGAATAATTAGCGGATATTTTATTACACAAATATGAAATCGTGATAAATGGATGTATTTTTAAAAAAATTGTAAAAAGGAGTTATGTTAAAGTTAGAGGATAGTAAATATTGCTCAAGAGCTTCCTTTTGTTTCAGGTTTTATTGCTTATTGGGCACATGGACTGAATCATTTCCATTTCTCCGTTACTTTCAATAGGAGAGATTGGAGATACTCTCAAGGGAATAAATCATATTCATTTTTGTTAAATTTTGTATTGGATTGCACACACTATTTCTGCAATAAACAGCCTTATTTTCCATAGAAAATATAACATAAAATTTTACTCAAATAGTATTTTGAATGACTTAATGATCGACTTTGACGACAGAAAAAAAAACTATTTACATTATTTAGACTTTAACTGTTTTTATCTTTTTCTTATTTTTTTCCACATCTGAAAGGGCCTTACTTTGATTTCTTTGTGCACATTTGCTTTCTCTCGGGAGCTCCCGCGTTGTCCGAACTTCCGCGCACTGGCAATTCTTCCTTCTTTTTTCTTCCAGTTTATTTTTTTTTCCATACCTAATATACAAAGCTCTGTACTAGCCCTATACTCACCGCTGACGGGTGCCAAATGCCAAATACTATTTAATGTGTTATAACGTTCGTCATCTACATTTTTTTGTAGAGCTCGAGCCTTCCTTCCGTCTATTCACCAGATTCTGAAGTCCCAATCGCCTCCCTTTTTTCATTGTTCTTATCTCTGCCATCCGTATGGTGCCGGTGTACGCCACCTGTACCATTCATGTACCTGTGAGTGGCTTTTCTAGTTATCTAGTTAACCAAAATAAACTATATATATATATATATATATATATATATATATATATATATATATATTACTTGAATATTTCACTACAAGCAATTTAAAAGCTTTCTTATATTTATATTAATTACTATCCTGTGTACGTACGTTAATAACCTAAGTATGTTCAAGGTTCCTGTATTCTCATTGTTGAAATAAAATAATTTCGATTTTATATTTCGTAAACTAACATGAATCTCTACTTTTTACGAACTTTATGTAAAAATGAGAAACGTCGTTGAAGCACATCGGAATCCTGACACATGTAAACATTTTAACTCATTAGAAATTGGGGAAACTCTCTCTTTCGAGTACATTCTATTTCAAACCGTTTAACGAGATTTTAGTGAATAAAAATAGTTCACACACATACAGTTGTTTCTGTTACAGACATTTTTTATCTAAAAATTGCAATTCTCTCAGAGCAGTTCTATGTGAAACTGCCCTTCGTCTTTTTGCATTTTAATTGCTTCTTGTTCTGTTTAGCAAGGATAGCGAATTGTGTTCCTTCCATTTCTTTTGAAAATTTCTGGGTCCATTTCCGTGAATTCATTGGGCGGAAAATAACGAAACAAATGGAAAGTCCACCTTTCCACGGAAACACGCTGCACACGCGGGCAGGCGTCATTCTGCAAAATTCCGCGAGTGTTATAATTTTCAATCAAGGTCTCGCGCCCGGGGTGGGACCGCGCTCGCACGCACGAGGGCTCCTGTTTACGATGCATGGGATCCTGATTCGATTTGCGTCGGCGAGGCCGAGAATTAATACCCCCTCTCGCCCTCGCACCACCCCCGCCGGCCCCGCCCTTCCCCCTCCCCCTCCCCGGCTCCGCCCCTGGTGCAACCCGCGCGTTGCAAATCAGTGAAATGGAATACGTGGCTATGTTGTTACACCGCTCGGCGAGAAGACGCCCCCAGGAGGGCACGGATTCACGTGTCCCCGAAGCGGACCCCCCCCACCCTGTCCCGTCTCCTTCCCCTCCGTCCCACCCCTCCGTCAGGGTGCCCTTCCCCCTCCTCTGCCGTCTCGGGATCGTTATTGAATTTCGATTTACGTGCGTAGGGACATTTTTGAATTGAATTACCCGCACCCGTGGTGTGAACGGGTGAATAGGCGGTACCGGGGGTTGGGCCCCTCGGCCTTACAATGAGCATTATCCTGCTAATTCTGGCTCGCGACGGCCCCAATCGCTTCCCTATCCCGCCTCCCCACCCTCGGCAGTTCGAGTATCGTCCCGTGAGGTGAAATACGACAGCCATCAGCTGTAAATTATTAAAAGGGTATTTAAATTTTGGTTTATGCCGTTCAGGTATGGACGGCATTTCCAATGATGCTCGTATATCATAAACTGTCGGAAAAGGGGTGATTATTTAATTAATGTGGCGTACATGCACGGTTCGCTTATCAATGCAGGATGGTAGGGGGAAGTATTATCTGGATTTTTTTTTCAGCCGCTATAATTTTTCGAGGGTTAGGGTATTATACGCTTTCGTATATCTCTGTCGGTCTGTCGAAATATTTTTTACTAATGTTGCGTTAGCTGTAACTTATCGTCCAGTCGTTTGAGCCATTCCAAAGATTTTATGGGAGAAAAAAATTCGATTTGCGAGCTTCGCAATCTCCAGGAATGATTGCTGGTAAATCACTACAAACAAATTTTCTATAATTCTGTAAGAGTAATTACTGTGCTTTGGAATCAACCCCTGAATATTCATGCGATATATGTCATATATTAATGTTGGAGCATTGTCATTTCATGAAAGCTGTATTGCTAATTTATGACACAAAAACTATTACGTGGCAATTACCCTTTAAATATAGTTAAAGTTTAGTTGTTATTAATATCTGGAGACGAAAAAAGTTATAATTAAGTTCATTTTTTCGTAAAATGAACTTTAATATAAGATTCTTCACTTTTTTCAGTCTAAAAAGTCTATACTTTCATACCGGAAATGCTTATTATGAGTGTAAAATGTAAACTAAAAGGTTCACAAATATAAATATCTGCATTAATATTCTATGCAACTTGCCAGGCGTTGTTTTAAAAGGAACTTTCTATAATAAATAGGTTGAGGTCACGTAGCTAAATTGTATTCTGATCCTGATTCATAAGACTGAAGTGAAGCATTTGCTTCGACGTTTGTCACTGTTTCCAACCGTAATCCTAGTTTGCGCTACTTCTATTTTTAACATTGTTGTTGTAATTACAGTTCGTACCTTCATCATTTCAACTACCGACCTTTCACGTATAGGATATTTGATCAACATTTTCCCACCAAGATCAATGTCAGAATCACTTTCTCTTGCCACCATCAATACTGCATCGCGAAGTCGCCTATTTACATTCGAAAACCACGCGCCGACATCACATTAATACTGTCGTAGACATCGGTAATTGTAGCTCTATAGCACACGCTTATCACCACTATCGCCACCACCGTCAACTTCTTTATCCACCGCAACGGAACTTCAGCGGCATCGATTCTCCCTCGAACGGCATCACCTGCTGCCGCCGTCGCCAACGCCGCCGCTCGCAGATGTCACCCGCCATCATGTTTGCTCCTCCACCGCCTGCCAACGACCGCCCGCGGCGTGCTATGTAGGGGTGGCGGGAGGATAGTGCGGACGGTGTCGACGTAGGGGTTCCACAAGGGCGATGTATGGGACGCCGTGGAGGCGGGGCGTGGAGGTGGCGTAGAGGCGTAGGGTTGCACGGGGGCGGGGCGGGGCGGGGCAGGACGGGACCGTGCAGGGCCGGGCCACACTGTCCCGCCCCTTAATAGACGTTCCCCTTTAACGCGTGGCCGTATTTCATCGGCACAAAGCTTAACCCAGTTCGCGCTCCTAACGCGCCCGTATTTCCGCCGCCGGCGCCGCCACGTAAAGCCGTTACGGCCGTGACGCGGCTGTGACGTCACACAGGGTTTACGCGGGCAGTTATTTCAGACATAACCCCCGCGGGCGGCCGCGGTTCACCCCCTCCCCGATCCTGTTTTGCCGGAGGCGCCGCCGTGTCGGTGAAGACGCAAAAGCGTTGGGGGACGGTGCTGCTTGATGGCAGCTTTAAGTGTTCACCGCAATCGTCTAATGCACAACGCGAGATATTCAAACACCGGACGTCAAGCTGTTGAAAGGCGATAAAGAATTCTTTCTCAAAAATAACTTTTTAGAAATTCATACTCGTTCAATGATTTTAATGACATTATTTTACGTTGATCCCTAAACATCTTTGATTTAAAATGTTTTATTTTAATCTTTATTGGCTTTAATAATATTGAAATCTCTACAGATATTTATAGTCCGTTTGTATTTTACAGACTCCTAGTATAATTCCCAGTCTCATGAAATCAAACAAATGATAATTCGATATTTTGCACTTTCCTTTTAAAATAAACACAGTGGGTTTTCATTGCATTTTAAATATCATTTACAGATTATGTTAGAATTCAGGAATGAAAATTATGAAGACATACATATGGACTTATTTAGTAATACTATGTCTTCAGCATCCGTATGCCATAAAATACCTATATGTTTGGTTTGGTAGTAAAATACGCGGGATATAGAAATTTCTTCCTCTTAGTACACAGACGTTAGTCTAAGAAGTGATCAGTGTGACAGGTCGGAAAACAAAAGAAAATCTTGCCGAACGATAGCATTACAATTGATCGAAGGCATCCCCGAGCGATCCAACTGCAAATAAACGCATTCACAAATTGAGCACTTGGACATAAGCAGTTTTGCTGCCGGTAATAGCCAAGCAGTGGCTATCAATGCTGTCCCTTCCTTTAGTAATCTTTCTAAATCATTATTTACTACTCATATTTTTAAAAAGATGTGCATAACAATGAATTCATTTAAAGATCTAGAATTGAAGGATAAATTAAATTGAGAAAGACATATCTAATTTTAATGTTGGAGCTGCAGGAGAGATTTGAAAATAAATTTCAACTTTGGAATTTTTGAAAACTTCATAGCTTATAATGATACCCGAAACTATATGATTTTCGTAAATGCCCATTTTTCTGTTGCGGGATGCGTAAAATTCATGCTCTTTACTGTTAATTAGCGAAAAGGAATTGTTATAATGGTAGGTTTCAAAGTACGGCGCCAAATTTGAATTAATTTTGGCCGCCGATGTACTAACAGCTTCTGATTTGTTAGAGTTATGCGTGAAAGTTTGGCCAACGCTAATAGATACAGCTCACAAGAACCTTAAATACAGATTTTATGATTGAAAATTTGGAATCGTATTGATTTCAAAACGTTTCCTGTCCATACTACGGTGCAGGAAGGAAAAGTAAAACATACAAAATTCATTCTTAGAAATAACGAGCAATTTTGGATAGAGAAAGAATTAATAATAATAATAATAATAATAATAATAATAATAAAATAATAATAATAATAATATAATGCGTTAAGAAGTGTGCGAAACATGTATGAACTTTTCAGAATTTGGTTAAATTAATTTTTGACACTTTTTCTTTTGAGAATCACATTATTTAAGCTGGTAAAACATTTTGAATGGTTTGTGCTGCAGGCAGATTGAAACAATTCAGTCATCGATATTGCTCTAAATAAATTCAATCGTACTATTATGCGAATAAATAGAATATCGCGTTTCTTTTCCAACCCACGTGCCAGACGAGAATAATCATATTCCTGGTCGGGGAAACTGTGTACACGCTCTCCATGAAACTCGAACTCCCCGTGTGTTGGCTCCCCTGCCTTCATTAGACAGCCTAAGCGGCCCGCCCTCCCCGCGGAGCCAGGGAGGTGCGCTGTGCGCCGCGGAGAGGAGCGTGCGAGTACTCGGGGCGCGTGGGCGGGCACACGAGCGGAACCGCTCGCGAGGGGCGAAACCACCCGCGCAGCCCAAACCGCCCGCACCTTACAGTGGGTCGAAACAACACCGAAAGCGCTCCGAATTCTCATTCAAATGAAACAATTTTTCAAGATCGGTCGGCCATCCTCATAACCTTGCATCCGTCCGTATGAACGCTCGCCCGCCCGATCGCCCCCCCCCCGATCGCCCGCCCGCCCGATCGCCCACTCGCCCGCCCGCCCGCCCGATCGCCCGCTCGCCCGATCACTCGCCCGCCCGATCGCCCGCCCGATCGCCCGCCCGATCGCCCGATCCCGCCCGCCCGATCGCCCGCCCGCTCGCCCGCCCGCCCGCCCGACGCCCGCTCGCCCGCCCGATCGCCCGCTCGATCGCCCGCCCGATCGCCCGCCCGATCGCCCGCCCGATCGCCCACCCGACTGCCCGCCCGATAGCCCGCCAGCCCGTCCGATCGCCCGATCGGGCCCTGTTTCCTAAAATATATGTCGTCCCATCTTGGCTTCCTAACACTGCACATTTGAGACGGTCTTTTTTCATTCACGTTTTTCCTTCTCCTGAAGGTTGAATACGGAAACTATTGCTGTTCGAAATGTCGACTTCAAAATTTCGGGGTCGCGTTTGCGAAGTGCGTGTTACAGAGCCCCTATTTGCGAGATCCTTCCGTTTTGACGTCCATGTATGGGCAATTGCTCTTTCCCCACGCGTGTTTCTGCTGCCATTCGGCCCAACGTGCGCTCCCCCACGTCACGTGACAGAGCCTGCATCTCGAAGCGCGCGTCCGCTCCCGTGTTCGCGCGTTTATTGCCCCCGACCGCAGACACGAGGGCGGCCGGGCAGCGGCGGTGAGGATAGAGTGGGGAGGGGCACGGCGGAGCGGATTCGGTGAGGCGGTGATGGAGGTAGCGGCAGAAATGTTGGGAGGAGGCAGGAAGGCGAGGGAGGAGCGAAAGTAAATGGCACGGAAGGGAGGGAGAAATGGCTATGAGGAAAGAGGAAAGGGTTAGTGACAGTAAGGTGGGCCGAGGTAAAAAACGGAATGAATCCTCCGTTCAGAAAAAAAACCCAAAAAGCAGAGAATCGGATGATAGCAATGACGGTGCATGTAAATAACAAAATGAAGAATGGCCGGCAATTTAGACTAGATTAGAAGAATGTGTATGAAACGATAAGGGAGTGAGAAGAGTGGTAATTTGAATTTGTATGCCAGTAGAATAGAGGATATGCACAAGAGCTTGTAGTTGGAATCCGTTAAAAAAATTGTGAAAGGCGTTGACTAACTCGAGAGCAATATGAATGATAAGCAAATCTGGAAATATAACTGTAATGATGATAAAATACTTGTGAAAGAAGATGGATTAAGTAGGAGGTTGATGACAGACGTTTGAACTGATTAAGAGGGAAGAGCATTTGAAAATGTCCGACAAGCGACGACAATAGTTGATTTGATCGAGATTTGTTTAAACGGAAACAGAATGATCATAGTGGCACGGGTGTTGTCTAATCGATGGCAACATTGGCAGCATCGGAACAAAGGGGCACCGCGGGCAAAGAGGCCGAAACTTCGCCGCCAGTGACAGTGACGGCAGAGCCGACAAGCTGAGGAGTCTGTAACAAGGCTGTAGTACGTTAGTGGAAGCACAAACCTAGCAGACTGTTACGGCAGCAGAGGTGGTGTAGGCAGGCCTCCACCACCTGTGCTGCCCACCCACACGAGTCGCAATACCTGGGTGGCGGTGGAAGCAGAAGACTTGGGGTGAAGTATCTGAGTGAGAACGATGGTAGTTGGTTACGGAAGGAAGTAACGTGATGACTATGGAGGCAATAGACAGTTCCGAGACGAGAGCAAGGAAGAGGAGACAATCTACTACGGAACAAGTAACTCGGGGGCGAGCGATGGAGGCATTAGAATCCAGAGACAGTGGTGAGCGAGAGCAGGATACCGGAGGCAAACTGCTACGCAACCAGAAACAAGGCCCGTAACTAGGCGAGAGCAAGGAAGACAGGACCAACTATGACGCAACCAGGAACGGGGTGGCGAAGGGGGTGATGGAGACAGTAGGATCCAGAGACAATCTAACCAGAAACGGGCTACTTAGAAGGTGGGCGATGGAGACAATAGGACCCTGTGGCAGTAACAAGGCGAGAGCAAGGAAGAGGGAACGCTTTACTACGCAACGAGGAACGGGGTGGCCACGCGGGCGGTGAAGGGGTCTGAGGGGGCGGCAACGCGCGCAGGTATCTCCAGGGGACGGTGGGCGGGGTGCGTTGGGTTCCGCCCCCTCTGACACGCGCGTTCTGCTCGCTGCGTACAAACGAGGGCGGGCGGTGCGCACGGCGCGCCCTACCTGCCGGGCGCTCACCCCTTGCCCGCGCCCTCCCCGCGAGCATTAAATGATGGCCCCTCGCGGCCACGCGCCGGCGCGCACGGCCTTCGCGCTGGGAGGCCCGCACTGTGGCGCCCGCCCCCGCAGCACGTGGACAAAACAAATACTGGAAGGTTGCAGGTACGCGGGAGGTTGCAGGTACGCGGGAGTTGCAGGTACGCGGGAGGTTGCAGGTACGCGGGAGGTTGCAGGTACGCGGGAGATTGCAGGTACGCGGGAGGTTGCAGGTACGTGGGAGATAGCAGGTACGCGGGAGGTTGCAGGTACGTGGGAGGTTGCAGGTTACTGGAAGGTGGCAGGTACGTGGAAGGTTGCAGATGTTTGACCGGTTTGCGACCTTGGCCACTATGTAATTTAGGGGTTAGTTGTTTGTTTGATTTTTAGTTATTTAAGGTCGCATCAACATCTAGGCCATTAGTGACCATTATTGGAATTAACGTTATGGTAACTGTGAAGATGAAACGATATGATGATGACAAAGGGTGCAAGGACGATCACAATTACAACCATGCCCTGACGGTACTGGAACCCGCGATCCTTTGGTCCGAGATCGCTACGACACTACTACTTCAGATATCTCGGCCACCGGATCGACTAAGAGTTAGTGAATGATAAATAGGGAATTTTATCAGGTGTGTGTAGTTTGCCATTTCGTTCCATGTTCCGAATAAGTACATGTACGGTAAGTACAGTACAGAAAGATGAACCTACTCATGCTTGCGCGGATCTGCAACCGAGAACATTATATTATGCACAAAAATATTATTGCGGATTGAAAATTGTTCAAAAGAACTTTTGAACAAAACTATTGTTCAAAAAAGGAGTAAATACAAATTCCATGTCTCATCGTCTCACATAAAAATAAGAAGACTCTAAAGTTTTTTTATAGTTTCTTCTACGATTCGCAAAAGAAAATTCATAAAGTATTATTTAATATATTTTTCCTATTTTTACATTATTTGTTTTCATGTCTTGATAATGTATCTACAATATATTCACTGTGTTTTAAAACGTAAATTTATGTGATACTTTGCTTGCGAGAATGAAAATTAATTCTTGGACATTTCAAATAATGGAAGAGATCTGAACGTAGTCGCATTGCAGTTTCATTGTCAGCTGTCGCATTGTAGGTGTCGCTTTGTACAAAACTTCCACTGAGTTCTGACAAATTTGTAGATGATATCTAAATCCCAAGTCACGCCTCTTGCAATCTAGATAAGTGTCATTCTTCAAACAATGCAGATGAACATTAGAAAGAACAGTATATTAGAGTATTTTGAACTCGCTCCAGGCTGCATGATATTTTGACCATTTAATCCAGAGTCCTGAGTTTTGCCCGAACGCTTTGTCATCAACATCCACCGTCTAGCACTTGCCGTGCGCATGAGATGGTGGGGGGCATATTCAGTCTTTGCTTTCCGACTCTTTTTATCGTTTTACAAGCACGACATAAAATGGTGATTTTTTTTTCTCCTGCTCCTTCCGGCCGATGCCGTTGTACGAGGGAGCGGTTCGGGAGATTGAAATAAATGCAAATGCAAACATCAGCGCAGTCGGGTGTGTTTAAGCAATCCATATAAAACAGTTAAAACGGAATGAGGATGATTATGAATCGAGAAAGCTAGGGGAAACGGAACTGGGATGTCATGGGGCTCTCGTGAGCATTTGCATCATCGCTGGAACCGAGCACGCGTTCCGTGTTGGCCTGCGTTTCGGATTCCAACTGGTTGAATTCCTTCGTGAGGTGATTGTTGATGTCTCAGTCGGGGAACACTAACAGGAAAGAACATTTGGAATTCTAAACTGTTTTATCTTCGCATCATCATAGATCTTTTTATATATTCATAAACTGTAATTGTATTTACTTAGAATTACAGTTTAACGTATTATAATTGAGTATATTTTTTTATCTTATCTCTGTGAGAGTCTTCTATGACGCATGTTGAGCAAAAATTATGACATCCAAAAATCTGAGAGGATTTTCATTTTAAATTTATTTATATAGATATTTCATTTTATCTATTTAAACGTTATTTTTACTGAAGTTGAGTTTAGTGTTATCCTGCTTATTGCTGAACTCCCACTAATCATTTAGCAGATATCGAATTCTTAACCTTAGTGGTAAATAAAAGGCTTCACATATATGAAGAATTCTATTTGACTGTGAACACACGCATTGAATGTTGTCTTGGAAATAATTAAAAGATTTCTTCAGTATAGAGATTTGCGTGTGTCAGTGCATACTGACACACTGTGATATATATCGTAACGTAATATATATACTTGTAAATTTAAGTAACTTGTAATAAAAATAAGTATTATATTTTTCTTGAGTTCTTTACTAGTATGTTTTGAATTGTACTTGAAGGGAAATGTGTCATAAATGATTTTCTCTTCAGTATTCCCACATATCTTTAAATAATTTTCCAATATAATTTCTGCAAAACAAAACTTCCGAAAGGAAGTTTCAAAAGTAGTTACGAATGTCTCGATTTCGTCGTGACAATAATGGATGCGTGTGATGAATAATAATCCAATAATGCTAATAGATTGTCGGTGCCTTCCATATGTGCATGTGGATGCAATTCAACAAATAATAAATAGCACCAAAAAAAAAACTCCCAAACAGTGGGAAAGTGGAAAATGACGTTTCCTCCAGAACACAGGAGAGGATCACAACAGGCGAGAATAAAGCGCGCACGGGAGAACGCGTGATCCGTAGGTCTCGCGCACTCGTGGGAGTCGCCACCCCTCGCCACAGAGCTTCCTCCGGCAGTACGCAAGGGGGCGGCGGCGGCGGTGCGGCGACTCCATTACGCGGAGGTGGGTGGGGGGGGGAGAGGGGGCGTGCGCCTCGACGCGCGATTGAAAATGAAGTTCTTAGCGCCGCCCGGGCGCGGCGCGGCGGAGGGAGGCCTCGCGACACAAAAGAGCGCAAGTGAATCACGGCGTTTCGCGCTTCGCCGGTCAGCGACGCCGGCGCGCCGCCTGGCGGAGGGGCGCGAAGCGGAGGCGGGGGCGTCGAGGAGGACTGGGAACGCACCGGTGTGGTGGGATGAAGCGCCGGCGGTGGCTGATTTGAGAGGTGGTGAGTGATAGATGTGAGCGAACAGGAGAATGCCGTGATTGGAAAAGCGAACAAACTCTGCAATCCTTGAAGAGTCTCTAGAAGAGTGTTTTACTATTTCGTACAGGCGAATCCTGCAAATTTCTGGATGTGTACCGGGAACGGTGGCTCAGTGCATCAACTGATGTCACTGCAGTGCCTTTGACAGGGAGGTCCTAGGTTCGAGTCACGACGGCGGCAGGATTTTCGATACTAGCTTTTCAGCTCTGTCGAATTTAGTCGCTGTCTGGGGGAGAATTCTAGCGGCTGGCTGCTCTCTGATCGGTAGTTTTCCGTGGTTTCTCCGAACGATCCTAGGCGAATGCCGAAGCAGTAGCCTAACAAACGCGCCACGGATCACGTGCCGTCTTTCTTCTTCCTTGTCCCATCCTCACCCCGTACTTACATACACGCTTACATGTACTACACGTAAAGTGCAAACACTTAAGTATGTCGAAAATGAGTCAGTCAGTATAAGAAATGTATTACGTATGAACAGAACCGGAAGGGCACGAAATAAAGTGTAAAAGTGTCTGTTAGCTAAGTGATGAGAACCGAAACTAAAATGACATAGATGATGCTTTCAAAGCTGCCTCTTGATGAAGACGCCGACGGCTGACAAAGGAGTCGGTGGAGGCATTACGGTAAGGACTGTAACTCGGTTACGGCAGAAAGTAAAACGGCGATGACGATGTCCTCAGTGACGCGGAGACCCTCCGCCAGAGCGGCGGCGGCGGCGGCGGCTGAATCGACGGCTCCGACGGTGGCGAGGGGCGATCTTCCCCTCCGGCGATATTCAATCCGCGGGACTTTACGATTTTTCAAGGGGGGAGTATTCAACCCCGCCAAGTAATAACTAATAGGGGGAGGCGGGGGCGGGGCGGCGGCGCGACGGAGGGCGCGAGTCCTAATCCTCGCGGGGTATTGGATCGAATCCCTCGAAAATTGCGTTATCGCGGGGCCTCGATCGCGCAGCCATAATCCCTGCAGGGGCGCGGCGGCGGCCGAGGCCGTGGGAGGAGCCACACCTGCAGTCTCTGCGTCCTCCCTCTGTGCTTCCGCGTTCTCCTCTTCCCCCTCGGCAGGTAATAAGATCACTGGCCGCGCTGAGTCACCCGCGTATCGCTGCCTGAGCTATAACCCTTGCGATTTTGGGTTATTTCCCATTTCGCCGCGCGGGAATCGGTTGCCAGCGGTGCGGTGACCTCAATCCGCTCAGCAGATTTCGAGCGCAAGCGGCCGATGATGATTTTTCTCCTGTCCGGGAACACGATTTATTGTTTCATTTAATGTTCCTAGAGGATCAGGGCGTTAAAAAAATGTGCAGGGGATTCTTTTTCCTCTAGAAATAATGGGCTTTAAAGCGAAGATAAATCGCACGGGACACACCACTACTTTGTGATGTATTTATACCGATCTTTATGAGTGAAGGGTTGCACAATCATCATATCAAAAAGAGACTCACTCTCATGAATATTGTTTGACGAATTTTTGAGCAGCAACATCTCAAATTGTAATTTACGACTACGGGCGATGTTATGAATTTAGATGACTGCGAGAAACACTCTTTATCGATTTCGTTGGAAACGCAAAATGATTTATGTGGAGCGCGAGGGGAGAGGGATGATGTGGGGAGTGTACGCCGTCGATCCGATCTGCACTCCCCGCCGCCATCACCTCCCTGCTCTTGCCGTAGCTTTGGCGCCCCCCCCCCCAGTGTTGTAGTGGACACAATATTTTCCTTCTAATTTCATGGCGATCCCGAAGTGTGTCGGTAGACATTGAGACAAAAATTTGCAGTACGTTTGTAAAGACATTTTGATTTCGTGGTCAATGACCTCTCCCAGATGTTTTTGGTAATTCTCCGACAATCGACAATAATTCGTTATTTTGTATCTGAGCACGACGTATAGATTTCCTGAATTATAATTACTCCTGAAAGACAGGTAAGGGACAGGTAAGAGCAGCATATGTGGAACTCTATATTTTCTGTGTAAAAACTAATACATACGAATTATAGTATCTTTATTACGTTCGTTTCATCACGTGTTATGTATTGTATCCTCAACATTTCTCCTCCGGCGTCACAAAGAAATGTGAACTATTAATGTGGAATTACACGTCGATTTTATCCCTTTTGTTGCTACTCATTCCTCAAATTCTTAGCATCATTTGACATTCATCATCATTTATGCTTATCCCACACGGGCTTTCTGGTGAAATGATCATGTAATAGTAATTATGTGATATTCCTACCTCTTTAAAACTATCTTTTCAAACTCTCATCATCAGCTGCAAATTTGAACATACTGTAGCACCGATTCCATCGTCATGACGAGCAGATGAAGTTTACAACTCACGCATCATCGAGTTAGTTCATACTGTCACAAATGTCATCACAACACAGTTCATTCATTTCTTCACTTCTGTTCCACCTCAGGTCCCTTCCGGTTCCCCCTCGGCCGAAGGTGTCCACCCACACCGCACCCGCTCCCACGGGACTCCAAAGTCAGGATGTGTCATCGCGTCCCCCAGGACACAGGGAATATTAAACCACGTCGGGAGTAACGGCTTTTTTTCCCTCGAACGCGGGGTGAGCACAGACGTAATAACTAATAAGCCCTCTGCGCGTCCCTGAGGGCGGGGGCGGTCGGAGGCGCAAGGAAGGAAGGGTGGCTCGCGGGGGCGGCGGCGGCAGTGGCAGTGGCGGCGAAGACTTCGACGTAGGCGGCGGCGGCGGCTTAAGCCCAATCGTAAATTCATACAAGACGCCGCCGCCACCGCCACCGCCGTCGCCCCAGCCAGTGGCTATGCAGTCCGCGAACGGGCCCCGCTCCCCGCACGCAAATGTACCTTGAAATAAGTCGCTGTTTCCGGTCCCCCCGTGCGCGCGGGGAGCGGCCCTGGGCGATGGATGGGGACGGGGAGGCGCGGGGACGAGGGAGCCGGGAAAGCGGGGGCGCGGCACCGGGAAATGGGAGGCGAGGGAGGCACCTCACCCGGAACGGTTTCTAAATGGTTATGATATCATATAGGGCGCCGCGCCGCACCGCGCCACCGTCTTCGGGGCCACTTTTCTCTTCGGTTTCTACCCCTCGAGGCGGCGAGCGGTAGAATGGGTAATGGGAGAGATAGAGAAGAGTGTCGTCCAAGGCGTGCTAGTAGTGTCCACGCGATGTCAACGGCGTAGTATGATAACTACTTGGCTATCTGGAATGTCGCGCCCTAGGCACAGATGACGTTTCGGCCGCCATTCTGGGACCTTCCTCAGGGTGAAATGCGGTCGCAATGACGGCCGAAATGTTGGCACCTGTGCTCAGGACGCGGCGTCTTCGGGATAACCCAGTAGCTACTGTCTTCGGCCGCAGAAGTACTACTCGCGCAACTTTTCTTGAACGATGGATTGAGGAAATGCGGGCGGAGTGGGGGTATTAATTAAAAAGGTGGCCAAAAGAGTATTTACAATAACGCCAACATCTGAAAAATCAGAGTCAACCTGCTACGTGTGCGTCCACGTCATCGTTCTGGGTAGACAACAGAAGGGACACTAGAAAGGAGTTTTAGGTGCCTCCCTTGGAGGACCTGAACCTACCTCAGTTATTTCTTTAGATGTTGATAATAAACCTGAACAGAAGTTCTTTACTATGAAAGCATTTAGCTTTGACTAGCTTCTGTTTCGCGCCAACGAAATTTTACTTCTTGGAATGTTGTCATCAGTGTTCTCTGCGAGCTTTTGCCTTCAATTGTTTATTGATCAAGGGAGGGGGAAGCAAGGTTATCGTTCGAGAAAAGTTGCGCGAGTAGTATACACTGACATTACATGAATAAGGTGGTTTGTTATATAAGATGATTTCCAAACACGTGCGACGACGTCGATCTCCCAAATCTTTTGAATGGACTCGTTTTAGAAATGCGGCACAGTAATCCTGATACGTGAAATTCTTATTATTTCAATTTTTGTACACTATGATACTGTCTGACAGATTTCTGGAGGATGTCGGTCCTTTCTGCAGGTTTCGTCCAAACTGGGACTATTTAATTACAAAGTTTCTAGGATTATGATAGTTTTATATTTAACCGTGCAAAACTCTTTTTGTAATAGTAATTTAATTATTGGAAAATTTTCCACATTCTTAATTTTTGTGCAAGCCGAAGTAACAAAACTTTCTAGATACCAAGAATTCAAGAAATAATTTTGTTGTGAAGCGTTCTGCGTAAGAATCGGATGCCGTTAAATGTCAAAAGGTGGTTGAAAACATTTTATAGCGAGAGTTCTGAATTTGTAAACATTTTCTGAGCCTGATATGAACAAAGAACTTGAAATGAAAAGAATTCTGTAACGGATCCTGCGAAAAGCGTAGCCTCAGATGCTGTTTGCCGCGATTTCATCTCCAGTGACAGCAGTCGGGACAGCACCGGCGGCGACGCCGCGTCCCCAGGGTAGCGCCAGCGGGACCGTCGCGGGAGGAGGCGCAGCACACGGCAGCGGCTGCGGCGCGGCGCGGGGCGGCGGTGAAAGCTGTTAGGCTGCGACCTTGGAGGCCACCTTGTTAACCCTCCCGCCCGAGAGAAATATCGGGAGGCGGAAGTGGCGGAGCGGAGCGCGCATCAAGGGCCGGGCTGGTGACTGCTCTGGAAGCACTCCGGAGGCGCCGCCGCCGGGCAAGTGGTTTACGAGCAAGGCCGCCTCCGCCACTTCCCACTCAGCCACAGCTCTCGCCGCCCTCCCCCGCGCCGCTGCAGTGGCAACGACTCCATTTCGCTCCCACCTCCAGTTCACCTCCGCTGCGGCTGAGTATCCTCAGGGTCACCGACCTCTGCCTTCAATGTTGCCACTTTATTTTTAACGCCCCATATCGTGGTTTTCACGATGTCACTTTACAATAGGATTTCAATAGGATAATACGTGTATGTATATGCGTGAATAGTATCAATTAGGATATTAATATAGTAGTAATATTAATAGTAATAATACGTGTATATATTTAAAATAGTAAGGGCGTGCCTTCACAAAGAAGTTTGATCTTTCTACTCGACAAATTTTCGTGATTTTTTTCTTTACATGAATGGTAGATATATTATTACTTACTTTTTTAAACTAGTTGTTTATTAAAAAATCTAAAGTCTATTAATTTATTAAAAATAACGGAATGAATGTTTATTCGCCGACATTTGTTCATTACGTCATTTTCCACTTATTTATAATTCTTCTTGTTTTCTTATTATTGATATTGTTAATACAGTTAATACAATGCGTCAGTCAGTCTTAAAACCTCTCCGCAGTGACACAAGTTTCTGGTGATAGTTCTAACAACAGAAATTATATTGATATCACGAATTGCAGCTTGCAACAAATGAAAATATAGATTGCATACTCACTACAGTCATAACTGATGCTGGAAGTGTTATCCCCTTCACTTCTTTCCCAGTGATCTGGTTGCTACGGACATAAATGCAATTTTTAATAGGAACCCCTGATTTGGCGCGGTGCGAGAAAGACTTTCCTGGCGCGTTATAATATTAACTAGTGGGGCCTTGCAAACATTAGATATTTTTAAATCATTGTTTTTTTAAGTGAAAACAGCTTTGTATGCAACACAATATTTCCACGGAGCGACCGGGAGCGGTAGCTCAGTGCATCAACTGGTGTCACTGCAGTGCCTCTGACCGGGTGGTCCTAGGTTCGAGTCCTGATGGCGGCAGGATTTTCGACACTAGCTTTTCAGCTAGGTCGAATTCAGTCGCTGCTTGGAGGAGAATTCTAATGGCCGGCTGCTCTGATCGGTAGTTTTCCGTGGTTTCTCCGATTAACACCAGGCGAATGTCGGAGTTAATGCCGGCCTAACAAACGGGCCACGGACCGCGCGCGATCTGTCCTTCCTCTTCCTTGTCCTATCCTCTCCTCTCACACACACACACACACACACACACAGCTTGTCCTGGCTGGGGCGGTGCCCCACTGGTGGGAGAGTCCTGGTTAGGGGGAAATCCCACTAGCCGACGGTAGGTCGGCGCCGGATCTCGCCATCCAGCGAGGGAAAATCACCGCCATCTCCCGAGAAAAAATGCACTACACTAACGAGACTAATGACCAAAGCAGTTGACGCGCCCGGAAACACAAAAAAATCAAATCAATCAATCCACGGAGCGGACGAGCATTCCAAAAACTGCATCTATAATAGAACCTTGAAAATGGCTCATTTTGTAGATTGTGGCATCAAAATCGTGACGCGTGTGTTGTAGGGGTGTGGGACGCAGCATCTTCGCGTGACGCTAGGCGGTGATGCTGTGACGCAAATCATGATACATCGTAGAACACTGGTGTTGACCTGGTCTAACAAGGCTTACAATGTGACAAGACATTGGTTACGTAATGAAAATGGCAGATTTATGCGAAGGAAAATATCGTTGAACAGAATCAGATCAGAAATCAGAAATGTAATGATTTATATAATGAAAAAGTTAATATTTCGGAGAAGATGTATTTGAAATACATACAAACATTTTACATTCAGTGTAACAATTACGATACGTACAGGATTATTTTTTAGCAAAATATTGTTTTCATTCCATTCATTCCGCAACATATTCGTTGCATTTCAAAACAACGAAAAATCGTTATTGGATTCTCCTATTTCGTTTGTACGTCCTTGGATGTTACGCGCTTGTTCTGCGGTCGTGTGGTGGCGCGGACGGTGGCCGGATCGACGCGACGGAACAAAGCGCTCTACCACGCTTTGCGGCGCCGAGAGCGTTGGCGTTAATGGCAGCGAATGGGGCCCTGGCTCCGGCTCAGGCCGTGCACTGCTTGCGCGCGGTTGGCTCGAGAGCGGCAACGCGCTCAGGATTTGCTCAGTGCCCGTTCTGCTAGTGCCACTGTGCGCGCAATGGAAGTTCCATGGTGGAACCATCGACCATTTGCGATGCTTTCCCAGAGTTAATTTTTTTTTATTTGACAAAAATTGGATTTTCATTTTCTTTGGGACTTTGTGAAAATGAATTATGGGAATCTCAAAGCGTTTAATATTTTTGAGTCATTGACCTTGTGAGAAGTTACGAATTGTTAGAACTATATAAATAAGAGATTATTTACTTATTCTACAGCAAGTCATTCTGTTCTTTTTTGGCAAGATTAAAAAATAATCACGCATTAAGACTTGCAAATTGATAGAAATGAATGTGATTGAACTCATACGTACAAGTTTCACCGTCTCGGAAACTCGGATATTTTATGAGAACAGTAGAAAATGTGTCATAAAAAAATAGCGAATTGTCAAGATTGATAACAGCAAAAATTTGTACATAAATATTACGTTCGAGGTAAGGTCACCGCCGGCGACAATGGCCCAGGGTAGGAGGCCGTTATTTCTGACTTCCAAAACAGCTTACCCCCGGACTAGCCCGCAGCGTTGGCGTCTCACAGACAAGTGTTGAAAATCAGCGTTTTTAGTGTATAGGAACATGTCGCCGGGCTATTGTGACTTGATTTATTTGATACACATTATTTTCATTTGTGTAGGTTAATTAAACAAATATGTAATGTTAACATTGGTGTTTCATATGTATTAGAACCAACACTCATTTAGGGGGACAAACGAAAATTCTAGGTAATTGATTAAAATAAAAATCTCTCCTTCAATTATTCTGGTTGAGAGGATCACATACTGGGAAGTTTTCACGTATGGCATTGCAGAAGACTATCAGTGTAGTGCTTGTGGGAATGAATGAGTAGAATGAATGGTTATGTATATAAGGAATGAATGATGCATGAATGAAAAAATAAAATAAAAGTAGACCAAGTCAAAACATTACATAGAATTAAGAAAAATAATATTAATGATAATACTTTTTGTGTAAGTTATATATATGCCAAAAGCTACTAAATAACTAGCAAATTATATTTAAGCTAGAATTATGTTAGCTTTAGTTAGTATTAGCTTATTATTATCCCGCCCTCTTAGCAGCTTAAGCCGCAAGGTAGAAGTTCAATTGTATGCCATTCAGTTAATTAATTCCCGCCTACTCAGGTTTACTGTGAAGGGGAAATATATATAAAAAACACGTATGGCATTGACACACCTCCCCAATAAGAGACCAAGTTAGGCGTGCTGGTGGAGAGGGCGGTTTCGGCCGGGGTCTCGAGGCGGCTGGCACTGCCCCTCCGGGCCGCGCCCCCGCTGACATCGTTAGTTAGACACACAAAGAAATGACCGTGTCCGCCGGGGCCGCTTTTGTCGTCGTGCTGCGGCCGCGATCGGTACCGGGGGCGGGGGGGGGGCCGCGAAAGTCACGGGGACAAAGTCTCCCCCACCCCCCACCCAGCGGCGGGGGTTGTCGCGGCCGCAGGTAGCGGAAGGCGTGGTATGCGGGTACGGGAGAGGGAACAGGGAAACCAGCCCCCGTCCCGCCCCCCACCGCCTGCCAAACCACCACTTGTTAGTTCAGTTGTTCCTCCGCCGGCGTCACCAGTGGAGGCTCTCTTTTCCTGTCTTGCGTTGTTGCTGTGGTTGTTCGTCTCAGTGTACTCGGCGCGTGTGTGTGTTAATTAATTGTGAAATGTTCGAGTTAGGATTAATACTTCAATTCGGTACGTTCATATCTATTCATTTAAATTCGTACTTTCATTTTGTTTACTTACTTACTATTGTTCCTACGCCGAAAATGTTTCGTAGTACTGAAATGGTTGTTAGAATGCTCATCGTGTAAGAAAGTCATTTCTGGATCCCCTTCCTACTGAGGTTGTGATTTTGATGGTGTTGGGCGCCATGTGGTGGTGATTCCACTTCAATATTTTAAAGTGTCTTCGTAAAAACTGCTTATAGATTTAGAGTTATTAAATAATTTTGGTTTTGTTTCGTAGACGAAAATTAGCAACCCTAAATTCGAACTTTTATAAGGGGGAATTTGTCATTTTTCATTACTACAATGGGTATGCGATGTTATTTCTTTTTTATTCCTGATCAATTTTTACCCCCTCCTAAGTTATGATATGGTGCCCAATTACGTTTCAGTTTTTTTGTTTCTTTGTTTTTAAAGAAATATTTTAGTGCAGACCATGAGTACCTATAATGAATGCTACCAGCCTAACTTAACTAATTCTGCTCTGAAACTAAATGTAGAATTCATTATCTTAAACGCAAATGGAAACGCTTTACAAGTTAAGTGAATAGTTTATTGCTAATAATATACTCGTAGTTACTTTGATATAGGAACTACCAACGTAATTTATATTCTGGGAAGCGGCCTCCTAGTTGGGTTGAATTGTTACACATTAATCATAATATAAACGGTCATGCAGTTACAGAAACATGTGTACTGTACGACGCAACACTGAACGTAAATTTTGTTTTCGTTCACACTGTTTTATATGGTCTGTCCCTGTGGAACAAACTATGACTTCAAGAAACAACTGTAATTGTTATGGAAATTTCATTCAATGAAACTAACTCGTTGAAAAAGCGTTTCTGCCAACAGCGCAATTACGTTCATTGAGTGAGTATTCGTTCAAACAACGTCATTGCGTCAGAGAACACATCTGTAAGCGTCTTCCGGCGACAACGACGCCCTCTGCGGTCTCGAGATCCGTCCTCCGGGGACTTCCCTAACACAATTTAACCTCGCGCAGGAAAAGCTCGTGGCCCTCTTGCAACTCAGATTTAGTTCTGCAGCAGAATTAACAGTTCGATGGTTTTCAGTAACGCTGTTTAGCCACATAGCAGCACAACTCGCGGGGATGTTTGTAATTCAATTTAACTCCGCAATGGCGCTGCCACACTTGGGCGGCGGTAGCAGCGCGGGAAGGTGATGGAGGGGGGTGGGTGGGGGACGAAAGAGGAGAAGGGAGAGTTACACACACCCGTCCCGCTGGGCTGCTGCAGGGGAGCGCTGTTTCGTGCGTCGGATCAACAGGAACAGCCCGTTTTGGGTGCGCCGTGCAAGCATATGGACGCGGTCGCATTTACAATCTGCGAACTCTAATGTGATTTTACCGAATAAAATTTCTCTATTTTTACTACTGAAGCAGATTTGTGAAGATGTTATACATTTGTTTAGCTACAATTTAATTTTCATTCAGTGTGAGACGTTTTCTTTACTCATTCATTTTTCAGAGAACAAACTTCAGAAACACTTCGACAAGTTTAGTAAGTCGAAAAATAAATATTTTTCTTTGATTGAAATGTTAAACTGTTTTTTTAATTAAAATGTTAAAATGCAAAATTGTCAAGAAAGGCGCCTATAAAAGTTCGAAATTTTCGCAGAGAGCATCACATTTGAACCTTTAATCAGTGCTTTCGAAACATTCTGTGAGACCCCTGTTAATTCCGCGCATGTTCTCATTCCTGGTGTGGTCGTGTATTGGCATCTGATAAATTTGCAATGGTCGTCACAGTTAATTCTTCACTGCCTACTAAATTTTGCAGTAGCGAATTACGTTGACGAGAAACCATAAATCGTCCACATTAGCATTCATCTCATTAAAGCTGCTCGTACGTTGAACAGCGCGAAAATGCACGTATAAGGACCGATTTCTATCATCGCATATGTTTGTGTTGGTGTATTTGTCGAATATATTGAAGTTCAGTATTGCGTAGTTGTATTTCTTGAATAGGATGTGCTACATTGATAAATGTCTGCAGATTTGTTGTTGCAGAATTGTTAAAAACATAAGACACTACGCAAACATTCTTAAGATTATAAAGAAACAATATTTAACATTCCTAATAGAATCTTATAATCTTAGCTAAGAACGATCTTAATTTTAGGACATTTTTTTATGATTTTAATGATTTATTGTTTATTTGGTAATATATACAGAGTATTTACGGAACTTGAATCTAGTGAGACAAGTTGAATAAATTGTTAAGAGAACGGATTATTTCGAATTAATGAATGAACAGCGACTTACTTACATAGTGATTTAATTATTGATGGACACTGAGAATCATGGCTCTTACTAACGGCAGCAGAACAATGAGCACGAAAATAAACTTTGGAAGAGAAAAAAACGAAAAGCAACTAGTAAAATATCACGGAACTAAAAAAGTTCTAGTAAAATATCACGGAACGGAGCGTCGTGGACTTGCCGCAGACCTAAAGAGAACTTCTTTGAGCACATAATCACTTCTCGTCGCGGAAACACAACCATTGCGGTTGGCAAAGCAGAGTGGCCTCCATTGTGAGCGCCAGCAAACAATCGGCTGTGGCCGCCGCTGGCGCCGCTCCAAAAGTGGGAACATCGCTCGCCCGGACATCCCCGTATGGCTGCTTTGATGGAGAGAGTCTGGCAGACGCACGCTCCCCCCACCACCACCTACCCCACCCTACACCCCCACCCCCCGCCCGACCGAACCGCTGCGGGCGCCGCGTCCACAGCTCTAAACTTTTTTCTGATTTTTTTGGTTAGGAATGTTCTGTGTAGAAAACGACATTCTGGGTAAGGTTCGTCTATCGAGGTGTATGGTGTATATTGTGCCAACTGCCTACTGCGATCAAGCAGTGCCATGCAAATGGCATTTACGTAAGTGTGACGTAATCATGCTCTAAACAAGATATAAAATACAAAATGATGTATGATGATATGCAGTAAAGGTAAATCGTTCATGGGCTGCAATAGAAGAACAACTCAAAAAATGTTTGGATAAATTAATTTGAAGTTGTCACCTTGTATTGAAATACATTCTTGCATTCTCTCTTCTGCAATTTGTTGGTGGAATACTGCACTAAAAGACATGCTGCTGGAAGGTAGACCAATCTGCAGTTTCGGAGAGTGCATTAACTAAAAATTTGTATTTATTGAGATGTGTCTCTGTTGCAGCTCACGAGCGATATATTGTGATTGAATGTAGAGAAACTAAGAATTTTTTAATATTTCGCTGTAATACAGGCCTTTTTTTAGAAAAATAATTGAATAACACTGAATAGAAAAGTTAAATCCTCAATTAAATTTTTCTTATCAAGGAATTTTTGTGATTCATTCTCATCTTTACCTCATTCTCATTCTCCTCGACGGGTTGAGTCGATAATTATTTGAGATCCTATACTCAGATAGTTATGCTGCTTCTCAGGAAAATGTTAGTTTTTTTACAATGCAATTTTATATGCAAGAATTACACGTTGCATTCAAGCATTCACAATCAAGACTTCTGTGTTGGTTTCAGATGAAAGTTAAATGTCAGAAAGAATAATACAATGTTACAAAACGAATACAAAATTATATGTGATAATATTAAATGTATGTGATGCAATTGAAAACATCGCACTTTCCAGATTGTTCGTTATGTTGAAATTGTATGAATTTTTTTTCTTTTTTTGCTTCTAGTTCTTATTACTTCAAGTTGAATGTTCCGCGCATACTTTGATTATTATTTACAAGTAGTGCAAAGTATTAATATGTATATTTTCATAATGCATATCTACATATCACTTTTATTTTACTCTTTTTAAAATAACAAATCAAATGGTTCAAGTAGTGACATAATTCTCACTTACCAAAATATTTTATAAAGAAACACCGCCTGCATTTTGATCATAATCGAAGGAACGGTTCTCGTAATAACCTGCATATCGTCTCCTGTCTTTTCTAAAGCAGGTTCTCTCTCTCATCACCCTATCCCTTGCCAGAAGTCGCCAAGTTGTTCCCAGCGCGAGTTATGACTTGTTTTCGCGTATTCACCTCCCTCTTTCCTAATTAAGTTAGTGGTTTGAACTCACGATATATTTTTGTGGTAACTTTCGAACGCGTTGCCCAACTATGACATTAATTGTCGGATATACCTCCTGTGTTGAGAAGTTATCTTCTTCCCGTGGCAACAAATCCTGCTAATGAATCCGGCGACGTTAATAAGTAAGAAATAGTACTTCAATCCTGTGCCAAGAGCTACGACTGCATTTTAGAGGAATAAACCACTACCACACTAGCGATGCGTCTTTAGCAACAGCGGTGGTATCTTCCAAGTAGGGGGTCCATCATCGTCAAATCTCTTGAACATTGAATTTTGTAGTTTATGTTCACTGTACGCTCGTGTAAAAACTTAAGTTTTAGCAGGTTGGATCGTACTTTTACATAATAATAATAATAATAATAATAATAATAATAATAATAATAATAATAGTAAATATAATAATATTTTTATTTTTATTTGCATAGAGTTTTACTACTCAAAAGTTTCTGAATAATATTTGTAATAAAATATTTCCTGAATAGAAGCAAATGTCCTTTTTAGATATTTGTTATGAAGCTCAGTAATTGAAAAATAAACCTTACTCTGTAACATTCACGTCATGTTTCAACTGTCTTAGCAGCAATGTGTAATTACGAATGTTGCCGCTGCAGTCACTCACCCGCTGCATTCTTCCCCTCACTGTTTGCACTGAACCGGTGCCTCTCCGTTTCAGCTCATCGAAAATGACATAATTACGCGCCAACGTGTTCATGATATACAGGGGAGAACGGTGGAGTATTTCCCGGAAGGTGTAACAGGTCTGGGCTCCCTGCTCCATATAATCTGCAATGCAACTGTTTGTACTGACCCTGAACGGAATGCCCTTCGAACGAGGAAAGTTTCAACATCCAACTGTCGAAATTTTCGGGAAGACTCGTATGCCACTGTCTGACCCCTCAATTGCTTTTCTGTCGTGGATCTATCCAGGATCACACATGGTTTATTGGGGAAATATCACTTATTATCTTCTATAACGAATCAAAGCTGCCTCCATTAATTTAATTTTCCCTTTACATGATTTACATTTAATATATATTTTTGCAATAATTATAATGAATGCAGACGTAATTTGGTTGACTGAATAGCTGAGATGAACAGAACATAAAATTTAGGAGAAAAATAAACCGGGAGTTTTATGTTCTGCCCGACTAGTTTAATTTCATCTGATTTTTATACACCCACATTTATATCTGTTTTTAAATTTGCACTTTTTTTTCTGGATAATTCGTTGCAAAACGCGCATTTCATATTTCCCAAAGAACAAACAAATAAATTTATGAATCGACAGGTCTACGCTGTGTTTGCTCTCTACATACAAACTACTGCTTCTGCAAAATCGAAGAAAAAATCGGGCTGCATACCGCGGCCCATTAGTGCCGTTCAATCCGTGCGCGAACGCGATCAAATATACATTGAAACGGAGAGGTAAACAGCCGCGTCGTTAGTTGAAATGGAACTATTGCGGGGGAGGGAAGCTGTTATTGAAGCTCGGCAACGGCATATCAGGGAAGGGAAGCTCGAATCGGCATAGAAATGGCAGAGAATTGTGTGATGCGATCGTGAAAGTGACTACGTGACTATGTTCTGCTTTAAACAAGAATATAGCTTAACTTTTACATTGTTTGGCATGTTAGTAAACATTGAGTATGGCAAAATGTTGTACTTAATGGATAAGCAAGCAGTCTTCCTTTTTACGGTTAGCAGATTCTTGGACAATAGACAATGGAGTCTTCAGATATGGTCGAATAGTATGTGTTGAAGATGAAAAATCCCTATTTTATTTCTACAAAAATGATAAGAATGAATGCGTATTTATGTTTTTCATTGACTACTTTTTACTCTTATATGCCCGTTCTTAAATTATTTTCACCCTATTGGATATTAATGCCTCATCAAGTTTGTGTAGTGAATACTGAGCTTTCGTATTCTGAGTGATAATATAAATTGTATATCCGTTCTGATATCAGAAAATAAGTAGTCATTCAATCACTTCAAATCTGAAAAGACATGGTTCAAATGCACACATCTTAATTTGTCCCACCCTTCACTAATTGGTCATTCTTGCGTGTCTTTTTTTCAGCACTCATTGTCTTTCTTCCTTCTTTACCTGATCTGTTTCCCAGTGGTTTGAACTCACTATAGTGTGGTTTATAGTTACTATACTATAATAGTGTAGTATGTCTCGGACTATCCCTATGTCTGGCATAGTGCATTTCTTCGAGCAATTGTGTGGTTCTCCCTTCTTCTTTGCCTCCACTTCTGACACGATCTCGTTCTGTCTGTTGGCAATCTCCCCTCTATGTCCGCCTCTCTCTCTCTCTCTCTCTCTCTCTCTCTCTCTCTCTCGTACTCTGCATTCGTCCCTCCCAGCCCCGCACTCTCTCCAACCAGAGCTAGTACAGGAGCCGCACTGAACGCTGGAACGTCTGCCGTCGGCGCGGCGCGGCGCGGCTCGGGGCGGCGTCGAGAGGGGGCGTGTCTGCAATTCCACGCGATTGCAAATGGCCAATTACGGTCGTGATTAGCTTAAATTCTCAGGCCTCCTCCGCCGCGCCCGCACCGCTTCCGGCGCCGGTGATCGTTGCCCATCCCCCCCCCGCTCCGTCCCCGCCCACTCCGGGCGTCGCGCAGCTCTGAGTCGTTTCTGCGGAGTTGGTCCCCTCCTGCTCTGCTCGCCCTTTCAGAGGACTCCGCCTAACCGGTGACCGCAGCGCTTTGGACTTGTCGTGGAGGGCTGACCAACTAGGTGTCGCTCAAAGCTTATCGCACTTCAGTGGCTTTATGCCGTTCTGTTGAAGGGTTTTGTTGTTGAAAATGTTCGTTTTGTAGTTTGCAGTGCTTGTTCAAATAGCAGTTGCTTGAAAAAAAGTTTTCAGAGAAGAGATTTTTTTTTGTTTTTGCAAAACAGTGTGGTTTGTATGAAAGGGTAAAGGAAGGTAAAATGCTATGCACACTCGTTTGATTCAGTTTCTGATTGTGCTTCTGAAATGTAGTAGTCAACCGAACCGAATCTGTTATGCCTCAAAAGTAATTTATTTATTGTTGAACTCTCAATCCATTTTTAATCACATACCTTGATATTGTCAATAATGTAATCATCATCATCATCATCATCATCATCATCTTCTTCTTCTTTTTTGTTCACGAATTGGCCATCCTAGGACCACGCAAACGCGCCTCGTGTACCCAACGAAGCCCAGTCATAGTCTAGCCGGAGGCAAGTGCACGTGACCTTTGGGGGGGGGGACAGCATTTTTATGCCGAATCCATTTGTACATCCCAGGGTTGTTTGCCCTCGGAGATGAAGTTTATGATGATGATGAAAGGTGAATGGACAATCACAAACATACAGATACAAACACATACAACCATGACCGAGGCGGGTTTCGAACCTGCGATTATTCCGTCCGAGATCGCCCCGGCACTCCTGCCTTAGCGATCTCTGCTATCCGGATCGGGTATTATTATTATTATTATTATTATTATTATTATTATTATTATTATTATTATTATTATTATTACAGTTGATCTTCTTTTGGAGGACTTGTGTACTTATTGTGTGTTCAGGTAGTAGAGTTGCTCTAACAGCCGCTGTGGTGTTTGGTGTGCTGCAGTGCGCGCGGGGGCCGGGGCCGAGATGGGCGGTGCCCGCGGGGGGTCGCGCCACGCGGGGCTGGCGGCTCTGCTGGCGCTGCTGCTTGCGCCGCGCCTGCTGTCGGGCGCGCTGCTGCACCTGGCGGCCGCCGTCGAGAAGCTCGACCAAGGTAAGCACGCGTCTTCTGCCCTTGCGCCTTCCTGCAGCAACGAAACCAGAGGCGTGGCCTGCGCCAACAATATTGTTGTTTTGTATACTAGCATTATAATTGACCTTTACTGCTGCCAGAAACCGTTCATAAAGGGGCATTTGACGCCACAAATGATTGCGTCATCACACATTCAGCCTATTGCAGCAAGAAAACCATAGGGAGGTAGCGGGGAACGGAACAGCGGACCATCGTTTTCTCGCACAGATGTCAAATACCCGAGACGTCACAAGAAAGTTGTCTCACAAATTTAAGTTATTCTCTTTTAAATTTATAATGCCGTTATATAAAAAAAATAGCGTATGCAACTCGTTTATAATGTTGCTATATGCATTCGAAAATTTGAAAATTCGCTAGTAATGTCGCTCGTTTTCGGAACATGTACTCATGCAACAAAGCTTAACATTAAACTAATTGTGTAAACTACTATTATTGAAACAAGTATTTTTCGATGGCTTAGCCATCATCATCACTTTTCTGGTACAAAAACGTATGACAATTTTAAAACATTCTGTTAAAGACTCATTTATTACTAATATAGAATCAATTGACAGTTTATTAATATATTTTTCTTTAAATAGACTGAATTATTTTATTGAAAAATTTATTTCTTTTAATGTAGGCAACTCTCCAATATTGTCAATTAAAATTCTGTCAGTAATTTTGTAGATTTTGACACAATGATGAAATATGTGAGCTGAAGCCTTTTAAATGAAAAGCTCAAAAAGTTCGGGTTATAACACAGAAAATATTACATTGACTACAGTTCTTGTAGGACTGGTAAGATGTTTCTGTCAGCTCTCGTATCTGCGAGATTTATCTTTGAGATACTATATCTCAATTTATGTTCTTTTTTAAGCCATTCTTTACTTCTCTGCTACCTTTAATCTTTTTGTCTCTTCCCACAACTCAAATCCGGCGTGGATCAGGGCCCGATTCTTTAAATACCGCGCATTCCTGGGAGATCGAACACGAGCAGATATTTCGTTGTCTCAGTGGACAGCGCCCCGGCGCGGCGAGGTGGCGTGGCGGCACGGTGGTGGCGGCGGGCGCAGATATTGCCCGGCGATGGCGACAGCGGCGCAGGCAGTGGACCGGCAGAAGCGCGGAGGGGAAAGAGGAGCGGGGCGGAACGAGGCTGGAGGGAAGGGGGTGGCCGGTGCGAAGGAGCAGGACGGAGTGGAGGGGTGCGATCGGGTGTGCGTGGACGGCGTGGGGCAGAAGGGGGTGCGAACGAGGACGGGACGGGGGGGGGGGGAAAGGCTTGGTGGGTGGGGCGCCAGGGGTGTCGCAGGGGGAGTTGGGTAGCGGGGACGCTGCCGTACGGGGATGGCGTGGTTAGGACGAGGCGGAGCGGGGTACTCTGGGTGGTGTGGCTTGAGGCGGGATGAGGCGAAGCGGGATGAGGTAGCGCGGGACGATGAGAGGTTGGCGTGGGTCGCGACGAGGGGGGGGCGGGGGGCGTGGCGTGGGAAGGGGAGAGTGCTGGGCGAGGCGAGGCGGCACGGGTCGACGCTGGGCGCGGCGTCGTGGGGCGGGGCGGCGGGCGAACGGCCTCGCGGGCGGCGGCGCGGTGGGGCGCAGCCATAGCGGGGCCGGGGCGTGCGGGGACGTAATTGCGCGCACAGGGTGTTCCCGCGGAGCGGCTGCGCTCGCCGCCGCCGCCGCCGCCGTCATCCGTTTGCCTGCGCTTTCGAGAAGCCCCCGACAGCTTTCTTAGTTTTGAACAAAAAGACATTGTGTCTATTGAAACTATAAATGCGAGTGGAATGCTCTTTTTGATGACGTGACTGCGCGTATTTTTATTCCCTTTTCACGCGTTTGTAACATGCCGATGTCATATGCAAGAAACTGTGAATTGCTTTCCATCGCAGTTATGTGAGGCTTTTAAACATTTCGAGTCCTACGTTCGTGTCATAGGATTCAATGATATTCTTGTGACTATGTTGTTGATAGAGAATCCTGGATTTGTGGCCGCATCTAGTCTTTAAGGTCGTGGAATGCTTATAGATAGACTTTTTTCTTGGAATAGCGTTTGGCATTCCAATTAAATTCGGATTGAATGATGGTGAGAATGTACCAAATGAAACTCAGTATCGCATTTTAACTGTGTATTTTGAGTAGGTTTTCTTAGTTTGCGATAATTTGTCTCTGTGGCCGTAGGCCCATGATCTTATTTATCTTCATAGCTATTTTTGTTCATGAGCCGCATATGCCATTTTTGGATGAAGCATTTTGTTACGGAGGTTTCTTCTCTAGACGTGAAAGTGTATACTGTAATGGCATTACCTCAGTCCTTTTCATTCTGTTAGGTTTCATTCTTTCATTCTGTTATTTCGTATTCTAGATTCATAAACAGAATTTTCAGTCTTCTAGAGGAATCAATATTAAGTGAACGTTTTGAAAGTTTTTCGAATTCCATTTACGAATGCTCTCAGAATCCGACTCGTGTATCTTTAGAAAGTAAAATTTGTACATGTTGGAATTTATCGCTGTAGGACAAATGTAATTCGGTAAAATTAACATTTCTCTTAGACGTATCTCAGGGGTTGAGCTCTTGTATTTCATTTCGCTACTGCTTAAGAAGTGTATCGCAAGAGTATTGTTTGAAGTATGATTAAATGTTTCTTTCGGTGTTTTGCTGGAACTGCGCCTCTCCAGTAACTCGAACATTATAATGTGGCTGCGGAAGTTACTTAGTACTTCACTACAGTACTACACTACACTACTTAGTACTTCACAGAAGTTACTAAGTACTTCAATTTTCTAGGAAAAGCATATTGTTGTATTTTGAATGTCTTATCATATTGCAAATGGAAATTTTAATTAATGGGTGAGATATTTTCCCAGAAGGATAGGTTCAGAGGGCATAGTGTTCGTTCGCTCTAAAATTCGGGGGAGGGAGTGCGGCATTCATTTAGGTGCATGTAGTGCAATAAATTCGTAAATGAACGCAGCCATACGCAAGGGCCTTGCAGATTCCTTTGCAGAAACGCATTACGTGAACCCAGATTGCGCCTTGGCTGCTTTCCGAAACGTGCCTCGAACGGCGAGATCCAGCGGGGCAATGCGGGCTGCCGACCCGCAGGGGCTGTAGGGGGCACTGGAGATCGGGGCTCGAGGCGAGCCGACCCACTCAAGATAAAAGATCCCTAAATCTCGTCTGTATTCGCGTAAAGTAAACAAGCCGACGAAATCTTCGAGATAGCAACATTCCGTCTTGGCGTGTATTTGCATGTAATCCTCTTATGCAAACCGTGTTGTCCACCAGAAGTCGGCGCAGATTTCCTTATCTGGGCAGTCGCCTCGCGAGTAGTGGAAGCTCGAGCCGCAGCCGCCGTCGCCGCCACCGCATGCACTAGTCGTAGTGGTGGGCGCGCATACATATGTATGGCGGGCCGGACATATCTCCGGATTATAAGTCACGCGTTTTCTCGCTCCCTTGCCCCGCGAAAGCCCGTTGGGCTGGGGGCCGCTGGCGGTATGAGCGCTGCAGGCGGCGGTTTGCGACACTGCGGACTGAGACGCGGTGGGCAGCGAGAGTGCGAGGGTGGGCATTGAAATCGTGGCTGTCTCGTTCGCGTGAGGGCTTGAAACAGCGTTGAAGATTCGGAGCCGAAAGGCTGCGGGGAAGAGTTTGTTGTGAGAGAGAGGTGTGTTCACCATGTGGTTGCGGCATGGTTGACTTCCTACATCAACTACGTATTCCATTTGAACAGCGTCACCATCCAGCAATTGGCATGATTATTCAGACCTCACGGCCACCTACCGTACTTTACAAAGCGGAGGTCTGGGCGAACCTTAGAGAGCATCCACTGAGAAAAGAGGAAGGCATGGATGCGTAATCCTCCTCCCTCGCTTACACCGATAATGCGAAGTGCTTTCGAAGCGGTCGGTAGGAACCGATGAGATCCTGGGATAATGATGGCCGTACAGGGCTGAAAAGGTAATAAATTGGACGATGAAAGTAAAACTGCCCCAGAAGACAAAATCTGATAATAGAGACAAACTTGTTGTTCTGTTTAAATGTGACAATGTGATGGTATTAATTTGACATTTCTTGCTACGAGAATACTGCTCTGCTGCATGAGACGAAAACAATTGAATAGAAATATTTTGAGTGATGGTGAGGCATAATACGTACAATAATATTGACATATGTGCAACAGGCCGATCATGACAATAGGAGCCTGTTAGGTAGTTAACTGTTCTGAGATTAAAAAACCACAAAGGGTAAATAATTGTTCTGGTTGATATTTTCTCCTTACGACACATAGGAAGAAAGGCCTGAAGACGATATATGGATTTATAGCTATCCAGACGTCACATATATTACTCAGACCTATGTTTCAGTCAATATTAAAGTTCATAATGGAATGTCTATGAATGAAAGGCACCAAGAAATTGTGTTATAATATTTGATGCATTAAAAACTACAAAAAAGTTACCAATCTCATCTTTCTCGCGGTGTTTTTTATTTGCCTCTCTCAGTGGTTATTAAAAGAAGTTCTTTTATTCTTTTTGTGGGTGTTTTCATCATATTCATGCCAGTTATTCTCCTTACTATCCAAAAGAGCTTTTACTACGAAACTTCTTTACTACGAAAGAAGCTATAGAACTCAAAATGACTCATTCGAAAAGCTACTTAGTCCGCCCGGCCAAATTGACGCGGGTGCTGGTGGAGCAGCGCTGCTTGCATAGGAACGCTGCCGCCGGCGGCGTCCTGCATCCTGGTCCAGTGCGCATGCGGCGTCGGGCTGCGCGGGGAAGCCGGGTCCTCGTGTGCGCTGTCGCTGCCCGGCGGGCGGGCCATAAAGTAGTCGCTTCGAGGAAGAAGCCAGCAATTACCGGCCCGCGGACTCGTGCGGAGGGATATTTTAATTTCCCGGTACATTTAGTATTGGGGAGGGCGCGCCGCCGGCGGGTCCGCGGGGCCTCACGGACATAACTCATAACGCGCCGTCCGGACAGCGTACACACATTAGCCGCCCTCCGTCCTCTGCCCTGCGTCCGCCGTCCTCCGGTCTCCGTCTGCGCTTTTGCCAGCCAGCGGCAGGGTGTGCGCGCCTTTGTGGCATGCTGTGTGATATATTACGGTATCGCTCTCTCATTTGTGTTCTTGGATGTTTCAGTAGCAACCGTACAAAATGCATGCGTAATGTTGCTTTCCTTTTATTAAAGAAATGAGAATTGGTCGTAGAATTTTCATTTGGAGTGTTGTGATTTCAATGCGTTCCCGGAAATCCTGTATGAGGATTTTTTTGCGAATGCACGCTTTTAGTTTTTCAGTGTCATTTTAAAATTAGTAAATCCTTGGTCTTTATATATTTTTCTTATGAAAAACTTATGTTCTGTGTATCTTCTAGAGGTAATTTTTTTAATAATATTTCAAAAGTAACACTTTATTAGGATGTTTGTGGCCTTTGAAATGGATTCTCTGGTTCCAAAAATGTTATAGAATATATGGGTGTTTTTTGAGTGCAGAACGTTCGCACGCTTCCTACTAGAGTTATTTACACTGCAAGCAAAAAATAGTAAACAATAAATTCACTCTACGTTATTCATAAAATGAATCTCTCTTTTCTATTTTGATTATTTCTACGCAATATCTTTCCAAGAGTTATAACCGATTCAAAGAATTTTTGTTGGAAGTGGCAAGTAGAAGAAAGAACTTCCTTCGTGGGGCGTTCCCTCAATGCTCCCTACCCCCAATCTTTCCAATTTTCATGGAAGATGTTTCCAGTTTTTACCTTCCGTTTGTTTCGCAAAGGGAAGAAGACTCCATTTTCATTAGGAACTCATTTTCTTTTGAGCTAATTAGCGTGCCTTCACCGGACGCCCCACGTTCACCATTTCTATCAGTGGCTTCACTGCAGATCTGTGGCGAAGAGAAGCGGAAAACTATTTATTTCTCATTTATTCTTCTTTCTCATTTTTACCTCGGAAATTAAAAGTTTGGAATCGCTCAGAAAGCATGCTGGTAAAAAATATTCCTGAAATAGTGTTCTCGTGAAATTGTACGTCATTTGATGTTATCGTATAACAATATTTGTTGTATAAAGCTTTTTTGAATGATTTTTTTCTGTACGGTATTTGAAACATATACCGTTTGCACGTTCTGTCACTTGCCTCCCACTTCATAAAATATTGTTCCCTCGTCTCATCTTCTTGATATAGATAATGCAAAAATACAAACAAAAAAATCATCATGAAAAATTCCTTGGATATATGTCAATGTTTTTTAAAAAGAAATTAAAATTTGAAAAACATAATCGCAATTAAGGCAAAAGATAAGATATTATCAAATGTGTTACAACATAAAAGTAGTATTATGGTTTATCTCTTGAATTTCTTACTTCAGCCAAAACAAAAAATAATGAATGATGAAAATTTGTAATCATTTTTTTCAGACATTAATTTTCTATTTACAGAAGCCATAAACAAGTTTTAGATGCAGAATACAACAGAAACGACAGCTCAAGTATTATTCATTTAAAATAAAGAGTGGATACATTTCGTTGTTAGTATGACTTGGCCATCATGTTGAAAAAATTTAATCATGCTTTAGATCTGTTCACGAATATTTATGTAGCAGCTTGATGCTATTTTTCCTTCCTTGTATCTCGCTGCCACCCATTGTTATCCATCGCTCCACTGCAGAGGTGTGCGAGCGGGGCGGGAATTGCTCATCCTCTATGCCAACTCGCCGGGCCATCTCGGATTGCATTCCAACGACGCGAACCAGGCACAAAAAAAAGAGAACTTTTAAAAACGCGTCATATTTATTACGTGACGTCACACATCCGCAAGCCGCTCTCATGCAGACACATCGCGAAAATTTATCGCCATTTGTTGGCAGCCGAGTGTTAGAAACGAGGAACATAATTTGTGGACGTTAGAAAGGTTATTCCTCGCTCCGTTCTGGCCCGGACTCATCCACCGATCTCTGTCCCACTCCAGGGAAGGTGTTGGAGTGAGGTAGAGGAGCATTTGGGAAATCGAGGGAGGGGGAATCTGGGGGGATGATCGAGAGAAGGGGGATATGAGGGAAGGTGGGGGGAGGGGAGTTCTGGAGGAAGAACGGGTTACGGGCGGAGGGAGACGGAGGTGGAAAAGTCGTCCACTCGGTTCAGTAAGTTTCACACCGTTCCATGCGTCTGTTAGTCACAGATGAAAAGTCTTTGGGCCGGCACCACGGGAATTGCAGCGCGTGCGGGCCGACGATTTATCTCGGTTGGTAGCCCTGCCCGTCGCGCGACCATTTCCTGCCCGCCTGGCTGCTGCGGCGCGGCAGGAGACGGAGGTGGAACGGATAACGTGGGATTTTTTTTTTTGTTCCGCGCGTTCAGCGGATTTCCGGTTCAACGCTTCCGGTACCCGACATGCTCGACAAGGCGTTTTTTTTATTTCCTTACGGGAAATTTTTAATTTTCTGCGGGCTCCCGCGGGGCTGTACATCACGACTGCACGCGATGAGGAATCGCCGAATTCGAGAAATTAAATTAAGATTTCATTGGGAGCTGAGCCGCTTGCTCTGCCGCGCGCTCGATTTTTTTTTAGCTCTGATTGCTCTTTCTTGGAATGTAACCCTCCTGTACTCACCAGAAAATTTTAGGGAGCCAACCTGAATTTATACGATTCTTTTAGCTTTTGTGCGATTCATAGAGAGAACAGAATGTTGCTTATTTGATGTATTCGTACAAACATAATATAAAAGCTTATATTATGTTCTTTAAAATATATTTATATCATTTACGTCAATTATATAAATAAAAATTAGTGACTTCTCGGCACGATAAGTATATTTATTTTTTTAGTTTTCCTACAATGAGTTTTAATCATAATTTATTCAAAATCTTTATAAAAATAGTTATTTTATTTACCATAAAGTCGCATGAAGCTAATTTTATTCGTAATTACTAACATTACGATCCCCTCTTGGTAACCTCTATCAGTTAGTTACCTCATTCATTCAAAATACAGAAGATATAGCATATCAGATCGATTAGTATTCGAAATCGATGTTCATTACGGCACCTCGCAATCAGGGACCTGCCGGAGGCCCAAGAGTATCGTTCACCTGGGCGACCCGCAGCCCGAAGCAGTAGGCCGTGACCGCAGGAGCGGTGCGGGGCGGCGGCGGGGGCGGCAGGGGAGGCGGGGGGCGGGGCTGGCGGGACGTCCGGGGCACCGAGGGCGTCCCTCGGGTTCGGGCGACCCGGCTATCAATCAATTACGGTCCATTATCGAAGGCGCGTAATTAAAAACGATGGCGGAGCGGCCTCAAGACCCGCGCCGCAACCGGCCCATAACTCTCACTTACCGCAATTAAGCTCGCCCCCGCTGCGCAAGAGTTTTTACTTTGCATGCGCACTCTGCGCAGCCCTGGGATGTGTCTGCACGCCCAGGGCCATCCCCTCTGCCACCCCCGGCCATCGGTCAGCGGCGCCAGGCCGGCGGGCTGTAGGGTTACAGCGCTGCGGAGCTATCGCTGTTATTGGGAATGCCATCATCGCCCTTCTTGCCACCGATACACACATCACATCGCTGTTCAGTCGCGTATTAGCGTATTCTTATTAACCCTGTTAACGTCCTACTGTTTACCCTAATGTTGATGCCTCGTGTTTCCAATTGCTCCCACGCAATTTCCACTCACCATTACTGTTACCAATATTAGGCAGCACTCTTCTTTATGGAGTTGTCTTCCCATTTCTGGACACTGAGAACTCTCTTGAGATCCGGAACCGGAAGTAATGGCACGGCCGCCAGTACTACTGCGCTCTCATTCACTGACGAAGTATTTCTCTCGGCTCTTCGCGAAGTCCTGTGTCCTCATTTATTAGAGTAAACTTAGTCGTAAACTAGACTATTTCGTAGAGAACGCGCTTGACTGGACGTACTTTATTTTCTCGGCGAGCTGTCTCTGCCTTCTCTTCCTTCTGCGTACTTCATTAAAAAGTACATCTCAGTTAGTTTGGGAATAAAAGCAACTAAATTAGTTTCTGTTCTTTTCATTAATAGCTTGAGATTTAGCGAAAGGTTTTCAGCGGGGACTCGGGCGACCCGACTGCGTGGAATTTTGCGGAACGGAGACGAAACACGGTCGCAAATAAAAACCCACGCGTCTCCAATTTCCTCGCTAAAAGAATTACATTTTAATTTCCTCGGCGCTCCGTTCTCGAGAGGAAGCTCGTCGCGGCGCCGCGCGCCGGCGACCTTCGGAGGAGACGGCCTGGTCGTCGACGTCTGGTCAGTCTCCGAGGGAATTGGAAAAACAAGGCGCAGAGAACAAGCAGCGTTCGAGACGTAATGGAAGCGCTCTTCAGAATCTTTTCATTATCTCCGCTTCGCCGCACCCCGCGCCTCCGGCCGGCGAAGCCGTCGTGCGGTTTCCGGAGAGGTTCGCCGGCTTCACGCCATGCTGCGCCTCTAGCCGTATCGCGCGAAAGGACTGCATGGATGGTTGGATGAATGAATCAGTGAATGAAATAATCGTAAATTTAATGGAAGAAAGACATTGAATAAGTCTTTGAAAGAATGAATGAAACATTGGACGAATGAACGAAATGAGAGACTGAATGAATGAATGAATGAATGAAGAAAGAAAGAAAGAAAGAATGAAACAATCAATGAATGAATGAATGAAATAATGAGATATTGTGATTGAAAGAATGAAGTTCAATGATTGGATGGGAAAATGAGATATTGAATGAATGAATGAGAGGTTGAATGAATGGATGAAAGAATGAAAGATTTCACGAAGAAAATGATAAATTAAATGCATTGTGAGCCATTAATATATTTTAAATAAGGAGAAGTAATTTTTGAACTGGATGTGGTGCGGTAATCCGCGTGAAACATTACCAGCATAACACGTCTTAGACTAGTTACATCCACACTTTCACTTCTTTTTCACACGTTTCCTAGCCCCGTAGTGGAGGGAAAGCAAATACTTAGAACATACTATACTTTCTGAGACTTCCAGAGAAGCTCTTCAATTCACAAGAAAGAATAATAATATTTAAGATTAAAAATAAAACTACATAAAGTAAATATGAAACGTTTCCACCACTCTTTCCTTGGTTCCCGATTACTTTTAACGCAACTCAGTGTTATAACTTTTAGAATTGCCCGGACGTCACTTGCGGCTGTAGTTTTTTCACGTAAAAGGAAGTATATTACATCCTTCAAGGCCCGTCAACCTTCCATGTACTTCATATAGAACTGCACTTTTTTTACTGATGTAATTACTACTTTATGCCTCTGGGATGTCGCATGCGCAGTGTACTATCTTCCTGTGCTGTGGTCCCGGGTTCGATTCCCGGTCGAGGTAAAACTATAGTTGTAGCTTTCTTTCAATATCGTCCCAGTTTCTGCAGCTGTATGACGAAGAAAAGCTCGAGCAGGCGGATCTTGCTAGTTACGATGAAGAGAATACGTCATATTCGCCTCATGTGGCTCATACTCCCAAGCATGGGAATTTAACTCGGCCCAGGCAAGGGGGACACCGATAGCTGGCCGACGAAGTGGGACTACCGACCCAAAACGCCAAATACATGCATATAATGACTTCTTTCATCGTTTCTATAAAAGTAAAATTTCTGTTTTGCAGTCCCTTCTTGTTTCATTCATTCGCTCATTATCTCTCAAATATACAGCATTTCGCCGTAACACTTTCATTTTCTGGAATTAGGCGCCTTTCGGCCCGTTTGTGCGAGGAGTGCGCGACCCGGCAGCCATGTCGTCATGGCGGGTTCCGCCGGCAGCCGCTGCGGGCGCTCGCGACGCCGGCACGCGCGCTGTGCCGGCGCGCAGACCGCTCATTGCTCAAACATTACATCTACATTGGAGATGCGGCTGGCGCGCCTTCTCCGCTGCGCGTTTTCTGCTCTTTCGACCGCGGCCCAGGCTCGTCCCTCCGCCCGACCTCCGCTGCCTAATCGCCTTTCTGTTTCCCGAGGAAGGCCGACCCGCTCTCTTGCGGACCCGCGATTCGCATTGTTTCGTCGCTCCCGTGGAAGGCGTAGCCGATGCTGTTAGTACTTTGTTACTCGACACTCCGTTGTAGTACCTTGTCATCGCCTTTCTAAAGCAATACGTTAGTTAGAAACTCGATACTGGCTTTTCTACTCAACTCAACAGCTCCGTTTTAGCTTTCGTGGCGTTCAAACCGCAGTTTCAGTTGCTTTCCTAAAATCAATGTCATCCCCCCCTTTCTTTCGCGCGATCATCGCATTTTTCACAAGAACCCCTTCATCGTAATCTGACTATCGATCCTTTTTCTCTGATTGTCGGACGCCTCTTTCACGGTCCCCCGTCATTCCCAGTTCTCGCTTTCTCAAAGGCTTTTGTCTTGCTTCTAGCCTCTCATCCAATTCAACCACCTCTGCCCTCCCCCCCGCCTACCCTCTCGCTGTCCTTGTTCGTCCTCCTCCTCCTGGCGTATTCTTCACTAGGCTTCTGGTCGGCTGACCCTGGGGCCGCGCTTTCGCGGCTCCTCCGCCCTAAGCGATGTTGAATTTTGGATCGTTCCCACTTTTCCGGTGACCGCTTCGCGCGCTCCGGTCGCATTGTTGCCCTGTGGCGCTGGCGGCGGCGAAAGCACTGGCGTCGGCGTCATCTGTAAGCGGTTGCTTTGGAGCTCCGTCGAGCTGTTCTCGGAGGTTAAGAGCTCGAGAGCCGGAGTCAACGCTCCACGGAGAAGGCCTTTGCCTCGAGTGGATTGCCCGGTCGCTCTCGTAGATTTCGGCGCGTTGGCGAGCTGTCGCTTTCGCAATTGACTCGTAGGGTTCGTTGCGTCCGAGGAATGTTGTCTGGCTTGCAATTTAACGCTCTTTCGTTGAAAGTCTGTGGTTTCCCGAAGAAGTTTAAATTGCGATGTCCTTCTGTAAATGAGTGCAAATACACTCTTCTTTAGACGACTGCTGATGAAATGGAATTCGTTGTCATCTACTGAAGTAAAAGTGCCCCCATGCACAAATTGTATTGAGGTGGATGTGACCCTAGTCTCTTATCTCATCTTAAATATTCTCTATGAAATGTTGAGGCGAAGTAATATTTGAAATACACTTGTTTTACTTGAATTAAATCATGAAAACAAGAGATGAACAATGTCTTTCAAAGCTTTAAAAAAGTACTGAAAACATCACTAGCCATTTTCCTATATTGTATACTTGCCTCTATTGTTCTTACATTATCCTTATAAACCATTCTTGCATGTTCATCATTCGTTAATTCCATTTTCGGCTGATTTGTCCGATAAAAACGCATGGTTAGAAGAACATTGCATTGCATTAAAACCCGACAGGGGGGATGATATTATCCTGAGAGCCAACAAGTCAGGATGGATCATTCTGTGGCCTATTGAAAATCTCGTGTGTAACTAGGGTTATGGGTGCATCCCTTATCTGTTTGCACTGTGTGGCTACTTCGGCTACGACCCCGCAAGGAGAGCTCAACCAGCGCCATTTTTGCCCGGCGCGCGCCTGAGCAAAGCTTTCTTGTTAATTAATTGCTCCTGCGCTCCCCCTGCTACCTTGCAGCTTCGAAGCCCTGATGACGCTGCATCTGCGAACGCTGCCGCCGCCCCGACCCCGGCCACGCCCCTCATCTGCCGATGGCACTGCCCAGTGGCGAATCCTAAACATTATTTCTAGTATACCGCATTTTATGGAGGCTACTTCTACCGTTGTCTTTTATTTTGAGTTTTTCTGAAATCTCAATACTATGAAAGTCCGTCCTTAATAATTGTTCTATAAGACAATTACACAAACCACTAACTTCTGGATCATTAACTCACTTCATTTTCACAAAAAAAGTTAGAGAAGCGTAACTTCCGAACGACCAGAGAAAGACTGTTCATCGCAATATTTTGCGGTGTCTACCGACTGTCCAGACTGTCTTGTTATCGCTGTTGTCACACAGTTACTTCGCCTGCGCTAGCGAATTCTCTGGGCAGCATTAAGAACTGCTTGAAACTTCTCACTCTACCACACTTCATAACGCTTATGGATGTGGAAGACTGACTGGCTTTCGGTTGCAAAACAGAGTTATTTTTTCGTGTCCGTTTTAAGGCTATCAAAATCTCTAACTTTTTAGAGGGTTGCAAAACTTACGAAATATTTATTTTGCACTTCAAATTACTAGGTATACCGGCGGTATACGCGGTGTATCGGAGAATTCCGGGGCACTGCCCCACTCCCATGAACCCTGCTTCCATATCTGCTGTTTTTTCTATGAAGAACTCTACCTGGGGGCTTTTCGGTCCTCAGGGTTTTAATGTCAGTTGGAAGTGTGGAAATGGCGAACATGAATGCAGGCATTTAAAAAGCGAGTATAAATGAATTATTTTATTAAATGTACTATATATATATATATATATATATATATATATTAAATGATGTAATAAATATATTATAATAAATGTAAGACTTTTAAACTTTAGACAGTGAATAACTTCGCAATACGTTTCCTTCATTTTCGTCTGATACTGTTCCAAAGATATCTGTCGGAGTTTGTGAGAGAGATTTCAAGGAAAAAAATCAAATACTGTCAATTTCAAGTACCATCTTTGAGCGTGCTCGTAAAGATATTTCAAAAGACGAGAAAAATAGCCTGGATCATTCATTACATGGTGTCAATCGGAATTCATGTAATAAACAATTAATACATCAGTATTGCGAGGGGGAAAGGTAAAAATGGTTACGAATCTGCGTGATACATTCACGAAGTCATATTTAGATGACAGAATATTCAGAAAATATAAACAATCGCCAATGGTGAAAAAAACATAGATGTGAGAGTAAAAATCATCACAGCCATTGTGGGACTCCCACTACTGCACTTGCTACTACGAGAACTACTAACTACCAAACCTATGTCTACCACCACCATTACCATCAATCAGATGTCGCCTGCTACCGACCACCCTCACGACCACCCATCGCTACTGCGTTAATATTAGAAACTCCTGTCACCCTTTCAGTTCCTTTACGTTTTGTACTACTGCTATTGGCACTTGTCCTTAGATATGTTCATCTCACCGCCCTTTTCCAGTTTCAGATAATGCCACCACCACGGCCAACGTGGTTCGCCCGTGGAGACGTATTGCAATTACAATTCCATGTCATGATCACCTCATTACCAAGGACAACAATTTTTAGAACCAAACTGATCCCCATTTCCCATTAGAACCCCACTGAACACTCGTCATCCAATTATACTTTCATTCCTACATCCGACTTTTGATTAATATCCTGCGATTTCAAGCAAAACCACTGACAGCTCAACACATATCCTCTCCCCACCCCTTTAGCATCAACATCGCGGCCGCTATCATGATCTATATCGCTATTGTGGTCACTGCCACTACCACCATCACCGTCACTACCGTCGCTCCTCCGCTTCAGCCTCCGTAACTGATGATTATGATAATGCAATGTTTGCCCCTGCGGCCGGAGCGTTCGAAGCCGGCTCGCTCGGCCTGGCGGATCCACCTCGCCATCGCCGCACCGATCCCCTCCCTCCCTCTCCTCCCCGCCCCGCCCCCATACTCCACGAGCAGATCAAGCAAGAGCGGGGAACGCGGTGAGGCCCGGCGCGCCTCCCCTTCCCCGCCTTTCCATTAACTGATTGCAGCGCAGGCAATAAGTGGCCGCGATCGGCCGATCTCAAATCTCATTAACAAACACCAGCCCGATTGTTCTGGAATGTTTTCTTCTGTACACAGCGCCCCCTTCCCCGTGCCACCGGAGGTCGTTAGCCCCGCGACGACAGCCCGATTCTCGGGCCCGCGCTGTTTGGATTGAATCACATTAAGAATGTCCACAGATGGGCGGGCGGGCGAGGCGGGCGGTGGGGGAGGAGGGACGTCCCGCGCCATCCCCCATCTGTAAATACACTAACGAAAATATGATACGGCTCGGCCGTCCTGCCTGGGATTAATTGAAATACGAGCGCGCGTCCGCTGTACGCTCGGTCGCCGGCCGGCCGGCCGTTGGGCCGCCCCGCCACCGGCTCGATCGCGTTCCCGCCCGCCCGCCGCGCGCGGGCTAAGCGGTCGCTATAAATGAGTTTTGCCGTGTCACGCAATATGACGTAGTAGATAATCTGCATCCGTAATGTCTTCGGCTCGTTGCGGCTGTGTCGGACACTGATGGGAATCGACGGCGTCCATAACGGTTGCGAGGCGCGAAAAAAGAGACGCGAGGCGGCTGACGGCGCGGCGGCGCGGCGGTTTCGGCGCGCGCTGTCCGTGCGTGGGGAGGCAGGGGGAGGTTTTAACCAGCCGCGATCGTGTGTCGTTGCGGGTGTATCGCTCCATCGGCGCGCGGGGGTGGGGGATAAGCGGCGAGAGGCAGGCGGCGAGAGAGCCATGATTGCGGGCTCGGCTTTTATCGAGAGAGCTTTTCGATCGAATTGTGATGTCGAGCCCGCTCCCCCCCCCCCAAGTCGATTGGACCGGCGTAGTTGACGGCCAATGAAATAAGTGAGTATTAGGCCAAATATCGCGCAACGCTGACAGAAAGATTAATGCGGCTTTCTTTGGCTGCAGAAAACACAGGCGTTTGTTCGCGGCGTTTCTGTTCAGGCTGTACTTGAGTAGAGCTGTATTCAGGTCTCATGAATTTGCCTGCTTTGAAGTCTCGTTTGTGGAATACACAATGCAGAAATGCATAACGGGACGGAAATATTTGTTGTGTCTTTTAGAACTGCTATTCTCAAGCACCAAGAGGCTCTTTTCTTTGTGCAAGTCGGCATATTGCCATTTTGCATCGAATGCAAAGACTTGCCAACAACCACCATCGAATAGAAGCAGTCTTTTGGTCGACTTTGCTTGTTTTCCTTAACGGGTGAGACCACGCTTTTGATGCCATAGCTTAAAAATAGCGATCCCCCTTAGAGCTCTTCTTGCGAGCGAACTAACTGACCCATGATAATCGACTACAAAGGCGAAGAGGTTCATAAATCAGCCGAGGCGAGGAGTTCATAATCATAATGGTGGCTCGTTACGTGAATATATAGTATCTCCTGCGCAAGTTCTGCGGAGGGATTTCCAGTGAGCGGTGGCGGCGCGGCGGGTTGGGGTGGGCCGAGCCGGGACGCGCTAGAGTCGGCCCGAAAGAGGCATCACCGAAAAGTCCGTTCACGCTTGGCGGTCATCCCCGCCGCCGTGTCTACTACGGCCCCGCTCCCGTCCCCCCGCCCCGCCCCCCCCCCCCCGCCTCCGCCCCGTCCCCGCCCCGCCCCGCCACCGCCTCGCCCCCGCCCTGCCACCGCCACCGTCGCCGCCCCCGACCCCGACCGCGACCCGGCCCCCAGTCTCCGTCACCGCCTCCGTCCCCGCCCTCGTCTTGACCCTCGCCCTCGTCCCCGCCCCCGCCCCGACCCCGTCCCCGTCCCCGTCCCCGTCCCCGTCCCCTCCCCTGTCACCACCCACGCCACCGTTCCCGCCACCGACCCTGCCACCGTCCCCGCCACCGTCCTCGCCCCCCCCCCCCACCTCCGCGTGTCCACAGCTCCTGCAGCGCCCTTCCCCACCCCCGTAGTCTTCACTGGCCTTCCCACCGTCGCCGCAGCGGCCATCGCCATTCCCGACGCCGCCGTCGCCCCCACCGCCCGCGCCGCCCGCGCTTGCAACCGGGCACGTCCGCGCTCTCCCTTCGCGGTGACTTATCGTAAACGCGCCGCCGGGGGCGCCGGGCCAGGGACGGCGGCGGCGGCGGCGATGGGGCGAGGCGCGGAGGCGGCGTGCTAACTTCTCTAACCAGTCGCAAATGGAATTTTCGATGCGGCCGTGCCTCCTCTCCTCGCCCTCCCTCACCCCTTCCCGCTGGGTTCGCCCGGCCTGGGCCTGGGGCGGGACGCGGGGCGCGTGGAGGGTGCTCGAACGTCCTCGAGAGTCGTAGACCGCTTTCTTGTGGATACTACGTGACGATCCTATATTGTAAGACAGTTCTTGGAGGTTTCGGAACTAACTTCTAAGTGAAATGTTTCTTTCTAATTGTATTGTTCATTATTAATATTTTTCCCATTTGATATTCAAGGAACAACATAATTTTATAAATAATTTTTTTATTCACCTCACAATGGGATTCCAAAGTTCAGTCTCTTACGTGTAAATAGACGTCTTAGTACTTAAGAAGTTTAAGGTGGTTTAAGGTAAAGTACATTTTTATAGGAAAAGTTAGTTGCTAAATTGCTGATGAGTTATTAATAAAAGTAATTTTGTAAGGTAGTACTTTTTTATTTGATATTTGTCACAAGTTGTACTTACGTTGTAATTGTTGATTAGTAAAATTCTTTCGATGTCGAATTCAAAAGTACCATTGTAATGTTTTATGTTTCCATTTGAATGATGACTCTATTAGCCTCGTTTAACAAATCATTTTGTACGAATGTACTTTTTTTATAGTTTACTACTCCTAAGAATGTCGTTTCTCTGTCCCGAACGGCTTCGAGTTAACGTTTCTCCTCCTGTCTCCTCAACCCCATGCGGTCTGCCGGCGCCTTACCTTCTTCGCCTAGCCACTCGGGAACTCGCCGACAAGAGCCGGGAGGCTTTCCAGGTCGAGCACGCGTGCGGGAGGCACGCCCGTGACCCCGGGTCGAGGTAATCTCTTTTAATTTCCTGCTGCGCCGCGGCGCCGGCGTCCGGGGCGGTGGCACGGGTGGGGGCGGGGAAGGAGCGACGGTGGAGAAGGGCGGGGCCGGCGAGGAGGGAAGCGAGCCGGGCGAAAGAGCGGACGCAGGGAATGAGGCGGGTGTGGGTCACAAAGGCTGCGAATGCTATCGCACGCGTGCACCAGAGGCGACGGTGGGGGCGAGATTTGGAGGGGGAGGGGTGACTCGTTGCGGTGGTGGTAGAGCGGTGGCGACTAGCGATGGCCGGGAAGGAACCACCTGCTGGGATGATAGTCGAGATTATAATTGTGAATGTGGAACAGAGGTAATGTGATGAAATCTGTGGGTTCTGTCACATTAACTCTTTATGTGATGTAAGTGGTGTTGACCGTAGCGTTAGCGAGATGAGAGACCATCATAATAATAATAATGAATATAGAATGAAAGTTGCGATTAAATTGATGTAACTAACCGTAATGCCCTACTTGATAAAGCAAATGAAAAAAATATTTTATTGTAAACTACGTGCATGCTATTTAATTCTGGGAGCTGTGTTGGAAACAATGCAAATCCTGTAATTGGAGGACACTTCGTTATGCTTTATATCAATGTGGTATTTATGGATATGACAGTTGTATATCATTAGAAATGTGATGGAGATGATGTTCTGCGGACGTCGTGACGTCACTCTAGCAGACACTAGCAAATGATTTTCACAGTGCCGTGAAACCTATACAAAGCCGGAATGTGAAACTGAAATAATCTTTTAAAAAATCGGTTATGTGCGAATGCGGGAAATGGAGAAATCCAACGACTAGCATCGATGTCAACGTCGTACGAATACATGGGTATAGAGCATTAACGAAGGTCGTTTGTGTCTTACTAGAAACAGTATGAGGATGAATAAGAGATATCCATCAGGGAATTCTTAACTTCAATATTATCTGATATTGCCTGCAAAGTAGTGAAATAATGACAATTGGTTTTCAAGAGACTACGAGACGGTTGCCTACTTGGAAAACCTGACCTTATATTGTTTATATCGTAGTTAAATTGATTTGAAAACTTTTCAGTTTTTGTAACATTAAGTGAAATTTAAAATGGTACGTACGTAGGCATTATTCCGGTCTTGATCAACGAACTGTCAAAATCCTTAAAGTCTAGAAACGTAGCGTGAAAGTATGTCAGTACCAGAAGGTCTAGAGAAGCATGGGACTTTTCAAATGCGCAACAGCAGTGAATTACTCATATTTAGTTAGTTAATGCCTTATTTTACGTGGTGAGACTCGGGCCGTCTAACCACGCAAATTTTGCTACGCGCCTTTCACCACCTAGCGGAGAATCTTGGGCGACGAAACAGGCGGATCTCAATTTTGCTCAGAGGTTTCTTTTAGACTTGATCCTTCACATGCAGTAAATCTACTACATGAGACAGCCGGCTTTACTTACCCTCCGAAGGAAGGCGTACGAAGGATTTTTTCGCCCTTAAAAATCCACGGCTTCGACCGGGTTTGAACCCGCAAACTCACGTACAACAGTCCAGTACGTTGATCGTTATGCCACCGAATCCGCATATTTAGGATTCTAATAAGAACTATTAATTTCAAGATAGATTTCCTGTAATGTAAGTACAGTCTTTTTTTATACGAAATACTTCATTGAGAGCAGTCGGGCAAGAAAGAGAGTCCAAGAAGTAACGTAGCGAAGGAAGCAAGGCGGCAGGCACTGCAGCAGAGGCTCCATTGCCCTCGCCGGCAGCGAACAGCGTCGGTGGCAGCGTGGGAGGCGGCGCGAGTTGCCACTCGGCTCGCGCGAGCGGGGCTCGCGGGCGGACGGGCGAGCGGGCGCGCCAGCAAATGGTGCGGAAAGCACGGCCACCCCGTCGCGCCGAGCCCCGCGCGGAATGTTGGCTGCCCTGAAATACTGCTAATTACTGCGGCGCACGTGCAGGGCCGCCCCGAGGCCTCTACCTAGGCGCACGCGGCACGCGCCGCAACGCTGCTCGCGGGCTGGGGCGGTCAGGAGGCCGAAGGTGTTGATCGCATGAAAGGGGAGGGTGGAGAAGGGAACGAAATACAGAGTCGACGTGAAGGAAGTGAATGAACGATTCTGGTGCAAACGAAGTTATTCTCCGAATTAAATAGGATGGTACTTCAATGTCATGAGTTGACAGGAGTAGGAGACATAGTCATCCAATCGGGAGCCTCAGTACCAAAAACTCATGAAGCAACCAAGCTCGCGATTCAATGACAGTATCCCTCTCTCTGTACAACTCGTGACCTTGGTGTGCAACTCTGTTTAAATCGGAGTGTATGTGATGTGACATATTACTCAAACCCATTTTTTTTGAGGATTTTCTTTCTTTATCGGAGAACATGAACCACTGAAATATTACGTATAATTACAAATCGAGAATCCTTGTAGGAAACGTTCGCGCCTTTATGCCAACTTAGAGTTTTGCGTTTAATCTTTTTTTATTTTTTAAAATAATTACCAAAAATATTTGAGCAATGAGAGCGAAGAAGTTGTCACGAACAGTATTGTTATTGTCTGATATTCTTTCACTTGTAGATGATGTGATAAATTTGCGACAAAAATATTTCAATTTATCTTTGCATTTCTATTAAAGGATTAAAACTTCAGTGAGTGTATAAACGATATTTAAGGAGTTTTGTGACACATTTCTTTGAACCATATTCTTTTGATTCTTATTCGATGACACTAATTAAGTCTGCATTTTGGGGCTTGCATTGTTGTAGCAAGAAATAATTTTGTTAATTCGTTTCCAGGTAACTTATAAATCTGTTCTCAAAAGTAAGGGTAAGTAAAACTATTTTTAACACACGTACGCGATACACATCGTATGCTTGTTTTCCATGTGGGGAAACAGCTTTTTTTAATCTGGAAGTGTGCGAAACATTACGGAGCGTGTGCGAAACATCGCGACGCGTGACTGAAACGTCTTTCGCACATTGCGTGTGAAAACGATGATATTAGGAACCCCCGGTCGAGGTGATTCGCGCACTTGTTACGTAACAAACTATTTTAAAGTAATAACGTAACATTCCTTCAGCTGCCTTCCTCTCTTATTACATTTTATTTTACCAGATGAGTGGGACTACCACTTTACTAGTGAATGTTAGCTTTTATTTATGTAATATTATGGATGGATGCACTACAGTGGTCAGACGGTACGAGTAACTGAAAATTAGGGCACCAACATTTCCATATCCCCAAGACATCTCCACTGGGTACCTCTATGACGATTGTTATTAATTTTTTAAAATTGAAGTTAAGAGGAAAGCAAATTGTAGAGTGAGAGGTAAGACAATAATTCTTCTAGGTTATGGGGACGGAATAGATCTTTTGGGAGTAAGGATTGAATACATGTAGGAACAACGCTCGTTTTACCGAGATTAAAGTGTCAGGTGAAAGTTTGTTGGTTAGAAAATAATTTGGACATCAGTAAGGAAATGTAATTTGTAATTGGTTTTATATCAAGTTCTCTATGAAGATGTCAGTTATATACCACGGGACATTGGTGATCGTGCGTAGCACTTTATTCTGGAAGGTTTGCAAGGATTTCTGAACGGAAGAAGCAACATCTCCGCAGATTGGGGGTGCGTAAGTTAGGGGACTGATTTATAGAGACATAGAAATTTCTATTTTTAGTGACAATTTTTTTATTAATAAGGTAATTTATTAATAATTAATTAATATTTCATAAATATAATAATACTCCTAGTTACTTCTCACAAAACTACACTTGACTCTTCTCTTCTACCGTCGCCATAGCCTTTCCCACCCCCTCCTCCGCCTCTTCCTCCTCGGCGTTCTCCGTTCCATTCGCGTTCTATGGCACCTCCTCATTCACATCATCGACTTCCCTCGCTTTCGCCCCTCTCTTCTTCCGCCACCAGCGCCTCCTCCAGCTTCACCGCCTGCGCGTCCACCATCGCGTCGCGTCGTCACTGCCGGCTCCCGCATCGCTCTCCCCCCGTGGCCCATGCGGGTGTCAGCGCGCCGTCAGGCGGCCGCCGTAGATGGACGCTTTATGTCCGCACGGGGCGGCGCCTGCCGCGCCAGCAGGCGGGGGCGTGGGGGCGCTCCCGGCGGAGGCGGCGGCGGCGGCGGCGGCGGCGGCGTGGCGCGCGAGTGGAGAAGGTTGTCCCGCGGACGTCCGGCCAAGGGGAGCGGCGAGAGCTGTCGCCGCCGTTATAAAAATGTGAAGAGCGCGCTGTCCTAGAGATGACTCATCACGCAGGATCGCTTTATTAAAAGGATGAGCCCGCGCGTTCGCCGCTGCCGTCGTCGCCATGTTAACGTCGGGGCGCAGGAACCCCTCGTGGTTGATGCCGCTTCTCGTAGATTGCTTGCTTGCTTACCTCGCCGTTGCTGAATCAGTTCCTGCCGTTTTCAAACCAACAGCAGCATCCTGATGTTACTTCTCTAGTTCCTTAGTCGTTCAGCAATCGCTCTGCTGGGGTGCTACTTCGCGCAGCATGGGAATAAAAATAGCTCATCTATCTCCATTTTGTTTTCTTTGATTTCCTCGGTAGTTTCTTCATTGATTGGTCCTCTATGATCTTACCGTTTTTTCTGCCTTCCTTTTGTTTATAGGTTGATGAGGCTGCTGATTGATCCAAAATTAATATACAGAAAGGTGGGAAAAGATCATGCTTAGAGTATTGAGAACTTAGCATTCTGGAGTAATCGTCACGTTTTCATTTTTATTTTACTGACGTCTCTTGAAATTAATTCGGACCAATTTTGAGAAAGTGATACAAAACACTAATCGATGAAATTTTGCATGTGTGAACAGTTGGCAAAATGTATTACAATTATTTTAAAAATTTACCTTTTGTGATTAGTATCGAATTATACCTTTTTACATCAATTGAATAAAATAATAATTAAAAAAATAATAACACTGAATAAAATAATAATTATAAATATAATATATTTTGAACTTAATCTACATAATTTGAGACAAATTATTTTCTGTGGTTACCTCTTATAAACAGGGCCGTACGTGATGTTAAAACATCTGGCAACAGAGTCAATAGTTGTTGTCACATGTTGCCACCGCAATAGCTAATAGCGTACCTAGTAATGTTATTACTGCAGAGGCCAAAAGTTAAAAATCGACGTGGAGCGTAGCCGAGATTTTTAATTTGGACGAGGCAGTAATAACACTGTAATATTTCATGGTGTGTTCAGCATTTTATCGGTCACCATAAAATCTCACGATTTATGCGAAAATTTACAATTCTTCTGTGTGGTTACATTTCTGCCGTATGCGCATGTGTGTCTGGCCTGAAATTCATGGTGTTTTCCTGACTTGAATCATTTCAGCCACATTTATTTTCCTGTCATTTTTTGTGGTAATGACAGAAACTTCAATATCAATGGAATGAGAATTAGATTCCATATTCTCTTGTGTAATCCTGTGGTGTACGAGAGAATGCGTTTAGAAAAGTTGGGTCTGATGTTACTTTTGTGTTGTGTTTCATCTTCTTTACTAAAGACTATCTCTCAATTACCTCATTGTTCGTCTCTGTTGCATTTTTCTTCACCGCCGTCTATATATCGTCGTAATTCTTTTCTCCTGTCTCCACTACAACTGTTCTGCTCCGTTCATCTCTACCTCACACTTAGAGCAGGTCGGTTTCCTCTCAAATTCTACTTCGTTTCGGTTCTGCTAACGGTTCATTGCGTAATCACTTAACGAGATGAGTCTGTGAATACGAGACGAATCGTGACTGCCGATTTCTTCTTTTCAGTCACCAATTCTTTCCGTGACAGCAAAATCTATATCTGCTGTGAGGAGGCAGGATATCTGATGTGTCGTCGCGAGATTGCCAAGATCGCCGGTATTACATTTAACATTAAAATTTATACATTTGAAATCCTTCCTAAACCCTAGAAAAAAGGTACTCCCAATTAAAATATTAAAAGGTAGCGTACTATTATACGCAACTTGTTAAGAAAGCCATCGTAGTGATTCTGGAAAAAAGGTTACCTCTTAGTTACGTGATGTTTTTTGAGAATTGTGTAGGAATTACCCCAAAATCTCAAGTTAGCTCTGTAATTGCGATGACTAAACTAAGATAATATTTCAACCAAGATCTGCGTAAGGGAGGAGACATCTGTGATGTGATATTTTATAATTTCGTGGCAATAAAGAAGTCACTGGTAAACCTCATCACAGGTTTTCTGCGTTGAACTGTACTGAAGTAAATTAAATATTATTCACATGAGAATTCATACCAGAAGGAACACCTGATATCTAAGGCGTGTCCCAGAAAATACTCTTAAATATCACCGTATCGCCTTTTGATTACAAAGAATGTAAAATATTCACGAAAAGAGTACTGAATAGGCAGAGGTGGTAAATTAGGTTAATTAACCTCATTGAGCCCCATAGCCACTGAACTAGTCGCTGTGAAAGACGACGCCCACCGGCGCTAACGGTGGCTGAACAACGTCGCTCATCGCTTCGTGTCGAAAACACTTCCGAAGTTTATCACTCGTTGTTGACGATGGTTTCTTGGAGTTGTTGGTTTTTTTTTCAAGAACTAGCATTTGCGAACATACCCTTTCCCTCTTTCCTGCTTTTGTATGTGGGCAGAAGTATTTAAAATTAGAAATTTTTTGTTTTTCTAATTGACACCAGACAATAATTCTCACTTTACTATTTAAAAATATGTTGCTATATCTATGTGTATAAACTATTGAAAGATAAACGCGACGATGAACGGATCATTGTCTAATGATTTCCGTTCTTGCAACATGATTTATTTGTCAAGAAAAGTAAAATTCTGTGACGTAAGGGCGTAAACTTGTAACTTTCTCATTATTAGAATTTTCCAATTTCAGGATATGTACCACTCTTGTGCCCCAACTCTGTCTTATGGATTTATATTAAAATATTTCCATTCAAGAAACGCGTTTTATCGCTAACTCTGGTGGACCTCGTATTGGTCCTAGGGGCTCGAAAAACAAAACCTCATTGGTTTTTGATAGTAGGGATCTTCCACAGAGAAAAGTAATAAATAGTGAGGAGATTTTCGAACTAGTAAATGAAATAACTTCATAATGGGCATACACTTGTATAAAACATTGTGGAGCAATTTATAAATTCAACCTGCTAAGCAATATTCTTGGAAGTGAGACTTGAGAAACAGCCGACGTGGTTGAGGGCATTTCGGTTTGTACTTACGTGACAAAGCAGTGGGCGCTCCCAAGAGGAGTCGCAGGCACCGGTGCTGCGCCCCGCGGGGCGTTCTGGGTGGAGGGGGTGGCTGGAACCGCGGGCGCCTGCCGCCGGGGGGGGGGCGTCGTTCCGCCGCACTCAGCGCCGGGGCGGAAGCGGCAGGGGGCGGCGGCGGCGGCCGAAGCGGGCAGGGGGCGGGGCGGAAGCGCCGACTGCGGCGGCGGCGCGGGCGGGGCAGAGGGCGGTGGCGGCGCGCTGGGAGAGAACGTCTCCGAGTCCTCAATGGCTCCGCCGCCTGCGCCGCCTCGCGCGGCAAAAACCCCGAAACCTCTCGCGCCGACTGCGAAGACGAATGTCTTCGCGTTGAGTGGCCCATTTTGCGGTGGCTGACGCCTACATAAATGTTAATTTGGGGGGAGTCTTAGGGCGGACAATACAGTGTCTCCATTTGCAGAGCGGGTGCGATGGCGTGCTGGTGGAGTGGGTGAAGGCGGCGGCGGTGGGAGAAATGGCATTAATGGTGACCTTGATGGAGTTGGTAGTACAGGAAATGGTGAAGTAATCGCTCGAGACGTAGAAAATGGCATTGATTATTGATACGGTGTTGAAGACTATTGCTGCATCTTTAAAGGATGGTAAATTAACTTGTTTTGAAACCGAAAAGGCACGTCGAATGCAAGTGATGTCTAGAAATGAATTATCTTTATGCAATAGTTCATCTCGGGGCAGAATTTAATGTTGTAATTTTGTTGCTGAGAATGGAAGGACATAATTCTTAATTTCATACTTGTATTTCCACTAGAGAGAGATTTTTCCTCCGCATATTTTTGTAGAAATATATATTTGTTCTAAATTTCTTTCCACGTTCAAAGGAAAACATTGATTTGCTTCATACTCCGTTGTGTTTTTGTGGCAATATTGTTTTCAAGATTCTTTAATGTTTTTGTGACTTCGAAGGGAACAAACAATTCCGAAAATTCTCTTGTTTCAATTTATATTTCAGGATGATTGGTATTCCCATTTGTTTTACTAGAATGACATTGTTTACAATAATAAAGAAATAATGTTCGATATGTGAACATACAGTATACTGAGAAAGTACTGAAAATAATCTAAAAAACAAAGAAATTAAAATTGAATGCGTCTATGACTAGCGTCCCTTCATAATAATAATCAATTTGAGACAAATTTTTCTCAGAACTTTTTCTTGACGCTTTTGGAATGTCAACCATTAATGACAGATTGCACTCGTAGTGCGTTTTCTATGGAATTTCACATACTGAGAATTGTCAGTTGTTTTATTTCATCTCTAGCCCAAGAAATTTAAACACGACAGTGTACTCGGATATTCTGCCGTTGCGAATTTGATTGATGATCGAGGCATCTTTGAGTGCTACAATGCACGTGAATTCATGAAAAAAGAACAAGTGAGTTAAACTGATGTGTGATGAATCGAAATGATTATGCGATAGTCGCTATTCGTTGATTCAGAAGCTCCGTGTCTTCGGTGTTAAATTCTATCGGACACGCCTGTTACTGAAATTCTAATGTTCATAAATGTACTCACCGTATGCTACGAGCCGTGTTGTTCCTATAAAACATAGTAGTCCCAAATTGGAGTATTTCATTCCCCAAACACCCTCCAAGCCAACCTTCCAAATTCAACATATTGAGATTCACATAATCAGTTTCAAATATGATTTATAATGTTCTTAGGAAATTTAAATCTATTAATATGAGAGATTTACACGGACGAAATCTGAAGTCATTCATCTCTACAACGCACAAGAATGCAAACTATGTAGTTTCCAGTGTTTTAGAAGAATTTCCTTATTTGCAGGCAACCCGTCAGTCAGTCATGTCGAGCGGGCTTGCGTCTGTTTCCGTTGCACGTTTATTGCGAGCTGCCTCTTTGTCTTCACCGTGTACTTTCATTGCTGGTTCTGTTTTTTAAGACTGATTCCAATTTTATTCAAAAAAGTGAGAAAATATTTTGAATAATAATGATTGATACTTTTAGATAAACAAATGTGAGTTAAGAAAGAACGAATTATATATTTTTGTAAATTGTATCAATATGTAATGAATATTTTAATTTTTTTGTAATTAACTTTTGGTATTATTATATATATATATATATATATATATATATATATATATATATATAGTATAATGTTCAGAAAAACTTGTCTAACATAAAACTATTTTATTTCTTTTTTGTGTTTTATCATTTTTAAGTTTTACATTTTGTCGCGGGTTGTAAGCAGATAGGTTAGCAGAAACGTTATCAGCTCGTGGCAAAAGTGAGAGGCTGCGGTGATTAGCCAGAGGAATCGCCCACCCGCCGCGCAGGGATTATTCTGTTTGCTGAAATCTCGAAAATCACGATGTTCTCGACAATCACTTTCAGTATATAATGATAATTTTTATCTGTAATATTTTTTTTATTTAAAGAAGAATTTGTACAGATTATAATCACCATATTTTATCCCGTTTTGTTCCGTATTTTGTAAGATTTATTGTTGTAGAAATTAATTAATATTATAATTGTATTATGCAGTTCATTAACGTTATCCTTCTTTAAAAGCCACAGCGTTTTTTTAAGGAATGTTCATTATTGCGATATTACTGGTACTGTTCAACATTTAGAAAGAGCTACGCTCTTGAGTCCGTTAACGTGTATTAATTAGTTCCCTCGTCTCACTCGGGACCTAAAAGTTTCAATCTTGTCTATTATTAATCTCTGGCGTAATACGCATTTGGTCTCGTTCTCACCCCATTGCGCAGGATGGTATTAAAGTTCTTTCATCAAGGCACGTTCGCCCTGAAATTAGGTGCCGTTGAGTGGTGTACAAGTGATTGCAGGATTTCGCAAATTGCATAAAATTTTATTGCGCCGGTGGAGCGGGAGCTGCGTCTGGGAGCAAAGGCGCAGCGGGGAGGCTGAGCTGTTGCGGTTTTGCGGTTTTCTTGCGGCAACGACCCCCGTCACTGCGGTTTTCATTACGTCGTCGGTTCATTTTGTGGTTGCGGCACACACCTGCAGAGAACGTAAAATCCGGCGTTCTCTTAAACAAAAGACGAGCGCGTTCCGCAGGGATAGCCGTCGCCGGCGCCTCTGCCGTCTCCATCGCAGTCGTTACCCTTCCAGCTGCTAATGCTGCCGCCGACCGCGGTGTCTTCTCTGCCGCCAGGAATCGACTCGTAACCAGCTTTGTTTCACCGATAATTTATAAAAACGTCGTGATTATCTCCGCTAGCATACGCACGAATACAAGTACCGCTGTTTGCCCTGCCGTCAGCGACTCGGCTGCTTCTTGTCAGTTTCAAATACCGTCCTTCTAGGAATAGTTTCTAACAGATTCCTTTACCATATGTGTCACCACGATTCTATCATCTGCTAATGTCATTTTTATTGTTTATAGAGCTTGCATTATTTTCAATTGCGTTCACCTAAACACTTCCAATCAATATCATTTCCTTTACTGCTATCACCCAACGTATACATCTAATTGGAATCAACGCATGACGATTTGTATCTCTATCTGCCCATGCGTCATCATCCTACCTTTACCCTCTCACCATCCTACCTTTCCACTTGTTTCATTTATCTCACCTTAAGCACACGTCAGTATATCATTTCCATGAGATCCACTACTGCTGACTTCACCGCCACCGTATTTTCCGTTGCTTGCCACATTGCACCTATCGCTTGTGCTCTTGCCACCAGAAGCTCCGCTGTTCTTAATGTGTCAGTGCACCCACCACCGTCCTCCTGCGACCTGGCGCAGTCTCCCCGCCGCTAACACCATCGACGCCACCGGCGCCCTAAAAAGGTCTTAAACCGGCAGGACGCCGCCCGCGTGTCTCTCCCAAGCGAGCGTCTTCGGGCACATTGTCTGGAACTAATTTCGGCGCAGCGGCCGGGAAGTTTAATTTTAACGCTTTTTACCGCATTGTTTTAAAGTTCCCAAGGTGAATTTAATTTCGAGACTCGATTAAGGAGCGGGTCGTCCTATTTTCTTCAGACGCGGCTGCTAGTCGAGTTTTCTCAAGTTGCCGGAAATTTTGTGGAGATGTTTTGTTGTCAGGAAGAGGATTCTCTGCTATGCTGCAGACCATCTAGCTTACACGAGCGTTTTCATATTCGCCCGCCTCGCAAAAAACAGGTTACGAAGTCCTTGTGCATAGGTAATATGTGGGGAATCCAGTGCACTAAATCCACCTCGCCTGCACTTTAATATTTTACGTTCGTAAATTGATTTTTCCCGTTTGACATCCGGCCATTTGGCATTTTGGTTCCAATATTTACGCGTTTTCATTGATGATATCCATTAAATATAGAGGATCTTTCTCTTTCATTTCAATCTGCCAGCGATATGAAATTATCTCTTCTAATGATGGCAATACGCTGTGTAACATCATCTGCTATACGTTTTTTATTCTTTTTCCTTGCGTACTGTAAGCTGATATATCAAAATTGCATGTGACATCTGATATACATTGTTCGAAGAAGAGGTGATTTGATATCGAAAGGAATTTCAAAAATAGTTTTATTTTTCACATGGAAAGTGTCAGTGGAAATAATATTGTGCGAAACTAGAAATCTTGTATCCTTCGCGCGTAACGTCACGTTGCAACGTAGCGATACTTACATAGACTTCTTGGAAAGTTAAGCAGTACTTTTTACACTAAGTGTTTTTGAGCCGGTTTACCGTACGTCATAATTATCTAAATGCTCTCAGGAGAAGCAACGAACAGTTGAAAAGCGGTTGTGCAACTGATTCTAGACTTTCATAATACATATTTACGTGGTTTCATAATTTACTTGAATTTGTCCACAGAAAGTTCACTGTTAATTGGAATGAACGTGTATTATGTGTGTCAAAATTGGTTATTTTTTACGCGCAATATAGAAATCGGAATGGATTCTTTACTGGTTATTTTCTTCGTTCTCCTTCGATAATATTGTAAACAAGCCTATTTCTTCAAAATCATACCATCAGATGATTTCTCATACCGTCATCACAAATACAATCAATCATTCAGTTTAGAAATTAGTTATATTAAATGTTTCATTTCCAACTTCTGCCAAAGCCAAATCTACGACATTTCGTGTTGCAGTAGAGCTCAGATGCGCTGAATACCTTCATGTAGACAAACGGTTCGATTGCGAAGTACACAGTCCTTGATACATTTTCATCTTAAACCGAGATTAACCCTGCAACCTTAGACGTACGAGGACTTAATCGTGATGCCTTGTGTTGACCGCCCATTCACACCAACTCCTTCGCTTGTCCGCTCCCAACCGACCTTGTTCATCCTTGCCCTTCGCCTTCTCTCGCAGCCCTTCAGAATACAAAACAGCTTCCCTTAGTTCGGCACATTTCATCTTTCTCCTTCTGCCTCTATCTCTCTCTGTCTTTCTCTCTCTCTTTCTCTCCCCGTTCTCTCACCTCTCTCACTTCAACCTCCCTTTCTCCCCCGGCCTTTCCCCCTTCCCTTCCACCCTCCCGGAGTTAGCTGCCAAGCGCGCGCAGCGGTTTTATGAATTTTTGATGAAACCTCAACCCACGTGACAAAAATCACTCAACATTGATAATTTTTATCCCCGGCCTCCTTTCATTGTGGGACATGTGTTTTTGCGTCGGTCCGGTCTTTGTCCGATATTCCAATGGCTAATCCAGGGCCAAAATAATGAAGGCAAAAATCATATTCGCACAATGGTTTTTAACGCTCTCCAACGCTGTGAATTCAAGCTGCGCGGTGCGCTCGGCTGACGGACGGAATATTGAGAGGCCGCCGCTACGTAGAGGCGCCATTTGTGGCAGGCAGCGCCTGTGGTGTTCGTTTCCCTCATTCCGACGCTTTTGCGTCGCTCTCACTGTTCCTCTCTTCCTCCCACATATGTTTTCATTCCTTTTGAATGTTTTTTGTTATTCTACAACTATCTAATTTAGTCCACTATAAAGAAAGTATGCTGTGTAGTAGAACACACACCCTCTAAAGTAAATAAGAATGTGATAGTTTCGTTCTTATTTCTTTTCAGCCTATCTAAAATATGTTGGACTCATGTGCTGTCAATTTGATCTTTTCCATTTCGTGTTTCGATTAAAAATGTGTGTAAATTTTAAGGCATATGCAATTCTTTATAGGTAATTTTCATTTTATGAATATTACGAATGTTAAACAAATATTGAATTTTCAATTATGAATCTTAATAAAGGATGAGTAATTTGGAACGAATTTAATTGTCTGCTGTTTATTTAAGACTTTGAGTAAAACCTCACATAAAACTAAAATGAAACAAAATTAAAAGAATGTATAAATTTTAGTTTCAGTCATTGTGTTTCAAGCATTATTAAAACTCATAGATACAACTAATTTGCATCCATGAAAATATATATTGTTTTCTCGAGTAATATTAGAAATGGAATATTAAAGTATTTCTTACAACTCCTTATTAAATAAACGTAAACCGCAAAGAGGAACACTAAATGTCATATTCAAATTAATATTATTAATTTGAATATGATATTAATTGGGTTATTTACATCTGAAAAATGTAACACTTTTTTCTCCAACCAAGGGAATAAGATTCGGTCATTTGTAGAGAAAAAAATCTTTTAAATGGGTATATGAAATGTTTGATTGCATTCTAGTTCTCTAGAAGGTATTTTCTAGTGTATGCTTCATATTAATGAAATGGCAATTCGATTTTTCATTACTACATTGGGCTTATTATATGAATCTGTACAGATAAAAAAAACAGTGGCTGTTGGGCGACGTTGTATATTAGTATCGAAGATCCAGTCTTACGAAATGCCTATTGAATGATAAATCGAATGACATATTACGTCCATATTAATATAGGATATTCACACAATTTAATACATATACACGAAACTGTATTTTTTCTAAATTCACAGTAGGCTTTTTTCACCAGAGGTTCATTTATTCGGAATAATATTGTCCTTCATCAAGTTTAAGTTGATGAACCAAGAACACGCCCGCTATGTGTGATGCCAACCTTTCCAACATGTGGCAAGACTCTCTAGGAAACGTGAACGCGTTATGAGAATGATGACTCGGCAAAAGCCGCCGCTGCGCACCCTGCGGCGCGCTCTAATCCGCCCCCGAAATCTCCCGCGGAGCGTCGGGCGTTCGCGCCTACTTAGACTCGCGATCGGAAGCGCCTGCCGTCTGCTGCCGAGGAAGTTCCGGGCAGTCACGTGACCCCGTCGTATCCGGCAACGCAGCGCGGCGTAGCGCCCGCGGGGTTAGTCACGCGAAGGTCCCCCGAGGCGCACCCTCCCCCGCCGCTCCCCTCGCCTGCTTCACCCCGCTCCGCCCCGCCCCGCCCGCCCTTCCCTGCCCTGCCCTGCCCCGTCCCTTCCCCCCGCACCACCCGCCCCGCCCCCTTCCGCCACGCCCCCTCCTGCCCCGCCCCGTCCTGCCCCGCTCCCTCCTGCCCCGCCCCCTCCCGCCCCACCACCCAGCCATCCCACCCCGCCAGCGCCCCGCCCCACCCCGTGCTTTCCCCTGGTGTGCGTCGCTGGAAGATGCCGCATCACGTCCTGAGTCAGGACACGGATCGCGAGGGAGAGGGTTGCACCACGTGACGATGCGCTGTTCCTACAATTGCCCGAGCAAGAAACGAACCTACGCCACTTCTATTCAGAGTTGCCAACGGGACAACGGAAAATATATGCAGAGATTTGGTCTGTATAGAGAATACATACTTTCAACCATACATTTTCCTTTTTAATTTTCACCGTTCGTATTTCGTATCCATTTCAAATGATGATGAACTCGTGAATGTTTGAGTAGATCTTGGTAGAACCGTACTGTCTGATATTCTTTTAAACAATAAATAATGCAATTACAGAATGAGTTCAAAAATAATGAGTGCGTTTCTTTCTTTGTTTTTTTTTTTGAAACATAGTTTCTTAATTATTTTATTAAGCGCATACTTGTAATATTTTTATAATTATTTCCTTTTTGATAATTATTATTTTTGTTGTAAACCTCAACCAAAACAGCGTACATTGAGCTTTTCACAAAAAATTAAAAAGGCAAAAATTAATATTATTTGAAATAATAATAATAATAATAATAATAATAATTATTATTATTATTATTATTATTATTATTATTATTATTTATTTTCTGAACCTTTAAATTGGTTATTTTGTACAAATTCTGTGGTAGCAAAACACAAGAATTCATACAATTTTACAAATATTTACCGATGTAGACACCAGAGATCATACAGGAAAGAAAAGTATTATACAGTACTTATTTACGTGTATTTTTGTACTTAGTATTTACTTCATTATTATTATCATATTATTTATTATCATTATAATTCTTATAATAATAATAATAATAATAATAGTTGTTATTATTATTATTATTATTATTATTATTATTATTATTACCAGAACAGAGGACTCTATAGTATAATGTATCGAACCAAGTACAAGGACGCCTAGTTGAAGCGTCCGCGCGCGTCCAGGGGTCGGTGATTTATTCCGCAGCGTTCCCCCTCCCCCCGGCAGGGGGAGGTGCTGTAAATCCCGCGATTACCTGCGGAGGACGGGGCGTGTGAAATGTGGCAACGCGGTAGGCCGCCGTGTCGCCGCCGCGGTCGCGCTCCGTGATTTGGACGCGCACGCGAGTAGGCCCACCAGCGCACGGGGCACTAGTGATGCGCGCCGAATTGCTATCGCCCGCTGACGCCGCCTCCGCCTCCGCCTACACCGCCGCCGCCGCGCGCCCTCCAACGCTATTGTCGCCCCCTAGCGGAAGAGGAAGCTCGCGGCCTCCGGTCGTACCGGGACGAAATCGAACAGCAACACCGAAGTAAGCATTTTTTGCTGTGGGGTTCCCTAAATATTGTTATTCCGAAGTTATGGCCCTGAATGTCAGGAGAAAAAAATTAGTGGAAATGGCACCCTATCGAATCTTTTCCCTCTCTTCGTGTTACTACTCAACAACTATTAATTTTTTTAGAGAAAGCGCATGTCCTTATTTAAAGACGAAAAATTGAGGGATAATATGCATAGAGAGACATCTCCGATTTGAATATTGAGGTCTAACTTTTGCAATATTCAAAATTTCTGACTTTTTAAGAAAATTCGTTACTAAGCCATATTCATAAATAAACTTTCTGTTATTCGTGGGGGAAAATAATGAAGAAAATGTGCAGCCATTTTTCAGAAGGAAATTCAAAATATTACAAACACTTCACATAAAGTACCACAAAAAATTAAAATATCGTATTGATCTCGGAAACTGCACTCCTAGATCTTACTTCCGACGTTTTTACCAGGTTTCAGCTGTAAAGCTTCTTGTGTGTCAGAGTGATGCATAACCTATTCTTCCATCCATCTATTCAAACATACAAACATACACACTCACAAACGCTTTACATACATCCGTATAAAAGAGACTGATGTTCGGGTACAAAATTGTGTGTATCTCCTCGCCACCCGCATCTATTTCAACCACCTTTGGGGCAGTACTAATAGTCTTCAATGTGTGCGCGAAGTCACAGCTTCAGAGAATCTTAACCACTAATTTTTATTTATTTATTTATTTTATGTCAAAAAACAGTTAAAACTGCTTATGACGTGCTATGGGGAAAAGTGAATTGTGTGCACATTTTCAAAATTCTGTGATCCCTACACTAAGTCATATACTACTTGAATCTTGGAAAGAAGAAGAAAAAAAAGAACCTCCCATGTAATAAAATCTATTTTCAAGGATAAATAAGGAATAAATTTTGAGTTTTTATCCATGTTGTCCTTTGGATTAATACTTCCTGTCACGACAACATGGAAACAATAACTTGGATAATTGTATTTCCCACAGAATTCTAGAAGACGTGCACAGAAAATGAAGTTACATTTATGTCCAGAAGCAACACTTGGGGCCATATCAGCATTTGCTCAATGGATCAGGGAAACTGGACGAAACACCTGATCGAGATTTTACGATTGAAAATAATTCTAGATCGTTTTATTGAGATGATTCCAATATTTTTTCTCATTAGACTGTAGATATACGGTAATAATCGGTTAAATAATTAAAAACTTGGAATTATATTACTAGGCGCGCAACGCAACTGCACATAAAATACTTAATCACACTGTTGAATACAGGATTACTGAAACATATCCGATCTCAATACCCCCCCCCCCGCCTACACGAAATCATCCGCTACCTGGGTTGAGCATCCAGTGTTGTTTGTTGCTGCCAGCAGCCAGTTTAGATTCTCTCGGTAATTACCGATACTTTTGCGGTTAAAAAAAAACACCTTTTTCTTCATGATTGCTGCTTCATTTTTTAATATAGAATTAAGAATAAACGTCATGATTGTCATGAATTAATTTTAAAGTGTTTCTCGGGCAAATTTTCTCATGAAACCGCATCAGTGTAGTTTTATTATGGCCCACTTGAGCAGTATTCCTATCAGTCCAGGTGTATCAATTTGTCAATTGCAGATAAATTAACTTTCCATTAGTACTGTCTAATTGCTCTGAATTATATACATCTTGTTTAAAGTATTACTTTTATATAGCACTCTCACCTTATATTTCGGTAAACTCACACTTGGAGACCTTTTTTTAAATTTCACACCTTACTCCTCACTGTGGTTTTCGCATTATGTATTCATTCCACGAGTGCGTATGCCTACATTTGCCATGATGGTCTCCATTTCTTATATGTACCGATAACCTCATATGAAATTGTAAGCGAGTATGCTCTTAGCATTAGAACCAGGTCTTCAGATACAGGAACTGGGACACGCTAAGTGCTGCTCTGAAGTGGAAAATTTATTTTACTCTCATAAATAACGCATGCAGCGGGCGGAGGTCTCACAGGCATGAAAAATTTCTTATTGATTCTCCATACACACAGACAGGAATGTGGTCTCCCCACCCGCAAGCTACTTGAATAGGGTGTTCACGAAGTTGCTTGTATGTGAGATAGACTATCACGATTTCTGACAGTTTAATTCCCTGTATTGTACATCGTCCGATTTTTCAAGAATATTCGGTTTTAATTATAGATTTAATTTGTGGTTACGAACGATAACTAATTGACTTGATAAATAATTAGCGATCTGGAAAAATGAATGGTAGACTGTACCAGATTTTATTATTTATTAAATATTTAGCATTTTGCTATATCGAATGCAGTGTTTTAAAATAAAAACTGTAAGGGAATAATGAAATGATATTATTTTTTAATATGAAAAAATATGATTTCCAAAATTGTGTCCAAATAAATGCTTTATCTGTTATGATTTAACTGAAAGTACGATTTGAAAATTGTCGCCCCAATTGTATTACGAAATTTAGCCAATATTAAATTTCATTAATACACAAATTGTGTCACATTGCGAGCATTTCACACAAAAGCGATCTTTTATGTTTAACTCTTTGTAGTCGGGAGACGTTTTTACACAAGCTGGACTTTGTCGCAACATAATTCAAACAAAACGAATCGTTTGGAATGCAATTCACGTTTTGATTGCGCGGCGGCGGCGCCGCGGTGGGTCGCGCGTGCGTGAAGCGTTGCAATAATACCCGCCTAATTTTCGTCGAAAAGTGTGAATGTGCATTTGACAGGTCGTGCGCCAGCCCGCGTGCCCGCTGCCCGCGCCGCGTCGTTGGCGAATCCCGGTGCTTGGTTCGCCTGACTCCCGCATGCACGCCCGCTTCAAAAGCTCTGACGACCTCATATTGTTTGAGGTTTCGTTTTATTTCCGCGGTATTTGGTCACAATATCGGGTCTAATTAACAATCGTAATAATCTGTCCCTTTATTGCACATTTGCGTTAGGAATAAATTAATAATAACCAGTGTTTGATATTTGATTTAAATGGAAGCTACCCACAGAACTATTCAGTATTTCAGTTGATTTACCTTGTGCAGATCAGAGCAAAGAGTCGGTATGTAATTACACTGTGTACGTTGTAGGGTTATCTATATGGGTACATTTTTAATTTGTCTGGACGTTTATATGCTCGTTTACTGGTTCTCGGAAAATAGGTGAATGTATCTGACCGCAACTGCGCTGATGCTCTGTGGCGACCGGGATATTAAAAACGCTTTTTCATATTGAGATCGATGCTGTGGTTGAATTCACACGCAATACGTAGCTTTGTGCGAGTTTTGTAATACTTTATGAAACGCGTAAGAGTATTTTGAATGTAGTCCTCCTACTTTAATAGTTTATCTCTTATTATTGTGCACATGTTTTAAAATTGTGAAGAGTATGTTCTTTCCTTGACTGTGTTTGAGACTATGTATTGGTCTTCATTCGAACAGTTGATTGAAAACTCATTAGCTTATAATGTGGAAATAAGTTTCAAAAATACGTGTCACATCATCTCCATTGTATCGTTGTTCGCTTTGCTAATATTACACAGACATTATCTTCCTCTTATGTAAATGGAACGTTATTAGGTAACGAAACTTGTAGTAAAATGATCATTACAATCCAGAAACTGTATCATGACATTACCATGTCAGGTAAAGAAGTAATTTTGATTTGGGATATGAACCATCTAGTGAAATGTGTTGGAAAAGTAATGGAAGAAAAACGGTTCTCCATCTGGACAACGCTTAAAAGAAGTGACCGTCATAAGAAAGTAACCTTTTATCAAAGTATTGAACTCAATAAATTGATAACCAACAAAGAACTTAGTGGAAGGGAACAAGCGATCATAACAAGAATCCGGACGGGACATTCAAAGTTAAGTCATCTTCACCTACTACAAAAGAATACCCCCCGAACTTGTGATGTATGTAGCTGTAATCTAACTTTGGACCACATCATTGAGTCATGTCCCAAGTTCTCCTTACAGCGGAAAAGCTTTTCGCGGAGACTGAACGTTGGTGAACTGTTATTTTCCCCTGACTCTCAAAATCAAGTGGTTAAATTTTGTAAAGTTATTGGTATTATGTCGGAAATTTGAGATCAAAATATTCTAATTATTGTGAATACATGTTGTATTGTATATACAATAGTGTTGTGTTGTACTAATGTAGAATGATAGTATTGAAACAAAGAAATGTTGTATTAAAGATCTAAATGTAAACTGTATAATAGATATTGTAATTGGTGCGCACGCTAATGACCTCGCAGTTGATGAGACCAAAAATAAACCTAAAAAAAACGTTATATGGAAAATCAACTCTATGAGGATAACCGAATAACTCACTCAAACTAGTAAAAAACTCAATTTTTCATTTAAAATGGAAACCGTTGTTTTTAAATTTTCCTCGAGTTTCTGAGTATGTAACGAGAGCACCTGTCGGGATCTTGCCAGAACGTAACCTCACGCCTTGCCAGATTAGAAGAAATGCTGGTAGACGGGCGAAAGGAAGGCGGAGAGAGAATGGTGGGTGACAATGAGGATGAAGAACGGGAGCGAGAACAAGGTGTGTAGTGAGCGGTGGAGGCGGTTGGTTAAAGTGGGAGCGGACGGGCGGCAAGCAGGACCCCGAGATGGCGGCGGGGACGGAATGCAGCGGGGTAGAGCGGGGCGGCGTGAGTCGCGGAGGGTTGGCATGAACGGAAGGGCAAGGTCGGACGATGTGGAGATGGGGGGGGGTTTTGGGGGAACTACGAAGTTATTAACCCGTAAGTGTAGTGCATGATTTTCATCGGGAAGTGACGGTGATCTTCCCCCGCTGGATGGCGAGATCCGGCGCTGACCTACCGCCGGCTAGCGGGGTTCTCCCCAACCAGGTATCTCCCACTTGCGGGGCAATGCCTCAGCCATGACAAGCTCTAAGCTCCCGACCGGTCTTCCGGCATATGTGGTAGTGTAGTGCATGTTAGGGTAAGTGTGAGTAAGGGGAGAGGTTAGAACAATGAAGAGGAAGGACAGATCGCGCGCGGTCCGTGGCCGGTTTTTTAGGGTACTGCTCTGGCATTCGCCTAGTGTTGATCGGGGAAACCACGAAAAACTAGCGTTCAGAGCAGCCGACCTCTAGAAGTCTCCCCCAGACAGCGACTGAATTCGACCTATTGTCGAAAATCTTGCCACCGTCGGCACTCGAACCTAGGACTTCCTGCTCAGAGGCACTGTAGTGAGATCAGTTGATGCACTGAGACTCCACTCTACCGGTAGAGAGTGCAGGACGGAGCGGTGAGAGGCGGGACAGAGCGAGGGTGGAGCGGGGGTGGAGGCAGGGCAGGATGGGGCGGAGCGGTGTGGTACAAGACAGCAGGGGCGGAGCGGTGTGAGGTAGGGGAGGGTGAGGCGGAGATATATGGTGCGGGAGAGTGCGGGACGGAGCGGTGTGAAGCGTGGCAGGGGGGGGGGGGCGGGGGGGGGGGGGGGCGGGTGGGGGGGGTGTCCGTCTGCGGGCAGGCGGTCACCGCAGGCGCTCCGCCGCGCCCGCTCATTAGCCCGGAGATAGGATCGGGTCGCCCGGGGCGGCGGGCTCCCCCGACCCCGCTCCCCACCCGCCAGCCTTATCAAAGCTCGTTAATCCCCGCCTGCCCTTCCCCCCCTTGTCACCGGTCGACGGCCCACCTTCGCCGCGCTCTTTACAGCCTCTGCGGCGCCAGCGCGTCGTCGCGTCGCGGCGTGCCTTTGCTCTATAAGCTATATATAGCGTGGTCCTTGTATCTTCTTCCCTTTAAAAAATGATCTTCTGGTCCACTTCCGCGTCCGTTTTTCTTCCTTGAGGATTAATCTCTCTTCGATATTAATTTACACCCGACGTTCGCACGCTGCCCGTACACGAAATGCTCCACATATCCTGTCTGAAAACAAATTCATTGTGGTGGTTAGATATATTAACAGTGGTTGGTAAATGAAATAGGAAATTTTAGTTCTTTTATCTGTATTTCTCTTTCAACTTCAACGCTCATTAACTTCGTGAGAAGAAAAAAACTGTAAATGACACATGTATATTAAAAGTTGAAATAGCTTTGCCAGTAAATAGAAAAGTTGCAACTTGAAACAATGGTTCATTCAATCCGCCCATTTTGTTTATTTACATGACAACCGTGTTCATTAGATTTTTGAAATATTGTGTGTATGTATATGTGATAATAACGGATGTGCATGCAAACCAAGCATTTGTTTGATATCGTAATACATGCTATGTATTATATTCAGTTGATACAATAGCCTATTTAAAACTACGAAAGGAGTGGATATGGTTTACATTAAAAGGAAAAAGGAGAAAAATACATTGTTTATAAAAGGTTCTTAAATGAAAATACGTGAAATTGTATACCCACTCTCACAGAATATGGGTGATGCCTTGTGCGGCCAAATCTGGCTTTTCCACAGCTTGGACAACCATCGCTGGACACTTGACCAATCCTGCCGTCGAGGCGTATCCGCTCTTATCATTGGCTATTGCTCCAAGTTTCAGACACGTCCCCCTTCCTCCCCTCGAAGATTTTCCTCCTAGTTATCTCAAAGGGGCGGAGCAATTTCTGAGGTCAGTGACGCTGCCTCGCTAACGTGAGCAGGGGGTAACAGGAGGGGGAGGGTGAGAGGAAGTAAGAGGAGTAACAGGAGAGGGCACAGAAACGAAACGGATTGGTGCGCGCGGCGCGAGGATCCCTCCGCCAATTGCACTGGACGTTGGCCCTGAACCCCGTGGACGCTGACGAACCAAGGGGCAGCGGGTCACGGGATGGAGCTGTGACATTTTTTATCGAGTTCTTTACCATGAAAATGAAGTATATTTTATGGTATCTAATATTGTGAGAAATTTGTGGCAGATTAAATTAATAGTATTGAAAGTTTTATTTCTAACAAACTATTTTAAAATGCTAATGGTTCTAAAGCAAGGAACACTAATTATTACATAATCATTTTCGGGAAACACACAATATAATACATTTACATAATATAGACATTTCCTATCAAGCAAATTGAAATTCATGTTCACTATTTAAAAACTTGTATTTTGACATTATTACGCCTTTATTAAGGAAATGCAAGCAATACACATTTTATTACGCATTATGAAAATGTAATCGCCCATTTTTCTATATGAGCAGGTGCATGCAAACAGTGATTTCGTTAATCAATTAAAAATCACTGCCGGGTGTCCCAAGTAGATTATCATTGCAAAATTGCTATTGTTAATATTGTTTAGACTATTTGTAAAATTGATGCAATTTTACAGTGATAATCGGTGAAAAGGAACTAGGGAACCTCTCATTAGAAATATTTCGAAATATAATTGTGTTATTCTTCATATCTTTTCAAAAGTTACTATTTTCTGTTACACTGCTGAGAAGATTATATCTATCCCTTCCCAGTGATATTTTTATTTATTTATTTATTTAAGGTAATATACAGGCAACAGTACAAATCTGATATGGCCTGAATAGGCGCTAACATAATTAATTATTTTCAACATATCACATTGCATATATTAATAGCAAAATTGTAATAATTGATATCTTTAATAAATAGCTAATAATATAAACAGCAAATTTTTTTTAATTTGTGGAAATCTAGACTGAAGTTAAATATTTTCTTAAATATTTTTGAATAACCACGTAGTAAAAAAAGAATTCAATGTACTTTTCTTAAAACGAGCTGTTAAGAAAGAAACAAAACTTGTTTGAATAAACTTTAAGAGATTGAGTATTTAGTTAAAGAATTTCAATTCCGGGACAATTTTCCAATTAAAATATTTAAGCGGAACACAGTGTTTCCGAATCGTATTATCTTTCCAATTTATGTTAGGTTTTTGTATGACCCCCAGAAACAGTTTCTGGAGTGTTTAGTTTGATTCAAAGCTCTCTCGCAATTCAAACATCCGGAAACCTTGACACGGTTATCGATATTGAAGTAAGAAACGGTTTTTATTCACAGGAAACACACCGTCCTTGTTTTCTAATGATTAATTGTGAAATAATTTTAGCCATTGTAAGATATACGCATGACAAATAATTTGTGCTCATAAGATCCCAATACTTGAATGCATATCGAACCTGAAAATACATTTGGTTTTAGATCAACACGGAAAACACAAGAGATTCAATGAGATCACAAGTTCTCAAATCTGAAAACTAAACTACAGTCTTTATTATTTTCACGAAATGAAACTTCATACCTTCTTTAATAATATAAAAGAACTGTGTATTGTGCTCAAATATCTTGTCAATTACATAGTGCAATATTATTTGCAAAATTTTCTGAAAATTTGTATAAAGTCAGTTAAAATATTTTTATTAATTACAAGATTAAAAGAGTAAAACAGTAAAACGACTAATTTTAAAATGAAATAAATGACAAAGACAGTGTTACATCAAAAACGCAAAATTAGTTATAAAAGGCATGTTAAAAATCATCCCTTCACGCATATTAGATTTATAAATCCATAGCTAAGAAAGTTTAAAGAGTTTGCGGAGGACAGTAGCCAGCATCTCCTCTATAGTCAACAAGCTTATGCCTTCTTCGGCTCTTTCATTATCGCAGTGCACAGGAGCATGCTTACAGTAAGGTCTGTTCTTCATTTCTGGGATAGGGGTGGGTAACTGCACGAGATGTCCGTGCGAGAAGTGGCAGTGCCCGATCCGAAGGTGAATAACAATTCTTGCCTCGGGCTTAGAGCCACGGGATGACCACGACAAGGGTCTTATGATCCTTGTGAGTTTGAAAAGAGTTCTGCCACTCTGTTTGCACTCAAAATGCAACGTTGGATAAAATCTTGGTAGTAAGAGTAGATATTACCATAAAGATGTCTTTCTGGCTTCCTCGAGGCCAACTTTACTACCTAGTCAGAGGTTTCATTTCCACTTATCCCCACGTGGCCAGGGACAAGAAAAACGTAATTAAAAATGATGGAGAATTAAGCGATATCTTCGATGTATTTGATGTTGGATATATGATGTCAAAGGTTTACTAGGAGAAAGAGGAAATGGACGACAAGGCCGTAGCTTCCTGGGTTGAAGGGCCGCGGTTCCGCCTCGGACATAGATGTGTGTTCGTGATGTCCTTACATTCTCCCTACAGAAAACCCTAAACATACAAAATCACAGTGGTCGTTATATGACCTAGTAGTTAAAAGAGACATTAAAAATATATACAAAAACAACAACTTCCAATTGTCAAAGAAAATTTCACATATTTGAATTCGGACTTTCAATAATCGTTGCCTAATAAAACCTAAGGACTTTATTTCCCTGGGCAAAATAGTATTATAAAACGGAAATTTATTTAATCAAAAATGAAATTTTCATATATGGCCTGCTAATTCGATTATTATTTATAACTTAATATTCATCTCTCTCAGAGATTTCCTACAATATTGCAATGATATTCATTGTAACCAATACATATTTTATTCACACTTTCTCTATTTCGTTGGTAAAATAAACATGTTTATTAAACTGAGTACCACTGAATTTAATAATGTTCTTTCATTACAATATTTCTATAGTTTTTAAGCTGAGGAACAGTGACGGAAAATAATTGGCCTAATATTGAGTTAAGACTTCATTAAATATTTTACTATATTTTACATTCTCGAATGCGCAGCACACTACAGAAACAATGATATCAAGTAAAAATGGTATTTAGGGGTTTTGAAGGAAAATTCGGCTTTTGAAATCACGAACTCCAAAAAAATATTTCCAAAAAGACCTGCGAACATGTATTTATTTTTAGACTCGTTGTAGGAAAAGGACCTGTGTACGCATGGTACCGCAAAAAAATTAAAACATTACTGACTTCTAAATCAATGTATTCTTTTTCAAAATTGATATTATACTAGCAAGTTCATTGGGATTCTGAATCCAATGATATTCCCATATTTCTGGAGGGTATGTTACATTATGCTCATATTGCATTATTGAAACTTTCTGAAACCGAACTCGTTCTTTTTTACTTTACACTCTTGATTCGAATACACTAAATATCTCTGGATTTTTCAACGTTTCAATTACTAATCTGTTTCAAATTTCTCATGAACTCTTTACTCTTCTTCTCGGTATAACTAATTCTACAAATGAAGTTATAAAAAATTGTATAAATGTTTTCCAAATTTAGAAAATTGCTTTGCAGTGAAAGCATAAAAATTTTCCGGGAACGCATAATCTAAGTTTTCTCATATATTGATCAATTGCATTTTCTTCTTAAGGAGTAGAGAAAGTTACGTAATGCTACGCGAAAAAACGGCCAATTGTCTGCAGAAAAACGCATATTACACGGCTCTTGTGACGAAAAAATGGATAAATCCACTTGCTAAATTTAGAAAAAAAAAATCCTCCAAATCATGGTGTAGCCAAAATCCATGTTTAGTGGGTGGTTGATAGCGAAAAATCGACTGACGGTAAAATGTCTGTCCGTCCGTCCCTGAACAACGCTAGCGGCTAAACCGTTCAGCCGATTTTCACCAAAATTGATACTCCCAATCGATCTGGCTGATGTCGTAGCGCCTTGAATTTGAAACCGATATTCAGTTAGGGAGGTACTTTACATGAAGCCCCTGGGACATTTTAAATGTTCAAACAAATGGCTCCATAATTTTTTTATTACATTTTATGGTTGAATAGTGGGAAGTGCATTTAAGAGAATATTGCAGGTCTCATGTTCGTTGAAAACTGATTTTTCGTAAGTATTCCTACAAGTAAAATATTGAAATTTGAGATTTTTCCCTTGATGAAACTTTTCCTAAAGATAAGATTTTAAATAAGATCATGTGCAATTTTTCGAAACTTTTAGTATTTTCAGCATAAGTTTCCGTGAAAATACGGGTGAGAAGGTACGCGCTGTTTTAGCATCACTAGTATTCTTTAAAACTGTCCTACTTCTAGACATTAGGCTCTTCTCGAATAATTGCAAGTCCCTTTCCAGTTTTATTATGACAATGTGGTACTGAAGTACGCATAAGGAAAAGTAAAAATATTGTACTTTCTTTCTATAGAGGAAAGTTCGCATTCTATTAAAATAAAATTATATTATATAAATATATTTAATATTCCCTATATTATACATTTTTATTTAAACTTAAAAAGGATTGACCTCTGAAAACGAAAAAAATATATTAAAACGATTATGTTCTATTTAGCATAGGTTTTATTATATTTAACTACTTTTCTAAGTGGCAACTGAAACAGAATCCGCTTTAGCCGAATGGTTAACGTCATAGGTACGCTGTCAGCTTGCTAACGTTGTGAGTTCGAATCCAGAAGGTAATTTTTTTCTTCTGTTATGGTGTGATTTCAGTAGTAATATGTCCAATATTTTGTAATTAATATTAATTTTTGAAAAGACTTAGGGGCCGTAAAAGGGCCAGTTTTTTCGTCCATCAGTACGACGACCAGAAGCCTCCGTTCTGTACTATCTGACCGAGGCGCTGGTCGTCCTATTTTCGAGGAACTCTATATATTTTTGAAAATTGAAAAAAGTTAACTTTTCAAAACTACAAAATTGAAAATAGAGATCTTACTGGTTGAAAACTCTTTTTCCCCAAATTCATGTAATAGTATAATATTGCGGAGCAGTGACATTAGAGAAGAAAGTATGTGCTGTTGTAGTACAACTACTTCGTTGTTTACATTATAAGCATTATAATTTCTTTAAGAAGCAATCAATCAACTATTTGCAGATAATTAAAATATTGTTAGCATTATATCATTCAAGTTTAGGTTACAAGTTTTCATGAATAACGAATGCAAATTTGTCCGGAAATTTCTTAGTTGTGTTAATTGGTTTTAAAAATCACATAGTTACTTGCTTAATACTACGCGGTTCTGTATTTCAGATTGGTGTTTCACGACGAGTTACAGTTCAGTCTTATCGCGTAATGTGGAGATCACCTTTAAGATATGGGAGGGGGGCAAGATAGCAGTTCCCAGGATAGAAGCTTTCTTCATCGAGCCCTACACAAAAGACATTCGAATCGAAATATTTCTAACTAGAATCAACTATAGAATAGTATCGCGCTGATGATTCCACATTCTTATCAAGAATGTGAGTTTGCTGTAACCTGAAGTAAATGTTGTATATCATAAGAACAATAAATTTCAAGATAGAATTCATTCTACAACACCCCTCATCGATGCTGTAAGGTACCTCTGTGATAGCTCCGTGGATTAAACGCGGAGTAGATAGAGGAATGGACGCCAGATCAAATCCTGCCGAATATGCATTTTTTTACCTGATGCCTGGAACACATTAATCACTATCATCACGAGAGAGACATTCCAAAATTCTTGCAAGGAGGAACAAACTTGTTTTTGTAAACGATAATGTGATTATATTAAGATTGTGTGTTGGTATCTTGTATTCCAAGCAATGTGACGAAACGAAATTTGGAAGAGATAGCTAAAATATTAACAGTGTCTCAATTGCAATATCATTATCATATTTTTATGTAATCGTTAGAAATAATATGAAAAAGTCTGTACCAAGTTGTATAATCACTAGTAATTTACATATTTAACAGTTCTAGAGATAATCAGAATCCTTAACAAGTCTGTGGGTTTATTATAAAATTTTGCAATAAAGGTAATTTTTGTTTTAAAGGAATTTTTTTTTAACAAAGTTCCTTGTAAATTTTTAATGTAAGTCTTCGGTAGGTGGAGCCACATTTCAAAATGTATGAACTCCAAAACATAATAAAGTACGATTTGACGTGGTCATGTGAAATAAATCAATATTTTTTTATTATTATCTCCATTTTTAAATAAACAATATTTTGATACGGCTTATCTTTACTGCGGGGTAGACTGAGACTTAGTGCCGAGCATTCAATCAGTCCCAATTTTCACAAAGAAAATAAGGAATTTTAATTATTTAGTTATATCCAATGATTATTCGCCATGCTTGTGTAGGTGATCCAATGCACAAATCACCTGTCATTTAGTCTCAATATAGGAAAAAACAAGGAGGTGCGAATTTCGGATCTCAAAATGTCTGTGATAAAGTCGTTCTTTTAAATCTAAATATTAAATTTATTATAAAATTCATAAATATGATAACGGAGTAAGATAAATATATTATCATGTATTGTTAAAAACATCAGTTGCCCTAATATTGCATTTTCCAGAAATTGTACTGCTTGAGAACGAATATGTTTAGAGAATATGATTTCTATTACGTCTTAAATGTTACTCTCAGAGAAAATGGAGAAATTACAGAACAAATATTTCATATTCGTAGATACATTAAGGCTTGCTACTGAAAGACCAATAACTCTCTCTGTAGCTGAAATCGTTTGACACCGGGTTTTAAATCGGAGGTATTGAGGATCGAGTTCTGCGCGATGCCTTTTTTTCTTTTGTTCCGCGTTCTGTTTTACCTAAGTCTGAGAATTAAAAGATAAGAATGTTTAGCGGAAAATACGTGTATTTATTTATTTATTTATTTATTTAATAGGTAATTATTACAGCCAAATTAGAAACTTGATCCAATGTGGCTAGGCCGAAGGCCTTTAAGCCATTACAATACCTACATTCTACCGAGTTCTAACCTTTCGCCTTCTGGTATTCACCCCAAATGGTCTCTCCATCGCCTCAAAGCCGCGGAAACGAGACCATAAGGTACGGCTGAGGGAAAAACCCCTGAAGGGAAAAACCTGCCGTCAGAAGCCGAGTACATGCTACTCTATCCGGTTTTAGACTATTTATTGGCGCGGGCGTCAGGCATTCTCCTTCCAGTGTTTGGCCTCCACTGCACCTGAAAACAAACACACCACAGAAAATCGTCCGCACCAACGCCTCTGCCCTAACCTTCGATTCCCACTTCCCTTCGCCCCCTAATGTGCTTTATTTTAGCCGTTTCCTTTTATTTTATTTTAATTTAATTTATTTTTAATTTATTTAACTTATTTTAATTAATTTAATTTTAATTGATATAACTTATTTTAATTTATTTAACTTGTTTTAAATTAATTTAATTTTAATTTATTTAACTTATTTTAATTATTTTAAGTTAATATATATATATATATTTTATTGACTTATTTATCTACTTATACTTAACAATTGACTACAATTTATAACTTTTTTTTATTTATTTTTTTGTACTGTTTACTAACCTAACATAACTTACTGACTAACAATTATTGTTAGTTTATTGATTTATTACATATTCTTCCAGTTAGGTCTCCCTGTATTTAACCACTGCGTTTTCCACTCCTTTTTTCCGTTTCTCTAGTGGTCCGAACCTTCCGAAAAATCCCCAATTCTTTCATGAAGTTAGCCTTTATCCCCTAGAATGTTTGAGCGACGTTCCATGTTGGAAGTAGTAATTTCCCATTCATCCATTTTCCTCCCCAAGTTTGGCCCCTGCAAATTAAAAGGATATGGATCCAGTCTTCCCTATCACCGCAAAGCACACAGATGCCATTACCATTCGAGTCCTTTAATCTACGTATTTATTATACGTATTATATTTATTTATTGCTTATAAGATCTTTGCTGAACTTTTATACTATATAATGTGTAATTAGTTTTATCCCGCTTTATTACAAATATTTATACAAATGTGTATTTATTTATATTTAGTTAGTAAGAATTTAACCTAACCTCGCTTGGAATTAAGATAGTGAACGTTTTGACATACATTTTGCATTCATTTCAAAAAGTTTGTCACAACTCTGTCACTTTTTATGGGAAAAGAAATATGAGGGAAATGTTTATCCTGTTCGTTAGTGATATCCATATTGTGACCTGATAACTGTATTAATTGAGTACTAAAGATGTAATTCCCTTCGGACAGGAATCAAACCCGCATCGTTCGATTTACGACCAGTTGCTCTGACCACTGAGCCCCGGGAAAAAATGCGTTTTAAAATTGGGGTTCTTGGGCTCGTGTATTCTACGCATTTGCTATTTGTCACCGCTGTCCATTTACGTAAGTCAATATGAGGGAAATTTTGCCCTTTTAGTAATTGATATCAAAGTTGTGATTTTTCACAACGTCGTGCCCGGGTTTGGGACAAATTACCTGTTTTTCTGATTAGATAAATACATTCATATTTTGCAATAAATCATTTATGAAAAAAATAAACTCACCTTGAAATGACAACGTAATGCAGAAAATTTTCTCACTACTGTTTTTGTATCTCACCTTTGGAACTCTGTAACACGTTTAGATGGATTTTGAACTATGATAATTCGTTATCTCAGCACAAAACAAAACTTGTATTTCCCCTTTTTTACTTTCTGTATACGCACGAATATACGTAGTAAAAGTAGTATATTGTATGTGACATATACGTAGTATATTCATGCGTATACGTAGTATACAGAAAGTTATGTAATACAGCGGAAAATCGATTTCGCGATTAAACGGTAATACACGTTTTGGAGTCGAAAAAGTGGTTTTATCTAAACCGTCCGTCCATCCGTCTGTGATCACTACTAGCGCCAAAAACCACAGAGATCCTTTCCAAATTGAAGAAACCCCTGTTTTTCTGGCTGTAGTTAAGCTTGAATTTGAAAAATCTTGAAATTTGGGGTACTTTACATGAAGCCTTTCGACATTTTCAAAATTTTCTCAAAAACCTCCAAATTTTTCTGGTAAGAATAGAGAAAATACACTTAGAAGGATGACATAGTTCCAATTTCATGGTTAACTCTGAATTTTCGAAAATTTTATAGTTTGAACATTTTGGAGGTCTTCCTACAACTAAAAATTGAAAAAGATTTGTCTTTCAAATGAAATTTGTTGTCCATAATTCGTTTTTGCATAAATATGTAGGCTTTCTTGAAATGATGGCATTTTTCTGCAAAGTGCAAGCAATATTTACAATTTTAAAGAATGGTTTGAAATGCAAAACTGCAATGAAACAGTTTTTCTTTCTTACTATTAAAAGTTTCAAAACCGATTTTGGAAATCGTACTTTTACTGTTCTTTCGTTAAAAGCAACATTCCTGTCTTCAGCTAGCAAAACTAAACAAGTATCCCCTGTCAACACATCCTAATATGGTAAAACATTGTATAAGTGATGCGGGAGGACGTTGTAGTTCAGGTGCTTGTTTGAAGAACTGGAAGACTGAGTTCACGTCCTGGCCTGTTCATGCAACTTTTTTTTTGACAATGTGTAGATTTTAATTAATATTTTTCCCTTTTTCAATAATTTAAGGTATGCTTTTTACGGTTGTCGTTTGAGATTTTTCAAAACGAATGAAGTGGTAATAGTGAACATTTGTTATATATTAAGAAAACATTACCAATAATAGAGAAAATAAGAGTTTATTTTTATATAAATGTGAGTGGGATGAAAAAAAAGATAATAACCGCGTAATGATAGGTGATTTTTCTAAGTCAATAAATGTTTTTTAGATTCTAGTAATTACTTGCAGCAAATGAATTCTGAATGTCGGCCTGCCGAAACTTGTCTGCTAGCCCAACGTTATCACGTCTAATAATTCCCCTTTTGGCAGAGGCGATGGGTTTGAGCGTCAGGCTGAACCAAGCGCCAACGAAAAAATTTATAGTACTGAACTGAAACATTTTTAAGTAGAATTAATTATTTTATAGTGCCGCGTAGATTTCTTTGTTTTCTTATTGTCTCTTAGAGGTAATTTATTTAATATTTTAAATTACAGAAGTGCGGAAAAGCAAGAGTTTGAAGAAAATTGTAAGATTCATTGAGTAAGTTCAGGAAATGCTTAGTACGTCTGTGTTGGTAGCGCAACGCTTAGGTGCGTGGCTTCACAATAGAGGAACGCGTGTTAAAATCCTGTACGATATCAGCGGTTTTTACTTGACGAGAAAATGAAAATAAATTCCTAATAACGATGTCGAGAATGTTCTAAACATTCCTTTTCTTTGCAAGAAGATACCATTACAAAACTGCGGAAAGAATTTGATGTACTTTCGATTACTGGTCGTTTACCAAAATTAAAAATTCAAAATTTTATTGCTTATTTATTTTTGAAAATAGATTTTACTACATGGGAGTTTTTGTTTTTTTTCTCCTTTCAAATTCAAAATTTAAGTAGTTTATGACTCGTAGGGATACAGAATTTTGAAAATGTGCACACAATTCACTTTTCCCCATAGCACGTCATACGCAGTTTTTAACTGTTTTTTGACGTTAAATAAATAAATAAATAAATAAATAAATACCAGATCATTCACTACTCTATATTTTCCTGTTCATAGGCCGTTTTTGGCTTTTACATTGTACGTTTTTTCCTTCCCCAAACCCCTTTAATACGAGTATTACGTCCTTTGTAATTAACTTTATTTATTTGTGTCTCACTGTTTTTTTGTCAAGTTTTCTAGCTGAAATTTTTCTTTCTTTTAAAAATTAAGAAATGCTAACTTTGCTACTACCAAAATATGAAGAACTAGAGGTGCTACAGAATGGGACAGACTTTCTCTAGCAAATGTTTATAACTTTGTGTGGACTGGTTTAAGGTTCTTCCCAGCTCACATAAGGTTCTGCCGTTTTCTGCCCGCTGACATCAATCGCCGCACAAAAAAACATTTTGACATTTTTCAACTTTTCGGTTCAAAATAGCTCTTTTCACAGGAATCTATTGAGTTTTGAAAACTTCCCCTAAAGGCATTTGAAGCACTTCTACTCACAAGTTAAATAATCTATACAACCCATTCAAATGCTCTATTAACAGCCAGAGGTATTTCAAAAATTACATTGTGTAATTTTAAAAAACAATAGAATAGAGCAATATCTCGTTTATGTCATCGGATAGGGTGCATTTGCATTACCCAACCAAAAAAGTAAAGAAAAATTTGGGGCGTTTTTAGAAAATCTGTTTATGTAAATTTTAAAATTGCAAATATCACGCCATATTGTGCGAAATCAACTAAAACTTAAAAAAATTGCATGACCTTATTAAAAGATCTAATTATAAGCAACACATTTCATTTGAAGCAAAAATCTCTATCTTTAATTTTGTAGTTGTAGTAAGACGCCGCAAAATATTCAAATTTAGCGATTTTTCAAAATTTGGAGTTAACTGAAAATTGACATATTCTACCTTTATAAGCGTATTTTACTATAGAGAAATAGTCCTTAAGAAATTTACAGAAAAAAATTTGGAGCCGTTTTTTAAAAAATCTAAATGTCCGAAGGCACAAATAGTCCCCAAAATTAATGAATGTTTTTCAAATCGCATAGCTTCAGCTCAGGCGAAAACGACAGGGTTCTTCAATTTGCAAAAATCGTATGCATGGTTTAGGTGCTAGAGTTGTAATTTTAGACGGACAGACGGACGTTTTGCTTCCAATTGTTTTGGCATCAGGATCCACAAACTGGAATTATCTACACCGCGTGTTTGAGGACTTTTTCTAATTTAGCAATTTTGATTCAATTTTCGTCACCAGAGCGCGGCAATCATTTTTCGCAGAAAATGCGCAGTTTTTTCGCGCAGCATTATATAACATTCTCTATACTACGTATATTACTCTGATATACGTAAGTATACGAGAATGTAATATGTGAATTGTTTGTTAACTCGTCAGCAGATAAATTTAAGGAATAGTTAGTGGTGAAGTTGAAAATAATTCTTGGTTTTAAACCATGTATTCATATAATAAATATTTTGATTATTAGTTGAAGTAAATATGTTTATCATGCCCATTTGCTAACATTCTGAAAGGCTACATTGTTGTGAATGATATTGATTAATAAACAAGTCCATTATTAAATATTTTTTCTCAATCATTCATTCAAGAGTATGCTCAACCATTTTACTAAAAATCCAACCGCAGATCCAAAATAAAAGACTCAGGGTCACGTGCCCCCTCTTCATCCTAGAAAATATTCATTTCTCTTTATAAAGAACTAGTGGTAAACTAGTAATGAAGATGAAGATGAAAATCTTTTTATATAATATTATTTCATCAGAAACAGTTCTTTTCCCTTAACTTGACGTTGAAATACTTTTTTATTATTTTAGGAGAACTTAAGTATGCCAAGACTGGTAAAACAAAATGTTGAAAGGTTTGATTAGTGATAATCCAAATAACTAAAATGTTGGTGGATATCGTTTAAGACTTTGAGAACGGCTGCAAAACCTTTTGAATTCATACATAAGGATTTCCCACTTTTTGGAGTCAGCGTATCACTTGAAAATAGGTAGAAAAATAATATTTTTTTGTATCTGTAACATTTAATCCAGAAATTAATAAAAATAAAAAATGAGACTCAAAAAAAATAATGTAAAATCAAGAAAATGGTTGTAGGGAAATCTCGATATGATCTAGAACAGAAAAGGTATATTTCCAGTAGGAAAGGAATTTAAATATATCGGAGTGATTATTAGAGCAGGGGGATTTAATAATATTGACTTTATTAAAAAATAAGCTAGTTAAGGCCAATTATTAGTAGACTTAATAATATTTTATAAACCAAAAATTTTCGAGAAAATTAGAGACATATACAATGGTGGAGAGCCGCTATAATCGGAAATTAGAATTAAAATGATGCAATAAACTCTGGTTAAATGCAGAAATGAATTTTGAGACGATGTTTGTAAGGATAGAATACTAAACGAAGAGATTAGACAGATAATAATGATTGTGACAGATGATAATGACAAGTGATCGAAAATGTGGAATCCAAACAACTCCAATGGTATGCTGCAGAATGCATGCTGACAGAATATCAAAAATTATCTTTGAGTGAATCCCTTTCGAAAGAAGAAAACGAGGAAGGCCAAGGAAATCTTGTGGCGTCATGATTTGACAAATGAAGGCACAAGAATAGAGGAAGATGCCTGACGGAATAAAAACATTGGGGTGTAGATTGGAAAACGGTCATTAGAACTGTAAAATACTGCTTAAGAATTAATATTAATTACCTTAAACCCAAGTGGAAGATACCGGGTGAAGAAGCCTTGTTATTATTGGCACAGTAAGCGGGCAAGATCGTTTAAGATCTTTCCGGGAAAAAACAAAACAAAAGTTACGTTCTTATTTGAAAAAATTAAAAGAAAACAAAGAAAATTTGATTATTTTCTAGAGGGGGGTCCTTTAGATAACAAATATCAGATATTACTTTTATTTGGTATTTATGATATTTGTAAACTTTGTCCATTTATCGGCATGATCGCTTTTTCAATGGAACAACTATTCTTCCAAATTGACAGGTCGAAAAGTAAATATTGTATTTAGGTAAAAAAGATGATTGAATTATGTTTTCAAAAATTGACGGGACTGAAGTGAAAAGAAAAAAACTAGCACAAATAGTAAATTCACATTTTTTGTATGTTCACCCAAAGAATAATGTCAATTCTACAATTAAAATCCATTTCGATCCACCAATAACATATGTGGTCTCTTTAACTTGAAATCTTTCGCTTTTGGCGATAACATAATTCACCGGAAAGTGTTCGGCAGTTTATCGACGAATGACAGAAAAATGTAATTTCAATAGCCAGTAGGACTTTGATGCAGAGGCAGATTTTTTAAAACTCAGACATTTGTTCATCATTTCTCTCATGGTATGCAACATGTATTCTCGTTAATGTTGAAATATCTAGTATCACTTTCGTAATCCAAGACTTAAGTAAAGGAACGCAATGGTGACTCCTGAAGATTTGGTTACGAACCCAACAACGATAACGCAGATTTCTCCTTCTTCCGACCCTTTTTATTAAAATGGTCGCTGAAGTGGACCAAATGCCAATGAATTATAAATTTGAGGTTATTTCGTTATTATTTAGATTTTCGTAAAATCGTCTCTGCGTGAGGTATACTATATACGAACACAACTATCAATCAATGGGATACATTTAAAACGTTACATTGTAATATAGTAGAATATGTTTCAACAATAATAAAAATTTGAGTTAATTTTAAAATTCAACCTTAATTCATATTATAGTACTTTAAATCCCAAATTTCTTTATAAATATTTATAACTTAAATGAAATTTTTCCAAATAAAAAAATTGCTTATTTTGTTTAAATATTTATTCAATTCATTAAAATTATAATATGCAGGAATATTACTGAAGATGCGTTAGTGAAACATATCCAATAAATTGGCAATTTTGTATGAAATGTAAAAATGTATGAAAATAGAGAAAATTTTATTTTGGAACAATATTTTACAGAAGAGGATCCCTATTCATTTTCTAACGATTATCGTGACACAGATTTCCGAAGTTTGACAAAATTTTGAAACATTATTAACAATTACAATTTTGAAATAATTTATGACAGGAGAATCTCTAGTGATTCTTAGTTGATTAGCAATAACAGTGTTTGCATAGGTCTGCTTATCTAGAAGAAGTGGTGTAACATTCCGATGACGTGTAAAAACTTTGTGTGCATTGCTCGTCTCTCGAAAATAAAACTATCGTAATGTAAAAATATACTTGCTATAATAATATAAATACATTAATTTCATTGGTTGATTGAAATCATACATAAATTACATGTAAGTAATATATTGATATGAGTGTGTGTGTGTGTGTGTGTGTGTGTGTGTGTGTGTGTGTGTGTGTGTTCCTCCAATGTTCACGCAATAGACGAAAGCTGGTGTTTCTACCTTTGCAAACATTAAGATATTAAAATGTTATATAAGAGTCATATGTCGTTTTTGATTCTCACGCAAAAATCCTCAAAGACTAGGTATCACATATGATTTTTAAAAAAACTCCATAAAAAACACCCTAACGTTAGATTGAAGAGGTAATTAATTGTGATCCCCAAAACAAAAGATAAAAATCATTCATTTGCTTACAGCTGCACTTACCAATCATAATGTCTGCAGTAGAAAACTTTCATTGTGACTAAATGAACTTTAAATACTTTTATAAAATAATATATATACTTTTATAAAATACTTTTATAAAATAACTTATATAAATAAGTTGATTTAGTATTTTACATATCAAAACTATTTTATTACAATATTAATGTCCGCGACCATATAGTATTTTTTAATTGGGTCATCTGAGAAATTGATGATGAAGTATTTCACAACTGAAAGCTGCTATCTCGAGACGTGTTTGTGAAACTGACTCTAAAACGTATTTCTTTAGGTTATTAATTTTTCTAATAAAATAAGTAGGTTAGATAATGCATACAATGCAAATTATTTGCATTTTATATTAAATATTACAATAATAAACGACGAAATGTAGACATGGAGCTTAATAGTCGTTGTCCAGTGTTATTTTTTGCAAAAAAACCGTTTTATAACAGTTTTAAAATATGTTTTTACTGGGAAATTGCATGCCTTTATTTATGTAATTAAATGTATATACAAAAATTTATGTAAAACTGTTGATTGATTTAATATTTATATTCAAATATTTACTATAATATAACTCGCCATCACCGCCATTTTGTAATGTTCAAGATGAATAGTCCCGCCTCCCTGAAATGAAGCTAAAGCGGATTGGTCAGCTCCATCCCGCAGGGCGGGGCAGGGGTCGGAAAAGTCTGGTAAAGTTCGGCTCAGGACATCGCCCATTTTTTGTGCAAGCGAGGGTACATAGACGTAATATTTCCTTTCAATAGCTCTTCAGAATAAGAAATAAAATAATAGGAAGATTGTGTATCGGTTCTTAGAGGTCGCAACTGTAAAAGACGTATAGAAATATCAATTTGAATGTAAGTATTTGTGTGATGTGCCAGCGAATTCTTCGCGCTAATAAAAGAATCTCTTATTCTTCCCAAAGTTCGGCAAACAGAGTGACAATGATTTGTATGTAGTTAAATATCTTTTAGATTTATCTGTATTTTTTAATAACTAATGTTTATTTCAAGAATAAACTAATATATACGAAGGAAAAGAAAATGTCTAATTCATCGACCAACCAGAAGATCAAATGTGTGGTAGACTTCTATTAAGCTTAGTCGGTAACATTTCGTAAAGATTTTGCATGTTTCAAATATATTTCAGACCAGAATATATTGATTCTCTAGATTAATGATTTTTATAGAGTAAAAGGCTTTCTGAATTCTTACAAGTATTTGCTTGGTTGTCGTTTGAAGGATTTTTGTTTCATTTGAACTGTTACAGATTAAAAGCTGTGGCCTTTTCAGGGTTTGGTTCAATGGCTGAGGAAACATAAATGATGTCTTCTGAGATTTAGAAACACCATTCTCGATAAAGCATCTTTCGGACAGACCTAAAAATTTTACACTGGTCCCTAATCAACATCGCTTCAAATGTACCGTATCGATCACTCCCTTCTTATTGTGGGATATATCTGCGAAAATTTCGTTTTACTGACAGGTATGAGGCGCGTGTTCTTGCGAGGGATTCGCGAGACCGTGTACGCGCGGTTTCGGCAGGACCTCTGAGGTGGCGACCTCGCGCCGCGCCGTGCCGCGCCGCGCCACGCCGCTCTCGACTTGACAGCCGCCTTCCGACGGAGGGGCTCATAAGACGTGAGGAAATGAGCTTCGATTCGCATCTGCGCGGATTCAATCACGGGAGACTCTGGTCGCCGCCGCCATCGTCGTAGATGCTGACGATGAGATAGTGGGTCCATCTAAATTAACATCTGCAGCTGTCGACTGGATGAGTGTTTTGTGACGTGGTGGCGGGGGGCCTGCCGCATCCGGCGGTGGATGAAAAGAGAACAGGAAGTGTGCGGCGCAGGAAATTGTTTCGGCGACCCATCGGGTCGCTTGGCTTGGAAATAAGACGAACGCGGGAGGAGGAGGAGATATCCGACATGAGGACGAGAACATAAGCAAGCATTGGTTCTTCAAGATTTAGAATTACATTTTCTGACCAGTTATCATGCAAGTACTTCCGACTCAACTCTGTCAACAATCCACTGAAAAAGTATGTTTCCCTTTAATTTTACTTTCTTGTATACGTACGTATATATATAACGAGTAATATACCCAGATATGATCTTGATTCCTGATCAAATATAAACGATTTCCACAATAAAAAATATTATTTAACACCTCTTTAAAGTCTATGCTTTTATTGTTACATTAATATTTCAAAAACCATTAGAGAACACACCTTTTTTAATCTCTGAAAACTATGACGCGCACACTTGCAGTGGAATATTTCATCCAGTTCCGACATTTATTCCTGCTGTAAGCCCGTGAAAGTTGAGTGAAATGAATTTCTACATCGTGAATGCTCATTGATGACGTAACTAAAAAAGTAGAATTATCATGTGCCTTATCCAAAGCGTCCGTCAAGCGTGCGCAGGCGACACAAGGTGCACAGCTTGCTCATTTCTCGGCGCCGATTCGCGCGCGCCTCCGCCTTTTGTAAGCGGCGGGGGTGCTGTGAGGCGGGCGGGAGGAGTGGGGGTGGGGTGGCGGCGGCACAGGCGGCCGTGTCGACGGGCCGTTACGCCCGCCGCGGGAGAGCAGTCCGCGGAGGAACAAATAGAGGCGTGTCACCGAACATTGTAACCCTCGCCAGGGGCGCGCGCCGCTCTATTTGCGGGCCGTCACGCGCGCCGCCGCTCGGCACGCGACGCCCTCCCCTCCCCTCCCCTCTTCCCCCCTCCCCACTCCTTCCCCGGGCCGCCATCTTGGAGAGCGTTCGTTTCGCGCTAACGAAAACCCAGGCTTGTGGGACGAAAAGAAATGAAGGCACGCGCCAACATTTAGCTGATTTTTTTAAACTCCTGCCTCCCCTCTGTTACTTGTAACACTTACTAGCATCCTCTCGAAGATAAACGGTTTCGAACCTTTTCGTTTCCTGAGTTAAACAAAGTGAGTTTATGGAAAATTAGGTGAAATTTCATTTAAATGTTTTTAAAGAATTCAGATTTATTCACAACATCTAATTTTGGTAAAGTTGAATATTTGTTTGTAATTTGAAGTAAATAATACATTCGTGATCGCAGAAATATACCTAATTTTTTATCAGTCACACTCTCCCCGTTATTTGGTTTTGCTTGTTTTGGAAACCACTTCCCCTCAAAGCGAGCGAATCTTTTTCGTCACACCTACTCCGGCTACTGTGTTGGACTTCGGTTCGTACTCTTCGTTTTGCAACGAAAGAACAATTATATTCTAGTAACTTTTTTTCATCAATACAAACATCATTTACGCCATCGTGTGCCATTTGTTTATTTTTACAGGTCACCAATTTAATTAAATTGGAAATAATGATTATTTAACATTGTGATGACTTAATTAAAATATATTGTGTACTACGTTCCGTGTATCTTTCTTAGTGTCATAGATTTCTTTGCCACACAGTTTTTTAATGCTGCTTCACGAAATACATTAAGTGCAGAGATATTCACAGATATTTTCATATTTACATTTTGTATTTGAATGCTGACATTCACTTAAAAAGTATTCATTTTCTACGAAATATGTTTGCCCTTTACCACATTGTAAAATTTATTCGGTCGTCCTTAACAACACAACATTTTTATTTACAAAATGACAAGCTTTATTTGGAAGAAGTTCCGATTATTAAGGTTATAACACGCAAGAGCATATACATTTTATGATAATCGACATTCTAGCTTGCTTTGGTTGACTCGGGTGCGAGACTTGCTCACTCGCGAATAAAATATCTTTGTAGGGTGTATACTCGTGTATCAAAAATCAGTACTCAGTAATGGGAAAATTGTTTTGTCAATAATATGAAAAATAACATTTTTAATGGTTGAAATGTAAAACTTACAATTTTTTTAGAAATTGTTTAAGGGTAATCTATATCGATCAGCTTAATGATACTGGAAATTGAATAGCCTTAAAGCAAATTGGAATATTAAAGGATATTAAACATTCATATTTGGATTAATCCTCTATACTACTAGTTATTTATTATCGTCAGAGTGCAAAGATAATTTGATTTCGTGACATCCAAAATGTGAATAATTTGTTAGAAATTTTTATAACCATTTTTTAAAAAGATTCCATTGCGTATGTGGGAGTAGGTTTCCTTTGATATAATTCGCCGGTGACATTGGCAGTTCAGAGTACGGTGTCTGGCCGATATCCGGGCGTGCAGTCGTCTTCCTGGACGGGCGCAGTTTCCCCTCGGGTCTGTCAACGGCACCTTATCAGAAGGCAGCCGTCGCTCTGGAGCAGGGGGCGAGGGAAAAAAACTTGGCACTCTCTCTCAGTTCTTTGAAAGTTTAATGATGTCACTTGTTTTTACTGAGGCGCGCGCGAGCCGAGGGGCTTCCCTGCCACCTTCGTTTTCGCCTGCGCTCTCCCCCTCCCTCCGCCCCGCCCCGCCCGATCCAGGCCCTCTCCATCTCCGTCGCGTACGTGGCTTCTGCTGATAGCGTTGCAGCCATTGGTTGCGGTGGTCCCGTTACCTCCCGTCCCCCACTGGCTTTTCTGATGTGGCCCTTACCTTTCCCAGAATTTCTTCTCTCACGTGTCCTGTTCCATTCCCCTGTCATTCCCGGATTCCACATTTCGCCAGGACATCGATTTTCCCGTCCTTAATCGTAATCTATCGTTGATCCCACCGTTCATTGGTACCTTAATTTCTATGTCTCTTTTCGCCCGTTACTGTCGGTTGTCTCTGGAACTCCCTTTACTTAACAGTGCCCCTCGTAACTCAGTAACTTATTTTCTCTGCCGCCGTATTAGGTGATATTGTCGTATTATATGTCGACATTGCTAGTCGTTTGCTGCTGATTCCGGATAAAAATAGAAACAATACGATGAATGCTGGTAGATTTGGTTTCTGCAATACCCTTGGTGCCATTCTCTAATCTACCTCATTAGTCTTTTACTATCTTTTTATAATTTCCACCTTTTCTTCTAGCTGTCAATGTATTACTCCTTTTCGGATTTCTTAACCGTGTTTTATCCTCAGCCAGATCGCCACATCTTTCCAACATCTCTTGTCATCCTCACTGTTAGCACTTTCGTTTGCTCTACCACTTGTTCCCTTCCTTCAATCACTTCTGCTTTTATTTTCGCACGTCTTTCCACTTTCCCCTCGACATATCTGCCAAAACCTTTTAATTCTCGTTCCTCCTGCCGCTTACTTTACTCCCTTTACGCCCCCGCATAGTCCAGACCCCCTCTTCCTATTAACGCCCAACCCCATCGCATCAGTCGCTTGCGCAATCCCATCGCCTTTCACCATTCCTCGCCACTCGCGCCTGCGTTCACAGTCGCCTTTGTCTCCCTTCTCACCCACGTCCCCTCCTCGCGTCTGCCTCGCAGCCCGCGGTCACCCCGCGAATAAGCCGGCGCGGCGCGGCAGGGCAACGGTAAGCCCACTTAAGGCGGTGCTAAGTGAGGGCTCTTCCGAACCGCACCGGAAGTTATCTAATTATACTTCCCTTCCAGTGCGGATCCGACTCGGATTGGTGGGATTTTCTTTATTACGACGCGCCTGACTGAAAAATTATATTTCTATTTCCCCGGGATATAAAGTTTCAGATAACCGGATGATGGAGATCTCTCGCGAAAATATTTATGGCGGAAGAAGATGAAATTTGGACGTAGTCTGCCACCTGTTTTTAAAATGAGTCTTAGCGGCATTTCTTGGGATTATGTGTTTCTCGTTTTAAATACCAGAGGAAAGGGGTAATTAAATTTCTTACTCCAGCTAATGTTTTCGAAGTTTTAAGGTCTTTTTTGTCTCATGGATTTTGACTTGAAATTCAACTGTGATTTTGATGGCGGTGAGTTTTCAGCAGTGATTTTAGTGGGTGAAAGTTTTTGGTCACCATTGCACTAAAATTTAATTTCATATTATGCATGGCTACTTCGAGAATGTTTAATAAATGACCATTGCAGAGTACTCCAATATCATTCGCGATATTGCTGGTTGAATTAGCCATGTGGTTTGATAATTAGTTCTCGATGGGCGTCATTACCTGTGTTCGGGAACATGAAATGCGTCTGTTTGAGCATGGGCTATGTGAGATGCCCATTTGAACACATGCCTTTTGCGCAATCCATGTCGAGTGCTATTGTCACTGCTTCCCTATTAATTAGGTCACATCGCCAACGTATCGAATATTGTTTCCCTATGTCTTGCGTATGACACTGGACTGTAATACACAAGTATCAATTAAGTCACAAGTAGCCACATATCCTGGGAGTTTCCTCACTCTGAATTAATTTGCCAAACTTTTGAATGGCACTTAATAATAAGTTATTATGGTTTTCTAAAGTAAGTATATTATATTTTACTGTTTTTTTTTTCATGAAATGACACTTCATATTCAACAATCGTTAGCTTAACAATGAATGGTTGATTTAGTGGCAGAAATTGTCTCATTAAGGCTCATGTGACATTTTAAATGAATTTCGTGGGAATTTATCTACATTACATTTAAATGTTATTTAATTGAAATGTAAAGTTGCATTTAATGGCGTTTGTATGTTATTCTGATATTTACTACAATACTGGTGGCTTGCAACAGCACAAATGCTGGTTAAAAAAACCACCCAAAAAGCAGCACTCACATTGTTCAAGAGAAACAAATAAAATACTCTCCTGAAATACTGTATTAAATTAAATACTTTAACACGAGCCATATTCAGGACTACTGAATTAACTTGATAGTTTACAGACTACAACTCTCATATACATACCAAGAATATTTTTAAAAAATTCTGTAACGCAGCTCGTGAGTAGCAAATATTTAATAGTGGGTGCCCTCTTCCTTGGAACCTTGCTATCTCATGGTATCAACTGTTCTCATGGGAAGTTACACACTGAGTTTAATAATATTTTCAGTCAACATTGAAACTGTTTCTTTGTTTTTTTGTATTTTTCCCGAGTTTCTTGGTATCCAATGAAACCATAAGCACTTCTCACATTCACAGGCTGCATAGTTTTCTTTCAATTTCTATGTGTATTGGATTTCAGTAATTTAGATTCCGATCCTAATAATACATTTCTTATTTTAATGTATGATTGATAAATTTTTAACTCTCACATGTAATAATGCATTTTTTCAAAAGCAATAAAGCTCTACTGCGAGTGGAAGAGTGGGGGAATCGAAATGAAATTGCAATGATGTCGCATTCGCTTGTTATTAGCAGAGCTTTTATTACACTGATTTTTCTTTATTTCACTGAAATACACGATTTTTATACATAATCACATTGATATTCCACAATTCAATATTCAGTAGTAAACTAATATTTATAACGTCCATGTATTTTAACACGTCTGTGATTGTGGTAGGAATGTGCCCGTTCTTCCGATTAGCGGTATCTATCCAAACAAATCTAAAAATAAAAGAGAATTCCAACATTTGCTGAAGTACTGCAAGTAAGACACGAAAATTTCATGCAGAAGCAAGTATAAAAATTGCGAAAAAGATTAAATTCTTTTTACGGTATTATCATTTGAGAAGTTCTAGGTACTTTTATCATGAAACATCTTACTAGCGTAGATGTTAAAAATGTACGTATGTTTTTATTGTATATCTGTAAGACAGAAACGTAACTTCATTATTGGATGGCGAAAAGATAATAGGATCTGTTAGAAGAATGAGTCCAGCCTAATTCGTAATATGAACATTTGATTTTACATAATTATGTAATTTATTCTTACTGGGAGCGGAGGCTCAGTGCATCAACTGGTGTCACTGCAGTGCTTCTGACCGGAAGGACCTAGGTTCGAATCCCGCTGCATGGATGCAGAATTTTCGACACTGGCTTGTGAGCTAAGTCGAATTCAGTCGCTGTCTAGAGGAGAATTATAGCGGCCGGCTGCTCTGATCGGTAGTTTTCTGTGGTTTCTCCGATCAACACCAGACGAATGCTGGAGCAGTACCCTAACAGACTTGCAACGGACATGACGCGATCTTTTCTTCCTCTTCCTCGTTCTCTTCTCACTTCATACACACACACACACTTACACCAACATGCAGTACACTACCACATATTCCGGGAGATCGGTCGACTTGAACCATGTCTCGGCTGGGGCGGTGCCCCGCTGGTGGGAGATACCGGGTTTGGGGAAAACCCCGCTAGTCGACAGTAGGTCGGCGCCGGATCTCTCCATCCAGTGGATGAAGATCACCGCCACTTCTCGATGAAAAACACGGACGACACTTACGGGACTAATGACCTCGGTAGTTGACGCGCCCGGAATCATTAATCAATTTTTTTCTTAGTTTTGTTTGGTTGTTAAAGTAATGACTCGTTACATTAAAATAAGGAAATAATTATTATACTTGTGTTCCAATTGAAAGTGAAAAATATTTAGATGACATTTCAAGATTGTTCTGTTGAATTTATGGAATCATAATTCTTTTTAAATGAAACATTAAGAAAGGCTATGGGAACAATATCCCATTGACCATAAACATAGCATGTCGCTGACATTTAACTGTGAGGGAAGTGCAAATGCATTTTTAGTTACGCGGACGGAAGTGCACTCTGGGCGACGCCGTGAAGAGCGGCCCATTGAGGCAAACAATGCAATGGGGCCGCGGCCTGTGTGTCAAGGTCGCATCTGCGCCGCTTGCAGGGGCCGGGTCGTACGAGCGGCCTCATACCCGTTCGTCGGAAGCGGGGCTGCGGCAAAGATGGACACGGCGCTGGAAACAGCGGTGGAAGAGGAGGCGTGTGTGGGGACGGGCGGAGGAGAGGTGGCGATGGTGGTGCAATGGGCGGTGAGGAGGAGGAGAGGCGTGGCGAAGAGATCTAGTAGAGACGGGGTGTCGGAGCTGCAGCGCTGTCAGGTCGAAGACAACGGGGGAAGGGGGAGCACCGGGGGGGGGGGGGGCCGGAATTGGGCGGTGAATGCGGGGCGCGCGGCTTAGCGGCCTCGTTAGCCGGCGGCCCTTGTTCGAGCCCCGGCATGGCCAGCCGGATGCTGCCCTATTGTCCGCGCGGCCCTGGCGATCGCCCGCCTCCGCTCGCCTGCTTGCGCGTTCGCCGCTAGGCAGCCGCGTGGGCTGCTCGCTCGACAGTCCTCCACGCACGCCTTGCGCCCGCCCCCGGCCTCGCACTTCTGACGCGGCGTCTGCCTTCGCGTGCTTCGTGTCAAGTGAGTTGCTCTCGCGTTGTACGCGCTCCTCCGATTCAGCGAAGTCTGCCTTGTGCTTTTCCCTGCTCTCCGTTCCTGCGGTGTCCTCTGGTTTGCTTGCTCAATGGATACTCTGATGGATGAACTTCACCTGATGTTCCTCTAGTTTTCTGTCTCTGCTCTCGTATGTATCGATTTCTTTCTCGATATTTCACTTCCCCTCACCTCTTATTTGTTTATTTTATTTTATATTGATTTTCGACCCTTCCCTTTCCTCTCGATCGTAATTTTCGCACGTTCTTCTTCTCTTATTTATACTTTTGACGTAGAGTTCCACCTTCCTTTCATTCTCCTTATTCATTTTCCAACATTATTTGATGTTTTGGATCGTTTTCTTTCTCCCTGTTAACTTAGTCAAATTCTTTATTGACGCTGTCTCCTTGTTTCGCATTGTTGTTCTTTCTCTGTCTTTCCCTCTTTGTGTTCATAAAACTCCCTCGCCCTCTTTTTATCCTTTTTTACTTTTTGACTTGTTTTTTCTTACCTTTCATCATTGATTTTTTACCCTTTGTTCTAACACCTCGTCTATATTCCTCTTTAATATCTGTTTCTTACGATATTCTTCTTAATACATTTTTTTTTAAATTTAATTTTTCTTTTAATACTGCTCAAAAGTAACTCTTCTGATACAACTTTGTTTCACTCATTAATTTATAAATTCTCGTATTTTCTTCCGTGCCAACCTCCCGGACGTTTTGTTGTGGTTTTCGAAACATACATCGAATGAATTAACAGTCATATTTTCAAAACGTCACTAAAAGGTAATTTATTCAATGTATTGGAATAAATATTTTATAATAGTACGTCAATCGACATAAATATTGAGAGAATAAGAACAACATCAGATACTGTGAATCCAATGCCGCTACATAACGCCAATACCATGCTAACAGTGAATTGCACCGTTATGTTGATGTTGCATGTTACCGACGAGCGGGTACCTTCCTACGAAGTTGCCATGTTCTCTCCCTCTCGCTCTTTCGCTGCTCTCCTCTCGCGCTCGCTCGTTTGCTCGCTCGCTGTCTCTTGCCCACGCGCTCGTTCCTCCGGGCTGCTTTCTCTCTCTCGTTGGCGCTCTTTCGCCGCGTCGTCCGCCCGTGGCGCCGCATGCTGGCCGGCTTGCTGCCAGCACGCTCGCGCACCCACCGCGCGCCTTTATCGGCTTGATCCCGTTTATAGCCTTTAGCCCGCGCCAGCTATTCCACATTTACCTAACGTCCCTTGATGGAGACTTACTGCATTCTCCCTATAGTCATGTAGGGCAATTGTACTATTCAGAGTGAGAATCCCGCTCCGGATTGTGGTCTAAATAGTCAATTCCGACGATGCGATAGAACCGAATTATGGCCTTTAGGATGAATGATACACCAATACCAATCTCAGTGTGAGGAGATGAAATGAACGAAGTAGTGAACTCTATTAAATTTGTAAATTTTATTTAGAAATAAAGCAATAGGGATCCGAAACCAACCAGTTCCTTCTACAGAAATAATTAGTAATAAATAATCATTGATGATATCAGTTTGTTCAATGTATTTGACTCTGTGCATGTTTTGATAAATGGTGCACCTCGTGAAAGATCTCTCGGTAACATTTTAGCATTACACAGTTTATAAAGATTGAATGATGTTATAAATGACATTTATTTGATTTTATGAACATTTGATATAATTTGAACTTAATAAAATAAATTATTATAAGTGGTTAAATTATTTTTAGTATTGCTCGCTATTATTAATCTGATTATTTCGACGTTTTTTTTTTTTTTGGTTTTATCTTATTAGTGGTTTTATTAATTTTTTTGTATATTCTCTTTGAACTATCTTTATTTTCGTTTTTATTTGTGGAGTTTAAAAAAATTCAGCTTTTCCCATGTCTCTTTTCATTTTGTTCTGTGATTTTTCTGTAATTACTGCTGAAATTGGAACTTTGCTCTACGGGGGTAAATAAATAAGTAAATTGGGTTCAAGAACTTCGTTGAAAAAAGTGCTACTTACTTTCTTTGTTCAAAAAACATTTTCGAGTTCTCAACAAATGCTTTTCGAGTTCTCTTTGATTTGTGAAAACAACTTCCTGATGTGTTTGCACTTACTTACTAGCAATTGATGTTGCCTTTCTTAAAGAGCTGGTAAAAGTTTTTGTAAAAGAGATCATAGCACTTATTATGATTTGCATTACTGAATCTTACAATATTTCTGAAAATTTTAAGAAATTCAAGTTATCTCCTTTTGCAAAAATTCGAAAAAATGAAGTTTTTAAGTTCCATGCAATCTCCGATTATTTGAGGAATCAACGTTTAATATTGAAAGAACGGTTCTGATACACATCGAGTCAACTTGGTCGAAGCGGACGACCCTTAGAGAGCCGCATTCCACCTCCGCGGCGCCATCCGTTTCCAATCGACCCCACTTCCCCGCGGTTATCGCTGGGGCTTTTGATGTTGAAATATGGCCAAGTTTTTCAGATGTCCAAGCAAATATTGTGCGTTTCGATGTGTACGTTGGTGGAGGCGGCGGTTGCGGCGTCTCCACTCTGCCTGCCATCGACGTCGTGCGGGATGATTGCGTATCATAGTCGATACATCTTGGGTCGCGGGAGCTGGGGTGGGTACAAAGAGAAACAAAGTTGAGGAAGATTGAAATTCCCCACATTTTCCGCTCCCAGGAGGGGCGGATGCGTTGCTTGCGGTGGAGTCGACGGCGGCGGGGGAAGAAGACGACCTGTGTCGTTAGACAAACAAAGGGGAGGTCATCCCTCTCATGCGTCGACACACGCGCATTCACAAACACACGCGCACACAAATGATTCTGTGTGTTTTTCTCTATTCGGCTATCCATATCTCTCGTAGAGTTATCTGTTTCATTGAAGGTCAAGGCAATATATCATCCTGTATTTCTGGCATTAAGATTCCTTGAAAAGGAATATAGCATAGGGACCTTTTGAATCTCAATTTACAACTGTCAGCATGAATAATTACAAAGTACTTAGTCGTCTAACAGTACTTAACAAACACCATTTGTAACCATTAAAAATGAAATACCAAATATTACGCGAAGATATGTTAACATATTTTTATTGCCATTTTTGTTGCTCACACATTTGTAATCAATAACTGACTTTTAACGTTTTTCATTTGTAGACATGTAATAGTAATTTTACTGAAGGAAGAATAATAGGTTTGCTTCGACAATATGAAGGAAAATAATTTGCGCCGGTTCAGGGGGAACGATCCGATAGCATATTTTGTCACAATAAATCTGTAGATGTATTCATTGCATTTGAATATTTATAATTGTTTAACAAAATATTATCTTAAAGGTTTTTGAATACCAGGCTCTATGAAGACGTTAGGTCAGTTGCCAGTGATCTATACACGTTAATGTTTTACTCACGCAATATATCTCCCACGCTTTAGCAGTTAAGTCTCTTAACCAGCACACCTCTCACTCACAAAATGGAAGACACACAAACTATCAGAAGAAGAAAATCAGTTTTAACCATTTCTTGATACTTCGGAGTGTCTCTGGATTCTCGAAAAATAGAAATCTGCAAATATCTTACTTCTGTAAAGACTATTATTATTATTATTATTATTATTATTATTATTATTATTATTATTATTATTATTATTATTGTTGTTGTTGTTGTTGTTGTTGTTGTTGTTATTATTATTATTATTATTATTATTATTATTGATATCATAATTGGCATCATTGAAATAATAATTGGCAAGCAGTGAGAGAGAATAGAAAAACTTCTTGCCTAAAAACAGTTGTTAGACTCCAGGCCGTGTATCAGGCCGCACTAAATTCGCAATATGGCAGCTTGAAAGATTTCCTGTCGGAATAGCCAACTTATGAAACTATAACTCTGATCAAGTCTCTCGCTTTTGTTTTGTTTGTTGTCCCATTCACAATCCTCGCGCGGTCTCGAGTCTTGTCCACTGTTCAATAATACATGTTTCGTTTTTCGGTAGAATTAAAAAGAGATGTTCATCTATAAACGAATATTAACTCTGTGAATAATTATTAAGTTAATTAAGAATTATAATTATCAACTATTGCGAGCTTAAGAAGTGTTAAAATGTGTCAAGTGCAAATGAAAAATACAACCTCAAAAGTTATCTGCGGTCATACTTCTATGTTATTAATGCTTTTGAGATATGTGTCAACAGTTCCTTCACGTTTTGAAGTGGTAGTAATAAGTTTTATTGAACGCAAATAAATACCACAATTATTGAAGTTAATTAACCTGATATACATGGTAGTTTTTAAGTGAGCTAATGAAATGTTCCTAACAGTCCAGTTATGTCAATATTAATGCAAATACATCCATTTAATTTATCTGTTCAATTATTCATTAGCTTTTAAAAGTAAGTTCAAAAAAATAATGAAAATCATCGTTAGTGTAAGTAAGTTTTCAATAACTTATCCATTGTTACCAGACAGAGTCTTTGAAAACGTGTTATCTTCAAAGGTTCAGTATTAAGTATAGACCCAGATGTTGTTAAGCTTACCATTATTTTTCAGTTATAATTAAAATGAATTCAGAAAATAATAATAAATATAATATAATTAATTTAAAACAAGAAATACTAAAGGGACACTTAACAACAACAAATAACTACTATAACTATTTCAATTAACTTTATTATTATTACTGAAGAAAATAATTGGAAAATAATAAATAAAACTGAAAAACACCTAGTACTACTAAATAAAGAAATTGAACGATAAAACGCAAAGAACGAAGAGCACCAAAACGCAAAATGCAAATCTTTAGCAACACTCGTAAACTAACACTTCACTTGGATGGCTTTGAATGTTGGCGGTATCTACGGAAGTAGTCATTGTTTCATTGCAAACTTAAATTTTTAAAAATGTCCCTACTGCTTGAAGGTAATATATTCAGGGTATTTGTGTGACGGTTGGCAACAACTTTAGCCAACATAAAACGAATCGAAACTACCCTAAATCGAGTATAAATGTATGTTCTCATACGACAGTGACATTTTTCAAAAGTTGTCTCGTTAGTTCGGCTTTTTAGCTGGCCAGCAGTCTAGTTTTGTCGTGAACATATCACCCGAAAACTATCATCGCTGCGACTCTGAAACATTTCTGAAGTGCTTTTGTCTTGCTATATTAAACAAAACTGGAGAAGAATTTTGTATTAATTCTTTTCGTAATCGAACAGTATCATAACAATATTATAAATATACAGTAACTTCGCTGCTACAAACGTGTAGAGCTATCTTGCTCAGGTCAGGAGAATACGTCCGTCATGAGGTCTGACACATCTGTAACTAATAAACATTTTTATCGGTTTACAAGGCAGTAACTATTAACTATTGTTGTAGAAAGTAAATATTGATTCATATGGCTCCATTGTAGTGCAACATCAGTACATAACCACCCCACGCAGTGCTCCCAGTTACACTGCAACATCAGTACAACTTCCTACGCAGGCTAGAGCGCCCATCGCTCGCACCGGGCGAGACGGACGCACTTTCGCAAAACACGCCCACCGGTCCCTCGCGGTTCTTGCTGGCGGCGGCGGCGGCGGCGGCGGCGGCGGTGGCGGCGGCGGCGGCGAAGGCGAGCAGAGCAACACAGGGCGCGTGAGGGGCGTAATGAGGCTGCGCGGAGCGGCGGCGGCGAAGGCGGCGGCGCATGCGGCGGCGGCGACGAGGGCGGGGTCGGGACGGCGGCAGTAGTTTACGAGCTTGGATTTCTATTAAGTTGCGGCCGCTCGCCCTCGTAAATAACCATTACCCGCCGTGCAAAACACAACACAACACCGGGGCGCGATGCTTGGAGCGACGGAGGTGGGAGCAAGGTGCAGACGCTGGAGGTGGTGGCGACGACGATGTAAAGTCCTAGCGCGATGGAGTAATGGTGTTGGTGAAACTCAAGTGTCTGGAAACTGAGCATAATACAAGTTTGCTCGTCTAGTCGTGAATTCGGCGCGTCAATTCATGTTCCCGAGAGGCGTACTCATAGTGTTGATAGTTCAGCTGTCCGTTGAGGACGTGTTGCAGGTCGTTTTATACGCGTAGAACATGCGGCAATGAGGAGAGCACTACAGCCTCTCACCTATTACAGGTCTTGGTGACTTTTGACAAAGACATGGGTTTCGTTATTTTGTTTTATAAACTGATATTTTAATAGTTAGCGTTATAAAATGAATGTATCAATGGCATGATGATGTTATGAGAGAAGATGTAATCGATAAGTGACATTTCTGATAGAGTTAGTGTTGCAGTTCGACCCGTCACTGATGTACGTAACTGGTGGTTCTGATGGAAGCGACTGAAAACGATGTCGGATAGTGGACGAAAACGTGTGGATATGACACTGATTATTACAGTAAGGGCGATGTAATGAGGTGACGTTTGGCCTCGAAGTCGGGGATGCCTAAGGGCTCAGGAGGCGATTGATTGTAAAAGTGTGATTGAATGGAGATTGCGTTGATGAGAGATGGCCTCACCAGTTGGAGTCAATACTTCTGAGAAGACACTGGTAGTCGTCACTGTAGCCACGATGTGGCTGTAAAAATTAGGAATTAAGATGAACTGAGGGGAAGGGGATGTCTATGAATGACGAAGTGAATCAACGGCGGGTTCTACGCTACCAGTGGCATTTCTTGTTGTCTTTTGTAGTTCTATAACGCACTTCAGGTCATGAGACACTTGTGGGAGTTTTCCTAGATGAGTGGGATGGGCTAGACGAGGGTAGGTGATCATCCTATTTTTCTAATGATGGTTATGGAAACAGGATAGGAAAGTAACGATCCAACAGTCTCTAGCCGGTTTTGTACGGCTCTGTTTCGGGATATGCCTGGACGCTATCACGGAAACCCACTAATCACAACAGTGAGCATTCGACTTCGATGCCAGCAGGTGCTTCAAGTCAGCCGAGGTTAAACACATCAGGCAAATCTTCGGCATCTAGCGGGAATCGATTACGCTACATCCCTATCACCGATATGCTCGAGTTATCAGGCGATGTCCTCCCAAAGCTTGCCAAGACCGGCGTTGGTATTACCAGTGATGACCGTCATGTAAATGTACTGATGGCACCTGAATCAGTGCTATACTCCGATTTAAAGGCAGTGGCACTTTCAGGTCATGAACTGGAATGAGAAATGGACATTGTCATACAATCGGGAGCTCCAGTACCAAAAATTTAAGTCGAAACGCATCTCTCGATTTGAAAACTGTGTCCCCCCCTCTCAGTCCAGCTTGTGACCTTGAAGTGTCACTCTGTTTAAATCTTTAACAAAATGGGGGACGTGAATTGAAACAGCGAATTTTCATAGCGATCACCTACAGGCAATTAAATCAGTAATTAATGCTTTTGATTTTCAATATGGTGTTTCCATTTGGGGAGCTAAGAGTGCTTTCAGTGATTACAAAGCACTCTGTTCAGTGGCTTACATCAGGAGTAACGTTTGATGGCGTACTCCACCACGGAATAACCATTCCCCGCCAGCTAAGCAGGAGCTCCGCGGAGGGGGATGATTCGGCGCCAAGGCCGCGCGTTGCGGAGACAGTTTCTTGCGGCCTGCCGCGCCCCGACACGTGTTCCCTTTCCCGCCCGCCCGCCCGCCCGCCCGCCCGCCCGCCCGCCCGCCCGCCCGCCCGCCCGCCCGCCCGCCCGCCCGCCCGCCCGCCCCCCCGCCCGCCCGCCCCCCCCGCCCGCCCGCCCGCCCGCCCCCCCCGCCCGCCCGCCCGCCCGCCCGCCCGCCCGCCCGCCCGCCCGCCCGCCCGCCCGCCCGCCCGCCCGCCCGCCCGCCCGCCCGCCCGCCCGCCCGCCCGCCCGCCCGCCCGCCCGCCGCAAAAACCAGGCGTTTTCAACGCACGCACTCCGTTCGTCGGGGAACGGAGGCGGTCGCCGCCTCGGCGGAGGGGAGGCGTGATTAGTGGCGATTCGCCCGGCGGCGCGCGGGCCCGCTTTTTGCGCTCCTTGCTGCGTTGCTCGCCGGTGTCGTTTGGTGCGTGCGTGTGGCAGGGTGCGATTTACGCCTCTTCCCGTGCGTAAAGTCATATTATGGACTGTTTTTGGGTACAAAGTGTCTGGGTGTGAGAGGTGATTGTGCTAGTGGTTGATATTGTGCAAATGTATGATTCCAAATAATAAATAGAAATTCGAGTTTCATAATTCAATGGCAGTGATCGACCTACATTATCTTAAGAAAGGTTTTATAGCTTCATTATTTCCATTCACGCTGAAAACATGTTATTATTATTATTGTTATTATTATTCACTTTGTTCGTGTTGTTCGTATGATCAGTGGAAGCTTATTTACAACCGTTCGATTTCTTGATACCACTTTCACAACTTTATCGCAGTTCCTTTCTTTTCAAATACTTAATACCAGAAAATTTCCTCTTGAAAAATTAATTTATAAAAATATTATTTTATTTTATAATTGCTTCAGTTGTCAGTTGAAATTGATGATGATTATAACATACTAGCAATGATCCTACTGCGATTTTCTAGAAAACAAGTAACTTTTCTTTTCCATCTCTTGTATTTAAATAATTAATCCTATCTATGTTTCAAATGTTCTGACTAGAATTTCATAAACATTTTAAGACCGTCTCGGCATTTTAGCATAAGCCATGTATCGACAAATCGCTACTTCGCCGGTCGAGTGGTTGCTCTGTGGTAATTGATGAATGTTTGATGTTCTTTCCATGAAGACGCGCCCTCCCCAAAGGTGCGTTCTTGTGTTAACCCCCGAGGCCTTGTGGGGGCGTATCGCTTAAGACGCCTCTCAAGGCGAAGCAGGCGAGGCGGGCGGCAGGAGTGGGGTTGAAGATGCTCACGGGCACGGGCTAGCGAGAAAGCGGCCGGGTGGTGAAGGGCGGGGAAGACGGGCCGAGGAGAGGTGAGACTTGGAGGGGTGGGAAAAGCAGGGGTTGGGGTGTCCCTCGGCGCGAGCTTACCTGTCGGAGGGCGCGCGGCAGGCCTCGGGGATTACCCTCCCACAGGCTGGCCAACCTCCTGCGAGGCGACCCGCAGGGACGCCAACTTGTAAGCCGCGTGTGCCTCGGATAATCCCCTCCTTTGCGCCGTCCGTTCCGCAGGCGCCGCCGCCTCTGATCACTTGAGGTCGCGCTCTCCCAGGAGTCTGCCGCAAGTAGGAAGCCCACTGATATTGGGGGATTTTGCCGTACTTTACTCCCTCGCTTGCCTTCTTTTGCGATTCAACCGCGAGTGTCTTCAATGGAATACTTCATTCTCGTGCTTACTTTTCTCCAGCAGTTTCCCTTGCTAATCCCTTGCATATACGTCATCATGGCAGCCCCCCCACGCACACACACATTCCAATCAGCATGCCACCTCTTCTCTTGCATTCTTATACTTGATTTAAGTGAGTTATTGATCTAGCTTCATCTTCACGGAAGTGCTTTCTTGTGTTACTCGTGTTATATTTTACTGAACTCTTTCGTAAGTTGCATGAAATTGATATACTTCAATAATTAATTCCCATTAATACCAAATGTGAAACTTGTTTCCTAAAATGCCCGAAACATAATTTAAAGTCAATGTTATATAGAAAAGAATTTCCAAAAATTTGTTTTAATGAAACTAATTTCCTGCTTTCGGTATTTTCACCAAAAGGTTTAAAAAATAGATCAAGAATTAACAACATATAATCAGGGTCATTCGTAGTTCATTTTCAGCCCCTTGTTTACATGTTCTGTAGTGCCTAAAATATGAACCCAGTCTCCTTATACGTGCGCGATGTATGACAACAGATTACTTTGGGTTAAAATACGTGACAGGCGGCGAGGCAATTCTGTTTGCACTACCATAGGCGCGCCCATAATGACGATAAACGCGATACACCATATATAACCCAGGCGGTTTCCGCTGTTGAACTTGGCCACGGGAAGACGCCGAGTTTCCGAGCCGCGCGGGCGATATACGACTCGTGAACTGACCCGCGCCTCGTAGCTCACAAACCATTCTGGGAAGCGCATAAAGTTAACAGCGCTCTGCGATGTACAAGATTGTGTTTCAAGTTTCAAGCCCGAACATTTTCTTTCTGCTCCGAGTCCTGTTTTTGGCGCGTGGTGAAAGAGAGGCGCTTTCTGTCTTCGCCATCACTCCCGATGTTGATGTCTTTTTGACTGAGAGTCATTCTTTGCTTTTCCACTCATCGTTATTATAATCTGATCTAATCACCACTGGTCTTTTACACGACAATAAAATATTTGGCATTGTTACTATGGAGGCGTTATGTTCAAGATGAAGGCTATCTTAGTTACAGTGTTATCTAGCGATCTTTCTCGTTCTTGTTGCTCTGACTCTCTCATAATATTCGTCACGAACATCATAGATTGAACTATTTGTCACCTCTACAACGCAGCACATTTGTGATTTTTACTTACAACTACAATAGCCATGTTCACGAGTAAACTAATTCGTGATTACTACGTGCTTTCTACTTCTATCGTATACCAACAATTCCACTAAATGCCAATTTCTCTGATCCCCCCTGCCATCCTCACCTTGTTTCATCGCTAGAGTCCTCTCCACGTGTCTGCATCACCAACCTTTCTTCCTAGCCGTCTCCTCCACCTCCCAAAGGGACTTCACTATCGCTTCGCCTTCTTCCTGCCACCTTCCATGCATCCACCACTACCGCCTTCGCTGCCGCAGGCGCCGCGAATCTCCCTCCCGCAGCCAATTACCCGCGATTTACTCTTATATTGAACTGTCTCGTAAACCACACTCCGATATTAAAGTTCCCTACGATTTTTATGAGTTAATTCGCCGCGTGAACTAAACAGCGGAATAAATGTCACTCGGGCGCGTGGTGCGGACCGGTCAGACGTAAATATCTGGTCGCCCCGTGATTAGGATTTAACAAAATGGATGAGAGTCTCAATTTGGAAACCTCCCCGGACTTCCTTGGAATATCAATTATGGCGGGGCGGTGCGGGCGCTGACCTCTGGCGGGCGGGCCTCCAATTACGGGGTGGAGATATACCGCCCCGGTGGAGCGTAAATCATAACCAGGTAGACCCTTCCTCCCGTACGGGTTGCGCCGCCCTTCCGCCCACCTGAAGCCGCCCTCCCCCACCATCCCCGCCCTTCCCCGCCCTCGCCCACCCACCCGCTTTCCAAGACCCCGGAGGCGGCGGCGGCGGTGGAGAAAGCGGTGGAAGAGGAGGTGGTGGCGGGGTTGCTCTTGGGTCCGTTCAATCCGGTGCCCCCCCCCCCGCTCCACACTGGCCACCCGCCCCGCCCCACCTGCCGCGGCCGGCCTGCGGGGGATTAGCATAAGTAAATCAGAGGCCTCGCTCGCCCGATCTCACATAATTAAATACTGGCGGTCGGTTAGTCGGCCGAGCGCCACACCCCCTCCTGCGGGCTCCTCGGCCTCCACCTACCCTCCCCAGTGCCTTTTCGAAGGCGTCAGTCCGTTCTCATAAAAAATACCTTACTCTGGGATGTTAAAAAGGAAGCCGTGTTAGAGTGTGTTTGGTTTAAGGATTAGCAAACTACACGTCTGCCTTTTTGGGATTTGCGTACAAAGAAAGTTTATTATTAGCTTTGATGTTTAACAGAAGTCTGTCTTGATTTGCAACAAAATGTTGTAATTGGCTGATTATTCGCAGTGTCTGATTGTTGCTGAGATTCTTATTCAGTTCTGTGCAGAAAAATAGTGTTACAGTTGTAATTTCTCAAACAAACTAATAATCAGTTAAAATACTGTGATTTAGTATACACAACAAATTTTAAATAAGAATTTTATATTAAATATAAAAATAATATTATTTTTATATTTATGTAGTTGTACTACATTAGCTAACAATGAATGTTTCCGTGCGTTCAACCTCCCACCCTGTTCTGATTAAACCATGAAAAACATTCGAGGGTGTTGTGAAATGTAGTACCGTGTGTTGATATGAGCGATGGGGCGTTTCCTCAATGAACTAAGTCAGAGTGGTAAAACCAGAAAGATCAGGTGGAGGAACTAGATAAGATAATTATTCTACTACATGGTATGTCGGTTAATGCAATGTCTGTTATTTCTGTATTGCAAAACATAATTAACTACGTGCAGAGATAGCTTAGTGTTCACATATGGTGAGAATGGGTACCTATGAAATATTAATTTTTGGAGATATTTCCGGTGACGTACATTCAGAACTCATGTTAAGCTTCCACCTGCTTTCGTGATTCCTGGTACGACACTGAGAAAAAATGGCTTAAAAATAATTTTAAAAACAAATAAAATGTGTAACGTTTTATTGGAATTATGTATGTAACATACATAATGAATTGTAATGTGATTACGATTTAAATAAAAGTTTTAATGAATCATTCTTCCAGACAAAAGGACAGATAAATTGAACGTTGTATGAATCGCAGTGCGTTCCTACGAGCCGATTAGAACCAACAGGTAATTTATCCTACAAGTAGGGCATCTACCGTCGCAAGATGATCAACATTATTTAAAAAAATAAGTGTAATTTAAGTTACTTGCTCGAAAATATTGTCACAAATCCTCACAAAATATCACTCTGGAGGAGCGAAGAACATCGGTTCTTCCATTCACCGGGAATGAGCACTCGGTCATTCCCCGCCCATTTCAGGGGTCGCGATGATAAATCTAAGATTATTCTTTCGAAACGCCTTGCCTGCCGGCGGCTTGCTTTCGTAACCGTCGGTACGCCGCACGGCGCCATACAGCCAGACCCCACTCACAGCATGGCTCGTTCCGTGCGCAGGCCCCTTTAATTTCGTAATAGGGAATAAATTTGAGAGGAACCGCCATTATCGACTATATTAATGTGGTCATGCCGGTTTTTTCGATGTTTATGAACACTGTATGTCTCCAGAGGAACTTCCGAACTACATAATATTTCTTAATTGAGATTTTTTATCTCTTTGTGGCCGCGTCAGATGTTTTTGTGCAATGATTTGTCTCTCTCTCTTTTTCTCTCTGTCTCTCTCTCTCTCCCTTTCCCTCCTTTGTTTCTCATTTTTAGGGATGTGGTATTTGCAACTTTAATTGAACTTTCGGTTTAATTTTTATGCGGTTTCGAATAATTTTTCGTGCATATTTTTGTGTTTATTGCTTTGGTTTAGTTTTGATGAATTCATCTAGCTGTGTTTGATTTCGCGATTTGAATTTTAAATATTTATTTAACCGCATTTGCATGAGCTACATTAAATGCATATATTATTTTATTGACCTGAATTTCACTATTAATCATAAAGAATTTCGGAGAACATGTAGGTCTCGTGTGTATAAAATGAGCCATGCCCATTGTGCCCTTTTTGCTCGTTTTGCGTGTCACAATATTACTGAAAATTTAATATAAAAGTGAGGATTTATTCTAGCGTATGTTTCTATGTCTTCATTTATAGTTTCATTACTTACGTTGTTTTGTACAGCTAATGGTACAAGAAACTCCGGTTAAGTGCCGATTTTTTCGACAGAAAAACAGGTCTCATAGGATTCTGATACCAAAAGAGAGTGAATAATAGCAAAAGAGCAGAGAACAAGAGAAGAGAGAAGAGAGAAGACAGAACAGAGAGACAGACAGAGAGAGACAGAACAGAGAGATACAAGTAACAGAGAGATACAGTAACAGAGAGATACAGTAACAGAGAGAGAGACAGACACAGAGAGAGACAGACACAGAGAGAGACAGACACAGAGAGAGACAGACACAGAGAGAGACAGACACAGAGAGAGACAGACACAGAGAGAGAGAGAGAGACAGTAACAGAGAGAGACAGTAACAGAGAGAGACAGAACACAGAGAGAGACAGACACAGAGAGAGACAGACACAGAGAGAGAAGACAGACACAGAGAGAGAGACAGACACAGAGAGAGAGAGACAGACAGAGAGAGAGAGAGGGAGCAAGAGAAGGGTGGAGAGAAGAGAAAGCAAGCACTGAACGATTCGTGGCCTTCAGCACTACCTGCCGGATCGGAAGCGGAAGATGTACTACCGCCGCCCGCGCTCTCTGCCTTGAATGCCAAGTAATGAGCGGCGTCGCGCCGCCCGGGCCCTGCGCCGCCCGCGCGCGCGAACCCGCGAGCGCTTATTGTTTACGAGCGCTTTTCATCGCACGCCGTTTTGTTCTGGCACCGACCGATGATTTATTCCCCGTCGCCGGCTCACTTAATCATTATTCCTATGTGGGGACGCCGCCGCCGCCGCTGCTCCTCTTCATCTCCCGCAGCATGCAGCCAGCGGGCGCGCCGCGAGTTATGGACATGAACTCTAGGCAAACCCAGCGCTCCAGCGCTCTTTCGAACACTTTGTATGTGAGCGAATGATTCCTTTTAAGTATTTTTTAAATATTGCATCAAAGTTCTTGTGATATAGTTGCTATTTTTTCTTCTTTATAGGCGACAGCTGAAATGTCAAAATTCCAAATCAGTTTGATTCGAAAACTAAATTCTATAGGATTAACTTATATTATGTGTACCAATTCGTGTTTTATAAAATATTTTTATGAGACGATAAAGATGTAAAATATGAAAATATACTCGTCGTTGATTCCACATTGGCTCATTATCAGATAATTTGCTGCTATTGAAAGTTTACTTAATGTGAGATCTAAGATCGTTTCTTGGAAGTTCCTGGAGTTTTAACAATGCGTCTATCTCACTCTCTAAATACTGGGCTTGAAAATTTACTACCAGTTCGGAGATTCTTACTCACTTTTAATCGGAAGTGTAGAGGGTCTTCAAAAGAACTTGAGAGCCTCGTATTGTTGGTTTAGGCTCACTTTGAGTTTTTTCGTCTTTCCAAGAAGGCACTTTATAAAACGCCCGAAAAACGAGCTCAGTGCCACGGCAAATTGCTGACAGCCGATTATTATCGATCTTAAATCGACTCGAGTGCCTCAGGAGAGGGGCGGATTTTTGATAAGAATCTTGAGATTGCATTTTGAAAGTTTTTTCTCGATTCAGTGTGCTCTTTAAATTAAGTTGGAAGGGGCCGTGCTAAATGGCGAGCTGGGTTACACATTTCACAAACATACCTTCAGCATGTGTTCAGTATTTATTGCTGTAAATACATCATGGTTTGAGCAGAGTGACTGTTGAAGTAACGGGAACGAATGATAGTCCGTTCAGCAACTTGAAATTTTGCCAATAATATCGAAAACACTGAAACGTGTAATTATACGAAAATTAAAATTCACTCTTCTTTAATGATAATTATTTTAAATTTTGCTAGTGTGCTCACTTAATAATTTTTTATTGAAAATGGTTTCCCTTATACGATTCTGAAATTTGTCTTTTCAGTTTCTGTATATAATTCTTTGTGGCTCTTGTACGAGTGCCTGAAAACTATCTGACGCATTGTAATATGATGATTTAGAAATCGTATTAAGAGGGATTTGCAATATCTCAAAAATACCTGTTGAAATATCTCAAAAGTGTTCTCTGATGAAATCAACTGATTCATTTCGTTGCTTTCACTTTGGCAGGAAAGATACAGCTTGATGAGTTCGTTAGATGATTTACGACGAGAGGGCAATCCTGTATTTGAATGACTGCCATGAGCTCGTTTCTCACTGGATATCGAGGCTTAGAGGCCAAGTATGCAGTCTTTCCTCCCTAATCGAAGCAACGGCGCTGCAGCGGCACACTCGCGTGGCGACACGCGCCTGTTTGTCAATATCGTCATTATCCGTTTCTTGGAATCGTCCCCTATCGCGACGGCGCGGCGCGGCGGGCGAGGGTCAGAAACCGCTGCGTGGCGGGGGCGGGCCAGGTCGACGCGCAGTCGTGCCGAGCCCCCTGTCGCCCTGCGGGGCCGGGGTTGGGCACGAACGAGGGAAAAGAGATGGCGGGAAGTGAAGACGGGTAGGAAGAGACTGTGACGGGCTGGTGGTAGGGAGGACGGGAAGATTGGGGCGGAGGAAAGGGAACGGACGGAAGTGAGGACGGGCAGGTGGTGGTGAAGACGGGAAGATTGGGATGTAGACGGAGGGAGTGCGCAAAAACGGACGGGGACAGACGAGGGGAAGGGAAGGGGGGGGGGGGGGGGGGGAGATTGAGGCGGGGACAGGAGAAGGCAGACGTAGTTGCTGCAAGGGGGCGGGGCTGGGCGGGTTGTCGCCCTGCGTGGGCGTGGGCGGGGCGTGGGCGTCGCCGTGCGTGCGGGGCAGGGGCGGCGAAGGCGACTGCGGCTGCGTGCGGCGCCGAGTTGTCGCAGCGGCGGCGCGCCGCCCCCGTGTTTGCCCAACGCATACACACACACACACACACTCACAACCGCCCGCCCGCGCTCCTCAGCTAGACGAAACGTCCTCCGCCGCTCCGACCCCGGCGCCGGCCCTGCCTTACTGTGCTCACAGTGGTGAAGGGAGGGCCATGAATACGTCCGGCGGACTCGCACTTTCAGAAATTCTGTATGCCGGTAACGCGAAAACTCCCTTCTCAAAATTAGCCATCTGATGCCTAAAGTTTGAATGTGCTTACGGAAACTATCGAGCAAAATACGTTTGTTGCTTCAAATTATACTCGTGTGTTTACTACGTTGTAATTACCTATTCATAATATCCTATCTATTCAAGTGTATGGCTGAACGATGTGATAATTTGAGGTATAATTTACTTGAACAATTATTGAAATTTGGGTGCTAATCGTAAAAAATAACTTCACATTGTGTTATTTTAGAATTAATAGTTATTCTCAAATTTACGTTCGTGATGTGTGTGTTGGTTTTTAAGAATATTATTTATGTTTACATACTTCAGTACTTTGAAGTTGTAATACAGATGAAAGAGAACTAGCAAGCGCTCAAACTTCACTCTCTATAAATAATTACTGTTGTTATAAATTATAAATGTTTCTTTATTATAAATATATTTTGAAGTTTACCGTTTTTTATACCGTGAAGGGAAAATACAAGAAGTGGCAGTATATTTTATTCTTCACCTACATTTGACTAGTTAATCAAAGAATTGCTGTGGGTACTGTCAATGAAATCAGACAGTATTAGACGTCTTTTGATTTCATTTCACTATGTTTAAGTATTTGTTTCTTAGCAAATAAATGAGTATACTGCTTTTCTTGACAAGGATCCGACATTAATTACTGCAATGCCCATGTTAATATTCAAAATCACAAATTAAAGTTGTAACTATGAATTTTTCATATTTCCGTTTGGTGTATCGAGAGTAAAATTATTGACTCTCGAACTCTAGAAAAGATCAAAGAATCACTTTTTTTCACAAGGATCATATATTTTCCAGCTCCTGTCGAATAAAGGTATCTGCTCATTATCATTGGTTTTGTGGTCTGGGTAACCATATTTTTTCTAAATATTAGACTAGTATATATTAGAATTGTGAATAGATTTTTTTCATTTTTTTTTATTATTCATTGAGAACATCCTAACTGCTGGTCCGTAAAATACAATAAATTAAACATCAAAAAGGTTAAATTCAAAAGTTATGAAGCCAACGAACACAATTGATATTGCATGTTATTTACCAATTCATGTCAGTAGCTGTTTATTTTTCATTACAGCCGTTGAACTTTTAATGACGGTTTGCTCCGTGCACTCGTAGATTGAGAAGCGCGAGGAAAAGCGACCAGCGGAGAAGAACTCCGTGTATGCGCTGTTCGTCATGGGGTTGCCTCCTCCCACATCAAGTTCTGCCTCCTCCCCTTCCGCCACTAACGCCGCGTCCATCACCCACATCCTACCTCTACACGCATGGCACCCTCCGTCCCCGCTACTCGCCATTCCACCGCCCAGCCACCTGCAAACTCACCCACCCACCTGCCATATCACCACTTCATTCGCCATTAAGCCGCGTCTGTGCTCTGTCCTCCCTCTGCCCCGCCGCCTACTCCTACCACCAAGGGTGGCTCGGGGCATCAATGGATGCCTCTGACCGGGAGGTTCTAGGGTTCCACTCTCAAAGGTGACAGAATATCCAGCACTGACTGGATACTTAGGTCGACTTCAGACACTGTCTGGGGGAGAAATTAAGCGGCGGGCTGCTCTGATCGGTAGTTTTCTATGGTTTTTCCTATCAAAATCAGGCGAATCCGGGGCCAGTACCCTAGCAGACGAGCCACGGACGGCACGCGATCTTTCCTTCCTCTTCCTTGTCCAATCCTTACCTTTCTTACACACACACTCACATGCCCACACTACCACTCTTGTTAGGAGACTAGTAGGGAGCTCAGATCTTGAGCTGGGGCGGTGCCCCGCTGGTGGGAGAGTCCTGGTTAGGGGGAAACCCCACTAGCCGACGGTAGGTCGGCGCCGGATCTCGCCATCCAGCGCCATCTCCTGAGAAAAAAACATGCACTTCAATAACGGGACGAATGACCAAAGCAGTTGACGCGCCCAGAAACACGAAAAATCCAAACCAAACCAATCGCCAACCGGCCGCCCCGCCCTTCCATCGCCTCGCTGCTCCTCCACCCCTGCCCTCCCCGCCGTTTCTTCCTTTCCTCGGCCTGCCCGCCGCGCCCGAAGAAGCACCCCTTGGTATACAGCCGCCGCCTGCACTCGCATACACAGGCGCACATAAATGCAAGCTTACACCGCGCGGCTTAAGACGCCCGCGGGGGGCGCGGGCGGAGAGAATTCGAAGGGGCGGACGCCACAAGAAGGAAACCGCGCGGAGGGAATAAAAAATATCCGCGAGGTTGCGGGAGAGACTGGTGGACCCGACGACGAAAGTGCCCAATACAAAGGCGCTGGGAGGACGAAGTTGTAGCCGAAATGGGAAAGGAATTATTGAGCTCGTTTTGGGATAAAAGTGAAGGAAGTTCGTGACGGAACAAGCTAATTGTTGAAATACAAGACTATTTAAATAAATTTAAATAATATGTACAGATTGTAGAAATTATGTATGGATTTTCACGCACTAACAACAAGTAGTACCAGATGCAAACTGGATTCTCCGAACTGGTCATCTACTTTGCGACATTAATGTTGAGATTACAAAATCCTCGAATTATATGTTGAGAGTTTATTTTTACAAAAAACGTTTCTTGAATCTATAAAAAGAAAGACTTCTTCTTTGTATTAAACAAAAACAGCGGATTATTTAAATGACAGATAAAAACTTTGAGTGTATACATTCCTTTTGCTTGAAGTCCTTCTACTACATGTAAGAAATCTGACCCTAAGACTATTAAATATGCAGTGTAATGTGTAGATAAATGATAATATGGGCAATAACAGGTTTTTTTAGGTAGTAAAGTCGGTTAGTAGTTATAATGGTTAATAATGCTTAAAATGTAACAGAATCGATAGATATCGAAACGGGGAGATTAGAGTTGGCGATGGCGAGACAATGCGAAATTATTGAGTGCATATAGCGAGTAGAAAACATTTTACCGATGACGCACCTCAATATTTCTTCTTGATTCTCAATATATGTTTGCAAATAAAAGTATCCGAAGTTTTTTATGACAATCATTTATTTCAGCAATTGCACAACGTTTCGTAACTAGTTTTGTTACATGAACAGGTGCTAAACGGTTTCTGTGTCCCATTATTTTAGCACTTGATGATGTAACATAACTAGTTACGAAACGTTGTGCAATTGCTGAAATAAATGATTGTCATAAAAAACTTTGGATACTTTTATTTACAAAGATGACGCACCTCCCCTGGCGACGGTCAAGCAGGCCGATTCATCGTGCGAGAGGGGCAAGGGCAGGCGCGGGGGCTGTGGGCCGCGAGGCAAGGGAACGTGCGAACGCGGGCAGGGCATCGCCGACGTGCATTAAGGCTTTCCCCCCGCGTCCTCCTCTCGTTCTTTCCACATCCTCCGCGCACGTTCAAGCCGGGTGTTTCGGTCGCGTCGCTGAGAATATCGGCGCGGCCCCGGAGCGGCGCGGCGCGGCGCGGCGGGCGAGGGCGGGGCGCATTCGTGATCCGCCGCGCGCCCGCCGTCGATCCCGCCGGATATCCGCCGCGCCCCCTCGAAATGGAGCGCTTTGTGCGTTGTTTTGCCGTCTTTTCGGGAATCCGCCCGAGGACGGCGGGACGCCCACGCCGCGTCTCACGCGGCACGCGCGCCTCTTTTGTTTGCCTTTCCTCGCTCCGCGCGACAGAGCGAACGCCGCCGGCCGAATGAAGACTGTGTGCAAAAGGGATGCCCTATGGGGAAGGCTATCCTTTGATTTGAATCGATGTGGTGTGGATGAGGCGAATACGATGCAGCTTATGGTACTGTCGCTTGTTTTACTGATTTTTCGTCCATCTTCTGCTTCTATAGGTAAATTAAGGCTTTTCTCTGATTTTCTCTTGGGCTTGAATGCTCGCTTCATTTTTATAGCGTTTCATTACTGTCAAACTTGAACTTTCACTCGTCTGTTTTGGGGAATTTTTCGTTGTTCGGTTGATGAATAAATAAATGTCTATATTGGTGGCAAGGCTTGATTTCACTTTTCCTTTGCAGTTTTATATTTATGTAATTTCGTAAAAGGCATTTCTGTTTTGTTTATAATTATATTATTTAATGTGCTCCCTAGATCTCGTCAATGTATTAGGTGGTAATACATCTCGCACTATCTGTCATTTCCATCTTGTATGAAGAGCCACGAAGAACCTGCAATGACACAAGATAATAATTTGAACGAAAAGTGAGAAAAAAACTTTCAATATTGTCAATTCAGCCGTATTTCAAACAACGGTACACCTTTTGACCTGGTACTAGAACAAATTTTAGCACCAATTCCGAGCGTTATTTCAGTTAATATAAAAATTAGCACATATCTACCGCCACGTGTCAAGTTGGGAGCCATTCATCGCTGTTTATCTCGCGTGCCAACTGAATTGTTTCTGTTGACGCGGTTATTGGCCATCAAGGCATTATCGTGCGCGTGAGGCGGAAACGGCGGCCGCGAGGGGCGCGCGGGAGGCGCAGCGCAACTGCCAACCGCCTATCGCCAATCGCCGGTAGCCTCGCGGGAGCCGGAAGGCGCGGACACCTCCCCACCGCCTCTTCGCGCCGCCGCCCCGCGCCCACGGCACCCGCCAGGCCGTTGTCACTGGGAGCCCAATTGATGTGCATGCCTAGTCCGTGAAATGGGTGGGGGCGCTCATAAGTAATGCAAGTGGTCGGTTCATGGCAATAGAACATTTTCTATTTTACACTTTAAGTTCCTACAGTTTGGCATTGACCCTGCAGCGGTTACCCATATGCGGTCAACGCCGCCATGAGGAAGAGGTCGCGGTCACAGGTAGACAAGCGGGCAGGCGGACAGGCGGACAGGCGGGCAGGGGGCAGGTGACGGGGGCGGTAGACAGTCGGGAAGGTAGACAGTCGGGAAGGTAGACAGTCGGGAAGGTAGACAGTCGGGAAGGTAGACGAGTGGGCAGGTAGACAGGCGGGGAGGTAGTCAAGCAGGCAGTGAGGCAGAGAGTCAGGCATGAACACCGATGTGGCGGACGCTCGTGCTCGCGCCAAAGTGCATCTCATCTTCAGTGATAGATCCCAGAGGCGAACGGGCTGACGGGGACATTATCAAACGGCGGCGATAGTGGCAAGCTGGCCGGCCGATACGGTGCGGCGGACGTTCGCACACTTCGTCAAGCAGCTATCATGTCTGGTGAAACCTCTCCTGTAACCGCGGGAAGCATTGGCCAAAGCGCCCAGGCACATGAGAGAGCCGCGGAAGCCCACTTCTGGGAGCTCCGTTTAAGATGCGTAAGAGACACACTTCAGATATATTTGGCTCCTTTTTGGGAGCTCATTCACCTTCCTTGTTCGTTTCGTCACACTGATGGCCCGTGCGCACGCTCCCTCAGCACTCTGCCCTTACGCCCGTCACACGCTTCCTGCTCGCTTGTTTCGTGTTTTGGCGCCCCCTCCCCTGTACTTTTTTTTATATCTTTTCGGCAATCTCGCACATGACTATCTTCAGACTCGTCTTTCGCCACCGTCCCACTCGTCCATCCCTATGTTCGCCTATTGTCCACGCCCCTCCCCGTCTTCGCATTTTTCATCCATCTTCCCGTTCGCAACTCGTCTCCCCTCGTTCCACACCTTCTTCGGGCTTTACCTCTTATTTTCGGTCCTCATTTGCTCTCCTTATTGTTCTGCTTTTCACCCTCTTCCTATTCACTCTCCGCACCATCGTACCCTCGCTCTCTTCGTCCTCTTGCTCGTAGCCGTTAGCCCTTCACCTCCTCGTTCTTTGTATCGTGACCCTGCGTGTGCCTGCTCCTTTTCTTTCCAAAGCTAGAAGTTTCTTTGTCCGCTATCTTCTGTCTTATTCCATATATTTCTTCCGCTGCTGCTGTCCTCTTCCTTTCTTTCGTCTCTCTCTCTCTCTCTCTCTCTCTCTCTCTCTCTTCTTCTTCTATCTATCTATCTATCTATCTTCTATCTATCTATCTATCTCTATCTTTCTATCTACCTGTCTTCTAATGACTCACTTCATCAGTTACCATGTCTCTACGCTTGTCATTTAACCATCCCCCTTATCAACACCAAAATCTATCCTATACATTTGAAGCACCGAAACCACCGGTTCTCATCATGCGCCCCACAGCAATGCATCTCGTCGTAGAATCGCTTTCGTGGCCGCTGAAATGAATTGAATCGGCCACTGCCTCCATTCGCAACCCCTAGCCTCGCCCAACGGGGTCCCCTCCGTGGCGCGGGGCGGCTCTGCGGCATTCCGCCGCGCGATTGCCCGCTGCGCTGCAATCAGCGCTTCTGCGCCGCGGGAGGGCGGGGCAGGGCGATAGGGCAGGGAGTAGAGAAGGTGGACTGGACGGCAGTGCAAGCAATCGCCATAACGGAGCCCAACAACACGTTTGCAGATCGCCATCTGATCACTACAATCGATGTAAGACGAGTTTTCAGGTTCCCCTTGTGCACTTTTCGCCTTCTTCTTACTGCTCTCCTTTGGTGGTTGCTTATGGTAGGTATATGAGTAATCGTCTTCCTCATCATATCAACAGTTTAATTTCAGAATCTGATGCAACATTTATATTATTATTATTATTATTATTATTATTATTATTATTATTATAGGTATATGTTGCAATAAATTTTGCATGAAGCATATTTCTTTATTTCTGTAAATTTATTAAACGGAGCTTTCAATTCTTTACGTTACACCTGATTGAAAAGTGCAGCATTTCAAAAACTAATAAATATTCCGGGCAGTATTCTCACAGTATCTGCTATAACCAAGAAGTACAATTTTTCATTTTGCAAATTTTTGAAGAGGTGTTTACAAATCTTGTTTCCACAAACAAATGCCTCATTGACGTATTTCAAGAGTTTTATTTTTGTCTGTCATTTATATCCGATTTATTTATAAAACTTTTTTACTTTGTACATTTCTTTTATTTTTCTTATATAATTCTTGCTTTGTAGAAGTAGTCGGGGAAAAGGATTTCGCATCATCCATTCACTTTATAAGGAAATTTAATTTCCAGACGCAAGACGCCGCACGTCTTATCACGGGTCGCTGGAAGATTTGACGTGCGTTGCGTATTTCCCCACGGTTTCCCTCCTTCCCCTCCTAGCATCCTAGAGGCCGGCGCTGAGGAGCGGCGAGGATCCCCAGCCTCTCGCTGTCTCGCGACTGCCACTCCTCCGGCGGGGGCTGCCTGCGCGGAGCTCCGCCGCCTCCGGTGGCAGTTTTCTCGAAAGTTCGGAGACGCAGCAGCAGCAGCGGCTCGACGTTTCGTTCTCGCCCTGGCGGCGGCGACGGCGTTGTCTTCTCCGCAGCCGCAGTCGTTGTCAGGCGCAACCGCTGCGCGTCATAAGCAACTCGAGCTCGAGGAGGCGGCGCTGGGAGAGGGGGCGGGGCCGGAAGGCGCGTCGCTAGGGACCTCGTGAGCGGCTAATTGCCTGCGCGAGACGGCGGCGAAGGGGTGATGGCGGCGGAGGACCTTGGGGTATGCATGGCGTGGGCGGGTGGAAATGACGGCGCTGAAGTCAATGTTTACGGTCGCAGATGTAAGCCTTGGTAGAATGTCACGAAAATGATGACGATGACGGCAAAAATAAGACAAATTGGAAGATGTGGACCGGCGACGGCACGAGGGGACGAGGGCGGCGGCGACGGGGGCGAAGGGGTGTTGGTGACTGAGTGGTGATGGCGGCGTCGACCGAGCCTCAGGGTGCGGTGACACCTGCGGGACCTTCCCCTCCCCTTCCCCTCCGCCGGTACAAGCCGGCGCGTCGTCTCCACGTCTACCCCAACCTCCCTCCTCTCGCCGACCTCCCAGCCGCTGGCGGTTTCATTACAAAGGAAATTTGTGTCAAGCCTGGCTGACGTGAGGACACGCCGCGCCAGGACACGGATAATCCATTTAAGGACTCGCCCGCTAAGTAAATGTCGCCGTGGCGGAGGAGCCGGCGAGGCGGCAAGGCAGCAGGCTGCGGTGAACCCCAGGCTCGGGGTCGAGGGCGTAGGTGAAGGCGGCGTAAGATGTGATAGGGGGCTGACGTGACATGTACAGCGACGGCGCCCAACGTGTTGAGAATTCGATCGTCTGTGGAATACAGTGTCGAAGTGAACACCCCGATTGATGTAAAATAACTGGATGGTAAGGATAATGTGCATTTTAATTCTGAATCGATGCATGAAGGTGATATTTATTCCGTCATATTTTAGTGCCTTGTCGCTTATCGCTTTTCTATTCGATCACACGTTACGATTTTGGATTATTGAAAAGAAGAAACAAGCTTCGTTGTTATGATTTCTGCTAAGATTAAAATGACTAATGTCTTTCCCCTTAATTCGCATTTGGGTCGTAACAAGAATGACACGAATCTATTGTTTCAGCAGAGTTCGAAATCAGCCTGAAAAAAATGTTCACTTTCAACAATGGCAAACAATTTGAGAAAAGTGTAAATAAGAATACAAAGAAAGTACTTACTACGACTTGAATATACTGGGAAACTTCTTTTTGTTATTGTATTCGATTTATTAAGGGATAAATTACCAAAAATGTAATTTAAATAAAATAACATTAAAGAGATCCGTGTACAAAATGAATTCCTTCTACGACTCATGTTACTTCTTCCCCACCCAGAGAAATCGAGTACTTCTTCAACAAAGTGCAGCAATCCGTTACTCACTAAAAGTGCCTGGTTGAACATGGAAGCGCCGTGACACGCCCATTATGTCACTCAACCCTTCTTCGCCCGCGGTGCAGCGCGCCTTGCGTCGCACACTGCGACCGATGTGTCCCGAGGGGCGCCAATGGATCACCCGCGCGCGGCCCCGCCCCCTCGGCCCCCGGCTCGCAGGCGCGCGTTAATTAACGACTAAAATATTCGAGTGCGCGGCCCGCTAAGGGCTCTCCGGAGAGCGCGCGCGCAGGTTGACAATCTTGCTAATGCCGATCGGCGCGGAGACAGAAGAGCAACGCGTCGCGGGCGTCGGGGCCGGGCGCGCTCACTCTTTCGGGTGCGCACGTGTGCACGCTCTGGCCGTGTGGGCGTGCGCGCGCGTGAGCGTGGGTCGGTGGGGGTGGGGATTACGTGGAGCCCGTGGCGCCGTCTGCCTGTCGCCCGCTGAGCCGTGCGGACGCGCGCCCGATCGGAATGCGCCGATGGGTTCCCGGGAACGCAGGAAATGGCCAAAGGGAGCTGGTGGTGGAAGTGGTGGCGGTCGAGAGGTGGTGGTAGGGAAAGTTCCACTGAAAGCTTATTGTCAGTTAATGATGTCCCACTACCTTCTTCGAATTTTTATTTTTACTTGTGTGTGTGTGTGCATGCGTGTGTGTGTGTGTGCATGCGTGTGTGTGTGTGTGTGTGTGTGTGTGTGTGTGTGTGTGTGCAAGGAGACCAACAGTGTACAGGTATATGTTCAAATGATGCATTTGTTTTGAATGGAAAAGAAAGACGGATGATCCATGTTGTATATTATCAAAACGCCGGGAAAACAGCTGTTTCTGAGTGAGAAAGTTTATCATGTAAATGTTCGAAGTGACGTTGGGAAAGACATTTCAGTGGTATAATTATTCCAACTAAAATTTGGGCGAATTTACTTTAAATTCTAACGGTTGTAGATGCGACTCCTTAACCGTTTCGGAGGGAAAATTCTTAAGGTTTGTAGACAAACGTAAAATGGTGATAACGTAACCCAAGCAGAAGTAAGAGAGCAAGTAACTGTACTAAAAATCGTTTAAAGCAACTGATAATGCCATCAATGTCTGTGATGGTTTTACAAGCGCCGACAGCTCCGCGGCAACAACTGTACCACCGTCGGATGGGACGGTTACAGCAACGACAATTGACAACGAATGGCAACGCGTAAGAGGTGGAGCGTACGTATTCGAAGTACGACGCGAGGGCCTTGCATTACGATTTCTTACCTCCCCCTTCTCTGAACAGCGCCTGGCGCCGCACGCGCCTGGCGCCGCACGCGCCGCTCCGCCTGACTGTTCGCGCGCCGGACGCTGGTCTGGCGTGTTGTCATAACAAGCGGATTTTCCACATCGATCCCGCGAGCCGCGCGCCGAGTGTACAGGCTGGTGTCGGGGGCTCGTCGCCCATTCAGAAAGCGCTTCAGATATGACATCCGTTGGAAATTCCTTGCTACTGTGACGTCGTGGGAATACACAGTAATCACAGACACGAGCTTCAATGATAAATATGTACAGGTTTATTCACAATATGTACAGTAAATAATTACAGTTACTCTTAGCTCTGGTAGACGTTTACTCCCCTGATCGCAGGAGCGTTCCTTAAAAATGAAATGTCTGACTCGTGGCCCGCGCCACTGCTCAGCGAACCTTATGCACACAGCATTCAGCTCCGCGACCTAGGTCACACGTGGAAATACTGTCCACAGCGGCGTCCCAACACATGGGTTGCCGTACGAGCCTCGTTCGGCTCCGCACCGCCCTGGGCGCAAGTTTTGTGCGTTCGCACGAGGGTTCCACTCAGCTCGACAACCCCCCCCCGCGCTCTGCGTTCGCTCTTATATAGCTCCCACTCACGTGACCTGAAACGTCACTGGGTTTTTCACATGGCCCGCGGCAGGCGCGTTGCCAGGCATTTTGGACATCCATTTCCCTGGATTCTAAGAATTTTGCAAATACCTCATTGTTCTCACATCCTGCCTGGCCCGTGGCGTCTAATCCTTTGACGCAGCGACATTGTGACGCCCCACCGGTCGCTCTGTGTAGCCCTACAATACGTTACACTACTAATGAACTATGAGATTCGTGTTTGTTTGTGAAGAACAGGAAAATACGACATCGGTATCTTATCACCTAGTATTTTATAGAAAAAACTTTTTTTGTGTCACTAACAAGACAAATGATTTGAAGATCTTACTGTTATGATCTTTTAATGACGATGAAGAACGAATTGAATTCTGTAAAAGAAGTCTCCTGAAAATGTATATTCTCAAGTATTAAATGTTTGGTTTTTGAAGACACTCCTTTGTAGTTGCTTACTAAGTAAATAAAAGCTTTCGTCTTGTCTGCCAAAATATTGAGCGCTAACACAATAAATGTTTGCCGTCCTGCCTATGTTATTTAGAACTTAACAACAGTGTAATGTTCAAAGGTATATATTGACGCTTGTTATATATTTCTGAATTACTGGGTTATGTTTTTTTTTAATTATGTAACTAATTATTTACAAATAAAATAAAAAACACCGTACAAAAAAATTGTTCCTTTTATTATTGACTTGTATGGGGAGTACCTTTTGCGTTAGGGTAAATTGGTGTAGCTAATGAAGCTTTGGAAGTCCTAGTTTCGAATCCAAATGCAGGTGATTCTTCACAAGCTAAAGAGCAGATTCGGACGGATTGCCGAGGTAGTACCTATATTTTTGGAATACGTTTTCAAATGGAAATTTTTGAATTTGATTGGCAACACTAACAACCGAGTTGAGGGACGTGAAGGAAGGATTTAGATGTTAGCATATACTTCCTAAACGTCAGGTTGCTTGATGGTGTCAGATGACTAACACGTTACAATATCCCATTCTCTCTGCCAGTGGTCTTCTGTGTTGTGTCTCGATCATTTCGAAGTTGTGGTAAAGTCGCCGCTCGTTCCTTGAATTTGTCGAACTCTGTAATTATTCCCCGTACCTTGTTGGACAAGCCGACGAACACGCTCTCGCGTCACATTTCTTAGCCCATAGCATTCCCAGAAGCCAAGCGCATGGGATGAAGCGTGACTCACGAAGGATTGATTACTTTCGGTCCGAGGGAGCATCGTCATGCGACCTACGTCTACTCCCTGGGCCAGATTCCCCTCCGAATCGGACGGACGGACTGACTGGCAGGACGCACGGTGGCGTGGAAAGTGCAAACAATGGACAAAATGATTTTTTTTCGAAACTGTCCAATGCACACTATACCAGCACACGAAAATAAAATCCTCCTCTTCTTCATTTCCATTTTTTTTTCACTAGTGTATGGACCGCCTATAATCTTTGAAGTGGGTAAAAAGCTGAGCTGAAAATAAAATTCATTCGAGTTTGAGATTCCTGTTGTTTTAGTAATCTTTACTAAACTAGACAATTATTTTTGTTTTGCTTTCACGTGTGCATTGCATTTTTCTCTTGTTACAAACATTAATTGTTCAATATTCATCAATTATTTTAAACATCGTTCAATATATATTTAATATTGTTATAAATATTTTTAGTCATACCTGATAGGAGTAACATATCTATGCAACTTACGGTCTTCAAGAGAATAGTTGCTGCGACTGCTTACGCTCATGCAGCAGGTAGAAACAAATTTTAAAAAACTATTTTTATTTGAAGAATATTTCTTTGTAAGAAATCATGAATTTCCATCTTAAGTTTCATAGAAGAAATGTATTTTTGGCCGCGTTGTTGCCGATCCGGAGCACAGCGCGACGCCGTGGAAAGGCGCGCGGGCTGACAGGCTCCTTTGTAGCGGTGATGCGCTGGGTAAATACGCGCTCCCCCGCGTACAAACACGCGTGCTCACGCACACTGCCGGGCGGCCGGAGCGGCGAGTGCGCGCGAGGGCGGCTATTCAAGACGGGCTCCGCCGCGGGGGGAGATCTTCCCGCTGTAGCTGCCCGCCCGGGCATCCCGGCTTCCTTCGAACGGCTCTTGACCGGCCCCGTTGTTGAGCTTCCCCGAAATGGCGAGTGTTCTGGTGATGGTGCAGAGGTCTTGGGGATTGGAAAACAAAGGCAGTGTATTATACGTGTCAATATCCGTGTATAGCGTAGACATGGAAGAGTATAACTTGTTTTACAAGGTAAATGATAGGGGGGGCGTATTCGTAGTCGTCACTTATAGGTTAAGAAAATACTTAAGTTACTAGAAGTTACTTTTGATAAGGAAATGCTAATGCACATTTGGTATTGATAGACGATGTTTCGGAAGGCAACAGCGTATTTCTATTTGAATCCTGCCAGAAGCGCTCCATCAAACTGGCCTTGAAGTCATATGCGTGCGCCCGTGGGATAACGCAACCCTACACAGTTTCTTAAATAGTAGCAGTATCTTAAATAGAGACTTAAATGGTGGCGAACTCAGTAAACCTCTACTAGTTAGAGGTGGCTTTGGCCATCAATGTTACCCAAAAGGGTAAAACAAAAGTCTTAGTAAAACGATTTTGTTTTCTTAAATTCTTGATGGCTGTGCATTATCAAAGTATTTTGCATGTCACGTAAATATCGTTTTTGGCTACAAAGAAAGATTATATCGTAAAAGTCCTTATAATCTTGGAAATCGTTGTCCATTTCCATTCTTTCAAATTACGACAATTTTCAACGCACGAAGAGAGGGTTCACTTATAAGTGAAGGCTTCCTAATAGCTATAAGGATTTTCGAATGTAGGTGGAGAAGTTGTTACTATGAATTGAAAAACGTTACAAGGAAGTTGAAGTTTTCCTTATTATAAGTGACGAGTATGAATACGACCGAGGGTGAAATAAAGAGCGTGTAAAAATTGTGGATAACTGTATTGCTAGTAATATGCTTTCGGCATTAGAATTATTTCCAAGTTTCTGGTTTTAAATGTCTGCTACACACACGGAGAATTTTCATTTTTCTTTGCAGCATTTTTCTTTGCTTCCTTTAGAGTTCAGCCGTCTTGTTCTTGTCCTCGACCTGGAGTAAATGTGTCCAACAATTACTGTAGACGCGGACAGAATTTCTTGACACTTGTTCTGTTGTAACTTTACGCCAGGTACAAGAACAAGAGAGATAATATAAAAAGGTGAGGCAACGTATTTTTCTGCCACTGCCCTGCCGTGACCTCACATGGCAACAATTTTGATCAACTGATTGGATAATTCATTCATCTTCATTTAGATGTTGAAAGGGAGAAAGTAGCTTCAGGGTTTGTGAACTGCTAGTATTTGAACAGAGCAGAACCACTGCTTAAGCCATCAACACCACGAGCAGTGCAGTGCTGCTCTGCCTTCGCCCTCGGCCCGCGTCCGCCCCTCCGCCCCTCCGCCGCCCGCGCCCGCCCGGGGGCTCGGAGGGCGCCGCCTGCTCCCCGCTCCCGGAACGGCCTCTGGTAAACAGCGGGCCCGGAGTTTCCGGGACCTTCCGGGCGGCGTCATCTGCACCGGCGGCGGGGCCGGGGGCTGGCGGCGGTCCAGCGGCGCGCAGCCGGGCTGCTCGCTTGGCGGGCGCCCAGAGCAGTGCCCCCGACCCCGCCTCGTCCCTCGCCGCTTCCACTCGCGCTGCTCCCCTCGATCTCGTCTGCATTCCCGCACTCAACCTTCGCCCTCGTCACCCAATCTGCTGCTGCCTCCTACCGTCGCTTGATCTGTCTCCACATACTTCGCCGCCAACCCCTAGGACTCGTGGTCGCTTTTCCTCCTTACCGCCTTTCTCGTCACCGCACCACCATCATCATCTGTAATCGTCATCACCACATCCTCCACCAGCAGCAACTTTACCATCACCGTCGACAACATAGCCACCAGACCATCACCATATCCACTACCATCTCTAGCGTCTGCTTTATGATCACTGCCACCACGTCTACCACCAAAGCCATCGCTGATCGGTAGTTTCACGTGGTTTTTCCGATCAACCCCAGGCGAATGTCGGAGCAGTACCCCCACAGACCGGCCACGGACCGCGCGCGATCTTTCCATCTATTCTCTTGTCCTCTTCTCACCCCCCCACACACACACACACTTACACTAACATGCACTACTCTGCCACACATGCCGGGAGACCGGTCGGGACTTACAACTTGTCCGGGTTGGGACGGTGCCCCGCTGGTGGGAGATGACTGGTTGGGGAAAACTCCATTTCACCATCCAGTGGGGGAAGATCACTGCCTCCTGATGAAAAAGCATGCACTGCACTTACGGGACGAATGATCTCAATAGTTGACGTGCGCGGAATCATTAATCAATCAATGAAAAATCCTACACCATCGCCGCTTCATGTGCCATCTCCACCTACAAGAAGTCGTTCCCACCGTCACCACCCCGTTGCCAACCGCCTCCTGTGGCTCCACGCCTTGCCCTTGCCCTGAGGGGCCGACGCAGGCTGGCGCAGGGCGGGCGCGGCGTCGCTCGGCGCAAGAACGCGCATACGTCACGGCTCGCCTCCCCCCGCCGCCGCCGGGAGCGTTAACTCGCGCTTAAGGGCCCGACGCCAGCGCACAGCGGAGCGCGGGTGCCGAGATGTTCTAGGCCTGAAGAGGGCACGAATTATCCGCGGATGTGTGTTCTTATGGGAAATGTGGGGCTACCTACCTGCCGATGGACGAGGCGCATCCAGAAAGTAAATCTCCCCAAGGCGTCAACAATAATGCCTCTTGAAAAAACTTTATTGTATAACATACAGCACATGTTGCACCATTTTCGCTGGGATCACCATCAGACTTGAGACATTTGTCATACTGTGGGATCAACATTTGCAAACATTATCCGTGTCTGCCTCCTGGGATAGGTTCCAATGTTTGACAACTACCCACTCTTCGTCACTGTGATTCGCCAACTGCTCACAAGACAGGAATTTCTTGAGGTGTAAGAGAAGATGGAAATTCCTTGGGGAGACTGATAGGGTGAATGACCTCCCAGCACAACTGCTCAAAAGATCAGAAGCCGTGTATAGCCGACCATTTCACCATACATTCTGTCAAAAAATACTCCTAGTTATTGTTCCTCCTCATCTTGTAAAAGTGCGTTTTTAAGTGGTAATTAATGTTACCACGTTATAAAAGAGATATTTAATGTTACTTCGAAGGGTTTGAAAGACTACGTAAAATAAAATATGCGTTACCTTTTGAATTTTTTAATGGATGTTATTTTAATCGTTAAGAGATTCAAGAGTGATTAAAAAATCGAACAGAAAGTACAAAATTTTAACCATTAAGCAGCCAAATAGAAAATAGAGTAGTTGAAACATGATAATATGTATCATTGTAAAAATGACGATAATGGCACAAACAAGATTTCCGAGATATCTAAATCCTAGGGCGAACTGCGAGAAGAAGACCCATAGTAGTACATTTGGAGAGCGTGCAAAGTCCTTGCCCAGTGGGCGACTTCGCCCAAGATTCTGTTCAGGCGGCCATAAACACAGGCCGCTGTTATGGGAGCTGACCCATTTCCGGTGGCCCTTCAAGTGAAATATGGACTCTGTGTTCACTGGCGGCAGTAGTAGAATTCCACGCCATAACTTAGTGTGCTGTGTCTCAGAGTATATTGTGTCCCGGAGCGAAAACTTGCGCTAGTAACTCCGCTGGAGGGTGAACATAGCTCATTCTTACGCACATTTCAAATTTATTTCAGTTGTTCATCGTTTTATTTATTATATTTCTTCCGTTAATTAAACTTGTTATATTACAGTTATATTAACGGTAAATATATGTTGTCTCCATTAATTTTAAACGATGAAATATGAACCAGTTTGACGCAGCAATTTTGTCATATTAGCGAGAGTTGTAATAAAACAATAGTTTTATGGAGTGTTTGTCACTGGCGATATGATTTTCAACGAGTTTTTGACATCTATGACTCTAAAACGCATGAATTAAGTTTAACCAAACCCAGTAATAATATTTAAGTACATTAGGATCCTCGTTCTTAAGATCGCTCGTACGCAGTCGCCTTGCCTTGAGTATGTGCAGAAAAATAATACAGAATAACAAAATATATTGACAACATTAATTTCTCTGTGAAAATGAATTAAATATAATGATAAATGCAATTAAAACCCCTAACCCTTGTCATTGCAGATGAACTGAACTAAACAAGTTAGATTGTCTTACTTGACAAGTAGAATAAAACGATATGTAAATGAAGTGAATGACAAAAACTAAGAACAACATACCGTCCTAACGTTACCGGCTCTTAATAGAAAAAGACGGCGTGCTTACAAGGGCCCGCCCCCTCTTTTAGCGGGTCGTGTTCGGCATACCGCTCTGGGAGTCGTCCATATGTCGTCCCTTCGAGAGCCGCCCTGGCCCAGTTCGGAAGTTGCGCCCTGCAACCCCAGAGTTGTCGCCGGGAAGCGGCCGACGCCTGGCCCGGAGGCGGCCGTGGAGGTGGCAGAGGCGGCGGCGGTGGCAACGGGGCGCGCGAGAAAGGCGACGGGTACACGGCACACGGCGTGGGAGCTCGTTTTCGAAAGTGGAGCGAAGAATTACCATAAGCGTATGCGGCACAAGAGGGCGGCGCCGCCCCCTACCTCCCCCCCCCCCGCCGGCCGCATGCGCCGCCTGTGTCCCGGGCACGGACCTGCGGGCGCAGTACCTCCGCCCGGGGGTTGGACGCCCTGTCATTGTCCTGCTTGTTTCCGGTGCCCTACCCAGGTATTGGGTCACCTATCCGTCGGCTGTCTGTTTATGCCTGCCATCTATTTTCTATCCGTGACAGTACCCGTCAAAATCGCCATCATAAACTCAACAGCAGACCTGAGTAGCTGAGAACAGTATGGAAGACGCGCCTTGGCAATCTGGACTCGAAGGGTCACTTTTCAATTTCCATCTCGCGCATGGATGCTAGCATCTGTGACGTGTCACGGTCGGGGCTTTTCAAAACCGCCAGATATGATCTAAATGAAATAATCCTTTCTTCCCGCCCTTAATCCCCTCTGAGTACAAAGGAGCAAGGATAATTGCAGGAGTTGGAGATCTACCTGCCGTCCTACAAAGAAAAGCGCTGATAACAGAGTCCACGCACCACGACGCGGTTGTGTTGTGTAAGAATTCGCGGCGATTGGTCTGCGAAACTCAGCGGTGAGAAGGAAAGGGGGCCAATGCAGATGCAACGGGGTTAAAAGATAGTGATTGCAATTAAGGGCGTCATCGGTGCGTCCATAACAAAGATACCACGGTAAAGACCACTGATGATGTCTTCAGAACCTGTCACCATTTTCTTCAGAATCGCCATGAACATGCGCTTCACCATTCCCGAGTGCACAACCGTCATCATCTCCGACTGAAAAACCATCATCTCTGACTGCGCAAGCATCATCATCCCCGACTGCACAACCATCTTCGTCATCTGCACCTTATCTTGCGTAGTCATATTCCTTCTTGCAATACAACGTCTTATAATCAACTAATTTATAATTCCCGTAACCTGAAAGCTAGCCATTTTTACCCTACCCGCCACTACCGACACAACACTACTGTATGAAAGGCATGCCATCTCCGAAAAGTATTTTCCAAATCGTCGGTTAACTCGAATTTCTTTCGCTTCTCACATCATTGCAATAGTATTGACATGCATTTGGCTGCAAAGCACGAGAATTCGTTAATCGATTGTCTCCAGTAAATTACTATTTCAGAACATTTGTACGACTGTTAATATATAACCTAAATTCACATTTTCCATAAACATGTATCTCATCTGAATGCACGTTCATTTATTTTCTTCGTGAACACCCAAATCACAACCAGAACCTTCAGTCTCGTATTTGTTATTACCAACTAATTCCCTATTACCAATATAATTTCAGTTGATATTAAATCACCATCACAAACATCCACCGTAACAAAATCACCACCTTCACATGTTTTCATCTCCTTTAGCTGACGACAACATGGTCACCTTCGCCGCCATATTCACAGTGGTAGCTGTCTCCTTGGATCGCACACTTATCGATATGTATCAATTCAGAACATCATCGAACAAACTCAGTTCATGGCGTGATGCCGCCTACCTTGAGTCCTCCTGGAGCATGTTTTTAGGAGGTGTCTCGTTTTGTAGACAAAGGAATTTTTCTTAACTTGTTTCTGTCTTGGGAGAACATTCGGTAGAAATGAGGCTGGTAGTAGTCACATTCATTAAATGAAACACAATTAAGAAGCATTATAATTTTTGTTTTAATTGCATTCCAATTAATGTGAAATAGATTGCTTGTCGACCAGAAGATTCCTTCACGATCCTCCGACACGAACGTTCCAACTGAATCGTCTTTTTTTAATCCCCTTCTACAAAACTAGCACGGAAGCTTAAACATATGTTGGAAATACTTGAATACTCAAAGAAAACGCCCAGAATCGAAAATGTATTTGTGGGTTTAGTTAACATTTCCACTCCTTTTTCGTGAAATAATATACAATTATAATGTCAAACTGTTGAGAGGTGTAACACGCTGCTCCTAACTCGTTCTCAAAATTTCTCACTCGGGGGGAAAATTCCAGAATCTACACGTTCAGGGCATCTCTACAGTCACGCCTGCCGGCAATAGCTGAGTGTTGCTCTGAAACTTAAACAAGTTTTTTGTGGAGTGTTTACAGAGTTTCGGTTTTACCCTCGTTCCGTCCGCGATGGAGTGATGCGAGAGGGCAGCAAGGAGCTCGGTGCTGTCGCCTCCAGTCACGATATATTCACCGCAGGCGTCCAGAACCTGTGTTCAATCCTTTCTTCACCTCTGCTACTGTGAGGCTTCACACAAAAGAAAACGTGCATCTGACTTGAGTTCTTCGTTTGCCATCTTTAATTATTACATGACAGTGTGTGATTAACATCTTACACATTTTACGGAATTTGACGTGTTAGAAAAAAATTGTACAATTATCTACAGACGTTAAATGAAAAGGTAGCAAATTGCGGTGTGCAAATGAATGCTACACATAATGCATGCTTACGTGCCTGCAGATGTATCTTGAACGCAAACTTCTGTTGCGTCTTAAAAAATGAAAACATCTGTCGTATTATAATCACAAAAAATTATATATTTGTAAATATGATTTTTTCCAAAAAAAATCTTGATTTTTTGCCACGTTATAGATACTTGAAGGCATCTGTTTTACGCGTAAAATTTCTGAACTGCTACATCATTATTCATTATCATCTCGATTTTTAACTTAATTAGCAATTGACCTAAGCACATCACACTTTATATATTTATTTATTATATTATGTACTTATCACACCCACCGTACTATCATTAGGCAGTACCTGAGTATCCATGACTTGTAGATAAGTAAATTATTCGTTTTTCATTATGAATTTCATGATTGTACAGTACGATTGTTAGTTATAGCATTGTTTGCATCACTTCTAACTCGAACTCGAAAAATAAATGTTGAAATATTTCGACATTCTTCTGGTTACCAACGTTTTATTTGCCCATTTATTCTTTCACTATTGACTCGACTCTCATTTGATTTTTACGCTTTTTAACCCTCTATTTCTTTGTGGACATCTATTGGCAGCAGTCATGCCACCTTCATAAAGACCAATATTCTCTCACCTTCCGACACAAGGCAACGGGCCGTCAAGGGATGCGCGGGTCATTCCTGAAACGAGACTTGATGAAGCTAGCATCAAATGCATCGGCCGGATATTGCGCACGCTTCTGGCCGCTCGCTTTGAGCCCGGCAGTAGCTCCAGCGGGCGGGGGCGCGTCGCATTGGAACGGCGCCGGCGAAGGCCGTGTCTTAAATATTCCCAAAGCCGGCACAGCAGCGTCGTGTTGCGTGGACGGCGTCGGGGGCAGCCGAGCGTTCAGAAGCGGCGCCCGGAAAGGAGCACCACGGCTGTTACTTGCTGTTTTCGCGCCCGCGTTCGCGACGCAGCGAAGGGGCGGGGCCGGGGCGGTGAGGGCGGGGCCCGGGGGCGGCGGCGGCGGAGCGAACGGGACGGTATCGGCAGCGAGCGAAGCCCTCCCGCGCCGCTCCCGCCCCCAACCCCGCCGCCGCCCCCACGCCTAATGAACGGCCCGGCAAAGCCGGCGCCGCTTTGAGATGAAGATGAAGCTTTGAAGCGCGCCCGGGCGGGGCGGGCCGCCCGAGGTATCGCCTCCGCGCCGCCCGGGCCGCGCGGGCCCCCCGAAGTCGAATCCGCGTCGATGCGGATCGGAGCCCGATTCCCTTCTCGGTTTCGATTGCTGCATTTCCGTTATTAGTTTCTTTGCGCTAACGGTTTCTTTGCGGGAATTGTCTCGTGCGATGAAAGGAGTGATCATCTGATATCTTCGGAGTTTTTGTTTGTGTTATACGAAACGTTAATCGTTACAAATTTCAGTTAATAAACAAATACTTATTGATACCCTGCTATGTCAATACAATGGCTTAAATTAAGAAAGTGGTTACTTCTTTGTTCTTTTAAGTAGTGCGATTACAGCACTTAATTTCTAAGCTTAATTCCGAAGCTTGTAAGATTTCTTCAGTTGCAGACTGTAGAAGTAAAACATAAACTTAGAAAATAAATTACAGTTAAAATCTGAATGTTAAACACGAATGTTGGGATAACGGTTGTACGAAATGAATTTCAATCTTACGATTAACATCATATTAAACTAAAACTAGGCGCAATTCTTTAATGTACAGTGCGCTATACAAATCACTATTAGATACAGTTTCCCAATAGTGCTCCTAAATCTTTAGTTAGAGAAATCAAATGATACCTCAAGATTAAAATTTAATGATTGAAACTTGCCTGAAGATTAGAAGAATTTTCAGAAATATGTCAGTACATCTGAAAGGAAACGGCAGATTTTGGCCGAGGTGCAGTAAAATTCTCTTCCCGGGAGTAGCTGCTGCAACATCTTCGAGCATAGCGAGCGGTTTGTTGCGGGCAGCCGTCCTCCCTCAGAGTGCCCGTCCCGTTACGTCCCGAGCCGTCCATCCCGAATGTGCCTCTGCGCCGCCAGCGCTCCGCCTCCGCCCCGCCCCCGGCCCGCGAACCGCGCGCGCTCTATCATTAGCGTATGAAGACGTCTTCGGAGAGAGCCACGCGAGGCAGTGGCTCCCTTGTAATCCTGAACCGCTCGCCGCAGCTGGGAACTGCCGGACAGGCAGTGGACGGACGGGTCTATAGGATGAGGGGAGCCTTCTTGGCAGACGGAGGATTTCGAGAACGTAGTGCTCAGTGTTTATTAATGAAGGAGATTTTCTGAAGAGCGATTTGGGCAAAGGTGGTGACCGTCTGTAGGTGTGTGAATCATTGATATCAGATGATTTTTTTGTTGCATCGAAAGTGTCTTTGTTGCGCCAGAGCGTAAGCACAGAATTTTTTAGTAACGTTTGATCATACAACTCATAATTTTGTTACAGTTGAATCGAAGAACTCGAGAGTGATTTTTTTGAGTGCGACTATTTTCAGACATTTTTGATTTGATTTAATTGGCTAATTTTTGAAATTAATGGAGAGAAGCGTTTTATCTCATTAGGAGGTGACCACGGTGGTGACTATTGAATGTTCGAGCACGGGTTCAATCCTCATTGCAGCCGACGATTTAGTAATTACGTAAATATTCCATATGTTTTAAGCGAATAAGTACTTGTCAATCTCTGAAATGTTTCAGATGATTCTCGGCTCCAAAACGGAAAAAATGAAAAAAAAATTAAGTAGATATCCTCAATAATTCTGAGCTCAGAAATCTTAGTTTATGTTTGTTCGATGGTCTCTTCGTTGCAGCTAAATACATGCTACTATCTTCTAGAAATTACACGATTTTATCGGGTAATTTCCGAAATTAATCGAGAGAAGCATTTTATCCCATTAGGATTTGTTTATCTTTCCTCGATAGAGTTGTTTCTCATTGACCAGCAACATTTGTACATTGGAGGCAATGAGATGGAGAAGGGAGGCGACTGTAAACTGCTCGGAAGTCGAAGCGGGACTCGCGATGTAAGATCCAGCTGCGTGGAAGTAATTATGGGCGGCGACCCTTCTGAGGGTAGACGGAGAGAGTGAAGAAGGAGTGTCATGATTTTTCTGTGTTGAAATATTATTTCTTTTTGTCTCAGAGCGGAATTGATGAGTATATTTGCCACTACAATTAAAACTTCGAATTTAATAAATATTTAGAATTAAATTTGAACAAAAATTACTTTCAATATACTTTCATTCAACACTAGTAAATCGCAGTTTGTAGACCAAAAGGGATAAACAATAATACCCGGATCGGACACATATAAATATGACTTGAGTGTTATTTAATCAATCTTTGCTAAATCGAGCCTTGGAAAAAACATTGGTGTCCGTATCTTGGGACCTACTTTTCATGGATAAGATATAACTCAAAACCATTGTTCTACCTGGTAGAATCGACGTTGTGCGACAGTGTAGGAGGACAGCAGTGCAGGAGACCCACGGCGGCCAGGAAAGTCGACCCTTTGTACGGAGCCCGCGCCTTCCCTAAGACTTCCTCAGCGAGCACCTCGCGGCGATGCCGCCGGACGCCCCTCGTCGATAAATCGATTCCTCGAAACCGCTGCTCTCCGCCAACAACCCCGCCTCCACCACCGCCCTCGCCGGCGCCGCGTCCGCTGGTTCGAAATCTTAACGAGTGGATTTGGAGCCTGAGATAAACGGTTGAACCGTATGATTACGTAAACGCGCCCACTATCAACCAGAACGTATCATTTCGTCCTTTCTGAAATATCGAATGTTTGTTTTGTGGACTCTGTTATTTTATTACCATCTCGTGAGATGCGGTTTTTTGTGCATCTCATCTTGATAGCTATGTAATTCATGCGGGTGTAATTACGGAGTATAGGGTCTGTTTTCCGCTCGAGGGATGTGGCAACCTAACACCCACCACGAAGATTATACTCTCGTCTTTTTTTCTGCTTTTCGGTGTTTCGAATTGAAATTTAAACAGCCTTGTATAAAAAAGCGGGGCCCTGGTAATCCAGATTTCCTTTATTAAAGATTAAAGTTTCTTCTGAGGAAAAAAACCTGTGGCCTCCGCAGGCGGGATGAGGGTTTGAATCGGAGCTAGTGGTCGCCCCGAGCGTTTGTAAAGTGATTTAAACGTGGATTATCTGGGCCCACTTCCTCCGGGAGGGCGCGCCGCAGGCGATTCTTCGCCCGGAGTGTTCTTTGTCTCTCTCGCCGCTTCGTATTCTTCCGTAGCGCATTCTTTCTCTTACGCAGCGCCGTCGCTCGGATGACTCCGCGCGAACTCCTGTACTTTTAAAATTTATGCGGGTATCGCCAGAACTCAACCCCGGCAAACCATCTTAGTTAAAATTTACCGTCGCCATTTGAAGCGCGCTACAAGCTTGTAATAAAGCCGAGGGAACAACCTTTGTTATCTGAAGGAAGGCGGGAGACGGCGAGTGTGCGTAAGGAGTTGAAATTGTATGTTAATGAGAATAACCCATCTTGAAGGTTTTTTTTTACATCTTGAAAGTTTTATGGATATATGCAACTCCGTTCTTTTGCGGCGGAGAGAAAGTTTCTGGCTACTACATAATTTTTCATTGCTTTATGAAACGGGTGGAAGGGAGTTTGCTTTTTCAGCGCCGCCGGGCGATTGGTCGGCTTCGGGAAATGCCGGGGGGGGGGAGGCGGGAACTGGGAAAGGAGACGAGTTTCTCGATCTTCTGCCATATTCATTTGTCTCTACTCTTAACGCAAACGTCGCTTTTCGTGCACAGAAAAGAAACTTCGTGTTTTTAACGTCTGCTCTTGGGTTAAGAAAGAAAAAAATCTGATATTAAATTTGATAAATTTCTTCAATATACATTTTACTAACTTTATGTTAAGCGAATAATTAGTTGTCCGTAAGTGTATAAATATTTTCGACTTGTACAATTACCGTGATGTAAGTAAAACAGAGAGATTGTAATTGGGAAAAGCCGAAGTGAATATTATTAAACGAGAGCAGGTAATCTACATTCACAAATGGGAGAATATAACTATGGTGAATATTAATGCTTGTAAAATATTCATAGGAAATATAAATGCTTATGAATCTATCATACTGTTTTATTAATGGTACATCCGTGTTAATTTAGAGAACAATAGCCCTTCCAGAGGTCATTCATTTCCTCGATACCAACCCTCATGATAAATTAACTTTTCTTTGCTCGTCGAAGAGGTAGTTCGACGTGACTTTTGAAATATTATGACAGACCTTGATAACGAGGGCGTCGCGGCGTAGCGTTATCTGGGTGTCTCCTGGACAGCATTTGTCCATACGGTGCCACTTTAGGCCCGCCAGTGGCAAGGCAATCTCTCAGCACAGGCGTGGGCGACCCCCTTCAGTCAGGGGGCGACACTAACTGATGATGTGGGGCGCGGGGCGGTGCCCCGCCCGTCAAGCTGTCGAATTATCGAGGCTCCCCGCCCCCCGCACGCCGCGCGCCGCTTCCCTGCCCATCTGCATCCTCCTCAGGCACTGGAGCCTGGGCGCGGAAGGTGCGTCTGAGGTGTACGCGTTGGCGCACATTCAGAGTAATTTAGAAAATCGATATTGGTTCGAATGCTTTCGTTATGCTTACTGAAGCAAGATTTGTATTGCTGCGTCAAATATATAGATGCTTTTTGAAAAAAAAAAAAAAAAAACTAAAATTTCAGTGCTGCTGCGATATTTATATTCAAAAGTATACGCGCGAAGAACCAACTGCTGGCCATCCCCAACCGCAAAAACTTCTCTGGGCGAAGCATCAGGTGGATGCGGGGGAAAGGGGTGGGGCTACAGCGCATGCGTTTACAGTTGCCCCTCAGCGCGCGAAATAGTCTCCAGGGAGGGATTGTATTCGATCCTAGAGCTTTGAGGAGTTTTAAATGGCTAAATATATTCATAATAGAAATATAAAAATATTTTAAAATATTTGTATAGTGCGACTAATAATATCGTGATAAAGAAATAATAATTATTATAATAGTAGTTATTAATATTCTGGCGATGATGATCAGAAGATGAAGAAAAGGAAAAGTGTCTCTTTTCTGTTTCTGAAATTATCTTCAAACAATTCTTGGAATAGTCCCAAGCAAAATTGCGAATGGGCAAAATGCCAGTCTTCCAAAAACGTCTGGTTTTAAACATTTCAACTGCGTGCGTCTGTGTATATGGTTATTCACCATGATGCCCTTTGTAACTCATTGTTTCTCGTCGCACGAGTCTTGCGAATGAAAGATGCCGATCTTTATGAACTCTTCTGGTTTCATGTATTATTTCTATGAGAAATTGTTCCTAACAAGCACGCCAAAAATACCAACGCGAATGAAGACGTTCCTGTCAGAAATTACATTAAAGTTGATGTAGATTTAATGTACAACTTTTAACATAACTTTGTGTACATTACATTTAATTGTACGTGTACATTAAATGTAATGTACACGCGTATTAAATTTAATGCATTCGTACATTACTGTACATGAATTGTACTGTTAAATTTAATGTACATTAAATTTAATTTACGTACATGAAAATTACTTTCATGTACTTTTACATTAAAAGTAATGCAGAAATCTCTGTAAATGTACAGGGTTAAATAAATTTTTGAAATTTAGTATTTTAAACGTTTGTTTGGAAGCACCCTTAAAACCAAGATATTCCTTGTTAAATAAATAATTACTCTAACGTTTCCTGAACCATGGATAGAAAAGTTGTCACGATTTGTGGATGCTCCTGATTGTTTGCACTGTTTAATTATTCAGAGATATTATACTCAAAAATAAGATATTTTTCTACTCTTTCCTACCGGTGCTTGGAACCGGAATGGAGAAGCTTCTGGAGTCTTTCAAGACTTTTTGTTTTTCACTATTTCAATGTGTTCTTGTCAATCATTCTTTCAGGTCGCTTGGAGTTTGGGAGGTGAGAGCCTGACGGAAGTTTCGTTTTTTTTCTCATTTCGTTCGTAAAAGGGAGTAGTCTGAGAGCAAGAAAATCTTCAATTTATTACTTACGTCCCTCGGAGCCAAGGCGGAGAAGGTACCAGTCTTCGAGAGATTTTTGTGTTGACGTGTTTTCTCGTTCGTTCGTGGTCGTACACTCAATTCCTGGAGTATTTATCATTGAAGCAATGTCTCACGTCCCCCGAAGCCTGGGCAGCAAAGCTATCAACTTTGCTGTAAGAGAGTTTTATGTATTTCTTTTAATTTGATAATGATGTGTTTCAAGCATTTAGAACTGAAGTCACAGATTCATCAAATATGACCCTTCAGTTTGGATGTGAAAGAAACCGCTCTCACATAGAATCTTGGGAATATTCGTATCGATCATCTTCAAAATATGCGCTATAAAAAGGACTTTAAAAAACGGTTGGTGGAAAAGAATTTTTAGTATAATGAGATATAAAATCTTTTGTGCCCTAAGATAAGTGTAAGAAGGTCGTTGAAACAGTTCAGTTAAAGGGCTTTAAATAATAACTTCGGTACATATATTATTACGCAACAAATATAAAGCATTTCGGTGTGATGTGAGGTGTCGGCAAGAAGTGTGGTGAATTAATGAGGTGTCCTATAATCGTTAGTGCTTGTGATGTTAAATAGAAAATCGCTTTCGGAGGAATTTTGCAATTAATAAATCTGTAATATAACTATAGAATATGTAATGTATTATCTTATATATAATATGTAACTTTTCTATTTCGCAACTTCTGCATTTTTCCTTGAAAGATATAATCGTTACAAGAAGTCCTGGTTTTAAAATTGCTCGAAATTGTCTTTCGATCACATCTAAAAGTAGATCTCAGAAGAAATTAGCTGCCCTACTTGTCTGAATATATGTTTCCGTGCACCCTCTCAAGCGCAGTAGATTAAAATGAACTTACGCGTCTGTCCATAATGAGAATATTATTTCATAACTTCATCTAAAACAATTTTGAATCCAGGTACGACCTCCCTCTTCATTAGAAGCGCGAATTCTTCATAAAGACCTCCGGGACGCAGCGTCATTCACAGAAGAACAGTTTGGACGCGGACGGGAAAACTTCTTGGAAAGTCAGGAGCTCTGCTGCTTCTCCCGGCGTGTGTTCGACGGCGGGCGACCCGCCCCGCTCCCTTCTATCCCGCCCTTCCACCTCGCTCAGCTCCGTCCTGCCCGCTGCGTTCTTCTTCCCACACCACACCACACCGCTCCGTCTAGCCCCGCCCCCACCCGCTCTGCCGCGCATCGCTCCGTCCCGCCCCGCCCCCTCGAAATCCTGCACCGCTTCCTCCTGCGACATCGTCGCCCCCTCCTTGGACGCCGCCGCTGCAGCACCTTCCGCCGTCACCTGTGCCCCGCCCCCTCCCCGCCGCTCCCCGCGCTCCTCTTCCAGACTTCCGCCAATTAGTGTAATGGCGGACGCTCCCGGGGGCGCGGATGAAGATTTAAGCGCGTCGCGGCGGGGGGGGAAGGGGGCGAGAGATGAGGCCGGCGCGGGGGTGGCCGGGGGTCGGGGGCGGAGGCGGGGTTTTCGCGGGGGTTTTCCACGTCCATTGTTCCGCTCAGTCGTGAAATGTTAACTCGGGGCCCAAGTTTGCTCGCGGGCTGAATAATTGCTGAGAGGCGCACAGGTTAGGAATAAGTTGGCAAAGTGTCGCGAGCGTCTCCTCCAGCTCCTCCCCCTGCTTCTCCTTCCCGAGCCGCTCCCGCCTCTCAAAGTTTTACGCACTGCGTGTGTCCCTCCCGGGGTGTTGGCACCGCGAGCGCGCACTCCCGCGCCCCGCCGCCCGCCTCGCATTGCCTCCCGGGGGATGACCTCGCGTGAATTAAGAGCGGCGGTCCTGTTCGCCCCTCCCCTCGAGGCGTCGCGACGCCTGCGTGTGCCCCGGCGGTGGCGGAAGCGCGCTGATGAACGGTCTCTTTGTTCGCAGGTAAGCTGATGCCGGCTGCTGCTGCTGCGGCGGCGTTCGCCGATCTCGACTGCGTGCGCGCCATGCGGCGGGTGAGTACGACTCAATCGCCAGCGGGGCACGCACACTCATTTTAGCATCCCTTCTTCTTGGAACTTGGTGCGGCCACTAATCTGCTCTCGTTTCGAGGCGGAATTCGAGGACGCCGTCCTTGAAAACACACCTAGTTCTTCGTTGATTTTGCTGCGTCGAACAAAATATTTACTACTGTGAACTGGCTGTAAGCTTGGTTACGTGGTGTTTCTTGAACAAGATGTAGACAGAGTTCAGGGAAGTCAGTTACCCTGCGATGTACCCTTTATAAGCCGTTTCTAGAAAATTACGTAAATGGAAGAGTGCCTAAGATAGAGGGATGATTAAACTAATAACTAATGTTTGAAGAGTAATCACCATGAGAATGCAATAAGTTCGAAATTTTTATTTCATTACTTATGTTAATGGCATCCAATACATAGAATACTTATGTTTTTATTTTGTAGGAGGCACGTTCTGTTTTCTATAGTGTTCCCGATCGCTAAGTGTTAGTTTTTGTCTGAAGTATATTTTCGATAGGTTGTAGTAAAGAGATCCATGAATAAATTAAAAAATATAAACTACAAATAATTTTTAAAACTCTTCATACTTACACTGAAATGGTGGCCCAATTCTAAGTAATGAATCAGAATCATGAAGTTATATCACGCATTTTTTCGACTTCAATTTTCACGAAGTTTTCTTTCACCTGCACTAGTATTCAAATGACCGAATCTAACTCTCCAAACGAACAGCTCTGGGCCAGATCACCCACGCGCGATTCCCAGACCATCAGCAAATACATGCGATGCAATGCAACGCCTCGTGCCGTGTACACGGCTCGTAAGCCGCCGACAACCGCGCGATCACCCACATCCGCGCACGCCCACGCCGGCCCCAGCACTGCAAACACCACCGCCACCGCAACCGCCACTACGGCCACCGCCGTTGCTACTATTGTCACCGTTACAACCTCAACACCACCTCATCTCTCGACACGCCTACCGCCGCCTCCGCCCTCATACCACCGCCACCACTTCCACCACCATCACTACCCCCCCCCGCAACACCCCCGCCTCAAACATTCCCCAACACTAACACTAACACTAACACTAACACTAACATTAACGCCCCATCTGCTACCATCACCCAACCTAATTCTCCCACCTCCATCCTTGCCTTACCCACTCCCCCCCCCCGCTGCCCCCCCACCTCCCGTCCCCTTCGCCGTCTCCGCCACCGCCCCCCCCTGTCCGCGCCGCCATCACCATCTCTATCACACTCTCCGCCACCCTCTACGCTATTGTCCTCACTACCGCCACCGCTCCTGTCCCCACCTCCGTCTCTGCGGTTTCGTTAGATACACAGGAACTCGTGAAAATCCGAAAACAATTGAACGGTTTCGATTTCGATTGAAAAAAAACAACAACAAATATTTGATTGTGTTGTTCCGCTTGTCCTGACACTGCGCGTACCGACTGAAGTTTCTTATTCTGAGCATCGCTGCTTATGACACGTTGCGTTATTACTATGTGTTGTGTAGTGGAACTGCAGCTTTTTTTATATTCTTGGTATGTCAATATCAGTTGTATTTTCTATAAATCGGAAATATTCGTGAAGTGTTTCTTTAAAATATTTGATTTATTGCAATGTTAGAGGAGAATTCTTTATTTGTTCATAAGCAGTTTTGGGGCCACCATTTTGTTTAGTTCAGCAGCATTTCTGCTAAAGCAAGCCACTAATATTTGTTTAAAGAAAAGGATTATAGTGTGATCATTTTTGGGGGCAAGCAGATGGGGGTAGACTATAATGCAGAGTGACGAAGAGTCGTGGATATGAGGTTGTATATGTAGTTGTGATTGGAAACTGATCATGTCAATTAGTAGTCCGTATTGTTTACAGTAATGTGTGGGATACACTTACTTTTACTTGCTCTAGGGCGTGGTATTCGAAAAAAAGCGGACACTTTACTGGCTATATTCTTGTTACTTAATTTTGTTTCTTTTGGCGAAATAACTTTACGATTCGATCTCGACTGATATTTTACTAGCCATAAAATAAAGCATTTTATAAGCAAACGTACATGTAAAAGAACGTCAGTGATGTCCTACTTCTGGAGAAATGAGTGGTTGGTTGTGGCATTATCAGTATTTTAAACAGGCATTTCATATTTAAATTTCGTTCTTGAGTAGACACAAATATCATAAAAGGAATCGCCCTGTGTTTATTTCAAATTCGGTTTAAAATCAGCGCTCTATTGAATAATATTTTTAATGTTTTTCTATAAAATATTCTGATATCAAAAATAGTAATATTTATGTAGTGAAAACGATCTGATAAGAGTGAGGTAACTACCGTCAGTACGTGACTTTGAGCGTTGTTTTGGTGGTACAAACACATAGCAAAACGCATGGCCGCCATTATGGAATAGATGGAACGTAATTTCAACAACATTATGCAACTCTGTAATTTTGTACAAATCAGAAACGTCGTAACGACAAATAATAAACTATTCAGATAATTACATTAGTAAGTTCTATCATAAAATACCACCACAAATAGCTGAAAGTCCAAAAATATAATGTTATCCTTGTGAGGAAAAATATAGTAAACATACCAAAATGAACTCCGGAAACAAGGGTGAAAAGATGCGTGAAAATGAGAGCGAGGGAATGAAAAATGTGAAAGAACAGAGAAACCTTGCTACTCAACAGTTCACTATTTTGAGAGTCTAGATACCATTGAAATGAATCTAACACTCTTCTGTTACAAAAACGAGAAAAACTTGCAGTGACCAACCAAAAGCAGAGTATTGAATTTATGTACCTGTTCTATGTTTATATCGAAGGTAAGCGAAATATAGGTGTGTATGATACTTGAAAGATAGATTTCTTTCCGATAATTGTTTATACACTCCCCAAATATCAATTAAATATTTCACCAACATTCTTCGAAATTCTGCTGTGTTAATTTTATGATATCATCTGCGAAATGTAAACTAAATATGAAACAGTAATATTCTAAAATGATCGAATTATACGTTACAAAAACCCCAACTTAATTCTTACCAAATGACACGATTTATTATTTTTTTAAAAAATTTATCAGCCGACAGGTTGTTGCCTTGAAAATGCTGAGTAAATACCTTTACTACACAACTTTCATTATCAGAAATAACAGAGGTACAAAATGAAGTAAACTTTCTGCATGAGAACCGTTGCCCCGAATCAGTCCATGAGCCGCTGCGGGTCAGTGCCTGCGTGTCACAGATGAACGCGCAAACGGCCGGCGGCGCGGCGGGACGCGGCGTGTGGCGGCGCGATGCATCCCGATGCGATGCGAAGCGCTGCGTCGCTCAGCGCGCGCTCATGACGCGCGACATTGCCGCGCCGATAACGCCGGAATGCCGGCCGGCGAGAGCGCCCGCGCGCGCCGTCCAAATCCCGGTTCATCAGCGCCGCTTCTTCGTATTCCCTTTGACGCGGCCGAATACCCGCCCCGCGCCGCCCTGCGCCGCCCCGCGCCGCCCCGCGCCGCCCCGCGCCGCCCCGCGCCGCCCCGCGCCGCCCGCGCCGCCCCGCGCCGCCCGCACCGCCCGCACCGCCCCGCACCGCCCCGCGCCACCCCCGCGCCGCCAACCCGCGCCGCCCCGCGCCACCCCACAGCACCGCCCCGCGCCGCCCCACATCGCCCCCGCCCCCGCGCCCCCGCGCCCCCGCCCCGCGCCGGCACCCCGCACCGCCCGCCCATGCCGCCCCCCGCGCCGCTCCCCCGCGCCGCCTCCCCGCGCCACCCGCGCACCATAGGATGGGCTGACGAGCGACCGGTCGAAGCGATGGATGCTAGAGCGTCGAATACCGCGACGGTATTGTAGATGGAGTGCAATAGAGACCAATGGAAAGGTCCCTATTGACTATGAGATTTAATATAGGGGCAAGGCAGAATAGACTAATGTATCAGGCCTGTAAAATAGAAATTGGGTGAGATGCCGTTAGAAATGTTGAACTTGAACTAAACGGGAATTCTAGGCACCGGCGAACAGAATGCAACAAATTTTTAAAAGAATTTTCATTTTTCATTATTATGTCGAAACTCAGTCATTATAATGAAAAGGGAAGGATAAATAATGAAGATAAGGATATGTGAATGGAGGAATAATGCAGGAAGCTGTGTGCAACACTGGAATTGTAGCAGTTTGTGAAATAATACAAAATGAAGAGTCAACTGTTCATGCTCGAATTATGTAAGAGAAGTAACAACACAGAGAGATGTGTGTCAAAAAAATAGGTCTAAGCTAAAGTAGCAACTCGGAATGTGCGATTTCTGTATGATAGCATTGTAAAGTCTGCCGGGCGAAGAGTTCGTGAACTTCGCTCTCACCATATTGAAAAGAATAATCATAAAAATACATTTATTTTTCCCCATTCAATTCCGTAAACCTAAAACCGAAAATCCTAGAGAAAAACCTGACCTCAAAGGCGAATGTGTGTAGATGTGAAGAAAAGGAAGTGTGAAGATGTTAAGATTTGAAGGAGATGTGATGATGAGTGATCATTGCAGAAATAATTGAAAGAAAATGAAAAAAAAAATTACATGCGGGTAGACAGGTTGAGGAGGTTTGCCAGGAAGAAAAAGACAATGAAATCTTGATGCAATGAAGGGTACGACAGAGACATAACCAGAGCGGAATGGCAGGTCCACGATGAAGCGGGACGAAGCAAGGCGCGCGGAAACGAGTCGACGGCGCGGATATGGCCATCGCGCGGCGATGCGAAAGCGCGGGTCGAGGGCGGCGAGACGCGGCTGTCACCGCTGATGAAGCGGGCGTCTGCCGCCGCCGCCGCTGAGCACTTTGCACGGGCGCCGCTGCCTCGCCGGAGCGGAATGCGGCGCCACGCAAACTGCCCGCCGCACCGCCCCCGCGCCGACCCAAGTTGTCGCGTTCACACTGTTGGCGCTGCGCTCGGCCATCGCGGTTGAGAGCGGACGCCGCTGATGGGGCACGCGGGACAATGCGTTCGAGTAAATGCAGCGCGTTCGCCCTGCTGCTTTTTGTGTTGAGGTGTTCCGCAGGGCCCTTTATCGGTCTTTGGAATTCTCTCGACTGTGACGTCCATCACGAGGAATGAACTTAAACACACATGCATCCACAAAAAACATTCAATTTTCCAATTATCGTGTATGAGTTCACAGAGTTATTGTTGGTCATATATATTGTTCACGGCATTTTTCTGAATTATCTTTTCATCTTATTAGAATTTAAGAAAATTTAGTTTTTGATGTTCTTGAATCAGAAATAGGCAAGCTGTATATTCCAGAAAAATAATATTTGAAAATCTAAATTTAGAAATAATGGAACTGGAAGAACGGTTTACTTGTTTTTTTGTTTTTTTTCTGTTTTCACAATATTTGGGCCTACGTACTCAGAATAATGCAGGAACTCAACACTTTCAGTAATGAGGCGAAATCATAATGAAGGCAACGTAGTCAACAATATTGCGAGTGAATTCACGATTGAGAAACATTTAATCGGTATCCAGAGATAGACATGCCATCAGAGTGCGCAGCGCTCGTTTCATTTGAAATGAGCCGCCACATCCCCGAAGAGGTCCGCCTCCCAGAGGCCGGCACCGCGGCACGACGCCGTTGGCCCGAGGCCCTGGCTGGCGTCCCGTCGACCCTCCGGCCGGCGCTCATCAACCGGGTCATTTGTCGGGGTCGTTACCGGGTTATGTCGGCGCCGCCCGTTCGCTCACCTGCCGCTCGTAAACGCCGCGCGCGTTTTGTAGCCCGGCCGACGTCTTCATCGGACGCCCGGCCCCCTTCAGGCCCATTCGCGGCGCGGAGGCCGATCGGCTGTAAGGGACGCTGAGAGAGCGCGGCTTTGTGCTTGGGCTTTGCTGTGAGGTAAGAGAAACCGAGGAATGGTACGTACATGACCAAGAATAACGATTGTAAATACTGATATTTATTGCTGCGGAGGGGATTATAAACCACAGATTAGACGTCACTAAACTGAATATTTTGTTTTAGTTTAACCGGTAGCGGTAGCTCAGTGCATCATTTGATGTCACTGCAGCGCTTCTCAGCGGGAGGTCCTAGCTTCGAGTCCTGACGGCGGTAGGATTTTCGACACTGCTTTTCAGCTAGGTCGAATTCAGTCGCTGTCTGGAGCGGAGAATTCTAGCTGCTCTGACCGGTAGTTTTCCATGGTTTCTCCGATCAACACCAGGCGAATGCCGGAGCAGTACCCTACAAAACGGGCCACGGACCGCGCGCGATCTGTCCTTCCTCTTCCTTGTCCTATCCTCTCCTTTTACACACACACTTACATTAACATGCACTACACTTCCACGTATTTCGGGAGACCGGTTGGGAGCTTAGAGCTTGTCCCGAATGGGACGGTGCCCCGCTGGTGGGAGAGTCCTGGTTAGGGGGAAACCCCACTAGCCGACGGTAGGTCGGCGCCGGATCTCGCCATCCAGCGAGGGAAGATCACCGCCATCTTCCGAGAAAAAACATGCACTGCACTAACGGGACTATTGACCGAAGCAGTTGACGCGCCCGGAAACACGCAAAAATCAATCAATCGTTTTAGTTTACGTTAACGAGGAGAGTAGCACATTTTCTTCGTTTTGCAATATAGAGTTATTCCTACTATTCTCATTCTTTTGGAGAGATACGTTGATTTCCAATTGTTGAGGTAATTGTTCAGAGGGAGTTCAAGTGTGAAGGTCCCCGTATATATTTAGTGTGTTATGTTCTCTCCGTGAGATATTCTCATTCTTTAACGGTGTATTCCCTATTCGTTTTAAAGCCATTTAAAGCAGGACAGGTCATATCGCAGCGAGAGTTTACGACGCCGCTCCTCTTTGATTCGAAATAAGAAAGAGTGTTATCGCGCGGGCGTCATAATTCTTTCATCCGCCGCCGGCTCTATCACCCGCCGTCAGACGGCGGGGAACGAGGCCACGTGGCGCACGCACTGCGCGCGCGGCCCCAGGCGATGCCTCTTCCGTGCTCGTTGGGTCCGCGCTGCGACGCTCGGCGCCCCCTCCGCACCGCCCTACTTCCCCTCCAGTTTCTCCTCCAGATCGCTTTTTCTGATCTGCTGTTGCTGTCCCTATGCTGTCCGTCGACACCACTGCGTCCGTCACCACTCCGCCAGTGATCAACTTCGATCTTTTGCAATTTCAAATTATTCCCTTCTATTGCATTCAACTTTTAAAGCAATTGTCATTAGGTCACTTCGTATTCTGTCTAGAATGCATCCTCTTTTACTTCGTTCGCAATTACTATCGTTCTACTAATGTTTTCACCGTCACCAGTATCTGTGAATCTGATGTTTATTTTTCAGTATCTAATAACGCATTCATAGAGCGCTTTCAGGAAGCGTCTACTATTTATAGTAATAATCTGATTGGTTGTCGTCATTGACAAGATTATCATTCTTTCATTAAACTATTGTTATCCACTGTTGTACCGGGAGCGGTAGCTCAGTACATCAACTGATGCCACTGCAGCGCCTCTGACCGGGAGGTCCTAGGTTCGAGTCCTGACGGCGGCAGGATTTTCCACGCTTACTTTTCAGCTAGGTCGAATTCAGTCGCTGCCTGGAGGAAAATTCTAGCAGCCGGCTGCTCTGATCGGTAGTTTTCCGTGGTTTCTCCAATCAACACCAGGTGAATGCCGGAGCAGTACCCTACCAAACAGGCCACGGACCGCGCCGATCTTTCCTTCCTCTTCCTTGTTCTATCCTCTCCCCCTTACACACACTACAATACCATATATTCCGGGAGACCGGTCGGGAGCTTAGAGCTTGTCCCGGCTGGGGCGGTGCCCCGCTGGTGGGAGAGTCCTGGTTAGGGAAAACCCCACTAGCCGACGGTAGGTCGGCGCCGGATCTCACCATTCAGCGGGGAAAGATCACCGCCATCTCCCGAAAAAAAACAAGCACTACACTAACGGAACTAATGACCAAAGCAGTTGACGCGCACGGAAACATTAAAAAAACAAACCAAATCAAATTCATTCTTGTGTGATTGTGTACCACTCCAGGGCTGTTGCTGGAAAGTAGCACAGTGCGTATTCTGCTCGCCTTCTCCACTGCCACTCCTCGTCACTTTACGCCCCCGCTCTCCTTGACGCCCCGCAGCGCGCCAGTAAAACGCCGCCAGATTGAATATTTCCCATCGCAGCCCTTTCCCTCGCAAGTGCCTCCTTCTCTCCTTCCCCACGACACGTGTCCGCCACGCGCGGTCTCCTTTACGCGGCCACGCCGCCTCCGCCGCCACCACCGCCGCCGACGAGGGGATCGGAAACGCACCAGAGTAATTCCTTGCCGAAACGGCCGCCATAAATTTTTGTGTTAGGGAAATATGGAGGAGACGGAGAATGCCGCGCTCGGCAGTGTCGGCGGCGTCGCCGTCGTCGCCAATGACGACGACCACGACGACGTCGCCGTCGAGGAAGTTCCAGCGGAATTAGACGCTGGCGACGCAGCCGACCGGCTCCGACGGTAATTATCGTAAACAAGTGAGAGACGCGCGGCGCGCGCGTTATCGCCGCCGCGACGACACGTGGCGGCAACGGCCGAACTTCCGGTGAGGCGGCGCCGGCGACGCTGACGACGTCGATGGCGGCGGCGAAGCGGGGCGTGGCGCCGCGCCACGCCGCGGAGGGGCCCCCCCCGTAATCCGGCGCTGGGCCGAAGGGGGCGGCCGGGAGGCGCGGAATGTTCGATGAGGCTGCGTTGTGTGAGGTCTGGCGGAAGGCGGAGACGCCCACAACGTGACACCGCGGGGAGGTGCGTGACGGGATCAGGTTAATGCAGGGTGACTCCCCTTTTGGACTCGTACCGAGTAGTATTAGGCTGTGAAAGAATTCAGACACTTATAATGTGAAGATAACATTAAAAAGAATGGTATTTTCTTCTATGGGTGTCAACCCTAAGATTAGTTGACAAAAGTCGTCTCCAATGATTCCGGTCTTGAGACTCTACTCCACAAAGGACTTGCAACTCATCTCCTTTTTTCGTTGTATCGACGAGTCCAACCTGGGCGTACCACCAAAGCATAGGAAAATTATTATATCTGATGTATTATTCACTGCTTACTTGTCGTGCATATGTTTAATACCCGGGATCAGATTCAGACTGTGCACGACACGTTTAGACGTTTAGATCCCATTGTTTAACTTCAATGTTTCTGAACGGGCTGTACCGAAGTGGGTATAGCCGAGTTGCAAGAAAATTGCACGAGTCGTATATTGTACGAAGTGGATGTGTATAATGATTCTTGTTGTAGCTGTAGTGTGTGTGCGTAAAGTTTTATTTTTAGTTTTGAGCAATATGACATAAAAGAAGTACACAATCAGAAAAGTTTCTCCGAATACTCTGTACACTGAAAAGAATTGAAAAATCTATTCGATATACACTTTTTTAAACCTACCCGTTTGTGTTTAGCGTATTCTTGACTTTTTCAACTTTCCCCTTGTTCGAAATTGCCATTCAAACTTCTTCCTCTGAGGGAGATAGAATAAATAATTCTTCAGCCGCAAAACGAGGGTACCTACTGCATCAATAATTTCGTAAGTTTGATGTCTGTCATTAAGTATACACATTAATGTGACAATCAGTTTCCAAAGTTAGCAGCAGCAACAGCAGCCACTGTGAATCTTCTCCGTCCCTTTGGCCAGCAGTATTCGAAAGACAAGATGAATTGGTTTCCTCCAGTCGCGTGCTCTTTGAATCTTCGACGCGGAGACATTCAACGCGAAGAAGGGGTTGTCAAGGCGCGTGGGAGGGAGCCTGCAGTGCTGTGCAAACTTGAGACCATTAGCTATGCGGAGTGCGGACGAATTAAGACACGGTAAAATGTGTACCGAAGCAACTTTTCACGCGGGGAAGGCGGCGCAGGCGGCGCCCGGGTCGGGCCGGGGGGGGCGCTCCAAATTATTCAACCGCGCACGCCTCCTCTCCAACGAGGCGGAGACGGTGGTGATGGAGATGGCGGGCGGCAACTGATGTTGAAGGTGGAGATGAGCGTCGATCGTTGGCAGGACGTTGGGGAAGGTTGAAGTTCTCTTCGTAGAGATAAAGGAAGAGCCATGGAGGAATTCAGTGTTTGTGAGATGTAGGTGTATGATCTAGTACGAGAGTTTCGTACATTCCTCTGATGTTTGGTTGCTAATATTTGGAACCTTCATATATGATGGAGAGTGAGGTGGAAGTGTATGTTGTGGTAGAGATAGATATGATGTCTCAGATTAGAAAAAGTGTAAACAATTATTCAGAGAAGAACAAATACCGGGAAGATTCAAAGCTCTTGACGTTAAAACAATAGAAAAAGAATATAAGGAGAAGAAAACTGAAGAGATGTTGAGGGCCGAGAAGAAACGTAGTCTCTAAGGGCGAAAGCAGAAGCTAAGATCTAAGAAGATACGATCTAAGAAGCTAAGCTCACAGGATGAACTGTATTTTAGTATAGTTGAAATAAATCGAAAGCGAAGACGAAGTAGACGAAGAAATTGTGTGCTAAGCGAAGGAGCGAAGAGGCAGGCTCGAGCACGGGCTCTGGAGCCCAGAGCAGTGGCGGAGGAGGCAAGGTGCAGATACACGAACCGGAGAGCGCGTGGGCGGTGGGCGGTAGCAGGCCGCGGCGCTGCGGAGAAAGAGTCGGCCAATCACAGGCCCCGCCGGCGACCTCCCATGTATACGTAATGTCGGGGGGAGCCTTTGACTTAACTAATTTTTAATTTCGGAAACTTGGCTCTGTCATTGCTTCATCTGCATCGGAGGGCCCCGGCGCGCGGGAGGCATACCTGAGCGCGCCCGCCTTTTCATCGGAGCCGCCCCCTCCGCCCCGCCCCGCCCCCTCGATCCGACTTCTCGCCCACGCCCACGGCGCCACCGATCACGAGGGGCGGCGCCTGAATCTCTAATTTCCAGCGACGCGGGCTGACGCGGCGGCTGAAGCCCTTTCGAAGATCCGTTGCCTTCTCTCACTCGCACTCATTTTGATACCATGTATATGAATGACCCATCTGATAAATGAGTCCGGTGTACATGAATCTAATTCGTATCGATGGTATGCGCTAGGCATAATCACTTGCTTTTCGGTTTACGACACAATTTCATAAATTTCAAAATCATTATATCAATGAACAATGTCCAATTCTACAATTTGGACTTGTAAAAATGGTATTCAAAATGTAAAGTTCAGGTAAATATAAAAAAAATGTTGAGGATGAAACACATTAATGCGATGTAATATAGATAAGATAATTTTCAGAAACTTGTTTTCTGTCTTCTTTTACATTGAACTAAAATCTTTGTTTGTGCATATCCGTATGTACCGTGTCTATTTTGGAGCATGTCAAAAATGTCTGTAGTGCTGTGTAATGAAAAGCATTGTGCAGTGGGTGTTGAAAAATCATTCCAATAAAGTTTTTCAATAAAGGGAACGTCTTTAAAAAAACATTTGTATTTGGCTGCAAAGAAAATATTTTATCTTGGATAGATATTTTACTACAATAATGAAGATTCATTAAAATTCTTTTGTTGAAAATTGTATTTAGATCGTAGAGTATACTCATGGTTAGAAGACATCCTACAAACTAGCGATATGATTAGCAAACTTCACTGCATCGTGAAGCGCTCTCATTGAATTTTACACTTGGCGATCGTCAATATTTTTCCACAATTAAGGTTAAAAGTGTAAGTAACCATCCACGATGTCAGTGATACTTTTCACACCTAAAGGTGAAAATGATCTCAGTCGCTGACGCGCACTTTCCGCTACAGAAGCAGACGCGCGGAACTGTGAGAACAACATGCGTCTTCACATGGGATACCTAGAGGAGACAGCTCGCAGTAAATAATGTGGGAAAAAAAAAAATGCTGATTTTTTCTAAAAAAAGAAATTCTTTTCGTAAACAATATGTAATCAATTTGAAGAAAATTAGTATAATAAAAATATTTCGTGAAAAAAAACTATCTAAAATATGTAATATAGTACTAAATATTTAAAAATAGTTAACGAAAAAATTGAATATTGTGTTAAGACGGGGCCGATTCGCCAAGATTACAAATTTGAGAACGGTAAGTAGAAAGACAAAAAATATGTAATTACATAAAACTTCTGTCTCTTCTCATATTCCTTGATAAATTGCCGGATGTAAACATTTTCTTCATGAACTTTATTTTTTATGGATTAACTTGAAAGTATCTTTGTAATTTTATTGAAAAATCTTCTGATATAAATTTAATGTTACATTTATATATATTACCACTTTATTTTATTGGTTTGTATTATTGGTACATTTTTCGCAAATGCCTTGTATTAATGAATGAAAAGCCTTGTTAAAACTGAAATTAAGAAATATACTTTTAAGATATTATAAATAAAAGCCCTAAATGCATCTCACTGGGGTACCAGCTACCAGAGGCAAATGCCTAGCATATTCAGGGGCGACCGCATGGTCCGTTTGTTTCGGTCCCAAAGGCCGCGCGTGAGAAGTGCGGCCGACCACTCCCTCCTCTCGCGCGGCGGGCGCGTCGGCTGCGGGTTTCTCTGGCGCCTGGCTTAACGACCTCCCTCTGACGGACAAACGGCGGACGCGGTCCAGAGGCCCTCTCTTCACCCGCCACGCCCCTCGCCACCCCGTCACCCCCCCCCCCGTGACGCTCCCCCCGCCTCCGCAGCCCCAGCCCCCGTCGCCCGTTCAGCCACGCCCCCGCCCCACCCCGCTCCGGCCCACCCCACCCCCGCCCCGCCCCCGCCCCGCCCCGCCCCAGCCCCGCCTCGCTGCTCGCCGTGCGCGGCGCTCGCGACGAGGCAAACCGCGCTCTAATTACCCGTAATCAGCGGGTGAGAATGCGAGGCTGACTCCGGTACTGAGAGGGCGCGGGGCGCCACCGGCCGCCTGTGCCCTGGTCTGCGGCGACGGTACGTCTTCGCGTACGCCCCCGCACGCAGTTGCTCGCTTTTTACGACCTGCTCCGTGCTGCCGCCACCGCCACCGGCCAGCGAGAGTGGGATTGATTGCGCATAGTTTCGCCGCGCAGTTATATTGTCCACTGGCCCACTGATTGCCGCTTTAACTGAAGTGGTCTTCGGAAAAGAGTGTACGCGCAAAAATGCTGTAATAGAAAGGAAACTATTTCCTAGATTTAATAGATTGATTGATTACTTTTTCCGGACGCGGTAGCTGCTAAAATCACTAGTCCCGTTAGCGTAGTGAATGTTTCATCTCTGGAGGTGGCGGTTAACCAGCTGGATGACATCCAGAGCCGACGTTCACGTCGGATTTTGTTTTTTTTCCCCAATCAAGTATCTCCCACCAGTGGGACACCCCCCAACCGAGTGTTGCGCAGTGTAAGCGTAGTGCGTATGAGTGTAAGTTGGGGTGAGGATAGGACAAGAAAGAGGAAGGAAAGATCGCGCGCATCCCATGGCCCGTTTATTAGGCTACTGCTCCGGCATTCGCCTGGGATTCATCCGCTGAAACCGCGGATATCGACCTATCAGAGCAGCTGGCCGCTAGAAATCTTCTCCAGACAGCAGCTGAATTCGAGTTAGCTATCGAAAATCCTGCCACCGTCGGGAATCGAACCCTAGTACCTCCAAATCGCAAGCACTGAAATGACTTCAATTGATGCCCTGAACCACCTAAGCCGGATTCTAGATTTGATTCTTGAATAATTTGGTACCCTGCACTTTCATAATACATTTTATACCATTGTTGTAAGCCTTACTTATCCCAAAGTTTCGTTGATGCCAAAACATGTTTATGGGTATACACCCACATACCCTTTTCCCACCGACATCCATCCGAAATTTGCTATTGTTTTTATCCTTATTAAATGTTGTTGCCTGTGATTCCTCGTTAGCGTTGACGATTTTTTAATGCGTTAAATATTAACAGCCTGGGAAGTGAATGATGAACGAATCTTAGGGGTCCAACTTGGTTAATCAATATTTTTTCTTGTGTCCAACTTGGTTGTTTTGATAATTTGAAACATCACATTATTAGTTGTGACGACTACCGTATTTGAAGTGTAATTCGTTGGCTTAATTTTGCCGCACAGAAAGAATTGTGTCGCGGTTCGACTATTGTTGCTTGTTGAACAAATGCTATTCATTAATTAATACATTCGCAACGTTTCAACTGGACGTATACATATAACTATGAAATTATCATCAGCTTTCAAATGTGAATGTTCTCACCTCTTTCTCAAATGGAAAGTAGAAAAGCTATTGAAATGCTAATGTATTTAGGAGCATTGTGAACATTTTGTATAGCAGAATAATGTATTCAGATGACATTAAATGCTAGGAGATAGTGTAGTAATCGTGTAGTAATGAAGGGATAACGTCTCTTTAATGACAGATATGGAATAATACCATGTAATTCAATTTGAAATAAATTATAATTATCATTCAAGCATTATTGCCTCCATTCACTATTCCACATATAAATGTTGTCTATTTTGTCTCTCAATTAGTTGTAGTATTTCATATATCTAAATGATCTATACCTGTGAATGCATCGACATGAATATGCATGTATGGTGAGCGTCACAGTAATGACCCACTTCCCAGGACGTAGGGGAGTCGCGTGAACGAGCCGAAGCGCCCGCCGGGCTGCGAGTCGGGTTGCGAGTTCCAGAAGGGCGGCGCGCGTATCGCGCCACCGCCTCTAGACAAAAGTGAAGGAGGTGCGCGTCCTGTAACAAGACCCACCTCGTTAGTGGTCACACGCCGCAATCGACACCCCTCAATGAAACCGCCGGCTCGGAAAGGAGAATCCTCGACTGCTTTCCCCGCAGCCGCTCTAAAAGCTCGACTACATTAAAGCAACTCCCCGCCCGGCTCCGCCTCGCGTCCGTCTCTCCCTGTTCCGTCACACCCGCAGATCCCCGATCCGTTCAGCCCCGCCCCGCCTTTTCCAATTCCATTCCGTGTCTATGTCCCCGCCTCGTCCTGCCCCGCCTCGTTCTGCCCCGCCTCGTTCTGTCCCGCCTCGTCCTGCCCCGCTTCGTCCTGCCCCCTCGTCCTGGCCCGCCTCTCCCCCCGCCTTTCTTCCCCCGTCCTGCCCCGCCTCGTCCTGCCCCGCCTCGTTCTGCCCCGCTTCGTCCTGTCCCGCCTCGTCCTGCCCCGCCTCGTCCTGCCCCGCCTCGTCCTGCCCCGCCTCGTCCTGCCCCGCTTCGTCCTGCTCCGCCTCGTCCTGCCCCGCCTCGTTCTGTCCCGCCTCGTCCTGCCCGCTTCGTCCTGCCCGCCTCGTCCTGCCCCGCCTCGTCCTGCCCCGCCTCGTCCTGCCCCGCTTCGTCCTGCCCCGCCTCGTCCTGCCCCGCCTCGTCCTGCCCCGCCTCGTCCTGCCCCGCTTCGTCCTGCCCTGCCTCGTCCTGCCCCGCCTCGTCCTGCCCCGCCTCGTCCTGCCCGCTTCGTCCTGCTCCGCCTCGTCCTGCCCCGCCTCGTCCTGCCCCGCCTCGTCCTGCCCGCTTCGTCCTGCTCCGCCTCGTCCTGCCCCGCCTCGTTCTGCCCCGCCTCGTCCTGCCCCGCCTCGTCCTGCCCCGCCTCGTCCTGCCCCCGCCTCGTCCTGCCCCGCCTCGTCCTGCCCCGCCTCGTCCTGCCCTGCCTCGTCCTGCCCCGCCTCGTCCTGCCCCGCTTCGTCCCTGCCCGCCTCGCCTGCCCCCCTCGTCCTGCCCCGCCTCGTCCTGCCGCCTCGTCCTGCCCCGCCTCGTCCTGCCCCGCCTCGTCCTGCCCCGCCTCGTCCTGCCCCGCCTCGTCCTGCCCCGCCTCGTCCTGCCCCGCCTCGTCCTGCCCCGCCTCGTCCTGCCCGGCCGCCTGCTCTCCTGCCTCGACCTGACCAGTCCCCTCTTCTCCTCCCCGCCCAGCCCTGTTGAATCACGTCCCATCACACCTGCCCCGCTCCTCTCTGTCCAAATCCGCCAGACATGCCCCGAGACGCCCAACGCCTCCCATATGGCTCCCTCTCTACCCGTTTGGAGCTGCCCCGTTCTCCCCCTCCTTGTCCCCTCCGCTGCCTCATGCCGTCCCTTCTCTCACCGCTCCACTTCGCCCCGCGTCCCGCCTCCCACCTCCACAAACTCCGGTGTTACCGTCGGCGGGAGGTCCTCTGCAGGTCCTGCAGGATCCCCTTCTCGCTGGTCGTTAATTAAATAAACAAAATGTCTCTCTCTCTTCTGCGACACGCGCTCGGCCGAGTTCTCGAATTATCTCAGAGCGTCTCCCTTTCGACCTGTCCCGCGCGAGAGGGTGGGTGAGCAGGGGGGGGGGAGAAAGGACGCACCTCATTAGAGCGACACAGCCGCGCCGCCGGCGACACCTAGCGGCCTAAACTGCAATTAACCGCCTCTCAATGGCGGGTAACGAGCGCGCGTCGACGAGGCAGGTGGCGGAGGCGGCGGCGGCGACGACGGTGCAAGCCAAGGTGGCGAGGGCGCCTGAGACGGCGGGAGCCATGGCGAGGTCGAGTGCGGGGATTTCAGTGGTGGAAGTGGGCGCCCAGTTGCTTTATGAGAGCAAGTGATGGTAGTTGTACTCGCGTGGTGCTACTAACGGGTAGTCACTATTACCGGTACCTAATGGTGCCGGTGGTTGGGTAAAAGTGAGTTGTGGTTGAGTGAAAGTGAGTTGTGGAGTTGATGAAACTGCTGGAGGGCATTTGGAATGACAATACTGGCTGTTCTGTCAGTGATGGTAGTGATGGCTGAAATGGTGCCTTGTAAAAGGTTAATACCCTCGAAGAAGTGGTTTAGGGGATAGGGCACGGTAGTGTATGTAAACGCGCGAATATGACTGCAAATGTTGTGAAGGGAAGTGCAGTGTAATTAAAATGTCGTGTATATAATAGTTTAAAGTAATTGTGCGTCTGCCATAAAATGTAGAGTTGTTTCTATTATTGTTATTATAGCTCTTATTGTTTGCATTTTTATCATATTATTATTATTATTATTATTATTATTATTATTATTATTATTATTATTATTATTATTATTATTATTATTGTCTTAAAATAATTTAAAGTTAAATTTTATTTATATTTCTTATTGGGATACGTAAATTGTAGTGTTTTCCCACCAGGTTGCGCAAAGCTACCTGCGGAAATAATAAATAACTAAAAATGAGATATGGAGGCGTGGTCAAGGTGGACGTTGTGAAATGAGTGAGGTGGTATGAATGCAGGAAAGAGTGTCTTATAAAGTCAGTTCCGATTCGAGGAATCAGATGCGAATGAGGACATTCGGTCTGGAAGTACCGAACTCGAAGAGAAGAGCGAAGTGAATGGGGTGGGATTAAGGGAGCTTTAGAGCGTATTTTTCAGGGGGAACTTGGTGGACTGGGTGGCGAGCAGAGAGTGCGTGAAAATCCTCGTATCACCTATCGAAAGAGCACGGGTGTTGCGGGTAAGGCGCGGGTACAATCCATCTGGGCGGTGCGCATCGGAGCCGAAACCTGGAATGAGGCGAAAGGCGGGGCGGGAGGGTGCCGGAGGGGCGACAGAGTCAGGTGGTGCCCGAGCGGCCGAGTCGAGACGCGTGAACAGCAGAGGGCTTCGTCGACGCCCAATTATATTTTTGCACCTGGCTGCGCGGAGCGGCATGGCGCGGAGCGGCTGACACGAGCTCGTTAGGCTCGTCCGGCACGTGGCCTGGCCGCCGGGCTGCCTGCCCATCGCCTGCCTGCCCGCCCGCTCATCGCCCGCCCGCTCATCGCCCGCCCGCTCATCGCCCGCCCGCTCATCGCCCGCCCGCTCATCGCCCGCCCGCTCATTGCCCGCCCGCTCATCGCCCGCCCGCTCTTCGCCCGCCCGCTCTTCGCCCGCCCGCTCTTGGCCCGCCCGCTCATCGCCCGCCCGCTCATCGCCCGCCCGCTCTTCGCCCGCCCGCTCTCGCCCGCCCGCTCTCGCCCGCCCGCTCATCGCCCGCCCGCTCATCGCCCGCCCGCTCATCGCCCGCCCGCTCTCGCCCGCCCGCTCATCGCCCGCCCGCTCATCGCCCGCCCGCTCATCGCCCGCCCGCTCTTCGCCCGCCCGCTCATCGCCCGCCCGCTCATCGCCCGCCCGCTCATCGCCCGCCCGCTCTTCGCCCACCCGCTCATCGCCCGCCCGCTCTTTGCCCGCCCGCCCGCCCACCCGCTCATCGCCCGCCCGCTCTTCGCCCGCCCGCTCATCGCCCGCCCGCTCATCGCCCGCCCGCTCTTTGCCCGCCCGCCCACCCGCTCATCCCCGCCCGTTCATCGCCCGCCCTCCCGCTCATCGCCCGCTCGCCTTCATCCCCTAATACAGCATCAAGAGCGGCCGCCGAGACCCCGCTCGAGACGTTATAGGCCAAGTCAGCAATATTTTTAGGCTTGTCCAGAAAGGGCACAGATTTATCGTATAGCAGTGACACTGATGAGAACTTTCCTGGATTTTATTACTGTAACGACGTCTGGTCTGCTGGTAATGTGTAAGAAATTTAATTCAGGAAATTAAAGGTTTTTCTGAGGAAATAGATCGAGGAGGTGTAACTTTCTTGGAAATAAAAAAGAAAATGTGATTCGCGAAGGAAGGCGCAATATCATTTCCAAGAATTCTATGTAAGTCGTCATTTAATGAAAATCTTTTGATATTCGCCCACTCTAAAAAGCTCTATTTTTACACTAATATTAAAAATGTAGTGATCCAAGACCTCTAGAGATGTAATGTCAACAAATTCTCTCGTCGAAAGAGGAAGTGTTATTGAGAGTATTAGAAGTTTGTCCCATCATTGTGACCTGTTATTAATATACGCTCAAATTTCCTCTTTATGTATTCTCTCTTATATTCCAATATTGCGCTAACGATGTTCTGACATTTTGTAACAATACGTCGACACAAAACCGTGTAAGTGTGCTACTCATGGAATGAGTAAAATTAATGGTAAAAAAATAATGGTACATTTAATTTTCAGAGCAATTTAAATCTCAACTATTAGCAATATAAGTATCGTTACCCCCGCACAGTTCCGGATCTTTAATATTGTAACTGTACTGCAGAGGCAGACTTTTCGAAATTGGGTTAAACTAAGAAGTAATATTCATATTTAAAACAATTATTTACAAAATGCGGAGTTTCTGCGCGAGTTGTCATTTTATTAATTTTATTTATTTAAATGATTGTAAACACTGATTATTAAGTACAACGTTTATTTCAAATTGCCCAAGCTCTCTTTACTATTCATGTACCGTTGTCATTTGTGACTTGAGATAAGATGGAAGTATCCCGAAGTCACACCAGAGCCACCTCCGACTTACGCATGTCTCCCATTTCGTCGAATCAGCATGTTCATCGCAAGCCTCCTAAAGTCGAGGACTCCCCTAAGCGGAAATTACTGCTCGCAACGCAGCGCGCTGATAAAACACCCCGCGTCGGCCTGGACGATGTCCTTTAACAGCCGGGGCTGTAGTTTAGTCGGAGGCGGCGACGGCGCGGCGGCCAGCAGGAGAACGGCCCGGCCCGCCTCGGCCGTCGCGCAGGCCACGCGCCGGCCGCTTCTTCCGCGCAACTTCCATCATAACCACTCTCCCCGCCGAGGACAGGCGCTGGTCGGGGAATTGCTCAAGGGCAGGCGCTGGAACTCCGGAGAAGGACTAAAGTGCGGTTAAGCGCAGAAGAGACCTCGAATATCATCCAAGTTAGAGTAGCCGAAGGCTGATGGTTAGAGTCCTATCATAATGTGCTTGTGCCATGGTTCGTTTCTCGTACCATCTCACTGGACATACCGTCACTGTCGCGTATCTCACGTAAATCATCCATCCTGTTCATAATCATTCCTGTCATCATTTACCCGTCACGACAGATTGATTTCTATCATCATACTTGCAATGGAGTGCACGACAAATCTGACTGGTTCGTTGTCTGGAAAAGCAACGTCGAAAATGCGTAACCTCGCTTATGCCCACTCATCAATAATACATTCATCATGATGTCTTCCCGATGACGCAGATGGCGGTAGAGGAACAGAATTTAGAAAATGGTAGAGACTAGCGATGGGAAGACAAATAAACCGACAAATTTTGGCAATAACGTAACCCTCTGCAGGAAACAACTCAGAACACATATTTGAGCACGCGGTGAGAGACTTGAAACTCTCGAATTGCCTAAGAAATGTAACTGCAGAAATACTGAAGTGCCGTTGAGTAAATGTTTTTTGCTCTCACTTTTAGGGAACCTCAACAAATATAATTTTCAGTAAGGTAGTAATATCACAAGCATGTCCTTGAGCTCATAACCTTTGCGGGAAATATGAAGGAAGAAATAATTGTAGTCATCTAGGTCAACGTAGACGACACAGCTGTTGATCTAAGTAGACCAAAATGAATTCAATTATTCATACTTTAATGTCAACAACTCCTCATCAAGTGCATTTCAATTTAGGTCGTACAGTAAAACATTCATATATAGCCACATGCTGCCACAAATTGTGACGCGTGTATGTAAATGTGAACGGCAACAAGACCGCGCACAGACGGAGCTCACTGCAGATTCACTTTCCAGAGATAGAAATGAAAGCTCGTCACATTCGCAACAACAGCACGGGCTGCAAGAGCGCGAGGGCGCCGTGAGATCGGAGGGGCAAACCGAGAGCGGTAGCTCAGTGCATCAACTGATGCCACTGCAGCGCCTCTGACCGGAAGGTTCTAGGTTGGAGTCCTGACGGCGGCAGATTTTCGACACTAGCTTTTCAGCTAGATCGAATTCAGTCGCTGTCTGGAGGAGAATTCTAGAGGCCGGCTGCTCTGATCGGTAGTTTTCCGCGGTTTCTCCGATCAACAGCAGGCGAATACCGAAGCAGTACCCTATCAAACGGGCCACGGACCGCGCGCGATCTTTCCTTCCTCTTCCTTGTCCTATCCTCTCCTCTTACACACACACACTAACATACACTACACTACCACATATTCGGGAGGCCGGTCGGGAGCTTAGAGCTTGTCCCGGCTGGGGCGGTGCGCCGCTGGTGGGAGAGTCCTGGTTAGGGGGAAACCCCACTAGCCGACGACGGTAGGTCGGCGCCGGATCTCGCCATCCAGCGGGGAAAGATCACCTCGCATATCCCGAGAAAAAACATGCACTACACTAACGGGATTAATGACCAAAGCAGTTGACGTGCCCGGAAACACGAAAAAATCAAATGAAATCGGAGGGGCAACGAGATCCAAGCCGTGGCGCTCGCCTTCGCGGGGCGGGGGCGGAGGAGCCGTGACGGCGGCCGCTGCCTGTCCGTCTCCCTGCAGGCGTCTTTAACTGCCGCGCGCTCGCGAGCGCAAGCCCGCGGAAATTACCAGAAACGGACAAGACAGACGCGGGAGTGACGTCACGCGGGCGCGGCGCCGCTCTCGGCCATTCATGAGGCTGAATATTGATGCAGGGGAGCGGCGCGGAGCCGAGTCGCTCGCCCCACCGCGGGGGACGGACAGGCGCAGGGGAGGCCGGGGTTGAGACGCGGGGTGGTGGAAAGGGGTGTAGTGTACGCGGGGTTGACGGGGTGGGCTGATGTGGAAGGGGGTTGGAACGAAGGAGTTGAGCGCGAGCGGAAGTGGTAGACGTGCGGGGTGTGTGTAATCGGGGTCGAGGTGGGTTGAAGCAGGTGGAGTCGAGTTGAGTGGAAGTGGTTGATGAGGGTGTAGTGTAAGCAGGGTCGCGGTGGGGGGACGTAGTCGAAGGCGAGTTGAGCGGGAGCGGAAGTGATTGACGTGCGGGGTTTAGTGTAAGCGTGGTCGAGGTGAGTCGAGGCAGTCGAAGAAGAGTTGAGCGGGAGCGGAAGTGGTTGACGTGATGCGGGGAGGGGGATATGAGTAAATGGGGCGAAGTTTTGTTGAGACGAAGTGAAAGCAAGTTGTGGTGATATGATGAAGAGGAACTAGACGAAAGTTGATATAGTCCAGATGGTGCGGTGATCAGAAGAAGCGGGCAATGCAGGCTGGATGTGCAGAGGATAGGCGCGGAGCGGACGCGGGATTGAGAAGCGGGTTAACGAAAAAGGGTGCAGTCGCGAAGAGGTGACGAAGGGTGATGGGTGGTGATTGGTGAAATCGGGTTGATGGAAGAGGTGTCGTTCTTGGAGAGAGAAAGCGAGGGAACATACCGGAATCTGCGCTGAGACGAAATTACTCTATTATTATATTACTATTCTCCTCCTCTAAATATATTCTTCTATTATTATTATTCAATTCTCCACATACTATTTACATTCTTCACACTCTTCACATTTCTTCATTATAGTGAAAAGCAGGGCTAGATGAAGGTTGTCCGAATGCAGTAATGCAGAACCGGGAAAGTAGAAGCGCGGAATATGCGAAAGATGTGCGGTTTCAAAACTTGCCCATAGAGGGCGCGGGGCGAATGCTATATAGGAGGATGGAAATAGAGTGAATGAGAGATCGATGCGGGTTAAGGCGAGGTGGTGCGAGGTTAATCCGCGAAAGGCTGGTTGGGTGAGAGAGGTGAAGGAGGCGAAACATTTGATGGACTAGTGGAAAAGATATGACAGGTGAGAGAGGTCCACGCAGATTGAAGAAAGGTGATTCCAAATTGAGGTGGATGATTGAACGGCAAAAAGTGGGGAGTGAACTTGTTAGAGACAGGGTTGAAGTGAGAATGAAAATGTTTGGAATGATAGAAAAGTAGGACTACGTATTAATTCAGACCATGCAGAACCACTCAGAGTAATAGAGATGGAACCACTTAGAAACCACACCAGACACCCGGATGGGAACAGTTCGTTTGCTTGAAATATAATGATATAAATATTTTTTTTAATGTTCACTTGCCCACAATAGATTTTCTGTAAAACTCTCGTGTTATAACTTCGTTAATATTTACCTCCGAATTTAAGAGTAGAATTACTTTAATACTTTAAGAGAGAAATTAAGGCAAAAATTATATTCTCACTTAGTCTTCCCGTCAAAATTCTCATACTAACAATTAACACGGTATCAAAAAATGTCACTTTTCAGACTATTTCATTATAATAATACTGAAAGATATGAACCATTCTGTAATCAGTTAAACCAAATTCTTTAGCTTTGCAGGATTTATTGGTAACATTAATGTCAACATGTTAAGTGAAATGTGCTAACAATTTGCTGTCATTGTATTTTTAAAATGTCACTGTTATTATTATTATTATTATTATATTTATTACGTTCTGTTTTGTACGAAAATTATTAATTTTGCTTTTATTTACAAAAATATTTTTTATCTGAAAGAAGAGATGTTAATCATTTATTTTTCAATGTCCCTTATCATGCAGTTATTTTGTTTAAAGAGTGACATTTTTATTTCATGAATGTACATGTTACTTGGAACGATTTGGCCGTTTAACGGGTTTATAAATCTCTCAGCTTTCAAACCCTTACCTCGGCTAATGATAAATTAATCATCCTTCGGGACGGCATCGCATAAAACGCAGAGTTCTTTTCAAAGCAGCGATTTTAAGGACGTTATTATTAGCTATCTGCTAATGTGCCTGGGAGCCCCGAAGATAAAAAAAAAACTGCTCCCCCGGTGTGGCTACTCGCGGGAGCGGAGAGAAATTAATACGCCTTTGATGGTCCCGCGCCGCACCCTTTCGCGGCCTCAAACCAACTGCCTCATTCGACCGCATCCCCCACCCTCTAAGCGATCCCCCCACCCACCTCCCAACATTGGACCTTCCCCCAGCCATAGACCACCCTTCTGCCGCTACACCCCATCTCTGACCCACCATCCTGCCGCTCTACTCCGTTCTGATGCACTCGCCTTCAGCTGTCTCGCACTCACCCGCCACCCGTTTCTCGCCTCACACCCTACTGCACGTCATCCTGCAATGATCATCGTGTATTTTTTACCAGCCGGCCGCCACTCACGCTTACGAAATTAACTCCCACTTCCTCCTCTATCACCGGGAGCGTGCATCAACTGATGTTACTACAGCGCCTCTGACCGGGAGGTCCTAGGTTCGAGTCCTGACGGCGGCAGGATTTTCGACACTAGCTTTTCAGCTAGGTCGAATACAGTCGGTCTGGAGGAGAATTCTAGCAGCCGGCTGCTCTGATCGGTAGTTTTCCGTGGTTTCTCCGATCAACGCCAGGCGAATGCCGGAGCAATACCCTAACAAACGGGCCACGGACCGCGCACGATCTGTCCTTCCTCTTCCTTGTCCCATGTTCTCCCCTTACACACACACGTACACTAACATGCACTACACTACCACATATTCCGGGAGACCAGTCGGGAGCTTAGAGCTTGTCCCGGATGGGGCGGGGCTCCGCTGGTGGGAGAGTCCTGGTTAGGGGGTAACCCCACTACCCGACGGTAGGTCGGCGCCGGATCTCGCCATCAAGCGGGGGAAGATCACCGCCATCTCCCGAGAAAAACATGCACTACACTAACGGGACTAATGACCACAGTAGTTGACGCGCCCGGAAACACGAAAAAATCAATCAATCAACCCTCCTCTATCAACCCGATCGGATAGGCACCTTCTCACCAATTCCGTTTCTTCCTAACCGTCTTAGGGTCGCTAGGCTCTTTTTCCCACCGCTACCATCTGCCGGCCAGCGGTGATCTGCTCTCCCGGTCGCTACCTTCGACCGCCCATTGGCGCCCCCACCTGAACGAGCCGCCGCCCCACGCGCGCTCGCTGTCCGGCCAGTCATCCGCCCGCTTGGCCGCGCCGCCCCGCGCGGGCTAAGCTCATAAACGAGCAGAAAATAAAGGATAACCCGATTTGCCGCCGATGCGCCGCCGCCCGCTCGGGCGCGGGCGCTGCGCCGGGCAGGGGCGAGGAATCACTTTGAGCACGCTCTATTAGGCACCGGTGCAAATAAAATAGCTACCCGGGTGCACGCAACCCCGCCCCGGCGGGGGCGTGCCGGGCGGAAGGGGCGTGCGCGGGCGTGCCGGCGCGCCGTGCGCTCCGCCGCCCAGCACGCCCCGATGCGGACCCCGCACCGCCGCTCGCGCGCACCCCTTCCAGGGCCTTTGAGGGCACGCGCCCCCGCGGTGGATTTGCTGCTTGCTTACGGTGGCGTTTGAGGAGGGGTAACAACGCGGATGGGCCTCTGGTGGTTTATTATTGTGTTTTCCTTAATGTTTTATTGCGGCTGGTGTGATGCAGAAACTTAGAAATAGTTTTGGCATTTCCAAGTTAAACATGTGAATGGTTTTAATTTGGTAATCGTTTTTTGTTCAAATTTCTAGAGTTCAGAAACGATGCATTTCTGTAAGTCACGAATAAAATAATGCGAATGATTCTATTTCATTCTAATGCAGTATTGGGTCTCACTTCCTAGATAGGAGGCACAGTGGTTAACTCGGCTATATAGTATGGAATGTAACCAATTTGTATTAACCATATAATTAAGTATAGCATTATTTTCATAACAACAGTTCAGAAATCATGATTGTCACTTTCAAAGGAATTTTTGAAGAATTATATGCCTAGAAATTTCTAATAGAATCGTGTGAATAAATGATTGGCGTCATTTATCAAGTTTTCTACAATTTTATGTTACTCGACATGTTATGTTATCGCCAACTCTGCGTGATCCTCATGCCATATAAATCCTGTTGGAAATATTGTGACAGCTCATCGTGCTTTATCCTAAACATTCTTCGTTTATTTCCCTCTTCACTTCCAACCCCAGTGTCTTCACGTTGCCTCTACACATTCATTTATTACCCTGTTCTTTTATGTTCCATCTTAAACAACTCTCTCCAAATATGTCACGACATATGTGTTTATCCTCCTCCTCTTCCTCCTCATCCTCCTCTTCCTTCTCCTTCTCCACCTCCTCCTCACTTCTAGATATACTTTACGCTTCTTCTGGAATAAAAATGGTGGTTGTCGCAAAAACGTTATGGAAAATCCATATTGAGAACATAAATAGAATTCATCTTCCACAAATAATTATTGTATTTCACAAAATTACATCACAGTGTTACAGACTAAACAATAAACATGTTTTGAGGATATTTCATCATAATGAGATCTACCATTAGAATATTTAAAGAAAACAGAGGATAAATAACACACACACACGCACTCGCACATACACGCACTCGCACATACACGCACTCGCACACACACGCACACACACACACACACACACACACACATATATATATATATATATATATATATATATATATTGTGACGTACCGGGTAGGCCGGCTTGTTCTCAGTAAATTTATTTGTAAGGGACAGGTGTTCTTTCTCGTGAATGGGCTCGGGGTTATTAATCAAACACCACTGTTCCGTGAACAAAATAAACTGAACTATTTATTAATTCTATACAAATCACTAATGATACAATATCTATGGTGGTCTTTACCCTTTTCTTTCATATAACCCAGAATCACTGTTAGTCTCTCGATCTTATCGATCGAAGAAATATTTACCGTTACTTCTTCCACTACGAGCGTCGGCGGCTTCGGGGACCCTCGGGTTGCCTCGCGCTCCTTCGCTGCTTGCCGGGGTCGTTTCACTTGGGACCAGCCGAGGTGAGGCGCTGCGCTTCCGAAGTACGTTCTCCTTTCCAATTCTCCGATCCACTCGACGTCTTTTGATCTGTGTTACTCCAAATAGCAGCTATCACTTTGGCAATATGTCCGATCGACTATTGATTGTTATCACGCACAAATTGTCCGTCCATTAATCTTTCTGCACTCGTTCGTTCGCGATACTAGTTTGCTTTTCGATCGCGGAGCAGCCCCAGATACGTCCTTCCTCGCCGGCGGCCAGCCAGACACTGCCTCCTCGCGGCCTCGTTCCCACGGTCGGCCAACCGACGACACCTCGCCGCCCGTAACCGTTTTTCTTGGCTAGCGAGTGCCCTCTTGCAACCGTTCTGCCGTGTTCTTGATGCCTCGCCGTTTCTTTGGGTGGAAACGCGGTGCGTTTCAATATATATATAATATATAAAGAACAAAATGAAAAATAATACAATAAAATGCAACCCATACTTAACAAAACATAGTGAAGTTGGTAGTTGTGTGTGCACCGTTGGCGGAACTATTTTGTGCTCTAGGATAACCATTTCCTATGTTTCCTTTCAATCTTCAGGTAGGGAGCACTGAGCATGAGTAAATATCCTCGAAACATGTTTGCAATACAGCCTATAACATCGTGATGTAATTTGGTGAAATACAATAATTTTTTGTGGAATATTAGTTCTGTTTACCTATCCAATTACACTGTTTTGCTATGCTCACCGGCTTCTGCGATATCACAGTGTTTCTCACTATATTCTCATTTCATTTGTTTTCCTTCCGTTTGCGCCTTTGAGCACGATGCAACACTGTGCTCTCCGTTTCTCCGCATAGTCTTGAAGCTCCCAGACTCTGACTTCGCCACGTTCTCCCTCTGCCTCCATTCTCCACTTTCCTCTCATTCCGTCGTTTATGCAGCGCTTAGTTTGTTGAAATATGGATTAATATATAGTGCTTTTATATAAAACAATTTTATCTCTCTGAATTCTGCTCACTGAAATAAAATTAAATAGCTCTTTGCATCTTCTAGTCCTGACACCTTGTTTTCTCAATTTTATCTTCGAATCTCGTCCTTCACCTCTAAGTATAAGGGTACACTATTTTACACTTCACCCTTCTTTCCGTTTTCTGCTCTCGCCGTAACACCGTCTTCTCATTCACTCTCCTCTCTCTCCTCTTCCCGACTTCCCATCAGTACACCATAAACCGTGGTTCTTCTCTCCTCTCTCCGTTTCTCTGCTTCCTCCCGATGCTCTGAGACGCCGACGTCGCACACCACTCTCCCCTCCCCCTCCCTCCTCTCCATTCCCCCCGCCGCCTTCTCCGCCCCTCTCCATCGCCGCGTAACGCTATCAAGCACCGACCCTTTGAGCGTCCGCGCGGCGGTAAATTTCGTTTGACGGATCTCCTCTCAGCGGCGGCGGCGCGGCGCGGGGGCTTCCACTGGCGTAGCGGGGCGGAGCGGGGAGGGGCGGGGAGAGGCGGAGACGGCGCGGCCTTTGGGCGTTGGGCCGAAGGGGCCCCCTCTCGCCCCGCCCCGGGGTGCCTGGTTCCTCTCCCTCCGCGCCCCGTGCTCAGCCGCGCGTGCCGCGGAGCGCACGGGCGTGCGCGCCCCGCACACGCTCACTCGCTCGCTGAGGGACCGGCGCCGACTCCGCGCTCGCGCGCCGCGGCCGACTGCCTGCTTGCCTGCCCGCCCGATGCGACTCAGCGCTGCCGATCGTCGGGGCTGCCAAAGGAGGGTTCGGGAAGTGAGGTGTCGAGGCCGTTGTGACACGTAATGTGCAGCAGCGACGTGTCGAGGGTGTAGTGACCCGGGGGAACATGAATAGAAGGCGACTTTACGCCAGTATTGTGACGGAGGGAGCATAATAATAAATATCGACGGTGTAATATAAAACACGTACAGGAGACTGCATGCAAGAGGCGGTAGAGGCACGGAAGGGATCCATGACGTCCGGATACCGGCAGTTCTGAGTCTCAAGGGAACAAAAGGAATAAGAATCATTGCAACAGTGGGACATAGGATTCCTAATGTGCATGAAATCGCATATAGGTGGTGTTGTGTCGCAGAGATCGTATCATGCAGGAAGTGGTTCGTGAAGTGTGCGGCATTCTGGTTCAAACTAACGTAACAGTACGTCGACATTGTGAGTCGTAAAATAATTTACACGAGGCTTTCTGTTTGATGCAGGGTATATAAAAGATGGGAGAAAGTGTGAGGATTGTACATGGAACATTAGCTCTGCAAAGTAACTTGGAGATGACATTGCTATGCGGGGAATAATGCAGTGGAGGTATGAGCCAGAAAAATCTATGAAAATGAATGTAACGTATATGAGTCGGTTAAACATTTTTCAACAGTCAGTTTTTTTCAATGTTATTATTGTATTTTCTGTGCTTTCCTCTTCGTTCCCTACGTCCCTACCTTCATTTCTCAGTTTTTATTAAGGTCTTTAGCTGGTAGCACCTAAATATTATGTCTCACGACCACTTTGGAGATGTGATGAAAATGAATGCACCTTTAAAAGTTTATTTGTTGCCGCATGTTAGTTCCATTTCTGATATTGTCTTTCCGACGGATGCTTATCAACCGTTGACGACTGACTGCTTATTATGGCTAAATCTTTGTGACTGAGATTAATTCAATTTTTTTAATTACCCACGTCAAAATCGTTAATTAATTATACACATTCTATTTATCTTTGAGAAACCTTCCGGATATAGAAACAGACGCTGAGAAGTTCACTTTATTAATGATTCATTGGACAGACACTGAACCATTGATACAAAGCATTGAAATTCTGTATCCAACCAAACATCCGTGTATCAGAAGCTGGATAGAACAACAATGTTCTTCTAGTTATTGGTATTATTCATAATGAATTAACGCGTTTTAAAATAGTCTTATTGTTGATTGCACGGTGTTTGCGTGGCCTTTCTTCCGCTGCTGTTTGCCGGCACATAGTATATGATTACAAAAAATTGAATCATAATTCTCTAATTAACAATTGCGGAGACATCGGATATTTTCTGAGAACTCGAGAGGTTTCTTTTGAATATACGAAGCCATGGAGCAAATTGACATGCAATACATTTACAATGCACACCCTTTCATAATTGAAAGACACACGTTTGCCGTCTTATTCAATGCAGTCTAATTGGTATATCTAATGAGTTCATAATAAGAATAGCCCTTTTTAGCGTTTTAAGATCCGGACGAAGACAAAGACCACGTCATTATTCGCCTTATGTTTAATTGTTGCGATTGTTTGCCAAAGCTTCGCAGAATCGGTGCGCAATTACAGTTTGAATTCATTGTTCTGCAGGGTATCGTTCCCACGGTGCAGTAGCACCCGCACTATTGCTCCTAGCGCGTGGAGCACTTCCTATTCAGTGCACGCCTTGTACTGTGAGGAGGATCACTCACTGGCCTGGCGAGCGCCTAGGTATCACCACCAACTCCATCGTTTCGCTGCACTCCCTGCAGTCACCGCCTCCACTGACTCCACGGTCGTCGACGTCTTGTCCGTCTACTCTGGTTTCGCACTCAAGTGTTCTGCTCCGCTCCTACGCCGCAGGGGGCTCCTCCGTCACGGCACGGCACGGCACGGCACGGCACGGCACGGCACGGCGCGGCTAGACAGCACACCGCGTCGTGCTAGCTGCGCCGCGCGGGCGAACAAACGCGCAGCGGGAAGCGCGCAGCCGCGCCGTCGCCCTCCTTTCGCCAAAAACGCCCTTTCCCGCCCCCGCTCCCCGCGCGAACAAAGCGCTCGGCACGGACACCCCCGCATTGTGTTGGCACCACTGCGCCCGTTTGTTTGTTGTTTAGTTTACAGCGTCGCCGCCGCTACCACCACTGCCGCAGCCTCCCTTGCAGACTCATCCTCCTCCTCCGTCTTTTGTGCTTTTCCCCGGGACTGCCAACTCATTCCTCCGTTTTAATTCCATTAGGATATACTCGAATTGTTCTAAATGCGCTGTGTGCCATACACGCCGGAGCGCGGCTGTGTGCTTCTGAGACAAGTGACAGGCGTGCGCGCTATATCCGGTCCGGTGCTTTCCGCCGCCCGCTAACGCCGCTTCCGCTCTGCCCCGCCCCTCTCTCCCCGCCCCGTCCCCGCCCTCGCCCCCCTTGCCGTCAGGCGGGGGGGGGGGAGTGGAGGGAGAGAAAAAAAGCAATGGCGCGTTCATGAAATTAACTACCACGAATAATTTTCTTGCTCGTTGGAAGGGAAAGAGTTGCCTGATGTGTGAAAATGTTGCAACTTGTGGGGAGAAAGCAGCGGAAACGACGTTGCTAGTCGTCTGCTGATATAATTCTTGCCAGGAGAATCTCCGAGAGTTTTCTTTCTATTCGTCTTTCTAGCTCGGCTTGCAATCGGTGCTCTTTTAGTCTGCTGATGATACCCTGAACTTCAGTATGTTGGTGTTACACCTACAATGTTGCACGTGATTATAGATGTCGGAGTTTTCTGTTGTCAAACAACTTAAAAACAAATTTGACTAGACATTCTTCAGTAGAACATAATGTCAGTACTTTTGCCAACAAACTTAGATCCGATGTTCACGAGTCTTTTGACGAACGATTTCGGAGTTTTAACGATCGAGCGCATGGGGAGTGTGGCTTCTGGAGAAATAAGCTAAAATGCCGAAATCACTGGTCAAAAGACTGTGTAAGTCGGGTCTTAGTGTTTTTTTACGCATGCATTTTCGACAAGGAAATGGAGTTAATCTCGAATGTCGATTAATACGAGCACTTTTAATGTGAAAATGCAAAATTTGACCCATTTATACGACTTTACATCCGCAACAAAAAAAAAAATTACTTAGATGATTAACATTGACGGAACGTCGGTAAACAAACTATGGTCCGCCTGTTTGTAATTGTTTGTACTGAATAGATTTGTGGAACGAAACAGATAAAATTGTGTGAAGCATTAATATTTTTTTATTGAATATAATTTGTGTGAGTGAATGTTTCTGAGTATCCCAAAAACCTCATTTCCAGCGGAATTCAAAATTTATTTTCCACTCTCTAAGTCCATTTTGCTGCACGCATTTTCAACGTACTTTCATCACATAAACCATTCTACTCGTATCTTCAGATCTTTAGCCATGATTTACGCTCCGTTAACCAAGCCCCCATAAACCATAATAATTCCCGCCCCATTTCATCAGGAGAAAACTTTCTTCGTCACAGAATATGAGTCGCGAGGTCGTACAGCCACCTTAAACCCGACGCGTGTTTACCTCGCATGGGGGTTTTGGGCGATTGCCATAAATCTCGCCAGCGGCCGTGAAAGTCGCGGTGCGCGGAAATGATCGTGGCGCGAGCTGGAGGCGCCCGCAGCACGTGTTTTGGCGCAGGCGGCGCGCATTCGAAGCCCGGGCTTCGCACGGCGCCTGAGATCCCCGGGATCACGCAACGATCGGGCGGCTCCCCCTGCGCCGCCCGCACCGCGGCCGCGCGCGGACGTAAACTTGAACACGAAATAGGCGTTGCCTTTACGAGGGGTCGCTGCAAGAAGGCAGGCGCCTCCACGCCTCGGTGAGGGCAAGCCACCGCGCTGGAAGCGACGAGGTGCCGGCAACGGGAAAGGAGTCGAGGTGGGATTCGAGGTGGGAGTCGAGGTCGGAATCGAGGTCGGAATCGAGGTGAGAGTTGAAGTAGGAGTTGAGGTAGGAGTCGAGGTCGGGGGCGTTGTGGAAGTCGATGTCATTGTACAATGCTGCAGCGATGCCATTGGACAGATTCAGCAAAAGATTAGGGAGGGAAATGATATTCAGAGTAACTGTGGAAAGACTGGTGGAGTCACAAAGAGTAGTGACGACATAATCATTGTAGTGGTGATTTGATGACGACAAAACAACTATTGGTATTGGAATTAGTTGGAGTGATTTATATGAACATATATTCAAAGTGTATATTCCAAACTATTACGTTATTTTATTATCGAAAATGAAGCGAGTAGTTGAAAGAGATGCACTTTTTAATTAAACTAATGTAAGTAAACTACGAGTATTATAATCCCAGTCTTTGCGTCGTATCGGACATCTGGTCATCAATGTGCGGCCACGAACGGTCTTGTCTCATTGTAAAGGACTTTGTTCAACACAGGTCCACCCAACGAGAACCCGATATTGGCGGGGCATTTTATTTGTGGCGGTTGGCAGTATTGGAAGCAGGTCATCGTAAAGCCCCGGCGGCGACCCAGTTCCCGAATCTCGGGGTCCGTCGCTCGTAAAGGGCCGCGAATGACATAGAGGGCGCGCGGATCGGGCGCGCTAACGCCGCATAATACCCGTCCGCCGCCTTTGCCCCTCCCCCCGCCACCAACCACACTGCCTCTCGCCCTCAGCGACTAGTCTCGACAGGTCGAGAAACCCTACGTGACTGACCACCTTGCTCTTCACACAGCATCCCAACTCCGGGTGTCCAAACTCATTACAATCAACATTTTTCTAAATCGTATTACAAAAATTGTTTTAGAATTCATAATCCCTCTCCCAATTGCATTGCACACCAGCAATAGTATCTCTGTTTCCAACTCTGAATTTAGATCTCTAATAAAGCATCCTCAATGGGGAGGAGTCATTAACATAACACCCTTCCGATAAATATTCTAAATTTACGCAACTACTCTTGTTACTGTAGAGCATACGGCTGAACGGAGTATCGTCTGTCACATTTCCAATAAGTACAAGAAAGAAAGTGTACTCGTAACAGGACTCTGATTAAAATATTCCAGGTGATCCGAGCAAATTAGATATTCTAATTAAAATATAATATCAGAAATGATAGTCGAAAACTGCCGTCAATATGTATGAAGGATCTTGTATTGTTTAGTTAGATCTGTTGATGCGGCCCACTATCTTCGTATTGAATAGAAAATCATTGACCATTATATATTGAAAATATATCAAGTTCTTCAGTAGATTTCCTCAGTTTTTGTGACTTCGTTTATCAGAATTTTAGAAAGGAAAATAAACAACGTTAATTACTTAAATGAGTACATATTATTTTCGGAACTTGGCGTCTGAAATTCTGTTTTCCTTTTCCGTCTGGGTATTTTGGCATATATTACGTCATTAATACTTCATTTTAAAAGTGTCAACAAATAATTTTATTTATTTATCTTAAATTAGTGTTTAGGTCATTAATTATATTATTTTGTTTTCAGTAGTATATCACATCATAATGGCGCCTTTCTCTTTGTTCCGCGTCCAATGGATAAATTATCATTTTAAGTGGCTGTTTATTCGACAACATTTTAAAACCAAATTACTAAGGAATGTCACGTATGCAGCATCAATAACGAATGCCATTCTACTTAGCAGCTCGTGACCGGAAGTTCTTGTCATTTATTATTTACGGGAAGCGGTACCAGCGTACTATCTACCACATTTGTGTATAAAACGAAACGAATTCCATTTAAAAGTGGTAGAAAAGTACTTAATGAGCAACAACCCTTCGTGATGAATTTATGATTAACCCAACATCAGCCGCGTGTGCACCTAGTTTTAAATGTAAAAAAAAAGCTTATCAATATATTCACTATTCGTTAATTTCCTGAAAGTGACCAGAGCTATCTCGTACCGCAGCCTGTCATAAATTTTGAATTATCCCCATGTTGCGGTCGTTATTACGAGGTTTAACGTCGTATTTCTTCCGGGCGGCCGCAATGAGTGGCTGTTCTGTACCCGCGCGCGGCCTCATTAGCACCATTGTACAGTCTGCCGTTTATGGATCTTGAACCCTACATCGCGGCCACAGCGTAATCCCCGCTTAATCCGAAGCAACCCCGGCCTCCCGGCCTCCTCAAACAAGGGGCTCCCGTTATCCGGAGATCCGCGGGCGGTGCGCGGGCGGCGGCGGGGGGGGGGTTGCACCTGAGGGAGTAGTGGGAGGGGATGCTGCGGGCGGAAGGGAGGGGAGCTGTGAAAGGGAAGAGAAGGGATGGCGAGTTGAATGTGTGAGTCGAGGTGCGGCTGGGAAAGCGGCGTGGCAATGGGAACTGAAGGTGGTATACGTGCGGGATTCCCATGAGATGTTTGGGGGTGGAAGTGAAGGAAAGGAAGAGAACAGAAAAAAAAATAAAACAAGCCGGAGCTGAATATGTGAATGGGCGCGACGCGGAAACGGGAATTGCAAACTAGCATAAACAAACAGGATGGAGATAGAAGCGGAAAGTGTACCAGAGATGGAAAGACATCGTGTTGCCATTCCCATTAAAGAGTTTTTGCGTAATAAAATAGATTTAGATGGAGTGGATACAAATTAATGGCAACGCAAAGACATACGTCCAAAAAATGAGAGACAGACGCGAAAATGGGTGAGGGCGATGCAATCATAGCTGCTTAGGTTGGTTAATGGCATCGAACTCTGGGGATTGCGTGGAGTGTTGCAAATATTCCTATGGGACAATTTTCTCTGGGGTGCAAAATGGCGAATTCAGTTTTCTGGAATGGTGCATCATTACTTTTGTGATACTCGTTTACCTCCCGTGCTGGAAAACAGTTCCGCAAGGCTTGCACACCAACGAATATCCTTTTTTCTCCCACTTTACCTAACGAACTGAAATTGGCGGTCATGACTTTGGCCATCCATTTTACAGCACATTGTATCACTGTGTATTTAATTTTTCGTAGAGTGCTCGTTTTTGTGGCTTCTACAGTGAATGGTGCAAAATATGGCATATGCTGAGTCCACTAAACAAGCAATTTCATTGCTTAATAACTCTTTCCAAGAAAATGCAAAGCACAAGCGACACCAAAGCAGAGTCAATTAGACAACTGTCACAATAAGGTTGAAGAGTACAGCATCTTCACATATCGTCTTCTCGCTGAAAGCGAGAATACTTACCTATCTTAGCATGTAACCGAAGTATCATCATTCGTATACTCGGGCAGCTTTCACGGTTTAACTAAGATTTTCCGATCCGTAGGAGCTTTGTTTCGCGCCGCTTGAAAAGAATTATAGCGGGCACATGAGAGGCGAGCGAGAGGAGCCTCCACTTGGTGTGCGTAGCCGCTGCGTATCATTGACAGGCGACTCACGCGTGACCAGGGCGCAGGCGCGACTGCGGGCGTAACCGCGGAGGCGAACGCGAAGGCGAGCGCGAAGGCGAGCGCGAAGGCGAGCGCGAAGGCGAGCGCGAAGGCGGCGCGAAGAAGGGAGCGCGAAGGGAGCGCGAAGGCGAGCGCGAAGGCGGGCGCGAAGGCGAGCGCGAAGGCGAGCGCGAAGGCGAGCGCGAAAGCGAGCGCGAAGGCGAGCGCGAAGGCGAGCGCGAAGGCGAGCGCGAAGGCGAGCGCGAAGGCGAGCGCGAAGGCGAGCGCGAAGGCGGGCGCGAAGGCGGGCGCGAAGGCGGGCGCGAAGGCGGGCGCGAAGGCGGGCGCGAAGGCGGGCGCGAAGGCGAGCGCGAAGGCGATATTCACTTAGGCAACAACTTTGATCATCGTTTCTCCACCAATGACCCATCTGTGCCATTCCTGGATCTAGTGTGTAAACATGTCAGATTGTGGCGGGAGTTCCTGTTCCATTAACCCCCTTGCGTTAATTCAATTTCTAGGCCCTCTCAGCTCTCCAGCGCGCTCCGAATTCTCTTCTACATACGTACGCATACACATTTACTTGCACACCATCCGACCGTTTCCTTAGCTTGTATGCCCTGACAACCTCTCGGATGCTCACAGCCATGTATATTTCTCTCGCATCTGCCGCCATTATTGCCAGCAGTTTGGCACCATCAAGTCTTCGCTTTTGACGCCATCGCTCTCGCCGCCACCGCCACAGCCGCCGCCACTGCAGCCTCCTCTAGTCCCGCGTATGTGTCGGAGCGCCGGGGGGGGGGCAGAGTGACGAGGCGTGGGCGTGGCGGGGTCGGAGCGTCGACGTTGCGCGGTGCGGCGCGGCGCGGCGCGACACAGCTCGGCGTGCCGGTGCGGCAAGGGCAGGCAACGCAGAGGCCGGGAGGCACGGGCGCAACTTCGTTAGCAACTCACCAACTTAATTAATCGCTGCTTCGTGCCGTGCATTAGCCCCGCAATCAGCGGTGACAGCGCGCAGGTAACTTCTGTACATTGTTTGCGCCCGACAAGTTGTGCGCGCTGCGCCCGGCGCCGACGCCAACGCCGCCGACGCCACAGCGACGGAGCGGCGAGGGCGGGAGGGCGTCGGGACGCGGTTCGCTCGCCGGCAGCCACAGGTGCCGTCCGGGCGACGCCCCCGCACCGGCGCCGTCAACGCCACTTGCGCTGTCACCTTTGCTCAGGGCACGATTACGCGCAACCGGAGGTCGCTGACCTGGAATGCGAATAAGGTTGCTTATGCTCTTCACACGAATGATTATTATTTCTCAACTCATTATACTCTAGTTTAGGGGGGAAATGTATTGAAATCACCTCAATAATACGAACTCCGAAAAGCCGTGTTCTTTTTCGGGATGAACTTTCACGCACAGGACGGAATTGAGATGTACTAGTGCTGTTCCAGAGACGGGTGCATTTGGAACAGATGGCGAGAGGATAAGTGCAACTTTGCACAAGAAAATAGGATGGATAGATATATATGTATAAGTCTCTCGTAATTCTGTCATTTAAGAAGCTCTTGAGCTGAAACTTGTTAAATAGGTTTGGAGTAAAGATCTGTATGTTGCCGCTCCGAAAACCATTAAGACATTTAATTTTTTGGGGGCACTTAACAAGAAACCCCTGGTAATTTTTAAAAGTTTTCTGGAAAATGGCAACAATTTTTTGTTTAGTATTGGCTGGAATACAAGAATGAGTTTTTATAAAAATTATATAGTTTTATATTAAAATTTTTCATTGCTACGAGATTTTTATTAGAATTTGAGAAAAACTGAAAATTTCAAAGTTGCAATATTTTGAATCCTTCCGTACACCTCCAATAAAGCGAGAGAGATCTTTTCTCAATGCAATTTATCTCTCAATATTCGATCTTAAAATGTTGTCAAGTTCAGTTTTTCTAAAAATGTGAGTAATTGAGTTATCTTGATGGAAATCGTGTCACGTTTTAAAGAATATAAGTATTTTAATGGGATAAGTGGAGCTTACCGTAATATTAGTGGTCAAAGGAATGGACCACTAACTAAACAAAGTACTTTTATTAGTGTTCTAATGAATAAATTTTGTGTTTTGGCATTCCTATCTGTTTACGCGAAGAATTCCAAGAATGCAAATATCCCAGTGTACTTTTCGGTAGAAACAAAAGTTACCATCAGCACATTCATTATTCATTACATTATCCAAATTATGCATGTAATGGCGCCGGATCTCGCCATCCAGCGAAGGAAAATCACCGCCATCTCCCGCGAAAAAACATGCACAACACTAACGAGAATAATGACCAAAGCAGTTGACGTGCCCGGAAAAACGAAAAAATCAATCAATCAATCAAGCTGAGACGTCACTTCCCGCCCGCTCTGAGATACGCGCCACAGCAGTGGCCGCCTATCGGGGTCCTTGAGTCAATGGCCGCAGCTCCTCCCAGCCCAAACAGAGTGCGGGCGACGCCTGCACCTCCGCAGCACACAAAGTCTCCAAATGTAAATAAATCGAAAAACATCGAAATGGAGTACTACAAAATTAACAGGAAAAAAATACGAAGAGTAAAATGCGGTGCTTCTAAATGCACTATTTTTAGATAAAAAAAGTGATTGTATTAATAATTTGCAAAATTGAAATATGAGAGAAAAGGGACAATTTGGTATTTGTTGAGAGGAACAAATAGATATATGTTGCTGAACTAATAACATTTAATGGATTGAAAACAGGAATGAGCGATACTGTCAAAAGCAATGAAAGTGATTTTTTTCCCTTTTCGAGTAAAGAAATATTTTTCCAAATGACATTTTGTGATATTGGAAATCTCAAGAAAGATAAATAAATATAAATGATACAACATACAATAAATATATATTGTTTTTGATAAAAATATCTCAAGACTTGTGTTCACGTACAACGTGTATCTTTTAAGAGATTTCAGCAATGTAGTTTCTTTTATTTATTTCTTAGAGGATATTTTTAAGATTTTTCTTACCAAATAAATTTGATAAATTAAAATGGAATATAACATTAATCGATCTTCTGGCGCTTGTTAGTTATTTTGTAATATTTTCGAGGTACTGTGAACTATTATTAGTTAATTAATATTAAAAATACGTTTTTATAACTCAATTAAAATAAAAGGATCGTAGACTATACTCGGGGACTCAGACATGTTAATGTTGGGAATCTTTTGTCGGCTGAAACTCTTGCTAGGATATACGGGTCGTGGAGATATTTTTTTAAACCAGATCAGTCGGATTGCCACTTTATAGGTGAATGTTGCTGTATAAATGGAAAACTATTTTACAACGAATGGATGAACTTCTGGGGCTCCAAGGCACGAACAGCTGCAACGAAGCGCACTATATCCCTAATTCAGACTGAGGGTATTTCCACTGGGTACATCCATCACGAATGTTATTAATGTTATGAAACTGAAGGCAAGATGGTAGAATAGAGTATAGAGTAAGAGATGAAGTAACAATTTCTTTAGGTTATGAGGAGCGGAACTTATCTTTTGGCAGACGGGATTTGATTCTTGTGGATGCAACGCTGGATTTACCGAGGTTCAAGTGACTGGTGCATGGGGCAGTTTGGAGGTTAGTAAGTAATTGGTACGTCAGTTAAGAAATGTGATTGGCAATTGCTTCTATGTGCAGCTCTGTATGAAGTTTTGGACATGTGATGTACGTTCGACCCACTGCGCGCCGTGGCCGAGGGGGGAGGAGGGCTTTGGGCGTGCCTCTCGCCCGGGGCGTGACGCCCCGCAGACAAACAAATCGCCCGCGACGCTTTCTGTGTTTATTGTAGACTCATTTATTTCCCGATGGGGCGTCCCAGAGTCGAGCTTGTGGGCGTAACGTACGCGGAACTCCCCCTTCCCTACAAAAGTCGTTCCGATAGCTGACGCCATATACTTGCTCTGCCCAGTTTCCGGAAGAAAGTTTTCTAATATGGTAGTATTGATGAGTTAACGAGGTGAAAGTGGGGTTTAACCTCAAGGAACAGGGTGAATGTTTCAAGTATACATTTCGTATGCATTGCTTGTTTAGTGGTGGTGTATTAGTCAACTTATTGATAACGGAACTTTGAAGTGCTCATCTGTTTTTGTAATGAAAAGTGGTAATATGTCGACTTAGAAAGGCTGGTTTGGACCTGCGTGATCCTGTTCTCCTTATGTATGACAGAATACATTAAACCCTTATAATTGTATTCAAGAACCGTTGAATGATGTAAAATGAGGTGAAATTTATCAAAAGCTGTCAGGAATTGTGTACATCTCACATCTGTTATTATAGTCTACGATCTCGTGTGTTCGTTCCCACACGTGCCCAAGATGAATGTTGATTTTCATTTCAAGTGGAAGTTCTCACGTTTATACAGAGAACGATGAAATTCTTCGGTTGTCAGATGTCGTTGTTTACGGAGTACGTCCTCCTGACATGCTTGATGTGCTTTATAGGTAAATTATTTTACTGCCTTTTGTGTGGTTGAACCACTACAATAAAGTGTTCGTATCGTCTGAAGAACCTTTCATGAGATCGTCCGACGAACAGCTCTACAACCAGGTCCATTTCGAGACGGGGAGTCGGAGCTGACAACAAAGCAAACAGTGAACGTGACACTTGGTTCTGCCCTCCGCTCGCCAGCTGTGCACTCACGGAGTTCTGGTGTCACTTAAACGTGAAATTCAAATTTCACGCTAGAATGGAAATCTCCGTCCACGCCCTGCGACGCGGTCGTCGCCCCGAAGAAGGTCGCAGCGACCGCCGCCGGTGAGAAATCTCAAGACGAGACCGGAAAGAAAAAAAGGAATGAACGGAACACGGAATGGCTTTTGAAATATTTTTATTTAAATCTACTCGTATTTCATACCTATTGTTTTAGATAATGCAATTAGTGGAAGCATTAAGTAGGAATGGATCAACTTGTACCTACTACCTGCAATTTAAAATGATCCTTGTTTTGTAATATAAAATATTTATTTCTTCAAAATATAACGTTATGTAGTATACATAATCTAATGCAAATTATGTGACTTCCTTTCTTCTGACTGAAGACTGTTTATGTTTCATTCTTGGTAGAATCAAGCAACTTATTTTTAAGAACGAAATATTTAGAGTGGGGAGGGGGGCTGATATTGCTATCTTCTATGTGCATGGCACGACAGTTTATGTTAAGAATAGAGTGACTGTCATCGACTATTTAAAAAAAATATCTTGTCGCGAATACATCCCTGTTTGCACTCTATAAGATCTACCGAGTCTAGTGCCCCTAAGTCGAAGAACTAATATTGTGATTTTAATAGGGAGAACCCAACGAAGGTGAAAAATTTAAACTTAATTCACATAGTGGACATAATTAATTCTAAAATGTCATTATTGCATGTATTGGTTTTCTTATACACTGCAATTATGTAACCTCGTTTGTTTGTCACAGTGAAGAAAGATGACTTAGCAAATCTAGTGAAGGGTGGCAAATTATGTGATACTTTGATTAGAGATGCCGACGCTAGCCTCTCCGAACATGTTCGCGGACTAGCTGTTATAATAGTGATCCTTTCAACTCGTCATGGTACGACATGCAAAGTCACCGCAAATAAAGTTTCAAAAGCGCGATCACATTAATCCGAGTATAGAATACATATTTTTGGCGAACGTCAACGAAGAATACTCAGGTCCCTACTTATATTTTTTAGCTGTAGCGTAGGGTCTATCGATCGGTTGTACTTCACCCCGCGTTTCTACCAACGCGTCTACGCGGAGACCCTCCGTAGTTCAATGCCCCCGGGCGTCCGGTGACGACTGGCGGAGGCCCGCTCCTGCAGGCTCTATCAATCTCCTCTAGGGCCCTCCTCCTCCTCTTTCCATCATCCGACTCGTTCTCCCGATATCTGATCCTCTCTCCCCTGCGGACCGGGTCTCGTGCCGGGGATAATTTTGTTTCCCTTTTCTTCCCGGGAAGGCGGTGGCGGCGGCCGCGGCGGAGTCGGAGGTGCCCCTGAACGGGGCTCTTTTCACGTGCTTTCGCTTTGGAGCCGCTAGGGGCGCCCGCGTGCTCGTAATCACGCACGCCTCCTCCGATCTGATTGCGCGCCACTTCGCGTGGGGAGCCGCCCGGTCTGCCTGCCTGCCTGCCGGCCGCTCGCCTGTTGGAGGAAATGAAGGGCCGCCATTTTGGTGAGCCTCCTCCGCGCCGGCTGGGGTGGCATGACGTTGGCGTCCGAGATGCGGAAGTGATGCTGTCAGTTAATGCCGCGTGGAATCGTCTCGGCTTGGGGTGAGCGTGAAAAGGAATGATGTTGGTTTTTAAACGTTTCGTTCAAACATATCTGTGACTGAAGAGTGCATTTTCTGTTATTGCAATCTGATACTGAGAGTATCTTCACCAAATGGTGAAGATACTTTTTTTTGTTAAAAGAGAGTATCTTCACCAAAGAAATGTTAAAGGAGAACAGAGAAATGTTAAAAGAGAACATCTTCACCAAATGGTGAAGATCTTTTAACAGTATGCTTGATAGTAATAACAGAAAATGCACTCTTCAGTCACAGATATATTTCTACTTACTACGTCAGAGCGAGTGATAAACCATTCTACAGTCAACCATTCTACTGCCGGAAACCATTCTTAAGTCAAAACGGAAATTCATGAAAGTTCTTCCTTGCGAGAACGATTTTGCAACAGTGTTAAAATATTAAAATAGAGCATTCAAAACGAAATTTCGCCCAGCATGTTACTAAGCGTTATTGCAAATATTGTAAAATACAAAATATTGAAAAATACGAAACAAAAATATTTTGAATCATCTTTTGTTTAAAAATGAATTAGTCAAGCAACTACATGATAGTTTACTGAAACATTATCACAATAATGCAGTACTTGCATAAAGAGATCTGTACATTTAGCTATCATTTTCTAGGAAGTTGCCGTCTTGAGATGCATGCAGAATAAATGTGCAAGGTATTTGCAAACAACAGCATGTATCCCGGAAAGTAATCATGAAAGATACGTCACAAACGTTTTTATGTCGTGGCATAAAATAGCAGTCGTGCATCGTAAATAAGATGGACCCTGGTTCTGGCTATATACATCTCGAAAACATGAACAAATATTTCGACTGCACCAATTCCCGAAACGACGCTTGTTCCGAAGAAGACGAGCATCTCGAATTTGACGTTTCGTCGGGTTCATATACGGTTACGCGCGGGGGCGGGGCGGGGAAGAGGAGCGGATAATACCGTAAAAGAGTTGGAAAAAAGTTCGAGCATCGCGCCGCGCAGGCCGGCGCGCGTCCCGGAGCGCTGCAAGTCCACGTCGCGGAAGGCGGGAAGTCTCGGGGGGCCTCGCACTTTGACGTCACTTCCGGCTCGCGCGCGTTTATGGCGTGTAAAGAGCAGATCCCGGCGGTGGAGCGACCGGCAAGCGTCGCCGGGGAAACGGCCCATGGGACGGGACGAGCGAGAAATCTCGGGGGAAAATTCGAGACACTTCCAGCGCCTTTGCAGTCGCAGTCGCCGCCGCCGCCGTCGACGCACACTGGTTCGAGTTGGGTCGAAATGAGTGCGCGGAATTTTTTTTTTTCTTTCACCCCGCTAGTGACTCTGAGGAGGCGGTCATTTATTTTCCGTGGGGAATACATGCACCGCAACCTTTCGGCTTCTGCGGCAAAGTAGGTGGCAATACTTAATAACTAACGTTTGTGAACTTAACCTACGGAAGAAGCAGATACTGAGAGTGAAAAGATGACACACTTGAAGCAGGTACCGGAAGTGGTAGCTCAGTGCATCAAATGATGTCACTGCAGCGCCTATGACCGCGAGGTCGTAGGTTCGAGTCGTGACGGAGGCAGGATTTTCGACACTAGCTTTTCAGTCGGATTCAGTCGCTGTCTGGAGGAGAATTCTAGCGGTCGGCTGCTCTGATCGGTAGTTTTCCGTGGTTTCTACGATCATCACCAGGCGAATGCTGGAGCAGTACCCTAATAAATGGGCCACAGACCGCGCGCGATCTTTCCTTCTTTTTCCTTCTCCTGTCTTCACCCCTTGCACACACACTTACACTAACATACACTACACTACCACATATTCCGGGAGGCCGGTTGGAAGCTTAGAGTTTGTCCCGGCTGGGGCGGTGCTCCGCTGCTGGGAGAGTCCTGGTTAGGTGGAAACCCCGCTAGTCGACAGTAGGTCAGCGCCGGATCTCGCCATTCAGCAGGGGAAGATCGCCGTCTCCCGAGGGAAACATGCACTACATTTACGGGACTAATGACCTAAGCTGTTGACGCGCCCGGAATCACTTACCAATCAACCAACCAACCAAGAAACAGGTGCTTTTGCTGGCAACTTACGGTTCAAAAACACGCGGAAAGATAATTTTCTAAATTATTCTTTTTTCTTTCTTTAGTCTTGTTTTTTTCTTTGTTTCTTTCTCGCTTTCATTCTTAAGTATGTCCATTTATACTTACTTGTAACAGACATGCCTTCACGATCAGAGAATGCTACGTACTGCACACTTTCTTCTAGTGTCTGACACTGTTGTCCAAACGTAATGGTTCATGTAAATGTTTACGTTTTGGGGTACCCCCAACTGCGGACTTTTTGGAGAAAAAAATACGCTCATGAATGAAATCGATCTGTTAATATTAAGAACAAACAATCTTCATGATATTTTTTTTCAGCAGGAAATCGTTACAAGAAAAAGATTGCTTCATGATCAAACTATTAAAAGGATATTTTTCTAGCGACGACGGCATTAGATATTAAGCTGTTATCACACATCATAGAACTGTAAAATCGAGAAAACAATAAACCACTGAAAATAAACCGATTGAATATAAAGAAGATTTAATTTGATAGTGATTGTTTCGCATGTTGTTAGTTACAAGAAAAATATTACCATTTCCCGTGCCCATTTTTTTCCTTTGGCTGAAATAGTTGTTTCGGAGAGAAAGCGCTAAACGCGCGCCTGTCGTGTCGCGTTGGCCCACTGTGGTGCGTCGTCGTCGCCATGCGCGGATCGGCGGACCATTTCTCTCGCCCCATAAAGTCCTCGGCTGGCGGGGCTCGGCGCAGGCGCGCGGCGCGGGCACGCGTCTTCGCGACGAGTTGGGCAGGGGGAGGGGCGGGGGAGGAGGAGAGGACGAGGCCCCAAGAGCCGGCAGTCAACTGGGGTATGAAGCGAAGATTAGGCACCGAGCCCGCGCTCGCGCCACGCCGTCGGCCGCTCTCCCAAGCAGAGCCGTTGCTCGCTCGGCTCTTTTAAGAGCCGGAGGCCCACTGGTGCTTTTTAATGACGGTTCGCGCCTTAGCAGTGGCTGGTCGAAGCTCTTTAGCTGAATTTTTGTGCATTGATGAGGATGAGATGATTTTTATTATGATACGGCAACGTTAACTTGGAAGGGGGATTATTCACGAAGAGCCTAGTGGTGTGGTAATCAGATTCATGAATTGGGATAAAAACTTGCTCCAAGAAAATCTCTTTATCCCTTTGTTAGCTGTTGATTAATTTCGTTCGTTGCGTGGTAAGAAGTTTTCCATAATTCACAATAGTAAGTAGGAAATAATATTTCGTACACAGGAATATTTTTGTTATTCGTTCAGCCTGATTTAATTTTTTTTGTCATTATTGTTTAAGAACACATTTTGAAATTTTGAGGAGACGATATTTTGTACCGTAGAAATGTGCAATCTCCATAACAATGGAACTTTATATTAAAACTATGTTGTTTGGGCCGTGTCCCTGGTACTTATCATAAAATGGTAGTTAATTGCTTTAAAACATTGTGCGATAATACCTTTAAAACATTAGTAAATAGACGTAACAAATATATTTTAATATTTTCAAAATGAGTCGAGTTTATCGAATAAAATTCTCGTGATAATGAAATAATTATCCACTAAGGGATTCTAAATCTGAAGTCAGGAGTCTCAACGTGTTTCTTCCGGCTCTCACGTTCAGAGCCGAAGGGGAACATATAGACGTCTTAAAGACAGACATAAGTTCATAGTGCAGAGGACATTAGTAAATGGACATAACAAATATATTTTAATATTTCCAAAATGAGTCGAGTTTATCAAATAAAATTCTCGTGATAATGAAATAATTATCCACTAACGGATTCTAAATCTGAAGTCTGGAGACGACTGTCTCAAAGTGTTTCTTCCGGCTCTCACGTTCAGAGCCGAGGGGGAGCATATCGACATTTTAAAGACCGTTAAAGACGCCGTCGCCCCGTCTCCCTCGGACGATCTTTCTTCCTCTCGCGTGCCCTTGTTCCCCTCGGATTCCTTCTCGTTATTTTCCGCTCGACTCCCTTTTTTCTTCCTCATGTTTATTTCATCCGTGAATTTTTATCATGTTTTAGCTCTTTACATGATTTTAATAATGTTATCTCGGACCGTTCTCATTTCGTATTCCTTGAATTTTAATTAAAGCACATTTGCAACACAATTGACTTCAACTGTCCACCCCTCCTCTGTGTTAGACGTCGACAGTCCGGAACGTTTCTCGGAGATATATTAATTTTTTTCCTTGCAATAAGACACAGATGTTCCTTACCTTGCTTTAAAATTGGTAATAAACGGAGTACACGGACGAACATCGAAATGTTTGTCGACCTTGCTTACAGTCCTTTTGCTTGCTGTTGACTTTTCCTGGGACACTTAGTTTACATTCCGCGGAACGTTACGGAGCAAAGTTGCGAGCAAATACTACGAGAGCTCACTTTCTGCGACGCGATTTACTCGCTCGAATTTCATTTTGCATGATTCTTGGGAAAACGTTAGATCAAGATCCTACTGCGTTAGATAGTATTTTTTGTCAATACTAGTGGAATTATGGTATTGAAAATAGAAAATTCGTTTGAATAAATAGGAAAATGATAATGCAAGATTTTGTTTTTGTATGCTTAATTTTCCGTGCATCTCTCATTTAAAGGAAATAGTAAAAACTATATAATCAAAGTGAAGCTTACTTAAAAATAATGGTTGCGAATTTCTAAGGATTTCCATATTTTTGTCTGTTGCTTCAGAGCATAGCTAAGTGAAATTTCTTGATATTTGGTTGGAATTGAATGTTATGTAGATTAATGTGTTTCTGCATGTTTGAGCATATTTGGCCGATTTTTTCCATTGGTGCCTATTGATGTAATTATAGAAGCACATTTTTTTAGCATATTTCGTTAAAATAGAAACTTTCTGTAAAACGTTTCATGTTTTCATAGAATCTATTTATTTGTGAGGTTCATTGATTATAAGGAGCTTGTTCAAATTGAGGCTTTTTTCTGTTCTAATACAATAAAATGCTTGTATTTTTTTAGGATTTTCTTGATATCAATTTTTTTAAACTAGCCAGAAAATATAAAACAAGTCATTCAATGTACTTCACTAAGGTGCATTTATACTTCAGTTATTTCTGTCACGAAGTAAGCAAGGTTATGTTATGTTTGCACAAACTATATATCTTTTCATTGTAAGTATGCTTCTCCTGAATTTTATCAAGAACATTATCAGGTTTATATAGGAAATGAAAGATTGTTAATTTGAATTGCTTATTATAGTGCATATTTCCGAGTTTTTAGGTCATAAATGCATATTTTTAAAAGGACATTTCAAGAGATTTAGGGCACAAAACTCCACTCCCTACTAATTACCTTTACTGGCACAGTAATGTAAAGTATATAACTGATTTAGGATGGTATTCATTGTTCCACATTTTTATGGTGCAATCAACAATTACATTCGATCCCAAAGACGAATTGTTTGGATAAATGAACTTGATTCCGATGCCGTTCACAGAGCAGCAGTTGCACTTTATTCCTCTTCATTCGAAGGCCATTTCAACCTAAGACCCGCGCCGTAAAACTACTCTTCCCTCAAGCGTCTCCCCGGAATCATTCCGCCGGGTTCGCGGCGTCTTCGTCTGAAGAGCGTTGGCAGCGCCCCAGGCGCTATTAAACGACCCGAACAGAGACGAGGCGTCGCGGCACCCCGCCCTCCCCCCACCCCGCCCCGCCCCACCCCGCCCCTCCACCCACCCCGCCCCACCGCGGCCCGCCCCGCCCTCCGCCCCACGCCCCCTGCCCCGCCTCGCCCCGCCCCCTCCGCCCCGCGCCGCCGATACCCCGAGGCGCCTTCTGGTGAGGAACCAATGGACTTCCGATTCCCACCCAGGGCACGTCACGCCCGTTCTCCGCGCCCTCCGCCCCCGCTGCCCCCGCCCACCTGTTACGGTGTGGACCCAGAAATCAAGATCGTGCCGGTGACGCCGTCTCGGTTCCTCGTGGCGTCGATGTCGTTTCCGGCACCGTTCCTATCGTCATCTCAATCTGCGGGATATTCGTTTTGCTGAGTCGTTTGGTTGTGACAATGTGTATACATTGATTCTACCCACTTTAACAGTAAAACTTCCCGTTTCAACCCTTGACTCTGGACGTCACAGCTGAATTTCCGCCTCCGTGGGTACCTCTCCCGTGCCTCTATTCTCTGCCGCTGCCTCATCGCTTTTCGTTTCCATTGTCTAAGTATCTCCGAAACTTTGCCACTCATTACTATCTTTATTGTTTCCGCTGCTATTTCTCTCTCTTCAAGTCTCATTTCTCCACACGTATCATTTACGTCCTTGTTTTGCAGTAAGAGCTTCTCTTTTCCCAAAATGTCCATCCAATTTCTACAGATATCCTCTACTGGTGCTATCATCTCTAACCTGCTGGCAAAGAGACTTGTCTCGTGTTTTGATCATCATCATAACTCCGTCATTTTTTAACTCAATTTTCAATTTCGTGATGATCGTTGCTCTGTCCAATGTTCAATTTTGGTGTATTGGGTCTCTTCGAGAACGCGACATTCAAATTCATTACCGTCTCTTCTTTCGAAAAGCACGCCCAACTCCTCTATAGTCATACCGTCTTGACCAACCTCGCTCATTAGCAACACCACAACAACAGACGCGACTAGGGTGCAACTTCGATGTCGATGTTTTCAAAATACTGATGTTCTTATAAAATCATTGATTAATTTAAAATCCATATTTTCAAGCCGATGTTTTTTTGCAATATCTATGTTTTGTTTGCGATGCATTTTACGTGGTTGATATTTTCATTTTGAGTAAAAATGTGCCATCGTAGTTAAAACTTATATTAATATTGATATATCCATGAATATTGTATATTCTTGAGACCAAAGTGGGCAAAGGTGAAGTGTAATTAAAATAGATGTATCGTGCGTAAATGAGGTCTACATTATTTTTATAAATTATTCAGTCATATAAAACATAAGCTCGCCTCGGCCTCAGAAATTGATATTAAATAAATCGATTATTTTTTAAAACCTCGACGTTCAAATTTTTTTATTAACATCGATATTTTAATTTTGAACATCGATGTTTAGAAACGGCGATTATTTTTTCACTGGCAGTGTCGCATCCGCGGTCCCGACAGCCTTACCAGCCCCTCCCTAGCAGCTTCTTCCACGCACCAGTGGACGGGCGTCCAATATTTTTCCGCGGTGGACGTGCCTGAGCGTCGTGTTGACTCAGCGCGCCCAGCCACACCGCGCCCTGTTCTTACCGTGCCGTCCGCGGTCTCCGCCCAAGCCACCGCCATCTCCAGGGCGTGGCGCGAATGCGTGCGCTGTTATCAATTACTGCGGCGCGCTTTGATAAGGGCGTAAGTTAATTGCGACGATCGCGGCCGTCGTCCCCTCGTTTGTCAGCAGAAACTGCGTGTTCGTTAAGCGCCCCTCGACGGCGCCGCGGCGGTGCCCGTGGCCGATGGTGCTGATGAGTGTGGTGGAGGTGGCTTTGGAGTCGCCCGGTGGGAGAACGGGCTGATGTGTGAAAACAGAGGCAATGGGGGCCGTGGACGGCGCCCGCTGTGAGATGGCGGAGTTAGAGCGGGAGGCGGTTGGGGGTTTGCGGTGGTGTCGCGCACGTTCGTTTTGTCTAAGGGGGAACAAACAGTCTGACCCAGATGCAACGTTTGATCAGTGATTGGAAGATATCGTGACGAGTTCTTGTTTGCTGTTCTGCGTGGCATGTTCGTTTGCTCCTGAGAAGGTTTGGTAAAGTCTGTGACTGGAGGTTCTTTGAAAAAGGTGTCTCTCAAATATAGCGAAACGGTTTGAGCGAAGAAATAGTTTTAATGTGCGTACTGTTTTGAATGTTGTAATAGTTTATGTATTAATACGCACGTTACCATAAATATATGCTTTGACAGTGGCAGTGTGTATTTATTCAAAAATTAATTTTATTATAAAATGCCTTGAGTTCGAAATAAACAATTATTCATTAATCCAAATGTATTATCTCAAAAATATTATTTAATTTATTGTTCACCATAAATCCTTTTTTATATTCAAACTTCAATCATTTTGTGGAAGGCGAGTTGAAAATAGTAAATTGAGGCACAGTGTAAGTAATAATGTTCCTATATGTATAAATTAATGCATAATGGTATTATTTATATGAAACCGATGATAGCCATTAAGTTTGGAAATTTTGAAAATTTAAAAAAAAGTCTGAATGTATTACAGAATGGTCTTTCTTTAAAATGTATTATTATTCAATGCCCTGAATATATTAGTTCAAATTCCCCCTACCACAAAAAGGATTGTAAGGTTTTCAAAATCTTAGAAATATTTTACCTTCGAGGAGGCCATTTATTCTTATCTCCCCTTCCGCACGCACCTCCGTGAAAAGCAGAAGAGCACAATGGTTTCCAGAACTCTCAATCTTATCTGTTCCTAACGACTCTCGGGAATAAAAGGCCTTCAATCCATCTCCCCAACCTGGAGTGGACATCTGGACCCACAAGGAACCTGGAAAAAGAACATCGCGACTTCCCCCTCGCGTCAGCCGGAGCAATTAAATTTCTATTTTAATTGAATAGTTTTTTGTGGACGCGGGCGGGGGCACCGGGCCGCTATCTCGAGGGCGTTGATTAATGACGTCAGCGTCGCTCAATTAGGTGGATCGGTGGCGGGCGATCGCCGTCAAGGCGGGGTGGGGGCGGGAGGGGAGGACACCAGATGTGGTGAGGGCTGGGCGGAACGAAGCGAGGTTGAACCCACCCGGTCAGTGCTCCCATGGAGCGGACCAGCACCTGCTAGTTGCTGCAAACTCTCCCGTGTATCTGGTGTCTTTGAAGTCTGTCGTAAGGGAAGTGTAACTTCTATTGTGACTATTGGAATTTTTTTATCAGCCATATGGACACTATCGATTGATCTTTACTGTTCTGAAGATTGGGCAAATATATTCTTTTTGTGCATGTGGAATAGTTTTAATGTAATTTAAAGGGTCTTATAGATACCAATGTTATATTAATATTCAGTATTTTTTACTTTTATTTACCATGAATATTTTTTATATTGTAACTTGAATCATTTTGTAAAAGGCGAATCGAAAATTGTAAATTGAGACTTCATGTTTCTTTATGTGTATGTTAATACGACATCATTTTTTAAAAATATTATTTTACTTTTACTTTTCTACTTTGTGATTTTTGCTATGGTAATAAATTGACAATTTGAAATTATTTAAAAATTATCATAGTTATAGAAACTTCACTTCTCTACTTCCTACGTCAAGGTAATTCTAAAATGATATTTTAGTATTGCAATACAATACTTTGTACTAAGACTACGAATACGCAATAAAAGAGCTCATTACATTGGTGCGTCAATTTGATTCATTTTGTAATGCAATATTATTTACGATGTTTGAGAAATATTTTAGAATGTTTCAATTCAGCCTTAAAATTCATTCAAGTAAGTTCACTATCTCACGTAAAATTAACGTAACACATTCCTATTCTTAGAACGTCTTTGTTGATACGGTCAAGAGAAGAGTATTCACTCGCAAAGGATCCGGCAATTCCCAACCGCGGAACTTTTTCCTTTGTTGTTGACCTTGGGTTAATTGCGCGGACAAAACTTTGTTACTTACTCCGTTCCCGTCCGTTTGATCCGCACTCCATCTCCAGTGTTTGTCTCGAATCCAGCGCGACGGTTCCTCGGGGCAGAACTGGGGATATATGTCGATTCATCAGGGAGAGTGACCGTAAGAAATCCTCCCAAAATACCTCCGGCGAGAGCACCAGGCCGTTTGCGGCCGCCGAGCCGGCGCACACTGGGCCGAATGAGTGCTCACAAGAGCAGAAAAATAATGAAAAATCAAAAAAGATTACAAATACATGATGGTAAGTAGAATATAATAAGGAATATATAATACATAATACAAATAACTAGAATTTCTTGTTAGCAATGGTCTCCCCAAACAGCGAAATATTACAGTTTTCTTAGACCGAATAATTTTTGTGGGAAATTTGCAATGTGAGGAGTGTTCGACGTTACACATTGAATAACTTTACGTAGGCTTAAACTCAGGAAAAATGAAAGGTGAAAGATGAATAATGTGAAAATCAGGTATATAAGTAATAAATTAATGATTGCACCGAAAATTAAAAGAGAGAAAATGACGAGTAGTTTTCAATGAAAGTTTTGCAGATTTTCAGTATTGTGGTAGGTAATATACATTAGGTCATGAATACTTATTTATCATCGGTAAATGTGATCAGCAGTCCTTCATAAAATTACAAAATAAACACAATGCGAACAGATATATAAACATTTGTAACATAGGTCATTGTATGTGAAAGAATCGTGTTGCTGCAAGTAACATTTATCTACTTACCGTGGTTACATACAATGAAAGCAAGCAGAAGCTTAATAAAATTGAATGAATAACGAGACATATTAACACGAAACTTTTTGTAAAGTACTACATCGCATTTAAAAGTGTGATATTGTTGCAAAGGTTATTGAAATATTTCTCGCCATGAACGCAAATGATGGAAAAACACATTTCGCGTTATTTTCTGTGAACATTGTGCATGTTCATAGCTTTTCTGATGTGGAAGTGTGTAGTTTTGAAAGCGGTGAGAATGTAGCAACTTAGCTGTCCGGGAGTCGCCGCGTCCTTGGCGGCACAGGTGCCAACGTTTCCGTCGCCATTCTGCGACCTTCCTCAGGGCAAAATGCCTGAGGAAGCATTTCGCATATTGCCCCAAGGAAGGTCGTAGAAAAGTGGCCGACACATTGGCACCTATGCCTAGGACGTTGCGTCTCCCGGACAACCAAGTAGCTACTGAGTCCGGCCGCGCCTGAAGGCTACGCTTTGAGCGGCGAGGTTGTTGCCGCTCGGACCCACTGCGCGGCGCGCCCCTCTGCGAGGGCTCGGGCGCCAGGGGCTCTTCATCGGCGCCGCTTCGCGCGATTGCTCCGCGTCAAAGGAAGCCGCTCCCCTCTCCTGCAACCCCATTGCCCTGGGCCGCCTTGTCCGCTACGCCTCACCTCGCCACATCTCGTCCGGCCGGAGCAAGCCTCCCCTTCTGACCTTCCTCCGATCAGCCCCGCCCGCTCTGATCGCCTCCGTTTTGCTCCCCCTGCTCCTGCTTTGCCCCCATCTTGAACTTCTTCCCCTGGCATTTTGTCTTCCTTGGTCATGCTCTATCAATCGTGGTTCGTCTTTCCTGTCTCGCCCAACACCTACTTCCTCCTCCTTATACAGAGATCATTTGTAAACATTCCATCACGGGCTGCCGATCTGGATGGCATCATCTCCGCTTTAGTTTATAAACGGATTTTCGCCCTGTCACCTGACCATTTCCCTACACTTCCCTTCCGTGGTCATAAGTATCTAGCCCAAGACCATTAATTCAGTATCACTGCATCTCTTCCTTCCTTTCCTGATTATACAGACGGTCCATTGCCTTCAATCAGCTTCCTTCCTCCTCCAGACAGTCAACCGTAACCCCTTTGCCGCTACCATCAGCTTCCCTCTTCGCTTTGGCATATCACAGCTCTACCACTTCGATCCGTGCCCTCTAACATCTACTTCTGCCAATATCACAGCCACCGCCACCGCCAGCACGTCACCAACCCCATCACCCCAGCGCGCCAGCGCTGCCTGCCTCGGAGATTTTCGGGAGCGGGCGGTGCCCCGCCCTCCGCCCCAGTAACCCCCGCCCCACCCGTCCACCGCGGCGCTTGCCGCTGCCTGGGTAAGAGGATTGGGCGATGCCTCAGCCCGCCCCGCCCCCCTGCGCAGATCAAACTCTTCCTCGCCGCCGTCGGCCCAAAGGTCGCCCGCCCGCTCGCCCTCGCGCTCGCCCGATCCACGGATGTTCCCGCTGCGTCCCGCGGGCGCGCGGCCGCCCGCCCCCCGCAAGTCGTTCGCTCAAGAGGTTTTCGTTGATCAAGCGGCCTTTCCCAGTCCGCGGCCCCACGCACGTCTGCCTCTTGCTTGGAACTACATAGGCGTGTGATCTCAGAAAGCAGCTTGCGTAAAAGTCGACGCGGTTGCTGTTAGATTGTTTTGAAATACACGAAAAAAATGAAATTTTGTTTCGGTGATTACATTTTGAGCTTTAAATGTCCAAAATAATAAGGCAACTCAGTTGAAGAACGAGAAGCTACGTTTTGTTATCTTGTTGAAACGTAGTATTAAAAGAACGTTTTTATCCTTCACTCCTCTTTGCTCTTTTCTATCTTTCCCTTCCCTGTTCCATACTTTTATCCTCTTTGTTGTAATGAAGCAAAATAGAACGCTAAGTCGACGCAAGATTTAACGTACATTTTCTCATTAATCAGTTAAATTTAAGTTCCAAACAGTTCAAAATGTTAGTGTGAATAAAAGTGATAAAATATTGGTTTTAAAGAGGTTTAGCTGAGAAGCCAGGTCTCACTTATTAAACTTCGTTTCTTCCTTTTAAATTCACCACTTTTCTTCTATCGTCTGCTCCTTGCTCTTAGACATGAGACTCTTCTCTCTTCGACTTACCGGTACCTATTGAGCGTCCATAGCCTCACCTTTCCCATTCCCTTGCCCTGCCTGCCTCGTTCTTCCCCTCCCTTCGTACTGGGTCCGTGCGCCCTCGCTCAACTTCCCTCTGTTGCGCGCCCTTCCTCCCCCCCCCTCCCTCCGCAACCCCCGCGAGCGTTTGATCCCGGCGATTGACCGCGCCCGGGGTCCGCGCGATTGATCACAGGGTAATAAGGACGCGTGTAGGGCTCCAGGTCATTTTTCACGGCGTTTTATCCGGGAGAGGCCGCGTCGCCGCGTTGCGCGCGCCCCCACCCCCTCCCCCACGCCCACTCTCCTCGGGGTCACGCACTGCGGGCGGGCGGGCGGTCCTCGAGAACGCTTAGAGGGTGTCGCGTTCCCTCCCGCCTCCGCCCCGCCCCCCACCAAATCCCGCCCCACCCCGCCCACCACTTCGCTCGCCGCGCCGTCCTGTAAGGTGACCCGCCCGCTCGACCCGCACGTTAATTAAAACGGCGTGCAGTCCGTGGGTGTATGAACGCGGTAGAATTGTGGGACGGAGCTTGCGAGTGTAAAGTGGACAGCGGGTAGTTTTGTGTCATTTTGCTTCTGCTTGCTACGGTATATCGATTGTTTTCTGTCGATTTCACGTTATTGCTTCATTTACTTTTCCGGGTCTTGCAGTTCAACTGTGTTTTGCTTGGTTTACCTGATCCCTCCACTTAACGTAAACTCCTCATTACCGATCTTATTGTTGGTTTCTCATCGTAACCTAATATGTGTTATAGAGGCACTGTTTTGTACAAAACACAAAGGTGTAATTATTAGTTCATAGTTCTTGGAATTATTTGAATTATAAAGGATGTGAACTTCCGAGTAAAGGAGAGTAAGACATATCGTTAGTCTCCAAGACGTAGACATTAAATAAGTGAATGTGTATAAATATGAAAAATTAACGTACATTTACAAGAATAAATATCTGCTTTCCTTTTTCTCCCCTGTTCGAATCCTTGGATGTTCTTTTCCAAACAGAATCCATGCAGCTATATAAGACGTGCACGCGGTTCTCTTATTCTTCATTACACACTTCATTTCTTTTGAAAATGTGGTTAATAAGCTGACCGGCACTTTATCAATAGTTTCACGGACTTTATCGGCAATCGATATCGTCTTTTTTCAGGGGCATTTTCTTCGTCTCTGCAGTCCCTCACATTTGACATTTCCTTAATAATTTTTCTCACTTTTCTTCTCTAATTATTCTTTCAGTTGTGTTCCAGTTATTACGTGCCCCGTGCCGTCTGAATTCGCTTCTATATCCTCTCGGCATCCGCCAGTGCATTTTATTTTATAATATGTTTATTTATCAAGAATATGAAGAGCATGTTCAACTCAAAATGCTACATCGTAAATAACTCCGTTCAAAAACCATTTAGGCAATTTGACTCTTAATTTAATAATCCACACCATTACTTTTATTGTATTTCAAGGCGATATAAAAGGCAATATAATGAATATTTTTAGCGATGTCAAAAACCCTCGTTCATACATCATTGATTTTAAGAGCAAAACATGTTAACATCAAATTTCTACGAAGCATCAAATACGAAGCAAAAGATGTTAACATCGCATCTCTACGAAGCATCAAATAAGAATTGCATAAAATGCTTCGCATCTGTACTCTCGACCCGCACATACAGGTATCGACGCGTCCCATGCCCTTGGGTACAGAAACGTCCAATTTTCATCGAGACACACATTACAATTATGGGGAAGCAACTGCTTTAATTTTATCCGCCCTGCCAGAGTTCACAACATTTCCTTGAACCTCCGCTCGCCCACAGCATGCGAATACGCGCGCGGGCCGCACACCGCTTCACCTCGCGCTCGCCGCAATCAATGAGCGGGCGGGGCGGAGCGGGGCGGGGCGGGGAGGGGAGGGGCGGCGAGTTGGCGCGGTATGCGAGGCATGTGGGAAGCCGCGCCCGGCAGGCGCGCCCGCCCGCCGCTTATTCGCCGAGTTGCGCGGGCGGCGGGCGAGCAGACGCACGGGGGCGATGCAGCGCGGGGCGGCTCCGCAGCCCCCGAGCTTCGGAATGCCCTGCCGAGGGGAGCCCCGATAGCCCGCCGCTTGAGTTCGGTTGATTGGCTGATTGTTGTTCCGTTCGTCCCACTGCGTCTTCATGATCCCGCCTGCCTCGCTTCGATCGGTTTGGGTCGGGTGCTGCTGGTGGAAACGTCAACGACACTATTATCCTTTGCGCCAGACGTTTTCATTAAACTGAAGAATAATGGAAAGGTTGGTTCCTGGTACAATGAAATTACGGGAAAATAGGCGTCATAATACTAATAAATAATCAAACTGTAAGAGGATCTCAATAATAAATAAAAACGATGTCTTCTATTCGGCAGTTTCGTTAATACACTGTGACATTAATATCACGGCGTATTAAATAGTATACGCGTTAGTTAGAAAAAGCAATTTGCCGTTAACAGTAAACACGTGAGGAAACGATATATTCTTGGCGTTTTTTAAAATCAAATCTAACTGTAAGATAAAACATTTGTGAAATATATAAAGGAAGTTACCTTATGTACGGCATACAGCATCGATGTCAAACTTGTAACACAGTTGCTTGTATCAATATCTAGGTAACATTTACCTCAAAAGACCTTCACAAAGGCAGCCTACGACACGATGTACACCATCGGCGCCAGCCAAGATTCAAACTCATGTCGTCCAACCTTCCTCGAGTCAGCCGCAACTATTCCTTATCTTCACTGCCTGCTTGCGGCCCACCGTTGGAACATTCAAGACGACCTCCGTCGATTAATCTCGGAGAACGCGACGAGATATTTCACGGAATGTTATGCAAAGTGATATTTTTTCCCTCCGTATCTCTATCCGGTGCGTAAGGGGGATCGCACCGGGGTTTTCATGAAGTTGTACGCGTAATGATGTTCCTCCGCGGGAGGGGGAAAGAAAGATCGTGCGGGGGTGACTCTCGGGAAGGCGGGGGGACCGCTGGGGTGCGAGGCGGAGGACGGGTGATACGGCTTGACAGCGCGTGAGTAATGTCGGCGTCCGCCGCTAGGGGATCTGCCGTCGCTGCGACTGAAGCTGTTAGGGACACGACGGGACCCTTCGGTGTACGCAACAACCGTTACCTGCGCGGAAACGGAGGGGAACAGGGGAACAGACGTCGCCTTTCAGAGCTGGACCCTCGAGATAAGAGTAAGTGCACGACGCTCTTGGAGAGGGCTATTCTGAGGACGTGAACGGGCGCGGATGAATGCAATGTGAGAATTTTGTTAGATTATTATAGGGAATCTTGATACTTTCGGGAAGTTTTAAGATTTGGACCAAATTTTACAGGAGTCGTAAATTGTAAGAAAATGTTGCACTTTTACTTCTCTTTGTTCTTTTTACTTTCTTGTACATTACTTACGTACTATAGAGAACGCTACAGCGAGAAACGGCAATGTTTCGTCAGAATAAATACTTTTTGTAGCTCCGTGGTCCTGAAAATGTTGTTAATTGGTGTTTCTCAATGTAGTCAATTACTTCCTTTAACACGATTTGTTCACGTCTTGTGGGGCCTTGATACCGAAAAATTTATTTATGGCAAAACATCTGCTCGACCGTCTATCCTGCGGTGAACAACGCTAACGACAAAGCCGCTGGTAGTATGTTTACCAAAACTGTTGTTACCTCCCTTAATTTGAAACAGATATTTTCATTTTTAAGGGTAGTTCACATGAAGTTCGAACTACATTTTCAAAATTTTCTTAAAAATGCTTTCACTTTTTCTTTCAATTGTTTCATCATTTAGAATAAAGCACGCTTGTAAAAATGGTACAGGTCCGATTTCCGTTGATTTCCCTGAATTTTCGAAACTGCAAACATTTTAAAATTTTCGACGTCTTGCTAATGATACAATATTGAAGATAAATATTTTTCTTAATAAAATATGTTCTTCAAAAGTTTTAGTAAGGTCAAGCACATTTTTTTTAAAAAATTTGAATATTTTTCCTGAAATTGTGCGAGAAATAAACTTTAAAAACAAGATTTTCTCAAAAGTTGATTATATTGTTTATTTTTTCACGGAGAGTGCGATGTACCGTTACAAACTTGGTAAAGGTCCGATTTTCGTTGAATTATCTGATTTTTCGCATATTGCCAAATCTACAAAGATGAGAAAATATATGCTGTTGTAGTACCACTTATTGAACTGAACCACACATTCTCCCCTACTGCTTTTTTCTTGTAATAAAATATACGGAATGTTTAAGATAAAATAAATGTGTATTTTTATGCGGCTTCGAATAAGATTTTTTTGGGTGAGGCACGAAAGCATCAGAAATATGTTGTTTCAAGATAGTTCACGTAAACAATAATGTATGTAAAGGGAGCTGCTAGTTTAATTATTGGTATACTGTATAGAGTCCCGTCAAAAGAGGAAACTGTGGAACGACTGTGCAGTTATTTTTCAAGCAATAAGATTGTTATTTAACTAAAATAAATTGTAACTAAAAATTTTAACACAAATGATACTCCAGTCAAAAAAATTGTTTCAACGAAAATATTCGGGTTCTGATTGTATCTTGCGCAATGTTGTTGTTCCTAAAACAAACGCATTCCTCTCACGGAGTGCGATCCACAAAACCTACAAAATAAATTTTCTTTGTAAGTTTCCATCGTCTCTAGTACTTCCAAATCTGTAGATAAATACTATTATTTGAGGAGGAGGAAGAACCGGTAGAATATAGTCCACTGACATTTTATTTCTGTTGAAAAAACATGAATCCGTACAGGAAAGAGTTTTTTTACGAGTGGATTCATATTATGATCTTATAGATGTTTTTTTAATAAAGAATACAGGGATTATAAAACTATGTAAGCTTCCACAGGCAATACAAAAATTTCAACATTCGAGGTATTTTATTAAATGAATATCATTAATTAATATGTTAATACACGTTACGACCACGCCTTATGAATAAAATTAAAAAATTAAGTAAAGAATATGACCACAATATCAAAAGATGTAATATTACCCTATCTGTACCAAATTAAAAGTATTGTTCTGAGGTTCAGATGTGACGGCAATACTGCAGTGCAAATTATGGTAGAACAACTAGCGAGAGCAGTGAGGTAAACTACCGCAGCGCACTTTGAGGAGTATTATTAAACGTCTGCTCCTGTCAAACGACATCTCCTTTAGAGAAAACGCATTTCGGATTTTGAGTGTGCCCAGCTGCTCCAGTTGTGTCCCGCGCCCACTCCCCTCCGCGGCGCGCCGCGGCGTGCGTCACGTCGTCGCCCGCAGGTGAGGGCGGGGTCCATTCCTCTCCGCGGGGCCTGGCTGTGCCACCGGCCATGGCCCGCGGGCGCCGCCCTCGGCCGTCAGGCGCACCTACGCGGCGACGCCCGGGCCTTCACAGCCCGCGCTTTTTGGCGGCCGCCGCCCCCCCGGGATGGGGGGGGGGGGCGCGGAGGGATGCAGTGTCGCCAACACGCCCGCGTGCGGCCGACGCCCCCGCACCCATCGCTCACCTCTGACGCGACGCGATACAGGTTTTTGCTTGGGCCGCCGCGCCGCCGCGCTCGCATCTGTCTGGAGGAAGGATGGCGCTGACGCCTCCGCAAAAGCGACTGGGAAGGCTGTGGGGGACGGACGGGTTGGGCCGTCATGGGAGAAATGGCTGTGGTGGAGGGGGCGATCTGACGGAGACGGTGCATGATCCCAATGTTGAGTCAAGAGGGCAGATGTAATGCTGAACATACGAAATGTATTGAGACAACTTGTAACGTTCTGAGGTTGCGCAGTAGGGACAATATTGATGTCTCAAAATAAATTACAAATTGCTAAAGCATTGTAGGGGGGTCGTAAATATTTACGTTGTGCCACTGAATATGTCGTGGGAATTGCAGATGAGGGAGTTATACGTATTTATACATATTACATTTGCGCCTGATTTTTAAATAACCCTCGCATGAGCACAGATGTTGGACACGTAGCTGAAATCTCTCTGACTGGGTTACTTGACTCAACGTGACTTCCGGAACATTTGTGCGAAAGGGGTTGGCTGGAAATCAGGGTAAAATGTCACCTGTGTAACTCGATGACTTTTACATGAAATTTCGCACTAAATTTTCATTTTCAAAAAGGAATCAATTTTGACTACTCTACATGACTTAGAAATTTGTAACTTCTGTAGATGTCAAGAGATGGAATAATGTAAAGAAGGAATATGTCGTCAAAATATTGTTTCTTTTGAAGACTCACGTTAAATGAAGTTTCTTAAATGTAAGAGGACCACAGAACAGTACAAGGTGGAGTCGTTTACTAAAAATCATAGTCCAGATTGTGATGGAGAATATGAATAATTGGTGACTTTTAAAAAGAGTTTTCGGTAAGCGAAAAAACCGTAAACTAAATTAATGGAAACTATTGGTAACAGCACAGTATTTGTTTACGGACAATTGTTCATTTGTAGAAGATGAATATATTGTGATGTAGATAAAAATTATTGCTGGAGATACAAGCCTTTGCTCATGAACAGTGCGATATATTTTTGGAGATATAATTAGGTGACTTATCCATTTACATAACTGAGGCGCCAGAGACATTTGGACGGGGACAATGAAATGCAAAGATTGGAAGAGACACAGAAAGAAAGTGTAAGGGGTGAAAGTGAAGAGACAAACTTCTTGGGAAATTAAGAAATTCATTTATTTTCGCGTGTAAGATAAAAGTTGAGGTCCAAGCCTACTGTGAAGGTGGATTTCACCCAAATAACTAGTAAAAGTGGCTGAAGAATCTGTCGGTGTGACAGAAAAAATACTATATAAATAAAACATCTTATCTCCTTCGATCAAATTGAAATGTGAGCGTTCAGTATAATTAGGTAAAAGTACAAGTAATGTTTTTTGTTAAGGACAATTTTGTTATTTTCTGAAACTTTTTGACTTAAAATCTTAAATTTGTTATGTGAAACTCTCTGAACAATTAGCATATCTCTTTCTGAGTTGATATCTTGCCGAAATATTACCATAATTTAAATTGGTATAGTTATATTAATTTATTTACAAACACCGATTTTTTTCAATAGAAACCACTGGAAAATTACGTAAGTGTGATAATGGTCAGACACTTGACCTTGTAATAGCCACTTAATATTCTATCTCCTAAACATGTTTGAGAGTCAGAAAAGTTTAAATATTCCCCAAAAGAAGCATATTGGATTATTGTACTGCCAGTATTCATTAGATTATTTTAAATTATTCTTTTAGTATAAAAAATGAAAATAAAGAATTAATCCTCACCACTAAAAGGCATAAGCTACACGTACTGCAAGCTTGAAATTAGTGGAAGGCCATCAATACAAATTTCAATTTTGTGCTGAAAGTGGCCACTACTGGCGTCTTCACTCTAGATATGATGTTAATAGTGGAAGTAAATAAAGTAGATAAGTAGGTGGCGGTGGCGGTGGCCGTGGCCTTCGTCACCAGTGGCACCTGGTGCCCCAAGAAACTGGAGGTTGCACCTCCATCGAATAACGAAAATGTAAATCCCAAATGTAATTTCCATTAAGTGAGATAAAAGTCAATATTGAAACACTACTTACATAATTTTATGCGTCCTGTCCACGCATATACATCTCTGGCACACGTGGTTCTGGCTTTGATTTCCACTGGGCACTTAAGTTTGACTCCAACACATTGCAACAACTACTATTGCTTCGCACAAATAAATTTATTTTATTTTGAAAACTTCACTACCCTGCTATATTTGGTAATAATGAGAGACCTTCGTCACACATTCATATTCACAGGAACGTTCGAAAACCACTGGCCAGTTGCAGCCGCACTGGCTTCCGCGAGACACTTCCATCCAGAACAGCCACCTTTACACAAATAACTCATCAAAGCTAATATCAAATGAAAACAAATTCTCTAAATATTATAAACAATGCATTCAATATCGTCAATAATTGACTGAACTTGTGTGCTTTCAATAACAAGCGTAATTCATAAAACTACATTGCAGCGAGTCAGACGAAGGCAGAATATGGGTATTCCCGTGAGACTCACTCCGTCACTGCGCAGCACGACAGCGCCACTAGACTTGTTGTGTCACCGAAAGACCGTATGTTACCCGTGTTAAATCGAAGTGCCAAAGAGCATGGTGCAATTCCTGGTAAGACACCAGACACTGGAGAGAGCGTCAGTGGGACGATCTTTGGTTTCAGAATGATTTCATATACATCAATATTGCTGCAATATCTTGAAAATTAAATATTATTAAAATGAATTTGTATATTTCTAAGATATTATGAGATTTTTTTGTTATTTTCTGGGGGTTGTGCAACCGTGCAGCTTAAGCACGTGCTGTCACAGGTCGTCGCCGTCGTCGCCGCCGCCGCCGCCGCCGCCCTCGACGACGTCGTCGTCGTCGCCGACGTCGCCGTCGTCGTCGCCTTCGCATGAGCCACTCCGCAGGGCGTGCATTCGCGTTGACAAATGAACGCCGCATTCTTTGACAATTTCGTTGCTAAGTGGCTAGGAGGCGCTCGCGCTGAAGACTTTTTCGCAGCCGGAAGCGGCGCGGGGACGCCGCGTTTCCGGCTCGGAAGCAAAAAAATCTCGGCGCTGCTCCTCGCCACGCGTTATGGTGCCGCCCCCGCGCTCGCTTCACGTGCGCGTTCGAGATTTATGAGTTCCGGCGTGCGAAATGTTCTTTCGGAATCGTTGGATCATGAATGAATGAGCGCTTTGGAAAAGCCATTATTCACGAGTTGAAAGAGGAAAAGGAAGATGACAGTCTAAGGAAGGAAACAAAAAATTCTTGCCAAGCGGAGCTTTAAATTTTATTTCATTGTGATTGTATGTGACGAAACTGCGTTTCTTTGGGGTACGGCGAAGACGTGCGTTTCGGGACTATGTAATGTAGGTTATTAGATAACATAATTTCGATAATTATGTTTTTTTTTTAAACGTTTTATGTTATTTACCACTTTAATTTTGTTTTTAATTTTTAACTGTTTATAGATTGAACAGTTATTTCTTCACATATATCAATATTTTGATTAGTTTTCTTTGATTTTAAAAATAACGCTGTCATTAGATAATCAACAGTGACGATATTCCTTTAAAAGAATATAATAATTTTGAAAATTATTTAGTTGGGCCACTTTTGTACTATTGACAATTTTAAGAGAAAATCCCCTTTCTCAAAATTTGTATTTCAAAATGTTTCTGATTTAATTATTAAGTAAACAGTTCAGTTCAAGTATAGAAGGTACACAGTAAGTAACAGTAAAGTTCACATATAGAAAATGATAAAAATGTATTATGGATTATAAGCAAAAAAATTGTATGTCTGTAGCTTATCTGTACTAATTTCCAATGGTCGCAGGAATTGAAATAAAACTCTGCAGACCCGCCCTATTGAGAGGTGATATTAGTTTCGTGTAATATTTTAATGAATAACTCGAAAAAATACAAAAATATGTTTATTATAATTTCCATTGGGTGTAGTAATTAAAAGAAAAATATACAGCCGCCGGCCACGTCTACGGTTCTGTTAATTACAATTAATTGTACTTACGAACTCGGAAGTCCAAAATCGAAACAGTTTCGAATGCGACTAAATCTGTAAATGTTTGTTTCAGTTATTCCACCTATTCTTATTCTGTGCAATTTACTTGAATTCTCGTACTTAGTGGATCTCTGCTTTACACGCAGCTGACGTCATGCGACAGCAAGGATTCAAGGATGAAGCGCCTCCTAATAAAGTATTTATTACTCATATGTTTGGTTTTGAAACTTTATTTTTTTGTAAGGAATTAGGGTGCTTTATGTATCCTATATTACGTTATTGCAGTATATTTGAAGATTCATTATGTTAAAATATTTAATGCATTGGAATGTCGAACGATATAACTTCATTTAGTACTCTTTAGCAGTGTGTGCTAAAGAATTATTATTTAGCGTATTACTTTTTGGAAAAAAATCTGCGGATGTGTTAAGCTATTTTGTTAAGTTATTTACCAAGTTGTTCAATAAATATAAATAAGAAAACTATTCCGAAGTTTAAATCGACGTATTTCCGAGTTCGAGTTTTTTCTGTTCATTGTGGAAAATCCAGTTTCCTCGTTCTATTTTCTCCAAAAGTCTCTATTTAAATTGCAGTAATTTTTTACCAAAAGCATTTGAAAGTTTTTGATGGCACAATTTTCCCGATTTACGGTCACATTTCAGTTGCAAAGAGTCTTTTCTTGTTTCCGTGTGTAATTCAAATGGATAAATTAAATTGACGGCGCAGTGGTTACGCAGTCGTTAAGTTTATGCACGAACTTCTCACAAGATTCTAGTAGAAATAAGGTCGTTTTCTTTGTGCCCTTTTCATCATCAAATGAATATGAACATTACTACACGCAAACAATACACAATATACTTATTAAATTGTATGTTTTAATCTGTGTATGTATTAATATTCTTATCCACCAACATCGCCCCAACGGCCATCACCAAGTGACTCTTGGATAGAGGGCTGCTGTTTAACATTTGGAGAACTGACACTGCATTAAGATTTATTCAATGTAAATATTAGTGTGGTCATTTGTGAACGAAAATTAATAATTAATTAGTTAATACCTGCCAACATTTCACACTTAGTAAATAAATGTTTTAAAGTATAAAGATATCGACATCCTGGGTCTCAACTTCCAATGGTCAGGCTCTGAACTGAACGATATTTTCCAGTCCATAGCTCATACATTGCATGAGTAAACATACTAACATTTATTATCAAACATTGATCATGGTGTATATTATCAAAGAGGTAGTCATATTGTTAGATCAGTGTTGTATAATTTCATTGAGTATCGAATAGTCATTTTAATATTGACAGATTTCCAATCTCCACACTTTTATGACCGCCTGTGCTATGGAGGTCAGGTACCCAGAAGAGCTAGATCTAATATATATATATATATATATATATATATATATATATATATATATATATATATTCAAACGTTCTATGTCCCTTTGGTCCACGCAATGGAAGGTATTTCTATATTACAATGTAAGAAAGTAACTTGAAACACGTAAATTGTGGGATTTTAAAACCGGACTTTAATGCATTAGGAACCTGCATGTTTGAGTTACGACTAATAGTAATAGATTCTGCGGGTTGCATGTGTCTCTTCTTTTTTTCTTTTCTTTCTTTCCTAACATACTCTACAAAATCCTATGTATTTTCTCTTAATCTCTTTCATGTATTCCTGGATATTAGTTATCTCACCAGCAGCGTTATATTTACGCTTTTTTTGTGATAATGGCATTTTCCATATCATACAAGATTCTAAACTTTCCGTAGTACCTAGAAGGGATATTGTTCAGTACCTTACACGTTTAAAACAATGTTTTTTAGGAGTGAACATGAGAGCTTATGTTTGTTGGAAATATATTCTGAATCAAAGAAGAACTCATTAAAAATTAACCTTAAATTTTGATTAATAATCTTCTATAATTATTAATATAATTTCTTACATTATTTCTGTTTATATTTTATTATTTAATATCTGTAAGCCTATTGAGAAAAAATCCGCTAACCCTTACAGATTTATACATATAATATTCAATTGCGATATGAGTTTCGAAACGTATCTCTACTGGAGAACGCACGGTCCCCACGCGAGGGGGTGTTTGCTCATTCGAGACGGCCCACGTAAAAACAGAAGACGCACGGCCACGTAAGTCGACGACGGGCGCGGAAGCGGAGAGGTTGGGTTGCGGAACGCCAAGCGGGGCCGGAGGCGGCGGTGAAATGGAGAGAAAAAGCAAAGAGAATCAACGGCGAAGTTTGCATTTTATGAGTTTCAAATATACGAGCGACAGCCCCGGCGACGACGCGGCGCCGCCGCCTCCGCCGCCGCCGCCGCCGCCGCGCCGCCGCCACCGCCACCGCCACCGCCACCGCCGCCACCGCCGCCACCGCCACCGCCACCGCCACCGCCACCGCCACCGCCACCGCCACCGCCACCGCCACCGCCACCGCCACCGCCACCGCCACCGCCACCGCCACTGCCGCCGCCGCCGTCGTCGCACCATCTATGCTGCTGCCGTCACCGTCGCCGCTGCCACGGCATTCGTTCTCCCTAGCTTCAGTTGTCGAAGTTTGCTGTCGATGATCTTTCTTTTCTACTGCCGCCACCACCACTACCACCACCATCGAGGTGTGCAGAATCGCTTTAACACTGCCTAGCAGGTATACATCGGCGAAGACTGAGCGAAAAAGAACACACTATTTTACTTTTTATTTTATTGAGCACTCTTTTTGCGTAAAATTTCTCATTGTTGCAATTCTCAGTCGGCGTCTTTCTGTCTTTTCTCTCCATATCCGTGTTGCTCACTGCTTATCTATTCTATTGTCTATCTCTATTGAGACTTTTCCGCGACAGATATTGATTTATATAGTCTTCAATCGTTTCTGACTGAGCATACCGAAAACAAGATCTTGAATATGGCAGATATTGAGATCAGTCGAACAAAGATCTCGTTAACGTAAAGTGTCGGTAAGTTCACCACGTGATGATGGTAAAGATGGAAGCCGAAGGTGCGTACTTTCTGGATGGTGGTGGATTTGGAGACCGCACGCAGCAGGGTGAACTGCAGTTTTAGAGCCGCGTCGTCTGAAAAGTTGGCTAATAAATCGATGGCTGCGGTTCTCCTCAGGAAGCAAAACAGGGCCTTGCGACCCGCGACCGCCTCGCAAACAGAGGCGGGGGCCACGGCGTTTCCGGAGGGATGTCAAGAGCCGTATTTCTTCTGCTCCCGCGCCGTCCTCCCTGCGAAGTGTATCCTCAGTGACCTCACCGCGCGTCGGTCCTTTACCTTCTCTCTCTCTCTGTCTCCCAATCCATCTCGCCTTCTCTTTCCCAATCTTTCACTCTCTCTCAATCCTTCATTTTGTCACTATCCTTCTCTCTCTCTCTCTCCCTCTCTCTCTCTCTCTGTCTTTCTCTAGCAGCCTTTTCCCCCCTTTCCTAATCCTTCTCTTATCCCCAATCCTTCTCTCTCTCAGTCATTCTCTCCGTCTTTATCTACCAATCCTTCTCTCTCTTCCACATCCTTGACTCTCTCCCAACCCTCCCCTCTACCCCTCTCTCTCTCTTCGTTGCGACTGGTTGAGACTTTCATGACTTGGCACCAAATCACTGGTTGGTAAAACCTTACGTATGTTGACCATAGTTGAAAATTTGATCACGGTCGCGAAAATTTTGAGTGGGTGTTCAAATTTATTATTCACTTAAGTTATTCGCAGTGCGATGTTTTCACACAAAATGAAGTTTTTTTACCTCAAAACGATAACAAAACGTTATGTATTCCCATTCACGGTCAGAAGTCATTAGAGGTTGCTCTATTGGGCCATAAATTCCTTTCATTGAGGATGTATGTCAAAGATCTTATGTTTTGCACATCGATTTCACGCATTGAATCGATTTTACTGCGCAGTCTTGAGAACGTGTGATCTGCTTATTAATATTAGTACTATGACTTTCTACGTCCCATTAGTATATACGAGTACATTATATTGATCGTATTAATTGAAATATCGACTTCACGTAATGTTCTCATTGATATATTTTTTCCAGAATAAAACCTGAAGCTGCACGAGTACAAGAAGTTCTTATAAAGAACACGAAATGTTGCGTATAGTTTGTTTACTAATCGCTTATGGATAAATTAATATTTTGCTGAAAATATTAAAAGGGTTCATAAAAATGCTATGATATTAAAATATATTGGAATGTGAACCCAATTCCTCATTAACCCCAACATCAATACAAATGTTGTACTATTTTTTTATTCAATGCTGCTTTGAGTGACGAGAGGAAGCGAGGCAGAAGGACAACCTCGAGACTCATAGAGGAGCGTTGGGGTTTGTCTTCCGACGTCCACCAATGCCAACTCTGAAAATCGATATTTTCTCATGGTGGACGAAAAAAAATGGATAGTGGAAAATGTAAATAATACAATACATGTAATTTTTCTTTATATTTATTCTAGTGGTTCAAAGTTCCGTTTTTATCTACACAAAATGTATTATTGACGTAAATTTATTTTTCCAAGTGCATTTTAAATTTCAAAAAAACTGAAGCAAAGAAAGTCTTCCTGTCCTTTTCGCTACCTTTTGTTGTCAGATTCTGATGCCTTTAAAATAAAGCAGACAAAGCAATTATGGAAGTTGAGCCAGGTTTGCTCTCAGCAGATCCATTGTATCCCGCTTTCGTGACGGAGCCGCGACGTTTCCCAAACAGAAGTACGCCAAGCGAGAGCGCTTAAGCGCGTAATCCGACGCGTACAATCTTCCCGTTAAACTGCGGGACGGCGTTTCGCAGAACGTCAGAAACTGGGAATCCGCGAAACCAGCACCGCATCCAGCGCATGAGCTCGCTCCCGCCGCCCTGGCCGACACAGCCGCCCCCCCCCCCACCCCCCGCTCCGCCGCCGCCCCTCACGCCGCGCATGTCGCCAACGCCGCCCACGCCGCTCACGCCGCCCACGTAGCTCACGTCGCCCACGTCGCCCACGTCGCCCATGCCGCCCAAGTCGCCCCTCACGCCCGCTTCGCCCACGCCGCCCACGCCGCTCACGCCCCCACCTCGCCCACCTCGCCCTGCCGCCCACTCGCCCACCTCGCCACGTCGCCCACGCCGCCCACCTCGCCCACGCCGCCCACCTCGCCAACCCCGCCCACGCCCCCACGCCGCCCACGCCGCCCACGCCACCCACGCCGCCTCTGCCGCCTAAACTGCCCAAGCCGCCAACCCGCCACCGCCGCCACCGCGCCATCACCGCCATCGCTTCTTCCGCTTCCGACGCTGCACTGCAGCATCCCGGAGCGCCTTGAAATATGAAACACCCGTCGGGATTCCTCCAGCTGACACTAATACGTCATGTGACTGCGGAGTCCGCCACTCGCGCGGGTGAATATTTCAGGAAGTAACGGCGGCGGCCGCGGCAGCAGCTTCGGAGCGCGGGGCGCGCGGATCCTGGCCGCCGGCGGCGCGCAGGTCGGAACGGGTTGTCGGACGAGACGTCTGCCCAAGCGGCCTCCGCCCCCGCTCCGGAGTCGACTCCAGGTTCGGTTCGCGTCGGGGGTAGGCGTTAGCGAAATGGAATTACAGCGGCGCAGTCGGTCACGTCTTGTGCCGCCGCCCTCGCCCTCGCCCCGTCGCGCGCGCGCCCTCGCGGCCGGAGGGGAGAGTCCGCCCGCTCCGTCAAACGTCGAGTTGTGTCCGGCGCGAAGCTGACAAGCAGTCAGTCACGCCCAGAGACTGTCCGCCGCGCGCGGAGGAGACGAGCCTGGACGCGACGTCGGAGGCGGCGGACGAGAGCGCGATTCGACTGATCGATGAGGCTGCTATGGGGGACGTTGCGGCACGTCCAAGTGCCTGTTCTTTTACTTTTTTTTTCGTCTTTATTTTTTTCCTAAATGGCGTGATGAAGGGTTCTTAATAGTGACGTCAAAATGTCACTCGTTCCGTGAGCGTTTCAGCCGCGCGATGTTTCATTATTTCGGGAGAGGATGCGCTCATCAATAAGTGCAATATCGATTTGTGTAAAGGTAGTGAGTGATGAGGCGTATGCTTTTGTGATATACTGATCTCGACGAAGAGAGTTTTCGTAAGTATGTTTGACGCACCTTTAAGTGCCCGCAGATGAAAGGCACGAAATTATTAAATGTGGTATATCTATTGGAAAGACACAACTGGAATAAATTTGTAAAACAGTTTTAATTCTTTAGAAATATCCCAGTTGCCTTTATTATAAAACTCTTGAGAACTGCAATTTTGCTCTTAATTCGATGGTTTCGTTTTCAATATTTCGTCAATAAAAATTTGGATAAAAATGGTTGGTAGGGACGTTGCAAATGTTGATTGTTTTGCAGTTGTTCTCTGAAATATACTTCAAATGTTGTGTCATTTGCCCATTCCGATGTGAAGACGTAACGCAATGTACTATTTATTTTGACTATTCGATCCATTCTCACATTAGGGTAACAGAACATTTCCTTCGTTCATATTTTATTCATTTTACTACGATTCCTGTAACGTAGTATTGATGCAATAGAGAAATCTATTGAATTAATTTTCGAAAATATATGTATTGGTATAAAATATTGTTTATATTGCAGTTTTGAATGTATCATCTCCACATATTCATACGTAATCCTTCTTTCAATTCTCCTCCATAAGAGAAGTAAACCGTGAATTCATAATACGAAGAATTCCTTAATACAAATAGTATTTCGGAGATTACTTCATCTCCACCTTATGGTTTGAGTGAATATTGCCACTAGTAATTCAATTTTCCGCAGTTGAAACAACGCATATCAAATATTTTATTTGAATAGCCATCTAGTTCTTCTCTACGGAAAGCTTCCTTGTCTCCAGGTCATCCTTCCTGAAATCTCCAGTCCCCAGTTTCCCACATCCCTCCGTCCCGCTCGCTCACTCAACAACCCGCCCATCCCGTGCGGCCGAGCACTCCACGAAGACGGAGGAGCGTCTCCTCCATCGATTGAAGGCGAGTTCGATGCCCCCCTCCCCTCTTGCCACCCCCGCCCCGTCCACAGCCCACCCCCGCCCCGCCCACCGCCAGGAGCGGCCCTTCCCCCGATTAGGGCGGGGAGGGGGCAGGCGGTAACCGCGTTTGCCGAGGAAAACTCGGGTCAGATTGCCCACCGCGCGTAACTCGATCAGATCCGAGCGCCCGGCAGCGCGGGGGCGGGGCTCGGACGCGGGGGCGCCGAAGGAGACTCTCCGGGGCCAAGAACAATATCTAATTAACAGGCCCGGTGAGTGGCCGGGCCCTCCGGCCATCCGCGAGATTGACCCTCCCCCAACCCTGCTGCCTCGGCCCTCGGCCGCTCGCTCCGAGGGGCCGCGTGATTCAGAAGTCTCCCAACATACTTCTCCATCGTTCCGGGAAATTTATTATCATGTCCCCCCGACCGCGGCGGAAAGTCGTTGAGGCGGCCGCGAGGCCCGCAGCCTCGTCGTCGTGTGTTATCGCCGCCGGACCAGGACGCCCCGCCCCCCGCCCGAGGAAGGTGTATCTCCAGCCCCGTCGGCGTCCGTGATAGCGGCGACACGCCCAACTGGGTCGGCGGCGGTAGCGGGGCGGCTACTGCCGGCGGTTACCCGCCGCTCCGTTAACCTCGGCGTCGTTATTGGCCCGCCGGACGATCTCTCGAAGGGGAACGGCCAATCGCATTAAGCGTTACGGCCGAGTGGCTTTGCGCGCCGAATGAAGCGGAAGGAGAGACAAGTGTTGGGGCGGAATCGCCGCGGTCGCTTCTGTGACGCGCGCGTGAAATATTTCTGCGACGCGTCGCTTGCCGCCCCGCCCCTTCCCGCCCCCTTCCCGTCGTGCGGTTTTAGAGGCCCGATTTATTGGCGAGCGCGAGTCGCCGAGCCTGGCGTGCGCATTAGCGGGGTTTTGGACGAGGCACGTGCAAAGTTACTGGGACAGCTCGTGGAATGGCGGGCATATGATGTGTTCAATCTGGACATGCTCCTCAAAGTGCATCGTTTTGTGTCAGATATTACATATATATTAGGTCATAGTAAAATTATTTTTGTTAGTATTATTTCTCATTTATTCCTAAAATAATTATGTTTGTTTAGTTCGCTTCTAGTATTTCCGTAAAGAAATTTAACTGGTATATGAAAAGAATTTAACCCTTTGTCGTGTAACTTAACAAATGATGTTGATATACTGAACAGAACGAGAAGTACTATGTCTTCCTAATAACTGAAAATAAAGTTTTTTGTTTCAAAATTATTGATATCGTAACACTTTCATTTTAATAAAATGAGCACAAAATGTGTGTTCTGAGTACTGAAACATAAAAGGCGTAATGCAATGAAACTACGGATCTTTTATTGCTTCGGAATGTGTTCGTTTACTTTGCGGTCTGTCAATCAATATTTAGATTAGCGTTCGATTATCGGTAAAAGTATTCAATATATAGATTTTTTCTCAAAAGACTTGCATCCAAACTCGTCGCAGCTGTGAAATCTAGGTAACAATACTTATATTCATGCTGGTTTCCATGATTTACCTTCCGATTGATTTCAAGAATTTATGATACAATGAAACCAGTAATACCTCTGGTGAAAATTGGGAAATAAAATTTGTTTTCTTTCCTTTTTCCAGGTGAGTTTGGAATTACAATCCAACACTATGTGAATAAACCCATTCCAGGAAAAGTAAAACCAATTTATTTCTCTTCCCGAACTGATGCCCAATATCGTAGGTGGAAAAGAATTTCGCTCCAATTTCGTTAATCTTCTCTCTTTCTCATATTACATTTTAAAATTTTATCGCGACATGAATGAAATTGGGATCTTCGGATATACCATAATGACCTCTGCGATTGTCATGGAAAATAAAATGATCTTCAGTACCTGAAAATAAATTTGTGAGTTAATTTACATTCTGGGAATTTATTTTTAAGCTCTTTATTTGAAATTTACAATTTTTTCCTAAAACCAATTAGATTCTTTACATAGGTATTGTATTCTACCATCCAACCGATCTAATATATAGAAACAGTTTTTAATTTTTTAGAATTCCTGAGTGTTCTTTGACTTAAAGAACGATTATATTTTGTGGTTTTGATCTCGTTTCGTATAAATGCTCGACATTTTAAGTTCTTACGAATCACGCTGGCAATTTCTTAGAAGCACACCACAGGAAGGAGGGAATCAAGGGAACCACGCCCATCGCAAGAGTGCGTGTTCACATCCGCGTGCATTTGTTCATTAGCGACGTCGTCGCGGCTTATCTGGGGGCGGGACCAATCCACATCGCTGTGGCGGCGGTGGACTGAGCGGGGGCGGGGGTGGGGCGGAGGTGGCCCGAACTGCAGCGTCACTGCGCCGGAACCGCGACGGCCGCCGGAAGCCCCCACCCCACCTCGCCCCACCCCCTCCACCTCCGCCGCCCCCTTCCCCGACCCCCTGCGGCGGCCGCGGACTGCAGCGTTCCGGTGCCGGGGGAGGAAGCTATGCTAATGACGCATTGTGGGGTCGCTGGATCGGCTTACCGCCGGCGTACGGGTCGCCCGGCCCGGAGGATCTGCGGGTCGGCGCGGGTGGGAGGGGCGGGGGGGGGAGTGGCCCGTGTGGGCCAAAACCGTCTCGGTGGACGAACCCGATCCCGTTCGCTGGCGACCTCTCGACCTGGTGGTCCCCGAGTCGACTGCCAGGGGTGGTGGAAATTGGGTTATGGTAAGCATAAAATCCTACTGCAGGTTTCTCATTCGTATTTTCGAACTCGAAGTAATTTTTAGGATTTCAAAATATCCTGATCACATTAATTACCTCAAAATTGTATATGTAACTATGCAGTTTTGTTGCTTGGAAAAGTTCATAAAGCCTGGAATTCCTTTCGAATCAAATGTTAGCATCCATTGGTAAAATATCTTAATTGAACATTATTCTCACATTTCAAGTTGCTCCATCGATTTAAAATGGATGGTTTTGATGTTTGAACCTTCTGTATTTGGTTGTATCAACCAGGTAATTATAAATCAAATGGGTTTCTGAGGAATCATTTTCACATTTTATTGTTTCTTAATGTAGTTTTCAGAATATTTTTAAAACATCTGTATAAACGTTCCACTTCAGTAATGCCATTATTTTGCTCTTTTTTTGTTTTGATTGCGGTTTGCTCATTTAGGTCATAATGGATTTCGAATGTGGGTGATTCCATTGTGCGAGGGAGCGGTAAAGCGTCATTCAACCTACTGTGGTATTTTCAGGGAAAGTCTTGAAAGTTAACCCGCTCGTTAAGTGCGTTCCAGCTCGCTGCTCCATTATCGAGGGACGAGGCGTAAAAACGAATGAAGGTCGTGAGTTATTCAGATTGAAAATATGCTCTATTTATCCCGTTAACTTCCGTCAAACTTCGCGTAACGCTCCCAACTGCTCGGGAGATACGAGAACTTGGAGAAGTTGAATGTGTGCTCATGAAACTCTCTTGATGTATTGGGAAAGCGTGGTTTTCGCTCCACGAGGCCAAGAGTGCAAATTTTGCAGGAAGGAGAAGTTTATGGGAGGAAAAGTAAGCTGTTGCGAGCAAGAGAGAAGCAAATGAGGTTGTAAGGTGTGTGGGAGCGAGAGAGAGAGACAAATACACAGACAGATAGACAGAGATAGAGACAGACAGAGATAAATAGATAGAGATAGATAGGCAGACAGAGATAGAGATAGGCAGACAGAGATAGAGATAGGCAGACAGAGATAGAGATAGACAGACAGAGAGGCAGAGACTGAAAGTCAGGCAGACTGGCAGAAACTCAGACAAAGACATTTTACTCGTAAGGCGAGGAGAACGCATGTTAAGACTAACGCAAGCAAGCGAGTGCGCATGCACACACAGGCGGTCAAAAAAGAAATGTGAGACCATAAAAGAAAGTGTCGTCGGTGGAAAATGGAAAGAAGTAGGAAAAATTAATGACGGTCGATGACGAATTGTAATAACATAGAACAATGTAGTAGATAGGAGATAAATATTAATTTCTGATGGGCGGAGATACAGTTGAGAGACGCAAAATTGAAATACAGAAAAAGAGAGAAGAGTTAAGTCCTTGGAGTAGAAGGGAAATGCTTATTGTAAGAGCCGAGAAGACAACAGCTAAGGGGCATGTCATAAAGAAGGGCTGACGCGTCGGTGTCTGTGCCAGAAGGTAGTGCCTCATTTTGAAATGGCGCTTCTTCAAGTTAGACCACCCCGCTCGGCCGCGAGCCCCCCTAGGGTTCCTCTCAGCACAGGTTTTCTGCCATCTTCAACACCGGGGGAGTGGACCCGTCGTGTTTGGAAAGTAGCGATGAAGTGGAGAGACCATCCTTCACGCTTCCCGGCCTCTCGACTGCGCCGCGGCGGCGCGGTGGCGCGGCGGCGCGTTGGGGCCTTCGAGGGTGGCAGTGTCGGCGACGCGGGGGTATTGGGCGGGGCGAGAGCGCGGTTCGCGCGCGAAGCTGGCCCTTCAGCGGCCCTTCAACGGCCCTTCAGTCTCGGCAAGGCTGTCCTTCAAAGCGCGGACTCGGCGTCGCCTCCCCGACCACCAGCCACGCTTCCACCGCAACCTTTTCAGCACACGCCTGCCCCATCTGTCCTCCCAACCGCTTCAGTCCGGTATTACCAGCACCTCGGTCTCGGCTGCAATCTCCGTCTCTCTGCCACCTCCTACTATGCCCTATACTCGGTAGCTCTTTTGCCGTTTTCCGCCCTAGTAACGGCGATTTTGGTGTTAGAAACGCGTTCTCCGTCACTGCCGCCGTAGCAGCAGCCGCTACTCCACCGCCCTTCCTCGCCTCAGACGCCGACGCGTGCAGAACCGCGTCATAAATAAGAGCTCGCGACGCCGGAAGAGGGCCCTCCCTCCAGCTCACTTCCGGTCCGCTGTCCAATCACAAAGCGCCGTGTCATGTCTGGCGCTATAGAAGCAGCTTGAACACACATGACGGCTTCCCCTGTTTGTGGATGCACGGACTGCTACTAAGACGTTGACGCGGTCTTACACTGCACGTCCATCACATGGATGGAGGCATTCTCTTAACATTAAACAGCGTGTACAGCATAATAAATGCACTGGTATAAAAAAAAAAGAAACGGAATGTGATGCCATGGCTCGACGCGGCCTATTCGGAACCAATTCGCACTAGCACACACTTAGCATGGAATTGTATGGACGTGTCGTCGAATTCACGTTGGTACACGAAGATTTAACGCGTAAATGCAAACCAATTCGAATTAAACGCGCATTCCAAGTTCATAACGGACGGAGGCGACGCGCGCGATATTTCATCATCGCGTGCCGCGCGGTGCCACCCAGCGCGACAATCGCGTGCTCCGTATGAAAAGCCACCCGTTTTGTGCAATAACAATTACACTGCACATCCAATAGCCCATAAACGGACTCGGCGACTGTGAATGCGCGGCCGTCCCGTTCCGGCGCCGCGAGTTGGGGTAATATAGCGGTCACCATTCGCGTGAATTGAGAACACATCGGGGCTCTTCGCCGCCGGTGCTTCGTGTGGCTCTTGGTGCCGTTTTGTTCGGTTTGTGTTTTACGTTTAAGCTTACGTTCAAGTTATGTTCAAGTTACGTTCGAGTGTAACATCTGGTGCTGACCTACAGTTTGGGGTATTCAAGTTTAGTTCAATTCAAGACGCTTTGGGATTTCTTATTTTCGAATTTGCTGACTATCAAAAATTCGAATTTTAATATATCCTTGTTTCACGTTGGAAGTGATAGAGTATAGAATGGTTTTGCAAACCGCGTATGGGAACTTCTATCATTGTACCTTCATTGTGTTGACGTTCTTGATCTCAGCAATCGAGCTATCGTCGCTAAAATCTGAATTTATCTCCCTTGTTACTATTACTGCTTTATTTAGTGGTATAACGTTAAAATATTGGACGTGTTATGACAAGATGTATCTTTGTTCTTTATTTTAAATGGGGGATCAGCAATATTAATGATGGAGACTTCAAGAAAAAAAGCAAAAATACATGTTGAATTTTTTATAATATAAAGGTTAAGACATTTATGTAAAGCTGGATCTTGCATTTTTGAATACGTATCACATAAAGCTCCTCAAATATTTATGCTTATGAATGCATTATAGTCAATTCAATCCTTAAATTGTTCGTATCTTAAAATCTGTACCAATATACTGGATGTTGAAATTAAGTTATGTAAAATTTCTTAGGCGCATTACAGCAAACTCAATATATAATTTGAAGGAAAGACTTTTAAGTAAAATTCTCCGTCTGAGGAGAATCGTCATTCAAATGTTGCTCCTCTCTCACACAACCCAGGTGGTACACATGTTGCGAGTTCCGAGTCTCTCAACTGTCATCGTCTTTCTTACACACATGCGTATCCTCTCACGCATCATTACGAACTTCGTGCATTAGTCCACGCGCGTCGTAGCGGCAGTGACTGTTTTTGTCGCCACCCCTTGTTCTCCTCTTCTGCTCTCTGTCCCGCTCATTCTCCCTCCTCAAGGTCTCGCTCATCCCCTCCTTCCACGCGGAGTTCTCTCGCGCGGCGCGGAATGTGCTGGATATAAATTTTATGCGAGCACTAACGCTAATTTCGGCCGCGTAAAATATGTTGTTTAAATGAGAACGCATGCTGGAGGCGCGGCACGCCGCCCTGCGGCGCGCTGCCACTTCCCGGAGTAAATTACCGGAATGTGGGCGGGGAACGAGGAGAGGGGGGAGGTGGCGCGGTGGGCAGGTGCGGCGCGTGGCGAAACGCTGCAAGTGCGCGAGTCCCCCGAGGCCTACATTTCTGGTCGTCACCTTTTCTGTTGCGCTGCTGTGGCGCCCTGCTCGCTCTGTCAGTCCTCGGAACTTTTTTTTTTCAATTGGTTATTTAAGGTAGCATCAACAGTTTAGGTCATTAGCGACCACTATTGCTGCTAACGGTATGATAACTATGAGGATGATACGATATGGTGATGATAAGGGGTGAAAGGACGAACACAAATACAACCATGCCCGAGGCGGGACTCGAACCCGCGCCCCTTCCGTCCGAGATCACTACGACACTACTGCCTTAGCGATCTCGGCCACCGGGCGGACCCTCGGAACTTCGTTGTGTGGTGTTTTGTTATTTGGATTCGTATGGGGTAAGTTTGTGATGTGTTTAATATGATTGCCTTGTTTACTTAAACTCTTCCGTTTTTATACCCTTTTTTCCGGTTCACATCTTAATAATATAGAGGTCACTCCTATCCATTGTTTTCTAGTTCTTCGCCTTTTCTGGCACATGAAGCGCAGAGTACATGTAAATTCATTCTTACATTTACGTTATATCGAAGAGTGTCGTAATTAAGTGTTCTGAGACTGTATGATGACTTATTTCAAATTCATATTTACGGTGTGCATATTTCAATTTTGAAAGATTCTCTTAACTTCGTGTATGTTATGACTACGGAACGGATTTTGATGACCTAAAATGTCGCCAAAAATGATCTATGAAATGCTCTTAAAATGCTGTAAAAATTTCCTAAAACCAAAGAAAAATGACGTAAAAAATAATATCAAAACCAGCTCTGATGAACAACTCAAGCTGGTAAATATGTTACTATGTAATCGAGGCTTCTTCCATTCGTTCGAGTGAACCCAGCTTTCAAACTTTTGATTTAGATTATTCTTTACCAGGAAATCTCTGCCTTTAAGTTATCCCGAAATTGGCCGAACCGGCAATGACGCTGATAGACATTACAAGAATTACAAACTCACAACTGCTTGTCAAAACAATTTCTGAGCGAACAAAAAGAATAGACTATTGAGTAACTCTGTGAAGAACATTTGTTCCATCTAGTAAACATTATTCGAAGCAAGCTCTATTATTAATGACAATAAAATCGATGAAATCAGCAAAAAATGAATTAAAAGGTACAAAAAAGTTAAAAATGTCTTAGTCGAAATCGAAAAAATTCACAATAATGACCTATAAAATGGGTAATTTCCTTTTGTCATAACATAAAATGAATTTCTAAACTAAACAGTGATGTTCTAAAGTGAAAAGAAAAAAAAAGACATTTCATTAAAATCTGCCCCTAGTTATGACATTCAACTATATTTGAATGAAATATAATTCCAAATTTAATGGGGGAGAAATCTGAAAGAGAAACTTACTTTCAATCATCTTGCTATAATGCGGATGTACGAGATTTTTGACATGTCGTATGGTCTCCAAAACATTAGTGGATATTCCCTTCTTAGTGGACGACCTCCACACATATCAATAAAGAAACAATAATGTTAACTTTAATATATTCTATTACTTTCTCACACTGTTTTTAGAGCGACACTGCCCATTCGCAGTATTTAAATCGGGCGACTTTCCAGAGTCGTAGTTCCTACTTTCGCCCGCCTCGTAGCACTGCTCTCGCTACGCGCAATAAAGCTCTCAGACCCGGCGTCGACTTCTATTTCGAACGATTTGTCTTCATACGCGCGGAATTTTCGTAGATTCTTCCGGTCTTTATCTGATACACTTTACACAGTAGGCAGAAATTACAATAAAATTGCGCACAGTATACATTGCACCCGACAATAAACACAAAAATACATGACCTGGTTAAAGAGAATAAGAGACAAAATTATCTCTTATAATCTATTTTTAGCCAATTTTAACAATTATAACCAACTTTTTAAGTGTCATTTTCCTTTCAATGTTTATTTTCTCAAGATTTTATTTGCAATATTATCTATAGTAATTTTATACTAAAGCTTTTTATTATAGTAGATTTTGACATTACAACTTGCTTTACCTCTTTTGGCTTCTTTCCTCTTTCTCGTGGAGACGTTTCGTTGCTTTTGTGTTATATTTTAATTATATTTACCTTCTTGTAAATTATTTATTTTTTAGAATTGTGTCTATAACAACAGGCCCTTCCGAATATTGATGAAGCAAGATTTACTTTTTCATTTCTTTCGCTGGCTGGTCGCCCCATTGCGAGCCAGTGTGAGACGCGTCGTCGGGAGCTGCAGAGTGTACCGCCTGGCGCTTATCGTCCGTCGTATGTCTTGATTCCCCCCACCCCCACCCCAACCCTCACCCCCCAGCGACTAGTGACTCGGTTGGCGAAGGATGGGAGGGAGGGGGGGCGGCGCCTGCGCGCTGGCGCCGGAAGTAGGTTAGGGGGCGGAAGTGTGCTGTTGTTTCTCCTCCGTATTATGAAATTCCCGGATCGCTCGCCTGCATTGTGTCCGCGGTATATTGTGTTCTTTTATGCTAAACTCTGCAGGAACTCGAGCAAGAAGTAACACCGGCGCTGCACGGGCAGGACGTCTCTGCCCCGGGTCTTCTTCCTACTTAGGCGCGGCATCGGGTATCTCGGACGCGGCCCGCAGCACTGCGCTGTGCGGTGGGTTGCCTGCAAGAAGATGGTTTAGGGGCGAAAGTTTTCGCCTTTGTTTTCCGGAACGTTTCATGAGTTTCATTTTAGAAGTCTTTGCGCCATCTCTTCCTTCTAATCATGTAACCAGTTATAGTGTGTAGTAAAGAATTACATATTATAAATCTGAGAAAATAATTAGTTTCATGTTGTGTTTTAGAAACGTGGGGTAACGTTAAAACGCTGAAGCTGTTCATGGTTCCTTTCATAGCTCAAATGTCTTAAAGACATATACAGTAAAAATAAGTTCTGTTGAGAAGTTCTTCTGAAATATTATATAAAAATATAAATGTCTTAGTATATTAACAACGTGTAATCCTTCGTATTGAAGTTAACCTCTTTAACGAGAATAAAATTACTATAATAATAAATTATATAATAATAATAATAATAATAATAATAATAATAATAATAATAATGTAATTGTTTTTATTCCTGGCAAAACGGTGGTCCTGATCTTCTGCATAACCACATTAAACTAACAATATTTTAAATATATTACATCCGATTTTTATTTTTGGTTGTTAAATAATCAAAAAGTGAGAAAAGGTATACGAAAATATTAATTGATAAAATTGTAGACATAAAAGAACCTTCTAGAAATGTCTTATAGTTTCATTCAATAGATATATGTAATAGCAATCAAATTAGCGCGCCATCATTGCTCTAAATTTTTAATAATCAGTGGTTTTTCTTTAACAGGCCAATGTTACCGTAAATCTATTTCTCAAAACAATTTAATTAAGCTGTGATAAATATAAATGTGCGTTTCATGTTTACGGGAGCGTTCCAATTTATTAGCTGTTCGCAATGTGTGCAACCATTATCCTTGATTGTTCATTTACTAACATCAGCCGATATGACATGTAGTTCATTGATATAATGATTCAGGCATGTGCATTATGCATGACTGAATGATTAAGTTACGAAACGTATGATTTAGTAATAACAGAATTGTAGTGTTATTAGATGTGCTTCGTATACCTATCAATCTTCTCTTTGTCCTTGACATATTTGACGATAGGTGATAATATAGTCAGAAGGCATACGAGATTTTATCTGCTAGCTAATACACCGTCAATGAGTGTATTGAGCAAACACGTAAACGCTGACAAGATTAAACTGAATCACTCTCATTTATGAGCGTGATTATCGAAAGAAAATCAAATTTTGACTAAAGGCTGATGAAATATTTTCTCAAACAGGTAACTGGTTATAGATCTTTTGTAAAATAATACTAATATTTTTTTAAAATTTCATTAGTGCAGATACATTAAAAACAAAACAAGATGAAAATTCTCTTAAATAACTAAGCATTGCTTCCTGCTTGTGACTGACATTTTGCCACGCGGTTTCTCGAGACGGTGCCGAGTTATTCTCTGTGTCTGAAGAGTGGGAGATCCGAATCCCACTGTCGGATGTGCGTGTTTTGATCGTTTACATTTCATTTAAAATGTTACATCTCTAAAATTAATTGTACAGAAAAGATAATTATTCCAGTTTTGAGATTGAAAAAAATTATTGAACTGCAAGGTATGCTTTCAAAAATTGTTATAAGAAAGTTTTAAATTGTCCAAGCTAGAAATATTTTAACATATAACTGTAATGTGGATAATCGATACGCCGCATTCAGTGTTTAGAAGCAAAGCGAGATATACGTTTGCTATCTCTATTTAATTGAACACATAAAACAATTAAATTAATTATATTTTCGAAGATTGTCTATTCCGAATAATGTTGTAGGTTTTAAATGTTATATTTATATTAAGATGAACAGTTTAATCCGTCCCAGTTTGTGGGTTCGTTCTTGAGGAAGCAAATTTGTCTTCACAGGTTTAACAAAACTTCAACAGAAAGAGGTGTATGCGAAGAGAGATTCAGGATACGGTTAAACACGACCCTGTGTCACGAGTCGGGAGCTTACAGCTCGTCTCGGCTGGAGCTGGTTTCTTAGATCAATATCAGACAGCTAGAGCAGAACCGTAACAAACTGTGCACGGGCCACGCGCCTTTCTCTTCTTTGTTTCATCCTTACTTACTTACATACATTTACACTTACATGCACTACAAGTCCACACTTTCGAGGAGACCGGTCAGGAGCTTAGTGCTTGTCCCGGCTTGGCTAGTACCCCGCTGGTGAGAGATACCTGGCTGTGAAACACCCTGATAGCCGACGGTAGGTCGGCGCCGGATCTCGCCATCTATCAGAGGAAAATCACCGCCACTTCACGATGGGGGAACATGCACCACACGTACGGGACTAATGATCTTAGCCGTTGACGCACCTTAAATCACTAACAATCAATCAATCATGGTCGCAGTCGTTGTTTGCCCATTCGAGAAAAATGGAAAGGGCAAAACTATGGCGTACTCCGATCGTGCTACCGGGAGCGGTAGCTCAGTGCATCAACTGATGTCGCTGCAGCGCCTCTGACCGGGAGGTCCTAGGTTCGAGCCCTGACGGCGGCAGGATTTTCAACACAGCTTTTCAGCTAGGTCGAATTCAGTCGCTGTCTGGGGGAGAATTCTAGCGGCCGGCTGCTCTGATCGGTAGTTTTCTACGGTTTCTCCGATCAACACCAGGCGAATGCCGGAGCAGTACCCTACCAAACGGGCCACGGACCGCGTGCGATCTTTCCTTCCTCTTCCTTGTCCTGTCCTCTCCTCTTACACACACACACACACACACACACACACTAACATGCACTACACTACCACATATTCCGGGAGACCGGTCGGGAGCTTAAAGCTTGTCCCGACTAGGGCGGTGCCCCGCTGGTGGGAGAGTCCTCGTTAGGGGGAAACCCCACTAGCCGACGGCAGGTCGGCGCCGGATCTCGCCATCCAGCGGGGGAAGATCACCGCCATCTCTCGAGAAAAAAACAAGTACTACACTAACGGAACTAATGACCGAAGCTGTTGACGCGCCCGGAAACACAAAAAAATTAATCAAACCCGATCGTGCTGGTGCCCTTTTAACATTACCTTTTGAATTGCAGCCATTTTCGATTGAAAAGGTCCATTTTGCACCTCGAGCGAACTCGGACGGCTCTCCCGCCTGCAAGGGTCCTGCGTGGCTGCGCCGCGCCGCTCGCCGTGATAAGCCCAATGGCGGAGGCACTCCTCTCCGCTCGGATTTGCATCGCGCTGCGGGGAAGAGGAAGGAGCGAGGGGACGAGCGGGGACCTCGAGAGGGGAGAGGGAGAGAGAGAGCTCTCAAGTTGTCACGGGGAGGTAAATATTTGAGACGCAGCCGATGGATTTTCAATATCCCGACCATCGCTTTCGCCGCGGCTGCCTTTCGCCCTCTCCCCCATCGTCGCCTCTGGCGACGCAGCCGTTGCCAGCGCTATGATGTTCGTTGTATCCGCCACCGCAGTTGGCGATCCTCTTCGTAGCTCTCATAGTTGTCTTAGCAGTACAGAACCTTTGTCATAATCCAAACTATAGTTGCATTTATGTCATGATGTAGCCTATCAACAGCCCTTGCCTATCACCCCGAGAAGTTTGTGCAACTCCCTATATTTCTAATACTGTTAAGAATTTTCATAATAAATTCGAAGTATTCCGTATGTAGTAAAATGACAATACTCCTTTGTGTATAAAAAAGCGGCACTACTACATATTTTGCATTTTTGGTTCTTTCAAAATTCATAAAATAAATTATACCGCCATTCTTTCACTCCCTGTTAATCTTCACCGTTTGAACGTCTGCTTCAATACAGCTTCCATAAAAATATCGTCATTACTATTCAGATATTTATAGCAACTTGTGACAGTTCGTGACAAAACTATCCAGTGTATTCTTGTTTGCCACTCCCACCAGTGTCAACCTGTCATCCCGGCCTTTATTCCCAGAGGCGTTGCATGATTTTACAGCGTAGGTGGAAGGCGACGGCGTTGGCGGAAGGGGTGCAACCGTTTGTCAGTCGCTCTGTTCCCGCGGCTTTCTCACGTACGATCCTCCCCCTCCCCCTGTCGGAGTGCACTTCCCCACTGAGCCATCCCTCTCCCTCCTCCCCGCCCACCCGCTCCCGGAGTAACCCCTGCTTCCGAGTAAAAACCGCCGTCGCGCCGGCGCTGGAAGTGCCGGGTCCGGACGCGGGCCGCCCCCGAGGGCGCTGATTGCGAGGCGATGCCCGTCAGAGCGACCGCCAGATGCTTTTAGCAGCCCGCGAGATAATGACTGAGACGCGGCTTCCTCCGGGCGACGCCATCGCTTTTGACGTGCGGCTTGTCGCCACCTGCTCGCCATCGGAATGTGTTTTCCCGACTTCCCCCCGTTCGCTGTAATTGAGTTTTGAAAAGCCAGCATCTCTGAGTGGGGGTAATATTTTTTATACCTTCTGACGTACGGTGTACTAATCTCATTTTAGGTTTTGGTTGTCGAATATTTGCGTTTATTAAATACTTATTTTTTGATACAATGCTATGGATTTGTATTTTTGTTTGTTTAGTCGAAAATGCTATCTTATGATGTATATTTATTATACGAGAAAACATCCTCATCGTGGCGTAGCAAGGAACACATTTATCATGTTTCCTTCGAAATTTGTGGCCCCAATCCTTTTTAAAAGGATTGCTAGTTCAACTAAAAGTAACGTATGTGAACTCTAACCTAAATATATCCAATTATTCAGATTGAGATTTTTATAATGTTTGAAATTCCAGGAAGTGCCATACATCATTTCACTTTCATCCCAAGATTATTCATCCCTGATGGATTCCTACTCCAACATTCCACTGCCTCGAAAAAAATGTTTCTCTGCACTCGCCTATATTTTCACATTCATTTGAACCGAGAATTCCCTAATCTGTAGAAGTCAAGGAAGTCACATGAATCATTTCACTTTCAGAAGAAGATTATGCCGTTGCATTCCTCCGTGAACGATCTCCCCCGCCCAATACATCACTGCCGGAATCTGACGAGTCCAAGGACAGGAAGGGAAAGTCGAGCGCTCCGTCTTCATCTGGGGGCGAGGGCCGGGCGGGCGCACGTGTTGGGGCCTCCGGGCGAAAGGGGCGATGCGGCAGCTGTTGGGCGCAGGTAGCGAGAAGAGCGTCGGGAGTCAGGGAGCGCGAGGTGAAGCGGAAGGAGGTCGGGCTTGTTGAAGTGTGACCGAACGGGGGGAATACCACGGAGACCGGAAGGGGAAACTCGTATCAGAACGGTCGACATCTAGCCATCCGCTGATGGGTGGCGAAATCTTGGTTGCTCCTTGTGGAATGAATGGCGACTGAAATGGCAAAACCTTTGGTTTCTTTTAGGTTATTCCGACTTACACGCCCCTTATTTAATCGAAATTCCGTCATCATTCCATCCATTCCCCCCTCCCCTCCAACATTCTGTGCATTATATCCTTTATTCTGTGCATTATATTATTTTTGGGAAATCATAACAGTCATGCATAATGAAAATGAAATTATGTTTTAGTTCAATATTGAAAAGTGAATCGTATGGCTGCCCTCGGTGGCTCGTTGGTTGGCATGCTCGCTTTCCACCACGCAACCCCGGCTTCGGGTTCGATTCCAGGCCGAGGCAAATTATACCTGTGCGCTTTCCTTACAAATGCCCCAGTATCTATTGATGTGTGAGATGAGAAAGCCCACCATAAGATTATGATGACCAGTATTTACGGTGAAGGGATGTCTTTGTGCTAACCACACGAACCCCTTATACCATTGTCGAGGGGCTGGGTTACTGTTGGTCGGCCAAGGCCCATAGCGGGCTGTCGAGCCAAAGATCAGGAACAGGAATCATGTAAGAATGACACGGACATATAAATCGTTTCTAATGTACAATTTCTTAAAGTCAGTCTTCAAGATTCTTCAAGAATGATTAAATGTGTTCAAAAGAATTTAATTTCTAATATCGGACGGCTTCTCTAGCAGTTCCGATTGAAATATTAATTATAGCATTGCCAGATTAACATTCAAATATATACTACTGCTAATTAGTTATTAGATGGTATATTTAATATACGTTTTCTGTCGTGTTTGGTCTATGTGTTCATTGTGTATTGTGTTTAGCCTGTGAATGGGGAGAATTATTCCTAGCAACAGTTGCAAAAAATGGCATATATATTTTTAAATTTACCTGACACTGGTTAAATAGTGAATAAACCTTTTCTTGTTTTTCATGTAGACTGTCCGTAATTAATTGGTCAAATAACTTATATATTCTAATTGTGAGATAGGCTAATAACATACAAATAACAGCTAATTGTACTGTAAAGAAACATCAAGTAAAATCTGAAAATTTAATATTGACCTACGTAATATGATCGTCGAAAAATGAAATGTATTTGTAATGAATACATGTGCCTATACTGCGGATTTTACTTTGCTGTCGCTGACATTTGATCAGCTGTTACGGCGTTGTCCAATCGAGACCATACACGTCACTACAATGACGTCATATTGGTGGCGTTCAGCCTTCCGATTGGATGACACCGAATCAACTGATATCCTTCAAACGCAGCTCTGTGAAAACCGCAGCATGCGGTTGCTTCCAAGCGAGATACCAGAGAAGGCGGAGCAAACGCTGCCGATGGGAATCCGGGCTATGGAAGGGAGCGCGGGCGGCGAGGTGGCCGCTACCTGCCGGCGGCGCAGCTCCCTGGCGTCAGCGGCCCCGTGCCACTAATTAACAAAAAATCTTGCCTTAAAATAGATACCGGAATATTAATTTACAAATCAATAATTAGACCAACAATGACGTACGCGTGCCCGATATGGGGAAATGCAGCAAAATCTAACATAAACCTACTGCAAACTATACAAAATAAAGTTCTAAGAATTATCATTAAAGCCCCATGGTTTATTTCAAACAATCAAATCCACCATGAACTGCAAATTCCCACAATAAAAGAACACATTTCCAAACTGTCCTCAGATTTCTTTTAATCACTCTCCACATCTCCCAGCGCCTCCACATTCAACTTTGGACGCACAGCAGAACCGGACTTATAAATTCACGCTTCCCTAAAGACAGATTCCGACCACCATAAATCAGCAGGAAATTGGCCTCATGATATATCCTCCATCGAATAATCATATCAACGATCATTCTCTGGAATTTTAATTTTCTTTCAAAAATAATTAAAATTTTTCAACATAAACCAAAAACATTGAACGCACCCTTTCAGGGAAATTCCACAGTTAGGAAATAAACCAAATGGTATGTACGTTTCTATTCACAACCCTGAAAAACATGTATGTATGTTGAACAGGAAGAAAATAAAAAAAAATAATAATAAAAAAAGCGGCCGCGTGCCCGTCGCCCGCGGGTGATTGCCGTCCGGGCGATAACGAGGCGCGCGCGGGGCGAGCGTGTGCGCCGTCACGCGTGCGTCCATCACGCGCCTCGCAGACGCCTGCCTGCGTGCCTCGCCGCGCCGCCTGGCGGGCGCCAAACACCTCCCGACGAGCGGCCCGCCGCCGCCGACAACCTCTCGTCTTGCGCCTTGCCGGGAGGCATGTCTGCGGCACGGAAGCAACCCATTTACAGTGGTGGCTCTGCACATACACAATGAGAATACACGTCATTTACATCGGTTTCGTTTGAATTCTCAGAAAATGTTTTAAAATCGGGAGCTGATGTTATGTATATTTATACAAATCAAAATTAGCCGAGGTGGGCCTATGTTTGATTAAAGATGTACGTTTATTTTTTATGTCATCACCTCAAACCAATTATTTTTATAGAATATGCGTGAAAAAATCGCTATTAATATTCATGGATTCGGTGTTCTCACTTTCACCTCAAGATGTATTAGCTTTTTATGCAAACAAATTATTGGTAACTCAAATACTGTCATTGTTTTTGATATGTGTTTGTTTGAAGAGTGCTCGTACTTATGCACATCCTTATTAAAAGTTACGTTATCAATCAATATTTTGTAACAAGAAATTCCGCACATAAATTCGACAACAAATAAATGGAAGTTGGTCGCTAAGCGTCAAGAAGGATCGTTGCCTGCCCGCCCTCCCGTTGACCACCGTTCACGCCCGCCCTTCCCTTCACGCCCCTTCCGCCCTTTCAGCCGCTCACGCCCCTTCACGCCCCTTCACCCCCTTCACCCCTTCCCCCCTTCACCCCGCTTCACGCCCTCTTCACGCCGCCTCACCCCCCCGCCTTCACCCGTTCACGCTCGTTCATATCCGTTTACGCACATTCATGTGCGACTCCTGCTTACTCCCGCTCTCCCGTCGTCACGCTACCCGCAGCCGCTGACGCGAGACGCTCCCCCGCCCTCCACCGCCCACGGCTCCGCCTAAACAGCACAGCATTCCCAACTACCCCCCCCCCCCGCCCCGGCGACCCCTCCGGTCGCCCGCGCCAGCAGCCGGGCGAAGGCGGCGGACTCGCGTCGAGCGGCGATCTCCTGCAATTTTAAGTTCCCACATAAATATCCCCGGGCGAGAGCAGTCGCCGCCTTCCACGCGCCTGACGAGCAGGGCGGGCGCCGCCAGCCGTTTCGGGATGTGGCGCGGGGAAGGCGTTGCCGACACGCCCCCTTGCTGATGGCGAGCACTGTTGTAACAAGGCTCTAGACGCAGGTGCGGTCGAGTTGTTGATGCGATCCTCCAGACAGGTGGCCGTGAACGGGGCGGAGAGGTTTTCTTTTGGAAAATCGGTAATACTTGCGCAACTACTGTCCATTACAGTGGAGCTGTTTCGTCATAGTACGTCAAAATATAGTTAGGGGAATAAAGTAAGCAAAGGATGTTTTCTTAGGATTAAAAAGTAATAAAATCGGTACTTCGTATAAAAACATAGTTGTACGGTCTTCTTTACTTCCAAAGGTCTGAAATTTTTAGGATTGCAACCAATCATTATTGTAAAATTCATATTCCAGCTTTTAATATGATGCCAAAACTTGTCGTTTATTGCTGAGTAAATAACTTATAAACATTAACTTCTAAATCATTAGAAAAAATCATATAATTACAAGTTTCTTGCATTTTAATTTTTTGATCTGTTCATTAGTTAACTACATAATCACTTTCTATTATTTGTTGCTCATTTTTCCCTTGGTCTTTCACTTGCGTTGGCTGAATGTTGAGCGTGCCGGGGCTGCGGAGATGGGTTCGGTTTCAGAATGTGCTACGTCGCGAAGAAAACAATTTGCGAGCACAACAGATCGGAAAACGGGTCGGCGCGCGCTATGCATAACAGAGTGACCCAGACCGCTCCTTCCTCGCTGCAGCCGCCCTCGTCGCTCTATTCCGTTGCCCGACCCCTTCGACTCCCACCCGACCCCCTTCCGACCCTCAACTTACCTCTCCCGACCCTGACTTTACCCACCCGACCTGACCTTTTTCCACCGCCCACTCTACCTCTCCCGACCCTTACCCAACACCTCAGCCATAGACTAATTCTTTACTCTATGCCTCACCCGCCCCCTCTCAATTTTCTCTCGATCCTCTCCTTGTCCTTTCTCGATCCACTCACGAATTTCTCCCTATCCTGAATCCCCCTGTTCTTTTCCTGTACACCGTTATGCAGCCTAACTTATCTACATTCAAATCTCTTCGTGTCGCCCTTTCCCTTTTCCAAACCCCCCTATTCGCGCTTTTAACCTTTTGTTTTGTACCTCCCTCGCCTTCTTTCTTAAGCCTTGTGACTTTATTGAAACGGCATTCTCATCTACATTGCCGTCACCTCTTTCATTCTTCCGCACTTTTTCGGGCATCGCTCGGTCATTTTCCTTTGTATCCATCCATCCATTCTATCTATCTATCGATATCTCCTGGCCGTTGCCGCTCTCGCAATGATAGTTTCATCACTTCCCTCTAAACAACCGTCACTTACCAGACCCATTATTTTCTAGTGGCTCACCTTTCCCACCTCTCTTCTAATAACCACCATCACTTTTCCTCCTTTACTTACATTACCCTGCCAAAGTGGAGATATCCACTTCGCTCCGCGCAGCGCTGCTGTTCTCGTTTAGACCGAGTTGTGGCATACCTCAAAGAGTGGGTTAAAAGTTTTACTGCTAACGCATTCAATACCAGTTTCTACTTACCAGGCGGGGGCGGTTTTCGGAGAATACGAACATACGAACAAACTCCGATATACATGTATAACGCGAGATGTAATGAAACATGCTAAACAAAATTTTGGAGAAATATTTTTGTAATGTTTGCCACCTGAAAGATTTTGATTCAACATATTTTGTATAAAATCATTTTTTTAAAATTCTAGTGTATTTCTCCTTATCAAAGCGTTTTCTCATGAAATATAAGATCAATTGGTATTTTATTCAAATATATGCGAGAATAATAGTATTTGGTAAATTAAAATCTGTTGCTGTTTTGCAGTGTGCGCTGACATAGGAATATACACAAATTATTCGTATATATTTACACTGTTAATTCTAGACCAAGTGTTTATTTTCGTTAACTTCTCTGAACGGAAAGCCGATTTTCATTGAATAGATATACACATTTATTTGTCTGACGCTTTGTTTATGATTTAACCCGCTTTGAATGCTTCATCTGTTAAATCTCTTCGCCTATTAAATTTATTATTCTCATGAAATTGCGAGGAAAACTGGAAAACAGTGCAAGAAGGGAAATATGAATAACAATCAAAGAGATCATCATCAAGAACGTGTTCCCTCCGAAATTATCAAAATTGAGTTTACAGGTTTCATCAACTTTTACTCAACTTTTCGTGTCTATTTCGTAAACAAATACGTAGTGTACATGGGCGTCGTGCTCATAAAAAACAATAAAAAGTAGCAACATAATAGCAAATATTCCTATCATCTTTTATTTTATTCAAGGTTGTCCATCATCTATACATCTTCACCAAAGTACGTACAAAACAAAGTTGAAGAATAAACAAGCGAAACAAATAAATCATCTGCACAAACTTGGGATAAAAACGACTATAACCCAGAAATTGTTCTTATAATGATTCGTAGATTTTTAATCAAATGTTTCTAACAGTATAGTGAGTATGTTTCATCATCTATAAACAAAATAATTGACGCCGGGAATTTAGAAACTTTAAATATCTTTGCTTACCTTTTGTGAATTGTCTTCAATGAACGTATTGAATTTTGTACGTTTCACATTTTGTAATATATTTTTTAAAACAATTAGTACCTATTGTAACATTTGAAGCAATAACTATGATTTAGCTGCAAAACTCAAATAACGGTTTAGTTGTCGATATTGTAATTTTTTAATTGCCCTGTATTATTATTACTACCGGAAGGTTAGATTACCGTGCGAGCCGTGTGGCGGATGCAATTCTTTACGTCCACGGCAACGCTCGCCGCCGCTGGCGCCCCCGGTGGACGGCGGCGGAGTCGTCATTTGTGTGCCGCCCACGATCGCGCTGCGCCGCACTCGAAGATCCTCCTGGGTGCGCTGGAGGTGGAGGTGGAGGCTCACGCACCAGGCCGCACGTTGCGCAACTTGTTAACGAGACGTCGCGGATGTGGCTTCACATGTCTGGCTCGTGTGTCATCTTTCTTTCGCCTTGCGCCCTTGTCGCATTCCTTCCTGTTCGTTCTTTGTTATCATATTTATGATTCAGGCAGAAACTCTGTTACATATTTGTTCAGAAGTTTTAATCGCTTCTTTGAAACTAGTCGTCAATCGAAAAATGTGTAGCAATTACTTCAACAAAACCTATTAAAAATGTTTAATAAAATGTTGAAGTGAAATACCACTTGTTCATCAAATGAGGTGACTGAAAGTAAGTGGCGCTTTATTGAACTTCACGAAATCATCTGTGTCGTATTGCGTCACGAATATAAGAGGTTTAGAATTTACAAGTTAACGATTTAAATTGCCTTTCCAAATGTAAGCCCCACGGATTCATTTAATATTGCATTTGTGCTCGAAGTTAGTGAAAGAGTAATTACAGGATCATGTATCATGACACGAGACTTCCGTTATCCTCACCATGTGATGGACTTACTATTCCTCTCCACGTCGGTCGTGCTCGACGCGGAGAATGTACGTGGCGCCATCCTGGAGCCTGGCTCTTATTTTCTTCGTATCAATATCTTCCTGGAAGTCTTGGCATTTTGTTTGTGAAAAGATTGGAACTGACGTGGTTATACTTGCTTAAAATATTTTCTATAAATTGAAAGTGAATACCTTTTTTTACTTTCTCGCATATTACGAGCTGTAAAGAAATGTTTGGAATGCTTCGGCAAAAAATGGCGATTTTCCAGAGAAAAACTCATATTGAAGAGCCCAAAAATCGAAAAAGTAGATAAATCTTGTTCCTGTATGTAGTAAACACTTCCTCTGCCTGACACGTTCAGGAGCCAGAATTCAAATTTTGTGAACTTTTAATACTGAACAATTGGCTGATGACAAAACATCTGTCTATCCGGTGTGTGCGTCCCTCTGCCTGTGGTCAAAATTGGTGCCGCAGCCGTTCAGACAATTTTCTCCAAAATTGATATTCCACGATCGATCTGACTAAACTCGAGGCCCTGCGAGTTTGAAACGGAGTTTTTGATTTTTGAGTAGTACATGAAGAGTCAACATTTTCAAGTTTTCTCTAAAATACCTCTAAAGTTTTTGTTTAAATTTTTTTCCTCGAATAGAGGGAAATATCGATTTTTTTTTAGTTGAAATTATTTTCGAAAATAGAAACGATAACATCTAGCCTAGGGTACTATGGATACCCTACCGGGATATCCATAGGTGAAGATGGAGCAGTTCAAGTATATTACACCGTCGTACACTGTTGAATATATTGAGCACTGGGTGGTTGGGGACAAATATACACGGTCCAAGTCAACCATATTTTCCTCCTTTGCGTTCAAGCAGACGTGTAAAAAATGATAATTTCGCGTCTTTATGGAAAACGTGAACGAACATTTTTGTTAGAACAATGAACAAACGAAACTCGATTTTTCTTGTACTTCAAATAATTAGACACGTGTGTTGTCGTTTTTCGCCTTTTGTTGCTAAGTCAAGGCTTTTCTCTCTTAATTTGACGAATACTCTCTAATTAAAGTAGTGGTACAAGAGCGTCTATTATTAAAACTTTTGAAAAGCGGTGTGGAATTGCACAAATGCTAGTCGAACTTGCTGAATGAACTTCTCAGATGACGTGAGGAAGAAGTTCCGTCGCGTGAAATAGTAGACGTGTCTCACAGCTCCCTCCGCGCTCCTTCCACGCGCACCTCCTGTGCACGGCCTCAGATTGCGGAGTCTTCTCCGGAGCTGCTTCGACGTCACTTCTGCTACTTTCATTTGAATCTCAGTCAGATGCAATATTTCTACGCATTGGGAAATATTAGAAAATGTTTTCACGTTATTAAAAGTATTCACCACTAAACATACTGTACATTCTTTAAATTTGAATGTTGTCTGTCAGTTATGATAACATTATTTAATAAATATAATGTTAACTGAAAAGGTGAAGTAAACATTATAATATTTCAGTTGCCAAAATTAAGACAGATTTAGTATCTCGAAAGACTTGTTGCTGGTCATGCTTCTCAGGTCTCCAAAGTTTTTCGGATATTTTCTAGAAATGTCCCACGAGGAGATGAGCCGGTCGATCGACCTTGCGGATGGGTTTAATGTCGGGGATCAAACCCCGACCCTAGCGGTGAAAGGCCGTCTGACGACTGCACCACGAGTTTCTGAAATATATAATCGTATTCGATGGAATTTCTCGTGACTATAAAATTGTTTCAAGGAATTTATTAACGTCATGTGATTAGTTTAATTCAAAGGTGTCAATTTAGAATAAGATATATCGATTAGAATGTAAAGGACATCATTATGTTTTCCTATACCACAAACGATTTTCAAAAAGTCGTAAGATTGCATTCTTAACGCGTTTGATAAAAAAAGCTCCCACATTATCAAAATACGAAACAAAAAAACTATTAAATTCTCGTAAACGCTCGTCTTCACGACACTCCCTTTCTTGGGCTGAAAATTGACCACGACTTCCGCCATCTTGGCATTAACCCTTCGTTCCCTTGCTCTGCCCGACCCTCCGCCGGCACGGCGTTCCCAGTGCGGGAGGGCTTTTCCCCTCCTCTGCCCCTGCCTTCGCCCCGGGCGCGCGGGCGTCTTGTGCCCCCGAGGCGTCGCGGCGCAGGATGAGCGCTGCTAATTAGAAGGCGCCTGTGATCGGATCAGCGCCGCGGCGCCGCGCCACCCTGCGCCCGCTCGCCCCGAGGCGGCGTGTCTCGGCTCGACCCGTCCGAGGGCGCGCGCCCTGCCCTTCGCGCCTCATCCCTTCGCTGAGCGCGAATCTTCCTCCGCCACCCGCCCCGTCCCACCCCGCCCCACCCCTTCGCGCCGCTTTGCTCGTGCTGCCGCGGAGGCTCGGCGTGGCTCGACACCTCGCGTCGTTTTATGTGCCTCAGACGTACTTTGTGACGTTTGTATTGTCCTTATTGATTGCGAATCCTTTAAATTCAACAAATATTATTTAAAGTACGTTTGTATGTTCTATGACCTCCATCTTCAGTACTGCAGGGACGTGAAAAATGATTAACTTGATTAGCACCATATTTGTAATTGCTACCTCTGTTTGACCGAGACCTTACCGTCAATTTGAGATCAGTTTGAGTTTGTTTTTCTTCCTTTGCTCAGTTACCTCATAACAGTCATGATTTCCTTTACCACTCGAGTCTAGATCTCCATTGTCTCAAGTAGGTTATGTTAACCTGAACATCATCGAATTCATCACCTTGGCTTTGAACTTATTTTCTTTCTGGATATTTGCTGTTTCATTATTTATCTTCCAACCTTACTTTATTCTTTGTTTTAGTTGCAACTCTTCAGACGATTATGCAGTTATAGTAAACAAAATAAGAGGAACATGAATAATTGAAAATAATAGTGATTCTTGTGATTATGTCATTTTCATTGACTGACAAGGTGTAATATTGTCTCCGACATTCTGATCTATCCCTCGTTCACTGTTGCAAATTCGGAAGTGTACTAAGTAAATCCCTGTTCGACATTTTTGATGAAACGCGCTCTCGTCAATACATTTCGTAGAATGTTTCGATCAATAAAGGTCGCTGGAAATAACTTTCCAGAAACAATTACCTACATCGAACGGCCCACATAAATAATTACTGAGCTTTGTATTGTGCTTGGCTTCTGCTGAATCTTGCACAAATCTTGCCACACTCTTGCCAAATCTTGAGTGACTGCTTTACTTTACGGAGCGAATGGATCTGTTATAACTGCGACAAGGAATAATTACTTTGAATGCGCGATTAAAATGTTAGTATGTATCATAGAGATAACTTATTCTTGAAAACAACTTTACTATATGAATATGTTCTACAAGAAAGGACATCAAAAAATCGTTTTATTGTAGTTGTAGTTCTGAATAAAACCAAAAAGTTAAAACCATTAAAGTTTTGTTTTATGGAAATATTTATTACTATTTATTTAATAATGTTCAACAAAGTTATACCAACTAAGCATTATTTTGTAAGAAAATGTATTCAAACGTAGGCAGAACGGGGTTACATATAGTCAATTTTTAATTTACTTAAAGTACCTTAATATCATTGGATGTTCCCGTATGAGCATGCGATGCGTGTCAACAAATCCAAAACAGTGAATTTTTCAAATTGCTAGGTTTGCGTTAATTTAGTAAAGCTACTTACTTCTTGATGCATTCATTGAGCTTGTGCTCATTGGGATCCATTATTCCTTTGAGTTACTATCCGAAGTGTTAACGTATTGCGACATGGACACCACGTCCTCAATATGCGAACAGAGACCGTCGCAACCACATCAGCGGGAGAATTGAATTTCCGGCGACGCCGACCGACAGTGCATCTCGTGCGTCTGATGTTCGATGCATCATGGCATTGCCCTAGATACCACCCACCCTACTTCCCCCACCTCGCCCGCCTCGCTCACCGTCTGTCTCCCCGTCCGTCCGCCCTGTACATGCAAACGAAGTCCGCTCTCTGCACACGAGCGAAACCATTACCCCGAGGCAGCGCGTCTTCCTGCGGAAAAAAATCACCATCCGATAAGCGGAGAATTGGCTTTTTTTTCCTGTGCGAGCGGACGATGATTCATGTTCAATTTGCTTCGATAGAACCAGGGAGAAATGGCTTTTGAGAAATATTAAAAAATACTCCAATTACCATTTAATTTAAAAGCCCAATACCCATGAGTCATTGAGTCGACGTCGGCGCGCCCGAGCTCTGCGACGAGACGAGGGCGGACTGCGCGGCGTGCAGTGTGCGTTGGGGATGAGTGTGGGTGATACTGCGAAACGCGAGGGGACGGTGCGGCAATAGTAATCGGATCACACATCACCACTGCGAGGGACCTAACAGGCCTGAGAGACGGTGTAGGTATTTACTGATTCCCAGTATATCACTCGAGTTTGAATTCAGTGTCTGCATAGTTCAGTCGTAGTTGCTTAATGACAAATATCGCGGCAGTGATTGCGAGGGTCATTAAAGTGTGTTATAGATAAAATAGTTGCTTTGGTTCTTTACGCAAAATACAGGAAATAAATATATTTTTTGTAATTCATGACATGAAGTTATATATTTTGTTACTTTGAGTTTTGGAAACGTTATTTTTTTTATTATTTTAACCTGACGTTTAATAGTTTCACATGACTGAGCCATACTTATATTAATTCTCTAACCTGACTCGTATGTCGTTTATAGAAATGTTAGTTATACGAAGAGGGAACAATATTAGTCTCAATAGTATTATTCGAAAAAATATGTCTCATCTATTTGTTATCTTCTATAAGAGAACTACTATAAATTTCGGAAATTCGGTATACGTTGATATTTCTTTGCTACGATTTCTATGATAATGACCCATTTCTGTAAAAAAATTATTTCTGTATTCTACCTTAGTTCACAAAATGTATAAATGTGCAGAAATTATTTGATGACTTAACGATCTTCTCGCACGTCAGGCTCCTTTCAGAATCTTAGAGCAAAGTGCAAGAAAAACTGGTATACGTTGCTGTTCTAAGGCGAATAACGTCCATTCTTTTTCACCGAAATACAATATTTGTTTTAAATTAACAGATCGCTTACAAGTTGAATGTTTGGAAGTTGTACTCGTCAATCAGATTGAAAGTGATTGCTTCGATTTGAGTATTATGGGATTTCGAGAATAGAGCATCTTCCAGGCTGTATTATTTACGTATTTCGTCTTACTTTGTTGCAGATAGAAACCAATCGTTATTTTCTTACCCGCTTATTCAGGAATATGAGATATTAAAATAGGGTTTTCAAGGGCACTGGAAACAATACACCTGTTTATATCACACTTCCTATTGTTTTCTCTGGAAAACCGAGCACATGACAGTTAGAAACCAATTGGTTGTGGCATTGAATGTTTTGTGCTAATATCTCAAGGAGATGGAAACTTGGATTTACTGCGCATTGCCTTCGTTGATGGAAGTGAATTTCACATTTGGATTTTAGATTGGTTTCCGCACACGTAGGCTGCTACGGTCATTAGTTCCGTTGGTATTATAAATATTTTATTCCGGGAGGTAGCCCCTCCCCACTGGATGGTGAGATCCGGCGCCGACCCAGACGGCGGCCGGGGTTTCCTTCTCCAAGTATCTCCATCAGCATGGCATCGCCCCAGCTGGGATAAGCTTTGATGCCCCAACCGGTCGATTTTAGAAATAAGATGAGAATACTTTATTCAATTATCTTGCTACGTAGATTCGACGAAGAAACTTATCACGGTGATTAAAGCAGAAATAAACGTGCCCGGGTGTCGCTCAATAAGCTCGCACATTTTCATCATTCGATATATTCGTGAAATGCTGTAACGCCTGAGAAAGTGGTGTTGAAGGTACGCGTGCTATTGACTGTGATGAACATATGTTAAAGTGTTAAACGTCACTCACTTCCCGCGTTGACGGATATTAAGCACTCGCTTGCCTGGATCGGTGGTAAATGCAGTGGCGCACGCGACCACCCCTCCTCCTCCCCCTCCTGCTCCGCCGCCGCCGCCGCCGCCGCCGCCCACACCGCATCCCCCCCCCCTTTGTCTCGCGAAGCGGCGCCGGAGCGCTTCGCCTCGTTGACAGCGCCTATCGCTCATCGCACGCCGCCGCCGCCGACTTGGCTCGCTGTTTACGGGCCCTCCCGTTCCTCCGCCACCCCACTCCAGGCTGGTTCACCGGGAGAGGTGGCTTAGAGCATCGACTGATGGCACTGGGCTGCCCCTGATCGGGAGGTCCTAGGTTCGAGTCCCGACGGTGCGGCAGGATTTCCGACACTAGCTTGTCAGACAACAGGAATTCAGTCGCTGCCTGGAGGATAATTCTAGCGGCCGGCTGCTCTGATCGGTAGTTTTCCGTGACTTCTCTGATCAACTCTAGGCAAATGCTGGAGTAGTTCCCTAACAAACGGGCCACGGACCGCACGCAATCTATCCTTCCCCTTGTTTTATACTCAAACCTGCTTACAGACACTAACATCCACAACACGTACCATACATGCCGGGAGACCGGTCAAGATCTTAGAGCTTGTTCCAGCTGGGGCGGTACCCGCTGGTGGGAGTAACATACTTGGGCTAGCCGACAGTAGGTCGTCGACAGTAGGGGGAAAACCCCCGCTACCTCCCGAGGAAAAATCATGCACTACACTTACGAGGTAGGTGCCTTAGCACTTGACGCGCCGGAATCACTGTTAATCAATGACTCAATCCAAGCTGGTTCGCACGCGCTCCCTCATCCTATCTCTCTGCTCTCGATACGATCCTATCTCACACCCCTCGCGTTACTGCTCAAACTCACCATCATTTCCTAACCAGTTTCTTGGCCGTTCCGGACCACACGTTCTTCCACACCTACATGCTCCGGATGTCAGTTTTCCTTAGCTCTACAGCATGTTGTCGCGACTCTTTTACATCTCTTCTAAAGTCGCATGTTTACTTTACTAATTCACCCTCTTCTATTACCTCTCGGCGGACATTAATGCCCCTTGTTGTTTTCCCTCATTAACTATTTACACACTTGGCTACAAAAGCCTTCTGTATTCCCTAACACAACCACTAGATTCCTAAATATTTCGGTCAGTTTCTATGTTCCGCTTGCAGCCTGCTACAGTCCACACAATTTCCGCAACAATCAAGCTTTACTTCCAAACCCATCTTTCCCTTCTCCTCTTCCTCCTTTGTCAGCTCATCTTCTCCACCCCCTCCTCCGCCCTCGGTTGCGACGTCTTCGTCGCGGCCGTATGAATGTAACTCGCGCAGAAAGTTAAATGAGTCATCTTCTATCACAGATTTGTACTCGTCATCGTTTTGTCGGAGACGGAGGTCGCAAAAACAGACGACGGGCGCTTTGTCCGCGGCGATCGCGGGCCTTGGAACAATATTTTGATTGATTCCGCCCGACCGTCCCTCCGCCCGGGAGCCTACGCCCAACTCCCCTCGGCCTGGTCCATATCCTCCGCCGTGTCTTCCTTGTCCCGGCCTCCATCTACTCCTCGGCGCCTCCAAGTCGCCGACGGCGATGCGTTGTTTTGCTACACTGGCGATAGCGGCGGGACAAGAAATAAAACTCCGAGATTTCTCTATTCTTGCGTCATACGAGTGGCCATTTTGGTGAACAAAGGACTTGATGAAATACATTTCTATAAAATTACATAACGCATGATTAAAGCTATCATTGCGGGTTATTTATCGGGAATTTTCGAATCATAAATAAGATGCGAGAAATATTTTTTAGTTTCAAATACTAGTGGCTCATTTTTTTCTGGGCTGCTCGTTCAATTTGTTTCTTCAGAACAATGCAAGTCTGTGGAACTATGTTCTCTCTGTACATATTAATTTTGTCCAATTTATTTTTTCTTGGAATACAGTAAGTGATAACTTTCAGATGTAATTCTTTTGAATCAGTGTTTTGTTCAAGCTCTCTATGGCTGCAAACTAATATTGTTGTCGTTGTAAAAGGCCTGCCTTAATTCAATTACGAAGAAAATCTATATTTATAACAATGATAAGACTTCCTGTTCTGGCCCAGTACAATACTTATTTCTTTCTTCCTACAATTATATAAAACAATTTACTGTACAGAAAGCATCTAAATAATCCAGAAATAAAAATATAAAAGGTATGGAGTTCAATTAAAACTTAAATAATGTATGTATCTCTAATTTGTAATTTTTAATAAAGCAAATGGTTCGACATTCTAGGACCATCAAGTTTTGGATGGAGGTTGGGACGCGAGGTTTGTTAGTGAGACAACAGAGGTGGATAGTCGGAAACTGAGTTGTCTTGTTCATTGACACGATACTCCAGGTTCTCGGTCCGAGGTTCAAAAATATTGTCCGACTGTTTGCTCAACGAGCCTTCGAAAATATTATCCGTGTCTCGTTCTTCGGGAGAGAGGCGACCGACTCCTTTTTCTCCCTTTTTTCCTTCCTCCGTTCCTGGTTCTCCTTTTTGAAGGCGGGTGGGTGCGTTATAGAAAGCCACTTCGCCGAGATGGGAAAGAGATGTCCTCGAAAGCTAGGAGTTCGCCCTGATGTGCGGGTGGTGACAGACGGTCGCCATTTTGTCCAAGTGACTTCTTGGGCGTGAAAATGGAGCTGTCGGCTCCAATATCGGTTCCTTCTCAATGGAACAGTTTAATCTGAATAAATTCGCAATTTGAAGATCTTTTTCAAGTTTAAAGACTTTTTTGCGACAAAAAAATTATCAAAGTAATATTCTGTTTTTTTAATTTTTTTTTTATTTAATGAATGATACAAAACAAGTAAGAAAATGTGTTAACATATGAGAGATCAACCTTATTTTTATATTAGTTGATATAAAAATAGTGTTAGCACGATAGCGTGGTTGCATGCACTATGTAAAATTAAACGTACTGCACTTATGTATGTAAAATGTGTACCCCAAAGAGAACAGTTTTTCTGGTCTCAATGATCGTAAACAATATAATTAATATATTATTATGCTTTAAATATTTAATAGCTCTGTTGATAATTATGAAGTTTCAGAATTTTTTTCAAGACCAGCGTTTCAAAAAAGGATTCTTTGAAAGAAGTTAATTTTAGAGCCGTTCCAGTCGTCAGAGAGCGCATGGTATGATCTCTGGTAAATTGATTACTCACACGTAGGAGCATTTGTAACAACTCTTTCATTATTCGGTCTGTAACGTGGAAGCGGGGGCTGCTGGAAGTAAAGTTGATTTACGAGCGCTGCAGATCGTATATCTCCATCGCGAAGTCGGGAGGCTGCCTCGCACCCCCCCCCTGCCCCACCCACGCAGCGGCCTGCGGAGGCGAGCGACTCACTTCGCTCTGACGCGCGTGTGATGGCGCCGCCCTCTCGTACGACCTCTGCGTCACCTTGTGCTTCGTGTCTTATTTCTTCCTCTGTTCCACCGTTTTCGTATTTTTCTCCTCACCGTCTCTTCACTTCATCCCGTCTGTAGTTTTCTCGTCCTTCTCCTCCCGCTCCTCTTCTTTCTCCTCTTCCTGCTGTTGCCGCTCTGTCTTTTTGTGTTCCCCTGTGATTCTCTTCAGTCCGTCATTCCAGTTTTGTTTACATCGTAATATTTTTGGTCTAATTATTTCTTCTTGTTTCTTCCTTCATTTACTCGCTAAATCATGCTTTCCACAATAAATATACAAATATCTGAATTGTTCCTTTCTCAAACTCAATTTTGAAAAAAAATGGACAAACATGAAAATGGAAGTCAATAATAAATAATATTTGAAATAGTACAAATGCACAAAATTGACCTCAGCCAGATATTTCTTATTCGTTTGAAGGAATACTGCATGGAAAGTTTAATATATATTATTGTCTGCTATCATTGTCAAAAAATCTATTTCCTCGTTCTTTCTCTTTAATAGGAAAGCAAATTTAATTTTTGTGCAACATCATTCGCTTGATTCAGACTTGTCCTAAATGTTTACCATCGTCTTAAGATTCTTAATATAACAATACTGGTTCGTAATTTTAATGTCAAGTGCTATTTAAGTTTCCACCATTTTCAACTTACTGGATCCATGCCACATCACAGTGTGTAATCATAACTATTTGTTTTAATTGCTCACTTCTTTACGTTTTAGATTCGACATAGTCTGCTCCCTTTTCTACAATCAATCATGTTTATCGTGTCCTATATTGTTTAAGTAGTATACATACCTTTTGCGGCTCTCATACGCAACCAATCTTTATAAATGAGGTTTCTAAAGAAATGGAATTTTACGAAGACGTGACAAATTGCATTTTGACTTTAAAAATATGAGGCAACTGTTACAAACATTTAAATATTCATGTCAAATGCAACCCACAACATTGAATCGTTAACGTTGAATAACTCCAACAACGCATTTTAGGGCCTTAAAAACTAAAACTTTGAGGACAAGGGCCTCAAAGAAACGTTCTTCACCCCGTAGCCTAAAGAATGAATGATCTTCTTGAACATTCTATTACATTTTAGTTATGCGACCATTTTCGTTTATATACCACTTATTCAGAGCCTGTAGAATCTGCAACTCTATGTGATATTAAACTAAATCTTACTATTTTACGCGATTGAATTACACGGGTGTACTACCTCTCTGCTCAGTAATAACGGTAAGTAAGAATTGTTTGTATTGACAAGGCTGTATTTTATTGTTATCAATTACAAGGAGAAATATAGAACAAGTGACGGAAGATAGAAAGGTCTTGAAAAAAAGATATACTGCAGGCTTAATATGGAAATCCAAAAATAGGGAAGATGATGGGATTTACAAGTAGTGTATGCATGTATCCTTGTCCCGTCCCCCGTTTGTTTCTCACGATTAGCTCAACTCTTTATTAGGTGTCATTTGTAGCATCTAGAACTACTGGGAAGGGCCTGACCATTTTTATGAAATCCTTTCATTTTACGGGTTCTCCAAAAATTATGGTTTGGAGAACTTTAAGAACGCAAAGGGGGTGTTTTGGTTGTTTAAGGCACCTACAGAGATGATCATAGCTCTTTGATTTATCTCGACAAGGCAAATCGATTGACATTTTTGTGGTATGTTAATTTTAAAATATTTTGGAAGAATTACAGGAAAAACTGTTTTTGGAAGGAGATTAAAGCCCCAAAATTATGAAAAAAACTATTTGTTGATATGTTTAGAAGTACATTTATTATTATGAGCTTGCGTAGAACGATTTTGAAACATTAAAATTAAAATACCGGCAGATAATGCCACGTTAAGCTGTTATTATAAATATTATACCATTTCCATCCAGCATAAATAACCGTTTCTCCTGCTAAAACAGCATTTTTTCTCTTTGAATTTACCTCGCACCTCACGTTATATCACTTCTCGTGTTATCACCGTGAACCCGAACACCCTCCACATCTACACATAAAATTTCTGCTTCTCACTTGACTTGTATCGGCGAGGTGCGAGTGTTGCGTCAAGCAGCTGTTTCTGCCTCGCTTCGTGCGCTTCGTATTCAGCGAGCGCCGGCTGCCGAGGAAGCCACCGGCGGCGGCCTCGGCTGCGCCGCGGGCGTGGGTGGCGCCACTAGGAGGTGCTGAGCGGGATTTGATGGGCGACCCGCGCGCCGCGCCGCGAAGGAAAACAGTTGCGCCTCTCCGAGCTGCGCCGCGCCCACCCGCCTGCTTGTGGGGGAGGCGGTGTGTGAGGGAGAGAGACAGAGTGCGTGAGAGTGACAGTGAGAGTAACACAGAGTAACAGTGAGAGTGAGAGTAACAGTGAGAGTGACAGTGAGAGTGAGAGTGAGTGTGTGTGTATTCGAGAGAGAGACTGGCCGCATAGAGATTCGTATACGGTGGTTGAGGCGGCGGCCAACACGTGGATAGAGGTGAGAAGAGATATACTGCGGTTTTTACAGACCTGCGTTTGAAGTAAATCAGCTGTTTCGGTGTCATCCAATCAGAAGACTGAACGCCATCATTATGACGTCACTGTACTGACGTGAAAGGTCCTGATTGGTCGGCACCGTAACAGCTGATCAAATGTCAGGCGCAACAAAGTAAAAACATAAGTATAGTGGCAGCTGAGAAGGCAAAAGGGTGATAGCAAATGCGAAAGGGATTTCACTGTAGAGGGCGACGGCGAGTGGGGTGGTAACGATGGAGGCAGCGACGGAGCTGTTAAAGATAGAAGAGACGGAAGAGGCGAAGGTTGCGGCACAGGCGACGATGGTGGCGGCAGCGGCGACGACGACGGAGGTGGTGGTGATGGTGGCAAATCGGCCAACAGCGTTGTAAATTTTGCACCGTCTTGCGTACGACCTGCATCCTCGTAGCGAGGTTTTCCGGTTGCTGCCGCTGCCGCCACCGGCACGATATTTAACGGAATTAGAACAAAGACGGCAATGAAGGTGGATGTGAAGACTATGCAGATAGTTTACATGCCGGAAGTAATAGATATATTCTAAAAATGGGTGATATGGGGTGTTAAACGAAATAAAAAATAATTTTTCTCCCTAAAAAAATAGTTTTATGTATGAAACCTCATCACGGTTCGTATTTCTTATAGATAAAATTCATTTAATAATATTTTCAAACATTGGACATCTAGAGTTGAGAAGAGGGACAATTTTCTCTGTGAAGATAACGGCACAAAGAAGAAGGGGTTGCGTGAACTTCCACAATGATCACATGCGATATGTCATTAGATTCAAGAATGGTGTCAAGCGAGGGTGGTTATCACGGAAGTGCTAGCGTTACCGACGCCACAGCTGAGTAAATTGTCCCATATAGACACGGGTCTCAGCGGAAGGACACTCTCAGACTTCCTATCTTAGCGTTCTGCATTTAGAGCATCTACGAATAGTTTGACCTACATAATGGAGTAGACGGAACTCTGAATCGTTGCTGAAATGAGCGTTTCACTCGGAGATGCAGACTTAAAACCTCGGAACTTCAATCCAAATATTGTGGACGATCATATCAAAATCTATTTACTTAATTCACTTTATTAAGCATCGATTATAACTTTAGTGGTTTGTATTTAATTCTAGAGAATAGTTTTGTTGATAGCTCAAAGACAGCTTAAAGTGGTATACACCTGGAGTCAGCTACAACATTTTTTTATTTGTTCATTGCTCAAAATTAACCGTTGATTACTTATATTGATACGAAAATGATACACACTGTACATATATTAAAAATGAGATAAAGTGTAACCGTAGAAATATAATGTTTTACCAGGGTTGGGACTGCGTACTGATTAGCGTTATTTCTAGTTGTAGCCCCTTTCAGCTATATAATTTTGAAAGTCATTGAGCGTCGTGTGTTAATAATTTTTGGTTGTATCAATTGGACAGTGGAATTGAATTGATATTTTTTCGTGCTTTATTTTATTTTTACGAATAATATATTTCTGACGTAAACATTTACAGATAAAAGTACTGAATAAGGTTAAAATCTGTATAAATCTTCGCAAATATTATGGAGAGAACTATAAAATTGCAACATTTTATTCTTTGTCAAATTTTCTGATTTTGATTCCGTAACTGCAAAAGTTCCAGTCGCAAAAATGGCAAAAGTTTCAGTCGACCAGCTACACCTAACGGGAATTGAACGTAATTCTAAAAAGTTGAAAAGAAGTCCATTTAATGTTTTTTTGTGTGTATGAGAGTTAAATAGGGTTGCTGGCAAGCCAGTAGATTTTGCAGAGGAGAAAACGGAGCTATCTCAGAAATTATTGCCGGGGGGTAATTCTAGGGTGCGAGTAAGTAACTTCGGCTGTGTATGTACGATGCAAAAAGTAAATTTTGTACCGTAAAATGCTCAAATGTCTAAAGATGTGTTCCCGGACTCCAATACTTTGTTTGTATGGCAGTCGTTCAGTTTGGGGCCTGATTAATAATTTATGCATAGTTTAATTCTCCAACATCGCCCAGTGTACTAATCATTTTGATTTTAATTTTGGAAACGGCTTTATTTTTTCATTATCCTTTCCTATCTCCTCCCTTTTATCCCCGCCGTCCTCCTTCCTTTCCGCCTATTTCCTCTTTCCATTCAATAACTTCTGAATTTCGTTATCTAAGCTCTCCCGCATTTGTCTGTACATTACATCTCTCACTTCCATTCTTCACATTATCTCGTTTTCTAAATACGACTATACTTCATTCATTCTTTCGATGCTATATAATATATGCGATCAGCGTAACACCTTTCCCCACGGACTCTTCGTCCTGACAAGAACATCCCTCGAATTATCAACTATGACCTTTATTACCTACTACCTCGAGTCTGCATTCATTTTATAAAATCCTTTAATAAATTGTGCACCTACGTATTCTTGTTTCTGTGCAACATCTAATAAAATCACGACTTTTAAAGGATATCGTTCTCGAATTTCTGAACTTCAACACAATTTTCATCACTACTATTTGACACGTATTCTTGATCTGTTCAAAATATTATTTTCTCTCACTCACTTGCAACATTGGTCGACCGTCCAGGCCACAAACAAGACTCTTCGCCTGAATGTTTCGGCTCAAGGAGGAGGGGTTCCTCATGTGCTCCGTGTAAAAACTGGAGGCGGTTGGTCGGGGTGGTGACTGCGAAAACTGGCCCGCCCGTCCGCTTACCCGCTTGCCCGCCCGCCTGCCCGCCCGCTTTCCCACCCGCTTTACCCGCCCGCTTACCCGCCCGCTTTACCCGCCCGCTTGCCCGCCCGCTTGCCAGCCCGCTTACCCGCCCGCTTTACCCACCCGCTTGCCCGCCCACTTGCCCGCCGGCTTGCCCGCCCGCTTGCCCGCCCGCTTTACCCGCCCGCTTGCCCGCCCGCCTTGCCCGCCCGCTTCCCGCCCGCTTTACCCGCCCGCTTTCCCGCCCGCTTTGCCCGCCCGCTTTACCCGCCCGCTTTACCCGCCCGCTTTACCCGCCCGCTTGCCCATACCGCTTGCTTGCCGCGGTTGTTGTACCGCCTCGTGGCAGAGCAGGGGACGAGCGGAGCAAGGCGCGAGCGGCGCGGGCGCAGGTAAGTACTTAACGCGAAACATCAGACCCGCGCCGTCCCAGCTCCCCCTCCCTCCGCCACTGGGGTTTTATAGCACGGTAACATTGATCCCCACTTGGCCGCTGGCGTCCTCGAAGCAGCCGCCGTTGCCTCTGCCTCTGCCACATGCCCAGCCACAGTCACTGCCACAGCTCCCACCACTGCCACGGTTACCTTCAGTCCCTGCCAGGGTCCCTCAGCCCCGCCACAGTCCCATCCACCACCACCATCACATTACCTGCCACATTTTCTGTCATGTTTCCCTCTATATTCCATGCCAGGTTCACCACCAGGAATTTCGCCGTCTTCTGATCGTGCCATTATATCCCTGCACATTCATATTGCTCTTCAACTTAACGTTCGCTCCTGTCGTTTCTAATATTCACCTTTTGTCACATTTGTTGTTTCAGTTATGCAATGTCATCTTTACATGTCTTTTTGTAACCCTGCGGTTGCCTCGCTTCCTCGACTTACCATTCTCCTGTAGTTTCATCAGTAACTTCTCGTATTAAAGTCACCGATGATTGAACTGGCAGTGCTATCATACACAGCAATCAGATCACTAATATACTATGATAATTATTAGCATATTCTCCTACGTAAAAAAATTGGCCTGAGAAATGACATCTACTGACCAGTATACGTTTTAAATTCACCATCACCAGAAATGTAATAACTTTCTGTATCATCTCCCACCTCCATTTTAAATACCGCAACAGTCATCACCATAACAAGGGTATCACCATAACCATCTCTTCTACTGGCATTATCACTACCCCTTCTACTCCGTTAGTACCCCCGCTTTCGCGTCCAGTACTCGACCCCCATTCCACTCCTTCGCGCCTCTCGACCGAGGAACAGAATTAAACTCACGAGGGGGAGGGGCGGAGGCTCGGTTGCCACCGGCGTGTGATTGACTCGCCGAGTGTTTTCCCAGCGCCACCCGGCGGGTGTCGGGTGCAGCACTCTCCTCCCCCACCCCCACCCCCTTTCCTCACCCCCTCGCGAAGCGTTGATACGCGCGCGGGCGGCGTGAGCGGGGGCTGCTTTAATGGAAGGCGCGCGGGGCCCCAAGGATACCGCGGCCGACGCAAGGCCGCCCCGCGCGCGCACGCTCGCACGCACGCCGCCCAGTGACTCATCACGAAATAAAGTGCGCCGAGTGTAAACAGAGCGCCTGGTAATGGGGGGCTCATCGTTCGGAGAACCTGCGCCGCCGCGCTACCCAGTATCGCGTTGAGTGGGCATGGAGGTCATGATGCCGTAAAGGCTAATGTCGATTTTCCGCGGGATGGCCAACGATGTGGGAGAATTTTTTTTAACCGGGGTGCGAAGTGGGCTTGGAGGTGATTCAGGAAGATGATGTGTCGAAATTTTCTATCGTTGATATAATTGACGTACGGTATTATTTCCGTTTATTGTTAAAAATGCAGCTGGTAAATGAAGTACAACCATAGCAGTTTTTTGAAGTCCGTTTTAGGGCTCTATGTCTTGCAATGTATTCTAACAGATTATGGACATTCTGGTTGACACAAAAAAAGAAATGGACTGAAGTCGCGCTAATGATTGCATTGCTTTATGAACTATTCGATCAGGAGTATGTTTCAAGAAAGGCTATCAGAAACATACAAGTATGCTCTGATGAAGAGTAATAATTCCTTTTTCCAGGACTAACTATTTATTTGGAACAGGCGATCAGTTAAACACGATTACAAGAGTAATCTATTTATATTAATACACTCTCATCACAGCTGTGTCGCATTTGATTGTCTCTTGATGTCGGGTCGAGTTTCTCAAGATAATTTTCCTTGCAAATGGAACTTCTTGCAATCAGCCCCCGCAAATGGATTCCGCTTCTATGTCTAAAGCGCGTCTCAGTTTTCCTTCCTGCTCGTCTACGGACCTACTTCCGAGAAGCGTCGTCTTCGGAGAGCAAATTTCATTGGTTCGAAGAGCGTTGAAGTGGGAAGACGCGGATCGTTTCCCGGCCATCGATGCTCCTGCGCTCCGGCCTCGAACGCAGCTTCAATGCCGCCTCCGCTTCCACCCCCACCGCCGCCACTTCCCACCGTTTTGCTCTGGTTGCGCAAACAGCGCCGGCGCCGAGGCGGGCTTAATTAAATCAGAAGTCGCGTTTTGCACCTCTCCAGCCGTCCACGACGTCTTCAGGTCCGTGCCACCGCCGCACGGTGGTTTGAAAGGCGAAAAAAGCGGACAAAAATAATTTTTTCAAAATCGTCCAATTTGCTTCATTCTAGCATACATGAAAAGACAAATGTCCAATGCTTTATATCTTATACTATATTTAGTTATTTTCTTGTCCATTGTTGTGTATAACGCGCGTGAAAACAGGGGATTTATAAGAGTCTGGATGGCCATAAATTCATCCCATTTTAGAATCCTCATTTCTCGGTTACTATTAAACTTATTAAAATAATTTTTTTTCTTATTACTCTTTAATACTTTATAACTACATTTCTTGTAAAAACAAAATTTATCACTTTCACGTAAGTTGTAAATAAATTCTTCAAATCAAGTCTGTTAGAAGCACCATTCTACTTGCGTTCCTTGACTTACAAAAAAATGTACGTCTATGTATGTCATGAAACTTGCATTAACATTTCCGGAAATACCAGGGAACACGTCCATGTAGGTTTCATCTGCAACTACTTGCAACTCTGGAAACGAAAAGAAAGAGAACGTTCTTCCGCGCGGTCGGCCGTGCGGCCGCGGCAGCGCGCTGACGAGAAACAGACGCCGGAGAGCGAGGGCTGCTTTGACACATTTATAACCTATGGCCAAACTCCGACATTAGGGAACAAGGGGACCCTTGCAGTGGTTGTAATGTGCTCGCTAGCTTTTAGTGTGAACGAAAGATCTCCCGGGCTGTAGTCTGGACGAGTTCTTCAGTAGTGTTACATGTGCAGTGTGGTGCAGTGTGGGAAGTGCAAAATGAATTTTACAGTAATTCGCAGTGAGCTCCATCAAAAAATTAGAGAAAAGAAAAATGATTGTCGCGCAAAACAAGAACAATTTGTGGTAGCACATCTCATGAACTAATTTGACTTAAACGTATCTGAAGATGTCAAGAAAACATTGTATCAGTGCGTAAGATCTTCTTTTTTTCTTCCTTATTTCGAACGTTGGAGAAAGTGTCACCGTAGGGAAGAGTTTTTCGAAAGGAAGAATGCAGATTGGTTAACAAAAACCATGCAAATATCTATTCCAGTCATACCTGGTTGTTCACGTGCAGAAAGTAGAGGTCGACCATCAAAAGACTTTGAAGATCTATCAGACAGAAGTAAAAGAAGAAAAGTCAAACCTCTGAGGGATTCTGTTAGAACATCAGAGCTTGCATATGCGACCTCTATGAAATTAAGGGCAGAAGGAGACGATCAGTCAGCTAAATTATTGAAAGAAGCAACAACAACAACACCAACTAGAGGAAAAAGAATAAGAGAAGCTTGGAAGCAAAGGGCATACAATCAACGAGAATGTCAGTGGAAAAGCTCTGTCGTTCATGATTAATGCAAAGTTATCGAAACATCAATACATGACAATGAGGAGATTAGCTTTGCAACATAATCATGACCTGTACCGAGTTATTATGCCATTCTAAATGCTAAAAGGATACTTATCCTCAGAATATATCTATCAAAGAAACTGAATGTGAAGTGAAATTACAGGATTTGCTTGATCATACTGCCGCCCGAATTTTAAAACTACTACCCGACAATGATACAAATAATTGTGCGACTACCTACATATTACATTACAAGTGGGGTTTTGATGGCAGCTCCGGACACTCCCAGTATAAACAAACTTGGACTGAAGCTGAATGCAGTGACGAGCACTTATTTATGTCATCAGTCGTGCCTCTTCGCCTTGTCAATAGTGAAACTGGAATTATTGAATGGAAAAACCCCAGAACATCTTCTACCCGTTACTGCAGACCTATTCGCTTGCGGTGGATTCACGAAACTGCAGAAATATCTAGGGGAGAAAGGGATTACATTAATAATCAGATTGAGAATTTGCAGAATTTATGTCTCAATAACATACAAGTAAAACACTCCCTAATATTATCAATGATTGATGGAAAAATTTGAAATGCTCTAGCAGAAACGTCAAGCATAAAATGTTACATTTGTGGCGCAAAAATATCAGAAATGAACAATGTTTTTAAAGTGACAGACAAAATCGTTGAAGTTTCACTCTTAGAATTTGGCATTTCCGTACTGCACGCCCATATACGATTTTTTGAATGTCTCCTGCATATTTCATATCGGTTAGATTGTAAAAAATGGAAAGTGAGTGTGAAAGATGGCAGTAGAGATTTATTGGAAAGGAAGAAGAGACACGTTCAAGAATTGTTTAAAAGTAGATTAGGCCTCCAAGTAGATATACCAAAGCCTGGATACGGATCTTCAAACGATGGAAACACTGCCCGGAGGTTTTTTGAAAATCCTCGGTTAGCTTCAGAAATAACTGGAATAGACTGTGACCTAATTTCTCGCTTTGGAATAATTTTGAAAACAATTTCATCTGGTCATGAAATTAATGTTCCGGAGTTCAATTTCTACGCCAAAGAAACCGCACATTTATTTGTAAGATTATATCCGTGGTATTATATGCATCCAACAGTTCATAAAATTTTAATACATGGTGCTTCCATAATAAACGCTGCAATTTTACCAATTGGAGAACTTTCAGAAGAAGTAATAGAATCCAGGAACAAAGACATCAGGAAGTACAGAGAACACCACACCAGAAAAACATCGAGAGTTTCCACTAATTGTGACCTATTCCAGCGATTGTTATTGAGCTCTGACCCTTTGATTTCCACTGTTGGTGGCCTTCCAAAGAAAAATCGAAAACAACTTCCTCAAGAAGTCCGTGATTTATTACTGATTCCCGCAGACGAAACTGGAGAACAAGAGGAAGACGACTCTGAAGAATCCGATACTACCAACACTGAAGATGCATAATAATTTCGCAGTTAGTAGTGTGATCCACTTTAATAACAAATGAACTTCAAATAAACATTAAAAGTAGAGTTCTAGATTGAAATCATTTCATTTTATTGAGAAAAACTATTTTTGTCCGCTTTTTTGCCAATCCGTACCATAGTGCGCCGGTGCCTTCGCCTCCCACTCCCCTCGGCCGCCCACGTTGCCTTGGGGTACCATCGTTGTAGTCGCCCGTCGTTGTCTGCCTGCTGGTTTTATCTCGGCGCAGTCCTTACACTTGCAGCTCCATTTTTCATTCCTTCTTAGCTATTTCATCCTATCTTCATTCTCTTTCTGTTTCCAATTGTACTCTATCGCTCTTTTATTCTTTCATTTTGTCTTTCCATTTTGCAGTCCTTCTTGAATCCTCGAGCCCGTCGTGTTCTCTCCCGTTTTTGTTTTCGTCCTACGCTTTTCTCGTATTTCCAGCTTCTTTTCCAAGTACTCACCTGCCTCGTCCATTTTTGCATTCTCCTTCTGTATACCTTGTGGTCCAGTAATTATAGACTTTTGCTTTCTCATCACCGTTTGTATCATCGCTTATATGTTTTCCTTGCCTTCCCGCATTGTTTATTATTTTTCTATAGCTGTCTAACCACTGTAATATCATTAAATATCATTCTTCGTCATAACTTAATCATAATAACTTAATATCATTAACTACTGTCCTATCATTAAATTTTTGTTATTTCATCTCTCTCTCTCTCTCTCTCTCTCTCTCTCTCTCTCTCTCTCTCTCTTTCCTTGTTTCCCTTTCTCGTCTCTCCTCTTACGTTTCTGCACCTTGAGTTTGCTGACTTCGCAGGTGCCACCTGCCTTTGTGTATCTTCCGCCTGGCCATTCCGTCACCGAACCGTCTTCATCCCGCTACCGTCTTCCCCCCTCCCCTTCGCCCCCCTCGCTCCAACCACGCGCCCCGCGCTGCTTCGTTGTTTTCGCGGCGAGGAAATGAAGCTGACATTTCATTCCCGAAAATTTAATCAGAATCTGTACGCCAGATCGAATATTTCGTGCGCGAGGAGAAGAGGCGCGGCGGAGTGCCGAGGCGCGTGAGGGGGGAGCGGTCCCGAGCAGTCAAGACAGTGTGCGAATAGGCCGCGTTATTTTGCTCTCCCTCCCTCCCGCCTCTCCGTCCTCGTCTCGCACCTCCCGCGCGCCCTCTTCGCGTACGCTCGGCTTGCTTTCTCGTTCTCTCCACTCCCCGTGCCCCCCACCCCGCCCACCCCCGCCCGTCGCGCCTGAGTTTTAAAATTACCTCCCCGGGTAATAGGGAATTCTGTGTTAAAACCTTTTCCTGCGCTCGCCTGGCCGCGGCGCGGGGCAGCGGGGCAGCGGGGCGCGCGCCGGAGAAATTGTGTGTTCCCAACATTTCGCGAAACGCGGAGTTAGCGCGCGGCGCCGTCCGCAAACGCGCGGTGCTCTCTGGCGAACGTCGTCACCCCGCGGGGCGTGCGCGTTGTCGTCCTTTGGTGATACAGCGATGGGAAGCGTTTTCGGTGGGTTAATTAAGTGCGGAGTAACAGTTCTTGATAAAATGCTCTGTAGAAACTGCAAGCAACTGAGAATTTGTCATTTAGCACAACACACGTAGTTTGTTTGTAATGAATGTGTGCTCCACAAGTATGATTACAGTTGTTAGTTGTTTCGTTGTGATTTTTTATCTCTTTTAAAACCAAATATCTTGCGAGGAAGGTGTGGGAAAGGAGATGCCATATTCTTATTACGTTGTAATTGTGTAGTTATAATTCAAGATCTTTAGTTAAAGGAGTGTAAAATTTCTAATTTAGTAAACCGTTGACTTCAGTATACAAGTATTTTAGGTTGACCAGTTAATATTATGATACCTGAGATATATGAAGACATTGGTGCTTTTTCTTTTAATTGTACTACCTGTAGTCCGTTGATTTTCTAAAGATAAACTTTTTTTTGTTCTTTTCTTCGTTTCAGCAGCTCTCCTAACTATATTGAAATAAATAACCATTTCTTGCTCATGATCTATGGGCGAAGTGCATCTCATTCCTAGCCACCTTGTACTTCCCGAGTCCAACACTTCCGAAAAGCCCGTAAGTGATGAGGCCGGGTAAGTAACTCACCCCAGGAGCAATAACCTCTGCCGTGCCTGTGATTTATGCCCTGGTGGACAACGACGGCGGTCGGGGCAGTGGTAGTGGAAAAGTAATTATTTCTTGCAACAGTGCTGTATGCCGTCCGTTACGAGATACTTGAAGATATGTAGTTTACCCTTGTTGATCAAACTTAGGATTACCCGTACACTTATCATTGCGAATATTGTCATTTGAATGTTTGTAATTAGTAAGAAATTGAATAAATTCTGCAAAAATGAGGTATTGTTCGTAATTTTATGGCTTGGAATGGTCTAAAGAACATTGTACTCATCCCACTTCTTTCAATTAAAATTAAACTAAATATTTCCATTTATTATATTCGTATTAATAATGACTTACGAACACGGGAATAGAAAAATTATGTATTTCACCACGCAGATTGGCGCGGCAAAATATTTTCTAAAAAGGAAATTTTTAAAAAATAGATAATTGATTGTTATAATACTTTTAGTTCTAATGTGCTTGTTCTAATTGTTATAAAATTTATAATTGCCCTGTAACAGAGAAATAATTCAATCCATCGTTTTGTTTTGTGTTCGAATTGCACACTGCTTCATCGAGAGGAATAAAACTAAATTTTACACCCACCGCATTTCAAAAATAGCCTCGTTATAAAACTGATCCTTACACAACCCGTTTTCTTGAACGCGTTCCCCATGCATTCGGACACATCCTCACGACAGCCGTCTCAATCAAAACAAAGGCGCCTTTACCCGACGGGCCCGGGGTCGTAAAGCCAACGGCCAGTACCTGCCTCGTGCCTCTGGCGCGGCTTGGCGTGGCGTTCGGAAGCCGATCTGCATATGGAGATGCGGCTGCCGGCGCTGTGGCAGAGGTTGGCGCGGGGGCAGAGGGCTTCACATATCGCGCGAACGCCTTTGGCATGCGACGGCGGCGGCGGGCGCCAGCAGCTGCCTGTGCGTGTTGAGGTGGTGGTGGCAATGGGGGGCCGGGGGTCTGGAGGCAAAAGGGTGGTTGTGCACTGAGGTCGAATGTAGATGCCACTTTAATGTCGTATGCAAACTCGGAAAGAAATTTGATGACTCGAATTGATAACTCCAACATCGATCGTTGATGACCATCGATCAATGATGAACATAAATCAATGATGACAATCGATAAATATTAATAACACCAGCATCGATAATTCGAACGATGATAACTCGAACATTGATAACTCGCGTGTCAATCATTGTACTGCGATCCCTCAACCTCGATTTCTTCTACCAGAATCGCTCGTATGTATCAATTGCTTCTTGATCGAACGTACCACGACAACTCGAACCCTCTGAACTCAATCATTCCACCCCACACCTAAAACCACGTCCGAGAAGCATAATAGATAGACTCGTCAAATGGTTAAACTCTTCCAATGTGATATACTGGTGTGAAGTGAATTCTACCTTTGAGGCAAACGACCTTCAGTTGATGACCGACGTCCGCCTCGGCTCGTCAGGGCCATGTCCTCATGTCGCTTGTCGCGTCGCCGTGCTGCAGCCGGACGCAGGCCTCGCCTGGATACCCCTTCACTCCCGGCCGTCGTCGTCACTGCCCTTCAGGAATCCGCGATCGCTTCCATTCACATGCAGAGCGAGTTGGTTCAAGGGAATTACAAATCGTGTGCACGCTGTCTGCAGGCGGGTGTCGTGTTTCCTGTCAATCACCTTCTGAAAGGAGGAAATGGCGTGAATTAATCACAGTGAAGTAAGTACAGGTGCGTCTGCAGAAATCGTTGATTGGGTAAATTATTCGTATAATTCCAGAGGAATGTACAGTTTTTCCAGCTTAAAAAAATATTTGTTTGAGTTGTTGGTTAGCCTTTTTATTCCAAGGTTTCTCAAAAATTGTTGGAAGGTTTTCTATCCTACTTTACAGGAATTACTAAATTATTGATATTTATTAGGCGTCTGTAAAAAGCGAAGGGAAAGTATTTTGAAGAGAATTCAAAAAACAGTTTAGAAAATAATTGTATAAAATGGAATCATTCTATTTTGTTTTTAATTTTTTTTGCTGCATTGCAACACATACATTATTGGAAAGAAGGAGAAGAACGTAATTGAGGCCCTCGAAATGAGAGTACGGTGAAGGATGAAGAATGTAAAAAATATAGAAACTAAGATATGCTGAAAGATATGGGAGAGGAAAGATGACTTACGAATATGCTATTAAAAAGAAATGAAAATTCGTTGATCCACTTAGTGTGAGGAAGATGATCATTGATAATCAGATTTGAGGGGTCAGTGAAAGAAACGAGAAGGTACAGAAGACGACTTAAACTGGGGAATGAAGTTAAGCTTTTTAAGTACAAAGGGACAATGGAGATGATCTATGACAGAAGTCAATGGAAACAATAATGTAGTCGAGATCTACAATCCGGCAAAATGCCTGATTGAATACATTTCTTTTACAAAACTACGTACATTTTAGTTTAATTTCATGTATCCATTACATGCATAAGGAGGTTGAAAAACATCATTACTCTTGATACTCGTAGTACTTTTTAATTGATGAACATTGTAATACAAAAATATATTCTGCTCACCCGGAATAGATCTACCGTGGATGAAACGAACATCTAAACACAACCATTTCTCTTTCTTCCCTTCATTCTTCTCCTCATTTTCTCTTCACGAGCACTTTCCCAGCAAGCACTTTTGCTCGTTTGTAGATTTTTCTCCGCGGGGATTGGCTCTTTGAACCCTTCCGACCTCGGCGGTTACATCTGCGGAGGCGGCGCGAAGCCGGGTGGCGAAGAAGGGGAAACAGGCGGCGGAGGAAGGAAAAGCGAGAAGGTCGTCCAAATGCCTTTAGCAGTGACGCACGCTTGCTTGCCTCCAGCGAGAATCGCACGGAGATAAGGTTGCTGCCGCTGCCTGGTGCACGTTGGTTCACATGTCCATTCCTACAGGCGAAATGTTTTGCTTTTACTTCAAAAATCTTAACAACTTTACATTCAATTTAAGATTGAGTTAAGACTACACACGTGGACTACACATTCATGCTGGAAAATTGTTATTTTACGTCAATTATCAGTGGAATTGTAAATTCTATTCAGAAAAATTAGAAATCATGAAAACAATTTACTGGAATATCAATGAAGTAAAGGAAGAAATATACGGGACAGGTAAAAATGCATCTGGGTTTTAGTGAAACTGGACACGTGATTTAAAATTGTTTTCTAAATAACTTATTTAGAAAGAAAGTTACAAATACTTCACATTCACAAGAGAAAGCTCCCACAACTTCGGCAGTTGGGATAGATTTCCAGAAATTCCTGTAGATGAGTTGTAGTGTCTTTAGTGAACGCATGGATGAATAAATAATAATAATAATATAAACATAAACGATGCAGGAGTGATGGAATAAGAGACCAGCTGTTTCATTCCCACATTTGTCACATGCAGAGATCCGGATTCGAACCCCGCCATCCAGTGATAGAATGTCGCCTCTACGCTCCGGGACGCCGTCGTCGCCTGGAAGCCGCTTGCGCCGCCTGGACGCCAGCTGGACGCCGCCGCTTGCGCCGCCTCGTCCTACTGCGCGCGGAGCGTCGAGCGCGGCGGATACTCGCAGTAACTCGATTTCCAAGGATCGGACCGCTCGTGGCGCGGCGGCGCCGGACGGCCGACGAGAGGCCGTCGCCTCGTCGCTCGCGTCGCCCACGGCGGCGGCGCCCCGGGCGGGATGGCACGGGGCGGGATGGGACGGGGTGGGTGGGGCGGATGGGGCGCGGGGCGGATGGGGCACGGGGCGGCGCGGGGCGGGGCGGCGCGGGGCGGCGCGGGGCGGGCAGCGCACTAACGCGGTTACAGGCCACGTGTGTCGCGAGCGGCCGCGCGTGCGTTCGGGCGGCGACTAACGTAGCCCGAGCGCCTTTTCCTTCTTGCCGTCGCCCGCCGCCCCTTCGCCTGCCGCCGGTAACCCGGTTACCGCTCTAGGTCTTCACGCTGCCTCGCCCGCGCCGCCTGCAGCGATGCCAGGGATGGCGGGGATGCGCCGCGACTTCGCCCCGTGTTTTCGGTGCACCCAGCGGTGGTGGTGGCGCAGTCAGGTGTTGGATATACAAGACTTAGTGAAACAGTTGGTGGTTCTCGATTATGATCGAGTAGTTGAGAATTTTGTGAAAATATCGTAAATTATTTGCTTAAGCTGCATGACGACATATAGAAGTCTAAAGTCAGATGAAATTTTGGTAGATTTGACCTGTTCTAAAATACGAAATATGTAAAGTGGTACAATTCAAACATACAAACAAGATAAATTGGGATGTATGTTCTACAATCAAGAAATATGCTTTACCCAATTATCCCTACATAATACTCGTGTATGCGTCCGCTTGCAATGCAATCGAATTATCAGGTTACATTACGTATATTCTCAAAAGATGGTACAATAAATAAAACATGCCATAAAAATAGAAGTGAGTCGGCTTACTTAGACGTTGAAAAAGGAAAGGGGTTTTCATTTTCGATTTGAACTTGTGTTTACAACATAACACGAAGCATGAAATTACCGTTTATCTCTACTGCAAAGAAACTTCCAGATACAGAATCACTATCATTTAAAGAGAAAAGGAACTCCTTCTTGCCTACAAATACGAATCAAGCACCTTATTCACGATAAAAAAATACCGATTGGTAATCCTCGAAACCGCCGCAACAAACGCGACCGAAGCAAATTAAAAGCACCCTCACGCATCCCCCGTTTTTAATGGAACACGAGCCTCCCGTTCGCCGGCTGCACCTCACGTTGCCTCCCGCTAAATCTAGGCTGCTTCGCGAGGTGCGCGTTGAATACAGGTGGGGGCGTTTCCAACGCAGATGGGATCACGTTTCCTCTGATTCCATTTGCGCTGGCGGGCGCGGGCCAAGGAGCCCAAAGTTATTTTCTTTCTATGGAGCGCGCGACTTATCTGAAGGCCGAATCAATGCGAGAGCCGCGCAGCGCCGCGCCGGGACGGCACCTGCGGGCGCGGGAGGCCCCAGCTGCGCCCGCAGATGAATTAACTTTTCTGTCCCGGAGTAAATGAATTATTTGTGGGATAACTTCGCTATGTTAGAGACTGCCTCGTAGTTATCAGGTTGTAATTAATTCCGATCCGGTTTGGCTTCCGGCTCCTACCGGGAGCGGTAGCTCAGTGCATCAACTGATGTCACTGCAGCGCCTCTGGCCGGGAGGTCCTAGGTTCGAGTTCTGATGGCGGCAGGATTTTTGACACTGGCTTTTCAGCTATGTCGAATTCAGTCGATGTCTGGAGGAGAATTCTAGCGGCCGGCTGCTCTGTAGTTTTCCGTGGTTTCTCCGATCTACACCAGGCGAATGCTGGAGCAGTACCCTACCAAACGGGCCACGGACCGCGCGCGATCTTTCCTTCCTCTTCCTTGTCCTGTCCTATCGTCTCCCCCTTACACACACACTTACACTCACATGCACTACACTACTACGTATTCCGGGAGACCGGTCGGAGGCTTAGAGCTTGTCCCGGCTGGGGCGGTGCCCCGCTGGTGGGAGAGTCCTGGTTAGGGGGAAACCCCACTATCCGACGGTAGGTCGGCATTGTTCAACTTTGTTGATGGAGTCGTTCTGGACGGACGAGTTGATTCAGTTTGTACGACCCAACACCTCGATGTACCGACTCAACATCTCAGAGGGCGCGCTCACGAGTGCGAAACCTACCCATGTGGGAGGAGGTCCCAACTGCGAGCGCATATGAATTAACTTTTTTATCCGGGTGTAAATCAGTTATTTATTGGATAACTACGCTGCACAGGAGACTCCCTCGCAGATACAGGCTTGCTTCTTCAATTCAGATCCGGTTTGGTTTCCGGCTCTACTCAAATCCATCATTTCAGTATATCTAAATATATTTTGTTATTAATATGCTATCAATTTTTTTTCTTAAAATGTTTTCCTCGTGTGTAGGAAAGAACGGTAAAGAAAGTGATGCTCGTTCTACTTTGGGCAAACTTTTTTCTATATTCCAGAATTGCAGAAAAAGAACAATGCAAAAGGGAAATGTTGAATCCTTAAATAATTTTTGCGTAATTTCTGCGTGATGTTTATGCAATTTATATTTTTTTTCTCAAAAACTCCAAGTTTTTTCTTTAATTTTTCCTAGAGCAAAGGCTGCTTAAAAATGTAGTTTTTTTGTATTTTTATATATTTGTTTATTTAGTTTTTTTGTATTTGTATGTTAATTGTCATGTAACTTAAAACAATCCCTGTAAAGAAAAATTGCTGTTCCGCGGAAATAAATTAATATATATATATATATATATATATATATATATATATAGAGAGAGAGAGAGAGAGAGAGAGAGAGAGAGAGAGAATTTTGCAGGTTTCATTATATTCTCGAACTCTCTGAATTTTCGAAAATTAAAACCGTTATAAATAGTGCGAGAAAGTGAGTGATGTGGTAGCCCAATTAGTTTTCCAAGTATCGTGTAGGTCCTCGTGTTCTGCTGTCTCCGGACCCGAAAAGCTCACAAGTGTGTTGTTGTCTAATTTTTTTGTTCACGATACATCTTATTGAAGTAATGGGGGTAACTGACTACGGCTAAAATGAGAGGTACGCTAGGAAGAACTACTCGCATTAAAATGTGAAATATTATTGGATGGAGCTGATTTCACTTACGAATAATAACTCCCCTGCCCGACGGTAAATGAATTATGTGTGAGATAACTACGCTGCGCTGGAGTCTTGCCCCGCGGTACCGAATGAAATTCATATAAGTTTGTCTTGAGTTATCGAACTAAAGTTAATTACGATCCGGTTTTCTTTCCGGTTCATCTCAGTTCATCTCATTCGTAGGTTGTATTGTAAGTTATATTTCGTGGTATGATGTTGATTTAAAATGCACATTCAGGGATATAATTACTAATTATAAGGAATGAAATAATTATTTTCTAAAATCAATAAAATAGTTTTCTAAAATTTAACCCTAAAAATTCAGGTTTGGAAATTTTTGTAGCAGATAATTAGTATAATGATGTGTTTGAATTTTAAAAATTTCATCTCCTAGTCGGTTAATACGTAAAAGCTTATGCCGTCGGGCGCGCAGATGTGGGAGAGAGTCTGTGGCGGCTGGTGCCCCATCAGACAGGAGGCACATTCATCGAATGACGGAAATGTAATTTCCAAAATTCAAAATACGAATATCGAGTAAAAATGTAAGCAATTCAAATGAATTAAAAGTAAGTTAAATAAAAGTCTATATTGAAACACTACGTACATCATTTTATGCGCCGGGTCCGCGTAAGTTCGCGCATGCCATATACACCTTCCACGCACGTGGTTCTGGCTTCAATTTTCACTGGGCACTTAAATTCGACTCCATCACATCGCAACAAGCACTTTTCTTTGGCTTTTTGCTTCGTCACGTTTCACACAAATAAAATTATTTTATTTCCAAAACTTTACTACCTTGCTATATTTAGCAATAATGAAAGATCTTCGACATACATTTGTATGTCACAAAAACGTTCGCAAATCGGTGGCCAGGTGCAGCCACACTGGCTTAAGAGATACTGAAGGGACTTCCTTCCAGAACCGCCACAACACAAAGAATTCATCAAATGTACGTTTGAAGCAACAAACCTAATATCAAGTGAAAACAAAGTCTCCAAATATCATAAACAATGTATTGAATATCGTCGATAATTGACTAAACTTGTGTACTTTCAATAACAAGCGAAAATCATAAAGCAACGTTGCACTGAGTCAGACGAAGACAGAAGATGGGTATTCCGCTGAGATTCCCTCCGTCACCGCGCCACGCTAGACAGCACCACTAGCCTGGTTGCTGCACCAAGAGCACACGCGCCATTTGAACGCTCTTTTGTTTCAAAATGATTTCATATACATCGATGTTCATGCAATATCTTGAATATTGAATGTTTTAAAAGGAAAATGCATATTTCTAAGATATTAGATCTTTTTCATTTTCTGTGGGTTGTACAACCTAAGCACGAGCCGCCACTGGAGAGAGCGAGTAGCCGTGCATGCGACGAAGGGAACGTGCGGGCGGGCGAGAGAGCGAGTGGATGGACGGGGAAGCCGTGAAGTGGGCGAGCGGGTAAATCAGGGCGGGCAGAATGGGTGGGCGGAGCGGGGTGCGGGGCCGCAAGCCAAGCGCGTCACCCTGTGGTCGCGCGCCGGAACCCGCGCGGGGGCTGTTGGTGGGGAAGTGGGGGCGAGGGTTCGCCCGCCAGCGCGCCACGCACTCTGCGCCACGCGCCGCGCGCCGGGCAGGGAAGCAGCCGCACGCACTTTGCAATTCCCGCGAGGGCGCCCTCGGACGCGCCGCTCACGTCGCCCTCCCCGCTACGCCTCACCCCCGCCACGCCCTGCCCCTCTACCGGGACCGGTCGCTCAGTGTAGCAACTGCTTTTCAGCTCGAATCCAGTAGCTGTCTGGAGGAGAATTTTAGCGGCCGGCTGCTCCGATCACCAGGTGAATGTCGGAAAAGTACCCTAACAAACGACCCACGGACAGCGCGCGATCTTTCCTTCCTCTTCCCTGTCCTTTCATTACCCCTCACACACACACACTTACACTAACATGCCAGGAGACGGGTCGGGGACTTAGAACTTGTCCCGGTTGGGGCGGTGCCCCGCTGGTGGGAGATACTTCGTTAAGGAAAACGCCGTTAGCAGACGGTAGGTCGGCGCCGGATCTGGCTAACCAGCTGGGGAAGACCACGACTCCTTCCGAGTACAAATACGCACTACACGTACGGGACTAATGACCATAGTTGATGCGTCCGGAATCACTAACAATCAATCAACCCTCCCCCTCCGCCCGCCCTTCCGCCCCACCCTGCCCTGCAACACCCGACTTCGCCCGGGTCATTCTGCGCTCTCCACCGCCTTCCTTAGCTTCTCTGCCCGCCCCTCCCACCTCACCACATTCCCAACTTCGTCTTCCCTCGCCCTCCCTCTTATCTGTTTATTCTTGTCTACTTTCGCTTACTGTTGGTGTTCATCATTCTCTTTTCTGCTCTCCCACATTACCTGTTGTTTCTGGCCGGTGAGGGTCTCCTTCTACAAGCTTGCTTCATAATTTTGTGGGCGAGGTAGTCGATTGCACTTACGATAAATGAATGATTTGCAATCAGTATAATATAAATTACATGTTTATGGAACGAAATGTAGAAGCACTTCGTGCAACCTTTCTTATTGAGAGAGTTTTTCGCGATCACTGTCTTTCCGGGACTACATATCACGGATATTCAGTTCAACTCGTCTATTACATTTATTCATCACCTTTCATCCTGAGAAACGTTGCGGGTAATGAGCTAAGTGACAAGAATGTTTTTCACTTCTTCTCGCTGTATCGTTTTCTATTAAACTCACATGTATCTAATTTATGAAGTAAATATTTTTTCCTGCGACTTTATTATTGATTGAAAGTTTTGTACATTTGTTTTGTTCATTTTTGTTTTGTTCATTTTTGTTTTGTTCATTGGATTTTGCGTGTAAATTTTTATTAAACCAAATTCATTTTGCGTGTTATTTTATGTGTAAATTTTCAAATTTCACATCTCTATTACCAAAAATATTTTAATTTAACATACGCACGTCTTGGGAATATTGAGAGACAACATTCTGGCCTGAGAAATGTGACCTTCATTCTGTTTGGGAAGCATGTAACGGTCTTCTAAACGTACGAGTGTTACTGCAGAATTTAACGATCTTTTTACATGTATAAATACTAAACGTAAAAATACGATCTTACACACATATAAATAACGGCAAGAAATCCTAAAGGAAGAGATTGAAACACATTGACTGTCACAGAGCTGCCTTCGTCGCAGCTTTGAATGTCATATGCCACAGCCGGTGCCCCTCTCCGCTTCGCGCATTACTCACAAGAGGCTCGGACTAGGGGCGCGCGAGTTAGCATATTTTAGGCCGCAATCTAAATAATTGTCCGTCTCGCCGCCGCGGTTAGGGTTCCTGCGGACCCCAAACCCCCCTGCGCACCGCGCATAGGCTGCACTTCGCGATGAGAGAATTGTTTGCAGAAATCGACGAAACCGTCATGATGTTAACTCTTTATTTCCATTGCGCCCCAACGTTGTCGTCGAGAACGGGCCTGTACTTCATATGAATGTCGTTGTACTTCATATGAAGAGAAGAGCAACTGTGTTTTTGCGCTCGCTATTGTTAGGAATGTGCGTTTAGTGCATGTGAGTTGCTGCTAATGCTCTCCCTGGCGGATGAAAAGAAGCGCGGCTGGAAGTTTGTAATTGCAGTTTTACGACGTCACTGGGGGAGACATCTATTTGGAAACTTTAAGTGGTAGATGGTTCCGACTTTTCTAATGTAGTGCGAAAGTAGCTTAGCGCCGCGAACGTCCCATTCCATCTGCGTCTAAACGACTGTGTACCCGTAGCCCATGAAGGGTCGGAAAGAGAATGAGGTGCAGTGTTGGGAATAAAAGTTCTCCACAAGCGCAAACTGCGTAAAATTTGATTAAGTTGTTTTCAGACCTTGTTTTCCGTTGCTGCAAGGTGTAAGCAATCTCTGATGTATGTTTCTTGCGAAACTTTACATTCATATTTGTTTGTCAATGTTATATTTTTAAATCCCAGAAGTTTTTTCATTTTTTTATATATTGGAAGTGTTATTGTAGTGAAGAAATTTGAAGCTACAATTAAAGTTCAGGTAGCTTGTGCTGAAAAGTTTACAATACATTGTATTTTAATATGTTTCAGGCTAATGATCTTAAATTACTTTTCTTTTAAATGTAAGCGAAATAGAGGTCGTCGAGTTTCATGTCCAATTCGAGTTCTAGACTTCTCTCAGAAACATTATATTTTCGGTGTAAGTTTTGAATTATTTTAAACGACTACAATACGCTTTGGTTAATGCTGTAGAGCTCGCAACACGAAATTCTAGGTTGTTAGTACCAGAGGAATGATGCTTAGAGAGATGCGTATCACAATTTACATCACCTTTCATACTAATTATAATGCCATCAAATCATTTTACTATTCTTAAGAGCCATCAAAATCATGAAAAATGTAAATAAATAAAAACAGAAAAAATAGTCCGATTATTTCACTCTAAGAACGTTGTTTCTGATTTAAACTATTTTAAATATAAATCGTTGCATTTTAGGACTTGTGTATCTAATCCACTGAGGCGCGCAATCAGCTTTACCTGAGTGGAGAATCTGTCAGGGTCTCTGATATGACGCTGATAGCAGATTATGATCCAGAAAATTTAAAAAAAATTTTTGTTCAATAAGTTCTTTTGAGCTTCTAATGAACAGACCTTTCCGATTACATCTTGAATGAAACAAATATTATACTTATATCACGTATTGTGTTATTTCGTAAATATTTACCCTAAAAAATAATTAAATACGAAAATGAAAGTTAAGTAAGTTTTTTTAAAAAAAAGTAAGTTTTAAAAAAAATTGTTTATCGAAGATTTAAAATGTTTAAAATTAGACCACTATTTTTGTACTATTCCTTAAAACATAAATTTTTCTTCTACAGCTAAAAATTCTTAAATCAATTATCTTTCTCAATCTGGTAAAACCCCTATATTTTATTAGAATGTTTCCTTAGTACCATTGTCTATACATTTGTTTGGACAATGGAATTGAATATTATGTCTCAGTCTTTCGTTTAATATGGAAAAATTAAACTGTGAAGTGTAGTAAACTCTGGCAGTACTACTGGCCTGCACTGTGTTAAAGCGCCAAATTAAAGATATTATTATTATTATTATTATTATTATTATTATTATTATTATTATTATTATTATTGCTACTACTACTACTACTACTACTACTACTACTAATTACCATGGATGTCGTCTAATAAATGTATGAGTAGCTTCTGCTTCTACAGACCGCTAGTTATTACACATACAACCGTAGAAGGTCTTCTTGCGCCTAACCTCTTGAGGCGTCCATCGCCCACCGTCCATCAATCGAAAGCCTCCGGCGCCAGGCGCCGGCGAGCGGGTCACGTGAGCTGGCGCGAAGCAATGGCGGCGGAGGCTCGACCCAGGCCGCAGCGGCCAGGGTCAGAGGGTGCGCGGCGTGGAGCACGTGGAGGGGGGTGGGGGCGAACGCGGAGCTAACGAGCGCCGGCTGCCCCCGCGTAATGACACAAAGACGGCGCGGCCCGCAATCAGCGGCCTACCCCCTTCGACGCGACGCGACGTGTCAGGCGGCGGCCGACCCCACTCGGCGCAGCCTCTGCGGCCGGTTGCGCCACCGCACGCCTGGAGGGTGCCCACGCTGCGGGGGATACTGGACTTATACTGCGGTTTTATCACAGGCTGCGTTTGATGTCAATCAGCTGTTACGGTGTCCTCCAATCGGAAGGCTGAACGCCCCCATTATGACGTCACTGTAGCGACGTGTAAGGCTTCGATTGGACAACACCGTAACAGCTGATCAAATTTCAGACGCAGCAAAGTAAAAACCGCAGTATATACTGGTGTAGAAAAATCATTGAGCGAAATTTCTCTTCCTCATCCTCGTTTTCTAATCCTTCGTATTCTTCTTTTTCTTCCAATCATTTTTTCTTGTCTCGTTTCTTTTTATTTATTTATTTTTATTGCTTTCTTGTGGTGTAAACGAGATGTTGCTGAGGAAACTGACACGTTAATTTGTTTATTCTTGGAAAATGATGGAATGATTGGTTAATTTTGTAGTTTAAATAAAACACCTGGCGGTGCCGTCAGTCCTACATAATGCCTACAATCATGAGGGGTGGGAATATGCGTGTCTTACATAGAATTCGAGTTATCAGCTACGGCGCTGAACAGTACCGCCGCAACCTACCGTTCTGGTAGGTCGGCCTTTAAACACTACAATCAAGTTCCGTTTCCGTGAGGATATGTGGTGTTCGTGTTGTGTTGTTGGCAAGTTCAGTCGCTGTCTGGAGGAGAATTCTAGCGGCCGGCTGCTCTGATCGGTAGTTTTCCGTGGTTTCTCCGAATCAACACCAGGCGAATGCCGGAGCAGTACCCTACCAAACGGGCCACGGACCGCGCGCGAACTGTCCTTCCTCTTCCTTGTCCTATCCTCTTCCCTTACACACACACTTACACTAACATGTACTACACTACCACATATTCCGGGAGACCGGTCGGAAGCTTAGAGTTTGTTCCGGCTGGGGCGGCGCCCCGCTGGTGGGAGAGTCCTGGTTAGGGGGAAACCCCAGTAGCCGACGGTAGGTCGGCGCCGGATCTCTCCATCCAGCGGGGAAAGATCACCGCGCATATCCCGAGAAAAACATGCACTACACTAACGGGACTAATGACCCAAGCAGTTGACGCGCCCGGAAACACGAAAAAATCAAATCAAATCAATTGTTGGCAAGTCGAGAATTTTCAACGAAGCGCAAGGCATCAGCTTTATCGATGTGTCTTTACAGAGTCACAAGTAACACACAATGGTATATCACAGCTTACAATTCAGTTCGCAATACTTTGAAATCACGTTATTAGCGCGCTGGTGTTATTATACGTTCTTCTCTCCGCTAGGCTCTCTTCCAGTCCTTGAAGGGTAAACTGTGATTTTAAATAAGCAACGAAAATTAAATCATTGGCCCGTTTACATGCTACTTTTCAAATAATGCAGCGACTCAGCCTAGTGATCCCATACTTAATTCGGTGTGAAGGGAATCATGACCTCATAATACAGTATTAAAATACGTCGTCATAGAAATCATAGTGTTTCTCTGATTATTTACTTTTTGAATCTTAATGCAATTCGAATTTCGGCAGGTCGGCTAATTTTATTGCCTAATTATCTAATATTGTAAGGAATGTTGGCGAAGAGAAGTCTGAAACCCGAACGGTGGGAAAATTATTCGAATATGCAAATCCGTTATCTGATTATTAGTTTGTGAATATTAGTTTCTTTTAATTCTCCTCGTTCAAATACAGATCTTTAGAAAAGATATTTCACTGAATCATTATTTGTATTCATAACGTATTCTGTATTGGTAATGAAAAATTTTCATTGTTGTTTAACGGTACATTTACATGCCGGAGGGAAGATATAAAAGGTGGTGAACGTTGTTTTATATTAAACTGCTATTTATTATATCATACAGTGCCTGACTCAGTAGAAGGAAACTAGTAGTAGTAATAACAAAGAGTAGATGGAAAGGCAACTGTATATATTACGCCATAAATGCAGTAAACTAGTAGTGAATTACGCCATAATTATTTTATTTCGCCCCCATCAAGAAATCACATCGCGCACTATGCAAACACAACACTATGCGCATGATAGGAAGCTAACCCAACCCCTCGTATCATGAATATTCCTCGCCTTACGTAACGCTAATTACAGTTCTCCGCAAAGAATATTGACGGCCTTGACACACTGCTGACGTGCAGCAACACGCTATATTCCAGAGCTATTTACGACCGGGGGCGGGGGGGGGGGAGCCTCGCATTGCTGGGTGGGGCCGAAGGGTTTATAAGCGGCTGACGCGGAGCGCGTGATACCCTCTGTTTATCCTGAGCGATGAGCTTTGTTTGGCCCCGCCGAAGGGGGCGGGGGGAGGGTGGGGGTGGAACATGCAAAGAGCGCGTGAGCTTCGCGCGTGATGCGGACTGCGTGGTGAGGCGGGTCAGGGGAAGGGCAAGGGTCTATCTCTGGCCGGGGCACCTTCTATCCGCCCACTTGCTGCCGCGCCCGCCCGCTTTGCTCGCTCGACCTCTGGGTTAGGCCGAGCGATACCTCGTCCCTAGCAGGCTCGGTTTATACTTCCAAATTTTTAGTGGCCGATGACATTAGGTCTTATACCTCCTGGCTTCTAAAATGAAGCTTTTTAACAGTGGTAAGTACATTTCTGAGGAGCACATTTATGCATCAGCGAAGTAAGTAGTTTCTTCTCCAGTTCTTTCATTCATTGAATTTCTAGTATCATTTTTCCTCTGGCAGTAAATGCGTCAGACTTTTCCAGTCCGCTTGGCCACTGAACATTGCTAAAATCCGTCAGAGTTACCATGCCGTGATAAATCTTCATGTGATGAGGTGCAAAGAAACCTGTTGTTAATTACACATTGTCCTTTAATTAATCGGCTCATCTTCTTTCTTGCGAAGATTTGAAATACTTTAATTTCTAATGTTGAGTGAACAATTAATATAAGTATACAGTAATTGTTGAATATGAAGTGATTTTTTGTCAACGCATTTGCTTATCTCCACTAAATCCAAAAAAAAATTAATAACTCATTTTTTTTTATACTAGATTTCCAAATATTTAACACACCCTAGAGATGCAGTTATTTTTCGTATTTAATATCTTGTACTTCTTTATTATTCTCGTCATTTATATTATCTTTGTTCGTAATAGTTTCCTGCATATGTTTGTTTCGCATTTTATTATACTACATCTCAAATTCCACTTTCATTGACTCGTATTCATTCCACATTCTTTTAACCATTTCTTCCCACGCCAATCCCCGCTTAGGTTATCTCATTCACATTCATAGTCATCCGGTCACTCTCACGGTTTTCACCCTCCTACGTACTCGCTATCCGATCATCTTTTATACACCCTCCCTCCCTCGCGCCTGCCCATCCATCTTCTCGTAGGTCAACCTCGTCACTTCCCTGATCCTCCCACTTACGTACGTTACCTCCCCTTCCGGCGCGCGCCCGTCCGATCGCCCACCCGCCCGTGTGATCGCGGCGCGGCCGCCGCGCGCCCACCGGCGCTCCATCAAGGCCGGCGGGCAGTGGGCGAAACGCTGCACATCTTGGGCAATACTCTTGGAAACGCGTCGTATTTATTATTTATTTATTATTTATTTTACGTCAAAAAAACAGTTAAAACTGCGTATGACGTGCACTAAGTCATATACTACTTAAATTTTTAAAATAAAGTAAAGCCGAAAACCCCTTTAATTTTTAATTGTGCTTAACGGATATGCCCTTAAAGTACGCCGTCCGTTATGATAGCCTTTTTCGTTCCTGTTTGGTTGCTGTACGTCGACACAGGGGTGATCAGAAGGGGAGGGGGGCAGATGGGGCAACTTGCCCCAGGTCACGTCTTCATTGGGGCTCCGATTTAATTTCATTCAAAAGAAATATAAAATGTATTCATCTGTAATCCAGATTTACCGCTATAAATTATTTCTGCTTCATGGAGAAATGAATTCTGTGTATGAATTGGGAAAGGAGGGAATATTTTTGTCTGAGATGAGGGTCCCTCTGTGGATCAACTGCCCCACGTCCATTCTCGAGGCGCTCCTGTGTAGATAAAACAGTACCTTATTATGAAAAAATATAACGATTGGGGTTTGGAGAAGGCTGCTTTAGGGCAGTGATTTCTTACCACCATAGAGAAAATAAATGGCGCAAACAAAAAGAAAGATGCATTTATATTAAACCTTCACAAGAACAGAAGGGCTAACAAGAATGGGCATGAGTGTGAGAATAGAACAAGCAGAAGCAATTCTGCACCCAAAATAAATCCGAGGGTGTGGAACGAAGAAAAAAAGAATAATATTGTGTAAAACTCATCTCCAGAAATGAATAGCCTGGCACCGAATTGCCGATGGGAATTCCAACGAGTAATGACAGATGGAAGGAGTAGGGATCTTACTAAGAGCATATGAAACGTATGTTGATCACAAGGTACGGGTTACTGGGTACGGGTGCGGCGTACTGGGTACGGGGGCAAAGATAAACACACAGTAAATGATTTCCACAAAGAACAAAATCCCATGCGGGGTTTGGCGAGTGGGTGCGTTTCCATGCACTGGGCCTTTCCAAATAACTACTAGTCGGCATGGCCAGCCAGTTTCATGACCCGTGCCCCACTGTGCAGCACGCGACTTGCAATCGCTCGCAAGCCGGGCTCCCCGCAGGCGTACGCTAAACGCGGTAGGGAAGCGGCGCGCTCGGCAGCAGGGTACCGCCCTCCCCCGCCGCCCCGCCGCCCCCGCCGCCCCGCCGCCCCGCCGCTTCCGCCGCCCCGCCGCCCCAGCCGCCCCGCCGCCCCAGCCGCCCCGCCGCCGCCGCCCCGCCGCCACCGCTGTCCCCGCCGCCACCGCCGCCACCGCCGCTCCGCCGCCACTGCCGCCCCCGCCGCCACTGCCGACCCTGCCGCTCCGCCGCCCCGCCGCCCCGCCGCCCTCGCCGCCCCCGCCGCCCTCGCCGCCCCGCCGCCCTCGCCACCGCCGCCCTCGCCGCCCCCGCCGCCCTCGCCGCCCTCACCGCCCTCACCGCCCTCACCGTCCTATCCTCTCCCGCACTCCTCCCGCGCAGCAAGTACGGCGAGGTAGGCAGTTGAGGTGGTGGGGAGACGGGAGAGCGCGCCGCGGGAGGGAAAGGGAAAGTAGAGCTGGAAGGATCGTGCGAGCGATGGTGAAGGCTGATTGGCACACGACCTCCGTATTCGGAGGAGATTATTTTTGACACGGGACCATGCACGAAAAGGGGCGTGCACTTTTCCAGAATGGAAAACCAGATTCTAAAAGTTTTTGTTTCTACTTCTGAGATACTCTTCTCGTCTTTGTTAGTACGAGTGCTATTAACATTCACTTCGACTGTCTTATTATTGTCTGGTTCTACTTCCATGATCTACGGAATTGATTGGGCACCCTTGCAGGGGTTTGTTCTCTTAAAAGTTTAATTTGAATGTTGATTTTCACATATTAACATTTTCACATTTTTCACACAAAAATGTAAGCACACTTACTGAAATTATATTGCTTTCCCGTTGTAAAGGCATTTTCATACCTGTCAACTGAACGCTCATTCGGCGAAAGTCACCTTACTTCAAATTAACGATGAAAAAAAATTAATTCAATAAGCCAGAAAACCCTACGGAAGGATGAAGCGATTTGTATTGATGCAAGAAGCGGTAACAGAAGGATAATGGCTTTGTTAATTACAAAGGCGAGGAAGCATTTTGGTAAGAGGAAGGAAAGAAAAGTTGTAAGACTCGCAGAGAAAAAATATTTCTACAGGGAAAATAAATAGCCAGAGTAGGACAATTTATTTTAACCAACAATGTCATTGAGAACGGGATTAAAGAAGACAAAATAAAGAAGGCACTCGAAAGTATAAGTTTTATATGTTCTTGAAAATCGTACTTAAACGGAAAATATTTTATGATCGCCTTTCGAATTGAAACAGAGATACTTGTTAAAATAATATCAAATCCATCGCAGAGGTAGGTGTGTTTATTACACCGATTTTTATTTAAAGTCATGAAAATTAAATAAATGTTGAACGATTAAATGATTGATTTGTAGGTATTACGACCACACGAAGGCACTTATGCAGAATAAGGACCTTTATATTATAACTGTAAATATGACGTTACAATTTGGAAAATCTTGAATCTAAATCGATTGATGTAAATTGTCTCATTGTTCTATTTTGCGCCAAATTACTCAACATGCATATTCCAAAATAGTATTTCATTTCTAAACTTTCGTAATACAGTGACATTCTTAATTTAATTTCTTATATTGCTATGATTTTGGTATGTCTGTGCAATTATGCATTTGATACAAACAAGAAGAATTGACTATTTTTTTAAAAAAAAATTAAATTTATTATGTGAATCGTGTGTAGTTATGTAATAATCGTTCACAATGCTACAGGAAACTGAATACCTGTTTGGACCATTTCCACCAACAGCCTGTATTGAGGATACAGGAATCTGTCGACTGCGAACAAGTATTTTTCCGTGCTTTACGAGAGTAATGCAGAGTGGTCGCAGAGAAGGCGATAGCTGTGCGGCTCCGAGGTAGGCGACGTAGGGGTCAGCGTGGAAGGGGCGCAGGCAGGTCTCTTCTCCCCCCCCCTCGCCTGCCGCGCCCCCCAGACAGGCAGACAGGCCGGCGGGGATGCGCTCGGTTTCCGCCCCCGCCGCACGCACACGTCAGCCTGTTCGCGAGAGGCAGCGGCGGCGGCAGCACGCCCGCGATGTATCGATAACGAGATCATATCAGCGATTACGGAAATTGGATCGTGAACGCAATCTGCGTGGCCGCCTGTTCCTCCGCTCTCCGCTAGGCGCGCCTCTGTCGCTCGGCTCCCGGGCACGCACGGCGCGCCGCGGGGAGGGTTCAAGGCGCCGCGGAAGGCGTTGCGTAGGGCGAAGGATAGGGAGGAGACAGCGGAAGAACTGCGTGAGGGCCCCAGGTAGACAGCACGCAGAATAAGATGGTAGGAATTTCTAATGAAAGTTATCAGTTGAAAGTGGAAAATGGTGAAGAAATATGAAGAAAGAATGCGTCAGTGTGTGAAGAGAAAGAACAAGGGAGAGAGCAATAATGGAAAATCTGAGACGAAAGAAGTTTTCATGAAAGGACAGTGGATAAACTAAAGAGTCGAGGTCAGCTGCTCCCTTCACTTTGTGTGTGTGTGTGTGTGTGTGTGTGTGTGTGTGTGTGTGGTGAGTGTGTGAGGTGAGTGAGTGAGTGAGTGAGGGAGTGAGTGAGTGAGTGAGTGAGTGAGTTGAGTGAGTGGTGGTGAGTGGTGAGTGAGTGAGTGAGTGAGTGAGTGAGTGAGTGAGTGAGTGAGTGAGTGAGTGTGTGTGTGTGTGTGAGTGAGTGAGTGAGTGAGTGAGTGAGTGAGTGAGTGAGTGAGTGAGTGAGTGAGTGAGTGAGTGAGTGAGTGAGTGAGTGTGTGAGTGGTGTGAGTGTGTGAGTGAGTTGAGTGAGTGAGTGAGTGAGTGAGTGAGTGAGGGAGAGAAAGAGAGACAGAGGCAGGAGGATAATCTGCATGTGAGAAATCTAAGTTTAACTTCACATTTCAATAATGTACAATGTTCTTATTGAACATGCAGTAAATTGAGTTGACACAGGAGTTATATATTTACATCTTCGTAGAAAAATAGTTGTCTTATCTATTACTTAAACCGAATATTTAAGTAGTAGATAAGAAAGTAAGACTTTAAGTGTAGCTTCATGAATGTAGCTGTACTATGCGGACGTCTTTGAGCTCCCCTTTTGTAAGTTGCGGTACGAGTAGAGCCAGGGGTAAGGGTGGTTATTTTGTTAGCAGTACTATAAAATCAAATCTGTACTTCTTTTACTGATGCAAATAAGTAGTCTTCTGCTTAAGAGCAACATTTTCTGGCCTTCAAAAGTTTATAACCACGCTTTGTTCGTACTTAATCCATCATTCAGCTATGTGTAGTAAAATGGGGGATTAGTGATTCTGGACCTCAAACGTACGCAGGTTGTACTTCTTCCTCATACATCGCATACAATTAGTACTGTTTTTTAGGGGAACGAAAAATATATTTAAGGAAAAATAGAAATAAAAAATATTATAATTGTAGGTAAAATAATTAAGAACAGAGTCGTAATATGATCATATATCAAGTGATCGGCAGAAATATTGAGAAAACTAAATGAGAGATAATCCGTACATGAGGAAATAACAGGTGGACTTTATAGATGTCGATATTTGTGAGATAAACAGAAAGAATGTAACAAGAAAATTTATACTACAGAACATAACTCCAAGAAGGAGAAGGTAATAAAGATACGGGCTACAATAGCAAGCTTCTTCCGCAGTGCTTCATTTATTCGCTCTCACGAAATGAGGGTCCCCAGTGCTCGCCTCCCTTCGCCGAGATTAGCAGTTATTAGCCCAGTAGCCTTCGCATCCAATTAATATTTCATTTGCAAAAAAAAAAAAAAAAGTCTTGTCTATTTGCATTCATCATTTTTTTCTTACGCAAGGGCGCACCGACGTCCAGAGGACGAACGAGACAATATTTGTGCGTAACAGTGAAACGATGTAACTGGCAGAGCAGAGCGAGGAAGGGCAGGCCCTCTGGCGATGTTTCTCGGAATACTGGCTGCAGAGGTTTCGGTACCCCGAGGCTAATTGCGTTTTGGTTGCAGGTCGGGTCTCGATTCCCAGCTCTGCTCACTTGACCTCCTTTGGGAAACGTGAGTTCGGGCTTCAGGGAGGTTTGCGTTTGACTCGGAGACTTTAGTTGAATTACGCCGAGTTACCTACAGTCCAGGGAAGTGGTGCTCTGAAAATCTTCGCTTTGGGAACTCAATCGTGAGAGTTCTACCAGGAGCTAAATTTGAAACTATTTGTCGTCTGATAATTGTCGAGTTTAGTTGCTCATCTTCAGACGAATTTCTTGAAGTACTAAATTTTATATTATACGAATGTTATTTGAATATAATACTAAAAGGAATGCTTGGTTTCCATCATGTATTATAATTTCATAAATGAATACGAACATACTGAAACATTTATTAGAAAAAATGTCGAAGTATATTTTATCAATAACTAACTAATATGGAATTAAGGAACTTTTAATTTTCGTCGGTATTCTGAACACAACAGCCAATTAACTTCATTTCGAAAAGTGAACTATTTGATAATATGGGTATTAAAACTAATAGATGACAGAAAAGTTTATAACTTACCGTTTAAAATCTGACAAGGAAAGGGTCTTTTTGTCCTACTTGGACTATAACGAAATTTGGGCATAATGTTTTTTTATAATCAATGCTGTTTATAACGAAAATTATATGACTGTAAATCAATGGGTTTAGGAGAAACAGGAAGTAGAATTTCCTGAAATATGAGAATTTTTGAAAAATCGCAGTTTATCAAGTTATAAAATTTTCGGCTATAATTTTTAACCTTAATGTTAAACAAAATATCGAAATAATTTTGTGTACACTATTGTATTAGACCATTAATATATTTTGTTGTAATTTTATTAGATAGGCCGGTAACAATGATTTAAAAATATTAACATTAACAATTATCGGAATATAATAATTATGACGTAGTTTATAATTTATCAACTTTTTATGTAATTTATAGCTGCACATAAGCATTTACTAAATTAAATTTTGTAACCAGTGCACCGAAGTTGGTATTTTTTGTGTGATATTCGCGGAGAAAATAGTAAATTGCTAAAACGTAATGTCATAGAATTTTCTTCAGGCTCGATCCTATACATTGACCACTAAAACTCAATTGCTACTGGGAATAACGGACCATCAGGAAAATGAGTAATTTGCTCAAAATCTGTCAACATCTTACAGGTCATAAACAAGTGCCATCTATGATAAATCTCGATGTGAGCTGTAATGTGTGTGTAATCTATGTGATCCATCTTTTGCTTCAGGAGAAATTGCAGTATTATTTTTAACGCCTCTTATTGTCTTGGCTATTGTCTTCCAACAAAGAGAAGTTGGTGTTGGAGCACCTTGGATACTAAGTATTCGATGTGAATACAGACGAAATTTCAAGGTGAAATCGCATCTATAAATACTTCGCCATGTCTTGTGTTTCAGGCGGGATCTCTTTCGCAAATTTCTGTCAGCCATTAGCTGCACTGGCGAGTTTCGCATGCTGACGATCGCTCTTTACGCTTCTGCGAAGGTCTTGTTATGTAGCCTCAGGCATCCAGCGCCGGACTTGACCTGAAAGCAAATTCCGCTTGTTGGCTTGCAGAGTGCCTTCTTCCCTGTTCGCGTCACAGGAGACGGAGAAACGAGCTAGATTGCTTCACCATCCGCCCTCTCGCAGCGTGGCATACGCTGCTGGTTATGTGTGATAAAGACGCTGCTTGAGTGGCCTATTTGCATAGTTTTCTATTATGAGGAACGATGTACCTGTGAGCCAAACTGGTGTAAATGTTTTGTGCAAAATTTTTCAATGTCGACGTAGAAAATGTAGCGTCATTTAATTCTACGAAATATATTAATAAGTGTTCTCTTTTAGATTCTCACAGGTAATAACAGAAATACCAGTAGTGAGCCAGTAGTGACTTTATTACTATTTTCATTTCATTGTGTGCATATCTACAGAAAACTCGTTTCATCTTAAATACTTGAACTTAAGTGAAGTCACTGTGGGCGTTTTGCTTAACAGCTATTTTTGTTCTTATTTTACAAATTCTAAAAAAGCGACAACTCTCATTCTAAAAGTACACATCTCAACATCATTCACAACGTAAATTAGACCTACGTTTTTTGTTCTTTTTTACGTGATATACTTTATTTTAACGTTTAATAAATGAATTGTAAAACATTCATATTCATTTTTAAACGTGCATCTTTCTTTGATTCGTTACGAGGAGAAATATAAATAGAAATATTATATTATTTTTATACAGTTACCATAAGCTCACAAATTATCAAACTGTTATTTATAGTCGTTTCTAAAAATTAATGACTGTATTCATATGTGTATTATAAACAATTCGATAGCAGTTTCTTTTGTCAGCACCTCACTCAAGGTTTGTTAATTTCGTCTTTTGGAGCTTTCCTAAAAAGCTTGCAAATCTTTGTCAACTTCACCAGAATCAATAATTTTGAATAATTTGTTTTCCTTCTACACCCTGGCTTCAAAGTAACTGCTAACGACCCAGCTCACCAACCGCATGTCATCCGCCCCTCGCTGCCTAATGCCCCACCCACCCCGCGGGGGCGGCGGGGCCAGTCCCATGTTGAGTCACGCGGCGATTGGGTTAACGCCGCACTTTGATCAGCGGAGAAGATGGCGGCGCGAATGTGCGCCAGTCGTCTGCGGCGGCGGGGCTGCGTGGGCGGAGCTGGAGAAGGGGCGGCGGCGATGACGACTCAGCCCTTCGGGCCCCGGGGACAATTAGGGCTATTTTGCGACCGCGGGCCCCCCGTCCTCGCCACCCTCGCCGTCCTCTTTGCCCCCTTCGCGGGCGCGCGTGAGGTCTGAGTGCGGTCGCGCGCCCTTCGTCTAGCGGACGCGGCGCGAGCTCCGGCCATTCGGGTTCTCCAATGGAATATTACTGTCTCGTTCTCCACAGCCGTCACGAGTTAAAAGCGGTTTCATGACCTATGCTTGTTGTGGAAGAAATAAACTCTCACTTTGCTTCTTGTTGTATGTTGTATTTCTTCAACATTCATAGAATAAGGCACTAGTTCCAAAGGATATTTTACTGAAAGCTTCAATACTAAAAATACTCCACACATACTACAAATTTAATGTTAAATATAATTTTCGTTGGGTATTTTGTTATAAAACTGCTTTAATTTTAACTGTTTTCACTTTTTATATCATTTTAATTTATTTTAAAAAAACGTGAATTCCTCACAGTTAAAAAAAATTGATGGTGGAATTAGTAACAAAACAGTAGGTTTGGTTGAGATCAATGAAGTTAAATCGTCTGCGCTGTTCCTATATGGCATTCTGTTTTTATAGTTTCATTCCTATATGTATTTTCATTCCTATATTTGATAGTTTGCTTGCTTTTATATAAATGTTTGGAGAACCATGAAAAATGTTAGCGCTCTATTTTACGAGAAACTCGTACATCGTTGTGTGGGCTGCCCGTAGCCCACCCCTCCCGCTACTCTCGTCATCCAACGCCTCCGATAATCGCCTTCCGACAACCGCCCTCCGACAACCGCCCTCCGACAACCGCCCTCCGACAACCGCCCTCCGACAACCGCCCTCCGACAACCGCCCTCCGACAACCGCCCTCCGACAACCGCCCTCCGACAACCGCCCTCCGACAACCGCCCTCCGACAACCGCCCTCCGACAACCACCCACCGACAACCTGCCCCTCGAAAAGCGCCCTCCAAACTCTGGTCCTGCCAAACCCACCGCCCACCCACCGCCCTCCACCAGTCGCTCGCAAAAGACGCAATCGCTGCCGCCCGCTCTGAATGCCCGCTGCTTCGTATGCCGCGCATCGTGTCGCAGCGCGACGCCACAACGCGTGGCGGAGGCGGGCGGCTGCGGATCGGGCGTGGTTCCGTCGACCTCTGGGCGAGGAAGCGGAAGCACGGATTAGGACGGCAGAGAGGAGCTCCTAGATGCGTATTGAGGCATGGATCTGGCGTTTTCAAAGTAAAAGGGTCAGTTATGACTCCTGATGTTATTGTAATTACAGAACAATATTAAGTATATTTCCCCTGAGGTGAACCAAATGTGGTGATATGAAGTACATCCTTTGTTCTTTCCTGCCTTTATTATTTCTTCTGCTCATCATTCCTACCATCTTTCGATTCTTTTGTATTCCTTTGTCCCCGCGTTTCCTGTTACTTTGTTTCTATCCAACCTTTCATTAATGGCGTTTCAAGAGCCTTGCTCGAAACTTAATTAAATTGTAAATGAAATTGAGAATTTACTTATGGGAGAAATGTTGATAATACTATAGGATATTGAAATCGACCTTTTCGCTAAGAAAATTCCCTATAATTTCCCAGAGTTTGGAAACATTGAAGGTTGGTCAACTGAAGGTACATCATGTAGCCAATAAAAGCTGTTGAATTTAGCATAATAAGAGAGAATTAAGATGTTACTAGACACTTATGTAATATTAATATTTCTCTCTTGAATAAAGTAAATTTTCTTTATCCATCAGTATATTTGTCAATAATTAATTCGTCTTCAATTTTCACTATATTACCCTTATGGATAACAGTTTCGTAAATCCCTGAAGTATAATTATTGAAAGTTGATTCAGTAAAATTATTAAAAAAACAAACAAACAACTATACGTCTGTCTGTTACGTCGAGTTCTCAACCGGGAGCGGTAGCTCAGTGCATCAACTAATGTCACGCAGCGCCTCTGACCGGGAGGTCCTAGGTTCGAGTCCTGGCGGCGGCAGGATTTTTGACACTAGCTTTCCAGCTAGGTCGAATTCAGTCGCTGTCTGGAGGAGAATTCTAGCGGCCGGCTGCGCTGAATGCTAGTTTTCCGTGGTTTCTCCTATCAACATCAGGCGAATGCCGGAGCAGTACCCTACCAAACGGGCCACGGACCGCGCGCGATCTGTCCTTCCTCTTCCTTGTCCTATCCTTACACATCATACACAGCACCTTAACATGCACTACACTATCACATATTCCGGGAGATCGATCGGGAACTTACAGCATGTCCCGGCTGGGGCGGTGCCCCAGCAGAGTTCTGGTTAGGGGGAAACCCCACTAGCCAACGGTAGGTCGGCGCCGGATCTCACCATCCAGCGGGGGGAAGATCATCCCCATCTTCCGAGAAAAACATGCACTACACTAACGGGACCAATGACCCAAGCAGTTGACGCGCCCGGAGACACGAAAAAATCAATCAATCAATCGAGTTCTCACAGCCTGGAATATCTTCATTATCATGAGCCTCACAGCTATCAAATGTTTCTGCAACCTGAGCACGAAACAATCGATTCTCACTCCTTGACCAAAATCGTTTATGCCGAAGTGGCGCGTGACCTTTGAAACCGATCATCGTAGAGCAAACGTTCTGTACCAGCGGTGCTCATGCGTTCGTGCCTGCGCGTCGGGGGCCGTAGCAAAGGCGGCGCTGCGGCGGAGCACGCGCCGTGGCAGGGAGCGTGGGGCGCTGCGCGGCGCGACGAGGCGACGTTTTACATATGCACCCCGCGGCCTGCGCCGGAGTTATTTTAAAATGGGATTCGCCCCGCGGCAATGGCGCCTGATTGGCGCAGGCGCGAACGCGACGCGCTTTGTTCGGCGATTGCCTTTGATCGCCTCACGCTACCGCCGCCGCCGACTTCGCCGCCGCCTCCACGGCCGCAGATGCCGAGCGTATTCCATTCTGGCACCCCCAACGCCGCCGCTCTCACCACTACCAACTCCGCTGCCCTTACCGTCGCACCACCCCAGCCACGACTTCTTCGCCGCCTCCATGGCCGCCAACGCATATCTAATTCGACCATGCCGGCGCTATTGCCGCCGCCACCGTTACTGATCCCATAGATTCCTTATGCTCCTACCTATCTTCCTACCCATTTGTTCCTCGTATCCGTACTATCGTCCTCTGGCCCCATGTTGGTCGTCTTTCACGTTATTCCATCCACATTACTCTCCTAATTTTGCCGCTGATCCATTGCCCTCCTCTCTCTCTCTCTCTCCCTCTTTCTCTCTGCCACACACTCTCTTTCTCTCACTCTCTCTTTCTCTCACTTTCCTCACTCTCTCAGTCTCTCTTTCTCACTCTTCTCCGACGTCCGTGCCCCGACCCGCTTCTGCCAATGCCATTCTGATTCGCCACCAACTCACGCTAGCCACGTCCTTGGGTAGACAACCATCAGAATCACCATCACCTTCCCCCTCCGTTTCTGTCTCTTTCGCTCCTGCCTCTGTCGTCTCTAGCGAGCTCTCACAATTCTCTCGCTCCACCAGCTTCCTATTTCCGTACCCCATTCCTTTCAATTCCTCGCTCCACCCTAAGGTTGCGTCGTTCCTTCAATATCCTATTCCCGTTCGCAACCGTTCTGTTGCTGTCTGTTCTACCCCTTCATTCCATTCATTCTAGCCACGCTTTCGCCTCTAAAACAGCCCCTTGCGTTAGTCCCTCTATTGCCGTTTTCTTTGGTATGTGACAATCTCCAACTCCCGCTTCGGCCGTCACCGCTCCTGCGTTCTCGCTCCCTCCTTACCGCGGTGTCGCTGCAGATCTGACAGCTGACTTTTCATGCCTTCCTGCACTCAGTATACAATGAATTCACAGCCTTTTGGAATACTTGCTTTCTGAATTTAGAACACAAACTCCAGGGCACATATCAAGATTCAAAATTGTGCACGTGAAAAGTCGGCGTTCATTACTTTGACATGAAAATACCAAGCAACATTTAATAAGAAGCTTGTATTATTCTTTTATCAACTCTTAATGATAGGGAATTGAAATATCTACTTTAAAGAAATGTACGTACGTAGGAGCTTTTCAAAACTTCATCTGCTTTTCAGCCGAGCGAGAGACCCCCCACAGCTGTGACAAATAAAACAAGAACCTACGGTGTGTTGGTGAACAATTAACATTGACATAATAGAATTGCTGTTTTTTTTATTAAAGTAGAGTTAATTAAAATTAATAATAAATTTCATTAATATATTTAACCTAATGCTTTGCATTTTTGTGTTATTAATACATTTTTTCGTTTATCAAAAACAGCCATCATTGCCAAATATGCTCATTAATTCCATGAAAAATCGTTGATTATGTCTATGTGAATAGCACGCGTGCAATTAAAATTCCACCGCGTAATTAAAAGTTCACACCTACCAATCAGAATTCAGAAAAGGAGCGAAATCGTGTAATTAAGAAGCTATAACACAGATGTAGCAAAAGTATTTGCAGTCGGCCATGAAACATGAACAAAAAAGTACATCACATATCACGTACCTACAATAACTAAATATAAACAACGAATGAATAAAACTAAATAAGGGAAGTAAACGTTAAGCTAGCTGACTTATGGGACAACAAAAAGTATTTAACGTGAATATATTAAATTTTTATATGTAAAACATTTGGTCTTAGGATTTGTAATGTAAAAATTGTAAACGTCAGTTGTATTTGCCAGTTCTAAAAGGTATGCTATACCAAAACTGTGTCAGAAGTGACTAGTTTTCCCCCAATATTTATACATGTTGTATTCTCTCGCATATGTTCAGTACCTTCCATTTGCAAATATTTCGTCGAATCAAAAACTATGCAAGACCCACTAAAATATACTTTTTTCAGAAGCAAAATTACGTCATAAAATGCATGCCACGGGTGGAAAAAATGTGTTGGAATTTTTTAAAGTTTGAATTATTCGTAAATGGTAATGAAAAAATATAGACAGTAACATGTGTATAAAGGGGTACAATTGCACTCATAGTATATAAGGAAACTTGCTCCTGTCGTCGTTCGTTTTCTTGAATATGCTATTCATGCAATTATCCCCCTCTTTATACACTCGTTTCGTTAATTACAATAATCTGTACCTAAAAGATTAATTACACAAATGTTGCTTTTATCTGAAAGATATATTAAAATAAATGTACAGCTTCACTTAATTTTTAACGAAAATTAAACATTCATCTGAGGAGGACCGTTTGTAAATTTTCATTACTGCAAACGATTGGTAGAGGATGTAAACTACTTAATTATGCAAATGTGTTTTTTCAATGACTCCATTATCATACCGGTATTTCGCCTTCTTCTATCCCTTGCTACTTGCCCACCTCCTAGCTTCGATTACATGTACTACTCTCACCAAGGCCCACACGAATCTTGGCATCAATTTACCTCCAAGGACGACCGCAATATGTCGTCTAAATGATATCCACCACGGTACATACGCGTCGCATCACCATCATCAAGTTTCAATGGACACTGGCCACGGACGATTATGCAGCTACAGAGGTAACTTGATGCAGAATTATCAATACGTCTGAAGAAGACCGCAATATATTGTCTGAGACGTTAGCCGTAATGACGCAGACCCGTGTCGCCCCTCCCGCGAAAACAAACCAACCATGCCAGTATGTCGTACCTATTTCTCCTCCTTTTCATTACTTATACCTGTACCTATTTCTCCTCCTATTCGTTTCAATGATGCCTTATTTTACTTGGCGAGACTCAAGCTATCAGGCCTACTCTTATTTCACGCAAATTTCGCTACGCTCCTTTCCCCATCAAGGAGAAAAAAGCATCACTCGGGCGACGAAACAGGCGATTTAAATTAAGCTCCGAGGCTTCTTTTAGGGTTGAGGCTTGAGGATCCAGCCGCCGCCCACGCAGTCCCCGCGCGCAGGCCGCGAGCGCCGCCCACGGGAAGGCAAGATGGCGCTTTCGTCCTCCGCCAGGCGTTGATGAAGCCTCGTCCGAGTTGTTTGTCGGGCGCGGAGATTGGCTGCCCCGGGCGTCGAGCAGCGCTGTGTCGCTCGGCGCCGCGGGCCAGCGTCCACCAGGGCGCCCCGCCCCCTTGCCGCGGTCCTATCTCGCATGCCGCTGAGTCGCTCCAAGACCTTCCCACTCACCGCTGCGGAACGTCAACACAATTAAATGCCGAGTCTGGAATCGCTCGGCTGTGGCCCGGAGAGACGGACCGCGCTTGGGACGGAAATCATTTCAGCCGGTCGGTTTGTAGGAGGCGGCTAGTTTACTTGGAATTGCAACCCACGGTCGGGAAAAATTTATGATGGAAATTGTGCGAGGTATTAATCCCTAACTCATCGCTTTCGTGGAATATTTTCTATGTCTAGAAAGGTTTCACATTCCATTTTGTAAATACTTCATTAAAGCAAGGGAATATGGCGGAATACTAATTATAATACTACTGCTAATAATTATTATAATAATAACAATCCGAATACATTGAAAGACACGGTAGGCTCGGTTATCTCCACCGACAAATCTGAAACGTCCTCAATGTTCCAAATATACGCTGCAAGTGGACCGAACGCTCACCAAAACCTACATGTGTATACACTATTTTACAACCTTAAAATCCTTTCTGATTGTACGATAATGGCAAAAACAATTGATATTGTTAATTTGGATTTGAAGAAAAAAGCTTATATATTTGAAGATAGTGCTATGCCATACGATTAGAATGTCCTAACAAAGGGCGCAGATATGTATTTTATAATACGAATCTGAAAATAGAGATGAGCGGGATGTGTGGCGTAAAATACAGGTCGTACCAATAATGAACGGAGTCCTGGGAATTGTTCCGAAAAATGTATGTAAGAACTTTTTCAAACACGTAGATCATTCAGTATAGTGGAAAGTTTAAGATATCGGTTTTTGGGAACCACAATATTTTGCGCAAGGTATTGTAGAGGTACCCACAGTCACTAGAGCTACTTCTTTAGAACCTGGTTGAAACCTAGAATAGATTCTATATATAACCAAATTCTAATTTTTTCTGTCGTGAATTTAAGAGTAATAATAATAATAGTAAATCCTTTTCACACTAGAATATTTTTGTATGATAAGGGCGACTTCTAATAAGGAACACATTATCTTATGGATGTCATTATTCAGATACGTCATTCATGATTTGAAATATTCTAAAAAGCAATTGGTGAAACCCAAATAACATTTAATTTATGTTGTGCATTGAAAAGAAATTCCGTCTTATGTAATTGAACGCTATAAATTGAAGTAAACAAAACGATAGTAACCTTTTGAGATTATTTCAAAAATAGCCACGATACATTTGCGATTCAAACGATATTCTATCCTGGAAGTGAGGCAGGTCTTATTTTTTTTCCTCTAACTACATTCCAATACGTTCATCTTGAATAATGTTATGGCGTGCATTTCGTGGTTTTAATTGAGATAAATTACGTTCATTTTCGTCGCATTAATTCCTTGACTTTTCATCCTTTATTTTCTTTAATCTTACGTAATCACCAATCCATTTTATCATTACTACAGAAATATTTTGAAAAAGTACTCAAAATTCAATGTCTTAACATTATGATGGTATATATCAGCTTGCACTGTAGCGTTGTTAATCATTCCTGCATCATATTTAAATCATAGCGCGCTATTGTTGCGTTATTCATGCGTTCAAGTGTTTCCCATGAGTGAGAGTTCTCCCCGCGGCTGCAGGGGTCGCCTTCGCACCCATTTCGTTTCATTTTTCATCGCGGCGCTTCCGAGAAACCGCCTGCTTCGTCTTCGGAAGCGCAAGGGCCGCCCGGAAACAGCGCTGTCTGCCCCTCGCAGGCTCTTAGGGAAGATTACCCTTCGACGTGACGTCGAATATCTCGGGGCGAATTAGTCGCCCTTGCACGGAGTGTCGCGCCCCGCTCCGCGCCGCCCCCGGCCTGCCGTCGCCCGCCCGGGCGCGCCTTGTGTGGGGATGCCTGTCGTTGCCTCTTCGAAGCGTCGCCGCTGCTTCTGCCTCCGAGACGACCCCAAGGGTGATTGCTGCTTGGTCCGGTTGCAGTATTTCTCTGGTTCTCGCCTTGACCCTGTTATTGCCTCGCCAACGTCACCACTTTACCTCCTGAGGTCGTTTTACATTTATTGTCGTTTACCTTCATTGCCGTCGATCTCTATTGCCGCTTTACCTTCAATGCCGCATTACCTTCGTGGCCACCCCTTCATTTCCGTCTTACCTCCATTACCGCCTTACCTTCGTTGCCGCCTGAACTTTATTGCCACCTTACCTTCGATGTATCCGTACCTTCATTGCCGCTTTATCTCCGTTGCTGCCGTACCTCCGTAGCTGCCTTACCTCCATTACTGCCTTACTTTCATTACCGCCTTATCACCGTACCTTCATTACCGCCTTACCGTCATTGTCGATTTACCTCCGTTGTTGTCTTACCTTCATTGCTGTCTTTGCTTCGTTGCCGCCTTGTTTCCCTCGCCGCCTTGCCGCCAATACCACCAAGCCCTTCGTCACCGCCAAGGTTGGAGAAAATACTTTAAATTTAGTATGTAAATACTTCGCCATAATACTTCGTAAATAAGTATACACTCAATATACATTAAATAACTACATACACAAAATACTTTACATTTTGAATTGCTACATACTCACGGCATCTAAAATACTCCAAATACTAAAAATACAGTAAATTAAAATTAATTTTTTAAAATTCAATTACAATAAATTACTTAATGACAGCCATATATTTCTGAACAATAACTAAAAACTTCGGAAAATAAAACACTTTCACTTTTTCTTTCACAAAAACACTTTCAAATATAAAATGAAATAAAAAATATGTCTAAACCAAATAAACTGAATTTTCTTTTAAAATGAAAAGTTTTAAACAAATCTTCAGACAAACCCCTAGTTGGCGAATGTATAAAATCCGCAATCCGCAATCCGAAAACAATTGTTGAATCGGCGCTGATGAACATAAACTAGTGTTATAAGGGGGAAAACGCTTTTTTATTGTCGGATAATTGTCCAGCATTTTTAATGATTTATATTTATCATTTAAGAATTAAGATAATTCAAGTTGAACAGCTGAAAGAAGCTTTTATCTTTGTTTCAGTGAGGTCCATTCACTAACAGAATCAAACGAAAGTATTTTTTTAAATACATCTATTTTATATATTTAAATACATCTCTAAAATGCATGCCCAAATCAATGAAACATTAAGTTTTTCAAAAACAAGATACATATAAAATACGTATTTCAAATGCAAGTATTTAAATACTGCCCAACCCTGGTCACCGCCACCCCCGCCATTTTCCTTGATCCAATCGTCGCTCGCGCCACTGTAGCCACCGCATAAATTTCTGAACAATAACTGTAGTCTCCGCAGCCCATGTAGCAGCCGTCCTCTGCAGCCACGCTGCTCTCACCACTTTTGTTGTGTTCACCTCTATCACTACTCTCTCCAATAATTCCCATGGCACCCTCTCTGTCTCCTACCATTTGAATTCGCGCTGTCTGGCACAGCCCTGTCGTCTCGTGATGCTGTCGTTTGGCTGCGGAGCAAGGCTGCTTTCTCAATTCTTATTCCGTTTCTCTTTGCCTGCTGTTTCGGCGTGTTTCAGAAACCGTCACCGTTTAACGCGTGCCTGCTTATGACATCGCCACTTCGACTCCGGGCAATCTTTTGTTCTACTTGACGTTGTCATATCATGTACTCTTTTTGGTAAACACCCGACGATAAAATTCTTTTGTACATTCAGTTAGATCAATTTCCTAGAATAGACATCTTTTCGAGAAGACTTTTCACAGGTGCTGTCCTTTAAACTTAGCGAAGTTAGAGACCAAACTTGAAAAGACTTACCGTGCAATGAGTATGAAATTAAATGGAACGTGAGATTAAATAATTTCAGCTGTCTTTTGCTCAAATGGAATTAACGTGCGATTTCACTTATAAACTTCTTAAACTGTTAAAATAACGCAGAATAGTCCGAGCAGCGATGCAGAGGTTATTATATTCTTATGCTTCTTGAATCTCCTCTTTCTAACAGCCATTTCCGAAATTATTACGATTCACAACTGCTGTGGTCGATGCTTTCACTTTTTGTTTATTATGAGACAGCACTTCACTATTCTTGTTTTTTGTTTCAATCCATTATTTTAATTTCTTCTTGTTTTTTTTATTTCAGGTAAGACACGCTGGTTCCCACTAGAGCCAAGATTTTGTAAGTAAAAATATTTTCCTAAAAATAATTTCAATTCGCAATGATCTCATCTTATACCTGTGTATTTCTTTCACACGGAATAACATGCGTCCGTATTCGCTTAAGATATTTTCCCCTTAAACAAAGGATTTTATTTTAAAATTTCCCTCTTCCCTGCAATTTTGCGTGCGGGAGTATAATTAATAATATCTTAGTATGACTCGCAGCCATTAGTCATAAAATATGCGTTGGTAGGCCGTATTGTGAATATTTGTGTAACACACTGGCGTCTAGAAAATAAATGTGCAATCAGCATTTGCATTTGGTACTCATATTCATGCTAGCGGGGCACACGAAAGATTTCGCCGGAAAACCAACGACTGGAGGAAGGAAATTGTTGTGAATAAACTAGGCATTGTACGCATCCATAAATTACCATTTAAAATCGAGAATTTCCATTTCGAGTTCTTTTCTCACTTTTGTACCGCTCCAGCTAAGCGTGCGTCCAGCGCCCTCTCGCCGAGCCACAGCGCCGCCCGTGGGCTAGTCCGAAAAGCGCGCTTGCCCCCGGAATAACTCTTTCGCTTCGTTGCGGAGGGAACGGATTGAAATCGACGTCCTTGGGAGTTGTCCCGGAGCGAAAGTTGTCCGCCTCTGAACGGCTGGGCTCGGCTGCGTCGCCGATTTTCACGAAGATTCCTGGAGCGTCCACCCGGAGCGCTGCCGGCGTCGAAGTCGACGCGCAGCTGATCGCCCTCTCTCCGTCGACGTCGTCGTCGTCGTCGTCGACGACGATGTTCTCGTCCCTACTCGGCGAACTCGCGAGCCAATTAGAGGCGCGGGGGCGGGGTTGGGAAGAAGGATGGGCGGTGCCCGCCCCGCCCTCCTCAACTGCTTAACAAGTTAACTTCATTTTTTGCCTCGGCGCGGGCGGGCGGGCGGGCGAGCGAGAGCGACGGACAGAAATTTGAAGAAGTGAATTGATGTGAAAGTAAGTTAGAAATTTAACGGAATTAATGTTTTTTCAACAATTTTCTTATATATCTCTCCCGGACGGCAAAGTAAATTTCTCCGGGATGTGCGCTGCAGTGCTTTGCTGGAGGGAAGTTGAGGGACGACGGCCGTTAGCGCCACACCGCGCCGCGCCGTGGCCCTGGCGCCGAGCCGAAAATTTCCCGCCAATCTCGATGGCGCGTTGGGAAAAGGAAACTTCTGAAATCGCTACACGTGGGAAAGCAACTTTTATATCGCGACGTCAAGGAATTGAGTAGCCGAGGCGGCCCAGCTCTGACACGTGCGCAGGTTGTTCTTTGAGTTCCTGTGCCACGTGCTTTCGCACGTGTGTATGCTTCCACTGCTCGCCCCGTTCTTTTTCTTGACACTTATGTAAATGTATTTATAATTACGAAGTCGCCCAAATGATTTGTTTTTATATTTTACATTTTTTATTTACGACTTGAGAAACTCCCAGCGAAGTTTTGTGAATCTTTTCCAAGAAAGTTGGACGTCTAATTTATTCAATAAAAAATCTCACCGCAATGCGGGTGTTTTTTGAAGGCCAGATATGCGAGTCTCAATGGCTTTTCTTCTCAATCCAAAGACCGTTTGCAAACAAATTCACGTATCTCTGCCTCTTGTTAGCCAATATTTACTGGTATGTATTCCCTCCTACAAAATAATAGTTGATATAAATTTTGAATCACTATCTTGTTTTTGTAGCGTCCTTTCTTCTTTCTTACTGGTTACTAGTGAATGCTTACAGAATATAGAAAGTATATATAGATAACGAGATAAAATTCCCGATTGTTAGCAGTTGAGTGGAACCGCACAAACATCACGGCCAGCAAATTTGGCGAAATAAATCGTTCTTCTATTTTACACATTCAGTAATTGACCAAAATTTGAAATGGTATCCAACATTGTTGCTGAATTTTAAAAAAAACTTACTAGCATCTAAAATATTCATCTTATTAAATATATGATGATTGTCACTGATTCATGCGTAGTTTAGTTGTTACATGAACCCAAAACGTCAAGCTGAATTGTGTCATTTCACTAAGAGTAACGTTAGTGTATTTTCTGCTTCTAAAATAATATAAAAACCATTGTCTTGTTAAAATAAAAATTGTTCAATTTGTTGTTGTTTTTGGGGGGGGAGGGGAGCATTTTTCTAGGTTGTTATCTACAGTAACAGCAGCGTATAAGCGACACTAACATTTCAGTGGGCTGTTGCCACACATTTAGCACTTCGCACCACCTACATCGCAGACAAATTAGATTTCAAAACATTAACATTTACTGACAGACTGTGACACGTCTTGATATCATGTTGATAACTTTCGCCAAAGCCGAACCTTATCGCCTCTGCGGCATCGTGTGATTCAGATGAACGGCAACGCTGAACCCTGGCTGTAGCAAAGTAAACAAATCCTCGCAAGTTGATTGTTTCAGAGCAGGCCACATAACGTACTATAGCAAGTGGTGAGAGAACTGTTAGAGCCGCTTGTGCGCTACCGGTACTGTAGGGAAACATATCCCAGGTTAAATTATGTACTTGGTTACCTCACCATTTATATTTCTTTAAGAGAGATTTAGAAGCCACCTTCGACATATTTATCTGCAAAATTAACTTATATTGTCATAATTTATTTATGTAAAGTAAAAGTATAGTGCAGGATTCATTATAGTGTTTTTAGTATGAAATTTAAATTTCGATGTGTCCAGTAGTTTGTATCTGAAAAATCTATTAATTTGCATTATGTATTAACATTTACATTAAAATAGAATGATTGTGTTGGCACCAATGCGTTGTGGTTGACCATTTTCTGGAACCGCCTGCACTGTCTACCGAGGCGACCCATCGTGCCACGCCCCCACGATGTTCCCTTGGGGTAATTAGCGACTTCGGACGCGCCGTTTCCTCTCTGGCGCTCCCTTGGCCGTCTCGTCGGCGGGGCTTACCACCCTGCGGTTCCGCCCTCCCCCCCCCCACTTCGGCCCCTACACACGGACACATGCCGTCCCCGGGCCCCGTTACTCCGGGGGGTTGGTCGCCAGCCACTCGCACGGATCCGCGCCCCTGGAGGGGGAGTGGCTGTAGGATTTTCGCCCCGAACAGATCAAGGCTTGGTTCGTAGGGTCACCCCCGTCTGTCCAGAGTGCGCCCGCCCGCCCGCCGGCCCGCCCGGGTCACCCCCGTCTGTCCAGAGTGCGCCCGCCCGCCCGCCGGCCCGCCCGCCCGCCCGCCCGCCCGCCCGCCCGCCCGCCCGCCCGCGCGTTGGCCAAACGGCGCAGCTCACTGATTTAGAAGCGTAAGGCGATTAGCGAAGACGCTTCGTGCGTCGGTCTCGACACAAAGCGCCCGTATTAATCTCTCCGGATCGTTGTCGTTTGCGAGTGTATCTGTTTGCCCGTGGTTCATTGCGTGCGAATGCCTCTATCTGCTCAGGGCTCACGGCCCGCTGGCGCGGGTACACGCCTTCGCTGCGAGGGATTCGCCGCGTTCGCCACGAAAACTGGGTTTCCGGATTTGTGGATGGTGGTCAGAGATACGGAATAGCGAGATGTGGAGCGCATCTAACGCGCTTGCACTATTGATGAAGATTAGATAGGACAACAGTTTCTAGACAGTAGACCAGATGCTGTATGTTTTCGAAGAAATAGTGTCTAGATGCTTTGGCTCACTGTGTGTTCGTAATTTACAGAACGACATAATCGCGTAATTGATAGTTGTCTAAAGCCCCACAATTTCTACGGAAACCAAAGAACAATACTCAACAGCTGTTGAATAGTGCGATTGATCCAATTATCAGTCGCATATTTTTAATAATATCTGTATTCTAATATTTTTGTTTTAAATTAAACATATAAAAATCGTCTGGTACGTTAGTTTCTAACCGAATTGATATTTGCGCGAGATTTATTGAGATACAATTTCTGGACATTAGACTTACACGTGAAAAGTATTGTGTTCCTTTCAACTTACTTAAGCGTGTCGATTCCCTAAGAAAGATTCACTATTCAGTGACTTCTTCCAACACGTTTACCTTCGTAAATTGAGCAATAATTCCACAACTCCCCCTACGCGCACATAACCATAGCCTTGCAGGTAACACTTGGGCGCAGAGCGGCAGCATCCCACGACGCGCAGCAATCGCTTCAATCTGACTTGTCTCTCTCAAATCCATCCCTTCAGGTCGCACCCCCTCTGAAAACTACGCAGGATGCTCACCGTCTTCACGTCACTTCCGGTTCAGTCCGCCGCGCTTTTCGCAGCCAGATGCTGGCGCTAATGTAGTGAACAACTTCTCGTCCCGGGGCGCCAGCCTCTACCGCCTCCCCGAGCCCCGCTACCTTTCCGGGGGCCAGGCACCCTCCCCAACCCCCCGCGGCGCCGTAAAAAGCCCGCAAACTTTTGCTTTGTCGCGCTGCGAGGACGACTTCTCCCCTCGCGCGCTTAAATTCCCCCCCCCCCCCCCCCCCCGCGGGGCGTCGCGATGCGATGCTCGCGCTGGAGGACCGCGCAGTCTTTGATGTGCGGAAGCGACTGGCGAAGATCGTTGCGATTTTTCAGGCGCGGGGCGGCGCCCTGCCCGATGGGGACTCGCGCTTGCTTCATTGCCTCTCAGTAAATACGCCTCGCGTCGCTTTCTGGAGTTGACGTTTCCTAGCTCTGACACATCTCTAAGAAGAATCTTGCAGGGGAATCCGCTTCGGGGCAAATTGCGAGACGCTGGACGTATGGGGACATTGAACATGAAGCCGTATCTCTAATAACAATCTTGTATTTGGGAAAAGGGCTTAGTTCATGAAACTCAGTTTTTTGTTTTGTCGTCAAAACGACTTTTTTATGCGTTTCTTATTAGTTGCTTTGCGACTTTTAATGAAAGTCACAATATTTGTCATATTAAAAAGAAATAATGTCCAATAATAGAAACTGCAATTTTACTATATCTCAAATATCTCCTTTGACCATTTTCTGGGTTAACACCTTCTTGCACTAAGCCCTTCAATTATGTGATGCTGGACTATGGCGTTAAATAACGCTGGGTAAAAGTTTATATAAAATGTTTCAGTATTCTTGTATCAAAAGTAGACTATTGCAGCAATTGAAAAACCATCAGCAACACTCCAATTCGGTTGACGTCGATGAATTCAATGAAACCTCTGATCGAAAGGATACCTTCACCTACCCATCATTGCCTAATGAGTTCCAAGAGAAATGTTTTGTTTTTCCTGAGTTCAGCGCCATTGGCTCCAGACTGCAGAGCCGTGCGGGAATAAACGACTGGAGTGGGGCGTGCCCTTCCAGCCGAACGTACGTTGGAGGTCGCTACGCAAGACGGATGCCGCCGAAAGATTCACAGCGAGCTTTGGAATTCTTCTTCATCTTCCTTTCGGCCGTTTCCTCTAAAGAACGAAAGACTTCCTTTCTTGGCAATTCCATTCTCTCTACGTGTCGGCGGGACGCAAAAATAATTCACAGTGACGTACTGCCCGCGGAGCCGCGAGTCGGAAGGAAAGGGGGGCGTACCCATAAATAGTCCAGATTTGGGCGCGTGGCCCGATGTATTGCGGTAGCGTCAAAAGCCTCCGGCGTGGGATATCTGCGGCGGCGATTTCCGGACGAGAGGGGTTGGGAGTTGGCTCCGGTACAGCCCTAACCGGGCTCATACTCTCCTCCTACCACCGAGCTCCGGTTGTTGGCGATATACGAAATGTGTGATATGGCGACATGCAAACGACCGATAGGCGAACTGATCTCGAAATATTCAGAAATGCTCACAGTATTACACTGGAATTCGATCCTTTCAATGATAATCCCAATTGAGATTAATTGCTGTTCACGAGTTGCTTTATGGAAGTGGACCTTTTTTTCATATCCCTCGTATGTGAATTGTGTACTGTAAATCCGTATGAATACTATGTAACATTATATTATTGCAGTATTGTGAGAACTGTTCTTGTTAAAATATTTAATTTGTTGCAATGTTATACGACAGTTCATATTTCGTGTTCTTGAGCAGTGTGCATGCTACGTTTTGGAAACCCTTTTTCTTTGATTTTGTTCCACAGAGGCTACTTATTCGAATAATAATAATATCTTATTGAAGTAATTAACATTAAGAAATTGTTACTGATGCTCTCGCTGGTTACTTGAACTAACATGTCAATTTTTGTCTTTGATATTGCTTCGAGGAAAAGGAAACACAATCAGAGTAGTTTTGAATGAAATATTGCAAACAAGGAACTGTTTGTGAAAAATATGAATTCTATTATTTTTCTTTGTACTGTTTTAAATATTCTCTGGTCTTTACTGGCAATATTTGTTCTGAGAATATCATCGTAAAGGCTGCTCTTTATCATAAGTGGGATTCTAGAAAATAATTTTACAGACCGAAATTAAAAGTTATTAACACTGTTTACAGTAGGCGAAGGAAAGTTATATATCTGAAACTGGATAATAATCCTAGTTTCTTTTAATTGATAAAGTAATGTAAAAATTGTTTATATGTGTAATCAATGAGATAATCAACTTGTGTAATTGTCATGAATAATAGGAAAGCTTCTTTAATTAGTCTTATTATTTTCTTAACTGTCAAAAATATTCTGGGATTTTCTCCGCGGTTCAAATGTAGAAGAAGGTTGAATAATTGAAAAATACTACTCTAAATGAAATTTGGTTGAAGTGTTGCCTTATTATTGGAATATTTGTCATTGCAGAAGTATGAAAAGATACTATATCAGGGCTTTAACAACAATTTTTGAATGATTTTTTCTTCTTCCTCAAGAAATATCTTGCACAGCTCGACAGCTATAATGGCTATAATATGTGTAATGTACTTTTTTGTTTAAATATTTGAAATTGGTAGTAAAATTTAGCATTTTTATGTATCTTCAATTACAGAAATATTTATTAGAAAATTTTAAAATGTAGTTGTGACCGGCAGAGCAGTAATACAAAATCTAAATGATACACTGATTCATCTCTGGTGAATATTGCGTATGGTAATCAGTAGGTGGGGCTGTTTTGAATTTAACAGTTTTGAATATTAAGTACATTCCGTATTTAAATTATAAAAATGAATCTAATTATTCATAATAAATAATTAATGTGCTTAATATATAGGAAACAAACGTTTGTATTTTCTCTCTACGATAAACTATAGTACCCCGGTGAGTCTCCATTCCCATATGTCATTAAAATTTGTAATTGACAAATTGGAATAAATCGAGTTAACAAATTACTCTGTTATTTGAAGAATGACTCGGTTATTTTACAGTTACAGCGAGATTTCTTTGGTCTCGATCTCGTAATAACATTTTGCATACGATTTCCTGTTTCAGTCCAGAACGCAAATACAGCTCGTGTTCTAGAGCATCTCCCTCGAGAACCGCCTTGCGTCTCGTATCAATAGCTTGCACTTGGGAACGTCAACGGGGCGGGGAGGGTCGAGGGGTTTGGAAGCGGAGGGGGCCAAGGGGGGGGAGAGGGGGGGGGGGGGGGCCGACCTGAAGGGGCGGGAGGAAAGGGGAGGGGGAGGGGGGGGGGGCGGGGGGGGGGAGGAACGGTTGGGGGGGGCGGGGCCGGGGGAGGCAAACCAAGCTGCCGGGTGGCCGTGGAGAGGGGCGTAGGGATCCGAGAGAGACGCGAGCCCTCCTCGAGACGCTGTGCGGGCGGGCGGAGCCGGCCCGGACTCCGCTCATTAGAGCCATCGGGCCGGCGCGGCGCGGCGAGGCGCGGCGCGGTGGCGGACCTACCGCGGCCTACTTACGTCCGCGGCATCGTTATTGCATAATAGAGGCTGCTCTCGAAAGGAAATAATGAAGGCAGACAGGCGCTCTCTGCATCTCTTTCTCTGCTGTTTCCACCGCCTCCTCTGGCGGTCTGAATCTCGATGCCCTGCTCGATATCTTTGTGTTCCCCAAGCTTCTCACTCTTCCCACCCTTTCCGGTAACACGCGCTTGGATGATTTCACCCAACCGTATCCTCGGGCATTAAAGTATTTTTCACTCTTATATTCTACAACAAATATTGACACGTTGTTGTGTGCAATCAATCTCACTATCTTCTGTTTCATCACTAGTGTCCATCCGTTCTCTGAGGCTTCCGCTGTTGCTTCTCAACCTTTTGCAACCAGTTCGTCTACTCAGTGGCCCCATATTTCACCACAATTCTGACACACCCTCCTCCTCTCCGAATTTCTGTACAGAATGATTGACTCACTCGTCGTCTGTCTGTTCCTTCATCTGCTCATGCCATTCCTCTTTTCAAACAACCCCTACAATTAGATGATTGCTCACGTCTATTATCAGTTTTTTTCGCTTCTAGTAAGTATAAAGATATATTTAAAAAATATTTGGATATAACCCAGTGTCAGTTTAACCTGTATATATTCATTTAACTCTTGGGCAAATTACGTTATTCTATAACTCCTTTACACAGCCTTCGTTCATTTTGTAATTTCGATTCTCAATATTTTCGATGTGTTTCCACCATTTCTCCAACTTAAACGTCACACTTCATACGTCACTGGCCATATTATTTTATCAGTTTTATCTCCTTTTCTCTCCGTCTTCCATTTTCTATTTCTTTTCCTCTATTATCTCAGTCCGTTGCATTTCGTATCATGTTCTACAGTAACCTGCGACCTCTAATCCCTTCTTATTGTGCCCAACTGTCTAGCTATGACATATATTTCATTTCCTGTTTCATAGATCATTGCAATACACGGCTTTCCCACGGTATGAGGTGTATGCAGCTGTCGCTCAATAAGCATGGTCCCAAACCTCCCCATTATTTAAATTACCGTTCTAGGTTTCTGAGATAGTTACAAAATCCTGAGATTACACGAAGCAGAGGGTCTTCCAAACTTTGCGAGAGCGAAAAGATTGGTAGGAACTTCTGAAAGCTGAGTCGTGCAGAAGAAAACCATCCACTGCGCAGGTCCGGCAGATTTATTCCCCCGTTACATTTCGCCCGCCACTCGACAATTTCCTATCCGACCTTCAGCGTGATATCACCACGTATCAGTGACGGTTGATTTTCTACCTGTGTCTCACGCATAAAACGTGAATGATGTCGTACGAGTTCACAATCGTACAGTTACAAGAAGACCTGCCCGGAGAAAATGCACACTCAATGGACTCGATTGATTGTTAGTGATTCCGGGCGCGTCAACTACTGAGGTTATTAGTCCCATAAATATAGGTTATGTTTTCCGTCGGAAGGTAGCGGTAATCTTTCCCCAGTGGATGGCGAGATCCGGCGCCGACCTACCGTCGACTAGCGGGATTTTCCTCAACCAGGTATATCCCACCAGGGGAGTACTGCCCCTGTCGGGACAATTTCTAAGGCCCCAACTGGTCTCCCGGCTTGTGTGGTAGTGTGGTGCATGTTAGTGTAAGCGTGTGTGTAAGGGATAAGGATAGGACAAGGAAGTGGAAGGAAAGGTCGCGCGCGGGCCGTGGCCCGTTTGTGAGGGTACTGCTTCGGCATTCGTCTGGTGTTGATCGGAGAAACCACGAAAATCAACCGATCAGAACAGCCGGCCTCTAGAACTCTCCTTCAGGCAGCGACTGAATTCGACCTAGCTGAAAAACTAGTATCGAAAATGCTGCCGCCATCGGGTCTGGAACCTAGGACCTCCCGGTCAAAGGCACTGCAGTGACATCAGTTGATGCCCGGAGTCACAGCTCCCGGTCAGTGAATTCGACGAGAGGAACACTTCCCTTCCCCCAACAGACTGGCTACCTCTCACGTGCCCAATTTCTATGCTATTTATCTATGGAGAGATTGAGAATGATGTGAACAAATGTCGTTTGGTAGTTGTTAGAAGGTTCACCGATTAATCCAAGTAGCGTTAAATAAATTATTGTGGTTAACATAAAAATGAGAGCAAGCGGGTGCGACAAAATCATTAAAGGCTAGAAGATAGAATGAACGACGAATGAGAAAAGAAAATGTAAAAATGCGTCTATCTTCAGATACCCAGTAGGTGACAAAGCAATGACTAGTGGCAGGACAGAACATCAGGGACAATGCAGCGTTGGACCCAAATGGGGAGTGGCATGGCGGATGGAAGAGGACGGGTAGCCGAGGTCGGAGAGTGGGCTGCGAGCTCCGAGCTCCCGGCGGCAGAGAGGGGACGGCGCGGCGGACGGCAGCCGGCGCGCAGACGGACCGAATCCCACACAATGCGGCCGCTGGATAATGAACCCAATTTGCGAGAAACGGGAAACACGACCCTCCCGCGATTTGAACCGCCGATCCCTTCCTTCGCTGCCAGCGGCTCCGTCACACGTCACGCGTCCGGCCCCGCGTCGTGTGACGACTTGATCTCACAGATCAAAATCGCATCGCGTTTCCCAGGCTACTGGGTGACACATCAGCTGAGAGAAGCAGCTGGGTTAGTAGTTGGTACTAGTTAGAGCTCACTGAAACACGAAACGCAGAGCTCCAGAGAAAAGGTAGAGCTGCTCCCGAAATGGGGTAACAACGGTTTGGAAATTTGAACAAATACGTTAGATTAGTTTAATCAAATGTAACCAGGTTGTTAATGCCGTTGATGAAATGTCCTTTTTTCTTTTCACTTTTGAACAATGTCTTTTAGTATATACTACATTAATTTTATGTAACGACAAAAGGAAATGACCCAATTGTGTACGACTTTTGTTTGCATTTTTACTTCGATTTCTACTAATAAGTCGGTTTTTATCTTTTTCGGTCATTTACATGCTTTTTTTCGATTTCATCGATTGTAATATCATTTTAATGGTACTCTCATCAAATAATATTTACGAAATGCAACAAATGTCCTCCACAGAGTAGGCTATTCTATTCCTTTGTTCATAAATTGTAATGTCCGCCGTTGTATGTAATCTAAAGTTCCTGTGACATCTGTCTTCACCATTGTCGGTTCGGTGGTTTTCACGATAACTAAAGACACAGATTTTCTGGTCCAGTCCAAACCAAAATTTGAAATCAGGAGCGAAAGGAAGAAACTTCAATTACATCAGTACCATATCTAATAGCTTGAGTTGTTCATCTGAACTGGTTTTGATAAATTTTTTACATGATTTTTCTTTGCTTTTAGAGCATCTTTAAAACATTTTATGAACATTTTATTGCTAAATTTTTGATGATGTTTTAGGTCATTAAAATCCGCCCCTAGTGATTTTGTAATGAAACAATCTTTCGAAGAAATATTCGAGTCCATTCGCTTGTCTATAAGTCGTTCATAAATAGCTGTAATTTGCCTGCAAAATGCAGTGTTTGCTTCTCGTAAGTATGAAAAAGATTCCATCGTCTCAGGTTCGATGAAAATAAGATATCCCAGCGGGCAATTAAACTACCGCTCCACGCAAGGGGGCCAGCGTGAGCACTCGACACGGCAAGCAGCGTTCATTGCAGCCCGCGTTCTTACTCATGCACTTCGCATCGCCCGCTCCGTTTTGTCCCCCTCGCCGTTTGACTATACACCCACCGACTGCACCATCGCCATCATCATCACCTCCGTCACCAACTCCACCATCACCACAAGTAACCATAACTCAGCCACCATGATCATCGCCGCAGTTTTAATGACTCACCAACACGTACACAAACAGCACCACCAGCACAACTAACATCACGACCACCACCACTACCCTCATATACCACCAACACTATCCCCATCACCACGACACCTTCACCACCATAACCACCACCACGAACACCAACACCACCACGATCACAACCACCACGAACACCACTACCATTACGCGAGTTTCTGCTATCATCTTCGCCTCTGCATCTGGCATTGCGTACACCACGTCTCCGCATATACATTTCCACTTACTCCACCTCTACCCTATACTCTAAGACCGCCACCGTCCCTACAACCAGCGTCTCCTACCCTTTCCAACCCGTCACCGTCCGAGCCCCGTTGCCACCGCCATCGTGGCCGTCGCCACCTTTATCAGATCCGTGCGCGCGCTCGGCGAAACGCCCGCGAGCCCCGGGGGCGCAGGGAGAGGTCGCCGGGGCACGCGTGATCGCCGTGGCAATGCGCCTGGCGCCCACACCCCCCCACCCCACCCCTCCCCTCCCTCCCACCCTCCCACTGCTGCTTAGAGCCCGGGCGATGCGGTGCGCTCCCTCGAGGAACCCGGAATCGGGGACGCTGCTGGTTGAATTGAGCTGCTGCGACCCCAAGCAGAGCGGCCACCGCTCTTGTATTCTATCGGCAGGTTCTCTCTCGATATCTCACGTACTCTATTTGAGGGCACCGCGAGGTTCTTTGCTGCTGATATCGCATTATCTCATTTCCCTTGTGCTACCCACCGGTTCTGTAGAAAGCATTTGTAATCAATTACTACAGGCTCTTTCAGTTTGTACCGCACAGCACAGAACGGATCAGAACAAAATAATCATATGTCTGTTTTATAAAAATTGTTGAATTCTTGTTGAATTCGGGTAATTGGTCTCACCGTTGCGTATGTAATTGGCCATTTCAGAGAATTTGAGTGTATAAATACAACCGACTAAGTCGACATCTTTAACGAACGTCGTAGAAGGAAGCGAATGTGTTAGCGAAGCGAACAGCGAATGGAATTAGATGACGCTTTTGGGAGTAATTCTATTCGAATGATATACATGCAAGAAAGACAAAATATTATTTGAAACAAATTACAGAGAATGTATTTTTTGTTTATTGAAAGACCAAAAGGCACGTAAGGCACAAAATATATACATCGATACCTTTTTGCTGGTGTGTGTTAGGAAACGGATGCCGTTTTATTGAGAACTTGCCTTTCATCAGTCAACCAACATTGGAACGAAAGAATCCTGCAACACGCGAAGCGTTGATGCTGAAGAGTCAGGAGAGCAGCACAGCCTATGCCAAAGCCGTGGCGCGCACTGCAGTCAGAATGCCGTGACCTTAGCAACACGAATTTCGCTATCCCTCATTAGCGGTGGGAGCCTGCGCATGCGGTGGGATGTGTGGGGGGTGGGGGTGAGGGGGGGCGGTGGCCACTGGCGCCCGCGCGTCGTCTGGCAGCGGGCCCTCGCGGAGGTCGCCGCCCAACTCGTTACTTATGTATCCGCCCCATCGACGCCGCGGCCCGGCGCCAGCGGGATTATCCACTCCGCCCCTCGCTACTTTGCGCACCCGTCGAACTCTTCGCTATGGGTTCTCAATTGCCAACACTCTACTCGCTCTAATGGAATATTCCCATTTTTAGAGTAATGATAAATCGGATTGGCGGAGAGGAAGAATCATATGTGCTATTTTCCTTGTCAACATCCATACTTCTGGAAGATGGCGTATCGATGAATAACCAGATAGAGAATTGACAGTTTTCTCCAAAAGGGGACGTTCAAACTCCAGAAGGGAATGGATGGAAGAATTGAACGTATTCACTTAGGCAACACGGTGTGAAAAAATTCTATGACTGTAATTGGGAATAATTCCTTGTCAAATTTCCTTGTTAAGAATTCCTGGAATTAAACATTTTAAAGAAGGGAAAACGTAAACGAGGCAACTAGAAGTGGATCAATTGCGTCTCTGGCAGGGACAGATTCGTACTATTTCAGAAAAGGGCATGAAACTAGTTGAGGAGGATAATCCTCCACGTTCCCTCTTGACCATTTCACCTGTGAATAAGGTATCGTCCAATAGGATTTTATATGGAATTCAGTGCCAGCACAGTAACTTGTCGGTAAAACGCATTGTTTTGTTGAATATTTAAGTTTAAAAAATACGCCAATTATGCATCAGCGGTTCGCTCGGTCGTCAAGGGAGAATGGCAGCACAGCGCGAAAAATGAGGTTTCACCAGGTGAGCTGAACGATGTTGCACGTTGAAAGCGGACGCGCCGGCGCGATGCGCTCGTATCCGCTATACGCGCGTTTCCTTGTGGGTGCCTGTTCGCACGTGCGAGATTTTCCCACACTTACTCGCATACAACACGATTAAGAAGTCCTTTATCTACAACAGAAATGATTATACCTCATGAGTGACGAAGGAGCAATGCTCATCATTCTGAAGAATGCTTATCGTCGTGTGTAATTTGTACATTAATTTCATGTTGTGTATATATATATATATATATATATATATATATATATATATATATTTAAAAAATGTCGATATGTAATAGATTGTGAAAGGTGCTCATAACATAAGCGTCCAGAAATGCTAATTGCAATTTATTCCGTTTTAATGTTTTTCATCTCCTGTAAAGTTCAGATTTTCTACTATGTATTTTGTAATGTAAAAGAGAATCTCGTGTTTTGGTCACGCTCCCTAGCAACATAACAATATTAACCGAAAACCAGTGTTTCTCAGGATATGAGCAGTTTTACAATTTTTTTTAGCTTATTTTTATTCCCAATATCCATTATTACAAAACAGTAATACGTGAGTTTTTTTATTCATTAATGTTTCTCCAAAATCTGACGCCTTTTCTCTCTTCGCATTTTCTTCAACCCATTCCAGCCGCCATACCAAGTATAGTTTCATATCTTTCAATTGTGTGTATCCGGAAACTTTCTAATATTTATGCCAATTTTGTCAAGTTCGAATACGTGCAATGCAATTCAGATGTCTGTATTTCTTGTCCACGTTGCACTGGTGACAGCATTTGTATAGATATTATCAAAAACCATTGTGAGACATCAAAATATTAAGTCACTATGTCGTTTTAAATTGAAATAACCGTTTTTAATTAAGCATTTAAATACATTATTGTTTTTTTTGTTTTTTTTTAATACTTAATCTCTCAGAATTCGCGAGTATTTTGGTGCTTGTTGCTCGTCGAATGTTGAACCTGTTCGTTCTCTGGGCAGCGACGTCGACGCTCTCACGCCTTTTGCGCTTTCACTGCCATAAAACACGACTCTCCCTCATCCGGCACCCTCCCTCAAGCCTGCCCGCCCGCCCTCCCGTCCGCTCACTTTAGCTCGCCCGCCATGTTAGCTCTCCTGCACCTCGCTCGCCGCTCTCACTCGCCCTCTCCGCCCTCGCTCACACTCGCTCGGACGTCTGTGCTTGCCCTCACTCACTCGCCCGTCCTCGTTCGGGCGCTCTCGCCCGGTCGTTCACCCGTTCTCGCTCGGACGTCCGCCGTCGCTCTTCCTCTCTCGCCGTCCTCGCTCGGACGTCCGCGCTCGCCTGTCTGCGCTCACCGACTCGCTCTCGCAAACCGGCGCTCGCCTGCCTTGCCCCGCCCGCGCTCGCCCGTCCCCCCGCCCTATTCTCCGCGCCTGCGCCCGCTCGCTCGTTCGCCCGCCTGCCCTCCCGCGCGCTCTAAGAATTATTCCCCGCAGGCCCACCGTCCCCAGGATCACCAATAACAATTGGACGACGTGCTCCAGGGGGGGCGCGCGCCGCCCGCGGCCCGCCCTCCCCAGGCGGCTGCCGCGCGCTAGCGGCGGCGTCCGCGAGCGCGGTGGCGGCGGCGCGAACGGCGCGGGCCCCGAATACCTCCCCGAGGAAAGGTGCGGCGGCGGCGGCCATCGCGCGATAAATTATTTAAAATGAAATATACCGCGCCCCGCGGGACGCGCCGTTACGCGGAGGGCGCGGCAGGAGGGCGCCGCGACGCCTACCTGGGGCGGGGCGGGGCGGGGCGGGGCGGGGGGGGCAAGGCGGAGCGTCGCGCCCGGCAGGAGGACGACGTGGGCGGACGGAATGAGCCGGGTGGGAGATTGAAGGCGGCGGCAAGATGTTGCGCGGGATGGCCCACGCACGGGAAAGAGTCGAGAAAGGATTCCTATTCGCCAAGCATTAAGCGTGGATTAAGAAGCGGAGAAGTATTGAGAAGAAATAGAGATCAGTTTGTGATGGATCTACTGTGGAGATACATGCAACTCGAAATTCCTTTCACGAATGCGCTCTTTCAAGTTCCTTAATCCACAAATTACTTACGTTTCATCTGTGTAACTTTAGGTGACAATGCATGCGGATGTAAACCAGAGACGATCTGGTTTCCATTGCGTGAACAGGGTCGCCTGATCAGATTCAGAAACGTACCTGATCGCTTCTGAACATTTCATAGGTTTGTCGTTATTTGAACAGAAAGAGGGAGGTGTGAACTGTCGATCTGGGAATGAGGCGAAAGTAAGAGATATGATGGTGAAAAACTTGACTGCGGTTCGGAATCTTCAATATGTTCGTAGTGAATGTTATGTATAAACCTACTATTATTCCCACATATGAATCGAGATACGTTCACAGTGTGAATGAATAAATGTGGAACAAAAATGAAGTAGATGAATAATAAATCATGCATGAAACTGACGTGAAAAAACTTGCCACGGAAAAGTGGCAAGGCAAATATTGCTTTAAAATAAAGAAATAGGTAATTGGAATTTGAATTCTGGTAAAAGAAACTAAACTCAAGTGTCCTCATGGAAAAGATCTCTCACACATTTTAAAGATTCGACATTTGAAGAATATGCAGACCTAGTGGCAACACAGTTCAGTGGGAAGGCGGAGTAAGCCGATTTGTCGGTTCAATACCTACTCCTTCAGTTCGAAATTCGGCATTCTGCGAACGGTCAGAGGTCGGGCGTCCAGCCAGGAGCGGTGGGCTGCGGGGCGACCACCTGAGGGGCGTCGAAACCGTAATTTCTCCCGCGAACGGCGGTCGCTATAGCGATTCCGCACCCCCGCGAGGGGCGACGCATCGCGGGCGGGCGGCCCGTTTGGGCGTCGCAAGAGGACGGGGGGGGGGAAAAGGGGCCCCGGGGGACGCAGGGAAGGGGCTTTCGAGGTGACGCTCGGCTGCCGAGCGTTTGACTTCGCGCTCCAAAGTCGGTGAGAGGCGCGTTTTATTTCCGGGGTCGATCTGATGCGTCTGGCGGGAAGCGGACGACTGTGTTACGTTTCGCGGAGCACGGAGGAAATAAAGGAGTAGGGCCTTTTAGCAATAAACATATCACAGTACTTACTAACGTTTATATTGATCGCTCTTATTTCACTTTCGTTGGATTTCTTATATATTCTCAACACCTACGTGTTTTAGAAGAAATATTTAACAACATTATCAAAAATTATTTAAATGGTTTTTAATATGCCAAACATTGAGTATCAATTGTAATAAAATTAAACCATGAGAGCTACAAGACTGCTTTTAAAAGTATTGTGAAACCAATGAAAATGTTTCTCGAGATTTTCATACTCTATTTTTAATGAGATTGTTTTATATAGCCGTTTTATTAAAAACAAAATTCTCAAACAGGCAATTCGATGCCGCACATTTACCGTTTAGAATCAACGTTTCTTGATAACATGAATTTTTCCAACCCGACGGTGTATTACGGACGTAACGCGTCTAAAAATTACTGCGGAGGCGTAAAGCATTTATGACCCCACGCTGGCGCCGTTCAAATTTCAGGAACCCTTTTGGCTCGGAGCACCCGCTGCGGGGGCTTTAGGGGTAAGTGATGTGCTTGCCCCACCCCCTCAATCCCTCCCCCTCCCCATGCTCCCCCCTCTCCGGTTTCTCCCCGACTCGCAGCCCTCCGACGCGCTCCGGGCTTCCGGTTTGCCGTCTACACTGCGTTCAGCAAGGCGTATTTCATCACCAACTAGGGCAACGGTTATTAATTATTAGGGAAAATCAAACGATATTGTGCAGTAAGAAATGTCATAACATTTCGTAGTTTACGAGAATGTGGATGTTCGAACATGTCAATATTTAAGAAAGTGGCTCGCAAAAATGGGGGGAGGGAGTTTATTTCTTCTTTCGGAGCCTGATCAGTAATTTTGTGAGGAAATAAAGCATCCTTGTGGTGATAAAGGGTGAAATGTGTCCCAGAATGCATGTCTTATCATAATTTTTTACTGTGTTTTTACGAATTTTAATTGGTATGGCTTTTCAAAGATATATCTTATATAGATGAATGGAAATAAAAATTACGGACACGTCGGTAATTCGTACAATATGCGCAAAATGAACAAAAATAGAAACTGGAGTATAATACCAAACTATATAGTTGTTACAATTAGTGGAAGGAAGTTTAAAAAAGCAAAAGATGAAAAATTAATTGAATTTACTTAGTATTGCATTAAGGATGTGAGTCACAATAAAGAATAACACTAAATTAAGTTAAAACTACGACGATTATATTTTATTCGAATATGTGACAATGTTATAACTTTTTATTTTGGACGTGAATCTTTTTTTGAGCAAGTGTTTGAATCGTCTTTTCGAAGATGCGAAGTTCTGCCATCTTGACGACAATATATCGATTGTGTAGTCAGTGTGCACGGGGCGTGCTCCTGTGCGTCGAGCCTAAACTCTGATATAGTTTTATGCATCACGTGCAGCGGGCTCTATTTAACATCTGGGAACATGCACTCAAATTTTTTTCTTCTTCTGAGATCATTGCAATCTCCATGTCGATATATCGATTCCGCTTGGAGTGTGCACGGTGCGTGCTCTTGTATGTCCAGGCCAAAGTTTGATATAGGTATATGTATCTTGGGCAGAGGGTTTTATTTAACATCTGCAAACTTTCAACTCAAAATCGTCTTTTCTGAGCAACTTAAAGTCGTCTTTTCTGAAATGTGAAGTTTTACTATCTTCATGACGATATATCGATTTCGTTTGGAGTGGACTCTGGGTATGCTCCTGTGCGTCGAGACCAGACTTTGATACAGTTGTTTATGCATCTTGTGCAGTTTTATTGAACATTTTCATCTGGAAATCGTTGTATTCTGACAAAGGGATACGAAGTTTCGCCCTCTTCACGGCGATATATCGATTGCGCAGTGAGTGTGCAGTGTGCTTAACATTTTCGTCTGGAAATCGTTGTATTCTGACAAAAAGATACGAAATTTCGCCCTCTTCACGGCGATATATCGATTGCGCAGTGAGCGTGCAGCGTGCGTGCTGCTGCGCGTCGGAGGGAGCCGGAGCGCGTCCCGGGCGTCGTCGCGCGGCGGGGCGCCGCGCAGCGCGGAGCGCGGGGGCGGGGGCGTGGCCCGGGGAAGCCAGCCGATTGCGTTTCATAGCGCGGCGAGCGGCCGCGGCGGGGCGCCTCGCCCTAATTGAACGGCGGGATATATCGCCCCGCATTAATCTGCTCACACTTAACCGAGTTCGCTTGGGCCCGTTCTCGCCGACTCTTCCTCCTCCTCTAGCTCCTGCTCTTACTCCTCCTTCCCTTCCTGCTCCTCCCACTGCACCTGCTGCGGACCCCCCTTCGAGTCTGGGCGCTTCGCGCGTGTGTGCGCGCGCGCGCGGGCGAGGCAACTCCGCGCCGCTCCCAGAGGGAAAACCTCGGTGGCGGGGAAATCGGCGCAATCGGTGCTTGTGATACTGCTGGCAAATGTGCTTGCGATGCTGATGAGCTTGCTTCCTTGAGAGGACGGACGATTTGATTATTGATTGCGCGAAAGAGATGAATACAGATTGTAAATGAATACACAGGTTTGTTAAAGATTATTCTCCGTAAACAGAAGTTGTATATCATTTTTTTCGATTAAAAAAAAAAGTCTGTGTAAAGTCTTAATAGCCGTAACGAATGGTGCGTCAGTTATGAGGCCTTAAAGTGTCATTTAGTGTTTTTATGAAGTAGTGAATAAACGCTATATTTTGTCTGCTCTAGTGAATGTTTTTCTTCGGCATAGGTTCAATATGTGAGGAGAGCACGCAGCAATAAACAAGTGTTCAAGAATCAAAAGTCTACAGATATCGGAAAGCACGAAAATAAATATTAAGGATTGAAAGTGATGAGTGTGGTTGCACTGTCGGCGCTAAAAGTCATATTCGACAATGTCACCGTCTTGAGGTTTTGGCTTAACATCTGCACATTTGTAGTACTATTGGACTTTTTTTTGCATATTTCGTTAACATCTTCGTTTGCTAATCGTTTTCTTGTATTGACTGTCGGCTTTCGAGGGCGAAGTCGTCATCATGTACCACGTGGTGTCCGGTTATGTCGTGCTGCAAAAAAGGTCTGATGCCATCGGAGTTGTCATCCAAAACCCAATTTAAGAAACTATAACCCTTCACATTTTCCACGTCCAGTTGTATCAATAGAAATAAGAATGCATTCCATATCACTCGAGAGAGTACCTCGACATGAGATTACGTCCAGAGAAAGTATGTATTAATATCTCGATAATGGAAACCCCGAGTAATTGATATTTTTCGCCTGGTCAAATAATAAAGATTCTTCCATCATTTTCGTCATCTGTTTTTTTTTCTGTATCCAAACACGGTAGAATTGTTTTTTGCCGTCCGGGTGATCAGTTTCCCCGTCCGGTTGCCTGGCAACGCTAAATTAATAGCGTTCTCTCGTTGTGCAGCTAAGTGGCCGTATTGGCGTGATAGTGCCGCACTCTGGCGTGGAAAATGGAAATGCGCGCGGGCGGCGGCGCGGGGCGCACACACTCGCGGGCGCGCTGATAAACCGGAGCGCGGCCAGATCCACTTTGCGGGCACGTGACCCTGAGCACTTCACCACTTTGCGACACGTGACTGATGGCTGGGACAACGGCGGGTGGTGGGCCGGCCGCCCCGCAAATTTATACGTGCATATTTAAATGATGGCGTGGGAAGTTGCAAAAAACGTGCTACAAACGACAATGATTGTTAGTGGTCCTCCATATTACTGATGTTTAATCACGGTTTGCTTCCTCACATATGTGTTCGTGTGTTGGATGGACAAACAGTTTCACCAAATAACCGATGATGCGGCATGGAAACGCAATGAGTGATTTTGATGCTGAATACTGTGAATAAATTGTAATGAACGTGACATTAAAAGTAAACGCATATTATTGCAGTAAAAAAGGTTGTTCTCATGCATTCGTTTAGCAGAAAATGCAGGGCTTTTAAAAATATCTAAGAAAATATTGCGGAGTTACTAGCTATTTCTCTTCCAAACGTGTTTAATATTACTTCACAATTTTAAGATTTGGAAATATTGCCAAAATTCATAACTTTCATAATATGTATTCAGTTTTTGAAGGTTGAAATACGAGAATTTTCAAATTAATAACAATCAGAATCATCTTTAAGCGAATGTCTAGGTATACACTGTTTAAAGAGGGAAGCGTATTCGCCATTCGTATCCAAAACGTGGAAATGATATAGGTTTTATAATTCTATTCATATTTCTCCGCTTCAGTTTCGTGGTTTCACGTTTGTTCTTGCAGAATAGAGCTTCTGAAAACCTCATCATAATGCAAGTTAATGAAAAAATAACTCCCCAATTCATTTGAGGGACGTCTATCAAAATGTCTATTTGAAATGTGAACTTTGTGACATATCCAAGCCGGAAAGGCGAGTAAAATGCCGAGTTGAAATCAAAACGATTTGTATTAAACTACAGATATTCTCAGAATTTTGTAATTAAAAATGTTTCAACGAATACACTTACTACTGGTGCTCCGTTTTAAGAGTGTATGGAGACGATGCCCATGGGCATTATACTTAGAAATCTTAGGAAAAGAAATGTAGTGTTTTTTACATATTAATTTTCACTCCTCGAATTCCTACATGTTTTTCCCATAAAATCACATTCTTCAGAAATATTTTCGCGCGTTTAGAAATATACTCGAATATCGAGAAGCTTAGCCTAATGATTATTCTGAACATATTTTTGTATAATAAGTATGTAGTTATATGGGATTTCACTATAGATGTAATTTTGCTCCTGATATATTTTTGATATTTTCATTACTATTGTTGCCATCAAAGAAAAGATCAACTTCATCCCCCACGCCCCCAAAATACTTATTTCTTTGAAACATGAAGAAAAACAAGAACGTATCCGTCACGTTTAGAGCAAAAACGAAGAACATAAGTAGCACCTTGCAGTGAAATATCCAATAAATATAGGTTGTTATAAATCTTTCTGAAGCCTCTAATAATAGGAGAGCCCTCCTAAGCGCGTGACGTATTTGTCTCCTGGCTGGCGCGGCCTCCGCCTCCGCCCCGCTACGCTCCCTCCCCACCCCGCTCTCCGCTCCCTCCCCGTCCCCGCTCCCTCCCCGCTCCGCTTCCCGCCCCGCTCCCCGCTCCCGCCCCACTCTGGTCCTGGCTCCCTCCCCGCCCTGGTCCCCGCTACCTCCCCGTCCCGCTCCCTGCGGCGGCGCCTCTGCGGCGCCCGAGAAGCGGAGCGGAGACAACGGATAGCGCGGAGAGGGGCGTGGCGGGGCGGGGCGGGGGCGAGGAACCTGCTGCCTAGGATATTAGCGCGGCGATACAAGATTCATTGACTTAATTAAACACGCGATAATGAAACGCTCCGACAGGTGATTACGCGGGCCGTAAATCTAGCGGATATGACGACAAGAGGCGACGTGCCGACGGCGGCGGCAGCAGTAGCGGTGGCGGCGGTGGCGATGGATCGGGTGAGAGATGAGCGGAAGGAGAGCAGGAGTCGGAGAGATCGGGGATGATAGGGATACTATATTGTTTGTGCCGCTGTGTCTTCCACTCTGTCGATATGGCCGCTCACTTCGTGATGTGCTGGGTCAGTGCGTGTTCGCTGATGGTACAACACTATTTATTTTAAGTACAACCTCTTACAAATTCTAAAATATCATCTATAGCTTACCTTTGATATTGCAGTTTCATGTTTGATTGCTACTTTGGTCTCGGATATTATTTTCGGTATTTCAACCTAAACTATTGTGTGAGAATGTCCAAATGAACAAACCAGTGGTATCTTTGCACCTCTCTTCTTTTTCCTTCATGCTCTTAGTAAACTGATCATATCATTGTGTCATCTTCTCTGAATTTTCTCAGGATGAATATTTCAATTTTGACTATACAATTTATAAGATTGCATCTTCATCACTAACAAATCAGTATCCCACCACGCAATATCTACGAATGTACTCAACCGTCCATAAGCTTTTAAACCTTGCGTTCCGACCTGTCCTGACTTTCTGTTTTCATTCAGGTTCGTGCTATTTCGTCCTCAGGGTCCAGGAGCCATATTATCGTAGTACCAAACATTTTCACCTCTACATTATCTTGTTTTTCAATAGCCATGTTCTTCTCGACTCTTCCCTTCCTAGACTGTGTCGCGCCTGATTTCCCTTGTATCAACTCTCTATCCTCCTCATACCTACTCCACCCGTTTCCATGAATCTCCCCGAGCTATCTCTTGAGCTCCTGAATACCACCCCACCGCCCCGCCACCGCCTCTCGCCTCCCACCGCCGCCGCCCCCCCCTCCGCCCCGTCGCCGCGATATCCTCTCCGCTTGCGCCGCACGCGCGGCCCCGCATTGCCCCCAAAGGGGGCTCCGCGTCTTTTGTCCCGCGCGGAACGCGCCGCCGCCGTCGAGCCACTCTCTCGTGGGGGCTCGAACACGCGGCTCCCTGCGCGATAAAGGAGGGCCTCTCGCCCGCTGCAGGCTGTGGAAAGAGTGGGGCGGCGCGGGTGGCGGCGCGGGGCGGCGCGGGCGGCGCGGGGCGGCGGGGCGGCGCGGGGCGGCGCGGGGCGGCGCGGGGCGACGCGGGGAGGCGCGGCGAGCGGAGCGGGGGCGGCGCGGGGGCGGTGTTGGCAGGTGCAGTTCGGGGTTATGCGGGTGCGGCGGAGGGCTGAACTGGGCGGCCCGGGCCCCACAGGATGCGAAGATGGGACGGGTGCGAGTATAGGGAGGGTGCAGGTCGGACCCGTTGTGTGCGCTAGGCTCGCCCGGGCGTCTCCGCTCTAGTTGGCTGGTTTAGAAAACACGCGTCCACAGAGCAGAGGGTCGCCAATGGGTTTGGAGAGCTCATTTGCGGAATTACATGTGTCTAACGCCGTCCTAGAAGAGTACTTCAAAATGGAACTGGAGATGCCCGTGGGGGTAGTGTGCTTGTTTTGTGCATCACTTCCTATATTTTTTCAGTAGTATACACACATTTGCGGCATCCACACGCAACCAATATTTATAAATCAGGTCTCCAAAGAAAGAGAATTTCACGGAGACGTGACGAATTGCACTTTGACTATAAAAATATGAAGGATTTGTTTAAAAAAAAGGACATCTAAATATTCATGTCAAATGCAACGCGCAGTACTCGATCGGTTACATGGTTAAATAACTCCTAAGTGAAGCGTTCTAGGTCTTAAAAACTAAACTTTTGAGGCCAAAGGCCTCAAAGAAACGTTTCTTACACAGTAATATACACGATGAAATATTTTTGAACTTTTAAAAAAAAATTTGCCGGTTCGGTGCTTGTCGATACTACCGATACCACCTATACATGGAGGAATGCAAAATATATTCCTCCATGACCTATATTTCAACCCATAAGAGTGGTGATCATCTTTGTGACGTCACGCTTAGATTCCTCCATCTTATATTTACGCTTTCTATGTACAGCGTGGTTTGTGCAGACAGGCGATGTTTATTTGGATAATTATTAATTCAAGATTTGCTCTCGCCAAACAACAAGAAGTACTATTAATAGTTGCTAGATACCAATGCGTGTTAAGTTTCTTATGCGTGAAGAATAACCATTCATTTATCGTTTTGCTGTGAACTACAAGCGTTGTATACCTAATTGGGGAGGGAACTACGATGGAAACGGGCCACATGTTCCCATGGATTAATTTCACGATATGCTCAGGAAAACATAGGATGGACTTTAACATGAGAGTGTTCTCACGCGCTAGTTTTTTATTAATTCTCTTTGAACATTCTGTCACTCGCACGGCCATTCGTAACACCAGTACTCGCGCGTTGGACTCCGTCCAACACAAGTTTTAAGGAGTTTATTTTTCTCATTAACATATATTATACATTTTTCTTATGTATCTGTGCTTATATTATAATTGAATATATCATGGAAACATACGTAAATAATTAGTTGCAAACCATTTTGAAAATTTTATTATATTTCCGTCACTCGCGCGGCCATTCCTAGCACTAGTTGGACTACGTCCAACGCCCGCATTATTTAGTCATAACATTTCTGTTTTCGCACACTGACGAAAAATGCATGAACACAACATTTAAAATATTAAACATTCTCATATTACAGAAAAAATATCATTTTTATCAATTATACAAAAACACCGTTCTATAAACCAGTACCCGCATGTTGAATTCTATCAAACAGGCACTAAGATTTTACTTCAGGGTATGATGACACTACGCATAATAGAGATAAGAAGTTTATGGACATCCTTCCCAGATACCATTCGTGGAATAGAAGCATTGTTTTTGTGCGTGAAATGCTAACATTCCTTTCTTAACAAGAAAAGTAACTTCTGTTTGACTCTATCCAACAGCGCGAGTGACGGAGCGTTAAATCATACACTTATTTTTTTATTGCTTTGGGTTTAGATTGCTATTTTTTGCACAATATTAACACAGTTCTATTATGCCTAATCGTTTTGTTCTCGAAAAGATGTTAAATGTCCCTGAATACTCAGATGGATTATCCATATCTACCGGGTGGCGCACGAAAATCCGGCCCCCTCTGCAACCTGCAAGTATGAGAAATGAAAACGGATAATGTAAAGCCGACCCTTAGTAATTACCATTGCTTCTTTCTTGCGATGCTAATGCGGCTGTGCATACTTTGCCATTGTCAATACAAAAGCGGTAAAGATTTGGTTCACATTTGTGAAATGGTAAGTGCGAAATATTCTCTTAAAGAAAGAATCACAATAGTCCACATCCGGTTTGTTTAAAAATAACGAGGATTATTTTTGTAGTTTCCTGGATTCGCCACATAAGTAAATAGAATTTGGCGAAAAAGTAGTGGGTCAGTTACAAACGCCAAAAAAATCCTGCCCTGTGTGTTCGTACATCTTTGTCGTCGTATTTATTGGAACACAAATGATCTTAAGCCCTAAGAAGGCGTAAACTGTCGCAGCTCAGTGAATGGTTCACATAGTTCTTGTCAACACGATTTAGCGGTGAAGCCCTACAAAAAGATATGTTGTCAAGAAATGAAGCAGGATGATTGGGCAAAACATGTGAATTCACGTGTAATTACTGCCTCCTACGTCAAAAAACTGTGACGTTGGTAAATCCGCTGCTCTGTTGTATGTGTAATGTAGTCGGGTGTGTTTTCCACCAAGCTTCAAAACCGCAAATATCAAATTTCTATTAGCCGAAACCTCGTATTGAGCGGTGGATTTTCAGGACACTCGTTTAATGTCAATACTATAGATAAATCTCTATAGATATTTGTTTAATATTATTAGGTTTTATTATTATTATTATTATTATTATTATTATAAATCGATAATAATATACCTGAGCTGTCCGTGATATTGATAGAGAGAGTGGGGGAGAGATCTGTATGTTTCATTATAAATAGTCTCCATTGTAAAAAGTGCGTTCACATATGAGAAATAAAAGACTGCGTATGTGCATTGCGGCGTTGTTTATATCCATTTTACAGCAGCACACTCATGAGATTAGAATCATGGTGAAATATGACCGACTCTTTAGTTCCCGAGAATAGTGGCTATGATTTTCATATGTATCTTTCCATCAATTTCCTAGTCGCCTTTCATTCTCCAGAGTTTTCGTGGAACTGCTTTTTCGATTAATTCCCGCAGCCAAGCGTATATGTGTGTGCACGTGTATGAATGTGTGTGCGTGTATGGTCGTGTGTGTGTGTGGTGTACAGTACCTGTTCGCATGAAAGAGGCAGATGCTTACACGTTGCGTCTGTGCGGTGGGCTGCATAGTGCACACACAGCGATGTACGAGCAGAGCAACGGCGGTGTGTGCTACAAACTACTCCTCCCCCTCCTCTCTACCCCCTTCCCCTTCTCCCGCACACACGCCCCCGCAGTGCGTGTCTGTTTGCATGAGAAACTCCGGCTGCAGACTGTGTAATCACCGAGGGAATATTGAATTAGCTACGGATAAAACTAGCCTGCTGATTTCCATTATATTAATTGCCGGGATGCATGGGGCGTGGCTTTATTATTGCCAGCCGCTCGCCAGACTCGTCAAGTGCACAGTTAATCTAGCAGTGCATCGGGGCCTGTTTGCCTCTTGTGTTTACTACTTAATCCTCCCGCATGCGAAAAGGAGTGAATGTTTTACGACCGTTATCGTTTGTTTTTGTAAAATGTTCTTCTCTCACAGATGCACATGATTATCTATAATATATCATAATTTTATGAGTCGATTCCTCATATTCAGAACATTGATTTTAAAAATACTCATCTTTTTTATTCACATTTTAATATATATTTTTTTATACGAGTTCTTAATCATATTCAGTAAAGATTTATATACATTCTTGTTTTCGCTAGACGCTACTTATTTCAACTATTTATGTTAATTGTCTTAATCGTGATCTTAATGCCAAATATGGAAGGGAAAAGGCTCTTGGCGAGGTCCTAACACTTGTTGGGTGTTTTATCTTCAACAAAGGAGTTCGTTAGTTTTCATGCAATAAGAGTATTCAGATCGCAAATACAAAAATAGAGTTCCTCAGCACAGTTCAATAAGACACGGTAGTCATCATGATTGAATGACACATGCATTTGGTGTACTTTTTTGAAAACTATTTTTGTGTAAACGCAACGTCAGGCTGTTTCTGAGGCACCCCAACTTGAAACGGGAATAAATATGACAAGGAAAAAATATTTCCAAACAATCAGTGATCCGACGTCAGCATTGGATAGGAATTAATTGTAGGGCTTTTGGAGGCGATTTATCACCTAGATTTGCTTCTACAATTGTCATCCAGCCAGTAAACGTTATTCAGTACTATTGTCGATAATCCACTGTTGATTGGACTTGATGTTAAGAACTCTCTTTCTTGAGGGGTCTAAGGAGATTCAATTGCAGTCTCCACAATCCAAATCACCGCAGTCGCGTCTCCTTTGCTATAAAGGCAATTCCAAAAGGATGATGTTAGGCAGGAGAATAGAGCTGGATTTTCTTGAAAGTCCCCTCACACCTTACTCGCGAACCCGTGAGAAAACAGCAGCTGAATATTTTTCAGTCTCCGTTGGGAGGGGCTGTACAGACCCTGAGTCTCGCGGTGGTCCAGATACCAAAAAAATTGAAATAAAAATGGGAAAAAGTAAAATAAAGAACGTTCCAATAAAAGATAAGCTAATAAGAACTGAAAAAGTTTTAAAAAACTTAAGTTCTTTTATGAAAAAGTCTAAAAGTTTAAGGTGAAATAAATGAACTTTTGAGTAGCATTGATAACACAAATATAACGCCCATTTTGAAAGGAATACGTAAGTCCAACTGTCCCAAATTTATTGGTAAACTCATCGTAAACATAATGTCATCTATTGCAAATTGTATCTATGTTCTATCGCATTTCATTCCTTCATGCTCTTGTGGATATGACACAGTTTTAGAACAACAATTGCACAATGTTCGTGATGTAAAAGATATTTAAAAATGTTGTTTGTTTGTTTGTTTTTCAAAAAGAAACAATCTTATTAGACCATCCGAATAGATATTCTCATTGTACGCACAAATCGATATGATTATTTGAAAAATATGAAGACTAGAAAAAATGTATCACAAAACATAAATGACTTTGTTTCACTTTAAGCACCATATTCCATATCTTTTAATTAAAAACATCCTTCATCCCTCAACTTTGGGAAGAAGTCTAAATTCCTAATATTGCAAATAAATTATAACTTCATTGACATGAATTGTAATTTCTGGTATGATAGATTAAAAATGTTATATAGATAGATAAATAATTTATTTAATTGGCTTTAGGCATTATGCCTGGTGGCAAATTCTTCGAACTTATTATGCATCTAATATCATAATATACTACACAAATGAATACTAAAATACTTACAATACAATACATAGTACACAATTATTCTATTTAAGGCATGCGTACTAAATGCAGTGACCCTTCACAGACTACTGATGTTATCTCTTATAGCACTATTACTAGAATTTAATCTTAACCTAAAAGTCTTGACGTTTGTGGGAAAAGTCTCCATCAGAGCTGCAAACAAGAATCGATATTCCTGTTTACAAAAGAGTAAATAATATAGTTTAGTAAAACATTATCATTCCTAATATATACACACACATTAAATCAAACTGTGTAAACTGTACAAATTGTTGTATAATTGCACAATAATGTGTAAGCCAGTGAAGTTATATGATAAAAAGAATGACTGACAAACAGTGATAATGATGTACAGATCAAACGCATATTAACAAACGAAGTAAAAAAGTTTTGATTTTTTCTCATATCCCGGTCCAGTGTGTCCGGACTGCGCAGAAGTGAAGAAGCCGCAGAAACAATTGCTCTTTGCAATCCAGTTTCTCCGAGTTTTCGCCTCCCCCTTTTCGTCAAATACTTCTCCCATGCGTGTTTTATTCAATTTTTTTTTCTTCCAACCCTCCTCGAAAAACGTAGCTTATGACTTTCCACCCTGCCCTCTTTGTCATCTTCCTATCACCTCTTGTGCCACGAACCCCCCGGCATTCCCGAAGCCCCTCACACCTTCCATGCTGTCACGTTTTCATCCCGTCAGTCATCTGCAACTTCTTTTGTCCTGGCACTCCCTCTTTTGAGACCTCGTTCGTTACTTTCTCTGAATCCATTGTTGTCCCCAGTGATCTATGAGCACCTGTTAGTTCCATATATCCCAGGTCACACCATCTAAACCGGATAGCTGATGAAACCTCTAGGAAGGTTTTTGAAATGTCTGCCACGTCTGTTGTACAGTCCAGATTCATGACGTATTGTTCTCTTGAGTAGAAAAGGAAGAAGAGAAGTCATGGGATCCTAAAAAAATGCGTATGTTTACGTAACAGTGCGATAGAAAATTCTAGTTGATAATTTCTTCCTCTTGTATATACCAATATTGTCAATGCAAAGCTAACCTGAAAGACAATTCACATCGTTCGTATGATGCAGTATTAGCACAACTTAAATCAGGTGTTGAGATAAATTAGTCTGAAATTTTCACCTTGTGTTTAAATGCATCATTCTTGCGCTCACACTTCTGTCATTTGTTGTTGGAACACTGTACTGTAAGATATGCCGTTGTTGCTGCAGGAAGATAGACCAACCTGAAATTATGAAGAGTGCATTAACTCAACATTCATATTTTTAAAATTTCGTATTGTGCCATTATTGCAGCCTACGAGCAATATACTTGCCTTATTTTAAATGACTTACCTTTCGCAGTCATTATCAATATATTATGAAAAGTCGATATTTCAAATATGGAGAACTTTAAAGCTCGATAGTCTAGATTAATGGATGTTTCGTTTTGTAACTCGTATCGTTACCAAATCTCATATCGCAATATCCTTGCTTCGTACCTTGCTGGGCGCTCGTCGTGCACCCAGCAATACAGTTCGCGCCGATTGCTTCAAACGTTTTTCGCCCGATCTTCCCCCTCGGCTCCGCCCCTTCCCCGCTCCGCCTTTTCCCATTCCGCCTCCCCCGCTTCCGAGGGGCTCTGATTGAAATTATTCCGCTCCTCCGACCGCGCGCGGCCCCCGCTCGCGTCCGCGGGCCCCGCCCCCCCCCGCCCCGCCCCCGCCCGGCCACCGAGGAGATTCTAAGGAAATGCAAGAAAGTCGCTTTCCCCATACACGGCCGGGCTGACGAAAAGTTTACTTTTGATGGCAGCTTCGAAGGGGCGTGTTCTTCCCATTTACATTATCTGTCGTGTACACTCCGCGTTGATGTCTGCTGCGGGTGGTAGAAGTTGACGATAGAAAAATATGGGAGATGGCAAGGGAAAAAAGTTGGGATTACGTGCCTGGGAACCGTGGCATTCGGTTTGATGTATTTAATACAACAATTTAACAGCTTATGTTTCAATACATTTTTGAAAGTAATGGGGGGTGTATGTGGATGTATGTGTGTAGATTCGCAGTAATTTAGTGAACAATACGGAGGAAACTCAACGAGTCATGACGGTTTTTCGTAGTAAAAGAATTCCTTTACTTTCTGTCTTTCTGATCGATGTGATAAAGGCACAATACGGAAGCAAGTCATATATAACGTAGTTGTAATATAAAAATACTATTTTTTGTTTCTACGATATTTCTATATTTTTCTTTACGTTTCCAGTTTTTGTCTTTAATTTCTATGACTGTCACAGTTTAAATAACATATGACCGCGCCATAAATTGGTTCCTTCCGATTAACTCCTTTAGAAATAATTTCACTCACACAAGACAGTCTCGGCCAAAGTTTCAGACGTAAAGGAAAACCGCAATTTTTTTTTCTGAGCGTCAGCGACCACAACAGGCCCAAAACTACGAACATGAAAAACATTTGTTTCTTGTCGGAGTCCCGCCGTATACATGGCGCGTTTTTGCGCTCGCGCTCGACGCCGCGCTTCCGGTCATGGGTGTCGCGAACGCGTGCGACAAATCACGCCAGCTGCTGCAGCACGGCCGTCACGCCCCTCCGCTCCCCGCTCCTCCCCGTCTCGCCGCGTGCCCCGCTCGCCTCTCCCCGGCTCTCCCCCGCCGCCCGCGCGGATTCAGAATTTATGCGAATTTGCGCCCGCGCTGGACACACTGACAATGGCGGATTTGCGTGTACTAGGGGCGGGCTATGATGCATGCGCCCGCCCGGACGGGGCGAGCGGCGCGGGCGGCGCGCGCGCCGGGCAAAAACGGCGACAATGCGCCCGGGAATCGAACCCGGGACGTCGGATCAACATAAATCTAGGATCTCAGCCTCCACCCACCAACCCGACCCCCCTACTGAACTGTTATTCACGCGCCCACAGGCCTGGGGTTAATCCAGTAACCCAGTAAATATCCCCTCGACGTCGTACTCCCACCTCGCGCACATTCCCTGCCCCTCTGCCCCTCGCTCCCTTTACCCCTAATGCGCGGCAATAGAATGATAATACGATGTAAATACCCCCAGTCCGGTTTTTGGCCGCCCGGTTTGCGAGCATAATGGCCTGTGGGGGCGAAGTCGAAAAGGGGGAATGACCAATTCGTCCGTACGTCCGTTTTGGGGGAACGATAGCTCCCCTCTGAAATTGCGCGAAATTTTCATGTGATGTACGAGTGCGCTGAGAATTGCGTTCTGCGAAGTGCAAATTGTGCATTTCCGCAGAGCCATGCGATGTGGCCAGCGTAAATGTGATTTCATATTCGAATATCCTGCTTTTAATATCAATGTTGTAGGACCATTCTATGTTTCAAGGCGTACAACTGAAGTAGAGGCATTACCAACGTTCTTAAATATTTTAATGTGAAACAAAATGTGTTATTATTAATTATTATGAAACTCATATTCTAATACTGTAAATGTGTAGCGTGTTCTTGAGTGGAAAAGACCAATTGATCTTCATTTTGGAAATTCTGAAAATGTGCATTTTTCGTAAAAGTTTTTATTTTATTAGTTATTTATTGATTATTAGAGAGCAAAACCGCATAATATGTGAAGATTCCGATTCTGATTTAAATGTTCTGCAAAAGAAAGCAATATATAGTGATAAAAATGTTTTTTCTGAATTTTTTCCAGGTGAGTACGGAGTTGTATTGTTGCAGCAAGTGATTTACGAGGCACGTAAGTCCTTTATTTCCCTTCAAGGGAGTTTTTTTTAAATCTCTTAAATTGCATGTTGGTTCGTATTTAATGTTTAAATATTTCATCCAACAGTTTTCACTTTGCGATGTTAACTAGAACTGCTACGTATGAAGCATATGTTGGTGTTAGTATCGAATCTTATTAACGAACACGAAATTTCGAATAATGCGAAAAGTAATTGAAATTTAGTCATCTGGACTCACTGAATGGTAACGGCGTGTATCGCCGTTACATTTGGAATTTGCTAATGTTACAGCATAAAGCGTCCGCAAATCATAATATTTTGTTTTGCATACAATTTGTGGGATGTTTTGACTAGACAGAATTTCAGTAAATCAAATATTTCGTTTTTTAAACAGTTTCTCAATTTTCCACCTGGGATGGATAACGTATGTCCCCCGCCTTACTCCGTGTCTCGTTGGTGGCTGGGAGAGATCAGGATAATTAACACGTATCTCGAGAGATTAACTAATCCATTCGTTTTCCTGTCGGGAGCATCGCGGCGGTCGAGTAGGGACTGGGCCACCCGCAGCGGCGACGACGACAACGAACGAGGAGGGGGACGATACCAAAGTGGAGAGGGGTGGGTAGGGAGGCCAGGGGCTGGAGACGGGGGTGAGGACTTGGAGGCTGAGACGAGGTCGGGGATGGGAACAGACGCGAAGTCCAGAGAAGGGGGAGCGCAAGGACCAGGCGCGCACGGGGGGGGGGGCGGACACGTGGAAATATGACGTGGGCGGCGACGCGTGGGGGCCGCGCGTGGATGAAAGAGCTCCGGGGCCTCGCTGGAATGCCGGGCCGCGGCCACTGCCCCCTGCCGTGGGGTGCCCGCGGCCTTCCCGCCGACGCGACGCGCCGCGAAGCGACGATTCCGACGTAGCTCGGGTCAGGGCTCATTAATTAAAAGCCCCGTGTGTGGGGGAGGCCGGAGTTCTGGGAACACCTGCAGCTGCGAGTAAAACCTTCTCGCTTCCGCTGATTGCTTCAAAAGTCGACTTCTATATTTAGTATTTACTCCTTTGTTCGTTTTGAATGGTCTACCCTTGCAAGTGTAATTCTAAAAATTGAGAGGGGATAAGGTATATGTTGATGATCTGTATGTTGAAAACACGAAAAGGTCTTGTTTTACCTCAAGAAAAAAATATGTATGTTTATCTCTATTGAGTGGCAGTTTCTAAAACTATTTAATTCTTATTATCGTTTCTACGACATTTACTACAGAGGACTCGCTTTTGTCGAATATGTAGTTGCATGAACATATTTCAGCTACATAGAGGATAATCGTTCATGTTTGTGTTGTTTTGTGTTCTAGGCGTGTATCTATTCACTAGTTCTACTCATCGCCTTGTTTGTTCCGGTTAAAACAAGCGATTTAAATCACTAGATTATCCCTTGAACTTGAAAAACTAAATGTATGTGTAACTGCAAGCATTTCTGGTTCGTACTCGTGGGCTTCAAAAATTGAATTAGTAAGTTAATTATAAATACTCAACATGTATTCCAAATATGACGTGAACATTTTTTATTACAGGTTAAGCAATGCGGGCAAGAACCGAATATCTCTCTTCTTCATTGAAACCAGTTACATGAAACATAACAATAAGCGTTTAATAAGCGCATAAGAAAAATAACAATAGGCGTTGCAGAGAAAGATTCCGAAACATGTCTTGGTATGTCTACTATTTACGTTCTTTGGTTGGAGAACTCATAAATTATAACGTTACCCTGACTGGTACGATGTTTCATGTCACGGAATATACACCGAATTTTGAATACATCAACTGTAATAGTCGGTGGTTTCCTACAACTGTGATGCGAGGGTAAATGACAGTGACAAAGTACACGAAATTATCTGGAATTATCCCCACACTCGGCGCGTAGCTCCTAATTCCGTCAGTTTACAGAGGGACGTTACGTTTTTCTTCTGTTTTTTGTCTCCAACAATTTCTGGCGGTTCTTTGTCTACAACCTAGAATCTTGCGTTCGTAATATTCCATTCACCAGAAAAGGAAGAGCTCCACCCTCTCTGTTTTCGCCAACCGCAACAGCCCGCAGGCCACACTCGCCGCCGCCTCCGCCTCCACCGCCCCCGCCCCGGCTCCTGCCCCCTCCCCCTCCCCCTCCATACACACACACATACTTCCGCTGCCACCCCTCGACCGCTCGTCGGCCATCAAACGCGCCGCAACTTTCATTTCTTTCCAATTAGTCACAGTAGGCGACCACAGCAAATTGAAAAATATTTGTAATTTCAAGCTGTAATAAAATACCCAAAAGGCCACAATCATAATTTATATACATGCGCGTGGGATTGTTAATTAAAAACAGAAGCGCGTACTGCGCCCGCGACTGCAGACGCGCGACACGCGTCAGGGGCTCGAGAGGCACGACGGGGCACGAGAATGACGGCAAGTCACGTGACTGAATGTCTCCGGCGGATCTCAGCGAGCCAAGCCGTCCGAGAAGGTTGTTGGCCCATCTTGGTTTATAATGGAAGAACAAACGTGGTCGACTTTGCCTCCAGGCCCCATCTTAATTTGCCTATATCGCTTTTGACCTCGCTTGTAGGCAAACAAGTGACATTATTATTACAGGTATACTTTTCATTAAAAGTATAATGGTTTTGTATATTTCATTATAGTAATTTTCTCAACGGTTCTCTAATTTCACCTGGGTATTCTATTCTTTTTTCAAAAATATCCATGAAAAGAACTGAGCATATTGGCAAAATCTATGAACATGAGGGAGTAGAATTGAAAAACAAACTATTTTTTTAAAATTTTTTTAAGAGCTTGGAGCTGATCTGACGCTGCATTCGATTGCGATGTCCTTGAAAGTATTACGTAACGTACGTGAAAGCGTATATACGGAACCGAAATTTTGACAGTTCTATGGGGTAGATCATTCTTGAGGATTTTATTTACTAACTCATTTTTCACATTTATTCATAAGGCTAGTCAATTTTTGTGGAAAGCATTTTAAATGAAGAAAAAATACTCATGCTTGTATCAGTATTAGTCACACGAGAGAACGTTTGGTTTCCCCAGGTATTTGAATGCTCAACTAATATAGTCATGGCAATATTGTGACAGATCTCAGTACTACTACATAATATCAGCATGGCCATATTGTGACACATTTCAATACCACTATATGAATTTTCTGCTTTTAATTATATTATTTTTTTATTAGACAAAAGAGAAACACAATATTAGGTGATTCGAAATAGTTATTTTCTCAGTCCCTTATTAGCCGAACTAAACAGCGCTTCTCTGTCATCATAAATTCCCTCTCAGTCAGGCATTACATCGCGTTAGTTCTAGTTACAAAAATTACCAGTGAAATCATCTTCATCCAACTTTCTCTTGAAATATTACCAAATAAATTAAAAACGAAACGCAGAAGAAAACAAGAGAAGCTCTAGAACTTTTTTCCTAGATAATTTTTTGATTGATTTTTTGATGATTTCCTAGATGATTTTTTGACAAGAGATTCCTTGATGCCGCCCTCAACACGCGTTCTTTTACGCCCGGCAGTAACGGGCGTTTTATATTCCATTAATGCGAGAACGTGACGTCCGGACAATGGAAGACATCCTTCATCAAAATCGTCGGACCGTTAGACTCGGCGTGCTGGTGGTGTCGACCTGCGATGCACGGGCGGCCCACGTTGGTCCGAAATAGGTCACAAAAGCGCATTGAGAAGTAAATAAATAAATAAATAAATAATTATTATATTTTAAAATGGAAGGTAAGACCGGTTACCATAAGATAAGATATTCTTGACTATACGGAGAAAAATGGAAATCAGTAAACAATGTCTAAATAAGGAATATATATTGCTAATAATTACTAACTGGAAATTCCATTCCTAATGTTGTTAGTACCAGCCCTATTTTTATTACTCTCCATAAAATGTTATAATCTTCAAAGATTCGACGAAGAAAGTTTTTCGAAGATCTGGGAAAGACGATTGAGTGATAAATAGGCAAAGGTAACGTTGAACGGTGGATATTAAATTACTCGTATTGATATACGAGACACTAAAAATTAGGTGTGTTGTGTGTTTTATTCTGTGTGTAAATCATAAATATTGTTTTAAGCGATACATAAATGCTGGAGTATGTAGAGACCTTTCGAAAATATTTTCAAATCAATACTCATTTATGTTATATTATTTCAGTTATATTTGACCAGGGCGGGTCTAAACACGAATTTATAGGGAGGGATAACTGTCCTGTTATTCAACCCTCATGGAATTGGATAGTGTCCTTTAAAAGGCATCTGGACGCCTAAGAATTGTATCATTATATTAAAATACTTCTCCGTCATGCTGTCAAATATTGTGTTCCTATTGTGTTGTATTTCTCCTTCGATACATGGAATCTGAAAACTGTTAAATAATTTCTTGGACTTAAAGGCTGAATATGAATGCTTTCCCTTTCCAAAAAATTGCGATTCATTGAGATTCGTCACTTCGAAAATAAGCTCTTCATTTCAGCTGACGAGCTGGGAAATACCGAGTCACTATATCGTCGGTGCTCAAGAAACGCGGCACAGCTTAGTGTCATTTTACACGAGAGCTCTTTTATTCAGATTATCGTTCATTTTGTGCCCTAAGACTCACACGTTACTTCATATAGCTACTGTCTTCATTAAATTCTTACCAGTAATAATTGACTCTTTTCTAAAAACATTTCTTCACTTACTAGGATTTTTGACTTACGTCATTTTTCATATCCACGTTTCGAAATTACGTGTCTCGTCGCAAATAAACAGAAGTAATAAAAATATCAACTTTGACCTACATTCTTGGAGAGAAATCATTTCAGTGAAATTCATCTCTGATTGATACATATTTGTGTAAATTACCGCATGCAGGGTACAGTTTTTACTCTTTTAGTGCCGTTTCGGCCCACTGTGTGAGAGGGCGCCGCCCCCCACGGCGTCCCTTCGCGGGCGACGCTATCGACGCGGGTGGCGGCGTCGCATTAGGAGAGCCGTTCTCATAAGGGAAATATTGACGGTACGTGCGTCGAAGCAAGAGAAAATGCGGCTTGAGTGCCGTGTTTTCAAAATTACTGCGGCATGATGCGAAGAAATCTTTCCTCTGGGTTCACCTTGACCAGGAGTGCATGTAGTTAGTGATCAGAACTTTCTCGTATGCTTCTGTCGCTTTGATTTAAAGTTGTATTTTTATACTGAAAGGTATCATTTATCACGAGGATCTATCGTACGTGATCAAGCCTGACCTTGTAAACTGTATACACAACTGTACTTTGAGGAATGAGCCCCAAGTTGTCATGTCCCATCTTTGTTGTTTATTTAACTCAACGCGCGGACAATATACATAATTCCTCTGACATTTGTCGTTGTTATCGCCTGTTTCCCCGCAAATAATTATTTCTTCGTGGTTTATCACGCTATATGCACTTTCCAAAATAATTACATTATAAATATATGTGCTCAATCACAGAAACATGTTACTATAGTTGGTTGCAACAGCTGAATTCACTTAATTTCATTGATTTTTTTGCATCGACGTCACATGCTTTTGGAATGTGACATGCTTTATCTTATGGCATGTTGTGGAATTATGTGGTACTTAAAGGTCGATGGTTGATGTCCCCGTCACAAATCAACGAATAATAGATGACGAACCGAAACAAAACAAAGGGAGTCTGTGTTTGGAACATTAAAGACTAATGACTCCTCGCTTTCGTGACTGAGATCCGTGCCCATACGACAATGATACATGATTACCCTAAGGCACAAAAACAGTGAGAATGCTATTATTAAGGCGCTTCCTTTTCAATTTGTATCTACGTATTAATTTTCCAACCAATAGTAATGTTGTATGAATTTTTCGAAAAACAAGCCCTTGCTACATTTCCTAACCGGTAATCACAGGGCACATTGGACTAATGTGTCATCAAAATTATTGTCACTTTTCCTGCCAATGGTAGTGAATGTCGTCTCCTCACCTTTCTCCTTTAAAGTTCAAGATGGTCTTGTAGGAAGTGACGTCAGTAGATAAGCAATGTGTCTAATTCTGATGTCAGGGATCGCTTCTGTAGTACTGTGTAGTTCACCCGTACCCGCGTAACATTGCAAGCTTTTATACCTTCTGGGAGCTAGGATGAAGGATGTAAAGTGAGGAATATTTTCTCACAGTTTTATACAACTCTTATAAGAAGGAACGGCGATGAGTCATGGCGGTTGGCACAGTGTGGTCTGAGCTTGTGTGAAATGTGTTAGTGCTCAGTTCTGATGAAAATTTTATTGATAGGAAGGATCGAGAGGATGTCAGTATGGAAAATATTTGGGTATTCAGATCCCGAAACTTGGGGATTGTCTTTCTTCAAATTTAACATGTGACCCTTTCTTCAATGTCACTTAACTCTCGTAACAAAACTGCATTGACACTCGTTTAAAGTCGCCATAAATTGAACCTAGTTACATTTTTACGTAGGTAATAAAACATGTCTCAATAAATTGAGTATGAATTTGTAAGTGCATTTGACCATCTTGGAGCACTGCGTTTAAATACCTACATCAGCGAAAGTTTACAAACTCTGCAAGTTTAAATTCATTTCCTTTATGTACTATATATTCATCATCATCATCATCGTCATCATCATCACTGGTTATGTAGATTAATGACCTTTCTAGCAAAATGTATGGTAGAAACCATTTTCACATTTTTACCAAATTAGACATTTACGTTCTTTTGCAATTAATTTGTAGCTACCAAAATTCGTTCACTCATATAATTTTGAACGTAACACACTGAACAACTTCCGTTTTAGTTTTAAATTAACGAACATAACTCCTAAATCTCACAAATTTCCTAAGAACAATCCAAGAAAGACTTAGTCTGTGAAAATCATTGGAGTCCATTTTTACCCCACTTTGCCGTAACAAAATACCTGTTTCCTTTTGTTGAGACCATTTTTACCCTACCTTACCGTAAAAATACTTACCGTATATTTTCTTTTGTATTTTTATTTTAAAACGCGTGCTCTTTTAGTCGTGTTCCAAAGGGATTCTTTTTTTTCCTTATCATTTGGTGTTCGTTTGTCGTAGATCTCTCTTAATTTCTCTAGAGAATGTTTTATCATTATGTTGTCCATTCTGTAGATGTGTCAGCAAAATTTCAGGTTTCACGTACGAACAATCTGAATTATTGCAGTATTCGTCAGACTGCTATTTGTTTATCTGAAAGAGTGTGCGAGCTGCTCTTGGGAAAACTATGTATGTTTTTGCTTAACAACATTTTCGCTGATGCAGGCCTCCTAATTATTGTTATTACTAGTAGTTGGGCGATGGCAGAGAGCATTGGGAGCGGCTGGGAGGCGAGAGGTGGGCAGTGGCGCGGCGCGGGGCGGCGGGGGGCGGCGGCCGGGGCGCCCGGGCGCGGAGGCAGCCGGCGGGAAGCGAAGGGTTGTCTGGCGCCGCCCCGGGGGACGACCCGACTCACCGTAACCTGATTTCCCGCCGTCAGCCGCGCTCGGACCTTTGTCCCGCGCCTCTTACGGCCGATTGGCATCCATAATACATGGGCGCTTCCCCGTTCCACGCTGCTCGGCCCGCCCGATCCCGCCCACTCCCGTCCCGCGCCACCCCATTCCCCTCCGCCTCTCCTCGCCCCGCTCCACCTCTTCCCACCCTACCCCTCTCCTCTCCTCAAGGCGCGTCGAGCACTTGTAGCGTCGTTCCGGCTGACACGGTAACGCGTTCGAGGAGACACGTTCTCCGGTTGCCTTTCGCGTGATTCCCTTGTGTGTTCCCCTTGTCTCTTCGGTTTCCGACTCAAAACTTTTTCTGCTGCGACATCAAGGTTTCCGAGCGCGGGACACGTTCCGTTGTAGTAATGAAATGGTTACGTTGCTCGGTGTGTCGTTGGGTACGCACATGGAGTATCTTCTCTGAAATTGTCAAAGAAAATTTATTTTCAGAATAGATTTCATTTTTCCTTTATTATATTAATGGCCTGTGAATATCTGTTGTTGGCCCATTGATGAATATGGATGTACTTGTATAGTATAATATTTTAGAAAAACAAATAGTAAGCAAAACTTCAAAAGAGGCCAGTAAATTTTGATTCGACTTTAGTGGAACAATTTCTGCACGTTCATCAGAATGCTATATTGAATCAAAGAAGTTCCGATTATAATTACACTAATGCATATGCTCAAAAAATTTACACTAGTTGCTCTAACCAGTGAGCTACCGTGACGACCAATTCTTTGAACGTTCTTTTAGGCCTGATGGCCTAAGGCATAGGGCCGTAGTCTACATTATCTTCTCATCCGCCATCTTTCATGGCGCCACAAGAAAATCCTGACCACAACAATTCGTGGCATCCAGCCCTTTTACCTGTACTAAGGTTTCATATTTAAGAATCAAACGACAAACCGTGTCCCAAAGATTTTGCATACTCCTGCGCCACTACGGGCTCGTCTAGTTTTCCGACCGGCCAGTGCCTGGCTCACGTATGTGCGCCATACACTGTCAAATGTTTTAACGCCCTTTTAATTTGATTTTTTTTAAAATATTAAAGCTGTTTATAATATTTTGAATCAAAAGTTATTGTACGTTATTTTTAACAGACGCAAATATTGTGTATGTATAAATAATTGATTATACGTATACGTATAAATAATTCTCACCACGATATCGATTTAATAAATAGACAATATTTTTGTATTCATTTTATCCGTATATCATTCGATATATAGTTGATTAATTAACACTTTCTTTAGTTATGAAAAGAAATATTTCTATAAAAAAACATTCAAAAATTCGCCTTATGAAATTTTGAGCCCGCTGAAATTCGTTCGCCCCCAAAAATTGCGCACCCCAGGCTGCAGCCTATTCAGCCTGTTCGGTCATCTGGCTCTGCGAACAGCGATATCACATATAGCTGCACATGTACACACAGACTTCTCGTGTGTGTTGCTGGCGCTTGAACGGGCGCCGAGTGCACAGATACCTGGTGCGAACGCCGTGTCGCGGCCCCGTGCGATGTGGCGCGCGGCGTCGGCGGCGGCGCCTCCCTTTGCGGCGCGCCCTGGCGGCGGAAGCCAGCGGGAGCAGGGGCAAAGGGGGGGGGCGCTGTCCCCCAGGGAGCACGCGACCTGTGCGCTGCCACGCGATCGCCCGGGTTGACACAGCGCGCGCGACTGGCGCCGCCGCCGCCGCCCCCGCCGCCGCCGCCGTCTGGTCCCCGAGGACACGGGTTGAGCAGTGTCGACCGCGGAGGCGGCCCGCGACACACACCGGTCGCCGCCGCCACCGCCACCGCTATCATTACTTGGAGTAAGGAGAACTCAATGTTCATCAATGTTGCCCATTACTTGGAGTAAGGAGAACTCAATGTTCATCAATGTTGCCGCCACCGCTATCATTACTTGGAGTAAGGAGAACTCAATGTTCATCAATGTTGCCGCCGCCGCTATCATTACTTGGAGTAAGGAGAACTCAATGTTCATCAATGTTGCCGCCGCCGCTATCATTACTTGGAGTAAGGAGAACTCAATGTTCATCAATGTTGCCGCCGCCGCTATCATTACTTGGAGTAAGGAGAACTCAATGTTCATCAATGTTGCCGCCGCCGCTATCATTACTTGGAGTAAGGAGAACTCAATGTTCATCAATGTTGCCGCCGCTGCTATCATTACTTGGAGTAAGGAGAACTCAATGTTCATCAATGTTGTCGCCACCACTATCATTACTTGGAGTAAGGAGAACTCAATGTTCAATCAATGTTCGTCTCCTAGTAGGTCAGCCAACAGGTACTTGTCACTCGTACGGACCCGCAGAAAGAGAGAAGTTGTGAGAGATTGTTACATTGAAGTATTTTTCACGAATATAGCGGTTTCAATGAGAATTCGTTGTTATTAGGTATTTAAATTATCGTTACATTATTTCACTTGCTGAATAGTTACTTGAAGCATCTGTTGCGTTCTTATCAAAATATTATAGTCAAGTGATCGATCTGACCCTGCATACTCGAAGTGAAAATTCGTCGCTCATTTTGGGAGAGTCTTTCTCTATTGAGTCCCGAAATGTTTCGGTTTGCTTGTCACTAGCTGTTTTGCTGCACTTTCGGTTGCTACTGGTACAAACCTCTGTTTCTTTCTGTTCTTCCTCATTTCTCATACTGCTTGACACCGAACCATCACACATGTCCATAAAATTATAATCTATTATAAAATTTCCATCTTCAATACTTCTCAAACAGTTTCTTGAGTACTGGCATTAAATACGGTAGTTTCTCATTTTGCATAGCTATTTTTACACTTTAATTGTCGTTTTTAAAACAGCTCCAGCAATTATCATTGATAACGGTACGAGTGTTTTGGAAACTTGTGTGACTTCCGAAGCACGAGTGGTATTTGATAGAATTATTTCAAGAACGAAAATAATTAAAAAGCTAGATTGTAAAGTCATATTAAAATAAATACTTATTTGAAGCCTTATCAACTTTCAGATTTGTGTTAAAAACAAGTGCACTTCGCTGCGAAAATATAAGCTAATAATTCTGCTTGGATAATATGTGTCTGATCGCGCGTGACCGATGCAATTTTTGTTTATAGTTCATGCGACGAATTCATTTTCCCGGAAAATAACGTAAAATTGCAAATATGTGCGTCTACGACTTTCCAAAGCGAGCGTTTTCTCTTCAATGCTCGTACACGTTCTGATTTCCCACGTCAACGAACCACCGTCGCCTAATCGCTCGTGATTTATGCTCCATTGTCGTCATTACTTCACACATCAACAATCTCTACCTCCACACCTTTAGCACATGCGATTTAATTCCCTCTTCTACCTAAATATTTCTTGCTTCCATCGCTCTTCCATCACCTCCCTCCGACGCTCGTTATTTGAGAGCCTCGCCAGTCGCCAGCCCTCACCGCAGACTCCATCCTCTCGTCGCTGATCCTCGCGCGCATCCCGCCCCCAGCCGTCTACCGTCCCTCCACTGTGTGAGGGCGCTTTCAAATGTTCATGAGCCGCGCGGGCAAATCGGATATGCAGCACGTGTCTGCCGGGACTGATATGGTTGTCGCGGGAAGCGAACACGTCCGCCTGCCCGTCCGCTCCGCCACCGCGCGCCGCCTTCGCTGTTCCGCGGCGTGTCTGGCGGCTGCAGCGGCGGCCGCGGGCGGGGCAGGGAGCGGCCGCGAGCGGTGGGCGGGAGCTCCGATGACGACGACTGCGGCAGTAGTGGGGAGTGGATTGGATAGTGCAGGTACGCGTGTTGACGAGGTTGTTAGAGGAACGTTGCGGGCGGATGGAGAGCGTCAAGGTAGAGGGAGTGGAGATTGAGAGAGAGAGGGAGATCGGGGATAAGAGATTGGAAAAGGGAGACGGTAAGGGAAATGATTGAGGACTGGTTTGGGACTGCTCACGACTGAAAAAGTAAATCTCTGCTGTGAAAAGGGGAGTGAGTGACGAGAAAGAGGAAAGGAAAGGAGTGTGTGACAACGTGAGAGGTAAAGTAACTGAGGACGTGGGAGGAGAGGAATGGAGTGAGTCAAGACGTCAGAGGAGAAGATAGGAGTGAGTGATGACGTGAGAGGTGAGGAAAGGCGTGAGTTAGGACGGGATAGAAGAGGAAAGGAGTAAGTGGGGACGCGAGAGGAGAGGAAAGGAAAGGAGTGCTTGAGGACGTGTGCGGAGACGAAATGAGAGGACGGAGAAGGAGGAAGGATGAGTGAGGACGTAAGGAGAAGAAAATGAGTGATGACGGGAGGAAGGAGGAAGGGAGGGGGGGGTGTGGGGGAGGAAAGGAATGAGTGAGGACGTAAGAGAAGGGGAAAGGAGTGAGTGAGGACGTGAAAGGAAAGGAGTGAGGACGTGAGACGAGAGGGAAGGAGTAATTGTGGGATGTGAGGAGAGCTGAAAGTGTGCAGGTCAGGCGATGGTGGAGAGGACGGAGGAAGTACCCATAGTCGAAAATGGATGTCGTGTATGGTAATGACGAAGAGGATCACGCCCCATCTCCAAAACCAGAGGCAGCAGAAGAGCCGAAATGTCGAGGGCGGGAGCAGGCGCTCGCTGACTGCGGACGAAGGAGAAACAGTAGCGAGGTCGACGACGTCAGCTGACTCTCGAAAGCGCGACTGTCATCCGCAAACGACCTCCCCCTCCTCCTCTTCCGGCTGCTCTCCGCCCTTCTGCTTCCCTCCTCTTCCAGTACGTGGGATTTACTGTCTCGCAGATTCTGCGGCAATTTCCCAGGATCTCTTTCCCATTTTCGAGCGAGCCACGTGCCGGCTCCGCTCCGGCCCGCAACGCGTTGGCCCGGACAGGGGCGTATTTTCCCCCACGAGAATTAAAGAGGAATTAGAGGGATTTAAAAATTAAATTGGCGACGGACCAAAGGAGAGTCGACGCGGGAACATGAAGAGGACTTCCTCTCTTGGCACGGAGATGATAGTTTGTGGGGAGGCTATATTAAATTCGCTGAAAAATGAGGGCGATTTGTTACATCATTTCTTCTCGCAGTTCCTAGTAGGTGTGTTCACACATTTGGTGATTATACGAATAATTAATTTTTTTATCGCGGAAGACACGAAGTTTCCCCCCAGAGTTGGGACGTACTGTAAATTTTCAACGTATTTACATTTGCGTAGCTTGTCCTAATAATTAAATACCAATATGTTCGTAAGTCCCAAGCTCTTAATTTAATTAACAGGGCAAATTTCAAAATATCTGACCGTATTGCCTCTCTTGTGTCGACTTTAAACTTATTTTATACAGGATGACACAAGAAGTTTCATCAATATCTGTTTATATATAAAATGGAATGTGCGTATGTCTGTTGCACATAGGCGCAAAAACTACTTCCCCTGAAATTTTCACACTGTTCTTTTTAGTATTAGGAGTGTTTAAAGAGTGGTTAGAGTTCATCGGACATGTAGGAGCATTGATGATTTTTGGATTTATGTCCTTGTCAAGTGCCCCTGAACAGAAGCTCTAGGGAACCCCCGCATTGTCAAATATTAAGTGTGGCTGCATGGTCTCCCCCTTCGATTGTGAAATATCGACCGGAATTATTAATTGAACGTTATCTCTGAAAGGTAAACCCAATTTCTTCAAGACAGTGTCATAGCAAGCGCACGGCTTTTTTTGAGGGAGAACGCTTTAACAATAGGATGTTTGAAACAATGTCCAAATCAGGAGATAGAACAAATCCATACTTGAAAGAAAGTCTTTCATCCATAAAAATATTGCAGAGCGTAGTGCAATGATCGACAGTCACGTGACCAGTAACGGGTGAAGTATAATCCACTGCAATAGCGAAGCATTACGAGGTCCACTAGTTATTAATATTTCTAAATGGTAGAATTATCTTTAATAGTGAAGATAATCATTTTTAACCCATACTCATTTGAAGTAAGAATCGCTAATAAAATATTTGCATTTTCTTGCAAGCTGACTGCACACCAAATGCTTATCAATGTTTTGGTTGTGATGTAATGTTCAATCAAAAATTGGGCATGGTGTTCAGTACAAATATTGAGAAATGAAATGATAAAATGCATAAAATGAGGGTCACATTACATGAGTTATCGCTCATCATGTTCTGCACTTGACATCTAATACGTCGAGTGCAAAACGTGTAATGCTCTAGGCTAGCAATGATTTATTGGCTAAGCGCACCTCTTGTCGAACGATCTAATATCATTTCCTTTTTGCGAAGTTGTTTATTGATTTATTCAGTTTCTTTCATTGCAATGAAACATATTATCACGCGTTTCCATTGCTTTAGTACTTATCGGCTTATGTATTAAGAAATTCAATAATGATGCCGAGGAGAGAGCGGTGCAACCGATACATCGCCGTGAGACCAATGAATCTGAACGGGGCAATTGACGCCCATTATTTCCCATATTTTTTTTATTGTAATCGCTTGGAGCGTAAGTCCGTAGCGTTTTTGTTTGACGTGTTGGCGCTTCTGTTGCTGCAAAATGCGATTGTCACTTTTTCTTGGAGTTCTCGCTTTGAGACTGAGTTGGTGTATAGAGTTTTTCTTCATTGCGGATTTAGAGTAAATGTTAGCGGAATGAGTGCTGCTAACAATTAGAAACTAGTCATCACGTAATTTTGGAACATGTGCAATAAAGAATCTAATTATATATATATATATATATATATATATATATATATATATATATATATGCGACCCACCCCTCCGCCGGCTAGCTCAGAATGGGTTTTCAAGGTGGGCGCAAAATAAAAAAATACAATTAGAATAGCGGGGATCAGGGTCATGTGGGCCGTTGTGGATTGAATGCATTTACACAGAAACTCAAGTCGAATCACTTTCCACTTACTTAAGTATATTCTAATTAAATTGCTGTTACAGTCAATGAACATAAAACACTTTACATATACAAGAATTTTGTCTTGCTGAAAAAAAGAAAACAACTTACACTCTCAATAATTAACTACACTGTTTCCTTTCTCTCATTTAAATCAATTTCACAGAATACTTAAAACTTTGCCTAATCTTTCCAGTCGTAAATTCCCTAGTTGCAACTTTACAATTAGCTAAGTTTTTCTTGAAAGAAAAGATTGATTCTATTTTTACAGAATATCGGTATAAAGAACCTGTACTAATACTTTCTTTCCGAAACAAATTATTCCTTCTAATATCTACAAATTGTTCAAGTTGGCACGACCTTACTGTGTCTTTTCACGGCGTAGAGAAATCTACGGCGTCGACTCTTCCAGTCGCTCGGTGTCCTTGTCCTTGCAGCTCGGTCGGGAGCAAAGCCGCCCCTCTGCAGAACCGCACGGTCGCCCCTTTCCAGTACCGTTGTTATTCTTTTCGTATTCTTTTATAGAATGTAACTAGATTCTTTTAATTCCATATTTAAAAGAATCTACAATACGACAACTGAGTCTATCGTATAAGAAGAATAAATATAAAATAAGAAAAAACTGCAAAGAAAAGAAATGAATGGCCTCGTTAGTTTCATGCTATTCACACTCCTCTCTCTTACAAAGATTTTAAATGCGTCACTTATACTTTCATCCTTTTCCTGATGAATTGTTTTAATGCCTTGTAATATGATAATTACCTCCTCGAATGTCTTGAAGAGTTTTTATCGTAGATGCAGTCCTGAAGTCCGTAGCAGTACGAGGTGCCGCCTTCTCGTGATCGGTAGGTCCTCACTCTCCAGCTGTTACTTCAGAAAAGAAAGCTTTCTTTCTCCCGACTCTCGGTGTCGCATACTCTACCGAGACGCTCCCTTACGGATATAGTTCGTAGTTTTCATTTTCGGATTGTATTCATGCGCGTTGGCGCGCGTTCAAACAGCTCATCTTATTCTTGCATATTGATGTGCTCCGTTTTCCGAGACCTCGGCAAACGGATGGTCACAATATATACACACATACATATTATATTTATATATACGATGAACTTAAATACATTTCTGAGAGTAAAAGCCCCATGTATTCATACATTGGAACTATCATTACTTTGATTAAACGGTGTTCACGTCGATTCGGAGTGTGGAGAATCAAATGATTGAATGAAACTCAGAAATGAAGGACACTTAGAGGATCTATAAAACGATACAGACTTTCTCTTAATATTGCGACGGTTTCATTAAGTTACAATAATTTTATTGCAAATTATATCGTTATTTCAGCTACTTCTTGCAGATCTTTCACTGTACTTTTGCTTTTGATTTTATTACAGAAACCTGTAAATGCTGTGTTTAATAAAATAAAAACCACGAATTAAAATATGCATAATGATTTATTGCATACTTGCAGATATAAAGGTCGTAGTCTTTCGTTTCTGCCTTGTTCTTCTACAATGTAATTGCAGATTCCTGGTCAGTTTTTTTTCTGTTACATCTAACTCCCGAATCCAACGTTTTGATGCAAAGTTACATAGCCATTATATATTGATGTTAGATTATTGGTTATCTTATTTAAAAATGAGTTATAATTGACATAACAGGTGGGTCTCATGATTCTTATATCTTACTTACCTAAGAAGACTTTGTATTAAACGTTGTAATGTGAAATCGTTTTTTATTATTAGATTTATCTCAATGGTAATGTCCAAGAACTTTTGAATATGAAGTTTATATCTCAATAAGTAAAAAAAATTAAATATTTCTCTAGGTAAGCTTCAACCCTTTCGAAACAATAATACCTAAAATGTGTATCATGTTATGTACCGTTTATATTGTTAACAAATATTTTTCCAGTATTTGAAAAAAAACGAACTACTATCGCCGAAACGTACAAATTGCCTAATTAGACTAAAAAGCATATCTGCCATAATTAAATTACTTTTAAAAGAATAACTCTCTTTAGATAAATAGGATCGTAGTATCAATGAAAAACAAACTACAGTTCAACTAACAAATAATTACAAGATACGTCTTGGATCAGACAAAATCTACGTGACCAAACGCAAAAAAATAGCTCAAAGAGAGCTTCTAGAGAGAATTCCTAGAATGCAGCACAGAGTAGTGCTGAGGAATTCTGCATGGGAGAATTCCCCGAATAAGATGTGACGTCAATGCAGCTAAAATCGATTCCGGTAATTGGAGATTCTTATAATGGGGATTTGGGAATTTTTTCTATACTAGAGATGTAATTTTATATATTAACATTGTTCAGTGTTTGGGTACTTATTTGCTAACATTGGTGAAACTTCTTTGCCACGGTAGTTAAAATCGTCTGCAAACTGAGAACTTTTTTCTATGTACGGTTCAGTAGCTGTTCAGATTTTGTATTTAGTTTCTTGGTTATTGGAATGGGTTGTAATTGTTCACACTTTTACATACCTTACGTTAGCATGGCACATTGTGAAATCTGATGTCACATCTTACATATTTTGCTGGATGTGTTGTGATGTTACTGCACTTTGTACGTATTAAATTAATGAGCACTCTTCTCCACGTTTATATTTCAAAAAATGGTCCTCTCGTCAAAGTAATATTTTTTAACACATAACCTCGTCGACTGAATTTTCTATCAGAATTAATCGCAACACGATCTACGCCACGTTTTGGGAGTTAGTTTACTTCATTTTAAAACACTAATTCAATTCCGCCCAAAAATGTCAAATCTGAACGACTCTGCGAGGTATATGTAACGGTGTCATGTGGCCTGTCGGACCTAATTAACCTCAGTCGTGTTTCCAGCCGATCATTGGGGGCTTGGATGGACATGGTGCGGGCTGCAGCAGCAGAAGTGAGAGACGGCAACGCCAGGGCGCTGCCGCGGCTGCGGGAGGAACTAGGCGACTTAAGAGGCCACGCTGCGTGTTTGTTAGGAAAGAGGCCATGGGTAGTTTAAGGATAAATGCACACATCGAGATTATGATGAAACCTATTGCAAGTTCAAATCAGTGAAGCTGTGAATTTCTGTACTAAGGGCAACTGATCGAGTACCCGGTGAACGAGTGGATTCAACTTGAAGTGAATCGTTCGGTGGCCGAAAAGCGGCGATTCTTTTCGATGAGTTTCTGGAACGACTTGGCGTAGGTGTTTGTGTGACAAACTAGTGGGCGGGTATTTGATGGAAATAAATATTGTAGACTGAGGAGAATATGAATGGGTATTTTGTGCCAAGATAATTATGGTGTGTTGAGAGGTGGTTATTGATATTTTCCCCTTAAACATGCACGCAATATTTTAGCAATTAAAATGTTATATTTATTAGTGTTGATTGGTGGATGCTGTGTCAACATACGTGTGGACAATTTGCTATTTATTCAAAATACCTAAATTAATCATTGCAACTGGATATGAAGTCTTCTAAGAAATCCAGAGCGTTTCATTCCGGATGTAATAGAAAAAACACAATTTCTGCACAATAAGATTAACCGGAATTCCGAAATTTGTAGAGAAAACTGCATAGCATTTTAGCGACAATTTCTGTTGTTGTTCAAAATCGTTCAGAAGTTTATGCTTATGGAAAGACGAAGTAGTATGGATAGTATTAAAACACCATTACGCGGAAAATGTTCATACTTTTTGCGGTATAAATGACGAAACCCGCAAATTCGCGAATTCTGCCAATGACTCTTCAACCTCAGAAACTGCATGTCATCTTTCTAGATACGCACATCGTCTTCCGAGACTATTCAGCGGCGCTCACCGTCTCGGAAGACGACGGACTTTTCGTCTAGAGATGTTCCGACGAGATCAAAGCTGCGACGAAATTCGAAAATATGAGCTAACTTTTTCTACGGATATCCATACCTCCGAAGAACAAATAGGAAAGGAATTAGTTACTTATGAAATTAAGAGGAACACGATGGAATTGATTTTAACAGCTGGAATAATTTACTCGTACTACCAACATAAGCTTTATAAATGTATTTTGGCTTTTTGTGTACCTTTTAATACTTAGTAATGTTTGTAAAAGTACCAGGCATTTTTCAAGGCAGCTCACATCTTATTTCAAAATAATCGAAAATCGACCCAGAATTAAGACGTTTCTTATGTTTTAAAATGATGTTTATTTATTGACATGCTAATAGTTTAAAAAGTTTTTCTTCTGAGATACTCTTTTTAAGCGTAAGAGGCTGGTGTATATGATGTCATATGCAATGAATGGGTTAAACATAGGAATGTGATAGTCGTACCTTCCATCCAAGCGAAATGCCAAATTTGGTGCCTGAGCAGGTGATGAGGTAAAGGGCACAGGACAAGCGCTCTGAGAAAAAATAATCGGAAATTCCCAACAACGTTCGTTGTTGGCATGCATGTGTTTTGTATGAAAAATGTGAAATATTAAATAGATCTGATTCCTGACGAAGTGAATTGTGCATGCGTTTATGAAATGAGCGATCACATTGCTTCAGCAGGCTTAAACCCTTGTGGTTTTTCACCCACTGCCTGCACGCAGCATACAGGAATCTGCTGGCTGGGAACAAGTGTTTTTTTCTGAGAGCGGTGGGCGATATGCGGGGGAGGGTGGGGGCGGCGTCATACGTGGGCGTTGTCTTGAGCGCACTCGATCTCCCGATGGTGGCGCGCTCCACTTTTTCGATTCTCATGCAAATGGCGCCGGCGCTGCCAGATCCACGGGATGGGCGGATGCTGTGGCACTCGAGGGCTTTGTCTGCCAGACGGATTTCTGTCGACGAGCTGCGCGACTGTTCCCGTCCAATCGATTGATAGATAGCCGATATCTCGAAACGAAGGAGCGCCGGTTTACTCTACAAAGGAAGCAGACGATGCGCTCAGGGAGCAACCTGTCTGGAGAAGCTATGTAGTGTTTGATAGACATCGTGATGATCGACGTGTTTCATTGGATACAGTTGATGTTTAAGGAAAAGAATTCGAAAGCCGTTTTATTATAAGCATGTCGAAGATAGCGTTCAAATGTAGATATAACATTCCTTAAATATTTAAAAAATATCAAGGAAACAACATGAGAGAGATGATTACATACAAAACACTCATTGAACATGTTTCATATAAGAATCTAGATTATTGTATTAAAAATCGGAATTTACCGTATGTTTCATCTGATATTCGCAAATCTATCTGAAATAGTTAATGGGTAAAATTCAGTTAATATTCAGTTTCTCTTAAAATGAATTTATTCAGTTGTCCTTGTTATTTTGCACCGAGACAATGGGAAACCATTTTGTGACAGGTCTAAACGATTCATATTTTGTAAAATTGAATGTAACGAAATGTTAGTCATTATTGCAGTCATAAATCTCTTCCAAATAGCTGGAAGTGATTTTTTCACATCGTATTTAACTTCAATTACCCTTCACGCTATGTACTTTTCTCCCCCCTGTTAACGCCGAAATAATCGTTTCCTTTTTTCCCCATTCTTTCTTTCTTTTATTTCCTTCCACCCTAAGGTTTCCCCAACTATCTCGCGTGTTTGAAGAGCCGAAAATATTCCTTTGTCCGGCCGCGGCCGCTCTGATTTGCCTGCGCGGCCACCGCACACACTTTTCCAGGCGGTTGGGATCCGGCGCGGGCTTTATTTATGCGCAATCTGCTCGTCCGCTGCTCACATACCGCGGCGAGGCGCCCCGCCCCGCGCCGCCCGTCCTCGCCCTCCGTTTACGTTCCCTTTGTCGGTGCGCGACGTGGCGTCGCGGCGCCGCGGCGCGCGGAGCGGAGCGGACGAGCCAGGGGGGCGGGGCGGGGGACGGGAGGGACTCGGAAGGGGACGCCGGGAGCGGGGGAGGGGCCGGTTAGGAGGGTGTAGGGGGGGAGTGGAGGGATGGGTTAGGCGAGGCGGGTGGGTGGCGTTGGGTACGGAGTGTTGGCTGCAGTGACGGCGGCGTGGTGGTGATTGTGGTGATGGAGTCGGTGACGGTAATAGAAGGGGCGGAATCGAGTTTGTGGGTTGCTAATGGTGGTGGCGGCGGCAGTGATGACAATGGTGGTGGCTGGGTTATGATATGGGTCAGACGAGGAGGCAGTGGCGACGGCGGTGGCGGAGGCGATGTCGGTTGCGACGACGGTGGCGAGTACGAGGCCTGGGAAATGACGGGGGGCCTCTCGGTAATAGTGATGGTAGGGGGCGAGATCAGGGGTATGAGTTGGGTAGTGGTGGTGGCGGGGCGACAGCGACAGTGGTGATTATGGTGGTGGCTGCGATGGTGATGGTGACAGTCGAGTCATGATCGGGTGGGGGGGGTTGGGTGATGACGGTGACGGTGGCGTGGGGGGTATATTGTGGTAGTGGTTGCAACGAGGATACGGGTACTAGGGGCAGGATCGCCCGGGGATTTTTATGTTTGTGGCGTCTTGGTTCGGTTTAGGTTTCACATTATTCGCCTGACGTTCCAGTATATAATGCTTAGGTGTGTCCAGACGAAAATCCTCCAGGTGCTGTACGTGTAAATCCATGTATTTTTGCCATAATAATGTGGAGCGTTCGTGCTCTAATTTTATAGATTTTTGACTGAACATACTGATTAAGAGTTCACGAGGCGATGATTCTAAATTATTTTCTCAAATTCCTTGGTTGCGCACATTTCAGGCTCACATCTTTTGCTTCGAAGATGCTTCACTTATAGGAATGGCGATTTTTGACAATATCAGAGCCACTGGTTTGAGAATAGCTGGAGGATAAAACATGTCATCTCGCATAGCTGTAGTCTTTTAATCGCGCCCGGAATGAAGGAGCCCCTCCGGTATTAGCGAGGAGAAATTAATTTATCTGAGAAGATCAATAGAAACATTTCATTAGGGATTTTAAACCTAATATCAAAAATTATTATCAATTATTTATTTCTTAAATTATTTAAAGTCGGTGTAAGTAAACTTTGTCAACTTCAGTAGACAATTGGAGAGCGAAGTATTTTCAAGAATAGACTGCAATTGTTTCCTTCCCCGCTTTTCCTAGAACCTTGAACTGAGACGGATTAATTTAACATCTTGGTGAAGAAAGTAATTGGTTCTTCTGGTCTGTAACGTCTGGAAATTTAATTTTTGTTTTCCGAGAGCAGACATCAGCCTTCCCATAGACAACATCTCGAATACATCAAATGCGAAAAATACAACAAAAAAATTGGCCAACTTTTAAAGTCACCCCAATTCGTTGACTCTCTTTCTTCCCTAACTCTACTGTACTGCACCCACCTCGCGTATTACAATTGCAGCTTTCATTACCGTGTCTATCTCCAGGGGGCTTCCTTGTCATTCTTCTAACACGTTCCTTCCCTCCGCCCTCGCTCGTGTTTCCGCCGCCACCTCTGAATGGCCTATGGCCCCTCCCGCGCCCCACGCCGCGCACCGCATCCCGATTACACCGCATGAGGTGCCGCTTTTGCGTGGCTTGTTCGCGCGTCCCTCGCGGCTGTACGTAGGGGGAGCGCTGGAAATATTCATGTCTTTTCCGAGAGGTCGTTTTTTTTCCTCCCACACACCTTTTCTTTCCTTTTCCCCCCAGAAATTTTAATATCAGATTCGGAGATGTTAATTTCTTTCTCGTGACAAAGAACGTGAAGCCGTCCTCGGTGGGTGGCGCGTAAACGCGGACGGAGTTACAACTCTGTGTCAGTATGTGTCTGAAGTTAGAGTGAAAATAAACTCGGAGTTGTCGTGAAGTAGCAGGAAGCCCAAATGGGAGAACGTGACGGCCGCAGTGGGATTGTAAGTGGCAGCACACATCTGGTGTATAGGACGGACGATGTTGGAATTTTTATACTGCGGTGTGTCTCACGGTATTTTTTTTATAAGATTGTCTTTCAAGATCTTTTAAAAAAATAGTTTGAACCTCCTTTGGTTGACAAGATCATTTATTTCTGGAGGAAGTTTTCGTGAACGGGCCAATCAAAAGATCTGTTTCATTATTGTTGTTATCGCTATTATTATTATTATTATTATTATTATTATTATTATTATTATTATTATTATTATTATTATTATATCTCCTTTAAATTCTGAGTGCTTGCAAGCATCATGGTTAAAATCTCAAGATTACGCTAGGCCCTCCGCAAAAATCATACGCGAAAGCAACAGACAAGCAACAATGCCTGTCCCAGTTCGAACACTTGCTCATTCCCACAAAAAACGCTGGGACGAGATACCTTTCACCTCCTTTCCCCCAACTGGAACCACGTAACAAAATAAAACAACTTATTTTCAATAAATTAGGTGGTTTCATTAATATAAATGTACGTACATCTATTTCTTAAATATAGAGTCTTTTTTAATTCAGTCGTATTTTAAAAATGTATGAGAATAATAAAATTATATTAAACTCTTCGAGTGTTATTATTAGAAATCGAGAAGAACTATCTTCAGGCTACTTTTTCTAAAATGTTGTCTCTCCTACTGCTCAGCAGTTCGGCTCCTTGTGGTGAGAGTGCGAAACGATCGCAGCGTGGCGTTCTCGACGCTCGCGCAAGATAATCAGACGCGCTCGAGTTGTTCTTGATGGATCCGAGTTCTTGTTGCGTGTCGCTTCCCCAGAAATCAGAGGCCGCGACGGCCCGCGGCGCAGCACCCGGCCTGGGCTAGCCCAGCCGACTCGGCCCGGCGCGACCGCCGAATTTGCATAACCCCAGTAAACATCCGGTAATGACAGATAGAAGCGACGAGGAAATTCGCTGCCTCTGCTTTGCGATCTGTCCTGCTGCGTTGTCTTCTTGTTTCCTCGTCGTTTCGTCGTACTCTTTCAGAGCTCTCGCCTTTGTTTTGATCGTTACGCACTTACACTTCACCATCACACTTATTCATTTCCACTCTTTCTCAGCGTGTCTCCATTTCGGTATTAATCTTAACGTGTTTTGTTTTTGCTTTCGTCTGTTCTCTCGGCTTCATTGCAGTTGTTTCCCACTTGGTTTCATTCCGTTTTTGCGTTTCAATACCTCGCATTTAATTGTTTTTGCCTGCCATTCTAATCCATCTGCTGAATTCCGTGATCACATAACAATTCCTTTTTCTATTTCTGTATTAATATCTCACATCCACCTTTATCTTTCCATTCATTCAACACAGTGCTTGTACTTGTAGCTTATGTTAACTTGCCCCGCTTATAATCTTTTCGCACAGGCACACACAACCAACTTGATCCGTTTATTTTCTGTTCGTCATCTGTTTATCGGCACATAACGAATATCTGATAATCCCACAATATCTCCTAGTCTCTTGATATCTCCGTTGTTATTTCCTCTCTTTTATACAACTTCACTATTTTACTACCTCATAACCCCTACGTTCGTCATTGAATGAACTTCCGCTCCTTTATATTCTCGCGCACGACTCCCAACTATGCCCACCGCCTTCCACGCGTCCCGTCCCACCATCCTTGTGCCCTCACTCCCGCAGGCGGGACCCTCGGAAAACACACATTAGTAAAGTCTGTTTGCGGGAGACAAGAAGCCCCGCGCGCCATGGGTTGTTTGGTCAGCTAACAGCGCCTCCGAGCTGCCTCGCCCTCTCCTTCCCCTCCCTCCCTCCCGCCCCTCCCTCCCTCCCGCCCCTCCCTCCCTCCCTCCCCTCTCCGCCCCTGCCGTCTTGGCGATGCGGCTAAATGGAAGCAGAGTCCGGCGCGGAGGCGGTCTGATCGCCGAGAGCCTCCGAGGCGGGGAAAAGCTCCGCGCCCACTTGCTTTCCGAGTTCCCAGCCCCGCGCCTGCCCCGCCCCCCCCCGCCCCCGGGATTACTGCTTTCTGCGAAGCGCCCCGAGAACCGCGCTTTCGGCCGCCACCCACGACCGAGCAACCCGCTGCCCGATTTCCCACCCCGCGTAATTCGAAGCTCCGACCGCTATTGGGTGGCAGATTGACAAATGGACAAACTCGTCGTATTTTATGTTCACAAAACATGTGTCTTTCTTTAATTTTTGTTTTAGAATTTTTGACTTGTCGATCGTTTATAAGCTTGAAACGCTCTTGGAATCGGTTTCTTTTAGAGGCTTCAGAATAAGAAATGTTCTGTGTTTAAAATCCAAGATTGAACTATTCTTTCTGCGAAATTGACGATAAACCGACAGCATTTACGTGGATACGCATTTTGAACTGTCTGATGGAATGAATTGTGCTGTAGGTAGTATTGAGTAAAATCGAAGAACGTATCTTTACGTAATTTAGAAGTGTTTTCACTTATAATTTACAAATGAGTGTACTTTGAGTTTCCTACTATCTGATTCTGAAATTAAAAATACTATTGATTCTACTGGATAAAATAAAATCGTGTTTTGGGATCAGGCACATTATATTACTGTACTACTGCTAAATTGATCATAGATAATACACATTATTTAAAGATTTTTTTTCTATTAGTGAGACTTGTTAACAATTACACCCAATTTCACAAATTCCATAGAAAATCAGAAACTAAGAAAAGCAATATCATTGTTACCGTTTTGTTGTAATTTGATTTCAATTCAATGCGTCTGCCTTTTTTATCCTGAGCTCGATGTTTGCAAAGGTATTGTAAAGTACTGAATCTCATTAAATTGCAGGTATTTGTCTTTCATTGTGAATTTGCATCTTTGTTGATGCCTGTATCCGCCTTTTTCGCGTTCGTTTTGAAAAAACGGACTTCAATTTGCTGCGTAATAAGAGGTAAATATATATTCCAGTTTGTGATATTCCTGAATCTATTTATATATAACATTTTTCTCCCGTGATGCTACATCTCATTTGGAATTGAAATATTGATAAATAACCACTAAGGTTCATACCGTATATAGAAAATAATAATTGCGTTGATTCTTGACTTTTAAGCGGAGTCAATAAGAAGCGAAGAATATCTCGTGAACGCACTCGTGTGCGTAATTATTTCGTGGCTCATGCGGCTTCGGAAGCGCGCACCGAACGCCCTCCTCGGCCGCGCGCCGCAGCAACACTGCCGCCCCGTCGAACGGCGCGCCTGGTGGCGAGCACACGCACAGCGTCGGGGCGTGCGCGGTGGCTTCGGCGGCGTTCGGGCCTCGTCGCGGCGGCGGCGGCAACAGCGTCGGGTCCTCGCGCCAGTGGGGTGCCGACCTCCGTGGCGACCGCGCACGGCCTTTGGGTAGTCGGCTGGTCGGGGCGGGCGGGCGCGTGAGCGAGCGAGCGACGTCGGTCGGTCCGCCGGCGTCCCGCCGCCGCGACACGTGCGCGAGTGGGAGCGCTGTGGCCTGCGGGGCAGCAGCAGGCGGAGGCAGAGCGTCACCATGGCCCGCGGGCGGTCGGCGCTGCTGCGCTTCGTCCTCGTGGCGTGCGTGCTGTCCGAGCTGGGCGTCTTCACCGCCGTGCGCGCCGGCTACGACAACCACTGGGCCTTCTACTACGAGCAGCCGTGCTGCGGGGGCCACCACTTGCGGCACCACAAAGGTACAGCCACCTGCTCGCACGTGGGCCCCCCGGCGACGCCTGCTCGGCGCTGCTGGGCCTCTGGGGATGACTTCGCGACTCTATTTATGCTTTCCGAATTGCGAGGAGTTGCATTCTTGTGATGACGTTCTTATTTTGTGTTCGTGTGAGATGTGAGTTTGCTTAGTTTGGAATATGTGATTAAAAATGTTTCTAAAGCAGGGGTGAAATATTCTACACGCTTATATACTTATTTTCGTGTTTTTCATTGTGATAATTATTTTTATTGTGTGTGATAGTGAAATCAATTGCGCTTCATTTTTCATGCATTCAATGACAATATTTATTGTCCAACAAAAAATGTGAACTCCGCCATGGCTTGTGTCTTTCAGAAAAAAATTAGTTGGAACTACCAGTAGTTGGTAAAATTATTTCAATTCATTGCTAGTAGTTAGTATTTTATTTATCACATAGATCATTGACATCGTAGATGGAATATATCACATAGCTGCAGTTCTAAATTTATTTATATTAATTGTATTCGTCTTTTGCATGTCCAGAAAAAAAATGAATTACGATTGGTTGTAAAAGCATTAAAATTTGAGAAATAGGGCCCAAATTTGCTGGGATTCGGAGGAATCAATCGCAAAAATAGGATGAAACAATCCTCGCGTTCAATTGCAGTATGTTTTCTAATGTAGGGGGTGTCTGTAAGACCACCACGCGAGCTGGCAAGCGTGGAGGCGTGTCATGGGACTTTAAACGGCCGAGCGCGTCTTTTTGTCGCACACACGTGGCGCGCACGTCGCGACTCGCCCGCGCCGCACGCCGCTAAACATAGCTCGCGCTTCAGCGGCACAGCGCGGGCGGCGCGCGGCTCGATTTTTTTCCACATCCGACGACCGGGCGCGCTCTTCGATACAAACGAAAGAGAACCGATGGCTCCGCGAGCCCAACGGTTTTATTTCTCCAATACGAATACGGTTACAACGCGTCAAACGTGTCGGGCTTCAAAGTACCCTCGTTAGTCAGTGCGCATTTTATCGGTTCGTCGTTAGTTTCTTTTTTTTTTTTTTGAACAGATGAGCGTTGCCGGTGTTTCATCGCAGCTCGTGTGCTTTCTCGTCGTGGCTCAGGACGAGCGTTCGTGTTCTGGGCAGCCCCCGAGGCCTGGGGGTTTTGCGCGTTGCAGAAACTTTGTTGACACCTTTCGCTTCGTGAGTGCGTGCTCGAGAATTGAATAAAGCAGTCCCCGCTAAAAGAACGTACCTTTTTAGAGCACAAGGGGGTGTTTCAGAATTGGTACAAAAGGTCTTTGATTGTATTCAGTGTATCGTTAACACAGATCATTAGAAAATTCTCAGTACCTCACCTGTCGACCTGTGTGACAACGGATGCACCGTTTTGATTTTGCAGCTAGGGAATTTGTTGTGTGCACTTTGATGATTTTGTCGAATTATTCAGATTGTTTATGCCACTCCCAATTTCAGTGGAAACCTTTGGATTCGGAGAATAGTGTTTTCTACGTGGTGTGCGTGGCCTGTTAATTAGTGGCAAGCGGATGATGCTGCACAAAGTGTACATTCCATCGGTGTGCGAGAGTAAGGGGGATTAAGTACTCGTAAGTTAGACGCTGCTTACATTGTACATGTTCGCTCGCTCATGTCACCCTGCCGGTATTTTCACCTGCGCTTGGGGCGAAATCCTGGATGGGTTTTTCAGTTTCTGTAGTTTACCTAAGAGAAGTAAACGTGCATTACTGTTATTTTGATGTTGAAAACTCAGTGAAAAACTAAACGTATTAACACAACTTTTGAGTTTTTTGTAGTACGAATGTGGAAGTGTACAACTGGATCGCTTGAGAACATACGATGAGAAACCAAAAGCTTTGTTTCTTAGTTATATATGTAGCAATTTTATGTACTGTGTGTACTATTAACACCTGAGGTATTTGCTGGCGAGTCCAGAAACTAGTTATTCAGTGCATTCTGAAAATAACAATATAGCGTGGTGTTTTATTCACGAACAAAAATACTTTAAAGTCAACTACAGAATGAATTCTAAATAAAACTTCACAATAAATAAGTTAACTACATTGCTTTAACAACTACTATTTAAGTCTGACATTTAATGTTTGAATTGTATTGTTATGCACCTCATTACACGCCAACTTGAATATTGGTGGTGTTTTACATCTTACGTAGAAACTTTGAGAACCATTGTTCGCAAACTAGAGAGTAAATACCTCTAATATAAAACACATTTGCATTGAATAAAATGAAATGAAGTATGCTCGCGGAATCTTGCCATTTGAAATATCCCAAACAACCTACTAATCGTCTAAAAAGAATGATCTTTAGGCGATTAACATTAAACACCCAATAAATGCGACCAACACGGCGTGGCATCCGCAGACCATAAAACCCTGCGCCGACTCCCGCGCAACCTTAGCGGTTCTGCCAAGAAATTACTGCACCAAGCAGTCTGCCGCGTTTCGCAGTCTCTAAAACGAAAGTACAAAGGTATAATAAAAGAGGGGAACGATACATCTTTAACAGCGTCATTAAACCGAAGCCCTTGGCGCCCGCAGAAAGACGACGCTTGGTTCCGATCGGTCGCTACCGAGGCGAAGTTAATAGCGACCTCTTGGTCGAAGTCTGGCTTGGCACGCTGTGGTAGCTTGCCCGCCGTGCCTTCACCGCCTTACAAATCGGTCGGGCTATTTTTGCGAATAGAAAGTAAGGAGTGTTTTGGAGGTAGCATAACAACGTAGATTTGATGGATTAGGAGTTGAGCTGCTTCTGGCCAAATGTATTGAGAATAGAACACATTCTGTGTAATTTCAGCCCATTATAGACACTTCATCGATATCGTATTTGAGTAAAAATAACTGGAAATGATGGTTTTATTTTTTGAATAAATTTTTTTTGGGGGACTATCCCTGCTTTGTGTTGATCGGTCGCGTAGTTAACGGACTTTCCGACGTCGCCGTTAGTGGCAAAAGAATCCGTCTTGGGGAGCACCGTCTAGTTATTTACCTTCGCATACAAATTAAATTTCTTTCGTAGATTCGGAAACAACAGAGAATTATTTGACGTAGCTTTGCCAAATAAGCTAAGAGTAATTTAGCGTACGAGCTCATTAATACTTCAAAATGATGCTTTATTCAATATTTTACGTGTCTCTCGATCCCATCATACACCACTACCACTTTCCAAGTCGTCATCAAAACGCGTTTTAAAAAAAGTCTGTCGTGGGTGGACTCTTACAAAGCGCCCTAGGGGAGGGTCGCTGCCGGCTCTCGCCGCCCGGGGTCGTGCCGGGCGAGAAGAAATCTTAATTAACCTCCCGAAGTCTGCGAGGAGGGAGGCCGCCGTGGCGGCGAGAAAAATACTCTGGTTTATTTACTGTGGAGCGACGTCGCAAGCAATCTCGACGGGCGGGCGGGCGGGCGGTCAGAGCAGCGAGAGCGCCAAGCCACGCCACGCCGCGCCGCGCCGCCCGGCGAGTGGCTGTGCGCGGCCTTGACCGAACAGTTGCTGCCACCGCCGCCGCTGCCGCTCCAGGCCCGGCTTCGCCCAGGTTGGCGACCGGTGGGGCCACACCGCGTTGCATAGCGCGGCCAAGCCGGCACGGGCGACCCACTCAAACGAACGCCTGCCACAACGGCGTGCGGCTGGCTGGCTGGTTGGTTAGTGATTCCGGGCGCGTCAACAGCTTAGGTCATTAGTCCCGTTAGTGAAGTGCATTTTTTTCTCGGGAGGTGGCAGTGATCTCCCGCTGGATGGAGAGATCCGGCGCCGACCTACCGTCGGCTAGCGGGGTTTCCCCCTAACCAGGACTCTCCCACCAGCGAGGCACCGCCCCAGCTCTAAGCTCCCGACCGGTCTCCCAGAATGAGATAGTGTAGTGCATGTTAGTGTAAGTGTGTGTGTGTGTGTGTGTGTGTGTGTAAGGGGAGAGGATAGGACAAGGAAGAGGAAGGACAGATCGCGCGCGGTCCGTGGCCCGTTTGGTAGGGTACTGCTCCGGCATTCGCCTGGTGTTGACCGGAGAAACCACGGAAAACTACCGATCAGAACAGCCGGCCGTAGAATTCTCCTCCAGGCAGCGACTGAATTCAACCAAGCTGAAAAGCTAGTGTCGAAAATCCTGCCGCCATCTGGACTCAAAAATAGGACCTCCCTGTCACAGGTGCTGCAGTGACATCAGTTGATGCACTGAGCTACCGCTCCCGGTACGGCGCGCGGCGGTGTTGCATTACGAATGTAGACAACAAAACAGGCAACTCGGAAGTCAGACGGTGCAAGCGCCAGTTTGGGATGCGAGTTTTTTAGAACACTTCCATTTTGGACACTGATTTTGTAGTATAAACAAAGCGTATAGAAGAAAATGGGTGCGGACTCCAGCTTATTTTCAATGTTAGTGGCGGTCGTCTGAACCGAAGGCACGACGCTCGCTTTGGACTGAAAACTAGGACGAACGCTTATTGTAATACATAATTATATTGTAATTGATTTTATTCGGTTTCAGATTTCCTTTGAAATGTGAGTCAATAGTGAAACTGAGATCTTGAATAGTTTATTTGGAATCGATGTTTTAATTAGTATTCCAACATTTCAGCGTACTGTTAACACATTTTGTATGAGTGTTTTATTTCCAATAAAATTTGAATATAGAATGTGGTAAAAGCTAATCATAGCTTGGAAATACTTAGTAACCTTGTATATGATCAGATTACTTTTGAAATAGTATAAAGGAATTCCCAGACCGAGGGTTGTCCAAGGTTGCCAAGATAGAATTTCATGCGAGTTTTTGTTTTTGATCGGGCGAGTGTATATTAATTTATGTTGATGGAAATATCACCTTCCATGCTCTTTTTTCTAAAATCTCACGATAATGCAGCGTAATGAATGTCACAAGTCAGTTCACTGAAACGCTCGTGGCTACATATGCTCCGCACAGCATCAGTGTCATTCACAATATTGAAACCAGCACTTCCTCTTCTTGACGGAAACGAAAAGAAAGGTTCATTATTATATTTATCAAAATAGATATTTGTATTTAAGGATTGGTTTGAAAGTAAAATTTTCATTTTGACTATGGACATGGAATAGCTCCTATTTGGAGCAATTAACGAAAGTAAAGCTAGTAGAATTACAGGTTTAGTGCGACAATTTTCACACAAAAATTGAGGCGACCAACACATTGAGTCGACTCCGGTCATAGTAAACTTCTGGAGACTAACTTCTCTGGTTCACTATATCAGAGGTTTACTCTATCCGATGATGTCAACATTAAATAGAATTTTTCCACAATTATAGATTTTATTAATATAGAGATACAGCAGAATATATTAACAACAGGAAAATTTCAATGTCTTTATTTGTCCTTAAAAAATAATTATTTTCAAGTTTTTGCATCGCACGTTTTTCATTATTAATTTCTCTAGGTTCTTCTTCAAAGTTCGTGCTCTCCCCATACTTGATTCTGCATTACCCACTGTGTCTGAATGCAGTGATACCATTCAGTGCATGTTGCACTGTTAAAAGTCCCACTCTTCGAACATGACCTTTTACTCGTCTAATGGTATAAGAGATCCTTTCGGTAGCCGGATGGCACAAGCGATTAATGAAACTGATCGCTTTTCCGCGCGACACGACGGGTATCTCTAGGCTGTGGGACTGTGGCAGTCGCGTGCTTCCTGCCGCCTACGTAGAACACAACGCACTTTGTCCCGTGGAATATCAAGTAACATCAAGCTTGAAACTGAATCAAGCAATTGCCAGTTACAGCCCAGGCATGACACTGGCTTCGTTTCCGCAGTGAAACTGAGTGACATGAGGTCATCAGTTAGGTTCCCATTCTGGACCCGCTACCTTCACTTCAGGAGAGGTGATGGATAATGATCTTCGGCCGTTATTTTTTCAAGCTGCCTAATGTATGTTAGAATTTGTGGCACAGTGGCGATATGTTCTTTTCCAGGAGGGAATTAATTTCCAGGTCGTTGAATTCCCTATAACGGAGGTTCAGGTTCATTATAATCGAATTTTCTTATGCTTATTTGTAATGCAAAAAAAGGGACCATTGCCTTAAGTTCACTATAACCAAGGGTTCACTATATCCGAGATCACTACAACCGGAGTCGACAGTATAAAGTTGCTAGGAGGTATATTCCAGCGACGGAGTGCGGTGTTTTTCCACTTGCGAAACGAATAAGCTCCCATAACAAACTTCAAGGCGTTGGGATTCCAAGAAAAGAATATGCTGACTTTAGAAAACGCTGAAATACGTAACACTGCTTTACAGTTTAGTTTTTAAGTTTACAAATTACGAGTTTTATCATCGAATATACAGCAGATAAAGTCGTTATTTATTTCCCCAGCACGTTTGAAAACTCTGTGAATACAATTAGTGGGACTGTTTCCTTTAAATGTCATGTGATGCCCTAGGGCACAGCTTCATGCGCAGATGTTGCAATCCAGATAACAAATTGATAGAACAAATAAAATAATCCAAGAAAAGGGCTTTTATTCATTCTATTTCATTCTATCTGATTTGATAGAGAAGATGTTTATAAAAGTAAACTTTTGTCATGTTTGCGTTTTGTATTGCAGACGAAAAAAGGTGAGGTGTCAAAAATTCTGCATAATTGTCATTTTGCTGTTGTATTACCTATTGTATGTATTAACTCAGGCATATTTAAGATATGTTAAGTATACGCGTACTTCACAGTGCCGAGTATTTATTTGAGAACGTCTTATTTCTTACTGTTGAAATTATTCTAATGTGCCAGTTCCGAATCCCTTTAACGTATAAACCGATAATGACCAAATCTGGTTTATTGTGCCGTTTGAACCAAACGCATAGGCCTGATGCGCCAGTGACGCTGCGAGGTAACACTGCCAGAGGGCGTTGTGTGTTTCTGTCCGTCGTGCTGATCCCGGCGTTGGCGAAAGCGCTCGTTCGCGCGGGCGCAGGCGGGCGCGTTGTCTGCGGCTTTGGACCAGTTGGCTTGGGCGACTGCGGTGGCGGCAGCGGTCGCCCTGCGCGCGCGCGGCCCCTTGTTTATTTCCGCTCCATCGCCAAGTAATTTTATAGGCGCTTAATTTGTTCCACGGCCGCCGCCGCTGCTGCCGCTTCCGTGGGCGCCGTTGCCACCGCCGCCAACGTCACAATCACCGCCTTCGCTGCCAGCCGTCGAGCGATGGCGCCTTTCGCCTTCAGTCTCGCTTTGCCGGCAGGTCCTCCTTCCATAGAACACACGTGCCGCTTGTGTTCCTCCACCAGCCATCGTTCGCCCTTCATCACCAACCGACGGCATCTCCAGCCACCGTCCGCCGTAGCCAGCAGTCCGTCACTCGCCGTCGCTCGTCGTTTGCTCACCTCGTCGCTCGCCGTCGTTCGCTGCCGTCGTTCGCTTGCCGTCGTTCGCTCGCCGTCGTTCGCTGGCCGTCGTTCGCTCGCCGTCGTTCGCTCGCCGTCGTTCGCTCGTCGTCGTTCATTCGCCGTCGTTCGCTCGTCGTCGCCCGCCTCTCCATCGTGCCCTTCTCGTCCTTTGCCCGTCTTCACGCCACCCATCCCCGCTTCACGCACAGTCTCACACCACCGCTTACAACATACTAACCACCATCAGTCGCTCCCTATCCGCAGCCAAATTCCCATCCCCTTCCATTTCAAATTCCCATGCCCATTGCGCCCGCCTCGTCTCCCAATCCTCCCCCTCCACGACCATCCGTGTCCAATTTACCCCGTGTTTGTTCCACGACGAGTTATTCGTGTATTTCGCAGTCACACTTTGGCCCATGTGTGCATGTGTGTTCGCGGTGGCTGTTGGCTCGCGGTCGGTGGGACGGAGTGTACCCCTTTCGCCGCTTTTAGCGGTTTCGGGTGGCGCTGGCCCGTCCATGTCATGAGCGCCTTATTGCAGTGCAAGTCGCTGAACCAGAAGTATGATTCGCTGGATGGAAAACATCTCCCTATTAGTTCACGTTGGACGTATTAACCGTGATGCAAATAGTTGAAATCGAACTCGGACCGTGTTTGTTCTCCTCTCTAGGGGATTATTGGAAGCGGCTAAAGGATTCGGTTCGGTGGAAGAAGTAATACAAAATTTGCTGTATTGGGAATTACAATAGATTTTCGGGGATAATGGAATATCACTATGAAAATGGAGGTGTAAGTGTATGTAAGGTAATGAACGAAGATATTAATTCGTAGTTGAAATTAATTCATTCTTATGGAATTCTGAACCAGATTCATGGGACAGTTTGGGAGATAAATACTAATCCAATCATTATTTTACGTATAGTAATGGAAGTCACTTCTAATATTCTGCAGTTAAACCTTTTTTATGACTGAGCGTCTTGTGATCTGAAAATTGTCAGAGCATTGCATACTCATGGTTCTTGTAAATTTGATTGTATTTTCTTTTAAAAAATACATTAGTTAAATAAGTTTCAGATGGCCTGGCTTTGAGAGTGGAGTGTTTACTGCAACTTGATATCTTATTTTAACTTCTTGCAATTATAAATTATTACAGGGTTTGGAAATTAATAAAGAGCTCTGTTGACAGTATTCTCAGAACGTGAATTACATAAGGCCATGCAAAACCTGGTAAAGGCACGGCTTTCTGCCCGCACCTAGGGAAATTATTCACCCGTTGAGGTCTGCGTCACAAACGCGGACTTCTCTAGCGCTTCGCTAGCCGCTCGGAGGGTTTCACTCCGGGAGGCTGCATTACACATGAATTTCCGGCGCCGTGCCTGGGTGCCATTTTCATATTCCGCAGCCCGCGGGCCTGCTTCCGCGAAGAGAGTTGGTCGTCGGCACTCCGGCGCGTAGTTGGAGTCGCCGGGCTGGGCTGGGCTGGGCCGGGCCGGGCCAGGCGGGGCCGGCCGCGGCCGCGGTCGCAGCCCGGGAGCGCGTTCCCTTTGAAACGAAATCCCGCTAAACGCGGCCGCGACGCTCTGTCCGGGCTGTCTGCGGCCGGATGCCCTTGTGCGACGCGTGTTGACGAAACAGCGGGAGGTGGCTTGAATCTCGGCGTACTTTTTTCTCTTTTCTTGTTGATTTTTGTAGTTTCCGGTCGATGATGCGGAATGTTTCTAATGTTAGATGAGCGTTTATAACAGCCGACATTAGAAATGAGGGATTATGGCGAAGATGGGAATTGTGTTCTGGGTTCGTACTGGCCACCATTGCCTTTCACTGGCTTTACGCTGGCAATAAATTGCTCTGCTATTCGTTTGCGCAAGCGAAATTGCTAGGTTGAAAGCTTTTGCCAGTTTCCTTGCTTCCCCGCGGCAAGCGCTGGCGATTTTAGTTGCTCTGCGATCCACAAGTACAGTGTGCACCCATGTTTCAGGACGTTCTCCCAGCGACCTGAAGATAGGATTCTTGGCAAGTGCAGGGAATTTTGTTCAACGTTGAACTTTTATCAGTACCTTGTACAGTGCGTAGGTGAAGTCATCAATAGAGTGTTTGTTTATCTGGTTTTATTGTATTTTAATTTAGGCGTAAAAACATGCAAACATTCTGAGTCCGTGGAATCTTTGCACGTGCAGCCTACAGTATTTTGTTTCGTGGTTAATGTTGAAATATTTTTACATAATGTGTGGCACACTGCAATTTATCGAAGTGACTGACATGGATCAGTTTTCTGGGAGGTAACTGAAAATGATTACAGATATCGCACAATGCGAAATAAAAGATTTTATTGTTTATTGGGAAGAGGCGGCAAGAAAATGTAAAAATTCAATTCCCTGAGAAAGTATGAACGTTAATGCTACTACTACTAATAATAATAGTGCAGATTAATAAGATAAAATTCCGCGAACATTTTTGTAGTACCGAACTAAGGATGAAATTAGTGAAAGTTCTGCGCTACTGTTACCAACATCTCGATGCTATGCTACACATCTGGGTAGTAAAAACAAAAACTTTGCACTTTCATCTTTTTACATAATCCAGAGAACGTGTGACATCAGTACAAGTTGTGACCTTGCTGCCATCAGTGTGTTTGGCAACTGCTTTCCAGAATAAAATTTCGGCGCCTGACAATACAGACTGAAGTAAGTGTTTGCTCCGACAGGTGATTGTCGGTGTTAACAGCACAGCAAGTTGTTGCAGCTATCACTGCCAGTGTAAACCCGACATTAAATACCTGACTCTTTCGTAAGATGCGTAAGAGAATTGATTACACACATAAAGATATGAAATTGAGTTGTCATTGCTCATTCCTAGACGTTACAGGCGGGACGGTATATGAGCGCGAACTATGTAGAGTAGATAGCGTTATAGTCGTGGGCGTCAGATACACAGAAACACACTACTTGAGCTACGATAACCCAACTATTTGTGTGGTAGTGTGCCCTGCGATAGCGATGCGGCGTCGGCGACGTAAACGTGAACACTTCCGAAGTTATTGGTAGGAGTTGCTGTAGATCCCAACCCTACCGACTGTAACCCTTGACGACTATTTTTAGGATGACCCTGCTTGTTGATGGTATAGAAGACAATTATTACACATTTTTTTAGCAATTGGAATAAAATTGCAATACTCTAATATACGATATAGAATGAACATATGGTCAATATTTTAAAAATTAGGAAATGCATTTAACTTGTTCAGTCTGTTACACTAAAACTAGAAAATGGAAAAGAAGAAAAAAATCAAATTAGTTTTTACCAGCGGGTTCCTGGCAACATGAATATTAACGAAATTAACTCGCACAATGTTTTTAAAATTAAATATAATTCGCTCCAATTGGTATTTTAATATTTTATCACTAGATGGGAAGAGGGATTTTAAAACCGGAATGAACTTGAATTTTATTGTATTCTGAACTATAGAGTTAATGAAACTGTCAGCTTTTTTTCTAAAAAGATAAAGAACGAGTTTTTTTAGTTTGTCTCATCATCTGCAATGATTGTATATACCTTCAAAACTGCCGCTTAGTAAAGCATTCCTTCAAAGTAACTACCGTCAGTACTGTTTTTCCAAATACATACTTTTACGTGATCCAATATCCATAACATCCAATAACATAACGTGCTGCACTACGTCCAAAATATGTATACTATTTAGTACAGTTGCCCTAAATACAATAATTGCTGGTTCATTTCTTTTTAAAAATATTAAAGGTAGTCTTTCTTAATTTATTTCGTATGAGTCCTCAGGAAGAAAGTTGCTTTATTTATGCATATTTAGATACCAGAATCAATGTAGTGCAACAATAATCACGCAATTTTCTGTTTGCGTAAACGTGGATAATAATTTATTTTATCTTATTCGATCGCCTTTGTACTTACTTGTTCGGAGAAGATTAAATGGTCCATTAATAATGAAATGTTAAAGATGTAAAAAAAAGTGTAACTGCCATCGTCAATATAATACCATTAATCATATAGGCATAGAGTTTGAAAACATATCAAAATGTGAAAAGGCGATTCCGTAAAATAACATGTGCTTTGTACCTGCCTAAAAGACGATTATGTTTGTTAGTAATAATATACTTGTGTTACCGAACTGGTGAAGTATCAACTAACTTGCACGAAATAGAGTTGCTATTTACATGCAAGATAAATAACTATTATAGTGTGCTGTTGTATACGTTTAAACATGAACATAAATACACATGAACTAAAAGTTGTACCATAAGTCTTCGTGGAAGGGCGATTGAGGTGGAAGACGGAGACGGCGGGGTGGCCGGCAAGTGCACCCGGTCGTCGACTTCCGCCGCCCGGGGAGGCGCGAGGCAGTCCGTTTCATTTCAAAAGATCCCGTGGAGGCGGCGCTGGCGGCCTCCCCTCGCGCCGCCATCCGTGGCGCTTCCTGCCGCGCCGCCCTCCCGGCCAACGGCTCTCACGCCAGCGCCACCATACTCACCCTCCACTCTGCACCCGTCACTGCCACTACCAGCCACGCCAAGATGTCGTCTCCGGCACTGTCTTGGCCTTGGAGCCTCGTCACTATCCTCGCCAGCCACGTCAAGATGCCACGCCTACACACTGCCACATTCGTAGCCACGCCTACACACTGACTGACGCTGTCTCTCCCCTATCGCCACTCCAAGATCCATGGTACCACTGCCACTCATGCCTATTTAGAGACACCGCCTCCGCCGCCGTCACTGCCACCGACAACCAAGCCAAAATGCCAACTCCAACTCCACCGTTGTCATTAGTACCGCCACAGCCGCAGGTACCTAAAATACCAGCGTTATCACCACAGCCAAACTGGAGTAGGTGGCTCAAGGCATTTGATATCACTGCACTGTCTACGACCGTGAGGTCCTAGGGCTCGAGTTCCGACGGGACAGGATTTTCAACACTACACTACTAGGTCGAATTCAGTCAGTCGTTATCTGGACGAGAATTCTAGCGGCCAGCAGCTCTGAGCCTTTGTTTTCCATGGTTTCTCCGATTAACGCCGGGCGAATGCCGCAGCAGTTCCCTAACAAACGGGTCATGGTCTTCGCGCCATCTTCCCTTCCTCTTCTTTGTCCCACAATTACACCGATACACTCACATGCAAGACACTACCAAACATGTCGGACGTCCAGTCAGGAGCTAAGAGCTTTTCCCCACTGGATCGGTGCTCCGATGGTGGGAGATACCTTGTTTGCGAAAACCCTGCAGCTAGCGCCGGGTAATTCGGCGCCATCCAGCGGGGGTACAACCGCACCTCCCGCGATAAAACATGCACTACACTTATGGTACTAATGACCTTAGTAGTTGACGCGTCCGGTATCACTAATCAATCAATCAATCGCTCAGTCAACCGCAACGTTTCTTCCGGAACCTCCAGCATCACCATCACTGCCATTACTGCCATGTTTCTCTGCCTCATCCTCTGCCGTACCCTCCATTAATGGGATCTCCGCAAAATTTCAGCGCGTGCAGGGATGAGAGCGAGGTCATGGCAAAGTGCAGGTGCCCGGTAATCCGACGCAACGCGGAATCGCATTGCTCATGTCGCTCTGCGTCCTAGCGCGGAGACACGCGTGCCTTTCGATACGTTACGAAGCTATACACTCTCAGACAGCAGAAGACGTGACTTTCCAGCACTGAACGTATCAGCTTTGCGGAAGTAATTACATCGTTTGTGACTGACGATGGTCACCTTACAATTTTACTGCGACAAGGCAAAAAGTGACGATAGATCTGCAGACTCTTACATGTCGTTTGTGTTTGCTTTGAACAACAGCAGTATGGAAAAGTTTCTTTCGATTTCTTCGTGGCGGGTTTATGCTATTAACTGAAATATTTTTTTAGTTCTTTGAACAGTTTTGTCACATGGAGGTGTGACGAATACGTGAGGAGCCAAGTGTGTTTAACTTTCCTCAAAAGATTATTTAATCCAACTGCTGAGCAATTCCTAGTAGAATCTGTGTCCCTTGCGCGTTCCTAATGTATGTGTTCGAAGCATAGCAGGCAATCTTCGATTAATATCGAAGTGTCGTGTGTCGTAAACAATCACTTCGCGAACTCATCTCGTGAAGAGAAATGCACTTCGTTTGGAATTTAATACTTGAGAGGTATTAATATTTTTTCTATTGCGTCCCTTTGTGATCTATATTTTCCGTAATTTCAATTAGTTTGGAAACGAAGATTTCGTCAATCGGTTGGCACTGTGTAATATAATGCTCCTGCTCCGGCCTTCTTTTCTCAAGTTTTATTTACAAATTGATTCCAGTTTCCAGGTATACTGATATTTGATGAATTTGCATTCACCGTAGGTTTATTTATCTTTGAACGACGAATTCGTTTCGATATACAGTGGAAGGAAAGAAGTAAAAAAATGAAAGAAAAAATGGATTATAATTTGAAAAAGTTATTCACGTTTATTTTATTCAGAAGTTTAATAAAAATTATAATAATATTCTTAATAATAGCAACAGTAAACACTTAATGCGATTGATAATGTGTTGCCACATCTTGATGTCCTGTGGATCATTGTTTTTTAACTTCTTACGTGTGGGCTCCGAGCGGCGGCCCAGGAATCTATTAAATGATGTAACGATCTTCTCTGCAACCGAATGTGATAAAATATATTACTACACATGTGGACGCTCCTTACGTCAGGCTAAAACTCACCTGGCGTAAACTATACCTGTTATATGTTATGTTTAATTTAAAACAAAATCAACATAATAAAATAAAACATACACAATGATAAAAATAGGTCGTCTATTCGGGAAAGGTAACTAGTGCTCGAGAGGTCTTTCCACTTGGATTATTTTTATCGACTTGAAATAAGTCAATAATAATGCCCTTGTGGTGCCCCAAACACATTGTCCATTCCTATTGAATCAAGTCTTCTAGGCTTTGAAAGTGTATGTAGCTTCGCTAGACTAAGCGGCATTGTTTTTGTCATAGATATTGTGAGAGGACGTCCTCTTTTTGCACTCAGCACTGCCCCAGTAGAAACGGACACTGCGGGCAGGAGCTTCTCGGAAAGTCGCTCCGGGGGCGTCGGCGTCGTCGGGCGTCGTTCGACCGAAGTCATCGCTTCTGGGGGCCCCTCCTCATCTCGCTTTCCGTCGCCGTTGAGGCGGAACGCGCGCGCACTCGCTGCCGCAGCTGCTGTTTTGCCTCCGACGTCTCTCTTTCGCTTCGCCCCCGCGCCGCCTTCGCCGGTGCTCGTCGCCCGCGGCCTCGCCTCTGTCGCCACCCCGCGGATGCGTCAGCCCCCCTTTGATTTGCCTCTTCTGCCACTCTGTTGCTTTCGCCCTTCCCTCGCTTTTACATCCTCAGTCCTACAACCGTTCACGTGGACTTCCTTTATTGTTCGTTTAGTTAGAATATCTCTTCATCCTAAGTCCTCGTTGTGTGGTATACTGCCTGAAATTACATTAAATTTAATGTAGGTTTAATGTACGGCTGCATATCGATTTTAATGTACCTTGCACGTTGAAAGGAGATTAATGTATATGTACATTAAATTCAATGGTTAAATTAAAATTAATGTTGATTTAATGTACGACTGTTAACTTGTCTACATTAAATTTTATTGTACACGTACATTAAAGTTGCTGAACGTGTACATTAAATTTAATTTAGGTACAAGAAAATTACATTTTTGTACTGTACATTGAAAGTAGTGCAGATATTTCTGAGAGTGTGCTGCTACACCCCAGCCACTAGTATCGTCGGGATGTATCGACTCTTGCGCGGTGATATCGAACACTTAAAACATCATCATTATTGTATGTGAAGTAAATCATTAAGTGTATACATGAACTAATATTTCACGAAAATTAGATCGTACTCTAAATTATCAGTAGTGTCTATTGAATAAACAAATTAGAATGAATCTTTTTTTTTCTTGGGTAGTAAATTTTAGGTTGCAATTTGACTTCCTTTATTCCATATTACTTTCACATACTCTTATTTTTCATCCGACAATGACTTCAAGTCTTTGTGTGCTGAACGCTTTTTCTTTCGAATTGTTTGTATGCATTTCCTGAGAAGTAAGATGAGAATAAATTCTATTTTTACCCTAAGATTTGTTTGTTATATTTTATTAAAATGAAAGAATGGAGTTGCATATTATGTTAGGTAGTAACTACTCACACGAATTGACAGAAACGCCCAGAAGAACGGAAACCGGCTCTCCTGCCCTGGACAAATGCAGCGGTGTCACCACCTCTCGGAAGCGTGCGTGCGATGGAGTGGACACGGGCGAGCGGTTTGTACGTGAACGTGGCGCGGTCGCGGCGGCGGGCGAGGGGGCGAGCGTTAACCGATGGCGGTGGGGCGGCGCGGGGCGCGGAACGGAGACCAGGGGGTCGCGAGTCAAATGGCGCGTGTCTTATTAGTCGAACGGCATGAGCGCGCTGATATATCACGGCCCGCTACAATGTCCGGCGCTCGGCGCCACATCAGAGGGCACAGCGCCGCGCCGCGGCAGGTACACGAATTAGCGCTGCCCCGCCCCCGCTCCCCGTCCCACTCCCCGCCACGCCCCTGACCCGCTCCCGCCTCCATCGAGAGTCGCCCCCGAATTAACTCTTAGGCAGAGTGCGCGTGACACGTATGAACAGCTCTGTGCGGAGCAAGGGGGCGGGGCGGGGTCGTGCGTTGGTCGTGTTAATATCTGGTCTCGGTGTCGTCGCCGGCCTTCCCGACCTCGCGTTCGATGCGTCCGCCACCTCCGCCCGCTGCCCTTGCGCCGTCCGCTTCCGCGGTGGGTCCGTGCACGCGGAAGTGTGTCCGCCCGAAAACGTCGTGTAAAAAGACGGATACTTAGGGGAAAATAATGGTGTAGCTGCGGGGAATTGGTGGGATTTATTTTTCACAAAGATTTATTACATAAATATTTATCACATATACTACTAGACAAATATTTGTTACGTAAGTATTTCTTTTAATTGATTTATTCATTCAAGCGTTGAGAAAATTGAATGGTCATCCAAACATTCACATAATATGCTTTATCTCGGGAATATTACATGCTTTAACATATAATGTCAGTGAAATTATTTCCTGTCAACAATGAATAAATCCATTATTCTTATTTATAAATGTTCTTCTCCATGAAAAAAATATACTTCTCAAAACAAGAATTGAGAATTCGCAATTCTTCATTATTGCCACTTGGTAAATAATATAACAATAATTCCTTTTTTTCCTTGAGAACATTGTTTTCTGCAAATTTTCACATTCAATGTTGACGAATTGAACCTTAAATATAATTAGTGGTAATGAGTATTATATAATGTGTGCTTTAGCAGGTTGAAAATGTAGTGAGTAGATGTTACGATATAAATTCCTATTTTATCATCACGCTATATTGCCTCCCTCGAGGTACATGCAATTTTTCCGTTCGGTTTGTATATTTGAATTGAAATTGAAATTAGTTCGTTTACCATTCCGAAAATTCCGCAGAACATCGTAGGTAAATTGGCAGTTGTATTTATTGACATATTACAAACTTTTTGTATAACTGTTAGAATGTAGGAGTAACTTTGAATATCACCTAGCAATGCTTCATATCAGTTCGAGCTAAATAATTTTCGTCTCACTTCTCTTTTTATGAATCCTTTCCTCCCAGTTTTATAGTAAAAAGGGATGCAATTTACAGAAACTCATATTTGATTCGTAATTAGAATTTCGTTGCGCAAAGTTCCGTCTGAAATTTTGGAAATTGGAGTTTCATGAAACTGTTACGACACTTTTTATCGAGGAAATAAATGAATTCGGCGAGGAATGTGCCACTGCTGAGTTTCCATTTCTCCGCAAATCAGAGAAATTCTGTATCTACTGGTGGAATTTGTCAAGGGATATACGCTGGCTGCATTAAAATTCTTATTTTTATATCTCACGGAGATAGAATCTGTCTCGTTCTCAAATGGTTGAGTAATATTAACGAAATGACGCTATAATACATTTCCCAGTAAAGCAGAGAACGACTGAATTTTTCTGAGAAATGAACGAAAAGTGGGATATTCTATGGTGGAGTAAATGACAGCGAAATTTAATGAAGTTGATTTATTGATAATTTTTAGTCTACATTTTTTATCAAAATTATAGAGTAATATTAGAATTTCACTGTAGTTAATTCCCGTGGTTACATTATTGGCATTATTATAAATATTAATTTTATTATTACTATTATTATTATCATTACTATTATTATTATCATTACTATTATTATTATTACTACTATTATTATTATTACTATTATTATTATTACTATTATTATTACTATTATTATTATGTTGTTTCTAGACAATTTCTATTTCGAATTACTTTTGCCATTCCAAACATCTGTTGATCTTTGAGTGTCCTTTCTCGGCTGCGACCGACGCAAATAGCGCAAAGAACGCAGAAGTCTTCACTGTGGCATGCGTGGCGCCGCGTAGCGTCAGGCGCGGCGGCTCACATTCGGTTCTCAGAAGGCAAGGCGCGCAGTCCGTCTTCCGAGAAGCACGGCTCTGCGCGACGGGATACGGTATCCAAACGAAGCCATGGCCTTTGCAAAACCCATGGAGCAGTTTTCTCAAAGGATATGTGAACCCAGTTATGTCTCCAATGTTAACGTTTTTTTTCTCAAATCTTTTTGTTAACCTCTTCTTACGTTCACTTCTTTTCTTCTAGAAAGGTTTGAGGGAGCTATTGAAGTTTCAAAAGCAAATTTACTAGTAGCAGTGGGAGTAGAAAAATATTTTTAATGAGAACTTTTCATAGATTTCAGACCTTGATTTTTCATAACCCAGTACAATAAGAAAATGGAATAACACATGAATAATACATTTGTTACCCATTTGTTATTAATAATAACCGGATTCTCGTGTTACTGCGTCTTTTCTTTGCTAACTTGAAATTGGATGAAACCTGCATTGAAATTTGAATCGTTTTAGGCAGTGCTGCCTAAAAATTGCACATTTTTGTATTTTACTAAACGAATTTGTAAGATTCATAGTTTTATTACATAAGATATAATTCTTATATTATCAAGGTGTTTTAAGTTAATCTTTTAAAGCGTTTCATTCAAGAAAGAAAAGGTTTTTATCACTTAACCAGACACTGTATTCGGATGGTCTGTGCAAGTCAAGTGCCGTTTAATATGTATTAATTGTGGATAGTTTCCCTGAAGTTTCAAAAGCAAATGTATCAGTAGCAGTGGGAGTAGAAAAATATTTTTAATAAGAACTTTGATAGATTTCAAATTGGTTTTTCATGACCCAGTACAATAAGAAAATGGAATAACAGAGGAATGATACATAGAATGAAATGAATATATGGAATACACTGACAATGGAATAACACATGAATGAGCGTCTACTCTATACCTTGTATGATACCTATTGTCTAATTGAAATTTTTGAGAAATTGCAGTTCGGAGTGGTGATACACGGTGTTCGCACAAACTCGGTCCGCAGCCCTTGGTCGTGGCCGCTCAGCCAACGGGATCTATCCCTATGTCCATACCTATGTTAGGGGTCTATCTTCCAATCAGATCATGTATCGGTTTCGTCAGTATTCGTTGAACTTAGCAACACGAGACTGCATGTGCGACTCCCATTTGACGTTGCGAATTGGCGCGAAGCTTGTGGCAAGCTGCTCTGCGTTTCGAATTCATCGAAATTCTCGGAACAGATGTTGCCCTGCAAGATAAGAGGGAGAATGAACGCAGTTTCCGATAACTTTTAGTTGGGTGCACACGTACGTCAGAGTGAGGTTCCACTCACAGTGAACATGCCAAAGGTGAAGAGTAGTTTATGTATAAAAGTTAAATCATGGATAAAAAGTTTCCCAGATCTGAAAGTCGACGGTAAAGTAGTGTTTTGTATTCCTTGTGACCAAGAGTATTGGAACGGAGAAGAAATCACAAATTGATGCACACGTAATACAAATATGTTAAATGATCTTCCTTTAACATTTTGTGCATAGGTTGAAAGTGGATATCTCTCCGCCTACTTGAATACTTTTTTTAATTTTGTAGACATCATAGGAAGGTCATTGGGATTACGGGAAGTAAACCTAATATGGTGCAATCGGTGCTGACAAAGAATCGCGGAGACTGCAAAAACAATTTTAACCAAGATTTATTCCAAGAAGTGGTTAGTTCAATTATTCCTTTTTTCAATCAACTTAATTACAATCAACTCCATTTAAGGATTTTTAGGAAATATATTGACCGTAAAATGCCAAACGAGACTAGGCATAGCAAAAATTATCTTCCTTTTGTTATGTTGAAATCGGAGACTACCGACGCCAGGGGAAAATATAGAATATTTTCTGTATGACTTAATTGTGAACTACTGGTTTTTGAAGGTATTTTTGTATTTTTCAGTTTTTGAATTCACTTTTTTGTAGTTTTATGCTATTTTAATTTTGTGTTTGAATAATATATAAAATATGATTTGTTTAAATAACATGTTCGGACTTAGTGATATTATAATAAAAATTCTAAAATAATGTTTTATACACCTTAAATTCTAATCCAAATTGTAAAATAAGTTTATAAGTAGATTAACTGAAGCTTTTAGGCTACAAAGCATCATTTTGCAAAGTTTTTGATATTTTTATTGCATGTTTTTCACATTTAATGTTTTTGTTGAACGTTTTAGAGAGTTGTATTGCACGAAAATCCTGTCGTTAGTCATAACGAATTATGCGTTGGCTGGGCTTTGCCAGTTACAAGTAGTCAATTCTGCTGGTGTTGAGGAGGTGACACAATGTTATGGAAGGATACGCTGAGGAATTCTTCCTCCGTATAATCACCTCTAATCTCACTTGCCTCAGGCACGTCAACTCCCTCACCTGTTTACCTTCGAAGCCCCTACCCTCTTGCGGGTGTCCCATATTGATAAACTTCGGAATGCTCCAGTTATTATCATCGCGAGTAAATACATCAAGTTCAAGGCTGTGTAAAGGTAAAGTATTATCACGACTAGTGAAGTCATGGGGTAACATCTCTGACGGGCTATAGACATCGTGCGTGAGTTCTATACCGACGTGGCTTCTCGTATTAGTGATTTTTGTTAAGATAATTCGAATAAAAATAATAAGTAATGTGCCAAAAACGATCTGAAGTAATAAAATGAAAAAAAAAAAACAAAAAAACAACAACAACAACAACCTCTTATTCTAGTATACAGGTGATTCATAACGAGTACCATTCATCACATTTTACGTTAACTAGGGGTGTGTTATTTTTATACTATCTCTGCAGAGTCATTTGATCAAGAACATGCAGGATAAGATCATCAGTCTAATGTAAGATTCTGTAAAACGTTCGTGACCGAAGCCCATCGAAAAATAAGACAATGATATAATATATTCACTTGGCTTTCGATTTTCTTTCAAGTTTGTTGACGATTATTATATGTCAACAGGTAGCATTAGTCAACATATCCACAAATATATGAGACTGCACCTGTTCTGAATTTGTCTGTTAATATCTTGTGGAGCTTGAAATTTGAAAACCAAACTTCTTGAATGTTCTTGTAAGATAACGAGTGTGAAAACTGCGCGGATCCGCGAAAAAAGTGCCCGGCCCCGCTGCGGTCGGCGGATAGTCGCGATAGCGTGCTACTGATACGTTTAAACGCCCCGCGAGGCGACATTCTCGACGTCCGTGACGGCAGTTTGCGCTCCGGCACGTGCCAGGGCCACCGGTCTGTTTGCGCGCCCCGAGAGCGACGTCTTCTCGCGCCCGCGCCCCCCCCCGCCTCCCCGCCCCGCCCCGCCTCGCTCCGCCCCGCCCAGCCCCTCCCCGCCCCGCCTCGCCCCGCCTTGGCCCGGACCGGCCTCGACCCACCTTGCCCCGCCCCGCCCCGCCCCGCCCCGCCTCGCCCCGCCTTGGCCCGCCCGCCCGCCCGCCCGCCTCGCCCCGCCTCGCCCCGCTCCGCCTCGCTTTGCCTCGCTCCGCCTCGCCTCGCCCCGCCTCGCCCCGCCTCACCCTGCCTCGCCTCGTATCGCCCCGCCCCCTCGTCGCTTCTTTCGCACGCTCTCCCCTAAGCAGCGGCCGGGAAGTCGGGGGGGGGGGAGACGCGGCCTCGGGGACCCGCTAACTCGCGCATTTACTTTAAGTCCGAGGGAAGTGCTCGGTGCGCGGTGCGGCGCGGCGCACGCCCGGCCCGGCCGCTCCCCCGGCACCAGAAGCCTCCTGCTCGCCCGGCCTAAGAGCGAAGACGTGTCGGGAAGCTTACGGCCCGCGCGGCTATCGGCGGTGGAAGTGTAGGCGGACGCGGCGGCAGCGGCGGTGACAACCGGCTGGATGCGCCAGTGGTGGGAGGGGAGGAGAGTGGGGTAGGGGATGGGCAATGATAGGCGTGAGCGATGGAAGTGGCGGGGGTGTGATGATGGAGATACTGGTTGGCGACAATGGGAGCTGGTGGATTTGAACGGAGGGAGCCAGTGACTGCGAAGTTGTTGGGGTGCAGTAATTGGAGAAATGTGACGGGATGCTTAGTTGATAGTGTGACTGGATCTCCAAATCGACAGATGGACGAGGCGGAATGAATGACGTGGTGACCACTGGCAGAGGGCAATGAAAATGGATTTCACCGCTTCCGCCTTGGGGTAGTTACATGAAGTTCGTCTTTCTGAATTTGGTTGGTCGAACCTGAACAGTGAGTTGCGGGTGACGAGCAGTAGACAACGGACGACAGATAAGTCGAAAGACAAACTCGTTCAGAAATTTCATGTTCGGTACGAGATAGTAGTTTTGTGAAGCTCTGAGCTGAACACGTTGACAACCACAGCCGAAGACAAACGATCTGTGGGCGATGGCGACCGTTGGACGACGACGGGGACAAAGACAGCGATCGTTAAGTAGCGACGACGGCGTTCATTGACAGACAACGATTATCGTTGGAGGACAATGACGATCGGTGAGCAGCGATGGCGATAGTTGGGTGACGACGGCGTTCGTTGAACTACGACGATCGTGGGTGTCGACGACGACGACGATCGTGGGTGCCGACGACGACGACGATCGTGGGTGCCGACGACGACGGGTCCGACGACGACGACGATCGTGGGTGCCGACGACGACGACGATCGTGGGTGATGACGACGACGACCGTGGGTGATGACGACGACGACCGTGGGTGACGACGGCGACGACGATCGTGGGTGACGTTCTTTGGCTGAGGTGTGGCATACGGGGAAGCCAAGCGGGGTGGACGACGTGCGAAGGGCGGCGGGCAGTGGGCGGGCGCCGGGGATGGCGGGGGCAGAGTAGAGGAGAGCGAAGGGAAGAATGACGCGCTGCTTATCGCTCGCTCCCTCGCAGGCGACAAACCTTTTGGCGCGGCCCCCGAGTGCTGTCCGGGATGCGTCTACATTAGCGCGCCGCGTAGGGGAGCTCATGTCGGCCGCGGGGACGAGCTTGGGGCAGCGAGAGAACCCTAGTCAGAGGTGCACGGAGAGTGTGAAAGAAGTTACGATGTTCTGGGGATATTTTTGATGCAAAAGTAGTGGATTAATTAAAAAAAGTTTTTCTTGTTTGCGAGAAACACACAGTCGTAGATATATTTTTGTATGTCTTATTTCAAATTGCTTGGAAAAGTTGTAGTTTAACTCCTGAGTACTGTAAAATATCTAGTTCTAGAAAGTGGTGTGAGTTGTGCTTTTATGATGTAATTTACGTTAAAAATATTTTATAATTCTATCTCTTTGTCATTTTTCGTTTGGAAATTTTTGGTGTATTTTTTTTTAAAATTTCTAAAACTGAATTGAGACGTGACCTAAGTTTAGAACGAGTGTTCGTGTATCGGCTTAGCTGCTGTTAGTCATAGAAAGCTTCCAGAAATACTTCGACTTGCAAATAGCTTTTGTTTGCGAATTCTTTCACGCGTCGTGATGTGTTCAGCAATTTTCCAGAACTAATTCTTAAAATTGTTTTATACTGCAGTCTTCTAAACTTACGCTCTCTTATTCGGTTTTTATTACTATAGCAGTTCATATTTTGTTTTCTTTTTCTTTCAGAACTTCTTTGCAAAGGATTAAAGGAAGACTTATTGCACCAACTCTTATTTGAATTACATTTTTTAGTATTTAGCATGAGAGATTATCTTACGGTATTCTAACATCAATTAGAGATTGTTTTTGTTTGAATTTCAGTGTTTAGTGGAATAATTTTATAAACTCACTTCGACGCGTCCGTGCTTGTAACACGTAACTGATATTCCTCGAAAAGCCGGCAGAGAGAACGCAACTCTTGAGTTGTAAATATTTCGCACATCGCGGTGTATCATTTAGGCAATTCTCATCCCAGAAACTCAAATCATCGCACAACCGCGCACTGAACGCACTTGGCACGTCAAATACCGTAAGCAAATACCGGGAATCTCCGCTGATAACAAGCCAACAGGAATTTATCCTTCATGTTGCGATAATTCGCCGCGCAGTTCCACGAGTATCAACATCGAAACGTTGGCACCGAATCTCTGATCGTACTAATTCTCGTTCCCCACTGCCTATCCCCCTTCTCTTCTATCTCTCTCTCTCCTTCCATCTCCCCTCCCCTCTTTCACATCCCCTCCTTTCTACTCTACATCCACGCACTACGCCGGGTCGTGGATCAGTGGATGTACACTTTCGGACATATATGTCCAATATTTTATTGAATAAACCATTTTCATCTCATATTATTGGTTCAACAAAAACAAACTAAATTTCGGAACAAGCATTTTCCGTTAATTAATAAACAAATTAACGAAATAAAGTACCATTTACCAGTTTGTTTAGGGCTGGTGCGCGGCTGCGGTTGTAATTATAGCGCGTGTTCGATAGAGCGTGGTGGGGCGCGGAGCAGCGCGGCGGGACGCGGACGGACGGGCGGATGGACAAACGAGTGTCGATGCTCGGCCCTCCCTCGCGGCTCGGAGCGTGCAAATGCATCGCAGCTGCTACAAGCGTTTCAACGAAAATAAGTAAGGAGTTTGTTTATAAATCAACGTGTGTAAACGTGAATAGAATGGACGTAATCCAAAACATTCTTTGTGAAATGTTAAATTATTCAAATTCCTGTAATAAAATCGTTATGAAGAAATTGGAACTCGCATAAAGTTTTTTTTTAATACATTTCTATACTCGCATTTCTGTTCGTTTTACATATATTTTTTATGGATTTGTCCTTTGCATTTGAACGAATGAAATATACCTGTGAATATTACTGCATATTTTAAATTTCTGAGTGTATTTGTAAAATACTGCTTATCTTTTTTTTTTTTTTAATTTATTTTTATCCGATCGACCATATGGCCTTACAGAAGTGAGAACATTATTTATTAATTAACATTATGGAAACTTCCTAAAGTTTTTTCGAGTGTTCTTACTCGGCAAGTAATATATAATATTGTAATTTGATTTTATTTTTTATTAGCTGTGGAAAGATTTTTGAGTAAGGATTGGTATAGGTATAAAGGTTTGAAAGATTTTGTTGATTTTGTTTATTGGGTATAAACCATGATGCGTTAATGAGTCTTCTGAGAAATTTGTTTTGGAAAGTTTGTAAAGCGTTTATATTACTGGTGCAACGTTTATCCAGGCTGGACAGGCATATGTCAAGGTGGGTCTGATAATACTTTTGTAGAGGAGCAATTTAGTTTCAACTTTTAAAGTGGATGAGGAATTAATAAGTGGATATAGTTTGACTGCTTTTGCTGCTGCTTTTGTAATACTGCCTTAATGTGTTGCTTCCATGTTAAACGTCTATCTATTAGTACTCCCAGATATTTTGTGGGTGTGGAATTGTTTAACCAGGAGTTGTGAATTATTTATTTTTAAAGGTGGAGGGTTTTTGGGTTTCGGAGGGTGAAAATCTTTGTTTGTGTTTTTGTGGGATTTATCTTGAGTCGCCATTTATGGAACCAGGTGGTGAGAGTGTGAAGGTGGGATTGAATATGGTCATATGCTAATAGAATGTTTTGATGAGATGAGAATAATGCTGTATCATCTGCATATAAGGTTATGTTAGAATCTGATGATGTGGGATGATCTGCTGTATAGATATTGAAAAGAATGGGAGCAAGTACAGATCCTTGAGGGACACCTGCAAGAATGCTGTGTGTTGGAAAGAATGTGGTTTACTTTGACCTGAAAAGTTCTATTTGTAAGATAACTGTGAATAATTTTTTGAAGATAATCAGGAGTACCTAGTTGGTGAATTTTATAAAGTAAACCTTGATGCCAAATGCTGTCAAATGCTTTAGTTATGTCTAGAAAGACTGCTATTGTGTGCTCTTTTGAATGGAAACTATTTGCTATATGTTGACTAGACGTAATAGAGGGTGATTTGTTGAATGATTTGGTTTGAAACCAAATTGTGTTTTGGTATGGTGTCATTTGAGTTTAAGAAATGAACTAGGCGACTGAGAATTAATTTTTCAAAAATTTTAGCTATTGTTGGGAGCAGACTAATAGGCCTGTAATTTGAAGGGTCATTAGGATTAGTTTTTGGTTTATTGATTGGTAATATAATAGCGTGTTTCCAAGTTTGAGGGAAGCAGCCAATTCGAGTGCAGCATTGAAGGTGGCTGTTATGGCTGCAATGCAGCTGAAGGAAGTTGTTTAAGTGTTTGGTTTGTAATGTTGTCGTGTCCAGGTGATTTTTGTTTTTCAGCTGTTTGATGATTTTTGGTTTCTACTGGGAGATGAAATGAATAGGTGTGGAACTGTGGCGTGTGATTGTTTCATAAATTCTGTTATTTCTGTATTGAATTGCTGGTTAATTATTGAATTCGGTTTGAATGTTTCAGAGAGGTGTTTTGCTATTATTTCGGTTTTGATGTTCTGGATAAATTAATACATTGTTTGAAATAAGAGGAGGAACATTGCTTTTCTCTTTAGTGAAGTATTTAATAGTTTGCCATTGCTGTCGAGAGTTTGGGTGGAGTTGTTGAAGATGCTGCTGGAATTTGACATGTTTGTGATTGGTAATCATGATTTTAATTTCTTTGGTAAGTTTGTTTAGTTTCTTTTGTCGTGCGTTTCGGTTTAAAATCCATTTGCGTCTAATGGCCCGTTTGGTTTTAATGTGATTTATGATATAATATGGAAGTGCATCAGCATTTGGTTTGTTAGTTGTAATGTGAGGAGTAGTTGATTCGGAGTGAGCTTTTGTGATTGTTTGAATGATATTCATGATTGAGTTGTTGAGATCATCATTATTTTGTATACGAGTTGGAAAGATTATTTTGAGCTAATTAACATTTTAAAATAGTTCCAATTGGTATAACCTTTTATTTTGGTGTTTTGATGGTGAATAGTGTCATTTGATATGTCAATGGTAATTTTAATAGGTAGGTGATCTGAGTCTAATTCTGCTATTACTATTTGTTGAATTGTTTGGTAGAAATTTTTAGTTATAACTAAATCGAGTATATCAGGGGGTACATTTGTATTGTTAGAAAAGAACGTAGGGGAACTTGGAGCATGAATATATATATTGTTGGTAAGGCTGTATTTGAGTAGTCTTTTGCCATGGTAATTCGTTGAGTTACATCCCCAGGCTTGATTTTTGCAGTTGAGATCACCAAAATTAAAGTTGAAGTGTTTGTAGAAAATATTTCATTTAGTTCATTAGTAGGAAATTTTTGGTTTGGTGGTCTGTAGGCGGCAATGATATTTATTGGTCCGTTATTGGTATAAATTTGGATTGCTACAGTTTCAAGGTTATTAGTTGTAGGTGAATGAATTTGTGAGTGTTTTAGTTTACTATTAATAGCTATTGCTGTCCCTCCAGAGGCAATTAGTCTGGACCTGTCACTTCTATATATTTTGTAGCCGTATAACTTTAGCTTTTCTTTTGGAACAAGATGGGTTTCACTGATGCAGGCAACGTGAATGTTATGATGGTGTAAGAAGTGGTGAAAGAGAGTATCCTGTTTTTTAATACCGTTAGCATTGAAGTTAAGAATAGTTAAACTCTTTGGATTATCCATTTTTGGATTGTTGGATTGGTAGGGTGATATTGCTAATAGGCAGGGGATATAAGTTAGAAGTAAATATTGAGGTTCTTAAATTTATTGATTTTATCGCTTTCGCGAAGGATTGTAGAACACGCAGAAAAATTTTAGGAAGTTTTGTAATTTTTCCAAATATAGAACATAAATTCTTAATAGGCAGGGGATATAAGTTAGAAGTAAATATTGCGGTTGTATTATCCATGTTGATTGATTGACGACAAAGATTTTGAATTTGGGGCATTAGCGTTGACAGAACTTGGGTAACTACTTTTGTAATAATGTTAGTTAGTAAATTTTCTAGGTTACTTGTGTGGTTATTCCATTGATTAGTTGAGGCGTTAATTGGGGTGTAATTTGCAATATTTGGTCTAGGGGAAGTGGAGGAAAATGTTGACTAAAGTTTGTGTGTGTAAAATCAGCATTGGTGGAACCGAGTGATTAAATGTATTCATTTTAGGAGGTAGTTTATTATTTGTGTTTCGAGAGTTGTAATTTACGGTTTTGTTCAAGTTTGCATAATTTTTGTATGTAGGACATCCTTTATAATTAGCTGTGTGGTTCTGAAAACAATTAACACATTTGGGAGTTGCTTCATTTTTGGGTAGTTTACATTCTGAGTAATGATGATTACCTATGCATCTGACGCATCTTGGGCTGAGCCCAGTTAGCTTGTGAGTGGCCATAACGCTGACATTTTTACATTGTATTGGACCCTGTGTATTAGTTCTAATATATACTTTAATTCTACAATAATATAGCTCACTAAGATTTAATATTTGTCTGGATTCTTCATTGTCAATAAGATCTACTGCCACTGTTTGCATAGGTGTTTTATCTTTGTTGTAAAGTCTGGTGCACTTTAATACTGAAAAGTTTTAGATTTGAGTTCGTTTATAATATCTTCGTCTTTGAAGTACGTGGAACATCCTTGAGAACAACTGCAAATTTTTGACTGTAGGGTTCCTATAGGAGTGGAATTGTACATTGTTTTGATCACAGAAATGTCTGAAATCACGAAAGTCTTTAATTTCTTGGAAAATATTTTAATATTGTTATTTTCAGTTTTTGTGTGAAAGTTTCCTGAGGTAACACTTTTAATGTCATTGATAAGGCGGTTATAGTTTTCAACCCGTGGATTATTATTGGTGGATTTTATTTTTGTTGCTAGATTTTCATTTAGTTGAATATTGTTATTAACTGGTTCATTTGTTTGAAGTAGTTCATATCTGTTACTCACTGGTATGGCATAACCTACGTGTTCACTATCATGGTGCCTTTTAAGTCTTTTACGCTCTTCTGATTCAGTAGATTGGTAAGTACTTACATCTTTTGTGAGTTGGAGTTGTTAATTTCATTAATGTTTACGTTTTGAGTTGCACTTGCAGGTTGTTGATGTTGCGGAGCTGCGTTGGTTGGTAATGCGGCGGTAATGGCGTATAGCCATTTGTGGCTGTTGAGGTTGTTGCTGCTGTAGTAGTAATTGTTGTTGTAGTTGCTGGTGGTGGATGAGTTCTTCCACATCCATATCGCGAGGGATTGCTTCATTCATAGCTTGAGATACCAGAGAGCCGGTTTCTGCTAAGCTTACTTCGTGGGCACTTATATTTTCCATCACGAGATCACTTTCACAAAGTTGACACTGGTTTCACTATACACTCGGAAACGTACACTTTTTCAGTTAAATTGGCCGTTTCATGCTGCAATGCAGCATTTTTGGCCGTGGGCCGCCCAGAACTGGTGCGGTTAATCACTGCGCGCGTCCTAGGTTACAACTGATAAGCTGATACTATAACTCAGACTGTGACTACTGAACGCGAAAGGTTAAGCGTGCGGAGCGCTCGGAGAGGTGTTGCCTCGACGAGAGCTGGGCTCGAACTGAATACTGCTTATCGTGTCGTATTTGATACGATATTAATCAGTTCAGATCCTTCCCAAGAAATTAATTTTTTTCAGTGAATCATTACAGTACGGTGGCAATTGACTAAGTACTAAGGCACATTTGAACGCTGAAAAGTGAACTTTCAACTAAATGAATTTTGCAAATAACATTTACTTTACTAAATCACTTTTCAAACCGAAATCAAAGAAAATTCGGAATCTCTTGGTCGATTTTTATTTTTCGGTTGTAGGAAAGCAAACATTTATTTAATTATATTTGAAAAACGTGTAGGAATCTTGGCTTACCCATCGTAACGAAAAAAAGTTTCACTTTGACGTAATTTTAAAAAGAATATTAATATTTAGTATAATGTAAACTAGACTGATTCTGTCATATTTCCTTCAAATATGTCGCTGTTCACTTGTTTGGTGGTTCTTATTCGCAAAAATGTACGCAAATCTCTATACAAAAATGTCGAGTTAAATGCTGTTCCTATTTACTGCTCTGCAAAGGAGCGTTATGCTAAAGCAGCTTTGTGTGTGCACGCTTCGTAGGATAAATCACCATTTCACTGGTGGTAGGTAGACGCTCTGTAGAACATGACCGCAAAGTCGCTACCTCAGCCGAGAAAAATTGCCTTGAATCCTTCTTCTCCGCGGACGAGGCAGCGCAAATGGCGAGGATTCACGCGCTGAGTTGTCCACGGGAATGCCAAGCTCTTTCTCCTTTTGCATTTTGTGAAGTCAATTCCATTCTCATTGTTCTTTTGTTTCCACGATGCTAATTCGTGTGAAAAGCTTGTCGAGATTTTTCGCGTCTGCTGAGTTGTTAGGAACGTTTGATCACGAGAAGGATTTAGTCGTACTAGAAAACATGATTTTGTGCCCAAAATATAATATGCAAGGAAGGCTTTTTGTTGGAAGAAGGCGTTACACTGAAAATAATAATTTTCAAAAAATTTGTTAGGAATCTGTAAAATCGCGCTTATTTGCAGAAATACTTTTTAAAAATCTTTCCCTTCCCTTTTTCTCTTCCTCCTCCTTGGCCTATCCTCTCCTCTTACACACACGTGTACACACACACACACACACGTGTGTGTGTGTACACGTGTGTGTATGTATATGATGTACACTTTCGGACATATATGTCCAATATTTTATTGAATATATATATATATATAATTTTATATATATATATATATATATATATAGTTATCTTTACACTTACGTGAACTACATAAACTATACCTGAGGAAACCATTCTGGAACTTAGTTTGTTCCGACTGGGGTGGGCACCGCTTGGAGAGGTAACTAGCAAAGGGGATTCTCCGCAAGCCGGCATGCAGGTCTGCATTGAATATCATCATCCGGGGTGGGAGGAACAATCCCATATCCAGGTATAAAAATATTCACTACACTAACGAGACGTATTACCATAGCAGTTGAAGTGCCGGGGAAAATCCATTAATGAATGAATTCATGTCGACTGCAGTCTGCTACAAGAACTATATATATCATTACAGAACTGCAGGTAACAAACTGCCTTTTTTGATTCATCGATATAAAGCACAGGGACCTATTAAACAAATAAAGCTGCTGAAAATTGTTGAAAGAACAGTGCGCCCTTGTGGGTGTGGCAGTGGAAAAAATTGTTCCAGAAAATGAAAAGTACGGAACTTACGAAAGGCAGGCAGGGATATTTCTCAGTTCGTGGGACAACCGAAAATAGCCCCTCCGCAGCAGCCGCCTATCCAGTAGGTCTCTCCGCTCACGCTGACTCCTTACCCGTTTCGGTCCCGATCGATTAATTTCACGGAACCTGGAAGCTATTCGTTAAGCCCACCTCTTTGAGGTCGAGCCAAACTGCCGAGTTTATCAACCACGCAGACATATTGATGCCGTCTCTGTAATTTTTTACTGCGTCTTCCGGCAGTTTCCCATCGAAATGAACTAAAAATTCTTGATTTTTAGGAATTGGATTTATTCCCGTAGTTACTCGTTATTGAAATTATCGCTTTAGTCGCAACGACTGTCTAGTTTCGGAGATTCAAAATTTGTCAGTTCACGTGGAGACTGGAATCTACACAAAAGAATATAAATGTATTATAGAATTATTAAAAGTATCTTTTTATGCGAAAAGGTTCCTTGGCGGCGGGCGATAGTGCAAAGCCGTTTCCATCGTGACGTCTGACGGCGGACTTTTTCTTTCGTCTTTGATGAAAACGCGTTCTCCGCTGCGGAGCTCGTCATTAAATAAAAAGAATTCCCTCGAGTTATTAAAAGGAACTTACTTCTACTGCTAATAACATTCCTGCCGTTTGAGAATAGAACGCCTATTGTTTTGCTCTTTCTGCCTCCTTCCTAATAAACCACTTCAACCGAGAAGACGGAATCTTAAGAAAACATTTAATACTACATTGAAATAGAAAAAAATATTTTGCTTCGATGAGTCTTTAATTTTTCTACAGCCGTTATTTCGGTAAAATAGTTAAATTTCATCAAATGATGCACAAGTGAGTACAAATGCCTGTGAATGCGAAAGAATAGAAAACAGCTATGATAAAATACATACGTTATTTCCGTAAAACTGCGTGTTTGGAGGTAAAAAATTCAAATTTAACAAAGCCTTTTAACACGCTCTTTCATATCACAGAACAACGACATTTCCAGCACCTGTCCGGAACTACAGGGGACAAACATTCACTCGTGAGTCATTAAATTCACAGATGAGAAAGTGACAACGTGCATTTTCCCAGCGTCACCTCAGAAAATTCACAGAAAAGTTTTGTAAGTCCCCAAGAACGCTAATCGCCACGTTGCCCTTGCGTTTCTGGGCTGGCGGATGCGAGAAATGAGTACCGGCCGCCGTTCTGAGTCTAATGTAGAAACAATTCCCTAGTGGCAGCACAGATATTGTGGGTCTCCATGATAATAAATTCAGGAGGGAAGAGCTATCAGCCGCAAGTACTATATAGAATATGAATTTTAATGTACGGAGGTTTCAGCCATACTAGTGTTTCGGGACTTCATCCCATCGTCAGTGGCTCTGCAATATTGAAATTTATGTGTCTTAATGTCTTAGTTATTCATATGCTAGTTTGTTAATTCAATTTCAATATTGTAGAGCCACTGATGATGGGATGAAGTCCCGAAACACGTGTATGGCTGAATTTTCCGTATATTAAAATTCATATTGTATATACTTCTTGCGGTTGATACCCCGAACTTATAATGTAGAAGTGTAGTGTTCCACACTACATTCCATTCGTACTTCTTACCCTGCATTCCACACTCCACGTTCCATTCTTCATATACATTTTCCGTTTTAGATGGTCTATAGTCTCCTTGATCAGCATTCAGCGTACTGCAGTTCACTCTCTGCACATTATAACTTACACACTAAAATGATTCATAATGTACACTTTTCCTTCACTTCATTCACATTCCCTTTACATACTTCAAGAGATTGGACAGGAATCATTTAGCTCCACTTAAAGCTAAGCTACAAAGTAAGAGCGATCTCCGCGGGAATAATAAAATTTATTTTTCACTGATACATTATTGCTTGTTATCCCCTTCGATACCGAGTTCGATATTCACTGCACAACTTACTTGGGTCGAGGGGTTCATGGTGACGAGGGAAATATGAAAAGAGTTGAGTGTTGCTACATATTCTCTTACGGAGGTAATTATAGGAAATAAAAATGAAATGAATAGCCAAGTCAAGTTAACCCGTTAATAACTAAATATGAATAATTCAAATTATGTAAAAAAAATTAAGCGTGTGTACCACGCGCGTTAAATGGTTCTAATGATCTCGGGCCAAAGGTCCTCGGGCTTTTTTGTAGCCGCTCGATCAATAGAACACTTGGTGCATAAATAACAATTGATGAGCTAGGTATTATAGCCAGGGGCTACGGTCGTAGCTCTAGAAGCTAGATTCTGAGATCTTATAGCAAGATCATTAAACTTTTTTCACTAGGTTTCTAGTGTGTACTTTTTAATGGACGTTATCACTACTATCAATATGGTACATTTAGCTGTAATGTTGAAACGTAAGTACAAATGAGAATAAGAAACAATTGATTTGTTATGTCGTATTTTGAAAAGACGGAGTCAACAAAAAATATTTCATTAAAATAATTTACCGAACGTGCCCAAAACCCATAGTCTTAAGAGTATTTTCCGATTTTTTGTTGAATAACTTGACCTCAAAAAGTGTTGTTCTGCTCACGACAAAAAGGGATCATAGGATTACATCCTTCTCGGTTTCTTTTTTTTGTTTTTGTTTTTTCGGTCACTATCCGCGTCTCAAACGATCCTTCGCCTCGTTCCAAAGGTCTCACGTCGAAAATTCTTTGAAGCCCCTCGCCGGAAACCCGAATTTTGTGCTGTGAGATGAGTAAAGTATAGCCGAGCGGTGGCGTCGAGGTTGCTCACCCGGCCGCAGAGGCGCGTGTGGGTTTCTCGCGGTGGCCTCGGTGGCTGTGGAGGCGGCGGCGGCGGCGGCGGCGGTGACGCTAGCGGCCACCACAGACGGCGCCCGCCTAAAAATACGTGAAGCTATTGCCCGCCAGCGCATCCCGCGCCCGGATCGCTGTGCACGCCGCCGCCCCGCCACCCCCCCGCTCCGGCTCCCGCCACCCCCCCGCTCCGGCTCCCGCCGCTGCTGCGGCAGCCAGGCCGATGCCCTCCGCTAGGATGCCGAACCCGCTCGGCTGCAGTTTCGCTCCGGCCCTCGCGCATCTGTCGCTCCTCGCAGGTTAAATGCCTTGGGACTACGAATGCCGCCTTGGAGTGAGGTGTTCCAGGTTTCCTGAAGCGTTGGATAAGACCTTTTCAGTTCATTTGTTTACATAGGCGTGCCAAGACTTCCAGACCTTAGTTTATTTTTGGTGGCGATGTTTAAATATGATGTTAAAGCTTTTTTTAAATATTCCTCATAGAGTGTGTTTGTTTCATTCGTGTTAACTTAATCACTCTTAAATGTTCATTTAATAACACTGTCATCACTTTTATTAAAATGTTGAAAATAATATTTTTTTCATGATAAACTATTGAATCAAATAAGGATACTGAAAGTATGGAGAATCTCAATATGTAGTAAATAAGCTGTCATGGTTTTTACATTCAATCTTACCTGTAAGAGAGTCATGTAAAAATGGGACGTAGTCGGGACGGGCTGAGGGTGAGAGAAAAAATACAAAACATTTTATTCGATTTTGCTGACATCCCACAGATAATTTTTTATTAGTGAAATGTGACCAATTACGTTGACGGTTTTGTGTAAATATCGGTTTACAACTTTCTGTTCACCACTATCATACAACCCAAAGATGAAGAGTGTACCGTCTCAAAAGTCTTGTCAAACAAATCAAAATCCTGTGGAATATCTGTTTTCTTTGACGATGTCAAAGACGAAAATCAATATCTGCGTAACAACACGCGCTCTCTACCGCACGCGAGTAAACGTTGGGCCCCGCGTCGAACGCGTCAGAAGCCAAAAGCTTCGTCAGAACTCAGCCCGCTGAGGTTTCTCCCGTTTCCTGTGCGGCAGGAGGAGGAGAAGGAGAAGAAGCAGAAAAAGAAGAAGGGCTCCTTTCTGTGCCGCGCGATCGTAGAAATAAACGGCTCGCGCAGCGGAGTGAGTAGACACGACCCGCGCGGCGGGAGCAGGAAACTGCAGCTGCGATTTTCGATCGTGGTGGCACGTTTCTACGATGCTCCGTGCGAAGTGGCAAACAAACCTGTAAGGTTTGAAAACAAGGAAAGTACTGGAATTGAATAAATCGGGTAGTTGGTTTTAAACACGGGAAATTTTCATTTCTAGTTTTGTCAATAAAGTATGATAAATATTAAGATAAGTTTTTGTGTTGTGTGCGAATATTTTTATAATTGTCAAGTGTAAAGAAAAGAGTATATTTTTATTTAATTTTGAATTCTCTTTAATTATAGGTGTAAAAATTATTTAACCTTGAATTTATATTCACAATATTGGGAACTTATTGATCTAAGAGCGAATAAGAACCTGGAAAATGTATGTTCTCAAGCTTGTAAAATCTCAAAACAACGTATACCATAAAGCCGCTTCACCGTCAACTCTGACCGTGTAATGAACATGGGACCGCGATTGTGCGCAGTAAGAACACACTTTGATGCGGGTTGATGCTGCTGGGCCAATAAAAGATAAAGCGTTTTTGCAAATGGTGGGAGTTCAAAGATATTTTACAGCTCTTCGAGTTTTGAAAACTTTTTTTGTACACAGGGAAAACATTTGTATGAATGATTGTTGTAATGAGTAGGGGAACAACGGTGATGAATGTATAGAAGTAACAGATTTAGACCCCATTGTCTTTCATGTCACGATTCCAGCGCGGATATTCTCATGCTTACAGTTTTTCGAGAGTTTCGAGTTAATGCTGGTTCCCGTGTAATAACATCACGAAGCTCGTAAGGCCTGCACCATCAGAACCGAGAAATGTTCAAAGAATATTTAAAAATCTGAACCTCGCCCTTTTATTGTGATAAATATTTGTGAGCTTTTATTGTTTTTATCTCTTCTGAGCTTCAATTACAATATAAATTTATTTTCTTAATTTGGAATGTAGTACATTTTATATAGAAGTAGTATTTTAAAAAATTATATGTTATAATTACTTTCTTAAAATAATATTATTGGATTATAAACTACATGCCAATAAGTTTTTAAAACTAACAATTCGAAGATTACATTTTTTCATCAGTAATGGATTAAACAGGGATATTTGTACCAAAAAATGGTAGTGTTTTGGTCGTACAACGTTTTATGAGGTCATACACTTATAGTTCTCTGACGTGTCCAGACAAATATATCATCCCTAAGAGCCGGCATTCGGTTTCTATTTTGGCAGTACTCGAGTCATATCTCAAACCGCCTGACGGCTGCTAAAGAACGCTCAGTGGAGTAATACAACGGCGTGCTGAAATAATTAGGAAGACGCCAAAGTAAACAGGTGCCTGACACAATTGCCAGTCGAGCGGATTTGTTTGCGATACGCTCAGGTGGTTCGTCATAACATCGCGTGGGGATATTGTTATCGCAGGCGCCGCCCGGCTTTTCGCCAGACTAAATCACATTCACGACGCGCCGGGAACTCCACACCTCATCGCCCGCAATTGACAGGCTTCCGTGGGCGCTGATGTCTGGAAAATAAACGAGTGGGGCGTGGTTGTCTCCCTGCCGGGAGAGTACGCGTGGCCGGACAGTGGCCGTCACTCCCTCCGTCGAGTCGCCAGCGTCATCTCCACCGTTACATCTGGCGCCATCTCCAGCGCCAGTGCCTACTCTAATACGCCTCGGGCACCACTGCCATCACCACCGCTGCCGTCGTTAGCATCACCACTATCAACGCTTCTATCGTTAGCATTGTCATCATCGCCATCGCAGTCATGTCTGCCGTTGCCACCATTCCCACTATCGTTGCCATCATTACTAAAGCCATAGCCACCGCTGCCGTCGCCACCATTGCCACTGCTTCAGATTCTGTCGCTACCATTGCCACTGCCTCAGCTTCTACCGTCACAATTGCCACAACCTTCACATTTGTTGCCACTGTTAACATCGATCGCAGTCACTATAGATACCACTGTTATCACTTTTTTTAAAGTTTATTTCTTCGCGTTAGACTTTCGTCTTTCGGGGATTTTGACGGGTACAATGTTACATACAATGAATTTACTTGGCCATCCTCAGGCAAATGCGTGTCTCGGTATAACCCTTGGTATAGCGCTATTTTTAAAATTTCATTATTGTTTAACTTGGCTTAGGGAAGTTTGCATTTATTCCTTGGTTATCACTAGGGAGCTGATTTTGATGACCTAAAACCGCCAAAAATGCTCCAAAAATGTTTTAATAATGCACTACTGCCTTAGCGATCTCGGCCACCGGGCCGACGGAGAACTTTTGTTGCATCTCATAAATATTATTTAAAACAAGTACCATTAAAATGATATTAAAATGTATGATATCAACAAAAAATGCATTATAATGGTGGGAAAAGTTAAAAAATGGCTTATTAGTCGAAATCGACAAAAGATGCAAAAAAGTTATATAAAAATGAATTATTTCCTTTTGTCATAACATAAAATTAATTTCTATACTAAAAGGCATTGTTCTAAAACGAAATGGAAAAAAAATTACATTTTATTAAAATCCGCCCCCAAGTTATCGCCATCGCTATATCTGACGCTGAGGAAAGTACTCGTAATTACTGAAGACTTTGAATTCACTTACTATTAAAGGAATGACGAAAATCTCTATCACCCTACCACTTCGTCCACTTGTACCACCACAATGATCATATTACTACCGTTACTACAGTCAGCCATACCGTCCCGTCCCCATCTCACTCACATCACCACAATCTCCTTACCTGCCGACCACGTCCGTCCCATCTCACTCACATCACCACAATCTTCATCACCGTTGCCACACCTTGCCGCCGTCATCAGTACCCTCCATTTCCACCACCACAATAATCATTATCACTACCGTTACCACTGTCGACCACATCTCACTCACATCACACCATCTTCATCACCGTTGCCACACCTTGCCGGGTCGCTCCGTCATCAGTACCCACCACCACCCGCCACATCGTCGCCGCGGCGCCGCAACCGCGCGTTTGTTTAGACTTCCAGCTGGCGGCCGCCGTGCCGCGCCGCGCCGCGCGTCGCAATTGCTGTTAGCCGACGCGCGAGAGCGTTCTGCAAATGCGCGAGAGGAAACACAAGCCGCGCGCGCCGCTCTGGCGCCTTTGCGCGCCTCGGGCGGCTCACGCTATCGCCCGCCTGGGGCCGCCTCGTGGGAAAGAAGGGGAGTGCAACCGGAGAAAGACGCGTCTCGGGTGCGATTTTTAATTGCGTTCTTGGTCCTCGGTTTGCTGTTGGTTCTTTTAGACGTAAGCAGTGGCGCTGTTCTTCGGGTTTAACACTTAGTGTAGAGAAAACAACGGCTGAATTTTGGAAATGAGATTTTGGAATAATGCACCTACCTCCTACTACTAAAAACTAGTCGTTTTAGCGTCAGCACTTGGCTAGAAAGTGCTAATCAATTATCATCTTTTGGGCATTGAACGTAGAAATTTCTCGTTCTACCTGGAGACGTAGAAGTGTATGGCCCCAATATTCTATTTAGTTGGTAGTCAGAAATTAATATTGCTAATCGGGTACTGATTTTTATATTTCTTAGATATTCCTTAGCTTACAGGGTAAAAAATCAGTTTTGAAATAATCGATTTGTGTACTATGTCCTTAAGATGTGCAGAGTAGACGAAATGCAGTGACTTGCTTGTATATTACGGGACTTACTACAAAGACGAGATATGTTTTTAATAATACGCTAATCTAATCACAATAACTAATAATATTTGCTAACTAATAATAATTCAGTTGTTATAATATTACTTTTATTTTCAGGTATACGCAATACGTAATTGCGTAGTGCGTAATAGAACATGATTTCATTAGTTTAATTCTTGTAAGTCCCGTAGTTCGTAAAGCTTGCCTTCCCCTGGCTTCGCCTAAGTCACCATAATAACCACATTATTATTAGTAGTATTGTTACTATTGTTAGTGTTATAATTGTTGTTGTTATTATTATTATTATTATTATTATTATTATTATTATTATTATTTTGTTTGAATAAGTTTCAAAAGGGAATGACAGGTAACGACTTGATATTAAGGGAATCGGTTCAATCCACCTTCGCGCCGACTTGGCGTGCGTAGCATCCACCCCAACTCCCCGCCCTTCCACTGTGCCTCCCGCGCCGCCCGCGATGGGCAGCGAGCGTGATCGCCCCTTGTTTTGACACGGCGTGGGCGCGCGCGTAAACATGCGCGCTGCGTCGGCGGCGGCAGCCCGGGGAAGGGAGGGGGGCGGCGGCGGCGGTGATGAGATCGCAGGAGACGGGAGGAGTAGGGAGGGCGCGGGTGGCCCGAAGGCGGGGAGCTGATGCACTGGTGAGATGAGGGCGGCGTGAGGGATGAGGTGACGCGCGCGCGCGTGTTTAGGCCAGGAGTTGCCGGAGAATTTGGTCATTATTTTGATTTACTTTAAGGCGGCTCCGCACATTCGGCAATCGCCGAGTAGCGAGCGCCTGCTCGTCCAATCCCGAGCAGCTGATGTGGTCGGCGAATGTTCGTATCCTTGGAGGTGTGCAGAAGACCGACACACGGTGGGTAGGGCGAACACCGAATGTTCGTCGCTCGGTAAATTACAAGTTACTCATCCAGACCACTGGAGATTCAGCGAGCGGTCGCTGGCTACTCGCCGAATACCGAATGTGAGGAGCTACCTTTAGCTGGACTTTGACAACTTTCAAACATTTGTGAATATTCGATGACCGTTCAAAGTTGCATAATTATTCCAAAGCTCTGTTAGTTCTGTTTTCTCTACAAACGAAAGGTGATTAAGATTGCGAGACATTGAATAATTTCCCATTACTAAATTAAATTCACGCTCAAAAATAATGTTACCTTAATCTCCGTGTTCATTTATGTGCGAATGACACAATGCGCTTGAATGAAACACAGAAAGATGTGTAGTTAGAGACGAAGTGAAGGAGAATCTGAGGGTAATAGTGGGTAGAGAGCAGACAGCGTTGAAGACGGAGATGAACTTGCAGATATTTGCCGGGGCGGCACCGATGGCGGCGGAGTTACGTTAGCGACGCTGTGTGTGGAGAAGATTGCAGTGGAGGTCTCGGATGAGACTGCAGGAGCACCAGCGGTGGAGGCGGCGGTAGCAGTGAAAGCGACAGCGTCGGCAAACGCAGTCGTCGACGCCAGCCCGTTGGGAACCTTGATTTATTTCTCGTTGCGCTGCGGCAGAGGGTGCTAGCTGGGCTGGAGGCGGCAACAGCAACAGCGGAAGACGTCGATGGGTGGTGGTGGTGGGTGATGTAGGCGAGAGGCAACGGATGTCGGCTGGCGGCGGCGGCTGCAGGGTGGCGGGCGGCGACGGCGGCGGCGGCGGCGGCGGAGGCGGAGGCGGAGGCGGAGGCGGAGGCGGGGGGGGGGGCGGTGGCGGCGGCGGTGGCGGCGGTGGCGACGAGTGACGTGGAGGCGCAGATGGCGCGAGCTCGCGTTGGCGCTATCTGGCGTAACGAACGCATCACAGGGCGGCGCGGTGCGGCGCACGACGCTTTGTGACGGTCGTTCCGGGCGCGCGCGGCAGCCGCTGCGCCGCGTCGCCAGCGACATATCGCACAGGCCCCATTCGGAGCGAGCGACGGCGCAAAATTCATCGCGCGTCGTAAGGAGAGCGCGGGTCGCCTTGCGGTTGCCGGAGGTGGAGTTCGGTATAATTGTTAGTCGAAGAGGTGGTAAACGCGAATGTGGTTATGGAAGATGCCGGAGCTTAAACTTTCTACCGAATGTATTCTTAATTTGCGCAGAATTTTCTTAGAAATCATTGAAAGATAATGTTTCTCTCATCAGTAAAAGTGTTAAGTACGTGTATTCTCATTAATTCTGGCTTAATAATCCCTTGCACACTTGTGTTATTCATCATTTTTTGTGCATTTATAGCAGATATTTCGATAGCAGACGATTTCCCAACAGTTCCAAAATGAGGTTTTAGGCAAACTTCGTAAATTAAATGTTAATATTTCTGTTCCCGCATTAATAAAATGTATGATTAACTCTGACATGGAATTAAACGTAACAAGTGACAACCCCATTTGGCAGGTTGTTGCGAAGTTTAATTCGAAAGGTAATTCAATATTCGTGTACTGGAGCTGAACAACAATTATTCTATCCAACTAGCTCGCGCAAATGAACCCATGTAACCACCGTATGCGGGGCGGAGGTGATACGGTACTGCAGAAGCAGGCAGACGAGGTCTCGACGGCGGAAACTAATGCGAGAGAGCGGCACTGCGTTCGTGTATGGAGGTCGTAACTTTAATCACGCACTGGCGGCGGCGGCGTCGGCGCCGCTCGGGGATCGACCGCGGGGCTACGGAGCGCCGGTACCTGGGTCGCGTCGGGGCTCGTATTCCCGCCCAAGGAGCAGGGGCGTTTCCTAGTTATGGGTGCACATTGTGGTCGCAGTTACCATGCTTCCGAGAAGTAACTGAAGAAGTTCAGGGTAATTATAAAGACGATGTCGCGATTTTATGAACGATACGGAGAGATGAGCGCATTGCTGCTGCGTTGCGGATCTGTTTCTCAGAAGAGTGTTCGCGAGATTCTGAGAAAGTGTGGGATAGATAAGAATTGAATATAAGTTGGTATATTCTTGGGTTTAGACTGTTGATGATGATAATAATAATAATAATAATAATAATAATAATAATAATAATGATGATGATATATATAATATATAATAATGATGATGATAATGATGATAATAATGATGATGATAATGATGATAATAATAATAATGATGATAATAATGATGATAATAATAATAATAATAATAATAATAATAATAATAATAATAATAATAATAATAATAATAATAATTTCTAAAAAAGGCATTTTAATTGATTGTGAATAAATATTATTATAATACTCATGTGAATGACTCAATCAATCATTTTCCCCGATTTTTGTAGGTGGTATAACGGTGTGCGAGCCCCAATTCCGCGTAAAGCGTTGCACTGTCGTGTTGATGCGCTTGATGATGTAATGGATAATCGTTCATGGGCGTCGTCGGTTTCCCTACGATGCCCGCCGCGGGTCTGCCCCCCGCGGGAAGCGGCGACTCCTGGTAGGCCTGCCCCGGGGCAGTTTCTTCTTCCGCATGCCGCCTCCAGCGGCGCAGGGAGGCAGCTGCGGCGTCGAACATCTGCCGCGCACCGCCCGCACCCTCGCCCGTCTCGCCACGCCCCCTCCCTCAGCCCAGCGCCCTTTGTCAGAGTGCCCTCCGCCCTTTGCAACGCGCGCCGCCGCCGCCACCGCCGCAGCTCCGCTTCGAAGGGTCTGCTTGTTGTTGCTGAGGTTCGCTTAGGGTATCTGCCTCGCGTTGGAAATGCGAACCAAGTAACGGACCAACCTGTAGTTTCCCGCGTTGTGAATTTTGTCAGCGGTATGCATTCGCTCAGCATATATTTTCGTACACGTCCCGTATTTAATAATTCGAGGAGGTAGTTCGATACATAGCTCATAGTTTTTTTTTATGGTAGTAGTTAGAAAAGCAGCATGTAACTGTGTGAACGAGAGGGATAGCACACATTTATTTACTTATCGCGAGTACAGTTAAACGTTATTTTGCGTGATGACTTTGTTTGCATTTTTTTTAAACAACACATTTATTTATATCTGTAAATTTGTACAGTTATAACGTGTTTAACTGACAGAGTTGTTCCAACTACTAGGAAGGTTTCATTCTGTTAAACTAAATTTGCTCTCTTTAACTGTTTACCACGTATGTTCAGAAAATATGCATGTGTTTATAACTATTCAAATAGTTGTTCATGTCCATGAAGCATTCATCAGTCCTTGGCCAATAGATAAAACAATATTTTAAAGAAACACAATTATTTTCTGTTGTTTATTATAATTATTTTTATTGTTGATACTATTAATATTATTGTAATGGAGGATCTGGTAATTTTCTAAAATAATAGTCCAGTGTCATGTATAATTATTTTCCTGCCACGCTGTCTCTACGGACCGACTAATGCCCTACATGCAATGGAGCTTTCTGCGATGGCATGTGCCGTGCTGTTCTGGCGTGTATGAACGGGCTCGAGTTCCTTGGCGGAGGTGCTCGTCTCCAGCCACGCGTCTGTGCAATGGCGGGCGGCGCGGAGCCGCGCTGTGCGGTGTGGAGCGGCTCGGGCGGCGCTTGTTTGCCCGTGGCCCCGCGGCGTCTTTGAGCCCTGCAGGATCCCGTTACCTGCGCAGCCCCCACACGTCAAATTCCACTCCCGCTCTGTCATGGAAACTTAACGCGAATCGCGGGGAGTGAGATGTCTCGTGTCGCGGCGTGCGCCGCTGCTTTGGTTGTAATTGCCTTCGCGCACGTTATGAAATCCGCTTGATGATGATCGATGGTGCGGTAATGTGCCACTGGGCGACGTGTTCGCCTGCCGAAAATGATGTGGGTCACTGAGGTGAGTGGTGAATAGAGGTGAAAATCTTGTCTGAAACGTGTTGGCGCGATATCGTTTTAAAGGTACCCTGTAGTAAGGTTTATGTGGCAGTTTTTATGTATTGTGCTGATAGAGTGTGGTTACCTAGTCGTGCATTTCTTTGTTTGAATTTTAGTTCGATTGCGAAAGTTTTAATTCTTGATAATTGTGAAAGAGCATTCCTCCAAAATAACGCAAGGACTTTTGTAATTTAATTTTTAGCATTAAGACGGAAATGCGGAATGATTTGCAACACTTGCTTCAAAATAAGCAGTACAAACCGATGCTTTTTCCATAACACATTCTTCAAAGCACAACCAAATTTGATGGAAAATCCATCGATGGATGCTTCGCAAACCAACAACAAGAAAAGTATTTATTCTATGATGACTCTTAAGAGTTGCTAAAATGTTTATCTAAATATTAATAAAATTGTACTTCGAGAAAAATAGTTCCTGCATTTGAGCCCCTTAAAGTAATAATTTCATGAATGTTTTTTGCGTGACATGTTTCTGAAAGGATCTCGAGGATTCACTCAAACGCAAATTTATTTAATTTACTGATATTGATCTGAGACACATTGAATTCATTTCAGTACTTATATAACTATTGCAGACTGCTTTTTAGAATTTAAGTATTAATTTCTGCTTTACCCCAGATACTTTCTTTCGATATATCACAATAGCGGCACCAGCAGTCTGCAACACATCCCGGAACAGAAAAATTCCTGGAAATCCTCGTCACTACGGATTGTGCTTTGCACAACAAATCGACAAATGTTCACAAATCCATGACCTCTTCCCCAGAGCGAAAATATCTCTGTGTTTGCGCGAGGCCAAATAGAAACCATTAGTGTGTTTGTCGGTTGTGTGTTCCCGGTGTTTGACGATCCGCGAGTTTAATTTTTACGCATTTCAGAAAGAGCAGCTTGCACGGTAAGGTCGCATGCGCGCCCGCTCGCTGGTTGTGAACTGAGGAGTCAGATGTGGAACATGGAACCATCGATACGGATGACGCGTGGGAGGAATATTGCCTTTTTATGAAAAAGTTTCGTTTGCAGTCACTGTAAATTATCTTGTAATATTGCCTTGTAATATCTACCATAAATAGCGTAGTTTGTGCTAATATTGACGCACAACAATTATATGCAAGTATATGAAGTCACACACGAGCAAAAAGTCACAGACGCTCAAAAAGCAAATAAATGTTGCAGAATTACTAGAATGACCAGCCTAGCTATGAAAAAGAATTAAAATAAGAAAAAGCTATAAAATCCAGAAGGTAACGGATTATGTGGAGAAAAGAAGTAAGAATGAAACAAACATTTCTGGAATGGAAACGGAGATTGGTTCTGGCTAGCAGGGATAAGAGACCATCAAGAAGAAGCTAAGGAATGCTAGAGAAAAGATGAAGGGATGATTGTGCCTGAAGAGAAGAAGATTATTGTTATAAATTACAAAAAACCATTGCTTTATTTTTAAGAGAGGAATACCTACTATTTACGTAATCGCAAGAAAAGGGGCCTATTACCAAGTCACTCAACCAGTCAGTCAGTCCAATTCACTGCTTGGATCTATTCCTGGGCGTTCTACCCTTTCTTCGAGCGTAATGAGACTGTAAGGCAGTGTTGCGCGAAACATACACGTGCCGCGTCTTTTTCGATGGCGACCTGCACTTGTGGTGGAGCCGCGCGGACGAGGTGCGCCAGGCGGCGCTTTGGCGGCGGCATCCTCTCCTCGGCCGAAAGTTGAACACCACTCCCCCTTCCCCCAACCCGCCCTCTGCCACCCGCACCTCGGTTTCGCTCCCCGGAGGGGAAACTTCTCACAATGGAAACACACACCCGCTGGCGACAGGGCCAAGACAAATTATGTACCTAAACCTCCCCACAAATCGCGACAAAGTCCTCCCGAGCGGAAGAAGATGAAGAAGAAGAAGAAGCAACGGCTGCGGAAGAAGAAAACCTCGCGGTGGCGCCGGCCAACGGGTGGGGTGGGGCGGCAAGGGGAGAGGGCGTTTGGCGACGACTGTCGTTTTCTCCTTTTCCCGAGAAAGGGGCGTGGCGATGAGAAAAGCGGGGGGAGGAGGAGTGGACAGGGGTGGGAGGGGCGGAGCGGGGCGTGGCGGATCGACGAAGAGCGGGGCGGAAAGGGAGGGCGGAGCGGGGAGGGGAGTGGCGGAGCGGGATGGGATGGGATGGAGGGGTATGGCGGAGGGGGATGGGATGGGATGGAGTGGAGCGGGAAGCGGAGTAGCGAAGCGGGGAGGGGCGGAGCGCGACCGACTCTGCTGATCGCGCCTCGAAGGGCGGAAAGTGCAGCGGTCCCCCGGCAGGGGGAATGCGCCGCGACGTCGCCGCCGAGCAACCCCTTGGCGCAGAAGGGTTGCTGCCCTCAAGAAGCCTCGCCCGCCCGCCTTCGCCCAGGTGGCGCCCCTGGTGGACGCTCTGCGCGTTATTGATGGCGGCCCGGCAAAGGCGCCTACCCCTTTCGCACAATGAACGGAACCTTCGGTCTGGCCGGCAAAGTACTGAAATTAGCAATATTAGTAAACTTCTGCACACAAAATAAGCCTAATATTGTCTTTGAAGTACTTTGTGTTTTTTATTCTTTTCTTCCTGTATTGTATGTAGTACAATCGTAAGCTATATTTTTTCTTCCAATTTAATATTATTTTTTTCAAGTGACACAATTTGTCTGTAAGTTTTTAATATTATAAGTTTGACAGTGAACTGATTCATCATACATGATCACTGTATAATGGAAAAATATGATGTGTACATGTAGTGTTTATTTCGAATTACTCTAAAATGCTATGAAATCAACTTCTTTATGCATTATCCGAGTGTTTATTTGGTACTTTAAAAGTTCATGGAAACCAAGAAAAACAGTTCCGAAAATAGACGAGTCAACGAGGAGAACATACTTTTATCACGATGGCACATCGTGATAACTTGTATCCTAAAAAGCTAATATGTGAGAAAGGAATACATTCAACCCTTAAGAAAAAAATCTCATTACCAGGAAACCATCGATTTGGCCGTTGATGACATCGACTTCCACAGACGCTCTTTTGACTTTTGTCCAGCTGGAATCGATATTCAGCTCAGGATGCTCGGCGGACGCCGCGCCGCGCCGCGCCGCGCCGCGCCGCCGACGCCCTCTTCCATTGTCGTTTCTCTAATTGCGTCGCTCTTTGTCCCGCGTCGTTAGCGGAGCGCGAGAGGACGAGGAGGAGGAGGAGAAGGCAGGGGCGGGAAAAACAGAAGCGCATCGGAACTATTGAAAGAATCGCGCGCGCTCATTACGACTCGCCGCGCGAACGCGCTCTCCCCTTCACCTTCGGTACCCTTCCCCTCCCCCCCTCCCCCTTCCCCGCCCACGGTCCCTGCCCGCAGCGCCGCGTCCACCGCCCCGTCGTCGTCTTTTGAACGCTTGATTAATGTGGTCGGGGGTGTCGCCCCCGTCGGGAGTTTCTAAATATTAGCCCGCTGCGTTGCCTACACCCCCGCTGCGCCACGCCTCTCCTCGTTCGCCTCGCCACGCCTCTCCACGCCACGCCACGCCACGCCACGCCACGCAGCGCCGCGCCGCGCTTTGTTCGCGCCTCCGTTTAGATTAACCTTTAAATATCGTTCCGGTTAATGCGTATAGCGGCAGGCTGCGGAGATACATCCCATGCCCGGCTACGGCCTCGCGGGTGGGGCTTTCGGTGTTCCATCTCGTTCCAGCTTTCCCGGAACAGTTTCCTATTATGTTTTACCGCAACATCAGTCGCTTGGTTTAAGCGCAATTACGCGCGACTTTCACTTAAGCTTGATAACAATTTCCGGAAAGTTCTTTATTTTGAGATTACTCGTAGTCTTGTTTAATTACCGTGGATAAAGTTGGACCGGTTTCTCTCGGGCGTTGTCAATTTGATGGCTGACATGTTTTCCAAACGTGTTAGTGTGTTCGTGACTCAATCAATATGACGCCCACTAAGCTTTGGATCAGACGTTGTTTCAGGTAACGTAATTACGAAATGGAACAACAAAATCAGAGCCCTTTAGAGTTTCTATTAATATGTGTTGGGTTCTGTGATGATATTCCGTGAATAATGTAACGACTGTTTACACGCTGACTGGCGCTTAAATGTTAATGTCGTCAGAGAACACGGAAAATGTCAATACGTACGCTATTCCAGTAAAAGAGGCTTTCTTTTCCAAGCGGATTCCTTCCAAAAACGTTTAACGTTATGGTTTCGCCCGTAACGTTATGTCGCAACTGGTGAAGCAATTTTACTGAATAAAAAGGCAATAAATGGAATATGGAATGAGAGAGTTTTTTGGTGTTCTGCAGTGAATTTACATTCGCAAAGGAAATACGTGTAATAATTACTTCGTTTAGGTAGTTCGAAATACTTTGTCCAAACAGACAAGTGATATATTAGATACATATACGCTATCAACGTCAACATTGAAATAATAAAAATCAAATTGACCTGAAATGCAGTTTATTTGAACGAAGTGTTAGGAGTTGGGGCCTTTTTGTCAGAAGAAAATTATGAATTCTCCATAATTATCGTTGCCTTCCTCGGCCAATTTAAGTCAATATTGTCTGAATAAATCCTTGAATGTAAATGGGCGTTTACATCTTTCTGTCGTATTTAAACCGTATTAGCCGTGCTGAAAGCAAACATTTGCTCTACCAATTTTTCCATAGCAATAATACGATTAAGTCTGCTACGAAATTGGGACCACCAGGCTAGCTGCAGCTGGATTGTATATTTCGCATAGGGATATACAGTTGCTTCCTGTTGATGATAATGTTGGCTTGTAAAATTTGGAGATCAGTGGCGAACCAGTTCGGACGGTACGCCGAACGAACCGCGTGCGCCGCTGTTCCAAATCGACGGCTCGGAAACGACAGCGAGCCCGCCGGCAAATGGGGCCGAAATGATGAACAGCCTACGGGGGCGACAGCTGTCCCACGTAAATGAGGCCCGAGAAGTAGAGAGGAGGGGGCAGAAGCTAGAGAAGAAGAGAGATGGGGAGAGAGGAGAGATAGAAAAGGGAGGGAGGAGAGGGAGAGAGGAAAGGGAGGGAGAAGAGAAAGAAGAGTAGCGGGAGGAAAATTGATTTGATATTTTTAGTGTTTCCGGGCGCGTCAACGGCTTCGGTCATTAGTCCCGTTAGTGTAGTGCATTTTTTCTCGGGTGATGGCGGTGATCTTCTCCCGCTGGATGGTGAGATCCGCCGCCGACCTACCGTCGGCTAGTGGGGTTTCCCCCTAACCAGGACTCTCCCACCAGCGGGGCATCGCCCCAGCCAGGACATGCTCTAAGCACCTGACCGGCCTCCCGGAATATGTGATAGTGTAGTGCATGTTAGTGTAAATGTGTGTGCGTAAGGGGAGAGGATAGAACAAGGAAGAGGAAGGACAGATCGCGCGCTGTCCGTGGCCCGTTTGGTAGGGTACTGCTCCGGCATTCGCCTGGTGTTGATCGGAGAAACCACGGAAAACTACCGATCAGAGCAGCCGTGCGCTAGAATTCTCCTCCAGACAGCGACTGAATTCGACATAGCTGAAAAGCTAGTGTCGAAAATCCTGCCGCCGTCAGGACTCGAACCTAGGACCTCCCGGTCAGAGGTGCTGCAGTGACATCAGTTAATGCACTGAGCTACCGTTCCCGGTGCGGGAGGAAAAGAGGAATAGAGAGAAAGGGGAACTAAGTATACATTTAAGGGAAACAAGACGGGTGAAGAGATAAAGCAAACGTTTATCAAGGAAGACTAGTATAGGGAGGGAAAGAGGGAGGGAAGAGGGGATCGAGAGGAGTGGCGGGTTTCACGTAGGTGCACGTCGGCCCACCTCAAATTTATCGTCCTTCGCCGGAGATCGCCGGGCTTCTAAATGGCGCCTAAATGAAGTAATGATGTGATGCATGCGCGCAGCTTCGCGGGACCGGCGGAGACGCGGCGGCGCGCCTCATGTTTATGAGACGTATTGCTTTCCGACGTTATTAATAGCGGACTGCGCCGTTCGCCGTATGGGACTCGGCGTCGTCGCCGGGGTATGCGCTGCACTTAATGGTATGCGCGTTAAAATTAATGCTGTCTTTTATATTAACTCGGGGCGACGTTGTGGGCCGGATGTTACGACGGACGGATCAATATTTTGTTAAAATGATAATTTAATGCGAGTGGCTACTTTATTTTCGGGCCGTGTGAGTGCAGTGGTGCCAACGGCACGGCTGCCTCGCATGAAATAACGCCGTTCTCATTATGGCTTCCACGGAATAAATCAACGTCAAATGAACGCGCCCATTCGCTTTTTCTGTATCTCTTTATAATGTTCGAAACAGACGCAATGAGTTGCCGGTGACTCTATTGTGTGTGATGTAGTAGTTGTAGTATGCGAGGTCAGTAAAGCATTACGTTTTTATTGTGTTTCCAGAGACCTAAATATTTAAATTGCTTTTTTAACATTGTGGTTTATTGGTAGGCATTGTGGCGATATGCAAAATATACAGAAAATTGCAATGCATACTGCTGCATGAAGATCAAAGCATTATATATATTTCGACGTAATATACTTTTGGTAAACCACAATAACGTGCAGCGTAACAAACATAAATGAAAAATGTTTAAAGCGTGTTATGTTGTTTCTGTAGAATTTTTCATATCTACATATTTATTTTCAGGTTATGGTGGGAACGAGAACCTCTCAAAGATCTTGCATGCATTACTTATTACCTACAAACTAAATTACCAAAGTCTGTGATATGTGACTATTAGGGTTCGAAGTTTCGAAAAAAGAGAAAGAATTCTAAGATAATGACATCATTTTAGTCACAGTTGAATTCGAATATAGAAACTGACACAGGTTTCCGTTGTTCGCGCCAAGAGTGAATGTATACCTTGCTTTATTTAGAACATTACTATTAATGAAAGATTGTTTAAAAAATAAATAAGCAAATAAAATTAATAGGCTGAATGAAAACTCACTAGGCGTGATAATGTCAAATTTTCAAAACTGGTCCGTTCCCAGACTCTTTTGTAGACACTCCTGTGTTTTAGTGCACATTCCCGGGATTTTTTTCGCGAAGGGGACCTAAGGCGGGGCATATGTATAAGCAACTTCATTTCGGTGAAGTAATGGTTTCCTCTTCTCTGTCGGATGAAGCGCATCTGCGCTGCCGAAAAGCCTTTTGTTTGGCGGCCCGCATCCACTGCACTCCGCGCCACTGTCACCTTCCCTGCCACCGCTCTTGCCGCAGTCAACACTGCAGCCACCGCCGTCGTCGCCTCCTACAACTCAATCTCCTCTTCCTCGATTTTCATCTTCCCCACCATCACCATCTCCTCTTTTTTTCATTTCCATCATTACCATTATTACCACCATCGCGTCCATCGCTTCCACTACCATGATTGTAACGCCCATCACCGTCACTGACGCCACCGCACCTTCTTCCCCGTCTCTACCGCGCCCCCCAGCGCCACTACCTTGTATCACCACCACCACCACCACCACCACCACCACCACTACCACCACTACCACCACACCAAAGTCCTCGCTACAATACCACAACCATCAACATCAGAACCTTCACCATTTCCCATGCCAACTGCTAAAATGAGCCCGCCTCGAGCAACAGTCATCACTAGGCAACGGATTTCCATGTAAATACATGTTTTTACAGGAACTAGATACCTGCATTCAATTCTATATTTTAGAGTTTACAAGACATTCTGCAAGAATTAGAACTATTTTTATTTTACATATTTTTGTATAATTACATATTTTATTTGTTTTACCTATTACGACATATTTCTGATCGGTGACGTTCTATGGTCAGAAAATGCTGGTAGACAAGTATTTTAAACACAATAATGAATTTTTATTTTACATATTTTCTATTTTTTCTTACATGTTTTGGAAACAATAAATACATTTATGGACATATTTTGTTTTTTTTATTACAATAAATTCCGTCCCCTAGTCATCACCGCCTCCACCTGCCCCTCGTAGCTGCTCTCCACCACAGCCACCACCAGTCGCCAGTGAGCAATCTCCGGCAACCAGACTTTTTCCCTGGGAACGGCAGCGGCTCCTTTGTGGCGGCGCCGGCCGGAAGGACTACACTAAACGCACCCCACGGCGCCGCGCCCACCGGGCAAACCGCACCCTCGTCCCCCACACACACACACACCGCCAGGGCGAACAGGCGCGCAGCACCTGGAGCGGGGCCTGTTCCCCTGCCCCTGAGCAGGGCCATACATCCCCTCCCGCACCCAGCGAAATGTGGGGCTAAGGCCCGGCAGCCCTTAGGTGCCGCAAATTGCGTTCTCGGGGCGCCCCCGTCAGAATTAGTTGACCATACGTCGCTTTGTGTGCCGAATTCGGACCAGAAAACTGACGTTTCGTTTTGCGACTGTGTGTGAATTTATGTTCAATCAACCCATATAATTTCCCCTTTCGTAGATTTGTGAGTTTTGTTTCACGATGTCTATTTCGCTAAAATGATATTACTCATTTACTTGGATCTAAAAAGCGTTCTCCAGACACTCTGATCCTTACTTTCAGACCCCTCATTATGATCACTATATTGTATTTTAGGCATAAGTTTATCATAAATCATTGGGAATATCCAGGATGTATGCGGTATACACTTGTATCGTTAAAAAAAGATGGTCAACAAGAGAGATTTTGCCTTCGAGCTTAAAAGATGAACAGTTTCGAGTTGTAAAATATGAATGCTTCGTCTGCTGAATACATTACCTCCGGTTAGATACCACAGAAATGTCATCCTCGTACTCTCATTTGCATGTGATTCTTGCTCAAGTCAGAGGTGGTTATAAGTCAAAGAAAATCACCTTCGAAACTTTCTAAACCCGATATTATTCTTCAAATTCATTTGTTTGTTACGCTCACAGGCTTTTAGCAATGTTTGTTAATAGTTTACATTGCACTTCCATACAATTAAGATACGCTATTAAAATAAAACTTCAGAATCTGCATTTTCAAAGTTTATGTATGTGCAAGTGTTACTGTGCTGCAATTTGAGAAGATAAAATGCGTTATTTCTTTGACCTATTTTACTCAAGGGTGCATTTTAAGACTCGTGGAATTAACGCGAGAAAACATGGACTTGAATGAACAACGAGACATTGAGAATTAGAAGTCCTTGAGAAAAGCTGAAGGAGCAACAACGAGCCCATTCTCTATGCAGGCACCGGCCGCTCCTTGGCGCGACAGGCGACGAAGTTCTCGCTCCGACGTCACCGAGGTTCTTTTTCCGTTTTCGTTCAACAGACATTTGCACTTTGCAGGGCGTCGTCCCAGCCGCCTGGGCTACCGTTCCCCTCCCCTCCACACCCCCACAGCCTACCGCCTCCTTCGTCTCCTGCGTCGATGTCGTCTCAGCTACAGACGCTCTACTACCCGCCCCCGCACCGGCCGACGCCGACATCTCCACCTCCCACCAGCTTCACCTCCCTTAACCAGCACCACCGTCCTCGCCCCCGGCCGCCCCCGACACCACCTCCTCCCCATCTCCCATCAGCTTCACTTCCCTCACCCAGCACCAACGTCTCTCCCCCGACACCCCCACCTTCTAGCAGCTCCACCTCCCTTGTCCAGCACCACCGTCCTCCCCCCCGGCCCCGCCGCCGACACCACCTCTCCTTCTCCCTCCCGCACCAACGTCCTCCCCCGACACCCACCTTCTACCAGCTTCACCTCGCCCTGCCCCGCCAGCGGAGACTCCTCCGTCAGTCTCCACCGCCGCACCGCCACCCACTGTCCCTCAGTGGCGTTCGCCTGAGGCGGCGGCGGCGTCGTCGTCCTCGCGCCCTCCCTCTGTTTGCGCTGCGGGAGGCTGCCGCGATTCCCAGGGAACTCCGCCGTCACTTCGCCCCGGGCGATGGGAAGAACGACGCCTCGTGCAGCGATGGACGGTGTCGAACTTGTTTTTCCTTGATGATGTCAACTTCGTAAGGGATGTTTCCGTCATATTTTCACGGAAAAGACATTTTAGCATGCGGAATAGAAAACCAGCATTTATTTGCTATGGTGGTGTGTGATCGTTGGAAATATAAAATACTGTTCACATGTATGCTCTCTGATATTTTTTTAATGTTTAATGTGTGACAAAACTAAATTTATACATTCTAAGAAAGAAGTAGTTCAATCGCAATTTTCTGTGGGAAAATTTCTAGGGAAATCTAGCGCATGCGGAGTACATAGTGATCACTTGTGATGTGTACATAATGAACATGTGATGGGAAATGTTATACAACGATGTTACTCATGTGTCATTTGGTTATGATTGGTAGGCAATTCATCATGCATTTGTGTTTGGTGTGCATGCAAAATTGCGTTGACTGCGTCAAAACCTGACCTGTCACACATTGCAAGAAGAGTTGCGTACTAATTAGGAGTAAATATTAAAATTAATAGTGATTTCGAGTTGTCACTGAACTGCGGCGTACTAACAATATTCAAAATTGATAATCCAGTTTAATTTTAGTGTTAGTAACGGGGGCTAGACAGAGTTCTTAATCGTTGGTAACACGCCTCACAAGACCAGTGAGGCGGGTCGGGAGGCGCGGGTCGACGTCAGCGCAACAAGTGCCGAGCGGCGAGCGAGTATCGACTGCAGCGAGCGGACGGGCGCTTGCCGCGGGGAACGAGGCGGGCGCCCGGGCAGACGCCGATATGGTTCCCGGGTCCCAGCGGAATACAAAATGCTCGACCAGGAGATTAATGTCCGCTCTGTTGTCTTCCGGCTTTTTCGTCGCCGGAGAAAGAGCGATTTAAAACTCACGAAGTTTTACGACCCAGATTATTCTTTCTAGAAAAAAAAAGGAAAGGACGTACCACTTCTTCTCTCTATGCATACAGAAGGGTTACCAGAAAGTTCTCACGTGCTGCTAATAAACATATCCAGAGATTGGGGGATGTTCAACGTAGGAGATGATACGTAGAAAGGGAAATAGATGTCTTCGTCGTAAAAGAAACTTGCATATCCGATGAGATGGAACCTGTTGTATATTCACGTCACGTGTCGTAGCTTCCGTGAGCATATCACTTTATTGTATACCTTAGCGCTAGCTTTCTGGCAGTTTGTCATTCCAAATTTTGGAGAAAGTAAACTGTGTCAATATGAAATTATTACTGTCCTTTAGTGTCTCATAATTTATTAGTAGAATCGTTAGAAATTGGACCTAAAAAAGTACATCAATAAAACGAACGTAAATCGAATTACGAACAAATTACCATATTCGAAGGTGTTAGCCGCGTTTGTAGTTGTAAATCGGTAACCAAAAACTATTTTTTGTAGAGCACTCGTATATCTGATTTTATTTGTTTAGATGTAAACAATAAACACCAAATTATAGAAAATTCTCACATAGAGTAAAAAATTGAAGGTCCTTGTTTGCTTTACCTACGGTCTCCTTTCGTAGTTTTTATTAAAGATGCCATGTCCTAACAAACAAATATTTTTTTTGGATCTGAGAGTTCAAAATCCTTCTTCAAGACCCTAATTAACTACTCGTATATTAAAAGTCTATACGTATTTAATTATTGACATGAAATTCAAAATATAAAATAATTATTGATTTTATTCTTTTTTTTAAAAAAAGGGATTTGTTTCGTAATTTATTCAGTTTTAATACAGATTTGTACGAAGTGAAGAAAATACACAATATTATGTAATATCTGCTTTCATCTATTGAGTAGTGTAGTTCCCTTTCAATGAGCCCTCATTCGGAGCTGTGCTTTGCAGCTGTTTCTCGCGGCCATACCCACGTCCTCGGCGATCTCCGGTGATGGAACTTGGTTCGTGCATTCGCCTGACCGCTAGCCCGTTTACTTGCTCCTCCGCCGGTACTGCACGGCGCTCTGGGCGCTTCGCCCACGCCCCACCCCACGGCTTCCCCGCCCACACCCGCTCCCACCGCCGTCCCCGCTCCCTCTGCCGCCCCTGCTCCCTCCGCCGCCCCCGCTCCCCCCCCCCCCGCCGGTGCAGCCGAGAGACTGCCCGTCTCCCCCGGGTTTTGCCGCAATAAAGGTCATAAAATCAAGATCCTGCTCGTGGCTTGCGAATTATGTTTCAGTTAAAATAAGAGGATGATGTAATTTTTGTGACAGAGTTTCTTCTATTGTAGCCATTGAGCTTGTCTCAATATTTCCTAATTTTTTTAAATTATTAGCATTAGGAAGCCTTTCAGAGCTGTATAAATAAAAAAAACGGAATATAGAAAATTAAAGAGATTATAACATTTGGATATTACAAATCTACTAAAAAGGATTACTCTCGACATATAGCTGACAGTTTATAAAGCAAGTGCTCAAATATTAACAAGATTTCATATTTCGCATGTATCGTTTCGAAGTTGACAATTTAAATGCGTTTCAGAGACATACTGAAGTACTTTGTAGTTTCAGTATGTGCTTTATTGCTCTTCATTTTTCATTTGAAACATAGGACTATAACCGACCTTTCTTGTACGGAATCTCTAAAACCTCTGTGTGCATAATCCACGCGTATCCTGTTTTTCCTACGCTCTCGTCGGTTGCATTTGCACATCCAGTAGCAAGCTGCCTTCAGCAGTTTCTTTTGCCACCGCTATCTCCCACATATCCTATCTCCCTGCCGAATATCGCGCGTTTCCTCCCCCGTACCACTCCCACCTCCGTAGTTCCTGCATCCTCTGCCTCTTCCCCCCCCCCAACCTCCCGCGACCGCTACCCCCACCGCCGAGTTCGCCGGCCGCCAGTTCCTCCCCCACCCCGTTCGCCCTTTGATGTGCCGCGTGGCGCCGCGCGCCTTGGCGCGAGAAGAGGCGACCTCTGGTTTTTGCCGCAGCCCCGACGCCCGCCCTCCTGCCCGCCGTGTCCGTTTACCTCGGCCTTGCCGCCTGCCCACAGACTGGGCGCCGCGGCGGGCGTTTTTGTCTAGCGCATGGTGGAGGCTGGGCTGCTGTGCAGCCGGTTTTCGACCAGTTGCGCCACGAGACAATGCTGAGCTCTATGGCGTAGTGCATGTAACTGAATAGTGAGAAACAACTCCAATGCTGAGACGCATAATATATGTGTATAAAAGTATTAGTATTCACATAGTTAATGAGCTCCATTACTGCATTTTCAAGTACTATATTTATAGAAATTTCATTCCGAAAGTGCCTTCGTCTGCAACGGAATATTTGTATGAGTTACATATGCTCGTATAACACACTGTCAGTGTTAGTAATGTCGAATAAATTGACGGAAAATTAAGCGGCCAGGTGAGTCGTGACAGTTATTTTGAGACACCCAGGAACACTTGAAAAATAGAAAACAATGAAACACTAGCGATTTTCACTCAAACGTGAAAATATTTTATTAACTTAATCTGCGTATTTCTTTTTTATTCTGCTGCAGACCATTACTATTGAGATATTTAAGTTTTATTACCTATATTTCTGTTTCTGATTTGGAAAAGGAGAAACGGATCTGTACATTTACACAAATTATTTTCTTGAATTTCAAAATATTGAGTTAATTTTCAAAATTAGAAGTGAATTACTTTTTACCAATATGATGTTTTCTTGCAAGAAGATAAAAAAATTAGTACTTTTTTTTTCAGGGACTGAATTACCTTTCGATAAATTCAGAGAAAATATTCTTAGTTTTATTTCGTTGCGACTTTAAAATTTAAATTTGTAGAATTACTACCATTCACCTTAAATATGCATTCTTCCGTATCTTAAAACGTCGTGTGAATAACGACCCTTAACTGTCTGTTTCTGAAATTTCCCTATCAGGTGTTTTTCATTTCTTATTTTAATTTAAACACCTTCGCTTTTTTTTCTTCTCTAGAAGCCCGGCGCAACTTCACTTTCCCTTTAACGAAATCAACCCCGGGTGAATGTTTACGACGCCGGAATATCTCTGGCTCTATTAAGCCTCGCGCGTACGGCCGCCGCCATCTCGATCTGTTTACGTAATTGCCGCGCGAGTCGCGGCCGAGCCACGTTTTCCCGACTGCGTAAGGGGCGATGCGGGGCGAAGCGGGGAAGGGCGTTGGAGATATCGCCTGCCCGCCCGTGCCAGTGACAGCATCGCCCGCGCCCTCCGGAGGGCAGTTCACGGGAGCGAAAGGGCCAAGATAGTGGCCTTAGCACGTAATTTTTAATGAAATACATCGGCCCGGTGTTTCGAGATAAGCGCTCCCGAGTCGCGAGGAGGAGGGAAGGAGGGGCTATACTTACCGACCATGGCTTGTGTGTATCGCCGCGCGATGGTGTGATGGTGTGGAATATTTAAAAAAAAATAAAAAATAAAAAAAACTAATTACTTAAAATGCTACTGAGTTCATAGATGGAGAGGCACTGTTAATCGTGCGGTCTCTACTAGCAAAATACCTTCAAATCCTAAGCCTAGTAAGAGGGGTAAACTCTGTGTTTCAACCTACGTCATTTACGACGTACAATGGAACCGGAATATTTGCGATGAATTAGATGATGCTTGCTTGACTCCCTGGCACGATGAAGAAAAATTCTCCTCTTTAATTACCTCAATAGTGAAAGAAATGTGATCAATTAAAAAAAAAATTCAAATTTAATCCATTAACTTTCGGATGGCGATTGCAATTTGGAATAAAATTTCTCACTTCTAAATGTGCCATGCTGATTCGTTGGGCATTCAGTTGTGGCAAAAACATCAATTTTTAGTTATGTTTTGTTAATATTATGAATTATATTATCGATTTGTTATTCATTTTTCCTTTAGTCATATCTCCAAAGATAGTTTAAGAATGACTTAGTGAGTGACTAATTTGTTTCATTTTATAATAGAAACAACGTGCCAAAATTATTTCATCCTTTCAACAAAACACTACCCATGCTAAGCCTTAACAGGCGTGTTAATTAACATGCTTTGCAAAGCAACATTTTTAAGTGGTTCGCTGTGTAGTCTTGCTCTCAGCAGGGGCAGGGGCAGCAACTGTATCGCCGAGTCCCCTGTCACGTGGTTCCGTCGGACACCGCCTTCTTAATTACGCCGCCTCTCCCTCTCCTCATCGCGGCGCCGCCGGTGTGTTTCGTCGGCCATTATGCAAATGAAACGCCTTATTAAGATATCTAATACGGCTTTTTGAAAGTAATTTTAACAGTCGCCTTTTTGTAGGTTTTTTTTTCGGGGTCTCTCAGACCTTCTTCCAACAACGAAGTCTCCGCCGCCTCCACCTCCACAGTTGCCGACGCCGCGTCCCTCTGCTATCGCCTAATACATCGCCACCTCCATATCTCCCGCCGACGTCTCGGCCCCTATGCTGTCCCTGTCACCTTGACATCCTCGTGCCTCTACCGCCCTTGACCGGTCTTCATACCCCTCTCTCCTGTTAGTCTATCACCGCCTCCATCCCTGCCGCCCGAACCCTTTCGGTCTATTTGCTGCCTCTGCCTCCTCCGTCACCCTTAGTTCCTACACTGACCCTGTAGTGCCTTGTGCCTCCAAACATTTCACTCCTTTTATACATCGACCGCGTCTTGAATTCGGTCCCCCGAATTAGCCTCTTCCACTACTCTCCTAGTTCCAGGTGCTCGGACCGTCCGTCGAATCTAACGCTAATCCTTCAGTTCCCCTGACGTGTCCTATCGCGTGGAAGAAGAAACCATCACACCTCCTACATCTGCTGCCTCGGTGACCGACGCAGCCAACTGCCGCCGTCGCCTGTCGTAAGGGGGAGAGCGGGAGGGGGCGGCTGTGGCGTGGGTGGGGTGGCGGAGGTATGCGGCGGCAGTGCTGCTGGAGGCAGCTACTAGAGATGCGACTCATTAGCGCAGGAATTCCGTTTGCTCTGGCGGCGGCGGCGGCCGCGGCAGCGCTCCACTGTGAGTAAGCAGAAGTCGCCAATGCGGCTGCCGCTCCGACTGCTAAGCGGCAGGTGCGGCTTCAAGAAAACGAGTGTCGACCAAAGTGCGATGTCTTCCGCAATTCAGAACGTTGGTCAGAGACTTCAGAAAGCATGGGAGATTAAATGCATTTTCAGAAAATAAATTTATGTAAGCTGTAGAAACTGTAAAAAACAAAACAAAACAAAAAAATCTAACTCCATCGGTGCAGGAAATTCTGTCATTCGTTTGAGTAAGATTTTTTTCGAATATGCTTTAGTGATACCCTGATTGCTCTCAAGTGACGCGGAGAACTTCGTTCTGCAGCGATCTGAATGCACTGAGTAATTAATTCTGCCACCAACTTCTAGCACAATGATGTCGTAGTTCTTTTGATCTTCAGTGGGTTTATAGCTTTAGATAAAGGATAAAAACGTATCCGTATCATTAACGAGAATTTTCTTCGAGCTACAAAATCTTCATCTTATTTGTAATACGACTATCAGTAATGCTGATTTCCAGAACTATCTAAGCAAGACAGCGGGAAATGATAATATTAATGGTCAGCCCTAGAAATGATAATATCAATGGCAAGCCTGATAAGCGGCAAATGATACTATTAATGGTCATTAAAAGCGAATTAATGTTTGCCGTTCCACTTCACTCAACGAAAATCTTGAACGAACAGTTTAGAATACTCTCGGTGATCCAAAGATTCGTCTGTATTAATGGATACCTCATTTCTCTTATCTCGAAAGACTGGATGTCGAGCGGCGTTCAACGGGTCTGCCAGGGTGACAGGATCTTAAAAAGTCTATATTTCCACATCTCCACGCTTCTCTTGTTCTGCGCTTGAAGTAGATGGGTAGCAGCGCTCCCAGACATCTGTCTCCGCTACGTAAACCATCTCGATGTGTTAACTGTCTACCGCCACCACAACAATTGTAATGCCGTCGCCACTATATTCCCCAACACCACAATTACTTCTACCGTACACATCGCCTATAGCGCATATGCTTCCGCAACTCAACCTTCACAACCAACGCCGCCAGAATCACCACCACTGCCATACATGACATTACCGTTACGAAAATTCTCATCGCCATAACACTCAACATCACAATCACACTGATGCGTTCCCACCATTTCTTCCGCCGTCTTTGCATGCCACTACCATAACTGCCAACGCCATGCCACAACCGTAACTGCTTTACTCATTTCCTGTGAATTCTTTTACATCGATGTTATAACGTTTGCCTTATAATTATAAGTATGCCTTCATAATTTTTACCACCATGAACGTGACCTATTACCCCTACCGATACACTCTCGACTCAACTCCATAATCATCACCATCATTATTACTTCCACGTGCGTTTCCTCTACCACCACCTTCATTACCACCATCACCAACTTCGTTACCACCATCACCACCTTCATTACCACCATCATCACCACTTTCATTACCACCACCACTTTCATTACGACCACCAATTCAATCATCATTATCACCATCACCTCTGCCTCCAGCACCATTATCACCACCACCACCACCTTCACTATCTACCTCGCTGTCAAGCTTAGGGCCCCCCATAGAACCCCCCTTTTTTTGTACGCCGCCCTGCAAGGGACATTCCTGGCTTAATTGAACTGGGCCCGGAGATTTGTACCTGGATCGGCGGTAGCGGCGAGGGGTGGGCGAGAGCGGGCGGAGCGAAGGGGCGCGGGGCGGACCGAGTGGTCGCCGTCGCCGTGGAAAAAAACGCGATCCCGAGCGTCATAAATCAGAGGCGGTAATGGAAAGCGTGGAGGAGCGGAAAGGCGGGCGCGCGGGCGATCCCTCATCCCGCCTTGGCAACTCTATCGCGCGGGTGACTGCGGACGCAGCAGAAGTCGGGCGCGCGCCGTGCCGCGCCGCGGCCCTGGTCACGGAGGATGGACGAGTGTTTAGAGCTGACATCTGCTGACAGGAGCGGATCCAGGAAGTATTTCGTCAGTTCAGACCCCTACCACCCTCCTTAAATGTTTTTTAAATAAAAAATATAAAAATTAAAGTGCATGTATATTCACAGCGAAAATACTGCATTCGATGTGTTGAGATCTAAATACTGCAATTATTTTGAAGAAATTGTGGAAAATAATAACCAAAAATGTTGGCTTGCGGAGGACCTTGGCACCCCTTTGGATCTGCCTCTGTTTGTATCTAACGTGATCCTCGAGGAGTCGCTTGTGTTAGAAAAAAAAACACAATTTCATGGTTGTGAAAACTTGGACGAAACAAGGTTGAAATTCAGTTGAAGGAGACGGTGCTCATATCATAAAAAGAAATTTATTCACATAGTGTTTTTTTTTTCACATAAATTTTTCACACATTTGAAGTTTATTCACATAAGTTTGGTTGCGTTGCGGTGGCTGAGGGATAGATAAATAAGCACACTTGTATTGATGATGATTGCAACGCGACCGAAGCAACGTTCAGCTGAAATAAATACACATTTTAAGGTAATTATGTCTTCAACTGAAGGAAACGTCACGAATACATCACTTCCTAAAACATACTTAAAATAAACGTATATCTTGTATTTAAAGAAACAAATAGTGATTCGAGATATTAATGAATACGAGATTCGAATTATAAATGCTTCCCAAACATAGTTCCATACCACTAACGGTTGGTAAAGCAGAGATTGATCGGTTGTATCGATCGAAAATAAAGTCCTAGTATTAAAGAACTCTTGTTTGTTGTAAAAGTTTACATAAAAGAATGCCTTAATTCACGTATACACTGATAAACAAGGAAGCCTTGTGTGATTTATTGGGAGTGTTTTCATTGTACTGTGTATGATATCGTTCCGAGCAAGGGGTTTGAATAGTATTCTGCGGTATTATGTGGGAAGCACTTTGTGATGGCCTATCGATTTCGTTTCGCCCCTGTTACTTCATATCCGGTTATTGTGTGCACTATTGTGTACGTCACGCCTGAGAAAGTCATCACTGTCAAGATCCGAAGCACAGACAAATTCACACGATTGTAGTTACGTCGTGAGTGCTTGACTCTTTAGCTCATATCACATGCACATTGTAAAGCAGTGTTTTGAACGAATTGTTAGGGAGAACGTTAATGGGATATTACCAAGGTTATGGTATTTACAATTAAATAATTACAATCACTAAGTGAAAAAAGTTTTGAGAGTTCGTATTACTGAAGTCCAAGAGAAGACTAGTGCATCAATTACCCGCAGGTCGTTTTTTTTTCCTTGGATATTACAAGATACGTTACTCGGTCCATGTCATCGACCATGAGTTGCCTTGCTGTCCTCCGTCAGCACGTTGCCTCAAGTCCACACATAACAGTGTCTTTCCTCCCTCGATTTTATCTTCCGAGCTCCAACTCCATCTCTCCGCCCGTCAGCTCCTACCCTGTTGTAACATGATTAGCCCAGTTTCACATCGCTCCGATTTCCCCCATCCCAACATCCTCGACCATTCCGTCCCGTGCGACCACTGTCGGAGGACCGCACTCCACTGTCCCGACCCGTGCGCGCGGGTCCAGGAATTCTCTGGCCGATCAACACCAGGCGAATGCCGGAGCAGTACCCTAAAAAACGGGCCACGGACTGCGGACGATCTTTCCATCCCATTCCTTGTCTTATCCTCACCTCTTACTTATACTCACATGACTATACTACCACAGATCCCGGGAGACCGGTCAGAAGCTTAGGCTTGAAACCGGGTGGGCCAGTGTTCGGCTGATGGGAGATACCTAGTCGTGGAAAGCTAGACGGCATATAGGTCGGCGTCGGACCTTACCATTCAGCTTCAAAAAGCACATCCCGAGGGGGGAATGCACTGCACTTACGGGACTAATGACCTCGACGCGTCTGGAATCACTAATTAGTCATGCAATCAACCATCCCGCCGTGCTAGCTTCATCCAGTCCGATCTATCCGTCTTCCCCCTGATCGCTCCCACCCCGTTTGGTCCCGAGAAGGCACCCTTCCCTCTTCGCGCCGCGGCACCATCCAGCTTCTGTGGTCCCTACCAGGCAGCCTGCTAGGCAGGTTCGGTGCCCCGGGCGGGAATGCTCTTCGTTCGGTTCGTGATCGCGGGGTCCATTGCGCCACGCCCCCCTCCCCCACTCCGCCCCGCCCCCTCGCCCGCACCCCTCATCCTCAATCCACCGCTCACGCAACCTGTAGCTGACCGTCCTTTGTTTAAGGCGTTTCGATTCTTCGCGGATACGACTCTTTGCTTTTGTATTATGATGTGCAATTTCATGAACACCTAAGTGTTCTTTGTTGGGAGGAGTTTTGAATGGTTTGAGAATTGGGGATTAAATTTTACTTTCGATCGTTATCTTATTGAACCGGCTCATCCGGTTTTGTCGAAAGGAGAAGTGAGTTCGTGGAATTCGACTTGGAAGCGATAGAACAAATATTTGAAATATCGTTCTATTTACACTCTCTTCCTTTTTTCTATTACTAATTAAAAGATAACATTTAAGAATAACATATTTGCTAGAAGGACTGTTCGTGAAAAAAACATTAGTTTTCATTTTCAGTTAGATGCAAATAACTATTGGTACTAGATGCCTACTATTCTATGCCATTTGTGGCTCTTATAATGTCACATTCAGAAAAATAAATTTTAAATTTGCATTCTAAATTCGCAATGTCTCACCTCAATGTTAACTACAAATACGTATTAAAGGGAGGAGAATTTTGTTTAAAAAGAAATTTAATGAAAATGTCAATATTTTCTTCCGCCTGTTGCTGAAACTAATACAGAAGACCAGGGAAGGAGCGAAACAAATGCTGCAAAGAAGCTGCGATTGAGGAGGTATCCTCCTATGACACTAAGCAGAATGTTCTTGCAGTATTTAATGGACAAAGTGTAAGAAAATATAATTCTCCTGTATTAAGTAAATTCCTTTCGTTCATACCCAATTGCCGTAATAGCTCAAAACATCCATCGTATGCCTTTCTTCAGAAGCCATGTGAAGCCGATTATCCCATGTTGCAGATTGGTAGCACGTAAAATAATTTCAAGCCTAAAATATACTTGCAGTACATATTCAATTACTCAGCTAATTCATCGACGTGTTTCTTTCTTCTTCATTAATAAAATGCCTTTTATATAAAGAATAGTGTGTTGTTTCTTTCAAATTCAAAATAGATTCTGAAAGCAATTCATTATAAATGCAATTCTCCTTCTCGATGTACTTCAAAGAAAGGAAAAAAGCAAACAAGTATCACCGCCTTATCACAGTTGCCAAATCAACTTTCTAACACCCATGGAAACAACTATTCACCAACCAGACCAAACTCAAAACCAATGCATGTACAGGATAAATATTCCATGCCAAGAGTCGTAACACCTAGATCACCTTTTCCTCCGTTCGCAACCAGGTGGCATTAGGGCCACAGGCGCACTTGAGACCCTAGATAAAGAGAAAACTGCATTTAGAGACTGTAGCGTCATAGACTTGACTCCCTGCTCCTGAGTTGCAACGTATGGTGGGAGAGTCCTGGTTAGGGGAAACCCCACTAGCCGACGGTAGGTCGGCGCCGAATTTCGCCATCCAGCGGGGAAAGATATATATCCCGAGAAAAAAACATGCACTACACTAACGGGACTATTGACCAAAGCAGCTGACGTGCCCGGAAACACGAACAAATCAAATCAAACTAACAACCAACCAAACTTACAGATCAATTCGTATAAATAACTAAATGAAACATACTTTTTTCATAGTTTCGTGTTTAGAAATGCCGCTGGGTCGTTCCATAAGAAGCGCAGCAGCGTGCCTGAAAAGCGAGCGCGCCTCCCGCTGGCGGTGACGAGCGCCGTCCGCCCGGCGCAGGTGGTGCCACGCGGCAGCGGCGGCGTCCAGTTACCAGCGCCGGCGCGCCGCAATATCACAGCGCTGCATTTGGCCGCGAGTTCGTTTGCGTCGGCAGCGTTTAAGAGCCCCTCGTCGCCGTGGAGCGCGTGCGTCAAAATAGATACCCAGTGACTGAAAAAAAAAAAAAAAAAAAAAAACAGCTGTGGAGGAATCAGGGGAAACTAGTTGGAAGTTCGTCGGTAGTGGAATATGTTTTGTTTTGGTCGCTGGTTACGTATTCAAATGTGTGGTTTCAGAGAGATTGCAGCAAAGGAGATGCTAAGGAAACATGGAAGTTACGGTGAAAGTGACTATTAGGGTACATTTAATGTTTGGACAGATTCGTCCTCAACCACACCATTCGATCACGGTCTCTGGTTGCCTTACAGATCGACGGGTCGTTTGAGATTATCTAGTGCTCATGAATGTTTGAAAAGATGGATTTTACAGAGAAAATGAATTGTTATATTGACGTTCTTCTGTGTATGTTTTGATTCTTTGTTGTTATTGTTTTTATTTTTAGTATTGAGGGTTGAACCTACGAAATGTACAGGGGCAGTCGTTCCTCTCGGCCCGCTCGTTCACTCACGCCACCGACCGGCGCGTTCTGGGAATCGGGACATCAACGAAAACTCGTTGTTCGGATCATGAATCGTTACGCGCGCGCACAAATCACCGCCGCGCGCAGACTTTCGCGTTTGTCCGATCGCGTCCAAATACGAAACAAACACTCCGACGCGTTTCCCATTTATCTATTTCACCTGCAGCGCACAAACACCCCTGACCGGCGCGGCGCTTAACTCCCAACTTGTGTCCCGCGCCCGCCCGCCCGCTCCAGTGACCGGAATCGAACCGGCGCGCCCTTGCGGGGTCACGCTGCCGTGACCTCCCTTGCCCGCTTTCGTTCGCATAACCACCACCACCACCACCCACCACTGCCCTTAACAAATTGTCTCGATGTTTAATGATAGAGAGGTAATAGCGAGCGAATGAACCTCTCATTCGCGCGGCGCAAACAAATTAAATAAATAAATGTTACAAACATGGGCTTGTAGAGAGCGGCTCAGGCAGTTATTGGTACAGCGCAACGATTTATGTAGCAGTAAATGGGAAACGCGCCCCGGCTCCCCCCCCCCCCGCACTGCTCGGGCCGCCTGCACCGTCCGCGCCGCCGCCGCCGCTGCAGCCTCCATGCTCCAAAACGCGAGTCGTTAATTTCATAATCAATGATGTTGTGCTATGACGTTGATAATCATCTTGTTAAGAGTGCGGGGGCGGGGCGGGGCGAGGCGGGAGGTGGAGGGCTTTTAAAATTTATTATTTCACAACAGCGAGCGGGCCGGGTTGGGAGGGGGAGGGGGTGGCCGCCGGCGGGGGCGGTGTGCGGGCAGGAGGATCGTGCGGGCGGCTGCCATGTTAGTGTGGTGTAAACTATCGAATTAGCGGCGTTAATGGGCACCAACTCGTAAATTTGATTCGGTGTAATGAAATTAAGCGTGATAATTCCCGCGCCTGGCTGGCAGCGCCGCTGGCGGCCCGGTAGGCGGCTGGTGGTGGGCGGGTTGACGCGCCTGTGGGCAGACGGGTGGAGAGGAGAAAGCGGCGAGGGCGGTTGGCCCACGGGCGAGGTAGATCCCAGGTGGATGCGAAGGCTAAGAGGAGGAACGTGGATAATCGTGAAGGCGGCGCGTGTAGGTTGGGTCAGAGGGGAAGACTTGTTGAGGTGGGAGAAGCATGCCGTAGGCAAGCGTGCACAACGCTCGTTGGAGGCGACGAAACTCATAGACAGTCTGGGGAGGGTAAGGAATTGTTGAACATATCGGCAGAATGAAAGTATGGATTGTCTAGGACTAACCTAACAGTTGTGAGCTTTAAAAATATTATTTCTGTACGCATGATTTGGTAAGAGTGGTTATGTAAATAATATAGGAAGAATGAACTAAACGTCGAGAACGGTGTGTCTACAAGGAAATGGAGAAGACTAGAGAATCGTGGAGGGAAATTAAAGGAATAGCTGCTAATCGAGTAAGGTGGAAGTCTCTCGTCGAGGTTCTGTGTGTGACGTCGTGGGAACACTACAGGAATCACGGTCACGAGATTCAGATATTTACATATTTATTAATAAGTATTTACAAATAAATAGTTTGATCTGTTATGTACAGCTCTGATTGACCCTATACCCCGATCGCAGGAGCGATCCTTAAATGATGTAAATCTGCCTGACTCCTCAGCAGGCTTACGCGCATAGCGTAGAGCCCCGGCGACCCCAGTCACCCGTGGAAAAAATGTTCCACAGCGGCGTCCCTACACATGTGTTGCCCTACGAGCATAGCTCGTCTCCGCACTGCCCTGCGCGCAAGTTTTGTGCCTTCCAAGAGGTTTACACTCAGCTCAAAAACCCACCCCGGCGCTTTCCGCTCTTGCTTGTATACCTCCCAGACCACGTGACACACAACGTCATCTCGCTTTCGCGGGTCTCTTCATGCCAAGTGACTGTCGCGCCGCCACGCATTTTGGGCGTCCCTTGCCATGGATTTGTGGAAGTTCTCAAAATACCTCGGGGTGCCTCCGCCCCTAGCTATCGTCTATTCATTCACTTCCTTTCTCTACCCAGTATTCTCTGGCGCCCTAATCCTGCGACACGGTGCCTGCAAGGCACCGGTCTTCCTGCTTATTAATACAATACGTTACATGTGCTCCCCGGAAGAGCGGTAGCGAAGAATGATGATGAAACTAAATGTAGGTTGGCTGCGGATCATTAACGACGAGGGTGGAACGACTGAACAGAGAATCAGCTACAAGCGGTCAGGATGAACAAGAAGTCAATTCGGGAACATAACAAACCAGCGCTTGGAAGCTGTCTTATCACTCTAGTAGGAATCCGCACGATCGAAGTGGGATAGTTCCGAAAATAGCGTGTTAATGTGCTCGATGGTTCCAAAGGTTAGAGGGCGGCTGTGGGAGGTACCGGGAAGCCGGAACGCAATCGGATGATGGGTTTTGTGTGGTGTCAGGTGGGCGGACACACGAGTGTAACGGAGGCCAGACCACCTTGGCCCTTCGTAGTCACGATTCCCCTCTCTGACTGTTCTGCCTATCCGCCTGTCACTTGTCGTGAATATTACAAGGGTTAGGGGAAAGGCCGTGCTTTACGCACGCGTATGTGTCCACAAACCGGACAAGCGGTCAGTACAATTATGGACTTCGGAACACCTGGTTGTCATGTGGGCCGTAAAAACATCATGTAACATGAGTGTTCACCGTAATTTTTAATCTCTTTTTCCATATAAGGAATTGATTTATTAATTTAATTATATCGTTTTATTTTTTTAAATTCTGTTCATGTCCGTTTCTTAAAGGTAATGATTCATTTCAAACCGCCCTTCAAACGGTTTTGCTTTTCGTTCTTGTCTCTAATTAATACCTTGGAACGTGGAATGGCATAATGATCCGGAATAACTCTACGGTAATATTCGCTTTGAGAAACTATAAAAACTTCATCTCTATTCCTCCCTAAGCTTTGGCTCATAACTCTTCCAAAGATGGTTCATTATTTCATCGTACTTTCCTTATTTGGTCGTTCTTCGTTTTGAAGCTTCTTGTAGTTAATTTTCTCTACCATTCAGCTCTTCGTGAATGGCGTTCCCTACGCCCACATTCGGGAAATCATAATTACGTCATTGTTCTCTGCACGTTTCCGTTTCACACGTCCAGCTAACGGTGGCCATCCGCAGGCCTCAGAATCGCATGCTAATGCCACTCCATTTGGACATATTAAGTCACATCGACTGCGGACCGGCAAAGCGGCAGCCGTATCGATTCCACACTGTCGGCCCGGTAGCCGCTGCCACTGCTTGCGCCTGGCGGCGTCCGTTCCCTTTACTCTACTCCTGCTGCTATGCGCCGGACCGTCTTCGTTACAATGCCGCCTCCAGAGGGGCCATTACAGTCGGCGACATGCAAATGTAGTATCATCAGTGTCTTTTCTCACTCGTATTATCACCATCGACACTTTTGACGTGTTTGATGCAGTAACGTTCTAGCTTTCGGCATCACTCTTACCGCGACTAGTAACAATTGTCACTACTTATCATTTTCTATAACTTATTTTAATATTATTATTATTATTATTATTATTATTTATTATTGTTGTTGTTGTCTCTGTAAGTGGCGTCTCTTTTCATCATCGCCATCGTTGACGGCTCTGACACTACTTTTATCACCGTATCTGCCACTGCCCTTTCCCTTACCACCATTTCATTTACCATTTCCTCTCTCTTGAATCATCATTAATATATCAGTTGTTTTCCAATTCCAGCACCATTGTTGCTACCTACACTCAAATCTGCCTCTCTTCCGTACGAGCATGGCCCACCAGTAGCGCGGCTCCTTTCTCGGAGCGCAGCCGCTTGCTTTAGGACTTATATCGGCTTTTATTACTTACCGTCTTCAGGGCGAGTTCCGAAGGGTCATTCATTACGGGATGCTTGAACTATATATTTCACTCGCATTTGGGCGCGGTGGCCGAGGCACCGGGGCCCCTGTACCCAGAAGCTTCGTCCGCCGCCCGCCAGTGGCGCGCGAGACGCACGGCCGTGTTTGTTCCGGGCGTTCGGCGACATCTTTGTGAGCTGCTCGATTTATGCGCGGGTATTCTTGAAAGCGGGCTGGCGCGCCGGGCCGGGCGCGGGCCCGTGCCGGAGTGGGTGGGAGATTCATGAAAGCAGCACTTTTGTGTGTGGAATGACCCCGTTTGAACCTTCCCTAACCGCGCTTGCTTTCCCGGCGGAGCTCTCCTCCTCGTTTCCTCCGTCAGGTTGTGTGCCGCGTTCTGGAACCTCCCTCTCTTTCTCCCCCTGCCGACCCTCGCCCGTCCCTCCTGCTAGTTTTCTTTCCTCCCGCGGTATTATGCTCTTTGTGTGTACTTCGTCGCGTGATATGTGGGCTTCGCCCGAGCGTAGGACACATTTCGCCGCCCGCGGCGACGGCGCGCGAGCCCCACTTGCGGGAGTGAGATATGACGGTACATTTTTTGGTGTGGTTTTCGACGCTTGCCTCCTCCGTGTTGGTGGTGACTGGAAAACAGCCCGGCGATTATTGAACTGCTCTTCGATTACATCGATTTACTTTTCCTGGAAAAGTACTAAATTGAGACTGTTATAAAAAAATATACACTTACGAAACTGAGTGAAGGATCTCAATAATGACCAAGACAAGCGAAATCACTGAACGTTATATTTTTATTACAGAATTTTAAACAGATGGATGTAAGTAGATTTTTATTATACATGTAAAGAAAATTAATTCATTGAAATTGAAAAATGACAACAAATAGTATTTGGGAATAGGACGTATTGTAATTTCAGCATAAGTCTTTCTAATACCAACTATTTGAAGTAACCCAGTGTTTTCAAGGTATTTATTTATGCTCCATTCGATTTCGCCCGGTATAACCGCGCTTCGACTGGTAACAATGCCACCTAGAAGCAATGCAAGTTGCATAATTTCTAAGCGGCTTGTGATGTACCCAGATTTGAGGCTCGGCTTCGCAAACGTGTTGGGACAAAATTTGAAAGCAATCCCCCTGTGGTTCAAAATCTTTCTGCAACAAACGGACTTATGCACTCGCACACACATACATCCACTATAAGTTATCATAAGAAAAAAGTAAAAATTGAAACCCATTTACTTTTGAGTTCACTGTGTGTAATATTACGTATATATCGCTGTAGGGCATGCAAATGAATTCACACTCTGCCTTCGTATTCTTTTCACTATAAGCGTTGCTTTAACGACTAATGTAGTAAACCGCAATCATCGTGCTTAGCATCTGTTGTTGATCGGCATTTGCCATCTCGTTTACATAGTTTATTATTATGCTTTCGCGAACACGGAAATGAAAATGGGGGAAGTAATTTACAGAGTAAAATTAATCGGCGCCGTAATAAAGTAATATGATAAAATACAAATGAGATATTTAACCTGCTGCTGCAATAAAATTGAATTTCATTGGTTTTTGATGTGATTACGTAATCGCAAAACTATATTCTGTCAAATAGGAGTTTTGTTCAACGTGCATCAATCCTTTGGGTATGTGTCTTCTATTAAAGCAGGCATAAAGAAATAATTTATTGTTAAAGGGATTGTGTAAGTTCAAAAACATTTCTCTGCTGTAAATGTTATTTTGTCAGAAAGAATAACATTAACTTCTTTAAATTTCGAGCGTATCTTGGGTTGAGGTCAAAATTTATGTACAAGATCTGTACGTATGATGTCGACGTTTGTTCTAAAATAGTCGCTAAATGATGGGAAATTTCATGTTAGGATAAAGGAAATGTGTTAATATTCAATTACTTAAATGTAACTCACATTTAACTCACTACACAATACACTCATAACTCACTACACAATTGAAGTCCAAATGGCCTCATTAAGAGCAGGAACTCAAGCATAGTACCAATAACGTACGTATATAGTTCAAACAAAAGGTATTAAATACCCTAAGCGGGGAGGGGGTTATCGTCAATGCGCCTCAACACTCATCTTTCAATTAGTTTACAACGTATATCTCGACTATTAACAGGAGTGCCGTCAAGATGCCCGAACCTGCCTCGCCGTCCCTAGCCCACGAAGAAAAATCTCGAGCGTCTCAGTGCGACACTGTCGCGCATTCCTGTAAACTACGCGCGCTCTATCGGTCCCGTTCCGTAGCCGCTCACGCTTTCTGTGAGGGTATGCAAACAATCGAGAAAGATCTCCTTCGGGTTGTAAACAACTTGTCTTACGAGCCGGGCGCCGCTCGGAGCGGGAAGCACGGGAGATCGCGTCTTGCCTCCCTCACGAGCGAAACCTCGAGCGTCCGACGGCGGCTCGAGCGCGCGCGTTCAGGAGGCGCGAGGCCAGGCAGGCGATGCGCACGATACCGCTCCTCGGCGGCCCGGGACCCGCTACCGCCACCGCCTCCGCCTCCGCCGCCTCTCGGTTTGGAATGAACTCGAGAAGCTGCTTATCTTAAGACCCCTCGAAGGGAAGAGGATATAAGTTAAAAATAATGGGCTCTTAAATTACAACACGCGATTACCACTTCGGGCGGCGACCGCGACCGTTCGGGGGCGTCCGCAGTCGCTGGCATCCCCATCGGGCTGTGGGAGAGGTCTCGAAGGAGAAGGACAAAAATTATTTATTTGGTGTTACATATGTTCTTAATGGTACATATAGATTGATGGGATAATATTAACTTCAATTTGTATATTGTTTTTAATGCGCAAAGTTTTACTATTATTATGTCACTTGAGTAGCATAATAACTCTAAAGAACCTGGTAATCAAACCACCTTGTTTCAGTAGAAACTCTGAGGGAAAAATCTGTTTCAATAGTACAGGACGTCCTCTTGAGGAAGATAGCACAGGGAAAGTTTGTGTGTTTTATGGACATTAAACGATAGTGTTGTGTCTTAAACATTTATTAGATCACTCGCCATACGTACCTGAAGGTACAAATACTTCGTGTCAGGGAATGTCACGAAGAAATGTCATGTGCTAAATTAAAACAGTACATATTTTAAATTTAACACTGCAGTGTTTTGTGAGTATGTAATTAACCACTACCTTTACGTTCTGAAGGCCGGAACACCCACTTGTTTACTACTGGTAGAACTATTGAACAAGAAAGCTCATTGTTTTTTAATTTGGAAACCTATGAATGTGTGATACTCCGAAATAAATGGTTACTAACGTCATCAGGCAAACCAAATAAACCCCGTTAAGTTTGTAAATCGAGGCGTTAGCTTGGGTTTATAACCGACTCATTTTTTATTGCAATACCGGCCGTGTGTCATTCATTTCGTATAAGAAAAACAATATAAAAAATAAGTACATTTCCTTGGAGTAGGAGTAATACTCATGACTGAATATTTCGTGTTTCTGAGAACAAAAACTGTTATGTTCATTAGTCTCGTTAGTGTAGTGCATCTACACATGCCGGTTTTTCACCATCCAGTTATCTCCTACCAGCGGAGCACCGGTCCAGCCAGATCCCGCTCGGACCTAGCTATGTAGGAAGTGTTGAATATCTTATCAAGGGACTTCAACCCTCGTACCTCCCGGTCAGAGGGGCTACAGTTACATCAATTAATGTTCTTAACCACCTTAGCCGTACTTAGAAGTACTCGTTTGCCATCTTTAACTCCTAGTAACTTGTTTCTATTATTCTTAACGGACGGGTTGTAAAATTCTTCACGGACGCCGTCCGTTAAGAAAAACAAACATTTTATTTCTCCATTTGTTTGCATTAAGTCGACATCACAGAGCCACATTACATAAAATTCTTTTTGTCCCTTCACAACGGGGTTCTTTGGCACTGTGCGTCGGCGGCGGTGGCGAGCGACGCGCCACGCGAGCGGGGCGCGGCCTGGCCGGGCCCGCGACGCGAGCGGCGGCGGCGGCGCGCGTCTGGCCGCGCGGCGGGTTGGCGTCGCCTAATTACCGTCGCCGGCAGCTCCTCGAAATATGCCCGTCGCGTCTCGCCCGATTGTTCCCCCCTCGGCCGTTCCTTTGTGCGTTTCTTCTCATTATCCTATAAGGAGAGGAGCTCGTATAACGAGTGTGATGGCATCGAGGACCCGACCCGCCGCCGCCGCCGCCGCAGGCACGGGCCCGCGCGATGGAAGGGTCCGCGGGGACGAGCGAACGGCAGCTGGGTTTTTGTATGCGGCTGCTACCCGTGTGGACTTGACGGCGGACCGGGAGCGGTGGCTCAGTGCGTCGACTGTCACTGCAGTGCCTCTGACCGGGAGGTTCTAGGTTCGAGTCCCGACGGCGACAGGATTTTCGACACTAGCTTTTAAGCTAAGTCGAATTCTTGTGTGGAGGATACTTCTAACGGCCGGCTGCTGCGATCAGCACCAAGCGAATGCAGGAGCAGTACCCTAACAAACGGGACATGGACCGCACGCGATCTTTCCTTCCCCTTTCTTGCCCCTTACACACACTTACACTTACTTGTACATGCACTACATTACCACACTTGACAGGAGACCGGTTGGGGACTTAGAATCTTTCCTTTCTTGTCCTATCTTCACCCCCTTACACTCACACTTGCACTAACATGCACAACACTCCCCCACACGCCGGGAGACCGGTTGGGTACTTAGAACTTGTCCCAGCTCGGGCGGTGCACCGCTGGTGGAGATACCTCGCTGGGGAAACCCCCGCTAGTCTACGATCTCGCGATCTAGTGAGGGAGGATCCTCCTGATGAAACAGCATGTACTATACTTACGGGACTAGTGAGCTAGGCAGTTGACGCACCCGGAATCGCTTACAATCAACATGAGGGCGATGTTCGGAATGTTCGATGTTTGTGCTTACGATCCATTCGATTTGTGAGTTGTGCAATTTGTTGTCAGTTTTTTTATGTATTGGAATCTGTGTCAACTAATTTTTATGGACTCTTATAGTTGATTTGCTTATAAGAATTCCTCTGGAATACATATATGTATCATTTTAAGACATTTGCAATGTAGAAATACTGAAGTAAAGAATACATATATTCAAATAAATAAGCTTCTCTTTGTGACATAAAATGTTACGTACGTACGTTTCTATTTCCTGGTTAATTATTTCATTTTCTAAGCACCATATTAAAATGTCGTTCCTGAATGTCAATGAGTTACGTATGTCACGAATTGTACTGTACCTCTTCCTCTTATTTCTCTTTTTATATTATCCTCCACTGCTTGGTACTCATACAACATCCAGTCCTTGATAACATGTTAAGTTGTTGTTCTTTTATGGTAACTTTCTGCTAAACAATTTCTTCGTGGTTAAATACTTTCCAAATTCTTGGAGCACAAAATTCCAAATAAAAATTAAGCACTGTCTATTTTGAGTCACTATTTCTTTACTGTGTTAATTTCTTTAATTGAATTATTTAGAGCAACATAGGCAGGAATCTTCCATCCTACTATTTTCCTTTTTTTCTTCTTTCTTCTCTGCCTGATGCATTTACCCACATGTGATACCGGGGTTTCCCAGTCGTCGCCACAAATAGGAGCCTATCAGCAGCTGCCCCGCGAAGCACGAAACTGATCAGGGGTTGTTCTCCGGTGCTGTGCGGCGCGCATGAGATCGGCGCATAAAGCATCGCGGGCTGGAGGGGGGGGGGCTGGAGGCCGCGGCGCTGCGCCGGGGCGTCGCCGCTATCTGGACGCACGGGCGCGCGTTCCCCACCCCTTCCCGCTGCCGCCCCGCTGCTGGATCGTTACGTACAGTAGTAGCGCGGGCGCTATCGCGCGGGATCTCGCCTCGCCTCGGGTCTGCGTGTAGTCTCCGCGGGGAGGCGGCGCCCGAGGCGGCCCACCTGCGGGCGCAGGCCCCCGGCGGGGGGGGGGGCGGTGTGGCGCTAGCGTCGGGGGCGGTTGCGACCGTTTGGTGGCGGTGGCGGCGGGTCTCGATGCGGGATCTCGAGATGCTTCGTTGCAGATGCTATATCTCAATGCTGCCGAATGTTGCATGAGACCGTTTGGTTGTGTTAGAGCATCACTAGTTTGATAAGTGGAGAAAAATATTTTGGGATTGAAAGGGACGAAAGCATAAACCGACTGCCCGGCTTGCCTATCTGAAAGTTCGGCCTCCCGCGCCGCAGGCCGCCGGGTTTGGCCGTTCGTCCGCGCCGAGGGAGGGCCCTCAAGGGTCGGACGACGCAACGGCGTGGAGTGGGAAGGGGGGTGAGGAGTTTTTCCCGAAATTTCATTTTACGCCGCTCCTATACATCCGATTTGCATGATTGAACGGCATTGGATTCAGGAAGCACGTCGTCATCGCGCTATAAGCCCACATTTTTTAATTTCTTCCTGGAACTATGAGAAAAAGTTTTCAAACATTTTTTGGAAATCTTTTTGAAACAAACGGCTTCGTAGCGTAAATTCTATTTTAAAATGCAGTCCACTGCCGTTTACAGATCGAAAATCGGACAGTTTGTTCAGACGTTATCGATCAAGAAAATTTTGCTGATTTTGGTGCTGCCAAATTGGTGGTGGCGACAAATTGAACTAGAGTCGGTACATTTAGCCTTAACTACATGCTGGGTGTTTAGCAGTGCAGTTCTCGGCTGAGGTATTGGCGAGCGGTGTAGCCGGTGGAACCATGCACGGTAGTGGTTGTAAAAGTTGGATCGGCCGTGGGTGCGGTATCAGCGCCTGCGTTGAGGGGCGGTTTTGGTCTGATGAAGCTAGGCCCGAGGTTGGAAGGGTTGGGTGGGTATCTTGTGGGGCCGGTGGAGGCCGCAGTGTTGGGCTGATGGGAGGGGGTGCGAGGTGACCTCACCGCGAGGGGGAGATACGAGACCAGCAATTGCGCGCCCCCTCGCGTGGCGCGCTGCGAGAGGAGGGCGGGGAGGTGCGACTATGGCTGCGAGGCGCGCGGAGCTGCTCTTCGGCCCTTCCCCGCTAGCGCGTGCAGTCGTGGGAAGCTGTTTGTGCTCACTTATACACAGTCTCTGGGCTGAAGTTTCCCGCAAAATCTTTTTTTTTTTTTTTTTTTTTTGTTGCTTTAACTTCACGACGCTTTGTAACATTATATCAATGGTCTATCGTTCGATAGAGTGTATATGTGGTGTATACGCCATGTGCCAGTGTCGATGACTCGGGAGTTTGGAGCATCGTCCAACTACGCGAGGTCTGCGGAATCGTGTCGCGTGCTTGTGCTTATTTTTACAACGTGCGTGTGGCATGGTTGAGCTTCTCATTGGACAACACCTGAATGGAATTTCGTCTAATATTATCCGCCTATTCTCATCCACCTTTCGTGGTCATCATTACATCCTTCGTACGGTGCAAGACGAAGACACACCAAGAATGGTCCGTGGAAAAAAAGAAAAAAAAAGGGGGGGGGAGATCGCTAATGCGACTCCCTCGTCTACAGTGAGACATAAAAATTGGGACTGATAGCGCACACACTCTCGTACACATTCACGCAGAAAATTCGTCCGCGCTACAAATATTTCCGTGTCAGCGAAGGGTCAATTCGCGCAAGGTGGGGAGCGCGGCCGTGCGGAGTGCCGGCCCATCCATCGATCGCCTCGCGGCGTCTAATTAGTGGCGCACGGCGTGCTGGGCCGGCACGGCGTCGCCCGACGGCCGCCTCTCGCCCCTTGCTCCTCCACCATCTGAATCTGACCGCGGCACTGTCTCTAGGACACGTGAAAATACGGGTAGCCGCTTTAGGATCAGGTAGCCTTGGCGTGAAGTTGCTTAGATGAAAAGGTACAGAACCCCTAGTGAAGTAAATGTATGAAAATTAATACTATTACTACTACAACTATTACTAATGATTATATTATTATTATTATTATTATTATTATATTGTTATTTTATTATTTTATTATGCTATTATTATTATTATTATTATTATTATTATTTATTATATCGTATTTTTTAAATTCTGAATTATTTCATTGTACAAGAATATCTTCTCTTTTCGTAGTAATTTCTAAAACAGCCATGTATTGTTCTACGCATCACCAATATTCAACTTGCCCTTTCCAGGTTCTAAGTTTATTTCCTGTCTGTATATCTCTCACTTGTTCTCTGTTGAAATCAATTCCTCTGAAAAGGTTAAAGCAGAAGATAACATTCGAAAAAGACGCAGATGTTGGGGGAAACCACTCACGGAAAGAGAAACTTGTGTTTTAAGTAAATATGTTGAGCTAGTAAATTTGTCGCTTTGAGCTAAATCTCTGTTTGCGTACCAGCCCACTCGAATCTGAATTTTCATTTCGTGAAGTCCTCCTAGTGAATGCACACGGTATAGGATTCCTCGATGTCCATAACTCGAACCTCTCTTGTCGTTGACCTCTGTTGTCTTCGTTCCGCGGGTACGCCTTAAAACGCGCGTCGCCTCCGCCTCGACCTCCGTTCCCGCCCCGTTGCCGCCTTCGTTCCCGCCCCGTTCCCGTCTCCACCATCACCACCGTGCCGGGAGCGGTAGCTCAAAGCATCAACTGATGTCGCTGCAGCGCCTCTGACCGGGAGGAGAATTCTAGCGGCCGGCTGCTCTGATCGGTAGTTTTCCGTGGTTTCTCCGATCAACACCAGGTGAATGCCGGAGTAGTACCCTACCAAACGGGCCACGGAGCGCGCGTGATCTGTCCTTCCTCTTCCTTCTCCTATCCTCTCCCATACACACACTAACATGCACTACACTGCCACATATTCCAGGAGACCGGTCGGGAGCTTAGAGGTTGTCCCGGCCGGGGCGGTGCCCCGCTGGTGGAAGAGTCCTGGTTAGGGGGAAACCCCACTAGCCGACGGTAGGTCGGCGCCGGATCTCGCCATCCATTGGGGGAAGATCACTGCCATATCCCGAGAAAACACATGCACTACACTAATGAGACTAATGACTGAAGCAGTTGACGCGCCCGGAAACACGAAAAAATCAATCAATCAATCCGCCTCAACCCCCGTTCCCGCCGCCGTTGCCGCCCCCGTTCCCGCCGCCAACACCACCACCGCCATCACCACCGATTATGCCACCGCCTCACAGGTCGTCGTGACTTGCAGGTCCTTTTGTCTCCGCGACGTTGTCAGGCGTGCCGTGTCCCCGCCGCGAGACATTGGCGCCGGCTACGGCGGCGGTAGCAGAGCGAGCGTCGCCAACGCGTCATTAATCAAAGGTCTCGTCCGCCGCGCGGGTAAAATTCTGCGGCGAGCGGCGTAATGAGATTGGGGAGTGCTCGCGGGGGTGCGACGCGAGGGCGGGTTCCGCCATTTTTATTCGCGGGCGGTACGCTGCGTCAACGTCTCTGATAGCCCGGATTTTTTAAGTGTCACGCGAAATTGCTGGAAATGATTTAAGGAACGAATTAGCCATTAGGATGCTCTTCTTGAACCAGTTTCCATTATTCTGTTAGGTGAATAAATTATTTCTTGATTATGGGTGAGACCATGTATGATGGCAGTGTATGGATCAATATCTTTGGAAAAAAATACAATTGCTTGGCAATAGATATCTGTTGTCTGAGTAGTGAACCATATTATATCGCGTAGTTCTGGTCTGAGTTCATTTGTAGATGGGGTTGTTTTCAGTTTTAAGGGTTAAGTTTTCTTGTTAAAGAAACGCCTTAGTCCTTGCCCAGCACTGAATAGTACGGTGCATTGCGAAACTTGTGTGCGACCATGTACGGCGCATACCAACTTACAATGGTGCCAATATCCACCTCCAACTTTCAAACTAATCCTAGCATTTCTCAGGCCACGAGTTAGCGCGATAAGTTCATACCAACAGCTGGAACGCCATTTTAGGCTGTGACGTAACCAGTGCCCTCCTCTCCTCGCGAACCTCGCTCTCAAATTTTAAGAAAATATTGTGCGTATATTTGAGACTCACAAAAGCGTTAATTTCCTGCCCCAAATACGTACCGGATCAGCACGTGTGTGTATAATGCTACATTGATGTGCGGGAACCCGAATCATCGGGCACGCTACCCGTCTTCGAGTGACTTCTTCGCCGTCGTGAACGCTGAGTAAAAAAAAACTCTCTAGGGCAGGGAATTAGGGAAAATTGTTTCGGGAACCGCACGAGACAGTTCCGGAAGTTGGTTCCGTCTACTCCGAAACTTTCCAGAGCGAGACGGAGCTATTGTCTCGGCCCCGAAATTTTGTAGTCAGTCCAAAACAATTAAAGGGAAATTTATTTATAAATAGAATAGCCCGTCCGGAAGTTGCTTCGGGGCGCTTCTCTGGAAATTTCTGAAGCCCGCCAGCGGTGAAATCTTTCCGAGGAATTTGCGCGCGCGGCCTCCGCAAGTTCCCAGTCTGCAGGCGCCGGTGGCTTCCTTCATCGAAGCCCCGGCAACCCGCACAGCCCTCGTCGTCGCCGCTAAGCGACCGGCCTTGCTCTTGCCTTCGCTTGCCTTACCTCATCTGCAAAGTCTTATGTCTTTCCTCCGCCGCCATAATTTTCTATTCCTCTTAAAGGTGACGTAACGCTCGAGGTTTACGGAATATAAGCTCTCCCGCCCAACTTGTTTTAAATTCCATTTTAGCCGCCGAAAGAAGTTTTTCGAACGTCAAGTTTAATGGTTGGGAAGTGAACTTGAAATGTTTCTCGTGAGGTACTTCCAGGCATTATGTGAAAAAAATGGCGGAATGGAAAAGTATATGCAGTATCTTCAGAGCCAAAAACGTTGATGTAATTGTAACGTTCATTTTCCTAATATTGAAAAGTATTTCTCAAAACCATTCAAAATTATATTTACTCAGTTGTGTTAACAAAACGTTAATTCAATCAGTTTAAATTATTTGAGGTCCTGTGCTTTCATTGTGGCGTAAGCTCGCGCCTCCTCCATGCAACCAATCTTGCCCCACGAACAACCCATTCCCAGTAACATATCAGGAACTTATACAAACGCACGCAATGCTACCTTGGTTGTGGCCTCCCTCCTCCACGACGCCGTCGCCCAAATTCCGGTTGTATCGTAAAAACGAGCCCCCCAGCTGCGCGGGGCTAATTCTGCGGGGAATGGGCCATCACTTTAACTAACTTTGACTTCCAAGGTGCGCGATCTCATAACCGTGCGGGCGGCGCGCCGGGCGTGTAATGTCGCTGTTACGGCGGGCCGACGCGGGCCATAGGGCACGGCAGCGGAGGAGGCGGGGAAAGCGGCTGGGCGGGGCGGGGCGAGGCGAGGCGTTGCGAAGCCCTGCAATGCACCGCATGCGGGAGGACGCCATCGCCGTCGCCGAGGACGCTTCCCGCGCGTGGGTGGTACGGCGGAGGACGAGGGTCGTGGACGGCGCGGCCGGAGGGGACCGCCGGAGAAAGGGCACAGGGGGTCGCGGGCGGACGAAATCACAAGGCGGTGGCGGGGCGGGAACATCGCGAGGTTGGGGGGGAGGTGCCCCCTGGGGTTATAGGGCACGGGACCCGGTACAACCTGTGGGAGGCGGGCCGTGACGACGGGAAAGGGCTCGCAGGGTTAGAGGCCGAGGGGTCTTCGGGCAACCCCGCGCGGGGCTGAAATGGGGCGTACCTCAAGGGTTGTGGCTCAGGCGTATTCTGGAGGTGTAGGTACACGTTTTTCCTACTAAGCCTGATGTCACAGTACGTATCAGTACAATTGATTTTTGTTCATTCAAAGACGGATATAGGTTTTCACGCGCATAACGATTCGTTTGACGTGAAACACTTTTCGAAATGACGAAAATAATGTTTGTAAAAAGTAAGCAAAAATTGTGTGTGGACATGCGACATGGTCATATTTTACGGTGTAAGAAGAGTGTAGAAAATTGTATATTCGAGTTATTTTATTCTTCAAATGGCCTGCGTTAAAATATCGATTAAGGCATTAATTAGTAAAAAATAAATCAAATGTGAAGGTTTGGTAGCAGGTAGACCTGTACCATTTCAAACTCAATTAAGATATAAAGCAAATGAAGTGTTACATATTCGTAACTATACCGTAAATAAGAGACGTTCCCAGAACTATAAAGAAACTATGACAAACATTACTCTGCCGTCTAAAATAGAATTTTACGCTGCTTACAAAAACACAAATTGGAAAGCTGAAGACTGCACAGATGATAATACTATATCTCAATTGTTATCAAAAAATGTGGCATATACCTAGCTGAAACCTACTCTTTAATTATGTGTTGCAATTTCTCGATGATAAATACGATAACTAATAATTTCTTTGTCCATTTTCTTGTGTTCAGTTAAGTTAATAATAAATATTATAAATTTAAATATTGTAAATATAAAATAATATAATATGAGAATAAATATTGTAAATTTAACTAATATCAATGAAGATCAGTAGAATAAAGAAACCAACTTTCCGCAGGAACCTTTAACCGACTCAGAAGTGGTCTCTCAGCACGCTTTTCTGGCTAGCTCAGTTTTATGAGGACCCAAAAGGTGTTTGAAATAAACATTCCTGTTAAAATGGGGATGTATTCTGACGGAGATGAAGACATATACGATCCCAATTAGCTGCCGGGAGAGCTGGGAAAATGCCTGGAGAGAGATGGTTAGGGAGGGAGTAATTCATAAGGCAGGTATCCGCGCTTGGGAACGAATCGTGCCGGCGTTTCTTCTCAACGGCAAAGGCCTCGCTGAGGCCTCTCCACCCCCGCGGCGGGGTTAAATCGCGGGTCGCTCCGTCAGCTGGAGGGCGCTCGCCCCCTCTCCCCTCCCCTCCTCCTTCCCTTACCGCCTCCCCCCTCCCGAGCTCGCGCTGGGTGTGAACGCGATCGCTGAGGGAAGATTAATGTCTTGGGACTCGCAACTACGTCTTGTTCTCGTCTGCAATCTGCTGGGGAACAGAGTTGGTCATTGTGTAACGCCTTCTCCACCAGGCCTGGACCTGCAATCGTGTTCTGATGACCATATTTCAGAGCGGAGGGGTTCGTTCTTGAACGTTTTCGTGTGTCATCTGCTGAGTGGGGAGGATCTTCATCACTTTTGTTTTCGTAGGGCCTGCTCAGGGAGGTTCTTTAGTGCACTGGCACTTTCAGTAAAATGTTACCACCGTTCACATCTGTTTATTTAGTCATGTATTCTTATGTGTTAGTATTTCTTGTTGCGTAAGGCCTTAAGCTCTCACGCGAGTATTTAATTTACATAACTCGGTGCATCTAAAAATTTATACACTTAGAATTATAGGAATTTCGTTACAGAGAAAATTAAAGTATATCTCGTTTCAAATATTCAACGATTAATATCACTAGAGAGAACGCAAATTTACAGTTATCACAGTAAGAATATTTCGCGCAAATCATCTCTTCCTTCTGTACACAAGAGGGGGGATCCTAGCTGCTGACTGAAAATTAGATTGCACTCGACGACGAAACAAATTAATGGCAGGATACATTCCAAAGAGAAAGAAGGGGTAGAATTACATTTAAAGAAAATGACGTAATAGCACTTAGTTTTAGATTCAACATATTGAGAGCATTGAAACATTTTGTATACAGAGGACCATCCTGTACAGACGGCTTACGTACGTCACCCATCATTCATTTATGATCCATCCTTCGTTAATGTATGTCCGGTAATAATGCTGTGGGTTGATTTGCATACATGATGTACATGCTCAGATATGTGTGTGGTGACGTCCTCACTATCAGTCTGCATCGGACAGCCTCAGGGTGACTCACGAATACGCAGCGTTGAGCACACGATTAAGTATTCTGACGGGAGGATGAGGCAGAAACGCAGGCGAGAGATTATGTAAAGGAAGTGATGAAAGTGAAAGAAATAGGAGAGGATTCAAAGAAGTAAAAATATGAAAGGAATAGTAGTGTGAATATATTGTAAACTTACGTTTCGGTGTAATTCATTATAATTTCTTAACTCAGAATTGTTGCACGTTCAGAATTGCAAGTATCTGGAGGCTAAAACCATTCATTAACATTCGTAACAATTTAAATAGACTTAATATGTGCCCGAATACTGGACATTTCTTCGACCATGCTCAGATGGGAATGTTCTATATGTCGGGAGCAAGCGTACCCTACCACTGCACATCGATCACTTGATTTTGTCGACTAGTTTACAGGGAAAGATAGAAAATAGTGATTGGAAGATTAGTAAAGGGTACAGTAATGCGATGAAAGTACTGTAAAGGCGAAATGATTGAAATGAAATGCAGATAGATAATACAACATTGAATCATCGTGAACAACTCGATGAAATTAATTCCAACGCTTCATAAACCCGCCGAGAATTGCATACATCTTATCTCGGATCATCGTCTCATTAACATTCAATTAAGGCAGCCGAAATGCGCGTCCGAACACACGACAGCGCCTGCGGCGCCGTTCACACCGAGACGTCCGTCTGACGGGGTCGATCAGTCTACACGGGGCGTACCTCAGGGTGGCATGCGGCGGCGGGAGGTGCAGGTGGCGGTGGCCGCCTTGGCGGGGGCGCGGAGCGGCCGGGGCCCCGCCCTGCGTCGCCCCGCCTGCGGGTGTTGACTTACGCGCGTCTCGCCGGCGCATTAGCATCTCATTAAGCCGCGCGGCGCAGCGTCGCCCGCGGCCGATGACGGAATTAATGCGTGCCGCCTCCGTCCCCGCCGCCGCCGCCGGCCCCTCGCCCAGCCCCTGCAGGCCGCGATTACGCCGCCGACCTCCCGGTCTGCCCGCCCGCCTGGCCGGCCGCCCGCCCGGTCGCCCGGGAATTTATGTCCCGAGACGAATTAGGGGCCGTAAGCCGTTATGAGCCCTCGTGTCCTGTCGCAAGCCGCCTCACGCGCCACGTGGCGGCGCGCGGTCCCCCGCTCGAACCGGCGGGGGGGGGGGCGCGCGGGCCGTGAACAGCTCCTGAAACTACTGAAACGTGGATCTTCTTTGTATTCTTTGTATGGAATGGTTATGTTCTTAGTAATAAGTACAATAAATACCACATCAACGAAAGCAAGCAATATGAATGATTGGGAGAATAGTTTAAAATACGAAAATGTGACGATTATTCTGTGAACATTGCCCAGTTGGCTGGACTGTCAAAAGTTGACTGAAAGTAGTTAGTACTAGGCCTGAGGCTCGGTCGTGCTTTAAATCGGACTATCATGGGCAGGTGGGGCACGAAGAAAAATTTGCTCATGGCTTGTCGAGGTTTGAAGTCCTGAAAATAGTTTTTATAAGATTTTTTACCCCGCCTTGACTGCATATGTTATTTTATGCTGTTTGAAAGTAGTCTGATATGTTCATTGTACCGTGGCAAAATATTTGTTGGCAGCCAACAGATTCCCGTATACTGCATGCAGACAATACATGAGGAACGGCGCAAACAGATATTCAGTTTGCAATAGTATTGTGGACGTTTACTACCTGACAGCACACTCCATTCACTGAATCTGAAATCAGTTCAGTCTAATATTTTCGTTTTCATTAGCCACATTTATTCCAAGAATGCTGAAGTTGTTACGAATTGGATTTTTTTCTTAGTTTTTATGTAGTTGTAGTAAGATAGTGACATAAATATTTCTCAAATATAAATTAATAGTTTAATTTACATTTGAGTAATTAAAGTTGCGAGTTGCAAAATATGATGATTAAGAAAAAGAGGTAAATTTTCCTCGATACGTTAAATTTCTTTTTCTGAATTATAAATTTTATATATTCTTCGCTTCACGGTTTAGGCTACTGTATGTTCGCTCCTCAGTGTCTCTCCATCTTTTCTTCGGTCTTCCTACATCATAATTTTTCTATATTTCTAAGTATAATTTTTAGTTTATATATTTGTGTAAACTAAGGATTTAAATTTTAATAATATAAAGTGTCAGGCTATACTTCTTTCCTATACCACGTATTAGAGAAAATCATTTGCTACAAAAAAAGAGCAAAAAAATTCAATTTAACTGGCAAGAGGAACTCGCTGAACAAGCATTTCGCACAGAAAGACACTTTTGTCAACCTTACAATACTTTCTCTAAACAAGGTGGTAGTAAACGAGAATGTGAAATGAGAATCGAAGTTAATTAAAGTTGTAATAGAAGAATAGAACCGAAAATATTGAATCTGAAATGGTAATGCTCAATTTACGAAATATTACGATCTCTGGAGTTCACCAGTTTTCAAATCCTCTTTATAACGAAGATAAAGGAGAATTAAATATTTCCAGGAATTAGAATTATTGATGTGGATTCGAATAATTTGAGGTTCCACAGCCTGTAAGTTTCCATAATTACCACGAAATCAAGTAATCTTCAATTCTTGCAGTTTAATTTCTGCCAATCCTTTTGACTTGGCGTGGAAATAGGATTTTCTGGCTGTAGGGTAGGTAGGTGTGCAGCTCCTGAGATGCTTTGTTCTCTTCTTCGCGTCGTCCTCCTTGACCTGCCGTGACGCAGCGCTGGTGTAGCGTGAACGAGGTTACGAGCGGTTAAAATTGCACCACGCTGCGCTGGGGATATTGCCCGTCACGTCGCCTCTGAGGAATCTTCTTTGACACGGTCAATGGCTTCGGAGGATGTGCATGAGATCGATGGCTGTTTGCTCTGTAGGGTCGTTCCGTACAGGCAGCTAACATAAGAAAACATTGGGATGCGTTCGTGTAGAAGATTGTTAGCTACAATATTCTTGGAGAACAGTAACGAATGTTTCCAGTTCTGTTAGTTTGTTGTTAGCCAATGACCTGAATTATACTGTTACTTCCCATTTCCTTCAGTGGTGATTTGTCGTTTCCTCTTGTGATCATTTCATTGTATACAATTATGGATACCCTACCTACTTATTCGCCTCATCCTTAAATTCGAATTTCTTAAAACAATGATGATTGCTAAATTCACACCTGTTGCAGTGTGAACTTATATAATTCGTGTATTATGTATTTGTTATTTTGAATATTGATTACATGACATTGCTTGTGATAGTAGGAAAAATAGCTGTCTTGATTTCAAATTCTAATATAATGAGCGAAACTTCTGAGAAAGCCGAAAATAATTTCTCAGAACTTTGCGAATAGAATCTATACAAGGGATATGTCCGACCGCTCTCAAGTTTTTAAATGTAGACGCATGCAAAAAGAATATTGCATTTGCATTTTGTGCTGGCATTTTCTCTCATTTTTTATAGTACTTATTTTACTCTTTTGAAATGTCTTCAGCGTGTTACAAAGACAAACACATTCCTTTATTCTTTTACATAACACATGAAATAACTGTTACGTTTGCAGTCTCTCTTTTATAATAACGTATTTCGTAGAATCTCATAGTTCCAATTACGTGCATTACGCGATACTCGCATCATTATTATTTTCTCACTGAGCCGTGAAATTCTTTTGTCACCTGCGTCAAAACGTTCATTTTATTGTGTACATCTTTTGCATACCCAGCGAACTGTTTTATGTCATTCGTATTTTAAAGTGGTCTCGTTTTCTCGTTTCAGGTAAGGACCTGTTCCGACTGCGCAGCACCACACCTCTGCGCGCGCGCCGCGTTGCGTGGAGGGCGCCTTTGTGGTGAGTCCATCCTTTATCCTCAGCCCGCCTCGGCCGCATCGGCGTTTTTATGCGAGCGGCCTTTGGGAGCCCTGACGCCCGGACGCGCTGGGAGAGTGGGTTAGTGCAGGGCAGTTGTACGGACGCTGCGACGGCCACCTGGTGATTTCTTTTTGCCCGACTGTTCGCTCGACCGCTCGCCCGACGGCTCGCCCGACGGCTCGCCCGACGGCTCGCCCGACGGCTCGCCCGACGGCTCGCCCGACGGCTCGCCCGACCCGCCCGACGGCTCGCCCGACGGCTCGCCCGACGGCTCGCCCGACGGCTCGCCCGACGGCTCGCCCGACGGCTCGCCCGACGGCTCGACCGACCGACGGCTCGACCGACCGACCGACGGCTCGACCGACCGACCGACGGCTCGACCGACCGACCGACGGCTCGACCGACCGACCGACGGCTCGACCGACCGACCGACCGCTCGCCCGCCGATTTCCCCTTTCCCTTTACTCCCACCGTCCGCGTCCCACTGTCCAACCTCCACTCTCCGCGCCAGCAGTGGACGGCGCACGGGGGCGTGGAGTTTCTCGAAATTGGACTAGAATGTAAGTGAAAAGGCTCGGGCGCGCGCCAGATTGGTTTCCTGCACAAAAAGAGACGGGTGGGCGCTGGGTAAGAATTGCCGTGCGCTAATCTAGCGAGAATCACGCGGTCGCCCGTGAGACTCCTCGTGAAGGGCGGAAATGGAATCGTCGAATGAGCCGTCGGGAATCGTGGGATGGTTTGTGCACGGTGAGAGTTGGTAGTTCGAAAAAATGCATGCCCAGTAATAAATGTTTATGTGAACATATCGTCAGGGGTTTCGTGTGACTTTCTATTGGAGATTCAAATATGGGGTAGTGCTATCCGTTTTTTTATGTTTTTCTGTTTAATGTGTTGTTGGAATGTGAAAGGTCAGTTGGAGGTATAGTATTGCAAAGTTTTAATACATTATACAAAACTGCAGGAACGAGTTTATCGATGAAGTACAGTTTTTGTTTTCAGTAGGGATAAAGAAGAGAAGGACATGTTTGATGGCTTGACAAATTCTATTCACATTTCTACTCGTTTTGAAAGTTCTTTTCTCTCATAAATTATTCTCTAAGTCAATAATTTTGGGCATATTAATTGAACACCGCAAAATAGTCATAAATATGCAAAAGAAACGTGACAATTCTTACATTGGAACCTCACATATTTTTCCCGATTTATGAGCAGAAGTTTTTGTAAAGGAAATTGTATAGTAATGAAATATATTCATTTTTGGTTGAAATCATCACTTCAGCGTCCTATAAACATAATGTATTATATATTTTGTGAAATTCTTCATAAAGAATGCACTCATAAGAAAAGCATGTAAATGTTCTAGTAATCTCTTTAGAAAGAAATGCGTTACACGTGTGCCAAATGCTGATATTTCCAATGAAAGATCAATTGAAAGAGAATTAAATCAAGCGAGACATACAATTGTCGGTTTTGCAATGACCGCACCATAAAGGGCGTTGCGTGAATGGTGTGTGTCTGTGGCCCTGCGGCGCGCGGCCGCTGGGGTGGGCCATCCGTCGGAGCGCGTTCCGGGCGCTTGCATCACGCGAATCGCGGCGGCTGCCACCCACGGCGAAAAACCCGCTCCGCGGCGCCGTAATCCGGCGTCACGCCGCGCTGCGGACCCCGCCCCCTCTGCCCTGCCGCCGCGACGTGTGGAGGCGAACAAGCGGGGGCGGAGACGGTAACGTGTGACGTAACAGAGGAACGCGTGGTTCTGGCGACGGAAGCAGCAGTGGCGACGGAAACTAGGATGCTAATGGTAATCGGGACGGTGAAGTCAGGGTCGAATTGTGATTTATATTCATAAAAATACATTTTAAAAACAATATGGGGGAGAAGTGTATCTGCGCACGTTGTCTTGAGCTCCGGAATCTCTTTCACACACTTTTACATAATTGAATGGAAGTGCTAAAAAAGCTAAGTTAGCATCATTTGAAAAATGAAAATTTTTCCTTCGTAGTGTTAGTAATAGAAAACTAGGATAAACAAACTACAGATTTATTTCTAACCGCATCTCTTTCTCCGGCACTACTCTTTCCACAATTAACAAAAAGAGAGCTCAACAAAATCCACGAAGATGTTCATAACGAGGGAAATGAAGTTACCAAGGCATAGAAAGATTGCGATAATGATGTTGGATCCAGCAAGTTCATAATAGATCTGCATTCTTATTATATATGTATCATTTTACTCATTTGCAGAGGTAGTGGTATCGATCTACCATGTAGACGCTGCTCCGCAGCCGCGGTAATGCTGGTGACATTGACGGCATCGATGACGGTAAATTAAACTCAGTCGAAAATCATAGCGGTGACAAAGACGGAAGACGGTGATGATTGTCAGTAGATCTTAGGGATCTTCATGGTGGAGGAAAGGGTAACATGTGAAAACACCATTTCCTTTTACACAATTGTAAATTTTTAATAATATTAAAAATTTTATAATAGTTTTGGTCGACCATTACTTTTCTTTTAATTGTTACTTTCATCGTTTGATACTAATCTAATTTATTTCATTCTGTTGTTATTATTACTATTATTACATTATTATTATTATTATTATTATTATTATTATTATTATTTAGCCGCTATGGCAAAAATGTCACCATCAACCAATCGATTTATAAACTCAAGTATGGAAGTTAAGTTTATGAAAGTTGTAAAAAGACCAGAATCATTCTCGTGAGAAGTTGTATTAGTAATAATGATAGAAATAAAAAAAATAGAATAATCTTTAGACGTTTGCGCTGATGTGCATTCTTAGGTAGGATTAAATAGCTACACCTGAATTTCAAATTGATTATGGATATCATTGCTTCATTGATTCTATGCGTGATTGACGGTACCTGCAGTGAATAATAAAGGGAAATTCTTTAACGAATCAATTTAGCCGTGATCCCAGCTCATGCATGGCGTGATATTGATGTTAATGCTAACACTAATAATAATATTAATAATGATAATGAAGATGATGACTGTCAAATGTCGGTGAGAACTGAAGATTTTCCCTGTGAGCCTCCAGCTCATTAATTGTTTCCGATTGTGCTAGTTATCGTCATAGTAATCCTTATCCACTGCATTCGTAACCGACTTCATCAAGCTTATCGGACACCATTCGTCGTAGCCGTAATCGTCGCCGTAGTTGTTTGCTCTCAAGCGGGCGACGGCGCCACCCCCTGCGTCTTAAGTGGCAGCGGCGGTGGTCGTTTGACGGATCGACCGCTGCCGCGACCGCAATCTTCGCCGCCCGCTCCGCGTGGCGGGCCGCCGCGAAGAACCGGACACCGCCAAATAATTCGGCCGTCACGCGCCTGGGCCGTTGGACGAAGCGCCGAGGCGACGTCGCCTTTATCTGGCGGGGCGATCTAATGAATAACGATGGCCGTTATAAATAGAACCGGCTATTACGTGTAATCTTCCCGAGAGGAGAAATTGGATGCAGAAATCCACCCTGAAGGGTATTAATTACCGGTAGCTCAGGGGGATTGTTGCCTAATAATACTGATGACGCGACGTAATGGCGCGGGAAGAGTTTGTATACGCTCCTCTAACCAGCGGACGCGATTTTTTACGTGTTGTTAATGGCTGCGGCGTCGTTCGGTGATGGCCCCGCGTCGCGTCGTGTGTCGGCCGCAGCCTGGGCGACAGGTGCCGAGGAAGTCGCTCGTTGCTTGGCGCTGTTGGCGGGCTGCCGCGGGCGCTGCTGTAGGGCTCGGTGGCGCGCCGGGTGGCGGGCAGGTGCGGTGCGACGCGACGCACGATCCACGCGAGAATGCCCCTCCGACGGTCGCGTCTGCGCTTCCGGTCGGGTTTCTTTTCGGTTTCGGCGGCGTCGTTTGCGTTCTTGTGCCGCGCTGATGGAGTGCCGCTTCCAGAGAGTTTCAGAGAGTGTTGGGTACTTTTAGCCCCCCATTAGAGAGGATTTCAAGGGATGCTGTGTTGTAGAAGCGGTCGTGTGCGTTAGTTGGCGTAGCAGATTCTGGAATGCCGAGTATGCCAGATTCTGGAATGCGATCGGTTTCGTTTTCTTTTTATTTCTTCTAAGAACATTTTGGTTGGAACTAGTGTGAGTTATTTGTAAGAGTTTGTAATTAATTTTAGATTCAGGGAAATGAATGGGCAGCAGTGTCTTGAGTGGAAATAATGATAATTCACTCTATCGTATCAGCCTTTGAAGTGCTTATATTTTTTTAACCTGCATTCGAATTTTCTGGCTCGTTTTTTTGATTGAGGTCGACTCACTAAAATATAACGAAGTGGCATGTTCCAGCCAAAATTTCTTTGTTTTTTCGTCTTTTTTAAAGTGATTGTTGAGTACAAATTGTTTGTTAGCAGTTTTCATTTCTTCCGTGAACACTATCTAATTCAAGTGGCGTCATTGAGTTTTTGGAATACTTTCTACGATCTGCTATCCATAAAACACACGCACACAGCTTCTGACTGGATGCCGTATAGGAGGAATCGACGGAAATGCGTGTTTTTAGGGGCTTGAATTATTATATTTCGCAAGTAAGAAAAAAATGAACTTAAAGAAATCATCATGGAACGGAAGAAGAGCTAAGAGAATTATCTCAAAAGAATCTTTATGTTCCACTTACTAAAATATGCAAGAAACATACACGACAGTCAAATATATAAATAAAATGTAGTTGAAATTATTCAGGCCAAAGCTATTGTCTGTATAATCACGATTGCTTTGAGATTTTGTCACTCGCTTTAAATTATATATCTCTTTTGTGCTGTGTGAGAGAAATTCCGTGAATATATTTTGCCTATCTGTAAAAGTACGTCCAAATATCTTACATTACATTTCATTTCAAAAGAGAGCTACATTATATATTTATATGTCGTAATAAACTTATATTATTACATCAGATTATCGCTTTCGTAATTTTACATCCCCAAAGACGAAGTGGTAGTAAGCTTGCTTGCAGACGCGAAGAGAAGAGCGGAAGAACGAATTCCTGCGCGCACTCAGCTTTCGAAACTGCGATAAGACGGCGGCGAGAACAAGAGCTGGCGATAGCGATCGCGCGAACGTTCCTCGGGCGCTCAAGACCAGCAGCACTGCGCTGCTTGCGCGCGGCGCGCTCGCCCTAGCTGGGCATCCTTCTTTCTCTCTGCCTCTCTCTCTCTCTCTCTCTCTCTCTCTCTCTCTCTGCCTCTCTCTCTGCCTCTTTTCTCTCTACCCCTCTCTCTCTCTCTCTCTCTGCCACTGTTTCTCTGTGCCTCTCTTTCTCTCTGCCTCTTTTTCTCTCTGCCCCACTTTTTGTCTGCCACTCTCTCTCTTTGCCTCTCTTTCCCTGCCTTTCTATCTGTTTGTTTCTCACTTGCATTCTCGAAAATACGGGTTCTGGTTTTTTTCGCTCTTTGTGGCCTTCTTTGTTGTCTTTTATTATTATGCTCTTCGACGTCCAGCTTTCAGGTTTCCCTTTCTATGTTCTTTCGCGCTCTTATTCATTAATATACCACTCAAAACGTCAGTGTCATAGACTAAAGAGGCACATCTTTACGCTACTCTTTACATACATCTTTACTCTATGTCAGTGTGGTTCGGGTACAAATCTTGCCAGATTTCCTCTCGAGATCTTCCAGCTCATTCGTGACTCGTTCTTTGAGATATCAACCCATCCGCCGATCTGCGGAGTTCGTCCTGTACTCTTTAGACCTTCCCTTAAACCCTCTTCCTACCCACTCAGCCGGCCGCGTTCGCTTGTACGCATGTCCGCACGCACGCAAGCAGACAGGCAGGTCGGCGAGCGAACAAAGCCCGAACGAAGGTCAGGCGAGGTTCGGCGCCCGCGCCCGCCGTGCTCTCATTAATACGGCCAATTACAGCAGCTGGCCGCGCGGGCCCGCCGCTCTCCTGTTCTCGTCCCGCCCCTCCCCCTCCCTTCGCCGGGCGCAGCGCGCGCGCAACGTTTTCCGCCGGCGCCCACCCGCCGCGCCGCGACGCCCGGACCACCGCCGCGCCTCCCCTCCCTTCCCCTCTACCCCCCGGCCCCGTTGCCGCTTCACCTCCCGGCTCGGAGTAAGTAAGACATTCGTAGGCCCCGCACCCGGTGGTTAGGCGGCCGGGTCTGCCCGAGGCTGTGTGTTGTGGCAGGCAGCCGCCGCCGCCGCCGCCGCGGCGTCGTGCCGGGACGGGACGGACGGGCCTCGCCGGTCGAGGACCGGGAGGGCTCTCTCTCAGATAGTGCAGGGGCGAGCCGCTGCGGGCAACGCCGATGATGGTTTGGGCCGGGTAAGCCAGGAAGAAAAGGAACTTGTTTCTTTTGAATGCTCCACAATGATTCTTTTGTAAAGCGAGAGCGATGGAAATGAAAAATATGTGGTAAAAAGTATTGAAGGCTTTTAAGCATTTCTGAACAGTCTATTCCGAAATGTATTTCGTGGCTGTTCAAGGAAAATGAGGCAGAATAGAAAACCGTACAAGTGCCACAATTTGTCGAAAATAAAAAAAAAGGGTTACTAAATGTAAGAATTGTCCAACACACACAAACCAACATGGTTTCGGCTCGAAGTGAATCACCAGTGAATCACGCCACTCCGGAACGAAATCTCTGAGTAAAAGCATTGTCGAAACTGTTTAGAGGTAATGATGACGTGGCAGAAGCGTAGGTGGTTCTGCCGCGGTGTCCTCGACGCTAGTGAATGCACAGGATACCGATGATCAGGGTAGTTCTGCTTTTTACAGCGTCACCGCCGCCAACACTTCCCCCAGTGCCGTCTCCGCCATCTCCTCGTCGTCGCCGCCCATCACCATCCACGCTGACATCGCTTCCTTTACGCCACCGCTGTCGCCGCCTAGCACATTCCACAACTACCACCCCACAACCTCTAATTCCATCAACAGAATCGCCACAGCCACCACTACTAGCATTTCCACTACCATCACTACTACCACTACCACTGCCGCTGACGTCACCACCGCCGTAACTCCCTTACGACGGTTACCGTCAACGCTATCATCTTTGGTACAACCCCGTCGTTGCGCCGTGACCGTCATCACCCGGGCCAGAGCCAGGGAACAAAGCTGCTCGTTCCTCTTCTCTCTCCCGCAATCATGCCCCGCCCGCGTCGGCGCTCAACTGCGATCCGGGTCGGTTTACGCGCGGCGATGGCCCGTTGTTGAGCTGTTCCGCGTCGCCCGGGGCGCGATCCCGATAGCCGGTTTCGGCCGGGCCGGGCCCGCCCCGCGGGCGGGCGCGCGCCGCCCCGCCCCCCCCCCCGCCCCCCCCCCCCCCCCCCCCCCGCCCGCCCGCCCGCCCCCCCGCCCCGCCCCCCCGCCCCTTCCCGCCCCGCCCCGCCCCGCGCCGCTGGCAGAGCGGCCTCTTGGAGCGTCCGCTGCCACGGCCAGGTGCTGTACGGCCCTGCTAAGCTCACGGCGCCGCGCCGCGTCTCGCCTCTGGAGATTCGCTTTGAAGCTCTCCCGCTCCGAAAGGGCTGATTGCGTGGATGATGGTTGTAGTTTGATTGCTGATGTAATGATACACGCACTATGCTTACCCATTCATAAGATATGTTCGTTTTTAACATTCAATTTAATATTCCGCTGATTTAAACAATTTGATAAAAATGTTTCGCAAAATAAGTTCATTTAAATCGCGATAAACTCATAAACTCATTTTCGTTCCTACTTTTCCTCAACATGTGTCTAATCTAAGACTTTGTTCGGTTTGTTATCGTATTAAATGAGAAAATGCACAAATGTAGTTATTAATGTGGAGTACGCTAACAGTTTATAATGCCACTTGTACATTTCAGCGATGAAGTAGCTTTGGAAATTTTAGAGTTTATAAGACAACCCAAGGTTCACAAGTTTGCAATATCCCTTATTAACTTGTTTTCTGTAGTGCGCATGAATTGCTGTGCGTAATATTTTAATTAGAAACGTGTATAACATTCTTCACGCATAGAAAAAGAAATGTTCCCGTAAAATTAAGTTTTATTCCTTTTTATTAATTTACTATAATTTTAACAAGTAAAAACGGTGATATGGCGAACATATTGAGATATATCCTGTCCGAGACGAGAGAGCTGGTATAAAATTGAATTGCGCGCTGGGCGTTTTAAGTTAATAAGAATCTTATTGCAAGTACGCTGGAGAAGGAGAGGATTCAAGCGTCTACCATGTTTCCTTTTACGACGCACGTGATCAATATCCTGATTCTTGCTTCATGTCTTTTGTCTTGTTTACGATCGTCCGTTTATTCCCAAAGTCACCCACATCGGTAAAACTGCATTTATAGAATGGAATATCGATTATGCACCTCCTTTACATTCTAACCTTAGAAATGAACCGGTGTTTTTATCTGATCTTCTTTCGGTAATTCTTTTCTCGAATATTTATAGATCACAACACCGAAGAGTCCGATTCGCATCGACTCTTTTGGGAAAGTTGAGTGACTTCTCTTGTCACCCCTTAGAAGACATTCCTTTATCCCCCCCCCCCATTCTTATTAAAATTTCTTACCGGCATTGTGACATTCTGCTGCAACTTCTTGGAGGGAATCGAACCTTACCGCGCCGTACCGTACCGTACCGTACCGTACCGTACCGTACTGTACCGTGTCTTATAGGATCAAACCGTGCCATCGTGTCTTGCCGCACCCATTCTCCGGCGTTAGCTTTGCTCTGTACAACCGTGCATTACAGCTCCTTTCCTTGGGCCGTAAACGCCTCCACTGATTCGCTTCCTCCGTGCGAGTGGCGTAATACTAGTGCAACGGCCGCGCCGTGGAGAATGCAGCTGGTGAGAAGAAACGCGTTGCCGGTCTCTCACCGCGCCGCCGCCTCTGCAGCGGTGCATTATTTCTCCGAGCGGCCTGCTTGCTCCATTAACGTTCGCCCGATGTGTACTTTAGACAGATATAGCTATCTTGGGTTGTTTGGGCTTTCTGGCTGCGGTTCAGACGTCGATCGATAAGTGCAAACTCCATCGGGTTCCTTTCCCGTCCCGCTTCTTAGTTATTACAGCTGCTGCAGAGTATTGATTATTATAATTTGAATACAATGGAAAAGAAAGTTGATGTATGTATTTGTAGCATTGCGTGAAAGATTTGGTGTTAAATTAGAACATAATCGTTTACAGTGTTAATGCGTTTTTTTTTTCAATTAAATATTTTTCCTAAAAAATAAGTTTATATTTCTGTATGATATGAAAGTGTTACAACGATCTGATAGTGAAATGTCTCATTTTTTATTGTATCAAAAGGCTTAGGTAGATGTGGAAACCCTCTGCGTAGTTATAACTTTCCGTGACTTGGAAGCCGCAACACAAAATGTATGCGTTTCTCCGTTGAGTGGACGAACAAGACGTTTGCTTTTGTTTTGTAACTGGCTTCTTCGACTGGCATGGCATCCCAGTTAGCCCTACTTGCTCATTTTATTACAGCTCTCGTCGTTTGTCGGTGACAGCACCTTCTACCGAGGGTGACATCACCGCCATCGTAAATACCGCTTGCTCAAGCCACCGCCACTGCAGTTGTAGCATCTATCTCCTTCCTCAATACGAAGTGCCACGACTGCACCCGGTCCTAACGTTGCTCACCGCACTCATCCCGTCTTCCCTGTTTCTGCCGTCTAGATTCACAACCCCCGCCGTTACTACCCCATCGCCGCCTTTGCCCCTGCTTGCCGTGCCTTGGTTTCGTCCCGGCCTTCGCCTCTGCCCTCCTGCTGCACTTACGCCATTCCCGGGGGCCATCACGCGTGCGTGTGCGTGTGTGTGTGTGTTTGCGGGTGCGTGACGACACGTGGGCGCCGGTTACGACACGCGTTCCGCGTCTCTCCGCCGGTCGATGGCACCTCGGAGCACCGCATTCGTTGCCCTGCAGAGCCCTTACGCTTCGACGAACGACGCCGTCTCTTTGCGTCGACGCTGCCGCTAGCGTGGGCGAAGGCGGCGACGGCGGCGGTGACGACGACGGCGACTGCGTTGACGTACAGAACAGCGCTCTACTTAACGTCCAACTATTCTGCTTCGTTGAGTGGTTCGTTTCTCTCGCCCACTTCGACGTGACCTCAACGCTGCAGTTGCCCCAGACTTAGATTTTGGGGGTCACTGCTTTTATCGTACGAGTAAATGTCGCGATGTGCCCATTGGCACTAGATTTAGTGATGATTTTCGAAAAAGTAGCTTCTAGCGGCCGGCTGCTCTGATCGGTAGTTTTCCGTGGTTTCTCCGATCAATACCAGGCGAATGCCGGAGCAGTACCCTAACAAACGGGCCACGGACCGCGCGCGATCAGTCCTTGCTCTTCCTTGTCCTCTCCTCTCCTCTTACACACACACACACACACACACACACACACTTACACTAACCTGCGCCACACTATCACATATTCCGGGAGACCGGTCGGAAGTTTAGAGGTTGTCCCGGCTGGGGCGGTGCCCCGCTGGTGGGAGAGTCCTGGTTAGGGGGAAACCCCACTAGCCGACGGTAGGTCGGTGCAGGATCTCGCCGTCCAGTGGGGGAAGATCACTGCCACCTTCCGAGAAAAAAAGAACATGCACTACACTAACGAGACTAATGACCGAAGCAGTTGACGCGCCCGGAAACACGAAAAAATCAATCAATCAATCGAAAAAGTAGCGAGAACATTGCTCAAGAACTACAAATAAAATATTCTCATATAACAGTAATAAATTAAGTATTTCATCATTACACACTCCACAGTGCAATAACTGCAATAAAATAGCATACACAATACAAGAGTTCTTTAGTTACCTAGAATATAAAAAATGTTGCTGCCTCATAACGCAATACGTGAATAGCAAATGATTAATAGTGAACCAACCTTCCGCGGAGAATTATGTCGGTACGCGTATGATGTCGGTACGTATTATGAGAATAAGCGCAATTAAAGGGTACCCTTGGGTAAGGAGGTAAAAAGTTTTCCCTAAACCAAATGAGTTATATTATAACTCTAACATAAAAATGTTTTTGAAAAGTTCCATCACCCCCACTCCTCTATAGCCATTCACGATTTTTTCAATTTTAATTGTTTCGTCAACTTTTATCTGATTAAAAAATATCAAAAATAAGAATATAATTTATACTATCAGAAAAAACAATTTTGATGTTTCTTTGCGCCAAATTCAAACGCAAAAAATGTTTTTGGGAAAAGGTAACAACAAATGATTTTTATTGTCTTAGGACACTGAAAATAATAATCGAAAATAATCTCGAAAGTTCTCTGAAAAAAACATTGTTGGGAATTTTACCTCGATTTTTTCGTCTGCTGGGCCTTAGTTAAAAAATAAAAAATTACCATTTTCCCGCTTTTAGATCATCTTGACTAAAATTTACTTTGAACATTACTGCAACAGTTTTGTGCATTTATTTTAGTTTATTATACATTTCTATACATTGTTGTGGCAGAAGTTATATCTTGACATTGGAATGGTGTTACAAATTATCGTGTTTTTAAAGCTTTATAATCAGTTGTATAAGTGCATCCTTATTGAAATCAGTAGCCTAATAAATATTTCCGTTTAATGAGATAGAATCTCCATAGTGTTTAAACGTAGAATAAAGCTGTAGTATAATGGACATAATGTTGAATATTTTCAGATTTAAGTTCTTAAGTTGGCAACTCTGCCGTGAAACAGTAAAAAAATATTAGTCCCTGAACCTCGGAAGTTGTCATGTTCTTCCTTTGTACTTTTTTCCAATCGTACAGTTACTTTGTGTTGAAATTGTTGAAGTATTTTTTTAAATTCCCATAGTTTGTTTACATTCATATATTTGTTGCCTATGCTGATGTCATCGTTTCTGTGTACTGACGGATCTCTTTCGTCTTTTCTGTTGTCTTCGCTCTGTGAAATTCTGAAATAGACGTTATTCCTTGGAAAAGTAATCTGCTTTTCCACAGCAGAGACGTCATGTCTAAATGTCATCTTTCTCTCTTACCTAAAGAGATTTTCTCGGAGATAGTAAACGCTTCTGGATCTTTCGACGAATTGTTCAGTTTCTCTGTAATAGTAGCTACGCAATATTCCATAAATATAATTTTTAATAGTAGAAATGATCATCCACTTTTTAAGTTCTGTTGTATACGTACTCCAAAGTCGATTTATTTTCTTTCAGTAAAATCATTCACCACCTTGTGATATTTCTCAGGCGATGGTTTTTTCTCTGTAACCTAGTTTCTCCAACACCCCTGAAGCACTCACGCAGTTGAAGATAATGGTTATTTCTACGTGATCCCCATTTTCTTAAATAAATTTCATTTCATTTCACCATTAATAATACGCAAATAACAAATAAATTCATTTATAACTTAAATTATATTTTTTTGTATAATTGTATGCTATTGGCTCATTTTAGAATTAACAAATAGCTACAGAAGTAGTACTATAGCCCAATTTGGAGTATACAGACTCATGTGTTGTATTTTTAGTTGTTCTCACTGCATTGCGATGGAAGCTATTTATACCCTTGGGCATAATTTGCGCGCCGTGCGCCTCGGCGCAGGGAGCTCGTGTGTCATGACTGCACCGCCGTCGCCGTGGCGATCACCGCTCGAGCAGCCGCCCCGTCGCCACCGCTCACCGAGGCCTCGCGCCGCTAAGTGCCTCTGCGAGTGGTTCGTGTGTGCACACCGCCTCGGAGACTTCCTTATTCGGCCCGCGAGAGCGGATTGGGACATTCTGGATATCGAAAAGATTTACCGACCCGGGCACTGACGAATGGACGGCCTTACAGTGGCGAAAGGGAGGGGGGAGGGGCGGGCGGCGCGCTTAAAGGAAAGCGGCTACGCTCCCACACTGCCGCGTCGGGGCCCTGTTGATTCTACGCTCTCGAATGCAGGGCATATGTCGGGTCGATGGCGGCGGGCGGGCGGGCGCGCGAGCTGGCTGGGAACGCACGAGTGTTCGCGGAATAAAATATTCATGGCGTAGAAAAAAGGGGTTGCTTTGTTTTCAAATTAAATTGCAGGGAACGCTTCATTCCGGGCAGCACTTTTACGAAATAAAAAGAAGAGTCGATATCCATCAAGGTGCGTTAGTTCCGGCTCGTAGAATGCGCCGTGTTTTTCTTTTAAGATCAAAATAGTATCATTTCTTGGCGTTCTTTGCGTTCAAGGCTGCTATTCATATGGTTAGAAATAGCTTGTTACGTTCGTTCCAGTGGTAATTTATAGCGTTACTTTTAACTCGTTACCAGGAACATCGTTCAAGTCTTTCAAGACAATGGTGAAGGCAGAGGGAGGAAAACCTAGAATTGCTGTCTGTTGGCTGCATTTCCTTTAATATAACCTCCACAGGTTTTCAAGCGCGACTTGAAATTCCATTGCCACTTGGCGTTGATGGGCGCGAATATGTCTTAAGGGCGTATATTAGAAAGGACATGTTATTTTATGAAATGACTATGTCGTTTTGATTTAAAATTCTGCTCATTAAGAATTTTGTTTTAATATTATAACGAACTTGTCTGTATTAAGAGATAGTGTCATTCATTCTGAATCAACGGATCTCACTCTTTGAATGGGCCTGGGTACGAATCGTGAGTTTGAACTGATGTTTAATACCGATATGAATCATAGATTTTGATTGTAATAGTGGCGTGTGCATTGATGTGTAATTACCTCACTTTTCATTGAAACGTTTAAATGTTCTTTAAATGTATTGGAATGTTCATTACTAGCTACTAAGAGAAAAAAAAACTTAATTTTAAAAAATTTCTATTAAATTATTGGTATTTTTAGGTTTAAATGATATATTTTGAGGAATTAATTTTTTAACCTTTAATTTGAAGTATTGAAACAGATAAATCTTACACTCGTCGTGTTTGCCCACACGTTCCACCAAAATACAAATATCGCCGCTGAGACCGTATCCACGAGTAAATCATCGGGAGCATTTCCTATGCAGAGCAGCGGATATTTCCCCTTTCTATCGGCGACCGGAGGCGCCAAGAGGAAAAGAGGAGTTGTCGGGGACGCGCATTCTTTTAGCGGCTCCCGCTTCGGCAGCGAGGACCCGGGGGTGAGGGCGGGGTCGAGGACGGAGGGCGGGGACGGGGTTCCGCGGAGGCGGCGCTCGGCTATGCATCTTGATTACGGCCGCGAAAACCCGGCCCCCGCCCGCGCACCCGCCTCCACTCCCGGCGCGTCGGAGCGGGGCGGGGCCTTCGACGCCTGGGAGAAGTAATCTATAATCGATGGCGCGCTGTCAACAGTCAATCACTGGGCCTCCGCCTCCATTATTACATTAAAACTCGGTTCTCTCGACGCTCCGCCCGGCCCCGCTCCGAAGCCTCCCGCTTGCCTCCTTCCGACCGCAGCGCCACGGCGGCGCTGCCTCGTTGACTCGTTACTCCGCTGTCCCCGCGCGCTCGTTGCTCATTTCCTGGGCTGCCTGGAGATGGGTCTTGACCGCGGGTGTGATACCGGTGATAGGACGGTGGAATTTTTTCGAAAGTTCAAACTTATTATCGAAGGGGATGAGGATCAAGGGAATTTATCTTATTGGTGTATAAAAGGGAAAAGGAAGTTTTAAAAATTCAGCAAAATTCAAAGATTTTTTTTATATTTTTAATAAGTTTGTGAAATACATGTAGTATACTTTCCTTCGCCTACTATCAATTATTCCTAGATTTCTGAGAAATGCTGCAGCGCAGGTGCTGGACAAACTCTGTTTGCTAAAATAAATGTACACCTTGAAGTCACCTGTAAATCTCACTTCAGTTACACCCCGTGCATTTCGCATCGGGTCGTTGGTTACCGACATGAGCCAGTTCGTGATTCTCCACCCCCTCCCCGTCCTCCCCGTGCGGACTCTGGCACGGTCAACGCGCTTGAGCAGAAGGTCCGTGCGAAGCGGCGACGTCGCGCTGCCCGCGGACAACCGACGACTGATTTAATAAGAACCTCTGAAAATAACGCCAAAAATCATTGACTATCAGGTTAGTGTTTTGGAATTGATATCAACATTTCATTTGTGAGAATAATCAGCTGATTTTCTAATTGTTTTGATGGACAAACATTTTGAGATCTTATAGATATTTATAACTACAAATTTAGCATTTTATAAATTATTATTCTGGAATGAAAATAGGTTTAGTAGAACATTAGCGTCCAGGTCTTGATTGTGCATTACATCGCATAGGATGACGGGTACTGTACGTGAGAAACCAAGCTAAAATTGCTTAGCGTTTAACAATCGGAAATACTTAGACGTGTGCTGTTGTATTGCAGAATTATGTCAAATAGTATGTATGTAACATTGGAATAGAATTACATAGAGATTCTATTGACACGCAGTAAGGTTAAGTCAAGAAACATTCAATAGATAATCCGAAAAGCTATTGTTCATAAGAAACTAGGACGTTCTAAGATATGCACAATCGAACGCGTACAAAAGAAGAACAATCAAATACGCGGGAGAACTTTTCACTGCAATTAGCACTGTAAGTGTTCCATGTGAAGTGTTCACAAACCTTTCTTTTGTTCCCACACTCACCTTTGTGCGATTTGTATGTGGATAGAATTAGGCGTCGTAAATAATATTAATTGTAGATTTCGAAAAATTACACTTGAGCACCTGTCTTTTTTAAAAATATATTATTCTCATTCGACACTACTATCTTTTGAAGTCTTTAACATTCGTATTACATTACGGATGGGGTCTCCATAAATTTCCTTCGAACGTACTGGACTCCCCACAAATCTGGGCAAATTACAAGAGAACCGTTTTTTTCATAATTTATTTTTATTGTTGACTAGACGCTTAATTATGCTAAATTATGAAAGAGGTGAGGACAATTATAAGGTGGAGTAAATTAAGAAGGTTTGAATTTACCCCACAATATATGGATAAGACTCTTCACACTGGTTGATACCATTTGGATCGACCCCTCCCATTCGAGGTTGGAGCACGTGCATAGCGCTCGCGGAAGAGGTAGCGCCGCCGCGCGGAGGGTTGCCTTAATTTGAGCTTCTCAAAATAACCGCCCGAGGCGCCAGTGTAACGATGATGGATCGCGGGACGTGAGACGAGCGCGGCGCGGGCGGTGCGGGCGGAGCGGGCGAGGCGGTCGCATCCCTTTCCCTTTGCCCCCGCCCGCGCCCCCGCCCCCTCGGGAGAGCGGGGGTGGGGAGGGTGGAGAGAAACTCGCACTCGTGCGGATGTTGGTCTGTCTGTGTTGTTTGCGCGTTTGGAAACTTGGTTTTGTTTTGCGCCGTTATTTAGTTTGTTTTGGGGTATCCCACTTTCTCATTTTTGATCGCAATTTTTTGCTTCCGAAAAAGATAGAAAGGTGAAACATCAAGGATATATACGAGTTTGTTTTGCAATTTCATTTTATTTCATTCGACAGTTATTTTCTTCATCCATATCAGAAAGGGTATGAGAAAAATAGACATTCTAAATTTTGTTTAGTGACTTAAAATGTTGAATCTGAGGGATAAAAAAAGATGCTTGTTTTATTTTCTAAAAAAAAAGGCTCCTTTTCAAGTAATGTATATAAAATAATAACTGTAATTTGTATGAAGTTTTACACTAAATAATACAAAACAAGTTTATAAAGCTAAAACAGTTTCAGATTGTAAATCAGCGACTATTATTTTTGACTGGCCCTCGTTTATCCAAGAATTAATTCCTGTTTAGGGGAGCATTTCGGATTAATTGGTATCTTCATGACTGGTATTTATATTTTAGCCTCAGCCTTTAGTTAAAAGAAAAAAAGTTACGTAAGAATAATTGTAAAATGTAAAGTTGAGTTTTCAGTCAGGCTAAAGCTTATTAAATTTTTTCTAATTGGTAGGCTACATCCAAGTTTTGGAGGTAGCCCGCCCTCCTAGTGGGCTGTCAACCTCACATCAAAACGCCGATTTATGAATTTAGAATGAGGCCGTTAAACAGGATAATTTGCAGTAAATAAATATTCTGTAACGAACATTGCATCATTGATGTATAGAATTGTAAATGGGCTATCGTGCGTAATACATACGTAAACTAATTGTCTCGATCTTCTTTAAATACCTCTTTTTTCCCTTTTATAATACGTTTCTAGATAACTTGAATCCCGTAGAAGAGCAGAGAAGAGTGGGATACGGTGGTGTGAGGTGGAACGATAGAATGGAGATGAGACAAGAGGAGGTAGTTGTGAGAGTAGATGCCATTGCTTTCTCATGTCCGTATACCAAGAATTGTCTGATTTGTAATCATTCTGTGAGGACAAAGAAGTCTCTGCGTTCTTTCGGCTCTCCAAAGCATAAGCGTTTTAGCTCCCCAGCGACGCCATATGGCGAGGATGCAGTCTAGACCGCTTGCGTCGCGTCGTCAGCAACCACGCGTCGCCACAGCCCCAGGTTCGCTCCCCGCGCAGCGGCGCTGTCACTTGCCCTCGCGTCGCCCCCGGCCCCTTCCCCCCCCGCCCCCCCCGGGCGGGAACTACCCCGCACGCGGTGACGCCGCATCGCCCACGCCCACGTCACCCGCTGGCGTTGACGCCCTCGCCTCGCCTCGCCGCCGCTCCGCCCCGCGCCCCGCGCCCCGCGCCCCGAGCCCGTCCCCGCATCGCCCACCGGGGCTTCGGCCGGCCTTCCACTCAGCCCCACTTCCCACTCCGCGCTATACCCCGCCTCAACCAGTATCGCTGCCTCAAGAGTTCCCCGTCTCCGCCTTCCCTCCTTCCCCCCACCACACCTTTCCCTTCCCTCCCCGCATCTCTTCGCCTCTCTCTGCCTCGCGTGAAGTCGGGGAACACTGTCTCTTCGTCATGTCTGACCATGCCCTGCACAGGGTCCTCTACCTACTCCGCTCCCGACATCCACACTCAACACTCACTATCCTATCCGTTTCTTGATCGAGTCCGAAATGTACGTTCCTCTCGGTACCGTACCGATCGGTCTTGGCCCGTTCAGCGCTGCACTACTTGCCTACTGCCTCTCTTTCTCTCTCCTCTCACTCTTTCTCTCTCACTCTCACTCTTTTCTCTCCTCTCACTCTTTCTCTCTCCTCTCACTCTTTCTCTCTCACTCTCACTCTTTCTCTCTCACTTTCCCTTTCCTTTGCACCCTGCCCATTGCTACACTTCCCCTCCCGGCCCGCACATCTCTGATGCTGCCCACTTCCGTTCCGACAGTTTCTCCCCGCCCCACACTTCCTCACCCTTCGTTGTCCGACTGTCATCCTTCCTCTCTCTCCCTCCCACGCCTGTCTGTTCCTCTCCGCCCCATCTCGTTCCACCTCGCCGCGCCTCGCCACAGCGCCCCTCGGCACAGCGCCCCGCGGCGCCGTGCGCCCTGTAAATCAAGGCCTCCCGACCTTTGACGGCCCTGCTCCCGCCCGCGGCGCGACTTCCAGCATGGTTGCGAGAGGTGACCACGGGATGTGCACCACGAGAGAATTCGGCCGATGCCTTGGTAATGTTTGTAAAATTCCATCGGAACGTCAAGTATCTGGGGGAATTACAGTATACTAATTATTAGTTTAGGTGTATTAACACAATATTACAGAAGAACAGGAAAATTATCTGGACATATCGTCTTCTCCTTCTGAACATTTTTTTTGGGGGGGGGGGGTCTTTCTAATGAACTACTCATATGTGTTATAATCGAAACTAAGTAATGATTTTTCAATAATGGTATTCAACCAATCTTAAAACCACGCCTAAAACAAGTTTCGATTTCAGTTGCAGTCAATCGTTTCGATGTAGAAAGACATTTTGATTTAAGTGGCATCTGAATGTAACTCTAGTTACAACTTAAAAGAACATTTAAAATTTTGTGTTCTTCAGTCGTTTTCATACATCCCTTGCCATTTAAGAAACAAATAACCCTATTACAAAAGCTTTTGCACGTAAAAAATGGAGACTGACGTGTTTTTATGGTTAATCATGATGACGTGAATTATTATGATCTTTACAGAAGTTACTACAGCAATAGGAGTGAATCGTTTCTAAACATTAAATTTTCAGGAACAATAGGAAATGTGGTTCAGAGTTGTGTTATTCGCTTTAATTGTATTACATACTATGCCTTTACCACATTCACTTGTTAATTATGTGCTGTTATCCTGAAAACACTTCCGTTAATTTAGCTAATATTTCATACACAAATATTCATCAAAATTTAATTATTTTTGTGCATTTCCACGTACTAGAATATAATCCATCAAACGGTGCGCTTTTCATCGGTGAATGTATGACCCATCTGATGACAGCAACCACAGCCCATTTTTTCTTTTATCCCCAATAAATGATGCCTCTACCGTTAATGTCTCTCGCTTCAAACCTAGGGATTTTTCACACGCTGTTTCTGAATCATTTAAGAGTTACTTTTCTGCGATTTTTTCACATTTTTCTGGCTTTCTACTACTACCCCTTCCCTTACTTTGAACTTTGATCCCAGTTTTCATTAATTTGCACGAATCTCTGTGGCTGTTAGTGATCTTTTTTGGCTAGTAAAATATTTATAGTGGACTCACATTAGTTAATATTTTTCTTTTCCATTGGTTCGCATTGTAACAGCGACATTATCATATAATCATCATTGTTATATCAACAATAAGATTAACGTTACGTAGCTGGCAAAGCCTTCAAGAGTTCAACGTGTTACTTCTTGTCAATTCCAGAGCACGTAGCTCAGTCTTGTACAAGCACCTCCTCAGACCTTTCATTAGCCATTAGCCACAACTATTTTTTTTTGTGTTATATCTTCTCCCAGCTTCTACCTTCTCTCTTGTCTAGAACGTACCATGCATTAGACATTCTCCATCCCTTTCCGTACGATTAATATTTTATCAACCTTCAAACTTGCGATGTATGTCTCGCGTTTGTGGCAGTGTTTACTTTTTCTCATGTCTTCGCCCCGCCAACTCCCTTCCTCCCCGAGCCGTCCCATCGACGCAGAAAAACACGGAAACAGTAGCAGTGCCACCCCCCAATAAGAGAAGCACCAGACGACGCAAGACCTGGGAGCTCGCTGCACCGGTGGCGAGGCAGGGCGGACGGGACGCCTGGAGTAGGAGGGGGGGAGAGGCGGTCTGCGCGACGGCGCGCGACACTCGCGCCGTTATCTGACGCCGCCACCACCACCGGCGTGCGAGCGCGCGCGCGCGCCAGCGTCGGTGGTGGGGGCGGCGGTGGCGGCGGCGTCTCGCTTCGACGGCGTCGGAGGCGGCGGCGGCGGCGGCGCGCCGGAGGGCGGTGTGAGGGGGCGGGGCTCTCTCGGATTTAATAACCGCCACACTACGCTTATCACGGAGGGCGCCGCCGGCGGTGGCGGCCTCTTATCTGCAGGGCCGCTCCGCTCCTCGCCGCGCCGCTCCGCGCCTCGCGCCGCTCCGCGCCGCGCGCCAGACGCGCAGGCGAGCGGAGCGCTTTTGCTCGACGGCACCTCCCGCCCGCGCGCGCGCTCTGTCGGAGATATGCTCGCTGCTCTTGCTTTGTCTCCCGCGGAGCCGCCGCTGCCTCCTTCCCCTTTCCCCTCGCCCTCCTCCGCACTCGCTAGCGTCACGAACACGCGCCTGCCATCGCCGCCGGAGGCGCGTCCCCCCGCCCCCGTGCTGCGCCGCTTCGTTCTGTTCTGCCCCCCCGCCCACCCCCGCCGCTCCGCCCACCGCTGCTCGGCGCTAAGTTTTTAATTTCTGCTCGTTCCCGGCCAAGACTTCGTCGGCGCGGCGAATGCGGGGCAAGGCGTCGTGCAGTGGGTTGGATGAGGAGGGGTTGGCGGAGTAGGATGCCATTGCGGCGAGGGCAGGGTTGTAGTAGAAATGACGTATTATAGATGCTGTGACGGCGGTGGTGGTAATGAGTCCTTCGTGGTTATGTTTGCAACACTGTTGGTGAGGATTCTGGGTGCATTGCTAGAGCAAGAGGGTAGATAAGATGATGGCTATGGAGTAAGTAGGGTTTGTGGTGGGGCTGTTGGTGTTCGCGATTCCCGAGACCGCGTCTGAAAAAGAGGCTAATGATGATGTGCGCGCGTCAGGATTTTAAAACTTGTGTAATTGAAGGGGGATGTTGGAGAAGGTAGCTACATCGCAGCTGGTGGCTGAGAGACGACCCTCAAACGAGTTCCATGGTCTTACCCGACTCCAAGCTCCAGCCATCTGCGCTGCCACCACGGCCACCACCACTATCACCTCCAGCACCACCAGCACCAGTACCACCACCACCACCACCACCACCACCACCGTCACCACCCCCCAGCCAACACTGCCATCATTATCACCACCACCACACCACCACAATCGCCGCCGCCACCGCCAACACCGCCGCCACCATACTTGCTACCTTCATCGTCACCACCACTTCATGTGCCTGTAGAACCATCGCCTTCATCTCCTCCAAACACCACCTTTTCAACTCCGCCTTCCCTGTCTCCTTTGCCGTGCCACTTCAACTTCCACGCCGTCATCACAAACTTCAACTTCGCGAAATCCACCACCAGCATCTTCGAACCACCTTTGTTACAAGCACTACCAGGTTTGTTGTCCGCTGCTATTTCCTCTGCTACCTCGAACCATCACCTCTGTCGTCTCAACTGCCTTTATCCCATCTCCATCTTCTCCGCCCCGGTGCCGTTTCTCTCGCATTCACCGTAGGCGTGACCTCCGCCACTTCATCCGCCTCCGCCTCGTTCTACGCCCCCTCCCCTCTTCGTCGTCCCGTCGGCGTCGCCTCGCCTCCGCTCCGGGTTTACGAGCTGCCGGGAACAATCCTTTTTAATCGACATAGTGCTTTTCGTCGTCACGCTTCGCGGAGGAGTAATGTGCGCGCGGGCTCCTCGGCGACTTCTTTGACGCGGCGCGCTGGGCGTCGTGACCGGCGGGCGGGCGACGCGACCTGACACGACTCTCAGGACGCGACGCGACGCGACGCGACACGCCACGACGAGAGTCGACATGACGCGAGGCACCGCTTCACGACGCGACAAGACACGATCCATCATGACAGGCCGCGATACCACGCGTCGCGATGCTACGCTGCAGGACGCTAGATGACGCTAGATGACGATAGATGACGCTAGACGATGCTAGACGATGCTAGACGATGCTAGACGATGCTAGACGATGCTAGACGATGCTAGACGATGCTAGACGATGCTAGACGATGCTAGACGATGCTAGACGATGCTAGACGATGCTAGACGATGCTAGACGACGCTAGACGATGCTAGACGACGCTAGACGACGCTAGACGACGCTAGACGACGCTAGACGATGCTAGACGATGCTAGACGATGCTAGACGATGCTAGACGATGCTAGACGAGCTAGACGACGCTAAACTGCTAAAATAATGTGTGTCTATCAATGCCAAAGGTATACATATACAACATACATACACAACATACATACGTAGACGTACAGACCAGAGGCTAGGGGTCAGGACCGAAATATTAGTGGCCCTATTATTCGTCATTTGCTGCATAATCATCATCAATGAAATAATAATCTATAGTTTATGTGTCAAGTAGACATTATCTTTATTATTATTATTATTATTATTATTATTATTTTGTTAATCATCACTGCCAAACCGTATTGAAAAAGCTAGTTTCTATTAAAAGTGTTTCCAAGTAAAATCCCTGTAACTTTATTCGTTGGGGAAAATGTCCATTTAGGCAGGTGTCTTTAAATGCTGGATGTCCGGAAATATAAATACATTACCTGTTTCCAGAAACACATAGAATGTTGCCTGTATATAAAGAGATGTCCAACCTAATAGGCCCCGCTGTACTCCAATTTGTAGAGCCATCCTCGACCGCTGCTCGCGAAAGACGAGCGCGTTAGCCAATTGTCTCCCCCCAAGTAAATCACATCTGCGGCCAGGCAGGCCGCCACGCGCGGGGCGCGTCCGGGCGCGCCGGCGGCCACGGGCGCGTTCGCACGGCAAACATAATAACAGCGGCGACGTGCAGGAGCTGGCTGGGGCTGCGAGAAAAAAAAACAACTTAGCGGCTATAATTAACAATTACTAGCGTCGTATATCGCAGTTAGGTGTTGTAGGAGGACCCGCAACGCGCGGATTTTTTTCCCCGCTAAGCTTATTAAGGCGTGCGGCCCGGTCGCTCGTAAAGGGCCGCTGAAGCCTCCGCCGCCGGGGCTCGACTTTTACGAGGGCGCGCCGCCGCTGCCGCCGGCCCGTGACGTCACATCCGCCGCGGGCGCGCTCGACCGCGACGCCCGAGCGTCGTCGGGACAATGGCGGCGGCGGCGGAGGAGAAGACTCGGTGCGGCGCGGCGACGAGCAGCTGTCGGCTGGCCTGTCGCCGCGGGCGAATTGCAAACAGTGTCGCCCTGAGACGCCGGGGTACAGTGGGTACGCCGCCGCTTTGTCCACGGCTCAGCTCCCGAGGCTTTTCTTCTTCTTCTTCTTTTTTCGTGAAGGGAATTTTCCTTTTAGCTGGTTTCTTGACGTGTGTGTTTAGCAGGTAAAGATGTGTGCCTCAAATTGGAAGGCCTGTTTGGGAGTTTTCTTATATATTTTATGTTCATACATCCTTTTTCTCCCAAATATTGTGTTCTTTTCAGTGTGATAATCGTATTTTTCTGTTTTCACTCAAGAGATGACATTTTTGAAGCTCAAATATCGGAATTTTACAAGATTTCTGAATCGATTTTTAAACATTAATATTGTTCAAGTTCACCAAAAGATCATTCTTCAATAAATTAATTTTGTCACTATTTTATTTAATAATAATTTCACAATATGCTTCTTTTTTAGGGTATCTCCATTGTTATTTTGTCATAATACTGCTTCATTTAGCGATTTTCAAACGGCGTGCGAAATGGCAAATAAATGTCGTGAGTTTCCAGAAGCTATTGTGTGAAGGATGTTGAATCTCTCTTCTTTGGAAAAGAGAATGGTGGGTCCTTTATAAAATTCCATTGTAGTGAGTTTGCATTTCGAGGAGAGACATAATGGGTTTCTGGAAAATTGTACTTTCTGTGGTTGTGGTTTGAATCATAAAGCGTAAATTCAATGGAAAATGACTTTTCGGAATATTTGATGTAATAGCACCGAATTCATAGAGGCATACCTTGCAGATTATGTGTGTGTATTTATTTATTTATTTATTTATTTTCATAGTTTACCGATAGGTCGAAGTTTTGTATATGCCAGTATAGTCTTAGTACTATTATGAAGAATGGGAAACATGGGCGAACGTAAAATCACAGTATTGTATTATCGTGGTAATTAATTCGATAGACGACGTTCTTTGCGACTAACTTTAGAAAAAAACCGTAGACCACATACAAAACAATTGTAGAAATCAATACAGCAGGACACATACAATGGATAATACATCCTAATTCTCTGTAATGAATTTATTCAATACTAATTAATATTTTTTCCCATCGTTAGTTTCAATTTTTCCTACTTTCGTTCCTTCCTGCATCGGCCTCGATTAAAGAAGAGGTGCAAATAGGAATGCCTTCCTACGCGGTGATAGGGTGTCGCAAACATGTTTGTTCCGGTGACCCAAATTGACAAGGCTCCGCATCTTGCGAGAAATTCCCGGAAGCGGGATTTAATATCGCACACTGGCGCTATCTTACGTTCGCGTAAACCTCATCTGCTGCTTTCAATTCTCGTCTGTTTTAGATAACATACAGTCATGAAGATAAACATTGTTAAATGAAACAGCCTAACACTTGCATGTGTTAGGCGGTTTCATTTTTAGATCCGACTGAGGATGATAAATTGTATAGGCTATAACTCCGAGACTGATTTTGGCGGTTCCCTGCCGTCTGTTTAGTCCTAAAAGCATATCAATTATTATTGTTCCTGCAAGTTCTAAAAATGATTAGAAAATTGCAATAATGTTTCTAATCTCTTGAATGTGCTATATAATCTCATTTTTTTTCTTCGTTCTCTCTTTCTTCTTAACCGTCTAGTCTCTGCTCTTATGTTAGCTGTTCAACTTTATCTCGTCCATCAAGGCGTACACTTCTCTCGTATTGACAATCATATTCGTCCGTTTCTTTCCATACTTCCTTTGCTATTTGTTTTTTTAACATTTCTTCATATTCTCCCTGTTGCTTGTACATTCTTATCTGGATTCCATTAATCGGGGACGCAATTGTTCCGTGTCTACCTATGCAGGATCGCTATCGGTGCTGTCATCGCCCCTTTGCCGCCTGTCGCCGCCGCGGTCTCGCGACCGCAGAGCGTTCCGCGAAGGAGCGCAGGAGGAGGGGGAGGGGGTGGCAGGAAGGAGGGAGGGAGGGAGGGCGTGCCTGCCCGCGGGTGAGCGGGCGTAGCCGCAGAATCCCCACGCGCCTCGCTGATGACTTACTTTGCCGCACCATTCGCTCTGCGGGCTCGGCTTGTCATCGGTTGCGGTCGCCGAGGCGAGGTGACTTCATTGCGTCTCGCCGCAGATGGGTGGTCCGTGAGGCGGAAACGTGAAAAGCAAATTTACGGAGGCGTCACGAACTAAAGTCGCATACCAATGGAGAGGAGGGGGCAACGATTTTCCCCTCTTTCTTCGTTTAGGTAAGGAGCTCATCGTTTAGGACATTTATTCCCTTTCTGAACTTTTAGTGGTACTTTAGTGGTTTAGCGCTTATTGTGTTTTTACCAAAAAAATTCTAAACGGTCATAATCGATTCATGGAAATTCCGGCGTTTGTTTGCAGCCAGACTTGCCAATAAACACGTTGCTATCTTGTTTTGGTATCTGTCGATTTAGGTAACAGTTGTGCGATCGGAGCAACGTAGTGAATGTGAAAACGGTTCTTCTAAATGGGCCGTTCAGAAAGTGACATCGCTTCTTAAACACAGGCGGTTTTCCTTCAATTCCTTAGCAATTTATTCTGGGGTCTACCGTGTTTTTTTCTTTAGGATGAAAAACCCCGTATACGCGGCTTGAACTCTACGTGTAAAGAAATGTTACAAACTAAATCCGTATGCTCCTCATTTTCTTCGGAATAAATATTCATGGTTGGACGTATTCTGAAGGACTGTGTGCGTAGTCCTGTTCGTTGATCGGTGCTCTTCAGGGTAGGCCGTCGCCCAGTCAAAAGCGACCCCATGGCCAAATGCATGGTAGCAATGGTTGGGCCGGGGCGAAGAGGGACGAGGAGCCATGATGAGAAGACTGCTGAGCTTAGAACACGTGACGCAATAAAACCGATCACTAAACACTGTGGGATCCTCGCCATAAGGTTAAGAGCAACAGCGCAACGTGTGTGGATGATTTCACAAGCTTCTTTTCTTCTCCATTTTCTCGGCTTGCGCATATGAATTGTTCACTCTGTAACATCATAATATTATGTTCTAGTGTTTTCGATCCTAGCGACTGTAAATTGAAATTTTGGTGGCTTTTTTTTTGCTGCCTTCCACTAAAAACAATTTACAAAATAAAGTCTAAAAGTATAAGAATGTTAGATATAAAAGAAAAAACAATTCAATATACTATTTCGTCAAGTAACTTTGAATTAAAAATATTTATACAATCCATCATGTTTTTATATTCTTTAAGATGTTAAAATTGTTATTGTAAGTTTAAGATATTTAATATTTTTATGGATTTTGAACCGTCACTTACAATGCAGTTTAAATTCATTCAATCAAAAAATCGGTTATAGTAAATTAAGTGATACATGGTCTCCGTGCCCAGCAGGAAATACTACGTATATCTCCTTTGTTCTGTATAATAATAGTATGTGTTGCGCCCGCTAAGAGCCATAAACGTGTTAATTGAGAGTGAAAAACTCGTTTTTCACCTTGACTCGCTCCCGGGACGTGTAAACCGGCTCGTATAACCCAGCGGGTTTCGTCTCACGCTGATTTCCTTTATGATCTCACCTCCCAAGAGCGCGTTTGTTCCTCGACCAACACACTGCGACGTTTCACCGGCGCACAGTTTCACCTCCCGGAACCTACGCACCGTCTGTTACTCACTGTTGACGTTCCTGCGGAAAGAATCATTCTTTTCATTCTACGAACGGCAGGCCCGCGCGGTTGCACGTCAGCCGACCGTACACCTATACTTAACGCAGGGAATTTCAAACGGTATTCCGTGGTGTGTCAGAAATAAGCCGAAGTGCCACGAGGAAATTCAAAGAAACCTACATAACAAAACAACAATTATTGTATTGAAAACACTTGATTACAAAATGTTTTACTTCCAAATAAACCCAACAATACATATACACACACATTTTGTTTCATAACTTTTAATACTCATTAATTTCAGTTTGTAACTTGTAAATCATTACTTAGAAAATATATTGCCTTAAGGACAAAAAAAATAATTATAAAATATTGTTACTATTATACTAATAGCTGTGTCTCATTAAATTACATTTTCGACCCAAAATTGGTCTTTTTTTATTATAGATGTATTTATTTTGAAACAAGAATGCGTGAGCTAATATAAGCTTGCCGGGAGATTAGACTTCAGCGTGTCGCTGGTTGAAAAGGATTTGGACGTGCCAGCTAAGGAACGCGCGACCGCTCGGCCGCGCCGCTGCGAGCGAAGCGGTGGGCGGGGCGGAGCGCGGCGCGGCGCGGCGGCGTAAACAGCGACGCGCGCCGGTTAGCGTGAAATGCGCGCGGCGAAGGGTCGCTGACTGGCCGCGCGAAGCGGCTGCCAGTGGCGTTGGGCACGACGAATAGCGAAAGGTGGTTGTGAGCATTACAAAAAATTTGCTCTCTCTATAGTAACATTGAAGCGACATGCTTGGGGGCTGGAAGCCGTACCGGCCACAGAAAAAACCTTCGACTCTTCGTAGTGTTCATATATCTATTTTCGTGAAAGTGTGGCTGGTGGGGGTGTCTTTTACTGTTCTAACACCATCAAATATTGTACATATGTGTGCAAAAAGAATTACGAAAATAAACTAAAACATTTGTAGTTTAAAATTCAATGACGAATTTTTTAATTGCGATTGCAAAAACTGCAGGTATCGAGTGACTGCCATCTTACATTGTTTCCGGAAAAGAAAAGAAAAAAATCCAGAATAACCAGAGAAATATTTGAAAAGTTGTTCTTAATATTATTGGAATAATGATTTTCCATATATTTATATTTTCCATTACAATCCGTGGTACAAATCTTGACTTAGTTTGATATTTGTGCGAAAATCTATAGTTCATTAGTCACTTCTTATTGATGAAGCATCGACTTTTATATTCCAGCTTTTACATCCCCTCCTTCTTTCTCTTTTTTCGTTTCTTCTCTCCTCTCGTAATTACTTCACCCTTTCCCGTTAATTTTTAAATGAGATCATTCACTGTAATATTTTCCTTGACATAAGGGAAGAAACCCGAAATGTGCAATTATTGCTTCTTAATGCTAAGTTTCTTCGTAGCGTCCTGAGCAAATACGATCATGATGACAATGAACTCGTAGTTCGTTCACGCGCTCTTCAAGGCCATTGAAACCGCGAGCGTTATTCGTGTGACAGCTCCCCGCGTTGGCGTCGCCGGGAAGTGCGTGCGGCGCCCGCGAGCCGCGAGTGTTGGCGGCCCGCCGACGCCTAAAAATACGCGCCACGTTCCTCGGCGCCGGCGGAACGGCCCCCCCCCTTCCGATGCCGCCCCCCCCCCCCCCCCCCCCCCCCCCTACCCCCACCCCCTGGACCCTCGCCTCCATCCCGCCCCATCCGATGACCGCCCCGCCACAGTCTCCGTCCTCATCCTCACCTTACCTCTCCCCGACCCCGCCTCCAGCCCGCTCCACCCGTCCTGCTTCATTCACGACCGCCCCGCCATTGTCCCCATTCCCGCCTTACCACCGCTTTGCTGTACTCCTCCCCTCTTCCGGGGGTTTCTTCTACCCGCATTGCTGTCGGCTCGCCCATAATGGCAGCAGCCACTGCCTACCGTTTGTCACTGCATTCTCCTCTGAAATGCTTCGGAAGAATCCCCTTCCGCTCCATACTTAGTACATAATATTTTTTTTCTTTTGAAATTAAATTAAAGCTGCAAAAATAATAATTTAGCTCCTTTATTTCTTATGAAGTATGACATCAAAAATCGCAAACTTATTAGTATGGCTTAAACGTACAGACTCGTTTGAATGTAATAATAGTTTCTTGAATCCAACATTTCTTGAGAGCGTAGGCTTCCGCGGCCGGAGTCGTTTTTTACCTCCTGACTGTCCGGGAGACGCCGCGTCCTTATAGGCACAGGTGGCAACGTATCAGACGCCATTTCGCCCAGAGGAAGATTTCAGAATGGCGGCAGAAACGTTAGCACCTGGGCCTAGGACGCCGCGTCTCCCGGACAGCCAACTAAATACCAACATTCCTTGATGGAAACGTGACTGAAAACATAATTTGAAAGCCTATTAGATAATCTCAATTGTATATGAGCTCTGTCGTTTTATTAGCTTTTAGGTATTCTTGCTATAAAGTTTCCAAAGGTGATAGTGAAATAGTGATTGAGAAAAATGAAAATGTTTCTGAACTTTTGAACAAGTAGCAAGCGCCTCGACATTTTGCTGCGCATCCCCCCTCTTACGCGAGAACGTCCAAATGACTTTGCCTATCCTTCCCTGCGTGAAGACGTAACGCTTTGGCGGCGTGTCTCGCTGGCCGTGTTCGCCGTCGGTCAGCGTTGCGTGCTTGCCTCGTTCGCGTGTCGAATCGCTGAGCCGAGCCGAGCGGAGCGGAGCGAGGCGGGGCAAGGAGACGCTGAGCGGGGAGGCAAGGCGGGAGAGACGGGGCGGAGCGGCACGGAGCAGGGCGTCGAGGGACGATAGTCGGCGGCAGCTGCGTTGCGAGTTGTCGCCCGCGGCGACGGGCGCGTACTCGGCGGAGCGGGGCCACGAGGCAGCCCCGGCGAAGGCGACGTTGGGTGATGGCAATGGAACGTCGATGCTGAATCGTCTCGAAAGGTTTTTTTTTTCTGCGTGTTCCGCCGCGAAGGCGCGCGCCACAGTTCGCGTTGGACCCGCGAGGAGCGCCGCGGTCGCCTTTGACGCCGCGCGTTAACCCTCCGCCGCCGCCGCCGCCTTTGTGGCCGCCTCCCCGCACCGTCCCCGCCCCGTCACCGCCGCCTTCGCCGCTCCCGTGGGGCCTACTGCCGCGAGAGCGCCCTCAATGATTCAGACCGCTCGGAAAAGCCGGAAGGCGGGCCCCACCGCCGCCACCGCCTCTGTTGCCGTCGTTGCGTCCGGCGTGCTCGCTTCCCTCCCTCGCTGTTCTCACAGTCGTCTCTGCCCTCACCCACTTTGCCTTCCCCACACTTTTCACTGTCTTCACCGTCTTCAACGCCCTTTTTTTGTTGGAGTTGTTCGTCGTTTGCTCCACCCTCCCCACATTCTTGTCGTCTACATTGCCGCTCCTCTCGTTTCCACTGATGCTGAATGCTCCAGCTTCAAAATTACAGCTTCTCACCCCACGTCATTATTGGTGTCACCTGTTTTGGAATTAATTTCACAATCGTATATTTCGAGTAAAACAATATGTCCCTTCAAAGATATCCAATCGGGAGCTTCAATACCAAAAATTTTAAGTGTACGAGGAAATTCAAAGTGATCGTAAGGAACCATGCGATTTATGATAAGTATCCCCCGCTCCTGCCAGCTCATGACCTTGAAGGGACCCTTGTTTTAATCGGAGTATTGCAATGCACTCGTCACAAAACAGAGAAAAGAAATTAAGATTCTTAGGTCAATTCGTAGCCTAATGTCTCTGAATGCGAAGTTTTTGCCGTTTCGTTTTAGTTCCGTTTTTCCTTTTCCTTCTGGCTCTCTCGTGGCACTCTCCGTGTATGCTTACACCACAGCTCCCTCTGCCCGTGCTTTGACGAGCGAGTGGCCCAGCTGAAGCGGCGCTCGTCAGAAGCCGCTTCTTGGCCCCCGCGCCGCCCCCGCCGGCGGCCGCGCGCCCACTGTCGTCGCTGCGCTGCGATGGATGCGACGGCTTCTATCCTCGCTCTCGCCGCCCTCCCCCCCCCCCGCGCCCCGCCGGCCCCCGGCCGCCGCCTCTCCCGCCGCCGCCGCCCGCCCCCGCCGCCGCCCCGCCCCCACCCCCGCCGCAGCTGCTGCCCCAGCCGCAGTTCCGGCCGCCTCCCCCGCCCCCGCTGCCACAGCGGCCCCACCTCCACAACCGCAGCCGCCGCCCCACACATGCGCGCGCCGCGCCGCTGCTGTCAGTGCGGTTGCCGGATTCAAGGATTCGCCGCCAGTCGCGTGCCTTCTTGGAAATTCGTGGAAGTGCAGGCGGTCTTTAGCAGCTGCTCGTTGGTGGCAGACCTTTGAGAAATTGCGCTAGGCGCTGTCATGCAGCTGATTTCTGTGTGCGAGGTCTGGACTGCATGTTTGGACTAGTGTCCGTCGACTTTGAAGAGCTATATATAAGTCTTCTTTTGCTGTGATTTCGCTGGAATACGATGAAATTATCCTAGGAGATGAATAGCGCATAAGGTTTTACTTCAATCCGAAAAGAATTACCAAGAGAGCAATGAATTCACTTCTGTAAATAATCAAAGATTTCAAACCTTCCAATGTTTTATCTAAAAGTATGACCGTATTCAAATGTAGTTTCGTTCACAGATAAGCTGCACGCTGGAAATAGTCTTAAGCTCAGACTTTGCGTAGAGCTATATCAAAGAATACGGGTGGGAGGCATTCAACAGCATTGCAGTAAACACCCTTCGTTGATATTATTATTATTATTATTATTATTATTATTATTATTGTTATTATTATTGTTATTATTAAAAATTCCAGCATCATTAAAATATTGTGAGAACCGAGCTTCCTTACATTTTGATATTTCTAATTCAATTCCATTGCAAGATTTGTTTCAAGTAACTTCACTAGATTTTCAAGATTTTCCATAGTTGTTAGAACAGTAATCATCCTATTAATAAATTGTTTAAAATACACTTGAAAATCAATATTTCTGCAACAAAGTTTTCCATCGCATTGAAAACTAAGTGTTTTTGGGAGTTTCTGACCGTACGAATCAAATGAAGCAAAACCTTTGGAAAACGGCATTATTCGGTGCGTGAGCGGAATTACTTTCCCGAGTCCATTCCTCTCGCCCCCAGAGGTCCCCGTCCGGCGCCTTGTGGGACGCCCTAAGCCCAGGCACTGGCCTGCGGAGGCGCGGGCGCACGCGCGCGGGTCAAACATTCATGCAGCGCTGCGGACGCGCTGCCGCAACCCGTTCGCCCCACCCCACCCACCCCAACCCAACCCACCCCACCCCACCCCAACCCAACCACCCACCCACCCCACCCCAACCCAACCCACCCGCCCACCCCAACCCAACCCACCCTGCCCACCCCAACCCAACCCAACCCAACCCACCTGCCCACCCCACCCCAACCCACCCCGCCCACCCCACCCCACCCCGCCCACCCCAGCCCACCCGCCCACCCCACCCCGCCCACCCCCACCCCAACCACCCCGCCCACCCCAACCCACCCCACCCACCCCACCCCACCCCACCCACCCCAACCCACCCCACCCACCCCAGCCCACCCCAGCCCACCCCACCCACCCCACCCCGTCCTGTTCGGCCCTGCTCTGTTCCGCTCCGCCTTGTTCTGCCCCTTCCCCCCCGCCCGCTTCCCCTTCCCCCCCCCCCTTCCACCCCTCCTCCTACCACCCTCCTCCTCCCCCCGTTGCGCCCCGCCCCTCCCGGCCGCCCGCAATACGTCTGAGTGCCGCCGCGAGTGTTGGGCGCGCGGCTCCTCCTCAGTTTCGAGGCAAGGAGATGCGGAGGGCCAGGAATTTTTGGCAGAGATGAAGAAACATTTCCACTCGAGCGGTATTGTTTTCGTTTCCGGTGTTCTGTGCCCGGAGGCTTCCAACTGGTTTCGTATGGGATCTCCCAAGCACTTCCAGGTGTATTGTGTCCTTTAAGAATTTAATGTATCCATTTCTTTTACTTGTGAGGGTAGCTGTCTGCATGTCCTCCTTTATTATTCCCTTTATATGTAAATATTTATATCGATTATGTGTACGGAATTTAATTGATCTAATGGGACCATTTTACTTTTATATAAACAATTCACACTCCACAATCCAGCACTAAACTCTGCACTGCCTAGCTTACAAACGGCATGTGGAACTAATGCATTCATTAGAATTTTGCAGACCGTGTGAGTGACGATTTTGATTGTTACTTTTTTTCTACGGGAACAAAAATTTGCCAACTATCCGAGTCATGTTTAATTGTTGTGGCAAAGGGGATTGGTAAGTCGATCTGTTATTCGATTCAGTGATAGAATGTTTTGGTCCATGAAATTTCTCAAAATTGAAGTTATACGGGATGATTTCCTGTAGTCACACACTGAAAATACATGGCTACAATAGCAACCATTTTAATGCCTTAAAAGTTTTGTTTACTGATTCTAAAATATACTAAAATTTACCAAGTCGAGTTTGATCTCTGACTCGCCCAAATAGAAGGAATGCAAATGTGATTGAATATTATTTCAACTGGGAGGTTACAGTTTACTTTTCGGTTTATTGCACCAAAGAATAATATTTTGTATTTTTCAGATGTACGTTAGCGTTGGAAACTAAGTTCTTGAGATAATGAATGGCTTTAATCCGGCTTTCTGTAGAAGGAGAAATGCTTTCCCATGTGAATATTGTTGTGAAGTAATGTGGCAGTTGTGTACATTTACGAGAGTTCACACTTTGTTAGGGCGGTTTATTACTGACGTCATGCAAGACTCATTCCTGAAGAGCTACGTGTACTGGGTGTTTATTACCAAACTTTCGTTTGTATAGTACGTTCACGCTCTTCCTCGACTTTCTCTTCTTTGTCCTTCCCCTCTTCATCTTCTTCTTAACCTATTAAAAAATAATGGAAACAATGTTTAAGTTCGCAGAGTTGGAAGAGTATCTATCTAATACAATCTCAGTTTTCGATTAATGTAGTTTGCTGTCCAGGTTTTTCTCTCTTTATGAAGGAAGTCCATAATTTATATATTTTTTTGTTTTAGAATCATTATTGGTCCTTTCAGTCATCTTATACTTTATGGGAGTGAAATGTGTTAGCAGGTGGTTCTTGTCGAAATGTTTGCTTGTAGAATCTCCTTAAAGTCTATCCGCTTTAACTTTGTATTACTTCCCATATCTCAAAATATACGTGTGAAAGGAATGATTGATACTTTAATTACAGGAACAATGCAGGGAGTGTAAAGATAAAGACCGTCAAACGTGACATATCAGTTACGTGTAGAAACAGGTCTCGGTTTATTGCTAGCACGTTCATGCTTAAACTGTCAACTCTCTTCACGGACACAAAAACAAATACAATTAATTAGAAAATGTCATTACTCTGGAACTTTGAGGCGTACATTTAATCTGACCCACGCCTATTATTTCTTGTGGCAGTCGTTCATTGTCCGACGATGGGAGCAAGTTTTTATGCCTCATTGCAGTTTATGTGTGGAGTCACTTTGATGAGTTTCGAGCGTCGGAAGCTATTAACGCGGTCCTGGAACTCGGGCGTTGTGTAACGATCGCGATTCTCGTATTCATAAACGTATCACTCTCCCGCGAGCACGCCAAAAAAAAAAAAGGGAGAGAAAACGTCCCGGAGGACGTCGTAAACTGCAACGAGTCGGAGCGACGGAAAGTTCATTTGCGTTAGAGCAACGCGTCGCAGCGGCTGCGATTCCGATTCCGACGCCCGGGTAGGAAATTCTGAGCTACGGAGGCTCTGGGAGGGGAATTCTCAGCTACGAATGTTGGCTGATAAATTGGCAAACTGTCTGTGAAGGAGTAGTGCTAGGCAGGTGATTGTATTGTGTAATTACCCACCCCTACTGCAATACCTGCCGGCTTGCAATCTGGTAGTGGCTTCGGCTCCCGACACCAGGAGTAATAGTGTCGCGCCATGAAGACACTTCCAACTGCAACTAATTATCCGTCAACTCTCTCACGAACGCCAGGGGATGGGCGAGTCGGTTGAGTCGCTCCTTCATAAAAGGGCGTGATTGGCAGGTTCCAGCACGGGTGAGTGTTGCTATTGGTGCAGTACTGAAGCGCAGATTTGTTCTTGGGTGTAGCAGTGTGCTCTTTTCAATGCAGGCAAATGATAAACTCGTCGAAATTTGTAGAGAACGTCTTTTAAGTAGCGCAGTTTTACAGACAATTTTTACTAATTTGAGATTAGATGGCGCGTGTGATTAATGAAATCGAGAACGCCAACAACCTTTTCATGATGTGTTTGTGTATTGCACTACATGATTACGGGTCTTACAAATGTCAGTTTCTTTTTTAGAGAATATTGTTAGTGAAAATATTTATTTCATTATTCTGTCATTTCGATCATGATTGTCCAAAATGGAAGTGGCCAATTCTTTGTTGAAATGGGAAAATGCTTCAGGGGAGGATAAATAAGTATGACGATAAATGACAAGTAAACTGTTGTGAGTCGCACAGAAAATTACTTCTACTAGACTTTTTCAGACAAATTCCACGTCGTTGAAGTGCAAAAGTTAATGCTCAAGAATTAAAAACGGGTCCATTTCAAAAAACCATTCACCAAAATCATTGACCATTTCATAAAACACTGGTTCTGTCAGGACAAAATGTGATCACAGAGAAGACGAACGCGAAACGATACAATGATTTATCCATGATTGTGTAGATGACAAAGTAGGTCATCAATCCTTCAAGTGGAAGAGTGAACGATCCACAAGTCACGTACGCCGACTAGGTGTAGTCCAGTGAATAAGCGAGCTAGCGGACTGATAGATAAGCGAGGACGTGAAATCGTTAGTAGACTGATAGGCAAGTTCATTCGGGAGGAGACCAAATGAGACGCGCCACAGGAACGCACGGACGGATAGACGAGCGGGCGGGCGAGCGAGTGCGGAGGCGTGCGTGCGTGTATGCGTGGGGTCCACGCGCACGCGTGGCCTCTGTCCCGAGATCGATGCCCAGAGCCTCAAATTTTCATTCGCGGCGCTGCCCCATCGGGCGACGTGCGCGGCGTGGGAATGGCCCGCTTAAGTGGAGCGCGGCACACGTGGAATTTGCTAGCGTCCCCACAGCCCGCCCACCCGCTCTTCACTGTCCTTCTCCCATTCCCACCCCACCCCCCGCCCCGCCCTGCCCGCTGCCCCTCCTCCGTCTTGCTCCCCCAGCTTCGCCCGCCCTGACCCACCCCGCCCACTCTGTTCCACCCCGCCCTCTCGACTCCGTCTCTTTCTCTCCCGCCCCTCTCCCATCTTGTTAGACCAGCTTCATCCGCCCATACCTGCACCGCCTACTCTGTCCCGCTCGCCCCGTCTCGTCTCTCTCCGTCCGCCCCGTGCCTTCCGCCCGCCCTCCTCCGTCCTGCTGCTCAAGCTTCGCCCGCCCCGCCCCGCCTCGCGCCCGCTCGCTTCCGCGCCGCCCTCGCGGAGCGACGAATAACCGCCGGTCTCGCGTCTCGCGAGCGCCGGAGCAATGCGCGCCCGTCGCTCTGCGCCTCCCCCGAGGTCTTGCACTGGGGTCTAGGGATGTTACAACACTTGATTGCATGCCGTATGTGATATCGATTCCAGAGTTCAATATTGCTATTAACGAGCCTTCATTATCGATGCTTCCAGTATCAGTTGATGCCGTTAGACGATTTTAAATTTAAAAAAAACAAAAAAACATGAGAAATATTTTGCTCAATTCACATTTATTTGCTGGTTACTTTTCATAAGGTACTTCTTTTATAAATTGATATATTGTATGAATAAATTGTATATTAAGTTTCGTATAGACATGAAATACTTGAATAATTCCCAAATATTTCAATGGTTTAAGGGTACATTTTACTCATTTACAAGTTCTCGAGATATCATTTTTTAAATTTGTTTTGAAATTATTTGTTTCCTAAAAAAAAGCCTTTTACTGCTAATTAGTGATTTCTTTTTTCATTATAAACTAAAACCGCCTTTTGCACATTTTGAGATATTCTCTTATAAAACGTATACAATTTGTTTAGTATGTTAAAACATTTTTGTAGTTTTCTAAAATGGAAGTTGGCGTAGATTTTTTAAAAAATCTATTTTAGTATTAAGAAGTCATTTTCACAGTTTTATGTTGTTGCTTTCTCCTATAATTTCACTTTCATTGGGAAAAACAACTTGCTAACATACTTTCTTGTAAGTTCTTCCCAACTTAAATTTCCCAAAGAAATAACTTTTTCATTGCATTACGAAGGAGCTTCCTAGCTATGCTTATTAGGAAGTTAATTATGAAAAACCTTTCCACAATGACTTCCTGCTGAGGCATGATGTAATTTTAAATGTGTTTGTTAGGCAATATACCAGGATAAAAATTGCAGAGCAAGTTGCATATTTAGACCAATCTATGTGTAATTCTTGTACGTGTTAGTTACATTCTTCTATACGAAAGTTATTCTGTTCTCATTAATTTTCTTTGATGTACGTTTATGAAACTTAATCGCATGAAAGTGTACGAGATATTGCAGTATGTGTTGATCATATTCAAAAAACGTGCATTTCTGCTGTCCTTGTGTGGATCACTCTTCTTGAATAAGTTCATATTTATTTTATAGTTACCCACTAATTGGAAAGCATGAAAATGAAACTATATCTAAGAAAATGTTTAATTGGCTGTTTAGAGGTCAACGCCTCTTTAACAAATATAATGTGGTTCACCGGGGGAAAAACGTCTGTATCGTTTGAGTGCTCAGACAAACTGATAAAACAAAATTTAGTAGTATACTCACGTAGAATCGTGGCGAATGTGCTGTTCCTTTTGTTTCAATTTTCATCGCGATATTAGGAGTGCAGGTAAGAGTAAGTAACGCCCACTTAACTGCTGCCCCTTTCGCTCGTTCGAAGTCCGATTAGCTTCGATTTCCGCTCGCAGCTCGAAGTCCAAGGTGCCAATCGAAACACCAGCGGTATCGATTGACGGCGACCGGTCGCGGTGGTTGGCCCTGCCTTGGGCGCTGTGCGGCCGGAGAAAGCCCGGAGCTTGTTATTGGGCGGGGTGGCCGGCGAAGGCGCACGCACCTCTGCGGTCGCTGTTGCTGCGCGTTGTTCACGCACTGCCATCAGTCTCGCTTTTCTCTTCCATCGATTCCTTCATTATTGTGCCCGTCACGGCCTGCGACGCACTCGTTCACCGCCTTCTTCGCGTGCGTTTGACGCTCGGCTGTCTGCGTTCGGCGTTGTTCTTGCTCCTTCTCGTCCTGTTCGATTCTCCTTATTACATGTCCTTCGTCGATAATTTTAACTCTCTTAAATTATCCTCTATTTATGTCAACAGTATGTTGTTTACCTGTATTATGGAATAATATTCCGTATTAGTTTACGAAGCCTTGTTCACGTGTTAGATTTTTATCTCCTCCTATTAGTGTTTGTACTGTGACCTGTACTCTCCTAATTTTCTCGTCTTTTAAGTTTCTTTAACAGTCCCAATATTGAAATGTTGAAGTTCCAACCATATCTATATCTCCTTTCAATTTTACAGGCTTCTGGGTTGTATTCTTATCTCCGTCTTCCTCACGTGTCTCCTGACGTATGACGCAGACCCGTCCTTCTAATCAAGCCCATCCCTCCCCCTCTGCACATACTGTGGTGCCCCATTCCTTTCTGCTCGGCGTTTTCACTGCCCCCTCCTTTCTTCATCGGTCTTTTCCATCTCTCTATTTCCCTTTGCCTGCCATTTCCCGCCCTGCTTCTCCACACGAGCGGCGGCCGCTTGCTCCCTATTCACGTGATCCGCGACTTCCCCGAACTCATTACCTCGCGATGCTATTAGCTGATGATAAATGACCCCAAAATAGAATACTCCAATACGCCTACCTCTATAATCTCGCCCTCTTTTTTTTTGCGCGTCAGCGGCTGTGTTGGTAATCTTAATACGAATGTTTCTTTTCATTGCCCGCTGAAAAGCTGCGTTGTGCGATCCCGTCTCGGCCCTGCCACTCTCGTGAGATGTGAACTTTTGTTCGCCGCTACATCTTTTTTCGATTTCTGAGCGTTGGTGATTTCCCATCTATTTACGTAATAACTGATTCACGAAAGAATACATTCAGGGTAAATGTTTTACGATTTTCTTCCGTTAATGATAGTAATTGATGTGTATGTGACTGATGCTAACATGTTTGTTTACAACCTGCATGTTGAGTTGCCTTCTTGTTTCGCAAACGTTCTAGTCACAAAAACTGATACTACGAGTACTTTGTATGCATATGTTTGTAATTTTTGTATCTATAATTTTAAATTTCAGTAGTTCTATTTTAATACGATCTTAAGAAATAGTTATGCGATTTGATAAAAATATCCACAACACCGGATCAAATTTACATTTTATTCAGACTTTTCACTTTCATACCCTCGAGGTTTGAGATGTTTCAGTAATAATAATAATAATAATAATAATAATAATAATAATAATAATAATAATAATATTGTGACATGAACGAGTATAATTACGTCTATTAAGTGAAATTGCTGCGTGAAATAGAACTACACAAAGGCTCCATTACAAGTGACTCATTCCGGGAACGTGTGTATCCCGACTTACGTTCACGCAGCTCAGCATTTTTTTATTGCCTCGTCACAAGCTTTCTCATGCACGAAACAAACGCCATCGAAGTATTATCGTTTGTCCGTTGACACGACGTTGATTTATCTATCGCAGCCCGAACTTCGTGCTTTTCCCCGCCACCCGCCATTAGCCCCGACAAACAATGCGGTCAGTAAACGGCGTCCTACCGACGAGTCCCGAAGGCCAAAGAAAGCTCTTCTAAAAATAGGCGCCGCGTACCAGAAGTAATCTCTCTCGGTGACAATCGGAGACGCGACGTTGGGCGCGGGGCGGCGTGGCGCGCGGCGAGCGCTGCGGGGGGGGGAGCGTACCGCGTCACGCCGTGCGACGCGCGAGGTGATGAAGGTGGGGGGAGGGGGGTCGTGGCAACGCGCTCAGGGCCCCCGCCTCCAACCCCCCGGTTGGAAAATTGCCGGTCGCCCTGCGTTGAAAGGGCGCGCATTGTTAAGTCGATACAATTGCGAGCGGGCGTTCATTTGTTGCCAGGGCGGGGCGGAGCGAGAAGCGGCGACGGAGGTGGAGAGCGCGGGAAATGGTGGGTTGGGCGTGAAAAGTGATGGTGGAGAGGGTGGGAGCGGATGTGACGTCGATGGCGGTGGTAGAAATTGAAGTTGGTGGTGATGACGTGTGCATGTGGAGGTGAATCGTTGAGAATGACAGCTGCGGTGGAGAGATGATTTGGGACGGGCCAGAGATTGGTGGCGGTGACCAGTCGGTCGGAAACATGACAATGACAGAGGAGATGGTGGCGATGGAGCATATTGAAGGACCGTGGGGGCGGAGAGCCGAATGATGATGACGCCGGTGGAAGGGAGGGGCCCGTGGTGGTGGGGACGACGGTCGCCGCGGTCACGGTGGTGCTAGCGGCCATTGTGGGAGCCCCAATCACCTCGAGCCTCCTTTCAGATTTAGGCCACACCTTCCCGGCCGCCTTCCCGCCTAATTTGATCGCCTCGATTATCGTCGTGCTCAGTAATTGGGCCGCGTCATTTCGTAATTCTAGCTCGCGCGCCCGCCCGCCGCCCTTCCCCGGAGCAGCCGCTCGGAAATTAGTCAGAGGTTCCGGTTAATTATACAAATGACCTGATACCGAGCGGTCTCCGTGTGGCGCGGCGCGAAGCGGCCAGCCGTGCAGGTACCCTTGCGGCCTCTTCGGTCTGATTTCTGGGATTTCTCATGCGTTAAACATCATTGTCCGTCTGCCGGACGCAGTGTGACAATGGGTTCACTTCGTTCAGTAATTCCCATTGGTCACCCGCAGAATAGCTGCTTGTTAGTTCGATTCTCCTCCTGAATACACAAGATTCTGCATTAAATTTCAAACGTCAAGCTGTGACAGTTGTCCGGAGTGATCGAATCATTCATTTGAGGTGTCTGGCATTCATTTGAGTTTGTGAGTACGACGGTGGTCATCGCGAGAAATGTGTAGGTATTTTCATTTTCATTCGTCCCTAGTTATTTTCTGAAACATCTTAGATATTTAGTAGGTCTTCCGTTCTAGCAAGAATTCAGATAGTGATATTTTCACTTTAATCGTAATTCATTTACATTTTATTTATTTTTTCGAATTTTACTCAACGGACTTCATTCTCTTGTTTTCATTCATTTAGATTCGTTATTCTCGTCAATTACAAGTGTTGCACTCCTTAAGATAAGCTAATCATGAAACGGTAATTCTGCTCTGCCAACGACAATACATACTGGGCTTCATAAGTTTGTAAGCCATTATATTTCAAAGATAATATTGTAGCTGCGTCGTGTTTTAGCCATTGCATCCACTGAACGCACTACCAATGCATTCACAAGAGCAAATCAGCTTTCCATGATATCGTAACAGGGGTACGATTCCACGTAGAGGCGAAGCAGAAACTTCGTTTAGGTATCCAAGAACCAGCAAGTTCATTACACTCTGTGGATCGATGGATGCTCGGATATTTAGGCAATTCGCTGCAGATAGTGCGAAACTCTGTTCCAATTACTTGCTGTCCAATTCATTCGATAGATACGCGCGCACAGCGGTTGCGGCAGCGTTGGTTCTAGACATACGACCAAAATGCCAGCAAAGGTCGATCCCCTGAAGACAATCCTATGTACAATAATAATAATAATAATTAATAATAATAATATAATAATAATAATTTAATTCTTATATTTATTTGTTTAGAATTACCTATTCCAGAAAATTGGATTGAGGTTGTTCTCGTCGAAGCTTCATTATCAGGAAAACGCAAAGAAACGTGCTTTCTTTCCATTAGTTAATGCTGTTTTTTAAAAATTTATTTCAGGGAATGAACTGATCTTCTCTCGTCATATTTTTTGTGGAAATCGCTGAAACAGGAATATTACAATAATAAACAAGTTGATCCTTTTAGTATACTTTTATTACTAGCATATATATTTTTTTAAATTAAATTTAAAACTAGCGAAAGATACAATATAATAATAGTTTCAACCATAGTTATTCTTTATATCATCTGGAGATAAAATTGAGTTGATAATTCCGTACCATACGAAATAATGTTACCACAATACAGCTGATGATTTCGTGTCCTGTTGTGGATATGTCCTCCAACATAAAAAAAATGGTTTTCAAATTTCGTGCCAACTGTTGGTTTAAAAGGTAGTAATTTTCTACCATCATTAGGTATTTCCATTTCCGCCTCGTAGTCGCAGCCGATCCATTTCCGTTTGGTCCGCCCCATCCGTTCGGCCCGATGTCCGCTGCTTTCAGCCGACCACCGCCACCGCCACCGCTGCCCCCGGCCCTCCAGCCGCCGGCCAGCCCATGCACTCGCTGAATCTGTCGAGTGGAATCTTGCCTGCCTCTGCGGCCGCAACCGCGCCGCCTTTGGCATTCCTTTCAGCCGCAGCGCAGCGCCCTGGAGAGGAAAGTTCGCGTTGCACATGGACCGATATTCACCGCGAAAACGCACGAGGAAAGCATGGACTAGAGGCTTCTGTGCGGTACCAGCTGCTTATCTGTGGGTTTCGGTTCATACGAAGCGTATTTTCCCTGCCTGTGTGCTAACATGGAGTAGTGAGGTCGCACGTAGGATAGTGCCTTTCCGTCGGTGGTGTGTAACAGTTCTTTTCACTTCACGCATGTATTTTTGGATGTGAATGATATATAGTGGGTATTAACTAATGTAAAAACAATCGCAAATGAACATTGGAAAAATCTATGAATCTTTAATCCTGTGGATTGAAAATGAGAGTTATCAACAAAATCCGCTCGGGATGGATGTCCGTAGGAGCAAGTTGTTTCTTCGTATATAAGATTAATTTCCCGTGGAATGTATCCTCGTCTAACGAATGAATTTAGTTTTAAATTGTCATACTTCTAAATGTGTAAATAAATATTTGTTCCAGTATGCGCTCGTAGATGGTGGTGCAATTTAATTGTTTTCGTATAATTAAATAATATTTTACGCGATATTTCGATTGTTTATATAAATAACATTTTTTGAGATAGGTACGTTATGCGCCACCTAGAAAATGAAAAATACTGTCAGTTAATTAGGTTTTGTTCCTTAATCATCTGCTCCCATTTTTTAGCAAAACTTTAAAATGTATATTTTGTTACAACAGTGAAGAATCAATAGTCCGCAGTATGTCACTGTCATGTGTTCGAGCAGCCTTCCACGTGCTTTCAGCTCGCCTCGAGCTGAATTTTCGGTTGAGTCTCGTTAACGCTCTTATCAATATTCATTCATGGGTACAAAGCGAACAGAAAGACGGTTATTATTCATGCATATAAAAATTGGGAAAAAATAAAATTAGGAAAATGAAAAAGCCACGGTGTTTCGCCCACGAAACGTCGTGAAGTTTTCATTGCTAATTTTCGCGCGCGCCGCTACCCTGCTCCAATTATGTGCGGGCAGGAACGGTGCACGCCGCTCATGCCCGCCCGCCCGCCCACAACCACTCTCTCTCTCTCTCTCACTCTCTCTCTCTCTTGCTCTTGCGGGCGGTCGCTTTCGTCGTTCTCGCTCGGTTTTCCTCGCTGCGAGGTAACCGAATTATCGACCGAACGCGAAACAAAATACGGTCAGATGCGTCCGCCTGCCTCCCGAATCCTCTTGGCCCAGTTTGCCGCCGAGCCGCGCCGTTCCCATCGCCATTTGCCAGCCCCGTCACCGGGGCCGCTGCCGTTTCTACTTTACCGTTTCCGTACCCGCTACACCTACCTCTTGCCATTATCAGCACTACCACCACTCACCATCACTACTATCATCCTCGTTGTAACTACATCCCCACTTAACCCATTATTATTATTACTATTATTACTATTATTATTATTATTATTATTATTATTATTATTATTATTATTTTGTCACGAGTGGGTCACCTGGAACCACGCGAACGTACACCTGCACTTCCTGAGGCTGAGTTACATTTTCCCGTGGCGAATGTACGTGACTCCCCTTTGTGTGTGTGTGTGTGGGGGGGGGAGAGATCAGCATTTTTATATCTGAATCCAATTTTTATACCGCAGGATTGAAGGATGAATGGACGACGCAATCATTCAGACATACACAAACACACCAGTGCCCGAAGGGGGACTTGAACCCGCGATCCTTCGGTCAGAGATCGCCACGGCACTATTTTCCCTTAGCGATCTCGGCTACACGGATCGGCTATTATTATTATTATTATTATTATTATTATTATTATTATTATTAACAACCCAACAGTAGTGTTAACAGTATTACGAATCTTTGTCTGTATTGGTTTGCGCATGTACAAAACCACACTTCGCTGTGTTTTTCCTTTACTGCTTCTCGTTTCTACTCTTCCCTCTCACTTGTGCTCGTGATCTTCGATGTACGTTCTTCACGTTTCTCCTCCTCTTTGCTCTTGCGCCGCGCCGTAGCCTTCACCTCCGCTTCCAAACCCGACGGGGCGCCGCTCGCGTTGCCATCGCTCGATCCGCAGCCTCCACCTTCGCACCCGTCAGCCCGGCTCGGCCTGGCGCGGCGCGGCGGTGAGATAGCTGGCGCGCAATCAAAGGCAGCGGCGCGGCGGCAGATTTCACCTGCTCGTTTCGCGCGCACGTTCTCCCATTTGTCCGTCCGCCCGTCCGCCGTCTATCGCTCGCTGGCTCGCCCGCCCGCTCGTCCGCCCGCCCGCTCGTCCGCCCGCCCGCTCGTCCGCCCGCCCGCTGGTCCGCCCGCCCGCTCGTCCGCCCGCCCGTCGTCCGCCCGCCCGTTCGTCCGCCCGCCCGTTGTCCGCCCGCCCGTTCGTCCGCCCGCCCGTCGTCCGCCCGCCCGCTCGTCCGCCCGCCCGCTCGTCCGCCCGCCCGCTCGTCCGCCCGCCCGCTCGTCGCCCGCACGCCCGCCCGTCCGCCCATCCGTCTGGCAGCGCGCAGGTGGTCCCTCTCGTACGCGGCGTGGCCGTCGTCCTTACTGCGGCTCATTCGCGCCGCTTGGAGCCGCTGCGGTATGAATAGAGGCGCTATCTGTCCGAGCGAGGACCATTGTACGCGGAGGAGGGACGTGGAGGATGAGGAGTGGGCGGGAAAGGAGGACGGAGGGTGGGGTGAGGATGGCCAGATTATCCGCGAAAGGAAATGTGAAAGGCTGACGGAATTCAGCGCTGGGAACTAACTCGGCGGTCGCCCGCATCTAATGAAAGGAAATCGCGAGCGCGTTGGAGATTCGTTCATTTGCGCGCGTGGCGTTAAAGGAGACCTTGCTCGGATTGGGATGTGTGTTCACCGCAGCTCGATGAGGTGATGAAGAGGCTGTTCACGTGAAAAGGATGCAGCAGGTTGTCGATGTTGTATCTACAGTGTTTCGTTCCATGGTCTTTAATGGCACGTTTGCGGGAAAATATAGTTTGCTAATGTCCATTGATACGTTCAAAAGCATGTTATGTACACAGTCTGTCCGAATTATTGTGCGACTGGTTCAATATAAAATAGAGAAACACGAATGGCGTTTTGGATTTTTTACTCAAAATACTCCACATCATCCCCCCCCCCAGTACCCCCCTCCCGCACAGATTACGATTTGAAAATTGTTTAAAGCATTTACTATAGTAATTCTTTGGAACTGCTTTTAAGATCGCGATCGAACTTGAATGTCCTGTATGGTATTGTGATGCCTTCCTTTCATCGCCATTTTCAATTTTGGAAACAGCCAAGCCTGTTGTGTAGTGTATGATACAGTAACGTAGTCTCTTTCTTATTACGAGAAAATATGAATGAAATGTGTTTTGTGAAAATCACCAAAACATTCAGTAAATTTTTCTTACAACAAAAAGCAGGACTTGTACTTCCCCCCTTTTTTTAATAATGCATAATTTTTTTTCAAAATGCCATGTCATCGCTGTATTTTTAACGGCTTTCCTTACCAAACGTGTTGGTAAGACGTATTCAGCTCTTTGAAATGCGACATTCTCTACGAATATGCGCCAGTTAGGGACTATAAACCATAAAAGGTCTATTTTAAACACGTACTTTAAACCATAGTTAAATTGTCCATGGAGGCAGTAATATAAAAAAATTCCATCCGTTCCGATGGTGCGCAAAACCAAAAATTTTGGGCCAATTTGTCTAGTTAATTGCGCAAATAAAATCCTTTTATCTCGAGTCTGCAACAATTTTAACTAATTTATTAACTTTAAATGTTTCACTGTTGTAATAATTTTATAACACAGATTATGTCCAGACCACCCATCGTCACCTGCGCCATAGAAACAATTTTTCGAGTGTTGGAAATCAAGATTTCCACACACGGACGCACCGGTCACCGCGGTGGGCGTTCGGCTGTTTGCTCGTGCAGCGTGTGTCCGCACAGCGCAATAGTCGCACGCACGGCGCTTCGAGTCACAATCACGGCGCGACCGTCACGTTTCTGCTGAGTTTTACGTCCCGCGAATGCAGATGCGGCTCCATAATACGCGGGAGGGCGGGGGAGGGCGCGAATAATACATTCGTTGTAGCTTTTGTGCGACGGTACTTTTATTTACCGCCGCTAGGAGTCGCGACCATACATTATTAATGTGCGAATATAGGCGGGCTGCGAAATATTGCATGCATTTATTCGTAATGCAGATTGCTCGTCACGGGGCGGAGCTGCTCATTGGGTCAGAGGCGCACGCGGTCCGGTGGGGCAAGGGGCAGACGGTGCCGTTTTGGGGTAATGAACGCTTGCGTTTGCCGAGAGGGTTGCGTTTATTTTGACTTTTACGTACCGTTGTGAGGTAACCTTTTTTCAGAATTTTCGCATTTCGTTCGTACGTGCAATCCCTCCCGCATTTCGTTCTTTTTATTTTCGTGCAAATGCTAGTTTTAAAGTCGTTTATTCTTTCATTCATTCTTCTCGGATATTAATCTCATCCATGTTTAATTTTTCCTTGTCAGGAGAATCAAACGTTGAATCTCTGTAATTCACTTTTTGTTAACATTACCGTAAATAATTGCGTTTCTGAAAGAGTAACATTCCAATAACACCAAAAAGCGCTTATTATTCTGTAACAGAAAGCAATTTAATTTTGGTCCCAACTTTTGTTTTGTTGGCTTGTACCGTATCTTCTTCCACTCTCTTCCACGGGCTTGATAACGTTAGAAACACTGGCCTCCTCATCCTTTTGCTACAAGCATTGTTTCACATTTAATTTTCATTGTTTTAACAGTCGCATTACTGCAACTCGAAAGAGTTAATTTCTTCACTATTTGACTCTAAATGGAAGATGAAATCAGTTAATTAGCTTTTCTGCGCTTCTCCATTAGAACTGTCTGCGAACTTATCGGGTGCTGCGTGTGTCGCTTAATCGCTCTCCCCTTCTCCTGCCTCCTGATGGCGCTGAAGGCGCTGCCGAGCAGGGGTGCCAAATCTCAATGCAAATTATGCGACCGTTTGTAGATTAAAAACGCGGAGGCCAGGTTTTCATCTTGAAATTCCTTTTATTGCATACTAAAGACTGTCTGTGAATAATTGGTTAATATTTGTGAATAATTGGCAAAGTAAATCACAACACATTCCAATTCAACCTAGAAACTGACCGGGAGCGGTAGCTGAGTGCATCAACTGATGTCACTGCAACGCCTCTGACCGGGAGGTCCTAGGTTCGAGTCCTGACGGCGGCAGGATTTTCGACACTAGCTTTTCAGCTAGGTCCAATTCAGTCGCTGCCTGGAGGAGAATTCTAGCGGCCGGCTGCTCTGATCGGTAGTTTTCCGTAGTTTCTCCGATCAACACCAGGCGAATGCCGGAGCAGTACCCTACCAAACGGGCCACGGACCGCGGATCTTTCCTTCTTCATTTTCCTATCCTCCCCCTTAACCATTCCGGGGCTGGTCGGGGCTTAGAGGTTTTCCCGGCCGGGGCGGTGCCCCGCTGGTGGAAGAGTCCTGGTTAGGGGGAAACCCCACTAGCCGACGGTAGGTCAGCGCCGGATCTCGGCATCGAGAGGGGGAAGACCACCGCCATCTTCCGAGAAAAAACATGCAGTACACTAACGGGACTGATGACCAAAGCAGTTGACGCGCCCGGAAACACACACACACACACACACACACACAAACCAAACCAAACCTAGAAACTGGCACGCACTCTTAATCGATAAGAAATCGATTTCAAAGGAAATAATTTGTATACAGTTTTTAATTTACAGCTACAATTTAATACAAAATTAATTTCATTAATATATTTTAATAGAAGCCATTATTGTTTTAAAATAATGCCTTTTTATATTAAGGGAACCATTTTCGTTTCTTATAATCACCTACCAAAACTTTGTACCCTCTTGAACGAAAACTGGCCTTCGTACTATGTTTGACACCACCACGTATACTTCCATCTTTCCGCGAAGTAGATTCCGCATCGATCCAAGTGTTTCCTTTCGCCTCGTCGAGAGCCCACGGGAGTGGAAAGAGAGAAAGCAAGAAGATTCGTGAAAAGCGAGAATCCGGCATCTCCAAATTTCACGGCATCTAGGAATCGTCGTCAATATTTAACGCACTCGAGAGCAGTCGAATGGGCGCGCGAGAGGTTTGGCGGTGAAGTGGCGCGGAAGTTTTGTTTTTTATGTAACAACTCATGGAAGGCCAGCCACCGTTGAATGTTTTATCGAACTTCAGCTTCAAAATCAGCACTATGTTTTAAATTATTTCCAAGACTTATTCTAACTCCACATGTTCAGTTCGAGGAACCGTCATCGACGAGTTTCAGTAAATGTGTAATCGAAGAAAGTTCAGTCGCATTCTATTACTACATTCCACGAAATACATTTAATTTGCATTTCGAGAAAAATTGAAATTGAAGAATGTACTGAAGTATTCTCACAATTTAAATATTCAAAGGCATTTTGTAGATGTTTTAATATTGAAAATCTGTTTTACCGTCAAATTCCAATAATTGGAGTCTCCTAAATTCCAGTCATTTTCAACTGTACGCATACTGTCCGTTTAAAAAACAGTGCTGAGATACCGCGAGAAAATCAGTATTCTACGCACCTGTCATGATTTCTTTCCTCAAAGAGTGTATAAATTTTAAAAAAAGTGTATTATTTGATGGATGAATAAATTCGATGAAACAAAACAATGAGCATATTTTTGTTTGAGCCGCTTTTGAAACAAACTATTCACATAGAAAGCTCAGACTCGATAAAAAATAAACATTGTATATTGTAACTTAAAGTGACTGATAAACAATGTCTTATGATTTACATTATTTTTCCTTTTTAGTTAGATGGGACGCCCTTCAGCTCGTAATGCGTCAAAATAAAATCCAACGAAATGACGAAAGTGACGGTGGTGCACAGAACTGCATTTGTGATAGAGTATATAGAAGAATGTTAATGTTGTAGTTGGCGGTCGTATCGGTGACCGGAGTTGTCTCGTCAATAGTTACTTGAGCTCTGGTGCTTCGACGCACGGCAGCGTTATGGTCAGGGGCAATAGCGGCGGCATGCGGCGACGCGACGGTCACATGTTCTCGTGGAGGCAGTAGTTGTTTTATTCAATCCATTGTCCTGCCGCTCTCGCCCAGGCTCAGCTAATCCCCGCACGGCAGTCGCTTCGGCCGTGGGCGGCGGGCGTTGTCGTGTGGTCTGTATGGCGCGCCCACCTACCGCCCACCTACCGCCTCCAGACCGCCACCCGACTGCCCCTCGACCCCCGACCCCCCGACCGCCCCCGACCGCCCCGACCGCCCCGACCGCCCCGACCGCCCTCGACCGCCCCTGACCGCCCCCGACCGCCCCGACCGCCCCGACTGCCCCGACCGCCCCGACCGCCCCCGACAGCCCCCGACCGCCCCCGGCCGCCCCCGGCCGCCCCCGACTCGCCCCCGACCGCCCCCCGGCCGACCCTCCGGCCACCCTTCCGACCACCGCTCTGACGGCCCTCCGCTGCCTCCCCTCTCACCTCCGCCACTCCGGCGCAGCGTGTTCAGAGGTACATTCGTTGCCGCGAAATCCGCCTGCGACAGCTCTGGGAATCTCTAATTAAATGAAGTGTTCCTGAAATCTGAAATAGTTCTCGAAATTTGTTATTGAGTGATTGATGTTTCCTGGAGCGTCAACTTCTGTGCTCATTAATATCATTACCGTAGTGATATTTATTCGGTGTGCCTGGAGGTGGTGGTGTTCCTCTTCCGTTAGATGGTGACATGCCGGCTTTCGAGAGAATTCCCCTTCCGGATATTTCTTCCAGTGGAGCTCTGCCTCACGTGAACCAGCTCTAAGCTCCCGACTGATCTCCCATCATGTGGGATAGTGCATTGGATAGAACAAGGAAGACGAAGGCAAGATTGCTCAGGGATCAAGGTTCTTTTGCTAGAGAACCGGTCCTGCATTCGTCTCATATTGATCAGAGCATCCACGGAAAACTATCGATCAAAGCAACCTGCTGCTAGACGTCTTCTTCAGAAAGCGACTGAATTCAAAACCTAGCTAAACTTTCAATATACCTAGGTAAACATTCAATAGAGCTACATACCTACTGTTATTAATCCGCCCCAGTCGAATCTTACACCCTGTCAATCAGAATTACTGCACAGACTGCTTTCTGGCATTAGTATCAGTCAGTCTAAATTTGTGTTGACGCGAAAAAAGTGTGAAGTTTAGTATGATTTAAATATAAAATTCTTAAGAATTCCACGTAGGTGATGCTTCATAGAAATTGTACTACGAAACTTAATTGTATGCATGTTTAATTATAGGTATTATTTGGTTCTCTTTTTCTGTGTTTTACTGGTTAAAAAGGGTCGAATGCAGTTATTCGCATAGTTATTTTCTCTCATTATTTGCTTTGTCTAATTGCGTGACATTGGCATTTAATGTATCAAAGGCGAGAATTATTTTCTGAAAAATATGTTCTTACAAATATACACAATTATTCAGGTTCATTACATCAATTTACACTTCAAGAAATTATGAGATTAAATACTCGTTTTTTTCGTTATTGCTAATGATGTTTAATAAAGATTGTAAGCTTCAAACATCAACCGTGAATGCATTGATGAGCGGCGACATGTAAATATTTTGATAGCGTCTTTCGCTTTCAGAATTTAACTTGCCGCCGAAATCCGTCTCTACGTGTTTATTTTTATCTGCTCCTAGTGTATAACAACTGTTCGTGCACTGAAGACTGCTCCACGAAATGGAGGCTATTTGGAGATCATCTCTTCTTTATGACTGTGCCGATTAGTGTCCTCATTTTTTCGAAGCTTTTCAAATCTGGAAGTTGCGCTGGCAGCGTTAACTGCTGCGGAGAAGTTCGGATATAAACGAACGCTGGAGAGACATTCAGAGCATGTTCTCGGCAGCATTCAGTCGTCTTTTTTGCTTTTTTCGCAGAGGACGATCGTTTCTATTGTAGTTTGTTTTGTTTCAGTATTAACGTTGCAATAATCTATTTTACTTTATCTCAACAAAACAGAGTTGCTCTAAACAGTTTAAATACCCACAATATTTGGAAGACAACACAACACGAAGGTTTCACGAGGACACGTTTTTTGACATTCTTACTACCGTTTACGTACCTTCTTGTTCGTTTTGATGTTCTTTTGACTCTTGGGTGTAGTGTTGAAATATAATATACACAGGATGGATATTGTATTTCAACACTGTAATATTTATTACAGGATGATACTTCTTTGTTAGAAAATATAGCAATTTAATAGTAATTTAATTCTAAACCTGCTAAGTCCCGTTCAGTAACGTGAAGTTTATTATGGACACGTCTGAACGTCGCACATTTCCCTTGCCTCCCCTTTGGCTTCATAGCTACCTATTGGCTACATTATCCAAGCTTTGTTTGCCCCCAGTGCTTCCTGGAGGGGAGGAAGAGTTCGCCGAAAATAAGTGTTTGGCTGGCCGCGTCGTATGTAGACCCTTCATGGGGCTGGACCAGTTCGCAGAAGCGTTACGGCGTTCGCTTTTGTTGCAGAGCGCTGGAACCCCGGGGGGCCAGTAAGCGAACAACGTCTTTGGGAACCAGTGGCCTGTCCGTCGTGCGTCAGACTGTCGACGCGCACCCGCCCCGCGCGGTCCCCTCCGCCCCTCCCCCCACCTCTCTTCTCGCGCCGCGAGGGACAAATTAAATTCCATGTTAATGGTACAGAAAGAATTTTTGGTGTGTTAATGGGGTGTCTTCTACCAAACTGAAAAGTATAAATGCTACGGGTAATAATAAATAATAGTTCTCCCAGATATTAATAATGGTTTGTCGATTGTTTGCTTAGTGTTTCTTTTGCTCGGATTTGGTTGCTTTTGAACAGAATTTGAATATTGAACCCTAGAACCTCCCGATCAGTGGCACTGCAGTGATATTCATTGATTCCCTGAACCACCTAAGCCGGTAATAATGGTTTGTATTGCCGTTCTATACATAGTTGTAAAAAATACAAATCTGCTTGCAGAAGTATAAAATATTAATGATAGTTTAGTGTAACGTTGATGCTAAAATATATTATAGTAGAGTAAATTATTCGTATTATTTTTGAATACCTTGATAATATTATCATTAATTTACTCATCCGTTTTGCAGTATTGTTTTACTTACTGCACAGAAAAATTGAAGCAAAGATTGCTAGTTGTGTCGTATTGTCCATTTTAAGTAAACGCACGTCAATTCGTTAAATATATTAATTCTGAAACCTTGTTTAAAAATTATTATGATTGAAAAGGAAACTAACAGTCAGGTTGGACCTAGACAACTTTTTTTTGCAAATTATGTTATTAGCTTTAGAAGAAACCTGTTCGTACCTCTTATGCAACTCCCTCCTTTTCGCAGGAATGTGGCGTTTCTGCCCCCGGCAGCATTATTTTTAAAACTGCAGCATCGTCCGGAGTAAACAGAGAAGGAGCGATGATAATAATAATTATGACGGGTGGCGCGTTTTTTCCCAAGGCGTTGCGTGTGGCGTCGCGTTCCTCAGAGGATGAAAGGCCGTCTCCTAAACAGGCGGGAAGATCGGGTGTCAGGTGCCCTCTGAAGACGCCGCGTTTGGCTGGCGTTTGTGGGGAAGAAGTGGGAAATTGAAGGTCGAGTGAGCTGAGATCAGGAGAGAATGACGACTGCAGCAAAACCATTACATGTTCTTTGCCGCGAACATAAACCGTGCAATTGTCGAATGAATGCTATTTTCGAGATTTACTCGTACGAGTGGGTTGATACCTTTTGGATAGGACGATGACAACACAATATCTTTCTATTTGTGGAATTTTGCTATAGAAATATGAAAGGTATTACAGTTTACAGTTGTCGGATACATTTTACGTGATATGGGGATTGTTATTCGGTGTTTGTATTTCTGTTTATGCGCGTGGTGTTGGAATGTTTGATTGTTCAGTTCGGATTGTTCATTAGATGAACTGTCCAGTTTTTTGTAGGATTTTACATTGTATTTTATAACACTAATGTCTAATTCTTTATTCCCTGAGCCGATTTTGCCATTAATAATTCCTTTCATGTTGAAATTAAATATTTTAATTATGTTAATGTTATTGGTGTGGAAGTTAATACTGTTGCGTTTCAATTATTTTGTTGTATTATTACAAAACGGTACAAACAGGTTGGAACGAAATGTCGGTTTCCTCTCCAAAGCAAACAAAAATGCTTTGTTCTTTCTTATGCAAGTAGAACTGAAACTTGTAATAAGTTTTTGCAAGTTGTACGAGCTACCGAGAACCGTTAAGTGAAACAGCAAACAGTGCTCCGCAATGGGGCCCTGAGCATCGTTACAGCATGCCAGATGTAACTCAGCACCAGAAGCTATTCACGTGCGCGCGTTAAGACTCGACCGTCCATTCTGGAATTCCTAACGAAGACAGAAACGAGGCGACGCAAAAGGTCGGTCGCTCGGTCGGACGTGAAAAGCGGAGAAGTCCATTTGAAGCGAAGGCGACCGTACCGCCGCTATAATTGTGATTGTTCGTCGGCGCAGCCGTTTATCTGAGAGCTAATGACGAAAGCAAACAAAGGAACATTGGGCGCCGTCCGAAGATCGACTTCGAGATGCGTAGCGAGCTGAGCTCAACGAGGCTGTACAGCTCGCGCGTGGCGAGGGAAGAGGGGGGGGGGGTAGAAGGCGGGGTGCTGTTCCGCCCTTGCCGCCTCCGGTCCACGGGTCGATCCAACTCATCTCGCCCCTTCCAACGCGGCCCACCCACTTTGTCGCCCGCCTATTCCACCTTCGCTCGCCCACCCGTCTGTCAACCCGTTCGTCCCTCTGCCCGTTTTACTGACTGAACCTCTCGTCGCACGTGTGACTACTCATTCGTTTTCTTATTTATTCACACGTCTAACAGCCCCGCTCATGCCTTCACTCGATCACGACTGCACGATACATTCATTTACTCTGTTGTATCGTTCATTTATTTGCCTTCTCTATTGCCTAAGATGCGGTAACACCCATTGCGCCTCCGATCCACGTTCCCGCAAGTCGCTCCGCCCTTCCAACCTCAGTTCTTCTACTTTGTCGCCCACCGATTGTTGCGTTCGTCTACACGTCAATCAGCTCATTCCTCCCCTGCCCGTTTCATCAAATGACCCTGCCTGTTCGTGCCTCTCATGCATTCCTTCACTTCCTTATCTGTCTCTTTGTTCATTCATTTACCTCCTCGCTGTTAGGAACATTGCACGAGTGAGTCATAATTGTCATTTCCTATAGTTTAGCTCTGAATTATGTTCAGTAATACAGAACATTTAACTCATGTGGATGTAGAGAATGATCAGAAAGAACCAACTACGCCTTTATTATGTCAGGAAGACGTTTTTGAAATAAATCGTTTCACCTTAGAAGATTGTATTAGAGAGAGAGTACTATATCAATATCACTAAGCACTTAGTGGAACTGTATCCCCTTCAAAAACAAGACGCGGAATTTCTATTCAATTCAATTCACAATCACATGCATACAATTGACATACAAACATAATGATGGTTGTCACAGATGCATCACTTTTGAATCCTAAATGCCTTACTAGGCCCACACGATGTACTTGCATTTAGATGAATGGTTCCACGTCGCCTGGCCCTAACATGCCCCGCTGCGATCTGTCGCACCGTGCCCACTCGCTCGCCGCAACGCCCACGACGTGTCTCGCCGCGCCCCGGGGCGCACGTGGGAGTGTTCCGCCTCGCCCTGCCTTGTGTAGCGCGTTGTAGTGGGTGCATTTCCGTCTTGACCCCTCGTCGGATCTAACCTGCGAGCCAAGTCCACCCAGTGTTCTACCAGAGTATTTGGAGCGTCTCGTATTGCCTTGACTCCAATAACCCGTATGATGCGCTTTGTCTTATCCCTGTCGCACTCAAGGTTTTGTCCTTTATTCACGAATGTTGTTTCGAATATCTAGAGTAGTGATTTGGTGAGATTCGTAAACGTCCGTGTCATTCGTGAAGAACGAATGGGAAGTGGCCTTTTACTTTTCCTCTTGAAGTTAAATTCTTTATAATTTTCTTCTGAAGATTCGTTGGTAATTGTACCTTAAGATACAGTTCGTTGTCCAAAATTCTTGTTTAATCAAGAAATAAATTGTAATTATATATGTAGTAATATTACTTTTAAAAGAAGTAGACGGAATTTTATTGTTGGCATGCATTTTTAAAACGGGTTTTGATATGGATATTATGATTGAAAGAAAAACTGTTGAATAAAACTATTCCATGTTCCGATTATTTGAGTTTATGTAGGGTTGTTTTTTTAGAAGTGAGATGGTTTATTTTACAATTTTATTTTATTGTGGAAGAGAGTTAGCGAAAATAGGTCATTTGGTTCTCGTTTATCAGATTGTGAAAATATGTAAAAGTATATTGAACAAAAGAGTACAACAAAAACATACCTCGCATTTTGCCCGAAATACACTAGACATTCCTATGCCACGAACTGCACTGCTTCGGGCAATATTAGTTCAGTGTTGCAGCGAAGTGGAATATCAGTGACAATGTGTTCATAAACTTTTGTGTTTTCTGTTGCGTAATTTATCAATGTTTTTTTAAATCATTTAACCACCACAATGCTAAATCATAGGGTGAAACGTGTATGAATAATTGTATGTCTCTATTCAAAACAATTTCCAGAATTCACCTAATAGCAAGCTAAGGCAAATGTATCGAATTTTTGAAAATAGTATGGCACCATATTGTGAAGGAAATTGTCAATATTCATATCCAATTTGTCCTGATTACCTAGTGTGTGAAAAATATTAATTTGTATATTCGTAGAATATACAAAAACTATACTGTTCGTAAAATAATACAATAAAGATATGCCATAAAATAATGTAGAAATTAAGTATTTAAAAAGACTTAAAATTGGATCTAAAATCCAAACAGAAAGTATAACGCAATACTTGATTTCAGTTTAGTTTTGGTCGCTTTTTTATCTTTCAGCTGAAAGCAGTACATCGAATTTCATTTAATTTTACACGGGTTTAATTGCATTTCAACCCGACCGGTCCCAAGCCGGTTCACCTCAACCCAACCAATCCGTGCTGTGTGTGGGATCTGCCCGTGATCTGCCGTGCGCGCGCGCTCGCGCTGTCACTTGCTTCCCGCCCCGTCCCCAGTCCCCGCCACTCGTCCCCGCTTCACTCACGCCTCGTCTCGTCTCGTGAACGATTCCCCGCGCCACGATGTAAACCGGCGTTGGAACAGCGGCAGCGGCAATGGCCAGGGCGGATACCCTCGGCGCCGCGAGCGTCACTGTTAGAAGCTCACCCGCCGCCGCCATTGCCCTGCTCCACTCTACGAGGCGAGATAGGCCGCGTCTGGGTGTTGCCCTGCGCGTCGCCGTTGGAAGTCCACAGCTTCTCTCGGCGACTCTATAAACTTCAATTTTCTTTTTATATTCCGTGCCGTTGCTGCGCATAGAGGGAGATGGAGGAGGAGGAGGCGCGGCCGTTAAGGAAACGAAACGAAGAGAAACTTATGGTTCTTCTTCCACTATCAAAAGCGGCTATCGCGCGAGCGACTTGGCGAGTGGCCATATATCGTGCGGGGAGGGGGGGCGGGTACGGCGGGGTACCCAGATCGAATCGCGACGCGCGCTCGGAGCTGAGGAAAGAAACTGTTTGTTCCGCCGCGCGAGACGCTGGGATTTGTGGGGAGAACGGTGGAATTCGAGCGCAGATGGCGCTCGCGCGCGCGTGCCCGCCAGCTGTTATCTTTCTCTTTATGGTCTTTTCTAGACGACCGAAGAATAGTGGGTTTGAGAAGGCTTCAAGAAGCTTGTGTTCCGGAGTGACGTTCTATTGTGTGCCAGGCAACTCGCCGGCGCTGTGGGTATCAACATGTGTTTGCGTTCACAAGTCACTTCGAGGGACGTGATCTCTCGTAGATGGATGCAGGTCTGAAAACAAATTATGCTTCGCTCTAAGAAAGGTAGTAACCAGGACTAAAATTGGAAAAATACAAAGAAGGTTCTATGTATAATTATAGCATAAAGCAAGTTAAATATTTCATTCAGAAATATAACTTGAATTGTTCTTTTGGTTTCATTAAAATATAATTATAAACATTTGACAATGTTAGCATATCAGTGTACTCAGTTCCTTCGTTTTTATTAATAATCATCATAAACAACTATTGTTACAAAAATATATTTCTTTCATTTTATTTAATTAACATCATAGGTTGCTATTTCTACCGAAAAAGACAAGAACTTAAATGGATTCAATCATTACTAGAGTTTTCCGAATAATGTCATGTAAAACCTGCAATTGAATGTTTAAAAAAATATTTTTCTCGGATAATCATTGCCAACAATTGAATTATATACATTATATATTTATAGATTATATTATACATACATATTCGTATAACATGAATATACATTATTTCTCAACAAATATAATATTTCGGATGACCCCTACCACATACGCACATCCAGATTTGGAAGAGTTGAAAATAAATTCTTACAAAGTTCCTTGATGCACACAACGGGCTTTAGAAAAGAGCAAAGCCAGACAAAACGGTCCTTTTAGCTCTGCGAAAGACGCTTACCGGCGACCCGGGCGAAATGAGCCCGCAAGCGGGTCCTCGGGCGAGGGCTCTCGGATGGTAATACCCATAATTGACTTCGTTGAACGCGCGCCCGCGGCGGCGGGCGGACCTTTGTCTCTTTCCGCGGCTCGCCTCCGCGCCCGCCGGGACCCAGTGGCCTCTCTTAATAGGCGTCCGCCCACTCCCCCTCCCCCTCCCGCTGCCTTCCGCCCAGCGCGTCGAATTCGCGTCGAGATCGCGTCTCCGCCAGGCGGCCGGCCGGGCGGGCGGGCGCCGTGTCCTCGCAGATCAAACGCCGCCGCCGCCGTCTTCCGACTGGATTTCTGCGCGTAACAAGCGTCCCGCGTAGACGTCTTCGCGGGCCGGGGACCTGGTGCGGGAAGAGCGCGGGACGGAGCCGCCTGCCCGGTTGACAGACGCCCGGAGACACGCGTGCGACTTCTTGGGTCGGTTAGGGCACGTCGCTTCGCTGTCCGATTGGTACAGTTAATCTGTGTGGTTTTATTTATTCTCTTTAGATTCGTTATGAGTTGAATATAAGCATTTAAAAGCATATTAAGTCAATGCGAACCTATACGCTCATGGGTATGCGCATTCTCATTATACAACCTACAACATTCTCTCTCTCTCTTTGTCTCTCTCACTCCACTCCTCACTCTCTCCTCACTCACTCAGTCACTCTCACTCAGCCACTCTCACTCAGTCACTCTCACTCAGTCACTCTCGCTCAGTCACTCTCACTCAGTCACTCTCATTCAGTCACTCACACTCACTCACACTCACACTCACTCACACTCACTCTCACTCACTCACTCACTCACTCACTCACTCACACACACTTCCTTTCTTTCTGATTCTCGTATCTCTCCATTTCACTTCATTCTGACGCACACTCCTTCCTAACTTACTTTATTTACCTTTTCTTACTCATTCAACCTCCCATATATACACTACACTCTTATACAACAGACTCTCATAGTTGACTCCACTCAAACCTGTACTGATTACTGTGCTTACACTATGTGATGCATTTGCACATATATTCTTACGAACTTCCGAAACAACTGGCACATGATGAATTCATCGGGTCGCTCTCTCAAATATGTGTTCTTGAATTTGGTTATTTATGCATCCGTTCCCGAGCTCACTACCCACCCGCACCCGACCTGTAGACTCCCTTCCGTGCATACTCATACGCTGTCTTTGTCCCCTCTTACCTTCTTAACCACCCATCTACATTCTTCCCTCGATGTTCGACCTGTCCGCCGCTAAGGGCTGCCCGCGTATGACAAGTCCCTTCTCAAAGGCAGACGTCTCCTTTTGCGAACGCAGCCTGCCTGCGCCTGACCCTCCGTTAACCAGCGCTGAGCCTTCGACAAAGGTCTCCAGCGGGAGAAGTAGTCCTTTCTCCGCCTCCGCCTCGTGACAGATGGTGTGTGAATTAGTCGCACGAAAGGGCGCTCCAAGCCGCTGCGGCGAGGGCACGGAGCAGGCGGTCTCGTGGCAGGACGAGAGAGGCGGCGGGGCGGCCGCGGTGATAAACGCTCGGGATTAACAATGTTCTCTTTTCTGTTCGCAGGTAAGGCGTGCTTCATCCTCCGGTCGACTGGGCTCCCCTGGCGGAGTTCTACGTCTGACAATGTGTCTCCGCCCAGAAGGACGAAAATCCATTTTTTGAACTCCGTTCTAGTTTTACGATTCCTTTCTGGTTTCTGAAAAATGGAAATGAAACTCGTGCATTTAATATTTAAAAAAGATTTGATTATAAATCAGAATCTGTAATATTAGGCTTTTCTTGTTGACATAGGTTTTCCTTAAACAAATTTTACAATCAAATCTTGATTTATGACAATTTTGTTAATGTTAATTAAGATTGAGCTATGTATTAATAGAGTCTTGCAGGAGGAAAAAATGAAGAGAACGTAACGATTTCGTTATGTGCGATATCATTACATTACAGCTTTTTATGAGATATATTTTATTTTCGAAAATGAATGAAGTAATAATGTCACTTGAGTAATGAATAAATGAAGTAATTTCATTGATTTTTTGAAGATCATTGTGAGTCATTATCATATTGTTACTTAGTTGTCAATTCATAATTCAACTAAGCGATAACTTAGAGCCGAATGAGAGGGGTCGAATAGTGGATTTTCGTCCTTCCAGAAGCGAGGAGTTGGCACTGTGCAGCAATGGTCAGGTGCGTTGGCGTGGTGAGTCTGCGTGGGGCGAGCGGTTCGCCTGCGTTGTCCCTTTGGTGCAGGTCGGCGGTGGCGGCGGCTGCCGCCGCATTCACGTCCGTTCCGCGAGGCCTCTCAATTTGCTCGCTGGCTGCGGGGTCGCCTCCGCCGCCACCGCCACACCTCGACCTCCACTCGCACAGCCCGCGCCAGTACCTCCACCGCCAGTGCCGTCACCTCCACCGCTGCCGCCCCGCCGCCAAACTTCGTCCTCCACCCGCACAGTTCCGGATCACCGGACAACCTCCATTCCTGCCTCCCACACCTCCACCGCCCATGCCCCTGCCACCGCAACCTCCACCCCTGCCGCCACCCCCGCTACCCCTCCGCGCCCTCTGCTACTCCGCCGCCGCCCCCCCCCCCCCCCCCCCCCCCCACCCCACACCACCACCACCACCACCACCACCCCCCCCTTTCCCCCCCCCTTTCCCCTCCGCCATCGCCATCGCCAATTTCGCCGCCATGGCCGCCCACAGCCACTACCACAAAGGCGCCCATTATTAGTGCCTGTATCTCCCCCGCCTCCACCTCCGCCACCTTTGCTCCCGCCGCTTTTTTTCGCGGCCGCCGTGCCGCCATTCCCTGCGGTTCGCTTTCGCCGTTAGCGCGTGCGCGTGTGCGTGCGTGCTGGCGCGTGCGTGCGAGAGTGCGAATAACGCGCCTGAGACCGTGGCGGTGGCGGTAGCCTATTCACGCGGGGCTCCACAGGGCGCTTTACAAATTCTGCGCCGCCGCCGCCGCCGCCGCCGCCGCCCAGCCCCTAAATCTTTCGCTCACAATCCACCGCTATCCGGCTGAGGTGGCTCGCCCGCTCGAATATGCGCTCCTGACGGCGTTGCCTGCGCCTGCGCGTGGAGTTTTCGCCCGGGATGTCGGATTGTTGAAATATTTTTGAATTTTTGTTTGTTTGTGTTCTTTGTATATTTCTTGTATTATGTATGTGTGTGTGTGTGTGTGTGTGTGTGTGAGTGTGTGTGTGTGTGTGTGCGTACGTGCGTGCGTGCGTGCGTGCGTGCGTGCGCGTGTGAATGAATTCGCGTTGAAATTACTCTTGGTCTCCTCTTTGCGTGGGTAGAGGAAATTGTCTATTTAAAGAATACAGAGAATGTCACGGTGTACAGTTAAATTGTGTAATGATAGTATGTAAGTACATTTCTCTCTGGACAAGTACTCGTAAGATATACATACGCATTATGAACGGCGGTATTATTCGTTCAATTTGGGCATCTTCGGGTCTTTATTGATAATATGGTACTAGATGATTAATCGTAAAATGTTTTACCCTATCGTTGCTCAGTAATAGTATGTTTAGGTTTCAATGAGAACTTTCAATGAGAATGATTTTTTATAGGGTTTTTGTTACAAACATCATATTTTCATTGACTTACAATATGCATTCTAACACGATAAAATTGATATGAAAATATACATTTTTTGTTAAAGTGTAATTAAGGCAATAATGAACATACGCGGATTTAATATTTTAAGAATTATTCAAATGCCATTTTTCGTGGGTAGATTTTTTGACATTTCTCTATTCATTCTTGTGTAATTTCATTGTTCAAGAGCCGGTTTCTAAACGTCTCTCTCTGGCCTATGCATTCACCTTTCCTTATATACATTTTCTATTGTCTCTTAAATCAACCATTTTAAAATGCAAACTGACTGAGAAAGTTAAGTATACGTTTTCTTTAATTTGCAGCCCAAACTCACAATGCCCCGTTCGGGCGTCTCCAGCGACTAGGGCCTTGTGTTATCCCACGCACACCCACGCACGGAACACTGGCCTACACGCATACACACAGACATGCACACTCATAATTACACAATTTGCCGCACGCACAATACACACACGATCTTGCATACTCATAATAATGCGCACTCACTTCTACTCCAACGCCCATACATTCATGTATTCTCTGACTCTCGTTCTCTTATACACACTAATGTGAGGTGAACAGTGTGAACCATATCATATTCAAAGATGGAAGAAAAGAACAAAAATGTGACAGAATATAGCAAGGAACCTTAATTATATTTTTATGCACTTTCGTGCGCACTTCATTATTTATTATTGTACACACTAATAGTCCTAAAGCGGTTTGGCAACTACTTCACCTTGGCATCGCCCATTCTTCTTTTTCTTTTATTCTTTTTCTTTTCTTACCGATGTGAGAGGTTTCTCTAGAACGGTTCCCAGTCTACGTGTGTGACGAATGGACACTGGTGTGTCTCGTATTTCTACCGCGCCGCGTTCCGGTCGTTAGGACGCGTCTAATATTTTTGCGCCTGTGTGCGTGATTGGCCGACCCCCGACCGGACGGCTTCATCCCACGGGGTTTCGGAGCTCTTTTGTGGGTGGGAAACCGTTAGCTCGATGGTTGGTGCGTGGCGACAGTTTTTTTTCTCTATTTTTAGCTGGTCTCAAAATGAAAATGAACTGTTTTAACGCGTTGCAATGTTTGTGGCCTCGAGCACTGCGGTATTGAGTCGTAACTAGAAGACGCCGAGCGAAATTTTTTGAGAAAGATTTCATCAGATATTCACGAGTTTGAGGTTTCCAATTGATTGCAAAGTAAATATTATGTGTCAGCCAGATGTTCAGAGGTTAACTATCAATTCACTCTATTCGTTCTTCAAACCTCTCGTTCTTAGGCGAAAATGATGGAAGCTGCAAAGTCTGACATTCTCTCAAGTTGAAACTTTTGTACAGAGGAAGCAGCATTTTAAAGCCCTGTAAATACATTATTTACAGTTATTTTTAAAAATTCAAAAAAGTTTCGAAAAATGTTGGGGTTGGGACATTTCCAATTTTGACGTCGAGTTTTTTTCCCCGGAAGATTAGTTCACGAGATGAAAGGGTCTTGATTCTTTCATATTCGCGAACTTTAATGAGGTATAAGCCATGGGATTCATTTCCTTTTTGTACAAAGTCTGTTGATCGTATGGTTCCTGGTAATCAGCATACGTCATACTCGGCAGCAATACATGATCACGCCCGATTGAAGTTGACCCTGCGTGCCTCACGCTATCGCCCACCGTCCTCGGGGCCACTGTCCGTCACGAATTCTTAGTACTTTCGTCCTGTCGATCGGTTTGTCGAGGAACAGGTTCGTTTCCTGAGCAGCGCAAAGTTTGCTTCGGAAAGAACGCTTCCATTCATTTCGAATAAGGGCAGTTCGGGAGAGTTTTTGGAGTGCATTGCACTCTGTTCAGACAATTTATTTATAATATGCTACCTATTGATCTCTTTTGTGCTATTAGTATTCGGATAATTTTCTAACATCATATTCTACGAACTCCTATTGCCTGTTAATAATAGGTGCTCTGATCTAAATCTAAATGGTAGAGTATGTTCAAGCGCACGATTCTTTTTCTTTCGATCGAACGTATGAACAATGGTGTGAGTAATTTACAACAAGATATACATAATGTGTGCAGATGTCATCTGCAACGAAATGTAAATGGGTTTTAGAATGTATTTGTACTTTTTGTATTTAGCCCTTTTATGTCCCATAAAGAACAATTGGCCTCAGCGCCGTTATATCCCGGGATTCCTAGACGGTCATCCAACCAGGAACCCGTGATGACTAGAATTCGGTGAACACTCGTGACTTCGTGGTTAACGAAATGGGCTAGCGACACCGGTTTCGCTTTTGGAATGTAGAAAACATCTAAATGCTGAAAGTTTAATATCATCTTCGGCCAAAGAAGCAAAGAATTGTAAATAACTGAATATCTTGTAAGATAAAAAGGAAAGCAATCTAAGTTAACGACATTTTTTAACATATTCCATAGAATTAGAAACGTGTTCAAATTAATGTATTGTGGAATTTTGAAGTGGAAACACTGTTTAAAACATAACAAAATTAACTAATTGGGCTTTTGTGAGATAGAGGTGAGATACTAATTTGGCACTTGAAAGATATAAAAAATTATTTCAAAGTCTCGTAATTTTCTATATTAGTGACAACCCTGCCCTTGGTCTTTTCGGTATTTAAAGCCGTTAGAACTGTGAATTTACGATAATCGCAAAGCGAAATAAACTCTGAATATGATTTGTAAGTTTGTATTTATTATTGATTTTCGAGAGTATCACTTGAACTGAAACATATTTTCGTACGTCGTATTACGATAAGGTAGATTAGAATTTTAGCCATGGCGAAACTAATATGATTCTTGGAGAAAACATATGTTCATTAGACGACCGAGGAAACATTTTACAAGAAAAAGAATAGTAAGCATAGTTTTAAGCATAGAAATTGATTAATTTGTGCTCGCGTGTCGCACTTAGGAACTGGACTCTGTCGCGCATTGTCTGGAATAGTGAAGTAGGCGACGTCATTCGGTGTCTCCAGGTGTTGCCTTTGGGAAGGCGCACGGCGCCGCTTATCTTGGGGCTGATAGTTTACGAGCGCTTAGCACCTAAGCGGGCCCGCGTCGCGCTTCGCATAAGGCGACGGCGCCGCGGCGCGTTGGCGGCGAAGGCGTCTGCAATCTTTTCGCTCGACTCCGCCGCACATAAAGATGCGTGCGCGGGGCCTACGAGAATATTAGGCGCTGCCCCGCCCCTGTAACTCACGCGGGTGGGCGTTTCCTCCGAGATACCAGTTCGTTGGCCCGCGCTCGCCTCGCCTTTTTTGCCTCACCTCGCGCCTTCCGCCTTCTTCTCGCATCACCGCGCTGCGACTCTCGCCTCTTGCCTCGGGTTCGGTTCTCACTTCCTACTCGCTCCGCTCCTATGCTCGTTTTATCGTCCTCACTTGCTCCAGCTTTCTCGAGTTTAAGTCAATTGTGGAAAAAATGAAATTCTACAGAATTTTTTATTAGTTTCCACCCTTTATTGGACCTTCATCAGAGCTGGAAAAATTTAGGTTGGTATGATTTACCTCAGGAAAATGTAGTCGGTAAAAGAATGGCTTCTTCAAAGTGATGTAATTGGATATTAGGAAATGATGGCATATATGCACACATGAGAGTGAATAGAAAGTCAAACTTGAACTAGAACTAACCTTATTTAATTGTTTTTATATTGTGAATCATGTATTAAGGCAACTGTATTAGAAACAACAATAATAGGACAAAGGAAAGGGGGAATACTCTGTAATGTACAATACAATAAATTATCCAGCCCTGATGAAGTCCCAACAACGAGCCCAAACTATCAAAGAAATTCTGTACAATTTCCTAACAAGCAAATAATGTAGATTTTTTCTTTCTTTTCTACAATTGACCTAAACTCGAGAAACCCCAATAATTTAAAATATGAATAGGCTTTTCCACTATTGTATATTTAAATTCAAAACGCAACATTGACCGTTGTTCTCCGCATTCCTTCAAATGCCCTGACCCTCCAACCTCCTTCAAGCTGTTGCACACCAAACGGCTCCGTTTCGCTTCATGAGCTACACTTCGTTTCTGCTGCATAACTGTTTCTATACAATTAGAGACTATACTGAGCATCACAAGAAAAGTAACATTAATTTTAACAATGATACGTAATGCATTATTTACCATTTGGACTGTATAAATGTGTATAAACAACCTTTAACAAGTATTGTATTGCAGCCTCCGGGTCAATGACCCCCATCTCGATCAGGTTTTTCGTCCAGTTTCCCTGATCCATTGAGCACATGCTGAGATGGCCCCTTGTTTTGCTTCTGGACATAAATGTAACTTCATTTTCTGTGCACGTCTTCTAGAATTCAGTGGGAAATACAATTATTCAAATTATCGTTTCCATGTTGTCGCGGCAGGAAGTATTATTCCGAAGGACAACATGGATAAGAGCCAAAATTTATTGCTTATTTATCCTTGAAAATAAATTTTATTACATGGGAGCTTTTTCTTTTCTTTCTTTCTTTCTTTCTTTCTTTCTTTCTTTCTTTCTTTCTTTCTTTCTTTCTTTCTTTCTTTCTTTCTTTCTTTCTTTCCTTCTTTCTTTCCTTCTTTCTTTCTTTCTTTCCTTCTTTCTTTCTTTCTTTCTTTTCAAAATTTAAGTAGTATATGACTTAGTGTAGGGATCACAGAATTTTGAAAATGTGCACACAATTCACTTTTCCCCATAGCACGTCATATGCAGTTTTTAACTGTTTTTTACGTAAAAAAACAAATAAAAATGTGACCCTTGTGGTCCGCCGTTCCGCTTGCCCCTCCTCCGCGTGCCTGACTGGCGCTCTCTGTGCTCGCCTCGTGGCGTCGTGGCCCGCTCCGCCCAAAATCCGGCGGTGGCGATGTCGGGTGGGCGTGACTTGCGGATTCGAATCGAAATGCTTTCTTCCTTGGCACGAACCGATGACGACTGCTCGTTGGAATTGAAGTCGATGTAAACCCATCGCGATAAATATTTAGAACTAGTAGAGAGGATTTCAGCGTCACAAATACTTTGTATAGAAATGTCTAGTTGTTCCGATGAAGGTTTCGTATCTTTTACGTCACGTTTAATCATTAAAACAAGGAGGGAATCGAAAGTGCGTTTATTTTATTGCCGGCAACCCATGCGAGAACAAAGAGTTCCAGGAAGTCGAAGATCGGCGTACTCTGTTCTCGAGCTTAGCCCGAAACGTGAATATGCAGCAGTCACGCCACGAGAAAGTCAGAGCAGAGCTCTGTAATTTGCACAGAGAAGCAAAATTGTATCCTAATGAACAGCTAACGGTTCATTGCTATTGAGCGGAGAAGATAGTGGTTTTGTATGGTAAAGTTTTTTTTGATCACATTTGTGATTTTACATTGCAATTTTCATTTGTTTTCGAGTTGTTGACGATTAATGTACCGCACTGAAATTAAATTCCTGCCTGCGATAACATAGAAAAAACAAACTCTTTGTAAAAGTGATATTGTGTAAACCTAAGAATATCGTCTTGAAAAACATGTTCATACCCAGAGATCTTCCTGCAAATATCTAGTTAAGTGTGTTTCACGATACCTCTTATTCATTTATAAAAATGCCTTTTCTCTCTTGCGTCACTTTTCGTGAAAATGACAATTCATTTCTCTGCATCTCTCAAAGAATTGTACAGACACTAATGAGTAACATTTCGGTGATTTTTTTAAAAGAACATTGTTCGTGTAATAGCAAGTGTGATTTTTACGTATTCTTTACATTCTAAGCCAACTTATTTGACTGTCACATCTCTCAGCAACGTCTGTTACGGACCCCCTGCCACTAATTAGCATTCGTAAGTGATATTTCAACTCCGCGAGAAAACCGCCCTATCTGTACTGCGACAATCCTGCCAACCTCTACACCGAACACCCCCGCGCACGGTGACAAGCAGACACCGCGCGACATCAGAACTCGAGCCTCCACGGGTGTCATATCCTTTCGGCGTTCATCGCCTCACTGAGGAATTTGGCAGCTTTCAAGGTGGGGCTCTCCCTGGTCCCGAGGTCTTCTCCGACTTCACGCCGCCCGCCCATCAGATAGGACTCCCCCCCCCCATCTCCCCGCCATTCCGCCGCGCCACACCAGCAATTAGCCATTGAAATCACGGGGCGGGCAGCGCAGCGACTGCGACGGGTGGCTGGGATGGGGAGGGGAGGGGAGGGGAGGGGCGAAGACGAGTAAAAAGTACAGACGCATTGTCCGTCGCGTAACAATAGCCGCTCAAATGAGAGAGAGAGAGATGGAGATGGAGAGGGAGGGCATGCGGGTGAGAGAGAGAGGGTCGGGAGGAAGCCGCCTACAAAAAGCCTTCGCCGACGCCTCCGTGGTGGAGAGAGAGGTCTGTCCATAACGCGTTTACGAGGCGAACGCAAGCGCCACAAAAGATTTCGTTAGTGAGGGCGTGTAGCATTCATCACTGTCCGGCCCGTTCTTGCGCGGGCGGTGCGGTGCGGTGCGGTGCGGTTCGGCGCGGCGCGGTTCGGCTCAGCACGGCACTGCAAGCGAGGATGAGCGAAGCGGTGATGGGGGGGGGGGCATGGCGGGGCGGAGCGGGCCACGATGGCCCGGCCCGTTCATTAGGTCGATTCGCGATCTGAAAAGGCAGGAAATTGAATATGGCTGGCCCAGGCGGCGATGGCTGCTGTGATGGCAGCCTGCGCTATGCCGTGGCGTTGGCGGCGGCGGCGGTGGAGGTCGTGTCGTAAAAAGTGATGGGCTCGCTCCCCAGCGCTTGTTCGCTTGTGTTTACAAGCGTGCGGCGCGGTGTTTACACGCAGGTAAGAGGCCCGCGGGTTGGCCGGCGTCTTGCCGCTCGGCGAATGGGTTCGGTTCTTTTGCAGTCGGGAAATGGGCGAGGTGGTCGGTTATGCGGGCTTTCGGGAATTTTCATGTAGTCACTACCAGATCGGTTGTTCGACGAGACTTAATGTCTTCCTGGTGCTGAAGAATAGGTCGTTGGCATCGAAAACTATTTCAAGTTACCATTTTGAGTGATGTCGAATGCTTCTATTTCGAGAAAGTTTTCACCTTCCGGTATGTTCTTTTTTCAAGTCCAAATCTGTTTCGTTTTCGTTTTATACATTACTTGAGATGGAGATTTAATACTGGCATACTCTTATTTGTTAAATTTGATTAGATTTGTTTTGAGTTATGATTAACATATCACTTCCACATTACTGCTTTATTGCATTCTAGATTTTCGACAATATTCACTTGATTTACCCGTAAATGGATAATTTTAAAGGACGAACATTTTTATAAATATTTCTTATTTTACGCTTTGAATGCCAGAGGTAAAATTACTTTCTGAGAAATTATTTATCTTCCAGAAACTTTTACAGTTCTTGAATCATGTATTTTATGGGACCATATTCTTTCAAACAAGAAAATATTGACAAGTTTTGAAAAAAACGCTGTTGACTCTTCGACAGAAGTCTGGTTATCAAAGTCAAGCGAGTAGAATGTGCCTTCGTTTCACGAGGTGACGCCTCTCGGAATAACTTGACTGCCGCAGAGCTCTTGCGTGGGAGTCGGCGCCGGTGAAATGCGAATGCTGTTCGCTCTGAAGTGCACGCCAGCAAATTTATTTGGTGGCCCCAAAGGAAATACGGCCAGTCTGCGCCTACGCACCCGACCACCAGGGTCACCGGCTCCACAGCTGCTGCCCCAGTGCCCTCTCCACTCGTCGCTGCCTCCAGCATCGTCTGTGCAATTTCTCCCACCTTCTTCCAGCCTACCTCCCCAAATCAACCGGCCTATGTCTTTACGGCCACAACCACTCCGGCTTTGCTACGAGTTCGGAATTTGTTCAAATCCAGTCAGCCTTCGTACTGCTCGTCGTGTATATTTCGCGTATCATTCCTGTCTGAGATATGGCATAATGTTCTGGAGAAACACAACCTAGAGCTCTCAGACATTTAGATTCTAGAAAAGAATTTGATGAAGTATATGCAAATCCTACCAACGTGTTTCTCTGTTTATCAAGCTAGGAATACTATCATTGGCAGATTGCATTTTGCCTTTTCATTTACGAATCAGTGGTTTTAGTCAAAAAAGTGGTTTTGTTTATGCCAGGGTATTTCCTTATGAAATCTTGCCAAAAAACGCTCGTTTCCATTTGTATTCATTGTTCGACTTGTGTATGAGTTAGGGTAGGGATCCGAAAACTGCAGAAAAAGAGCACAGAATTTGCTTTTCCCCATGGTACAGTTTTTAACAGTTTTGAGCAGAAATAATTAAATAACTTAAAAAATTCAGCCCACTACTCTCAGTAGAAACAACATTGTCAGCCGCTGCCACATCTGCGGCAAATGTTACTGCCATTACCGCCACTGCATACTTCCATCGATTCCACAACCACTGTACCGCCGTCACTGCTGCCTTCACATCCCATCTTTGTCGTCACCATCGGCGATGCCGGCACCATCACCACCACATCCGTCATCAAAACCACCACCACCACCACCACCACCACCAACACCACCACCACCACCACCACCGCCGCCACCACCACTACCACCACCACAAAGAAACTACCTTCAATTCTCCGAGGGAGGAATTTTCGAGAAGCGACCCGCCCAGCGGGCACGTTGACCCCCTGCAGAGTCCACTAACTGCTGGTAACCGCCGCTGGTCCTCCCCCCCCAGGTGCCCAGTTCTCGAGTCCCCAGATCCGGGGGCTACCTCGCCGCAGCTGGCTGGCTCCCGACCGCTGTTCCCCGGAGTGCGGAGGCGGCGGCGCTAGGGCGTGGGGCAGGGCTGGACCGATGTTGCACTTGGAGAACAAGCGGCCCGGGAATGTACTGCTCGTTATGCCGAGGAAGGCGTGGTTGGGCACCACCTCTTGCTTGATTACCGTCTCGGAGGAAGCAATTATTTTCGATCTGAAATCGAGTTAGGAAAGAGCCTCTAGCGTTAACAGCTAATGATGTTGATTACCAGAAAATCGAAACGGAAATTATAAAAAAGAAATAATAAGAATGTTTGAATTTCTTTTTGTATGTTCTTTTTTCATTAAAATTATTAGATATGAAATGTGAATTATAAAACTTCTATGCCCCTTTCAGTGTTAATGAATTTACTGCTAGAATAATGTTATTGGTTGTAAGATGTAGCAATGCAAGGAGGCAATTGAAATGAGTAGTCGAGAAAAATATGTTGCAAGCGGTATACTGAGAGGATTTTTATAATATTACAATTTACATAGAAAATATCAAAATATTTTATATCTTATACTCGTGGTATAGGAGAATTACGTCTGCATTAATTACAGCTTTTTTTTTGTTTCGTATTTGATACCCGGGTGATGGGTAGCAACGTTCGTAACTCCTGTGCTGTATGTACAGATTTCCTGTATATCTTAACAGCGATGAGGTTCATTGTTGACGTCATATCGCAACGGAAGCTCCAGCTTTAGATCTCCGTTACCAGAGAACATCCATCGCAGGGGCTCGTCGTCTTCGCAGCCAATTATTACTGCAACGACGAAAGGGCGGCGAGTTGGCAACGACCGAAGCAGCGGTGACGGTCCGCAGCGGGTAGCAGCAGTGGCAACGACGGTTCGGTGGCGGCGGTGACGGTAGCGGTGGCGGAGCCGACGGAGGCGGCAACCACAGTGGCGTTGGCGGTGTTGGAGGTGGCAGCGGCAGAGGCGGTGGAGAACGGGGTGGATGCAGCAGTGGCGGCTGTGGCGCCGGCGTTGTTGTTGGCAGTGACTGTGGCAGTGACTGTGGCAGTGACTGTGGCAGTGACTGTGGCAGTGACTGTGGCAGTGACTGTGGCAGTGACTGTGGCAGTGACTGTGGCAGTGACTGTGGCAGTGACTGTGGCAGTGACTGTGGCAGTGGCTGTGGCAGTGGCTGTGGCAGTGGCTGTGGCAGTGGCTGTGGCAGTGGCTGTGGCTGTGGCTGTGGCTGTGGCAGTGGCTGTGGCAGTGGCTGTGGCAGTGGCTGTGGCAGTGGCTGTGGCAGTGGCTGTGGCAGTGGCTGTGGCAGTGGCTGTGGCAGTGGCTGTGGCAGTGGCTGTGGCAGTGGCTGTGGCAGTGGCTGTGGCAGTGGCTGTGGCAGTGGCTGTGGCAGTGGCTGTGGCAGTGGCTGTGGGTATGGCGGCGACGCTAGCGGCAGAGTTGGTAGTTTAGAAAGGGCTGGTCGCGGCAGCGGGGACGTGTAGAGGCGATGAAAAAGATGGCGGGGTTGGCGGCAGGAGCGGTCGTGATCACGGTGATGGCGGTGGCGTGTCGGGTCCAGCGGACCCAACGAAACGCGACATCATTAGCGCATTCGCATGACAGCCCCTCTGCCGTATCTGGCTGCAAGGTCGCACTCGGAACTCGCAGGTCGCAGTTGCCGCTTCGATGGCCGTCCTCGCAGCGGGCGGCCTCACATGCTTTCCGTTCTCGTCACCTCCGCTGTTGCCGCCGTTCTTGATATAACATCCATAAATATATTTATGTAATAAAAATTAATATAATTGGAACACATAGGATAGTTGTTTGTAACAGTATTGGAATGTGGACCAAATATAAGTTTGTAAACTATTGTACCTTGAATTTTTGTGTGTTTTAATGATTTACGAAACTTACTTTCCTTACTTTTCATTTAATGAAATCAGTTTTATTGATAGTTCGATGTGAATATTTTACCAGTTTCCCACCAAAGCTAATTGCTCTTACCCAGTAAATCATTTGTGTTGTCATTTGAATCATCCTCATAATAAAAGTGCTATGATTGTATTCTTTTTGATTTTGTTATCTGTTGTCCCTGAATAACATAGTGTGGTCTGTGTTAAAAGAGTGTTTGAGCATATTGCTTTGAGCTATTCAAGGATGTTTTAAAATGTAATGCCATTGTTCAGCCGGGGGGGGGGGCGGAGTTCAATTCCCACCTTCGTTTTTAATTTCAACTACCGAAATTATTTCATCTTCGCTATTGTATGTAACTCCGTGGCTCATCACCCTTTCGCGTACGCCCTGTTTGTATTATAAGGTTGTGGGTGGTACTTTCTTTTCTTGCAGTTCGAGAACACGCTCTACTTTAGCCTCACACTGCAGTCCTGCAGCTTTGAGCGCTGATCACCTTCATTTATCGCCCTTTGAAAATCGCCTTATCGCGGCGTCTCAGTTGTCCCTTTCATCCTATTGCGAAATCGCGGCCCAACATCGATGAGATAAAAGGTTCCAAATATTTGTTGTATCGACTGGCATGGATTCCCTTTTAAAAATAGATGGCGGGCATTTTTTGTCACCCCGAACCCGGTCAAGGTCACATGATCGCCGCGCGTGCAGAGGGCGCCAGCTGCGATGCTCTCGTGTATGTGTTTGTGTGTGTGTGTGTGTGTGTGTTGGGTGGTTTATATGTGTGTTTCTTTGAATCGTGAGTGTTTGTGTGTGTGTGTGTGTGTGTGTGTCTGTGTGTGTGTCTGTCTTTGTACGTATGTGCCTTTGTGTATTTGTTCAGTGTACGTGCCTGTATTTGTGTGTGTATGGGGACGAGGGTTGAGGATTGGGGCGAAATCGCGTTAAAAGCTCGTGAAGATGGAAGTGCCAAGGAACAGGACGTCTTGGAAAAGGATGAATAATGAGAAACTCCTTTGTTGATGTGGTGCCATAGTTAGCTTAATTTGCTCATGCAAAATATTCACGTTTCTACAGGCAGTAAAAATGGCATGACAAATGAGTTTAGGTAGCGGTTCGACGATTACGTGATGTACTCAAAATGTGCAGAACAAATCTGAGAACGTTGAGGAAATCAGTTTTTATGACGTTTTCCTTGACGGATAATTGTTACAAAGTCAATAGTTTTGAAAATAAGAGTTATTTTACAGGAATGTCTTATAATGAAACTGAGCTATGGAAAGTTAAGAACATTTCGTAAATAATAGGTAAATTCAGTGCGTTTTAATAATTAAATTTATCTCATTATATGGACCATATTGTTCAAAATATTTTCTTTCCTTCATCGAATTAACCTCTTACGAAATTAGAACTCTTATTTCAGAGTTCATGAATCTTTTATTTATACTTTCTGTGTATTCCATATTCTACTTACGGCATCGACTTCAAGCATTAGTTCTGGAACCAGACGAAGAGAGGCGAAATACAAATATTTAAAATTTCTATTTCCAGGTGAGTTTGATTTTTTCCATTATTTAAATGCCAGAGCATTTTTATTTATTTCTTCGATTATTATTTATAATACGCCGATGGCCAACGTGAAAAAGTGTGTAATTATTGGAAGTGGTGAAAGTAATCGCTAATTTCGATTATTGATATTCTTGTCGAATAGGTAGAGCAGAATGTTCAATTAACGTGAATATTACATGGCAAACATGGCAAACAGAAGCGCATTACTAGATGCTGTAAATGTCATGTATATTAAATAGACATCACTCGTATTATCTAATACCGGAGTTTGAAAGCATGTTTTCCAATATTCGAGACTACGGAGGCAGCGAACCAATATTCCGCATTCTATTTTCTCCACATTCGGGAGCGTTCATTTGAGCATGTTTTATCAAAATCGCATACCCGGCCCAAGTTCGTCCCGCCTAGCCTCGCTGTTCATCACGCCCACACTCCCTTCAACAAGCATTTTCCCTTCTTATTCTGTCAATGAATTGTCCTCTCTCCATTTTTATCACAATATCGCTATTTTCTTATCAAATCCATCTTATTGTTCGCAAAGTATCACTTACATGCCGCAACATTCTACGAATTCACGTACACGTTTCTTTCCCCAAATTACCACCCTCTAATTATTCGACACGAGTTTATCATATTCTATCGTGTCCTGTCGTTCTCATCCCCGTCATTGTGCTGCTCTCGATTCTGCTACGCTGTCTCCCATTTCTGCTTTGTGACAGTACACCTCCACATTCCCGTCGCCCCCGCTTCCAGCCGCCCCGCTCCCGCTGCCCCGCTCCCGCTGCCCCGCTCCCGCTGCCCCGCTCCCGCTGCCCGACGGAGCGGCAGAGCGTGGCTGCCGCCCGCACGCGGCGGTTTCGGGCCCGGTCGCTTTAATCGGTACAGCGCTTTTTTTGCGAGCGGCGGTTTAACTGATCAGGAATTAATAAACGAAATGGATGGATGCAATTACAGGTGGCAGAGCCGCTGCCACCGCCACTCTCCGCCTCCGCCGCGGCCGCCGCCGCGGGCGGGCTCACCCCGTTCATTCCCTCATCCGTCCCAGCCCCCACCCGCGCTGTCCTTTGCCTCGCTTCGTCATGGCGTCGCTCCTCCGCGCCTTTGGCTAGCGCTTCCGTACTTTCCCCGTCACCGTATTCTCTCTCGCCCCCTCGGTCGTTGTCTGGAGGAGAATTCTAGCGGCCGGCTGCTCTGATCGGTAGTTTTCCGTTGTTTCTCCTACCAACGCCAGGCGAATGCCGGAGTAGTACCCTATCAAACGGGTCACGGACCGCGCGCGATCTTTCCTTCCTCTTCCTTGTCCTATCCTCTCCCCTTACATACACACTTCCACTAATATGCACTACACACCCACATATTCCGGGAGACCGGTCAGGAGCTTAGAGCTTGTCCCGGCTGGGGCGGTGCCCTGCTGGTGGGAGAGTCCTGGTTAGAGGGAAACCCCTCTAGCTGACGGTAGGTCGGCGCCGGATCTCGCCATCCAGCGGTGGAAGAACACTTCCATCTCCCGAAAAAACATGCACTACACGAACGGGACTAATGAACAAAGCAGTTGATGCGTCCGGAAACACGAAAAAATAAATCAATCTCCCCCCCTCTTTTCCCTCACACTCCCTTCTCTCCCCAATCTTCTCCGTTTATGCGGTCCTTCCCGCCACAGATCCTCTGCCCCGCCCGCTTCTGCCAGCTCGACCGTCTGCGCCCTATTCCACCGCATTTCGGCTTCTTTCCCGTCTCCACCCTCTCTCCCGTCTTCGTCTTTCTTCCTGCTCTCGACTACTGTCCCTGTCCCCGCTCTCGCTCCCGCTACGACTCACCCTCGTTTCGGTTCCTCCCTCCCTCCCTCCTTTCGCCCTCCTCCCCCGGGCCACCCATGTACTCGCTCTCTAAACTGGGTCTCACCCGTTCTCTCGCTCCCGAGTCCGGCGCTGTTCCGTTCGCCCCCGCACGGTCCACGACTTCTCCGCCCACTTGCATTCGCGCTGTTCCGCGGCTGACGCTGATGCAACCAATGATTGATCCGGCGCTGCGCTCTACATACGTCCAGAGCTACGTTTATATTGGATTAGCGGCGTAGCGTAGGCGCGCGCAAGAGTCGGTACATTCACGTACTAGATGCTTATTTTTAGTTGATGCTCGAACACTGTGCCTTTCTCTTTTATGTTTTGTGAAGGATGGCGAAGTAATCGCTCTTTTCTCTGATTGATCACGGTTTCAGATGAACGGGCTTGTAAATAAGAGGAAATAACCTAAATACATATTTCTTTGCTCTGCGAATAACGTAACATGCAATATATACAGTTGTTTGTTAGGTGTTATTGAGTATGAGTAAATTCTGTTTGATTCGTCCACTTTGCAATTTTCAATTCCATTTACATTAATTCTTTTATCATTAATTATTTAATGGTAAAATGATACATGAAACTGTCATTTTCGCCATGCCATCTTCTAAACACACAGATAATGATTCAGCAGTGGAATTATTTCTTGTATTGATTAGTAATTAGGTCAGTAAATTAAATGACATACTGATAAATATTATTGATTGCGATATGCAAATTGCTTTTTGGAAGCTCTCGATGTAAATGCATTTCTGAACCTCGGGCGACCTCCATACAGACCAATTTTGCCAGAAGAACCCGCACTCAGATCAGTGAAGCACGTGTCATCTGCGAGAAGCAAAGAGATCGTCTGAATGCTCCCAACCAGACGAACACGAATGCCATTCGCTTCTACAGTTCCTTCTCGTCCCTGGCGTCTCGGCCGCCAGACAAAGAGCAGCGCCGATTTCACCCTGGCGGCGTGTTCGCCTCGGCCTCTGCCCGTTGCCCCGGGTCGCGGGGGCGGGCCGGAGGGGGCGGGGCGCGGATCCGTGATATCGCGTGACGCGCACCCCGCGGCCTCAGGGCGTAAAACCGGCAATTTCACGCCGTTTCGAGGCGAAACGGACGCCGTCTCCCGCTGGCGTCCGCCCCGCGCCCCTCGCCGCCTCCGGCCGCCCACGCCGCCGCCGCGTCGATTCGTCTGCGCCGCCCCCCACGGCGCGGGCGATGGCGGCGGTGATAGTGGTGCCGGCGGGCGAACGAGCAGGGGGAGTGACGGCCAATGGGTGGTCACAATGCCTCAACCCGTGCTTCGAGTTGGGGAAGAGGTAGAAGCTCCGATAGTCTAGCGTATTTTCGTAGGTAGCAGATGAAACAGTCATGAAATGACAATCAATGCGTTGAGTGATAGGAAAAGTGTAATGGAGATCTCGGCGTGTCCAAAACGAGCTCCGGTGGAAGTGACTGAGATGAAAAATCTATGGAACGGAAATGGTCATTGCAGTGACGATTGTCATAGAAAATCGTATTTTTATTTGTGGGGAGCGTCTTTGTAGGATGCATTATGGTTCGTTTTTTAGAGTGTGATGGTGCTCGCGAAGATAAAGGCCATAATGTGCTGTTGATAGTAAAATGGCAAAGAAGGTAAGAGTACGCAAGAGCATGATGAATTTGGGGAGAGTGATACCGTTCACAATTAAGTTGACTTAGGAGACATTGACGTCGCGAGACAATGAAATGATGGTGGCTGCACTGTCATTGGTTGGCAGCTGCTCTCGGGCAGGTGCTAGCGGCGACGGCCACGGCAGCGGCAGCGACCGCACAGAGGCGCTGAATGTCGTGACCCGGTGCGATCAGTCACGAGGCACGCGTGATATACGCGGCGTCTTTCATCGGCGCGAGCCAGGAAGCCTACCCTCCGACCGCCCTTCCCCGCGACCTGTCCCTTCGCCCGTTCCCTTCCCCCGCCCCGCCCTGCACCTTCACCTTATCGCCGACGCGCTATAGATCTCGCATTAAGACGTACATAACAATTAGCCTGTATTTCATTCGGCGTATAAATAGCGAGGAAGAAGCCCATCCATCAGGCGGGTTCCCCGCTGCTCCCCCGCCTCTGAATTCCGCCCCGCCCCCGCTCGCCTTACCTCGTCGTCCTCGCCTCCTCCGACGGCCGTGTCCTTACCAAGGGGGTATGAATTGCGTGGCACAGAAAGAAGTGGGAAGGTTACAAGCGTACTCAATGAATTAGCCTTCACGGGAGGGTCACAAAAGTCAATTGTGATTGATATACGAGACATGCTTCACATGGAGCTATTGGAGTAAGTGGTTCATGAGCTTGACTTGTAACCTTGCATCGTAAAATTAAAGAAAACTTACTCATGCTTAGGATATGATGTGTGGTTTAATATATTGCGCATTAATGAAATGTAACTCATGTCCTTATAGTTGCCACGATTAAGTACAACTAATAAAATATTTATGGTGTTTACAGTTCATCTTGCGTGTAGTGGTTTATTAAGAAATATTTGGATTCTTAGTCAAGCAAATAGCACAACTCTCTGAGAATTGTGAGTATTTTTATGATCATTACCACTTCAGTTGTCTCGGATTTGATAGATTTTAAAACTTAATTTGGACCCTGACATTTTCATAAATGTTCTTGCGTATATAATTAACCCAACGGTTCATAACGAACGATGCAAGTTTTCGAAATCAGTAAATATTGAAATAATGTAATAAATGGTTAATTTGAATGCCATTTTAATTTTTTGATTTCATGTATAAACAAAATTCATTAAATAACATGTATAAACAAAATTAGGTTATTTTACTCTTGAAGAAATCAATGTAACAAGGTAGAATCAGGTGAAAATAATCACAATCCGAAACAATCGCTTTAATCAATATTATTTCACAAAAGTATCTGAGCTCGTGCTTCTTCAGTATGCCACTATATCTTGGGTGAAAGTTCTTGCGAAGTTGGGTTGGGTTGCTGGTTGCGTCTCCGAAGCAGCTGTTTGGGCTCGTCGAAATCACTGCCTTTTCCATTTTCCGTCTCCAGTATCCCAAGAGACACGGGAGTTCATTCAACTATAGCGGTGTACAGCGAAAGCTTGTGTCGATTAGACTTTTGAAGTGATGGGCGGGCACGTATCTTAAAGACACTAACTAAAACTGACTTACATGCTATTCTAAAACTAATTAAAAAACTTCTTTGGGCCTTAATTTAGTTAATCATTCTCTCTTTTTATTCAACAATTCTTTGATTAGTTGTTTTCTTTTTTTAAAATTATTTTTATTTTAAGTCGCATAAACTGCATAGGTCACGAGCGACTGGTACAGCAATACAATTACAATTCTGAGAAAATATCGATAGTTTTACAAAATTGTAACACTTTTTCTTGAAAACTTGGCGGTGATAAGATTTCATTCAAATTTTCATTTCCTAGGCACTTTTTTCTGTCTTCGATGTGTACGGAGCATTCGAGAAGGATGCGCTCTATTGATAGAATTCTATTGCAGATGGTACAAGCAGGTTATGGAACTTTTTCAATAAAAAATTTATGAGTTAATTGAGAATGGTTTGATCGAATTCTTGACAAAGCAACTTCATCATGACGATTAATCGAGGGGTTTGTGAAAAGTCCAAAGAAATTATATTTTTATGAATGATGTTTTTTTTTATATTAAGGGAGTTATTAAATGTTTGTTTCATGGCTATTAATATGGCATATACTTCTTTTTATGTGTTATTTTCCTTTTTGTTTCAATCACACTCTCATTCATTCTTAAACTATATTTACAAACACATTCACACACTCAGGCACATAACACTGCACTTCACAATTTCAACTTGTACGCCATGGCGGACGGCGCCGACTTTCCTCTAGCGCCTGTGGCGCCGCGACGTCTGTGGCGTCATGGAGAAAAACACAGACATTTACAAGTATGTACAAGTTTATTTACATGTATATACAATAACCAACTTCCGCTCCGAACCTACACACTTGTAAGTATTTCCCTGTGAATACCCCACATAGCTTCGGAGACCCCGCCTCCTCTTGACGCTACTCCCGCGCCACTACCGTGAACTCGTCACCCGTGCACTAGGCACGACACGCTCCAGCCTGGGCGTAAGGTTTTGCACATCGCGCGAGGTTTCCAGAAAAAAAAACCATCTGAGCTCGTCGGCTCGATTTTATACCAGAGTGCAGCCGTCACGTGACCATCCTAGGTGTGGGAGGGAGGCTTGCGTCTACCACATGACCTTCCCGGTCAAGCTGGCGTCCCCTTTGTCTGAATGTATCCCAACGCCGGGCGCCTAGCTATTCATGCCCGCAGGTATGCGATACTTCCGCTCCTCCTCCCACCCACGGCCGCCAACGTGACGCTACACGTCTTCGAATTCGGGCGGCCCGCAGCCCGGCGTAACGGCAACGGCCAGCGAGCAAGTTCCGATGAATTGTTCGCTGCCGTGTTGAAGGTCTCGGAGGTCGGAGTGCGTGGGTGCGGGCGGTGGCGGGGCGTAAGAGTGCGTTAATGACACCTCGCGCTCGTGCCGCCGAAGACGCCCACCTTCCCCTCCATCCTCTTTTGCCCCCGCCCTTCCCCGCCCCTTCTTGATGGCTTTCAGACAAGTGCGCGGCGCGGCGCGGCGCGCAGTGCAGAGCTGGGCTCTTGTCGCTTCGTTACTCGAGTCGCGACCCGACCCGGCGCGGCGCGGCGCGACACGGCTCGGCTCGACTCGCCTTGTTAATCAGCTGGTAATGGTGTTAATGAGTTCACCGTAATGAGTACGGTACTCGGGGGCGTTTTCCCCGGAGGTTCAGGAATCCTCGTAAATGAGCGGGCTTCGGGTTGCAAGGCGACGACGCCGAAGTATAGATGAGTATCTTCAACATTGACCTCGTTAAAAAGATTTCCACTGTATAACAATTTCCTTGTTCGTTGTTCTATAACCATTTGGCTTCTAACCGAATTTTACTGAGATAGGTCTGCACAGTCTCTACTATATCCGTGTCTGTTCAAGGTAATTTCGCACTATTTGTATCTGCTTTGGGACTTGTGTAAATGTCAGTGCCTCTTTACTGCTTATTTTAAACTCTGTACGTTTAATCAACATGCCATATTTCATGTAATGAAAACATGTTAAATAATCCTATCCTTTTCAAAGGATAATGATGTGATTTCAACAAAATTAAAAATTTAATTGTTTGCATTCATTTTTACTAATGGATTAAGTACACATTACAAATTGTGTTTAGCGTTAATTCACGTTAAAAAAAAAAAAAAATAGTATCTAAATGAAATAATAAAGATATAAAAGAAATGTCTTTCTAGGTCACTAATGATAATGCATACATTCTTCTTGAGCCCTTGTAGGATTTTTTGCAAGGATTGAAGGATCTACTATATCATGATTGAATTAGCTTCTATTTGTTTGAACGTGCAACAATAGTTGCAAATTGTTCCTTCAATTTGTTTGCACCTGTACATACCTTCAATCCAGATGTTCAATCACATAACGTTGTTTAAATTAAATGGATGTATCAATTATGATATCCACGGATCCCTCACTTTCACTCACTCTCTCTCTCTCTCCCTCTCTGTTTCTCTCTGTCGCTCTCACTCACTCACTCACTCACCGTCTCTGTCGATCGTGTAATGATCTTTTAAGAATGTTTGGAATCATAAAAACTTAAGAAATAATTAATAATAGTTGTTAAAGAATGAAATAGGAAGCACTAACCACTCACTCATTTGAATTATTTGACTAATAAATACTCACTATACTGTGGGTATGTGCTTAGTCGGAAGAGGAAGGCTAATAGCCCGCACCTCGCCATAAATAAAAGGTTGTTTTTATTATTATTATTATTATTATTATTATTATTATTATTATTATTATTATTATTATTATTATTATAGTTCTGTCATATCCTCTATTCACGATTCAAGTCACGGGATTGTTTTCCTTCGTCATTGTCGTCGCCTCGGTTGTAACCTACATTTATCTCCGCGACTCCGATTTCATTTGCGCAGCCTTGCATAGCTTGACATTGTACGAAACGGTCGGAGGTGCAGTGTTGACTCCGACTGTGCTCATCTTTCCTTAGCAGAGGCGCCGTACGTGACAGATCTATTCATCCACTGTCGCGCCCGGGACGCGTCTCGAAAGCAACCGCAAGCCGCCGTTGCCTGGAAGGCAGTGAAGATGACATTTCTGGGGCACAGTTGCGTCGCCATTCTGCCATCCTGCTCCACTAGTCGCATTTGCGTCATTCAAAATAGGTGGTTGCGTTCCCTTGCTGTCGATCTCGACTTCTGTGTTCGGATCAGTTATAAAGCGTATCGGTTACCTCCGTGTCTTATTTTAATTGAATATCAAAATGTAATGTTTGTATTTAGTGTTTTATCATTTACAAAATCATTATTAATGACATTTTAATATTAATAACAACTACTATGTTTATTTACATTCCTGCTGATATCTGCGCCTATCTCACTCATGAAATTCCAGCCAATTGAGTGAAGATATTGGACCCATTCCTACCCATGAGAGATCATTTACCTATGCATAATTATCAGTTCTTGATTTTTCACCTTCTAGGAGGTGATAATTTTGGATGACTTTTTGTTTTGACAGAGCGTATATAAGTCCTTTTTTAAAATATTTCATGGCTTCAAATTTAAACTTTGAAAACTTTGTATTTAATAATTTTGTTCTTAAATAATTTCATTGTCTTTGAGTATGTTTATTTTCTTGTTGGTCTTATGTTGTTTACATTTCTCTGTAGACCAATCTGAATAAATGTTAGTTGTATATAAAGTACGTTTTATTAACATTATATTCAGTTATATTAATGAAATTTAATTCGTGAAATCGTGGTGTTAAATTCCACTTTTGCTTTGGAAATTCTCAGATAAATCCCATCGTCTCTTCGCGATTCAGGGATTTATCGACAATTTCCACTCCTGGAATTACCTATGGTAAGAATATGTACCTATAGTTCTATCTAGGAGGAGAAAATCCGATTCCGCTGTCGGCAGCGATGTTTGTTACTAGGCTTTCGTGTACGTTGTGACGCTGAGCATTCGTGTGTTGGAGGAGGGGGAGTCTAGTGATCCGTTCAACCCAGTTCCTAGAGAGTAATTTAATACCATTAATATTTCTATTATTACTTGGAACCGAGTCATGCCATCATTCGCTACTTGCCTTCTGTCTATATTTCGATTTACAATCTAATATTGTGGCTTCCGGACGGTTGTTTGGATAATGTATCATGTACAATAATTGATTTAATATCTGCGTGACTCAGGTGAGCCTAATGTAGTACTTTGAAATGTTTAAAGCCCATTACCTAAACGAACTCGCTTCTAGTTCGTCGTCCAAAAATATTGTTTCCTTACCCTTCCGAAACGACGCTCCAACTCGGAATTCGGCTATAAATTTATTTTGTGACACGCCACGGTGGGGAGTTCACTAAATTAGCGTTTGGCACGTTCTAGCCCCCTTTCGGTGCTTGGGCGTACCTTCATTTAAGAATGCATGCGGACGTAAAAAGTTGTCCGTTCATTGAAAGAAATAAAATAAAATATAGCGTTCCCCATCGGAAGGCGATTAGCGTCTTCGAATACCTCTCGGTTCCCCACCCCCACCTCCTCCGGGGACAGAGATATTGAGGGTACTCTTTCGGAACGTGCGTGAGCGTAACTTGCGGGCGTTAAGCGCGAGAATTAGGGGACGGAGCAATTCGGGCGTCCCGCCTCATCCCATCCCGTTCCGCCCCGCGTCTCGTCTCGTTTCCTCGCCGACCGTTCCCGCTTCGTTCGCGAGTCTTTCAACGCGCGCCCATTGGACGATGCTCATTGGCGCCGAGCCGCTGCCTCCGCCGCCGGCAGCCGGGTGCTGTTTTATTGCTCGCGTTAACTCGCGTCGTAAATTCAAAAGACTGCGTCAAACCTCCGAGGTCCTCTTTAGCGCCTGGGTTTTCGGCGGGACGCAACGCGGCTGCTACTGCCGCCGGCGACGCTCTCATTCTTTTCCGCTTCCACTTCCACTTCCACTTCCTTTCGACCCAAAACCCTTGTTTTGGTGGTTCTGTATCTGCCACTACATATACGACTTTATATTTTTGCTGTTTGTCTTCCATCCCTCTTCTTATTCTTCATCCTCTTTTTCTTCTTTTCCCCCTCCTCCACTATTGTTTTCCTCCTCTTTACGCTCTTTATATTTCTTCGTCTAACTCTACATTCAGTTGCTCAGACTCATCACTCAATTTAGATTCGATTCGTTCAATCTTCATAATATTGTAACCGTTCGCCTTATATCTGAGTTCTTGGGACTCCCCTTGCAACTTCTTTCTTTTCCACCTTTGCTTCGTTCTTCTTTTTCATGCTGATTTTATTTTATAATTTTATTTGAATACTTCTTGGTGTAGAGGTTATGTTTTTATGTTCTCTTAATTCACAGTATTTTATTTAGTACTTCTAGAACTATTGATTTCTTTAGTTATATTTAATAGTTCATTAATTAGAATTACAAATTTATTTTGCGCTCACTTGTTTTACCGCTTGATTTCCTCCATTTCTCTCCTCTTTTCACACCCCTGCCTCCTCTTTCAGGACTTCCGTCGCGTGGTAGCTCGTTGCTTCTCGATCGCCTTCCACTTCGTTGCCGCCGGCCGTCGGGCCTGGCGAACGACTTCGTTCCCGAAGTCCTTTTTTACGCGCAGGACGAACTCGCAGCTCTTTGGGCGGCGACGCAGCCACAGCCCCAGTCATCGGCAGCGTGTCATCGCCTCTGCCACTGCGACCACCGCTACCAAAATCGGCGTCTCTGCTCTCTCCACTCATTCACCATCTTGCTGTTTTCATCGCTACCGCCCAAAATTTGTTGTCACCATCCCCGCAATCCAACATAGCAATCGCCGCGTAACCAATTCAGTAACCAACAGATTGGCCACCGTTATAACTACCGCAGCGCCGCCACTATTATCCACATTGACGCCAAGATCGCCATTACCGCCATTACCATCAAGTGGAACCGGCCCATCTACGTCCATTGCAAATATCAACATTATCACCACCCCACCACCAACCACACCACCACACCACCACCACCACACCACCATCACCACCACCACACCACCACCACTACCACCACCACCAGTACCCCTACCTCCACCACTACCATCACCACTATCATCACCACTATCATCACCACTACCTCCTCCTCCACCACCACCACCACCACCACCACCACCCCACCACCCCACCACCCCACCACCCCCCCCAGCAGAAACTGCATGATATCCACCTTCTGCATTAGTTTCAGACGCACACCTCGACATTATCAATGCATCTTCCACCATTATGACGCCATCACCCTCATCATCTCCATTGATTCTACACTCCCATCATACATTGCCGTCTCATGTACACCTTTCTACCGATTCCACTATTCCCACAACTTCACATACTTTTTTTCAGTTTTTTAGCTTCTGCCTCGCCACTTCTACGACCGACTTCACCGCCACCAGCTCTGTCGCCTCCACCGCTATTGTTGCGTCCCGACAAGCGACGCACGGGGTCCCCGGAGGATCGCCGCGAACGTTATATATGGGACCTCTTTTCGCGCGCGCGCTGACTCCGCGCCTCATACAATGCCTCGGAATAAGAGCATTAGAAAGAGAGCACTTGGCTCCTCCCTGTCCATTTTAAGGCGACGAATAAAGCGAGAGGAGCCCGAACCTCGGTAACGATGCGTTTTCCCAGAGCTGCCTGCCTTCTTTGTTTTATTTTATACCATTTTTTTTCTTTATTCGAGACGTCCTTGCGTGCACGCGGAATCCGCGGAACGGCCGGACTGGTTTCCTAAATGAGAAGCGTCCGAGGAATGCTTTTGTTTAATTATGGCGCTGCGATGTAAACACGCGACCGACATTCAGCCTCGTGTAACGAGTTGACCTTTGGTCTCGCGAAAGGAGACGGCCGGACTGCCGTTGGTTTCTCGTTGCCCCACGGACTGTGTGAGGGCGTTCTGATATAGAATTTCCACAAAAGCTCGTATAAATTACTTTCGTTTTTTGTGCCTCCTTTTGCAAATTCCAACGCTGTGGGGCTGTTGTGGGCTCTTGGATGAAAGATGTTCCTCGTTTTCATTAGATTTCATGCTGCAGTAAATATTCGTTAATCAGGAAGCTATTTATCGTTTTCTATAGCTACGAGTAAAAAAAAAACAAGAAGATTCGTCTTATTTATTGTATATCTGGCAATAATTATTAGGAAATGAGGACAGTGATAATGAGAAGAAATGAGATTTAAGAACATAATATCATATACAAATGTCTTTTGTTTTCGTTGTTAAATTATTAATTACATCTCTTATATCGAAAATTATTGTGCACCAGTTATTCACATTTTTTGGTTATTTTTTCAAAGTAGGCAATTCTCACTCAGAAATACACTCTAGTGAGATCATTCACGTACGTTCTTTGTGAAATAACTCGAGTCATAGCCATCCGTTGCATTATCTCTACGTTTACGGAAGACTAAACCTATGATATTACCCGATGGTTGGAGATATAACGGCAGCGATCCAAAGTACCTTGAACTCTTCGCTGGGTTGTTCATGCCGCGAGCGGCGCCGTTCGCGTCGTATCGCCGGTTTTTCGGATTGGCCATCGCATCTGCCAGAGAAAGGCCGCCGACGAGCAGCTCTCGAGTGGCGCCGCCCATTCCATGTTCCCGGGCTCGATCCCAAGAGCGACAGCTGCGCCGGAGCGTCGGGCGGGCGGTGCGGTACCGGCGGAGGTCAACGCCAGGGGGCCGGGCGCCGCGCAGACCGGCAGACGGTCGAGTCGTTGAACTCCGCGCGGCCTCTCCGCATCCGTGCTCACCGTCTCCGTCGTCTCCAACGCCTGTACAGTCTGCACCGTCTCCAACGCCTCTACACTCTCCACCCTCTCTAACGCCTCTACAGTCTGCACCCTCTAACGCCTCTACCCTCTCCACCCTCTCTAACGCCTCTAGTGTCCACCGTCTCCAACGCCTCTACACTCTCCACCCTCTCTAACGCCTCTACAGTCTCCACCGTCTCCGACGCCTCTACACTCTCCACCCTCTCTAACGCCTCTACAGTCTCCACCGTCTCCAACGCCTCTACACTCTCCACCCTCTCTAACGCCTCTACAGTCTGCACCGTCTGCGACTCCTCTACACTCTCCACCCTCTCTAACGCCTCTACAGTCTGCACCGTCTCCAACGCCTATACACTCTCCAAACAGGGAGAGGTGGCTCAGTGCATCTACTGATGTCTCTGCAATGCCTCTGACTGGGAGATCCTATGTTCGAGGCCCGGCAGTGGCAGGATTTTCGACTCTAGCCTGTCAGCTAGGTCGAATCCAGTTGCTGTCTCGAAAATAATTCTATCGGCCGGCTACTCTGATCGATAATTTTCCGTGTTTTTTTTCGGTTAACAGCACACGAATGCCGGAGCTGTACGTGCGCGCGCGAACAGACACACACACACACACACACTAACATGCTCTACAGTATCACACATTCTGGGAGACCGGTCGGGGGCTTAGAACTTGTTCCGACTGGGGCGAGATACCTGGTTCGGGAAAACCCCGCTAGTCGACGATATGTCGCCATCCAGCCGGGGAAGATCACAGCCACCTCCCAATGAAAAGCATGCACTACACTTACGAGACTAATAGCATCAGCAGTTGACCGGAATCACTAACAACCAATCGATCAATCATCATCGTCTCGACAGTCTCCACCGTCTCCAACGCCCCTACAGTTTCCTCCGTCTCTACCGGCTCCGTCGTCTCATATTCTAATCGCCCCCACCGTGGCTAACGTCGCCCCGGTCGCCAGCGTCTCAACAGTCGCCACCGTTGCCACTGTTGCCGTGGTTTAGGCAGAATTCGTGTTTTATGTGGACTTGATACCGAAAAATCGATTGACTTCGAAATGTGTCTGTCTGCGAACAAGGCTAGCGGCTAAACCGATCAGCCGATTTTCTTCCAATTTGATTACCCAATCGATCTGGTTGATGTCATGGCCCCTTGCATTTGAAAGCGATATTTTAATTTTGGAGGGTACTTTACGCCCGTCGGACATTTTCATAATTTTCAAAAAACTGGCGAAATCGATTTTGATTAGATTTTCTTGTTGGATAGTGTGAAGGACGGTTACGAAAATGGCGCAGTTGGTTGAAAACCCTGATTTTTCGAAAATTGAAAAAAAATCAACTTTTTCGGCGTCTTCCTACAACTACAATTTTAAAGATACATTTTTTCTTGGTGAAATGTGTTAATCAATAGCAGATCTTCAAATAAGGACTTGTTGCATTTTCGGAAAATGAGTATTTTTTGAGTAATTTGGCGTCAAACTTAATCGCCTGCTCTGAAAAACCTGCGCTTCGTGATAGTAATTTTATAAGTGTTTTGAGGCAGTTGGATGCTACGTAACTTAGAATGTGTGTATTGTTTCATATTTCTTTGTTCGTTTTTTACATTGAAGCTTTTACAAATCTATCTTTTAGAAATTATTTAAAACCTATTTGAAAAAAATATGAAATAAAGATGGCTAGCCTTCATTCGCCCGCTCCCAATTTACGCAGTTGGATGTAAGAATTTGTTTATTGTTTCATATTAAATTTTATTATTATTTGTTATATTTTTATTGTATTTATGTTACTTCATTTTAAATTGCGTCCTTTAAGTGTGTTAAATGTGAAAACGAATAAATGAGCGGTCATTCTTGCTTGTAACCTATCGTTGCAACGCCGCAATGCTAACAGAAGGTGATAATACCTTTCGTTCGCGGTAATTTTTAATTATATTACTTTCTCGCATCCTAATTACGAAGAATATTTTCAAGACTAAAATGCTTATCCCATATGTTTGTGAATACACTGCATACCTTATACAATGAATTCAATGCCAGAAATATATTTTCATTTAAAGTTTTGAATAAAAAATCTATTGCTTGAAACTATTTCATTTTCGTTTGGAACTATTTAATATCCATTAGTAATGGCGAGAAAGTACGAGCTGTTTTAGCATAACTAGTTTTTGAATCGCTATTGGTTCTTAATCTAAATATCTGGAAGATTTAACTATTTCCAGAACAGTGGTTGTGCCTTAAATTTGTAAGATATTTGGTTTTGTTAGTATTTCGAGGAAATGCGATGCTTCTGAGACGCTTGGAGAGGCGTATGGGGGCCTGAGAGAATCACGATGGCCTTGGCTTGCTAAAAAGGAGCAAATGAACGAGACATTGTATTGCGCACCGGCCTAACTCTACATGGCATGCTACTCTGTGCGGTACCGTAAGGCTGCGTGCTTAGATTGGTTTTTCTCTTTTTGTCTTCTGCTTCGTCGAACATTACCTCCTCTGCTTCTTAGATTGCCCAGCTTACTGGGTTTTATTTTCTGTTTAAGAACATGCATGATACCTTCGCTTGTAGGGCTTCAAACTGCGATGTGTTCTTGAATAGTTTTGCGGTCGTCTAGAGTTTCACCTCAAAAGGGCTTTGTTCACGGACTTCACTGTCGTAGAAAATTTCTAGAGAGACGTAGAAGTATTTTAGTGGTCAACGTATTTTGTGAAACAATTATTGTTTGTAGAAATCTCGGTGTATCTACAGATTTTTCGATTAATTTTTTAAGCGCATTCTATTAAAAGGGCGAATCCGATCTCCGTATCTTATGAGGCAAAGTTATTACAAATGCAAGTATGTAATAGAATATTTTAGTTCATGCTGTATGTTTTTCGTGAGCACACTCGTGGACACGTGTGGAGACAGTGCGTGAAAAGAATACACGCTTTTAAATGTTTCTAATATAAGGCACTCACCACACTGGTTAAATCTCAGTGTTTTGTAGTTATTGTTTAGTATCAGAGAATGCGGTGACAAGGTTTAGTAGGCTTACTATCTGAAGTTCAATTATTGTGTATGAGAATGTTTTGTAGGTGTCTGAGTAAAGAACCCAATCTAACGAACCAACTTTTTAAGTTTCTCAAGTTTGAAAATTTCGTGATCAGCAGGACTTTGAGGTGTATGAATTAAATTTATTCCTCGCAAATCATTATGGTGCAAAGTAAAATATTAATTTTCATGTATAAAATTAACAAAACAATAAGCATAACAAATATTAACATACCAGATTTAAGTGAATGAATTATGAAAATGGTTCACGTACTGCATTGTAATTAACAATCGAGCTAACAAAATACTTTACGTACTGGATATATTAATCGCTTCGGGAAAAAAAAAAAAGTAAAAATTGGTAAATCAATTCAGTCGAATATACTAGTTTGCTTTCGTTAGTTCTTAAAATATACATATTTATCTTAGAATTTTTACCGTTCTTGGATAAATCAAGGGAAATGTATAGGATAAAGGACTGTACTGCACTGCTTTGCAACTTGCAAAGCATTCCTTCTCTCTTCCATTCACCTGTGCCAAGACATCCTAGCGCTGTAAGCCCGTCTTTCTGCTCCCGTCTAGCAAACAGACCACTTCTGCGCTCAGCGAAAAATTAAATTAATTTTAATTCGCAAACAGAGCGCTAATTGGCGGCAGGGGTGTTATTACGCCGTCTGCTGTTTGCACCCTCGATCACTGCACCCGGCGCCGTTCGCGGCCGGAGCTACATAGACTGCCCTCAGCAGTCTCCTCGCAGTCGGACGCGATTTCCTAAAACCGTGGAGCCCCGAAAGACAGTGCACAGGAGGAAATGGCATTGGTTGTTTCAACGGCTTCTCCATGGAAAGGAATATTTTGTTGACGTGAAATGTTGACTGTAAATTAAATAAAAACTTCATTAATTAAGTATTATTAAAACAAAACAATTGAAGTCCAAAAACAAGAATTGTTATTTATTGATCTTCAAATCATAAATTGATTTTGTAATAATATTAGTGTTATTCATTGTTTCTGTTTTTTATTACAAATCTTACTAGTGAACTCATAAGTAAAATTATGAATTTGATATCAAGAAAAATAGCTTGTACAAAGGACAAAACATATAAGAAAGCGAGCGAATACGTTTTATATTCGCGATACCAATTTTATGATTACTTCTTGAATTCCTACTGTAAATGTTAGGTGAGGGTGGCTTTTGTGAAAACTTTATCCTTTCCTCTAAGTGAAATGAGTGCAAATGGCCAAAGCTCTGAATAAACGCCACTGAACCGGGGTTACTGGCCGAAGGAAATTAATAAAAAAATACCCCACCCTGCGAAAACCATTTCTGTGTGTTTGCTGCTGGGAACGGAACCGGCTCGGCGCGCGTGTGAGGTCGCATCCGGTTTCCGGGATCCGGTTGCTTGCGCGGACGCGCGGCAGGGGACGGGGCGGAGACGCCTGTGGCGTCGTGTTTACTCCGATGTTCTTTTGAGAACCCGAATAGAATGCGTGTGATCTCAGCGCAGGCGGGTTCGTGGCAGCGGTGTGTGTATGTGTGTGAGTGTAAGTATGTGTGTGGGGGGGGGGACGGTACCGGCGAAGGCGGAGGAGAGTTCAGTGACTGGGATTTCGTTTGAAACGCGTGCTTCGTGGAAGAGAATAGCTTAGGAGAACCCCAGCTGGTCCGTGGGCATTTGTTTAAATGCGGCTTTAAGAAAATATTTGTGAGAACGGGTTCATGCTCGTCTGGTGTTTAGTGCTGTCAGCGAAAGAGCGCTGTTTGGAAGAGATCAGAGAATAGACTGGATTTCTTTAAAAAGAAAGTTTTTTTCTCAGTGAAAGACAACACACGTCTGGCATCGTATTGTGACTAACATTTATATTGGATTAACGTTTTCTTCTATTGAGTGTGTGAGTACGAGCCAAATAGTTTTTCCCAGCAATTTCTCAAAATGCTTTTGATTTCTATAAATTCTTATTGTTTAATGAGTGACGTTTCAGCTTGAAAAGAGCTAATGATTAAGTGATTAAAGGCGCAATGTTTAGTACGGAGTTTTGCCACTGTCGTACTTAACATTAGCGCTGTTGAAAGGATAGCAAACAACAATTTTTTTTAATTGGTTTATTTAAGTTCGCTTCAACATCTAAGGTCATTAGCGACCACTATTGCTGTTAACGGTATGGTAACTATGTGGATGAAACGATATGGTGATTGATCATAAGGGGTGAAAGGACGAACACAAATACAACCATTCCCGAGGCGGGACTCGAACCCGCGACCCTTCGGTCCGAGATCACTACGACACTACTGCCTTAGCGATCTTGGCCACCGAGCCAGCAAACAACAAATTGATACGTTAGTGTTGTCAAAATGTATTCGTACGTTTCAACATAGAAATTGAGCGCTGTTATTTCACTGATCCAATCTGTTTTTGGGAGTGAGCGTGACAGTTGTCGGCCACGCCCCCGCGACCGCTGAAGTCACCTCGACCTTCCCACAGCCCCACGTCCCCTGCCTCTTCGCGGCCTCTGAGGTCCACCCCAACATCCCTTGGCCTCGCCCCGCGGGCCTCACCACTCGACAGCGAGAGCCCCCGAGAGGCCCGAAGGCGGGGGGCGGGGCGGGGGAGAGAGAGGGGGAAGCGGCCCTCGGAAGGGCGTGGACGCGGCCGCGGAAGGGTTGCTCGCCCGCGGGTGTCGCGCGATCCATCACTCTGCGCGGCTGATTGTGCCTGGCTCGTTAGCGGGAGGCGCGCCGGCCATCGAGGGCCCTGCTGACTAACCCCGCCTTCTTCGCCGCTCGCCCTCAAGCTGCCGCACGGCCCCTACCGCGCTCTTCCCTCGCTACTTCCCCCTCCCCGCTCCTCCGACAATAGATCGTCTTCTCTCCCATTCGTATGTTTCTGCTTCTAAATATTTTGCTCAAAAAGACAAGGCACGGGGCAATATGAGAAATTGATTAAACTCATTATGAACCCAAAGTACGAGGTCTCTTTTTCGTCGTTTTTTTTTACGTCTCTCCATGCGGATTCATATCGACTTTCCAGCCGGAAATTAAATTAGAATGTATCAATAATATTCCTGCATTTGTTGTCACGTTAACAACGCCGACATTACTCTTGCGTCCGTAGTCTGCGCTAACATTACCGTCGATATGTGTACATCCTACGCCTCCACGCCACCTAATTATTTCACAGCTATCTCCATCGTTATAACATGTTAAACAATTTGTCGACCGAAAAATTATCAGAGCATCTACTGGCTATTCAAACTTCACTACCAGCATCAACATCGCAGTTTTCTCTGTTTCCTCTACCTGGGAATGCAGGATGTTGCGTGAGCCAGAATTTTAGAAGTATAGGCTAGCAAACATCATTGGTTTGAATGCTGGAATACTCTGTCCTTCGCTGTCTGGGGTGAGTTTTCCTGACAGATTGAACAGCAGTCGCACCATCACAATTGAAACCGGAGCGCGGACGGTCATGCGCATTGGGTAGTTTTTGTAGAACGATGAGAACACAACTTCTTCTATCCACCCAACTCTACTGCCTACATCAACATCGCCGATATCCCGCCTTCTTCCATCTTGAAAACGCGTATGACCTGACTTTCAGCATTATGCTATTTCAAGCTTGCTATCTCCATCCACATTACAACTACCATCTGGACATCGACTTGTACAGTCATCATCCCCCCACTACACACCCTTCATGCATTCTTTCCACACACACACGGAACGCAACTACGGTTTTGCGGGCTGGGCTTGGCTCGCCCTCGCCCTCTGCCGGGCAACCCTTCCGCCTCGCGCCCCACCGCAGATTGGCCGCGTTCGTCCGCCCGCCCGTCCACCCGCGCGTCCATCCGTCCCTTCGTCCGCCCTAAGGATGCGAACCCTCCCCGTCACGCGAGTCGCGCCCCTCCGCCTTCTCCCCATCGACGTCCCCGACATCGCTCTTTGCCGCGCCCGAAATCCCTTCTGCGCGCTGATGATATTACCGGCCTACGTGAGCAAGGGTCGCCCTCCGCGGCCGGCGCTCCGCAGGCGGTCCGGCCCACCGACTCGCCAATTTCGCGTCGGGAAAGAGAATTTAATCAAATTACCTCGCAGAAATTATCAGATACTTCATCTCGAATTATTGACGAGAGCTTCGCGTATATGGTGCGGTTTCGCAGTCACCCGTCACATCAAGCATAAACTTAATTGAAAGTAATTTCTCGGATAGTTGGAATCGTATTAAAGATACATAAAAAAGAACAGGTCCAAAGAGATGCTTTGAAACCTGCTTGCGAGCTTTAAGTGGAGTCTCGTCGACGGCTAATTTGTAAGAGCTTTCGGTTAGGGGAGCAGGGCGGAAAAGGAAAAAAAAAAGTTGCGCTAATCCGATGTAATCGGTGGCGCCCTGACGATGGAGCCGCGTGTGGCGGCGGCGGTAATGGCTCGAGCTGGCAGAGAATCGGGGCGGAGACGAAGTTGCTTCCCTAAGATGAGGCGGAGTGCCGCGGTTTATCACAGGAGAGGGAGCAGCTCAAAGTATTTTGTCGCCTAAAGCATTAAATAATGAATAATTTTAACTCAACGATTATGTGATATTGAAAGAGAAAAAATTAATTCAGAATTGCAGAATTTCATTGAGATAAAAATGTACCATTTATTATTCATTAAAATAATACGTGACGTGCAAATGCATGTTATACATTTAAAAAGGGACTGTTTATTTTGATAGTTGCAACTCGAAATTGTGGGTTCTTGGTGTGGTATTTTTGTCATTGTGTTGTTTTTACGAGAGGTTGATCTCATTTGAAATGGAATACATTTTTGACATTTTTTACAGATAAGCCTTACTTCCATACGGTTTTAAACGGCTTTGTCGGCATCAGTCTTATTAAAGGACGGAGCAAGTCGGAGAAGAGTGACTTTTTCCACTATGTTTGGCATCCATTAGAAATGTTCCTCATATGTTACCCATTATATACGTTCCTCATTCCCTTGTTCGTACAGACACGGAGGTCCACGTCGATAAAAGCCCTTCATCCGCGAAGAAGTATTCACACTTGTCAAGGGCGTAATGGCGAAGTTGCCGGTGCAATGTCCCAGGCGGAAATTGGTTCCATAATTGAAGGGAGCCGCCTGCGCACGCCTTTTTATGACCGTACGCAGTGCGGGCGGACGCCTTGTTTGCGTAGGCGTAAACGAGCGGCTGCAGCGTAAGTGGCCGCCTGCACTCCGGCGTGGCCGGCTGGAGGGCGCGGGGCGGAGCGGGGCGGGGCGGAGGGGGGCGTGGCGGAGTGGGGCGAAGCGGGGCGGGGCGAAGCGGGGCGGGGCGAAGCGGGGCGGGGCGGGGCGGAGCGGAGCAGGGCGGAGCGGAGCAGGGCGGGGCGGGTGGACGGAGCAAGGCGGGGAGGGTGGGCGGAGCAGGGCGGGGCGGGTGGGCGGAGCAAGGCGGGGAGGGTGGGCGGAGCAACGCGAGGCGGGTGGGCGGAGCAGGGCGGGAATTTGCGAAACGGTGTGAGGAGGAGCGGGTCGAGGCGGGACGAAGCAGTGCGGAGCGGGGCGAGCGACGCCGGGCGGATTGGGACGAGGCGAGGAGGGGCGTGGAGTTAATGACGCGGGGTTTATGCCTCGCGAAGTTGCGCGGCCGCTCGGCGCGTAATGTCCAGGGTTCCCCGGCGCCACACCCTCGCATACAACTACATGGACCCCCATATGCGAGTTACCACCTTACGACCCACAGACACACATTGAATGCGTTCTGATTCTTCTTCTGTCGTTCACACGTAATTTCGCGAGTGGTTGGTCCACCAAGCTCCTATTTTTCTCTCAAATCTTGAAGTTTATAAATATGTAACAGTTTCAATTTCATCTACCATCAGTAAAATCAAGATATAAGAGAATTGCCGTTATGAGAGGTGATATAAACTACTTTAGGAGCATGCAATTGATTATTCTTTCCGATTTTTAAGGATGTCTCCTTGGAAATAAACATTCCTGCGTGTATATATTACCTACTCGTCAGTTTAAGAAATAGAAAGTTGTTTTGTTTCTGTAGATCCAATATGGTATTTTCGTATTCTTCATACGCACCAAAAGAAATATTTATATTGCAGATTACAGTATAACAACTTTTTGGCAGAAATAATACGTTTAAACTCTCTTGCTTTGTAATTTACTTGAAGTAAGTTGCATTGTTCTGTTTAGTTTTGTTCTGATGAATTCTGTTTCTCTTCAGCGCCCCGTGGTTATCTCCTCCCTGCTTGGGAGCGGCGTATTAATTATAGGGCTCGGTGCATTGCCGCGCTAGAGCAGTAAACCAGAGGCGTCTGCGTGGAGCTGACAATGAACCGGAAAATGAATTGGGCGGCTGCGAGAGACGCCGGCCGTCTCTGCGGCCACTGCATCCAATGCTTCACTGCACTACAGTCGCCGCCGCCGCTGCCGCCTTTGCCTCTGCCTCCGCCTGCGCCGCCAGTAGTGCAGCCGTTGTCATCGCCAGCTCCATTGACCAACATCGCCTTTATCTTCGCCTCTGCCTCTGTCTCCACATCCATTCCCGCCTCCGCTTCTGGCTCTGGCTCCGCTTCAGCCTCCGCTTCTGGCTCTGCCTCTTCCTCTGCCTCCGCCTCCGCTTCTTCCTCTGCCTCCGCCTCTGCCTCTGCCTCTGCCCCTGCCTCTGCCTCTGCCCCTGCCTCTGCCTCTGCCTCCGCTTCTTCCTCTGCCTCCGCCTCTGCCTCTGCCTCCGCTTCTTCCTCTGTGTCCCTTCATCCTCCGCCTCCGCTTCTTCCTCTGCCTCCGCCTATGCCTCTGCCTACCGCTTCTTCCTCTGCCTCCCTTCTTCCTCTCCTCCGCTTCTTCCTCTGCCTCCCTTCTTCCTCTGCCTCCCTTCTTCCTCTCCTCCCTTCTTCCTCTGCCTCCGCCTATGCCTCTGCCTCCGCTTCTTCCTCTGCCTCCGCTTCTTCCTCTGCCTCGCTTCTTCCTCTGCCTCCGCTTCTTCCTCTGCCTCCGCTTCTTCCTCTGCCTCCACCTCCACCTCCCTTATGTCTCCGCCTTCAGCTCTTTTGCCTCCCCTTCCCCCCCCCTCTCTCGCCTCTCTCTCGTCCGCCTCAAGCTCTGCGTTGTGCTCTCCCTCGGCCCCTCCCGCGCTCTCCTCGCCAGGCGGATTCTAATAAGCGGCTTTTTTGTTTTCAGTTTACATTTTCATGTTTACAGAGTGTTGCGTTTGAGACTGAACAAAGTAATTGAAGCGTGATTTCTTTCAAGTGTGTTGCTAATTGAGAGTCTCTAGACAGCTGAATGTGATATCCGCCGAATTCAACTTTGTGTATACGTTGGAGAGCAAGAATGGCATGAAGAATGATTGTTTACAGATGTGGGCCACTAGCTAATTAGCTTGGTCAAATCTGCCGCTGTCAGGAGAATTCTAATGGCCCGACTGCTTTGAGCGGTAGTTTTGTGTGGTTTCTCGGATCAATACCAGGCAAATGCCGGAGAAGTATCTTACAAACGTGTTACGAACCGCGCGTGATCTTTCCTTCCTTTTCCTTGTCCTATCCTCACCCCTTACTTACACACGCTTAATCTTGCACTATACGATCACACATAACGGGAGAACGGTCGGGAGCTTCGAGTTTGTCCCGGCTGGGGTTTTGCCTCTCGGAGAGAGATAACAGAAGACGGAAATCCCATGCAACTGTTCGTGTAGGTCGTCGCCTAGTCTCCCTATCCAGCGGAGGGAGAACTCCAAGATAAACCATTCACTACCCTAGCGGGATTATTGACCATAGCAATTGTAGTGCCTGGAAACACCAAACAATCAATCAATCAATCAATGAAATGTGTGTGGCAAATAATCGCAAAAAATCTTATAAATAACAGAATTTCTTTATTGATAAAATTGAATTTTAGATATGTAGGCTTCATTTATAGAATTAAAAATGTTGATCAAAACACTATTTATTTGAATATTTTGGTGATATCAGTGCCGTAATTTTTAGTTAATCTTGTTGGTTTTGTTGTTCAGTCATGTCATTGGAAGGAGAAAAATTCTGATTGAGTTTATTACGAATTTTCTGAAATCGTATGTCGTACTCACAATGAAATTCAAATTATTTTTGTGATGAGTAGTTTTTCCAACATTCCTATTGTAATCTACTCTCCTCCTCACATTTGTTTGTAATATGCATTTTTGATAAACAACAGACTCTATTGTATGTAGAATTTATACGTTATATGTAGCAATTTCCTCATTCGATAATACTGCCGGAAGTTGAAATAGCCGACGATAAGGACGTTCAGCAGTTAATGACATCAAGAATAGAGAATGTTGATATAAAGAAAAAAAAGCACTAAAAGTATCATTACGTAGCAAGTCAGTATCCTCGGTAATTGGTTGTTTAAACAGCAAGATATTAAAGCACGGAAACGATGTGTACATCCGCCGCTTCGATGCCGATGCTTGTTGGAGCAAAGTGCGCTGCCGGGTCGCTGGTGGCGAGGTTTAAGGCTCCATTTGGCCACCTGGGTAGACCGCACCGCCGTACGTGTTCGCGCCAGGGCCGAGCGCCGAGGCGTTGTAAAACGTGCGCCCTTCGGAACGCGCTCCAGCCTGAGAGAGTTCCCGGCCGCGCGACCGCATCTGACGCAAGTGCGTGACGCCTATTACAGATTGCCTCGCCCACCACGCTTGCCAACGTAACGCTTCTTGTCAGTTTTCTTGTGTACAAAATGTGTCCGCCGCTTTCCCGTATGTTGCCATGTTTGTGCAACCGTAATTATGGGGCAGATTTTAATGAAATGTCGTTGTTTTTTTTCTTTTCACTTTAGAACAATGCCGTTTAGTATAGAAATTCATTTTTGTTGTGACAAAAGAAAAAGATCCATTTTTATAGGTCATTATTGTGCATTTTTTGTCGAATTCGACTAAGCCATTTTTTACCTTTTTACGTAATTTTAAATGCATTTTTTGCCGATGTCATCGATTTTAATGTCATTTTTAATGGTACTTGCTTCAAATAATATTTACGAGATATAACAAATGTTCTTCACAGAATTACTCCGTAGCCTGTTTGATTTCCTCGCTCAGAAATTGTTTTGACAGCCGTTATATGTAATTCTTGTGACGTGTATCAGCGTCATTGCGAGATCGGCCGATTTTGTGGTAACTGAAGTCAGATTTCCAAGTAAAGAAGAGTCGAAACAAAATGTTAGCAAGCTGAGGTCACTCAAACGAATGGCAGAAGCCTCGATTACATCAGTAACGCATACAGCAGATTGATTTGTTCATCCGAACTGGTTTTGATAATATTTTGAAGTCATTTTTCTTTGTCTATGAACGAGCTTTAGAACCAGTCTTGTGATCGTAGCATTCATGTTATGATCATTCTGTTTAGTTATTCACACGTTCCGGATATCCCATTCTGTTTGTCATATTTCCTTGTACTCAGTCATTGACCCCCATACCACCACCTCACCTTATTACGTATTCATAAGTAGCTGCCAAATTACTCGTATGCCCGCCCTCTCAGGCAACCTATTTATATATTTACTATCCCACAAAACCATTCACTCAACCTCCCTTGGTCTTAACGGCGGTATTGCAAGGGTGGGACTCTCCGCTCGCCTCGTTCGGCCACACCTCTCCTGGCGCTCCGGCATGAGGCGTGAGGCGCGGCCTGATGCGGCTGTAAACGGCGAAGAGGCCTCTGGCCGTTTTGGGCCGAGAGTGCGCCGTTGAGGACCCGGGCCTTTCGCGCAGGCGGCGCCGGCGGCCGCGCGTCGAGCGGCTGCGTTCTTCATAAAGAGGCAGCTTGGCGTCGCCTCGCTCCCCGCTGGGCCTCCTGCGCCCCGCGCGGGCTTGCGGGGCTGGGGGGCCGGCGCGGGGACGAGCGCGCTCGTGGCGCGGCCGGGCAGGCAGCGGGGCGGCAGGAGGCGGCGGATGGGTCTCAATTGGGCCGCAGCGTCTTTTTATACGGCCGCCTTGATGGAGCGGAGCGCTCGCCTGCGCCGCCACTGCAGCACTCGTTCCGCGCCACGCCCCCTTCCGCGCCTTAGTTGTTCCGCCCCGGACTTTCCTCTCGCCGCCCCCTCTCACGCCTTGCTGGACACCCTTATTGCCACCAGTGTGACTGCCGTTCCCAACTCCGCCTCTTTCGTCGCCACTCGTTGCCAATTCGTCCCAACAGCTTCGCAGTGTCCATCGCCTTTGTGGTTTTGTCAAGTTTCGGTATCCTTATTACCGTTTACAGTTATTGCCTTTATCACTCTTACTTTTAGCTCGAATACTTTTTTCACTTGAACGTCGCCCGCACAGTTCTCATACATGGCGATCTCGCCATCTCAGCCACCTTTATCCAGAACCTCGTCCCTCTTTATTTTTATTTTTTATAATGTCTCTTTGTAGAATTAATCATATTTTCCTTTTCCAATTCAACAGTTCTCTTCGATCGTTTACTCATTTAATCCTTGTCAGTTTTCTTCAAACTTAAACACTCGCACTACTTTGCACATTGGCTAATTCTACTTGCACATAAATGGGAAATGCTCCGGTTTTTATTCAGCTATTACGCAATAATAATAATAATAATAATAATAATAATAATAATAATAATAATAATATTTACCATTGAAAACTTTGAGAGATTTCAACAGCTTTACTGTAAATCTCACCACTAAAATCCGTCTTATCACTGCAACAAGATCCCCGTCGACACCTTCGCCGCCGCTAGCAGCTGCAAGACCGCTTGCAATGTTTTCTACCCCCTGCGCGGCCTGCAGCGCGGTTAAATATTCGAGCGGAGGGTCCGCCGCTGCTTTGGACGCGGGGGAGGGGCGGGCGGCGGCGGAGGAGGAGGAGGCAGAGAGAGGCGCTCGCTCGCAGGTGATGCGCCGTCGTCGGCGACGGCTGAGTGGCCGCGCGCTGGCGCCGGCCGGCAACGACGCGCGCGCCAATGCGGGCCCGCGAGCCGCCGCCTAATTGCTTGTAAAGCCGCCGCCGGGTTTTATGCACGCGTCCGCAGCGAGAGGCCGGGCGGCGCGGGGGGGGCGCCAGCGACCCGAGTGCGTCGGAAGGAGAAGGCTGCGCTGGATGAGGAGGCGGGCCGCGGGGATTGAGCGATGCGGGAAGCGGAGCGGGGTGGGGGGAAACTGGACGGGTACTGAGCGGGGAAATGAGCATAGCGGGGAGGAGGTGTGTTGTGAAGGAAAGGGAGAAAATGTGGCTGAGTTAGTGGGGAGCGGAGCATGCGAGGAGAGGAGGGAATGACCGAAACGTAGGCTGCGCAGTGCAGAGAACGACACGGGTCTTAAGAGCGCAAATGGCAGGTTAGAGCACGAGTACTTGCGAAGCGGGGATCTGGGGTACTCTCCGAAACGGAGAATCGCCAGCCGCTTCCTTCTCGAAGGGGCGGCTTCCCGTAGGCGCGGCGCGGCGCGGAAGCGGAGTGGCAACATGTGAGGACGGAGCGGGGACGTGCGCCTCGAGGGCGAGTCGGGGTGGATGTGCCGCAGCGCGGCGCTGTGAATAAGAGATGAACCTGCCCCCCGCCCCTCCCCGCTGCCTCCCCGCCGCGCCGCGTCGGACGCCACCGGCGCCGCGGCCCAGCTGCGTTGGCGTTGGCCAGGCGCGCGCCTCTGTGCTTTACGCCGCCGCCGCTAAAGGGCACCCGCTGGGACGAAGTGGCGGATTTGAGGGGCGTGGTTCTGCGGAGGAGCAAAGGCGATGGGAAGCCACTTGAATCTGCCGGTATAAAAGTTTCGATTGAAACAATGAAAACACAGCATGTCCGAGAAAAAATTCAGTTTGTTTATTAGTGTTTTGTCTATCTTGTTTTTGTGCTCGGCTTTCCTTACCCGAGCACGCGTTAGCAGAGGGAGGGCTGCGTGACCTTGTGTGGCAGACTATTACAATTCAAAAGATCCGTTAAACACGAGTGGCAAAAATTCAACATTACCAAAAAATAATGCTTATCTAACATATGACAATATGTATATAATTGGAGTCGTCTTTTTACGCTTGTCATGATAGGCTAAAAATGTATAGTTCCATTTCAAAAAATAAAGTTACCTCAATCTCGAAAAACATAAGTGATAAAATAGAAATGAATTCATGTATCAATTAGCCCCATTCCCTCATGCCCTTCCGTGAAAACTGCATAGCAATAACTTCAACCGCTCAAAAACTACAGCAGATGCTAAAGTTACGTGATTACTCTGTATATTTTGTGGAAACAAGGCTTCTGTTGTATTGGGCTTAAATTTTGTTGACTGTCAGCACATCAATAAGATAAATTCTAGTTATGAGGCAATGTTTCATTACTTGATATGCTTTCTTGGTATCTCATGACATAAGTTGTTGTAAAATATATGTTTTGTTTTGTGGTAAGTAACGTACTAGTATGCAGAAAATGTGACTATATGTTGAATCTTTGATACACACGAACACAATGAAAACGATAAATTTTTCATGTTCCTTAGAAAATGTGAACTAGTCTATGAAATGGTCGTACTTTCCTGGAGTGTCTTGCCATTTCTCTTAAGATAATAGTGAACGCATGTCTACTTTTGATTTGCCGAGTAGTATCGCTTTTACAATTGGTTATATACGAAATACGTTTCTCCGCCATGTCGATTAGGAAGAAACTTCTGTAATTGGTCGGCTATGTAAAAAGTTGGACTTTCATTTCAGACTGCGTCGCACGAAGTCAGCGTAGCTTTGTTTTCCGAGTGAATTCGTGGAAAATGCGCTCATGCACGTTTATTACTTTTCATCTCTCAGGTCCCGAAATGAGGGAAATGAGAAACATTTTGGACTGTTTAAACAGTTCGTAATTAATAACCGGCCAAAACCGGCTGTAATTGCTACACTACAGAACACCCTTTTCATTTCAAGTCCATTCGCAACAAAAATGAAAATACATTATTAATGTGTCAGTAGAAAAAGATATTATAAATGAATATTGAATTTTGAGACATTATAAATGAATAGATATGTTATGTATTTTGATGTCAGAATTCAAGAAGTTGCACTATGAAAGAGATCTTAATACTACTATGCAATGATGTACATCCGCATCCTGAAGGTAAGTTTTAGTAGGTCGTCATGAAAAATAAAACACAATCTCATGGGAAGAGTTTATTACAGCAGGTACAACACGTGCTGCACTATTATTGCACATTAGTACCACCAGAATTGAAACGTTTGTAATTCCATGGGATCAACATGTGTACCCGTGTGTCATAGAAATGTGCGTCCTAGTTTAGGTACAAGTGTTTGACAGCCATATACAATTCTTGGGTCCCTGTGACCATTGACCCAATGGTCTCGAGCTCGCCTTCAGTGCTTCCCATCTTTTCTTACATCTTAAGAAATTACTATCCGCTAAGCATCAAGCGTATCACAGTGACGGAGAGTTGCAAATGTCTGTCAAACATTGGTACCAATCCCAGATGCGAGACCTCTACGTTACCGTGATATAAATGTTGATTCCGCCGTATGAGAATATCTGAATTCAGATGATGACTATGTAGAAAGAGTGTTACCCACTACAATAAAATTTTCTAATGAAATTATATTTTCTTTTTGTTGACGACGTAGGGAAACTCACTTTCTGGATGCGCCTCGTAATTGCATTACAGTTGCACATTGTTATGTGAGATACTTCAAAGAGATTAATTTAAAAATTAATACATTTAATGTCCTTGTTAAAAAATGCTAATTTTTACTTCCAATACACACATTTCTTACACACATTTTGTGAATGCGTTAGGTATGTTTCCCTAACCTGGTAAGGAATTGTCAACGTTAAAATGTGTACTTTATGTAGCGAAAGTTTGTGTTATGACTAAAAAAGTTATTGGTATTGGTATATCACTAGTTCTGATATGACTTAACAAGTTGATTATGGTATCTTCCTTGCGTGACCAACAAAATTAACAGTAGATTTGTGAAATGATACTATACATACCTACTTCTAACTTTAATTCATAAATTAATTACTCATATCTTCTGCTTGCCTTGTTTTGGAATGTATCTTCTCAAGTTTTCAATTTTTTGAAGCATCTGCAAAGAAATTGATCTCACATTATTTCACAATTTTCAAGGATTACATTACAATCATTCAATGATTTTTGGAAAATATAAAATGTCTAATATAAAAACTTTATTTGACGATTTTTTATAATGCGGCGAAATCGTCAATGCTTTCTGCAAAATCCTTAACATCCACTTTCGTTGACACGCTGTGTCTCTCGGAGTGACGTTGCATCGTTAGGGCGCGCATTCTCCGCGGGGCCCGGCGGGGCGCAGGGGGGCGGGGCGGCTGGCTCCGGGCAGTCTGGCGCGTCGCGTGCGAGGCGGCCGCGTGCCGCCGCCCCCGCCGCCGCATGCGAGGCGCTCGGGTCGATACCCTGCTCCCCGCGCCCCCGGCCCCGCCCCCGCTCGCCGCCCCGCACGCCTGCACGCCGCGCCGGGAGCCCATGTCGCTGCTGACACAGCCGCTACAGGGCACCGGCGCCGGCCACCCTGCCTGCCCGCCTTTGCCAACTTTCCGTTGCCGCCCGCTGCGCACCTCTTGCTGCCCGCTTCCCGCCTCCCGGTTCCTGTCTGCCTGTTCCCGCCATCCGCTTCCCGTCACTCGCTTTCCGCCACTCCTTCCCGTCATCGCTTCCGTCACTCGCTTTCCGCCACTCGCTTTCCGTCACTCGCTTTCCGCCACTCGCTTTCCGCCACTCGCTTTCCGCCACTCGCTTTCCGCCACTCGCTTTCCGCCACTCGCTTTCCGCCACTCGCTTGCCGCCACTCGCTTGCCGCCACTCGCTTGCCGCCACTCGCCCCCCCTTCCCACGTCCACCTCCACCACCGCTCCGCCTACTGCCCAGCCGCAACCACCCCCGCAGTCATCTCCATCACTAATCCATCACCTCCAACAAAAAATGTACTATATGAAAAATGATCTACCGTCATCACCCACACCAGATCACATCGGGAATCATGATCACTCCACCTTCGTTATAACGGCCTCCACCTAACACGAACATGAGCGCTACCACCACTACCGCCTTTAAAAGCATCGTCTCAACAAACAATCCGCGTTCCCCGTCGCTTCCTGCCTCTCCCGGCAGTAACCCTGCTCGTTGCTCCATCACCGTAGATGGTGAGTGTACGCTCACGCACGTCTCGCACTCTCCCCTCCCCTCCTGCTCGTGCGTCTTCCAGCCCCTTCCGTTCCGGCTTCTGTCCTGCTGCTCTCGCCGCCCGCGTCGTCCACGCTGTTTGTAAACACCTGCGCGCCATGCTTACCTCGTTAGTCTGCGGGAAAGTTGCCTCCTGCTGTCTGCGCGAGGGCCCTCCGGCGCCCTAGGAGAACGAGCCAGCCCTAGGAACTGGGATCAAACTAGCTTTTGTGTATTCCTGTTCGGTTTTACTAACGAAGTTGTTACTAGTTTCTTGAACAGCGAAAGTGTACTTTCCAGAAACCTGAGGAAATTGTGAGAGTTTCGTTTACAAATGCTTGGCAATGTTATAATCTTTATTAACAAATATAATCTTTAAAAAAGACAGTAAACCAATGTACAGAATCAGTTTTACTTTCTCGTTTTTCGAAGGAATTTCGTAAGAAGAGAATGGTATGTAATCGTGCGCCAGGAAAAAGCTACTTTTTAAAATAAGTTTACCCTTTTCTCAGTCTATTCAATTGTTGAATTCTCAGATTACGCGAAATATTTAACTCTGCTCATTAACGTTTACGGATATACAAACTACTTACCACCAATTATCTCATTGTAAGGGAAATCACTAACAGTACTTTTTTGGTCAAAAAATCCCAGTAATACTTATTTGCAGACCCATTCCGAATACTACCTATCCCATTTCATTCTGTATCCTTTGTCTGTTGTTTGAAACTCGCCTGTCACATAAAATGTCGGTAGTAGGCGGAAATAGGTTGCGCGCGTTCCTGGGACTCGCGTTTCGCGTTGATTTTCGAAACTTAATCCGACGCTGTCGTCGCGAGCGGCGAGATGACAATGAAAGCGGGTCACGCGTATTTAAATGCCGCCCCGCCTCGCCCACCTTTGTCGTGCAGTCCACAGCCCTCTCCCCCACCGACCGTGTTCATCCTCCTCCTCGCTCTATCAGGCGACCGTCGACTCACCTTTACCAGCCCTATAGTCGTTCCCCTCTTACACGCTCCTCTGCCTCGCCACCGGTGTCATGCTAACTGTAGCACTCGTTCTTACCTGCCTTACCTCCCTTCCCCCCCCCCCCCCCCCCTTCCCCTCCCACTTCCCCTCCCGTTTCCCTTCCCACTTCCCCTCCCGCTTGTTCTCCAGCTTGCCCTCCCGCTTGCCCTCCCGCTTGCCCTCCCGCTTGCCCTCCCGCTTGCCCTCCCGCTTGCCCTCCCGCTTGCCCTCCCGCTTGCCCTCCCGCTTGCCCTCCCGCTTGCCCTCCCGCTTGCCCTCCCGCTTGCCCTCCCGCTTGCCCTCCCGCTTGCCTCCCGCTTGCCCCCCCCTCCCCCCTTATCCATATCTGCCGTTACTCCCAAGTACGACTGTCACCATTTGCTGCCACTCCCACCACCTCTTGCCATCTCCCTTCTCTTATCCTCCCACCTCCCCTCCCCAACCCTTCACCGCCCCTTCTCCTCAGCTCATTGCAGGCACGCGCTGAAACGGAGCCGTCTCCGAGTGTGTCTCGGGTTTCGCCGGTTGTGATATTGGAAAAGCTAGCGTTGTGCATCTGCTATCGCGTACTCTTCGTCCTGCTGATGGCGTAGACATGATATCCACTACACGTCCGATGGATCATGTTGTGTGAAAGTTTATCCAAGCACTCAGCTAAATACGGTGTAGAGGTCGCAATTTTGTTTTGCGAGCGGATACGTGCGTAACGCGAGTTGGCTGGACTTTACAGTGAACTTGTTGTGCATTGCTACGCTGAATTTTTTGACCTCACTGACGAACGGTTTCATGTAAAATTAGCGTTGTACTAATTTTTACTGAATACTGATGTTGTAGGACTTCGAGAGCACTTCTACAAAAATAGATCGTTCTCTCCCCAAAAGTATAAAGTTTTCTTCTCCTGGATTGAAATATGAAGAAAAGTAGTATTTATTTATCTTCATTTGTATTGTGACATACCCATTTGTCACATTAAAATAAATTAACATTTATTTGTAGACAATATGGTGGAACATGCATTACGAAATATCACGAGAGCTAGAGCTTAGCAACGACCGTGAATAAACAATGTAGTTTTTGTTTTTTGTAAATGCATTAACAGTTCTGGATGCCGAAAGTAGAAAATTTAGGATTGGGCGAAGAAGTTTAGACGGTCAGCTATACCAAAATATAACAAACGTATGGATTGGCTGGGTGAGAGAAGGACGGTCAAATGTTATGGAAAAAATGAAGGTAGTTTAATACGAAGTCTTCGAGGGATGAATCATGCAGGAAGACTTCATTCTGCTCTGAAACGCGCTACTGAACTGATCGTATGTTCGTGAGAGGGAACGAGTACAATCGAGATAGAATTGGGTTATCAGTGAAATTTTAAGGACAGTGAATGATATTGCAGATATTTTGATGTGGAAGCAATATTGGTGTATAAATTCGAACTTTGGACTACGGCAAGATCGCAAGATATTTCGACTGAGAAGTCTACGAGGGACATCAACGAAGAAAAGATAAGTTAACCGCGGTATAAGGTGTAAATTGAAAGATATCTTGATCAAAGGCCTAAAAATTGTAAATTCTCTAAATTGTTTGTTAGAAAGGCAAAAATAAACTTTGTTGAATTTTGTTCTTTAGAAAAGAAAGTGATCTTTCATTTAGTCAATCCAAACAGAAATGAACTAGGAATAGAATCATTCTATTTCAGATTCCCAGCTGCGCTGTATAGTCGGCGGATCCTATAATCCATTATAGAGGTAATAAGGATTATATTATATCGTGACCCATTGATCCAGCAAGCCGGACGCTAAGATCTTTAGCAGATATAAATGTAGAGAGAGAGGAAAATTTTGGTATATCTCAGTATGATTCAACACTGCACCTTATTGATGAGTTAACTCAGTGTATAATAATTTTCCGAATAGTATGGATATTTATCTATAAACTGTTATATTATTTAATTCCCAAACTACCACTGAGTAATGCACAAATATTCAATGTCTTTGGTTTTCTGAACGAAGTTCTAAATGACTTACCTTTTGTTTCAGGTGAGTACCGGCGACCTTCTGATACGGCTTGAAACATTAGCGACAAAGCGGTGAGTGCTTATTTAAACCGCGTCACCATGTTAACTTGACACGTCTTCTCTCATTGTTCGACGCAGCCTAAACAATGCACGAAGTGCGGAAGATAAGAAGCCCAGCGTAATATCATACGATATGTCGCGTATAGCCATCACTATTCCTTTAACCATTTTCAGTTTTAATCCCAAAATAATGTTTAATATGACCAGGGCTTACTAAACATTAATTTAAAGGGCAGGGCAAGCGGGAGGGCAAGGGAAAGGGCAAAGTGGCAGGGCAAGCGGGAGAGGAAGTGGGAAGGGAAACGGGAGGGGAAGAGGAATCGGGATGGCATGCTGCAGGGGAAGCGGGGAGGGTGGGGGGCGGGAGGGGAAGCGGGATTGATAGCGTGCGAGGGGGCGAGGAAGTAAGGGGGCCGAGGCGGCAGATAGGGTGGGTTTGGTACGGCTTGTGAGGGCGAAAGGAGCATGAGGAGGTGAGTACCGAGAGTGGGTCATAGAAAATGTGGTGAACACGGTGGCCCGGGTGAGGAAAGTGGGTGGAGACGAAAGGTAGGTAGGAGCGAGTGCTACAGTTAGCATGACAATATATTAATATTGCACGAGAAACTTTGGTCGACTTCTGCTAGTTTTCCAAAAAATAATTCTGCCCGTCCCCACTTTCATCCGCTAATGTCAGTACTCTTGCCCCTTCGATGTGGACTGTCACAAATTCTCAGATGTACTCTGATGTCGCGAATATTGAACACTAAGGGGAACCATAACTCCACTCATAACTCAACTTGGGTGGCATGTCCACACCAAGGACCGCAGTAGTCTGAAGGAGGGTGATCAACTAGGGATGCGACATGGCCACAGAACATCGATGTTCAAAATTAAAATATCCATGTTAATGAAACATCTCCCCAAGACCATCCATCTTTTTAAAGCCTTGACCATAATTTTTAGTTACCATTAATATTAACGAAGGAAGGTAATTTGACGATGGTCGCGTTTATTTTTTTATTGATATTTAATTAACTGAATAAAATAAAAAAAAATTCGGGACAATTTACAGAATATATTATCTTGTTCGATAATTCAAAAATAATGTAGACTGCATTTATCGGTGTAGTTCTGTTTTAATTATTACTTCGTTTTGAAGAATGTCTATTTCATAGATATCTCAAAAAAGACCATCGTAATAAAAACTTATAATAATTTTAACTCCGAAAGAAAATAACAACCTCGTACATACATAGAACTCAAAACATCGATGTTAAAAAAGCATCGGCTTAAAAAATCGTAGTTATATGAATCGATGATTTTATAAAAGAATTGATATTTTGAAAACATCGACATCAATGTCGCGTCCCTATGATCTACCGGTTGCCCGCCAACCGACTGCCTCGCCCGCCATACACCCGCCTGCTCCGCCCGCCATGCACCCGCCTACTACGCCCGCCCGCCATACACCCGCCCGCCATACACCCACCCGCTCTACGCCCGCCCTACGCCCGCCCTACGCTCGCCTTACGCCCGCCATATGCCCGCCATGCACCTATCAGCCCCGCCCGCCACACGCCGGCCAGACCCACCCACCACACGTACGCCTGCCCCGCCCTGCCCCCGCCTTCGCGCTGCAGCGTCTGCAGCCCATCCGCGGTTGCCCGGTCGTCCCTCGGCCTGCCACCACTCGCCCCCGTCCTCGACAGGCCGTGCTCGACGCCGCGCCGCGCCGGGGGAGGGGGAGCGGCGAGGCGCGTCGAGGACGACGAGGATGGCGGGGCGGCGCCGCGCGGAGGAGCGTGGCTTTCACGCCCGCGCGCTCGCTCGCCCTTCGCCGTCCTCACGCCCGGCCGCCGCGCGAAACTGGGGACGCGTTGAAAAAGCTCCTCTCGCGCGCCCCCCGGCCCCCCCCCCGCCGCGCCGCGGAGCTCCTCGTCAGGGGCGACCAACTGCTTGCCTGCCGGCCGCTCGCGTTCCACGGTTCGATTTTCTGTAGACCAGAGATAGTAGAACTGGCTCTAATTCACCGGAACGAACTTTTTTTTAATTCATTCATCAGAAGACATAACGTTTATTTTTGATTCGTACACCGCCCAGCAAAGCACAGGCTTCTCGTACGTTTTCTATAAACTATGACAGAGCAATTTCTAATTTTTCACTTGTATTACAAATTTAAATGTAAGGAGGATGCAAAAGTACAAAAATCTCCATATCGGCCTAGTTCTGCTCTAACTCTTTATGATTTTAGGCCCCTCAGTTTTCTTTATTCCAATTTGCATTTTATTTATTGTACTTTTTTCTCTTAATAGTATACTATAGACGAATTCTGGTTAAAATGATAGCCAGTAGGGATTGCCTTAATCGAAACTTGACGCTACGTCTAAATGCGTAAGTAAATTATATATACTGTTTTTCCATCGAATTTGTCTATAATAAAAGAAAGGATATCGTATAATGTAATCAGAATTATTACTGTTTATTTTTACATCAGAAGTGTGGGATCATCTCTATTACGATTCACAAACATGAACAGTTTTCTCCTTTTATTGTTTTCCAGCTAAAACACGATAAGTCAATCCTATTAAATTGGCCTTCCAAGGAGTGCAATACGTGAGGGAGTTTAGTCATTGGTGTACGAACTGGGGTGTAAAACGGTAACCCTCCCTCCCCCTGTAACCCGGAGTGTGTTTCCCATTCTTTTTTTGTATTCTTCATCTAACTTCTATCTACAGTGGTACGAACTTTTAATAACAATTGTTACAGAATTTTTGCCTCTTTTGTAGCTAACTAAGCTTTTAAAAGAGATCATCACATCCATTTCGACTTCATGGCTAAATAGATAATATTTGATTCAACGATGTTTAAGATGTACAAGGAATGGACTGCCCGAGAGGAAATCAAATCCGAATCGAGGTATCCATGTTCATTTCACGACAGGGGCTGCCGATTCTTGGAATAGCAGAAACGTAATTGAAAAATAAATATCACTGGGGAACTTGGTAGTTTGTTTACTGCTCTATTTCGGTTACGTATTCCTCGAAGTAAACGATTCCTAGAAATACTAGACCTTCCGCTATGTTGTACTCATCTCTAAGTTGTTAACTTTTCCAAGGACCAAAAAAATATCCAATTCAAGGAATTTCGTTGTCGAAAAGTTTATTGATTTTTTTTATTTCACATCCTTAAGTTAAGAATGTTCTTGTAGAACATTCAGCAAATAATTTGAAACAACTATATTTTCAAATATATATATAATTCGTGAATTCATTTATTTTTAATTCGTGATTACAGTAGCAGTTTAGCAGTTCGAGGATGGGTTCGTGTCAGTCTGCATATGTGTGTTCACTATTGTGTAGTTTGATAGATGAGCTGCATAAATTTAAGTTTCGAAGCTTCTAAAAATCGGTTTTATCCAATGGTGAAGCCCCAAAATTCGATACCGTTGGCCAAGGCCAAGGCCAAGTTATATGCCACTTTTGTAGTGTAGCACTTTGTTGTACAGAGTGACATACGATTTTCATTACCTTGGTGTTTAATCAAAGGTATATAATGACTGTGTATTGATTAGCATTATAATATTGTCATTGTATTTACTGAATGAATGAATAAATAAATCACACCTTAATATGGCCAGGTTGAACCATTATGTAGCATTATTGGTAGATGGACGAGAGAAACTATGAAATTCGAATTTTTGTGTAGCAACTGTACGTCCGTTAGTGTCGTTCATTCGTATCGTTCAGCCCAAGCTCCCTATGCTCCTGGACGAGTCGCAGTGCGTCGGCCGCAATGCGTTTGGAGCCCCTGCCTTCAGCTGCTCTCTCGCCGCGCCCGCAGCGCCCCCCTCGCGCCCGCCTCGACACTTGCCGCCTTCAGCCACTACGCGCCCCCGCGCCCGCACCCACGCACTCCGCGCGCCGTGTACCCTTCCTTCAATAATCACCGCGATCGCACCCCGCACGAATAGCCAGGCGCGAAAACGATGTAATTTGATCAGAAAGGAAGCGATGATTTAAAAACATACATCTCTTAATTTAATTCTAGTATTTGTACAAAACGCATGATGAAAATAAGAAAGTATCGTAATTATTGTAGAATTTTAGTACATATATTTTATTTACAATTTTAGTACATATGTTTTATCTACAATTCCTGTATTGTATTTAATACGAAAATGCGTTCTCATCCGATCATGTTTATTCCACTTCTACGGCTTTCACCATCCACTCTCCTCTTGGAATCTTCTCTTTCCATCTTCTGAAAATTTCTCTCAACTGACGCTCCCTTTACCGTTCGTCCTCGCCTATCTCTTATTCCTATTGCCTGACACTTATCTTCTTCGTTTTTTAAGTTGTTTTCGCCGCGTGTTTTCGGTATTCTAACACTTCTCAATAGGTCCGTTGTATTCTCTCTCCTTCTTCGTTTGTATTGCGCGTTGCGCCTATTGTGTATGTTGCCGGTACTACATCATCACAATAATATCACCGTAACGCTCCATTATACCCGCCACATACTCGTCGTTCATTGTTTAGATCGCTGACATCATAACTGCGCATCAATCAAGCTACCTTTTATTATACATCTCTCACTTGCGTCGTCTTAGCGCAAGACTGTTCTTAGAAAGCTGCACGTAATCAAACTTCTTTGAAGAACCCGATTCTAGGATATTAGAAAGTTTTTTAGATTCCCTGCTAATGAAGATAATTTTATATCTGTTTCCACGATGCGCACTGAGTTAGTCCAGCCACCCAATCACAAACGAACAAGAAATCTTTGCTCTGAAGGCTTGGCTCATGAGATCAGTGTCATGTTATCATCGCGATTATTCATGATCTGAAGAAAACAATCTTGCTGTCATGTTTCTGGGTATTTAGAAAAGCTTTCCGAAAGTACTTACTCGTCATTGCCGTGCTGACACTTCCCTTCATTAATTTCCTTCTTCTCACTGGCCAAAACCTCACTGACTACTCTGTTATATTTCTATACTCTTGCTTTTATTTTTCCGCTTCCTTCCCCTCGTTCTGTTGTCACAATGCCAATGTCTTAACAATCAATACAGAAATTTCAATTTACGATTACATATTTCGTTTTGTTCCCCTTGCTTCTAGTAAAATATGTCATAAACAGAACCCTTCTCTCCCAATTTTCTTTTATCATCTACAATATATGATTTTCTAATGTATTCTCCCTCCTCTTTTTCGTCTCTCGGTAACAATTTTTTTCTTTCCTTCTTTCCATTCCTATTCTCCGCTTTGTCCGAGCCATCGTTTTTCACACTCACCTTGCTCTTCCTCCTTCCGTTGCAGCTCCGCCGCCGCCGTTCCACGCCCCTTGGCTGCCGCAATCAGCGCAGCGCGCCCGCCCGAGCGCGCGACGCAGCCACTGTTTATTAGAGGCAGCTTCATTTTCTTCCCGCGACTCCGCGCCCGCGCCCGCGCCCGCGCAAGCTGCGCGAACACTCCATATCGATTCGCCCGTCGTCTGTCGATTGGTTGTTTGGCGTCCCCGCTCTACTCTTTCCCTCTCTCGAGCTCGTGAATGTGTACGTGTGTGTTTGTGCGTACGCACGTGTGTGTGTATGTGTGCGCCCACATGGGTGTGACGTGGGTAAAGGACCCTCCCCCTTCAGGAATGTGGGAATGAGAAGGGTTTTGATGGGAGTGGGAGGTAAATTCCCTTGGTAACGGTTGGCGTCAGCCCTTCTGGTGGTGGTGATAGAGGCTGCGGAGGGAATAAGTGCTAGCGGTGAGGGTGGGTGGGTGTCGTGTTGACGGTGGGATGGCGATGGGAATAAGTGGCAGCTGCGGGGCTGTCGTGCTGACAGGAGCGGTGGCGAAGATGGTTGCGCCGAGGGCAGTGTTGGTGGCGGTGGGATGGCGGTGAGAATTAAGTGGCAGCTGTGCCGGTGTCGTGGTGACGGGAGCAGTGGGAGAGGTGGCTGCGGGGTGGGGTGGGGGATAGTGTTGGTTGCGGAGGTGGCGGTGCGAGCGTGATGATGATAAAAAAGAGAGCATTGCACGCGCGTTTATTCGACGCGTGCGGACGTGAGAGGCGTTGCCGTTGATAAAACGCTTCATTTTCTATCCCCGTGCGTTTTTCTGTGTCACGTTCCGGTTTTGTGTCGGGATTAAAAGGCTTCGCTCTTTTTTTCGCGCTGGGCGTCCTTAAAGGGAAACTTCGTCTACAGATTCCTCGTATTTGGCGCTGTGTGTGCTCGTATTTGGCGCTATTTTTGAGCGTCCATTTACATAGAAACGTGTGTCACTGAAGCACATTCATGTCGATATAAAAAGTAAATTTATTGCTTCTCACTACGTATGTGAAATAAATGACGCCAATATATTATGACGTAAATTATGGCACCCGTTATTAGTTTTCGCCAGAATAGAGCAACGTAAACAGTTCGCGATTGTTCGTATTTGATCTAAAATAATATATGGGGTTTATAAATTATTTTCTGCTTTTCTCGCAGTTCGATGATGACTCAATGTAGAAAAGCAGTTCATGATTTGCTGCGAACTAGATTGTAAAATCAAATGCTTATTTTTTTAAGTGCTGCTTTTTGGTTGTTTATTTTGTGGGATCTTCGGGTGTTAGTGTAATATTTTTACTATTAATTTACATTGTGACGTTTTTAAGTTGATTGTGATTTCCTTTCTCTTCACAATTTACTGCATCTGTACATTTTAATTTCTGAAACTTCTAAAGTAAGCGTGAAATTTCCTGAACGTCTTAGCACTTTCCGTTACTCACTATCTTTCATGTCGACTGGATTTCCATCCTGAAGACTAATGTATCACTGTCATTTGAAACCTTGACATATGAGTATTGAATCGATGTATTGATTTTGGACAATTATGTTTGCATTTTTTCGAGTTCTAAGACTTACCAACATGTTCTGATGATCCCTACTTTGCTAAATCGTCTACATTGCTACTCGTCTATATATGTAGGAGCATTGTAATTTATGTTCCTTAAATTTATCATTCACATGTCTGAAGTATCTGTTATGGTGAGTATAATAAAAAAATGTAAGAAACACCAAAACACGATTTGATTCCCAACGGTCTGCCATAATTCATCTTGCAAGTAGTATGCAGGTCATACTGTACGGAAGTGTGAAATTTTACTGTGACAACAGGAAAGGTTATCGTAGTGGTCCTCTAGAAATCCAGGCTCTACGTTTTCTGACGGATGCAATGCAGTGGGTGAAGCACGTTTCATTGCACTTATGTCCCAAATCATTTACATAGCTTTGGGCTATTTAAGAGGCGCTTCCAAGAAAAATATTCGCTTCCGAAGAGACTTTCATAAACATTGTTCATTAGCCTATGCCTTATTTTCTTATATCGACATAGACGGCCTGTTTTATCTGAAAAATTACTTTGGATGTGCTTAATTTGTAGTTGTTGGGAGTTGAAAAATTTTATAGAATATAAATTGAAAAATTACTCTTGATATGGGTGACACTAACACGATTCTGAATTCGACAATATTGAAATCAAATCATTCTTAGCAATGCCGTGTCACCTATAATTGATTTATTAATTTAGTCCAACCTAGTGGTTTTGGGAAAGGAATGGCAGTGATGGAGGAAGACGTATTTTGTGAAAAAATAATTTTTAATGTATAACATAAAAAGTGTCACGTATTAGCAACTTGGTTATTTTAAAACAAATGCCTCGTCGTGCATACGTTTGGAATCTAATTCGGCACTTCTCACTCTCGGCTCTTGCGTCCCCCCACACGACGCGCTGAACCCTTACGCGGCGACTCTCCGAATACATTGTGAGTGACGCGGGCCTCCCGCTGCAAATGGCGCCTCACTGGAAGAGGACGATGGGCGGACGCAGGGAACGCAGCCCCGAGCCACAAGTGTTCGCCCCCCCCCCCTTCGCGCTCACAAAAGGCGCGGAGGCTCAGGCAGTGATGGATAGGCATATCCGCGCGGCATCCGACTTCTTACTCGTCTCACTTTGCCGCCTGGCCCGCTAACAAGGCGACTAATGCGCCGGCGGCGCTGGCGGTGGCGGTGGCGGTGGCGACAACTTCGGGGACGGTGGAGTGGGTGCTTGCGCCGTCGCCTCGCTTCCCCGTCTCCCGCCGTTGACGTCGCTGCCACCGACTCCCTCTGCGGTGCAAAATCCACTGCTGCGTCTCGCCCGTCGGCCTGGCCGCTGCTGCCTCTTACGTTGACGCTACCGCTGTCACCGACGATTCTCCACTGTTGTCAGTGGCGGGAGCGGCGTACAAACATTTGAGAGAGGTCATTTCCACCGTTGAGATTTTTTGTCACTTCACTCTCGCCACCTCCTACGTTCTTCCCTTCTTTCCCTTTTTATATAGTCCATTTGTTCTCACCCACTCCCCAATACCATTCATGAATATGTTCCTTCTCATGAATATGCTTCTGCTGCCATAATTTATATATATATATATATTTCCCTCGTGCCTTCCCTCCGTGCGCTCTCTCACGTACGCTCTACTCCCGCAACCTCCTCAATACAAATCAGTATACATACCTACTCAATACATTAGATTTCCTTATACAAATCTGTTACCTCTTACTGTTCTCATCGCTGCTCAAAAAAACACACTTCTTTCTCTACCTCACTTCATCTCCACTGTCTCCCCACCTGCCGACAGCCGTGGGTGCATTGCCGCTTCCGCTTCTTTCTTTCCTGTTCCCACACGTCTATCGACTGACGTGTCACCGTCGCCACCCACCACCTCACCCTTCCACCCCCACCGTCGCTTTCCCCCTCCCCACCGCCGCCGCCAACTCCCGCAGAGGAGCGGCTTAAAGTCTGGCGGTCACGCGGTGCGCCGTAGCGACAGCATTTTGTTTCCGACGGCGCGGCACGAACTCTCCACGTCGCGTCGCCGCCGCCGCCGCCCTCAGAGCCGAGGGGGAGGGGGGGGGGGGAGCCGCCCCGCGTTGCGCGCGCTGGGAGTTGAAGCGGCTTTACGCGGAAGTGCGAGTTGCTCCTCTGCCCGTGTAATCACCTTCCCCGCCCGTGATCCTGTTCTAGGGTCGCTCGGCGGATATTTGCGACGAGGATTTGATGCCGGATCGCGACACTGACGCACGAGCCCCTTGACTCTGTGCTCGAGAGTGGGATTGTTTTCGCGCTTAGTGGTGATTTTGCTGGAGTATTATCTCATTTTATACTTGCTGCGTCGAAAGCTGGTAACTATTAATGGCGTTATTATACAGGTGCATCAGGAAAATTTTATATGATTAGTTCATATTTCCTTACTCCAAGAATAATCGAAAACACCGTTATATTAAATTAGTTTGTTTTGTAATTACAAGGCAAGATTTTAAAATGATTTCTAAATAAATATTGCTTAAGAAATAAAACAATATAGATTTTCGGTTTTATATTATCTAATATTATATTTCCGTAATGCAAATTACGTATTTCAATCTGAGGTAAATAATTTCACGGTTAATATTCACCTTAATTTATTAGACATTTTTGATTTGTAAAACTCTTTACTTACGTTTTGGAAAAAGCAGCAATAATTGTCTAATAATTTTTTTTAAATATCCAGAGTATTACTGCAAAATATGTTAGCTTTACGCGCCGCTTCCGAAAAAGAAGAAGAAAACAACAACAAAACCGATCACGAAACTGAAGACGAAAGCAGTTCTACAAGCCGCCCGACCGGTAGTTTCACACCAACAAAACTGCTGCTACCGCCTCGCCGGCGCTGTCAGGCTTCGCGTCCTCCCTCAGCCAATTAGGTGCGTTTTCCCGATCCGGTTTACGGGGGCAGGTTAAAGTCATGGTTCGTCTCTGCGGCCGCGGACTGCGCCACGCCACCCCCGCGCCACCCCCGCGCTGCCCCCGCGCTGCCCCCGCGCCGCCCCGCGCCGCCCCGCGCCGCCCCGCGCCGCCCCGCGCCGCCCCGCGCCGCCCCGCGCCGCCCCGCGCCGCCCCGCGCCGCCCCCGCGCCGCCCGCGCCGCCCCGCGCCGCCCCGCGCCGCCCCTGCGCCGCCCCGCGCCGCCCCGCGCCGCCCCGCGCCGCCCCGCGCCGCCCCCGCGCCGCCCCCGCGCCGCCCCCGCGCCGCCCCCGCGCGAAAGAAATCACTACATTCTCGATCGGAGAAATTGTTGATAGGTGAACACCAAGGACTTGTCTTAAAATTATACAATATTCCTCAAGCGTGTAATGCGATACCACAATATTTAATCTGTTATCACCTGAGAGAAAAACTTCCCGTTCTTAATTTTTATGGCTGATGCAAGATGAACGGAAAGGTTCTGGTGTATTCTACGCTGCGCATATGCATAATACATTTTTCACTTTGGTTATAAGGAGGGGGGAAGGGATGGATCTGCTGCGACATTAAAATGTTCACTAATTTTCGACACACATCTTCAACGCCTCTAATTAAGGAAAAGTGTGAGAAGGAAAATGCTAGTTACGAGGAATGTCCATTGTATATGCAGGTGCCATGGCATGAATAACCAGAGAACAGAATACTCGTTACGAAAGTTATATTGTAATTGGATGCGCTCCTCCGAAATGGATACCCTCGTTAGTTTCATTAATACTGGTATTTAGATAAGGATGATAATGAGACTGCAAGAGCGCAGAGTAATTAGAGCCAACTGCTTGCGTAAGATGTGAATATATAGCATAGCTCATCGCTTTCTGATGAATCTCGTAACTTGTCGAGTGATTAGTTCTACACCCAACTAAAACCCATTACAGGCGAGATAAAATCTGTGTTTAGAAAATGCGTTTCGAAAGAGCTACTTTCAATGTGTTCTTGGTCTCATTCTCCATTACTTACACATCTCTATTAAGGAAAGCTACTTTATTACGGACGTTTTCTCATTTGTATCGGTAGTGAAATTTGTGGACGTAATTGATGTTATCTAATTGATACGCGCAATGTAACAATTTTATTGTTTTTTCACAATTAAGAAGTGTCAAAGATACATTATTGAACATTCCGGCCGCGTCATCACTGCATAGCGTGGTGTCTACAAGACTTGATTTTTTTTAACAATAAGGTTTATAAACAGGCTTCTCATACAAAATGTTCCATGCTTATATATTTTTTTCGGAGTATATATTTACAATTCAATCAACAACTATATCTATATCATTATTTTCCTTCCGTTTCATTCTTTCCTTTCTTTTCATTATTTTCCTTTCTTTTCATTACTTTTCTTTCTCACGACGTGAACGCGGTGAAGTTGGGAGCGAGAGGAGCGCCCGATGACGAGCTTGTTTTCAGTGGGTTATCGCAACTTAATGTGTTCTGTGGCCGTTCTAATGCTCTCTCGCGCAGAATGCGCGTTATTATTAAATTTGCTTGTTTGAAGCGACGCTCGTGTGTTCCTTAAGCGAGGACCGAGCTTTCGGCGCTTAAATCTGGGAGAATTCTGTGTCGGTCGGCTGCCCTCTTGTGTTTGTGGAACCTTGAGTTTCCTAATTGGTTTTCATGACTAATATTTCCTTTATGTTGTACATATTTGTTTGGAAGTTTTAGATCGCTGTTGGTCGGTGGGAGCCGGGGCTGTGTCGGGGTCGTTCAATGGTCGGGTGTTGCTTGGGATGCGGGAGATGTTTCGAATTACCATATTCTGTACAAGAGTGTGGACTCAGGCGTGAGGAGCTAATAGAATATGACACCGGAGACATCACTATCAACTTACGCTCGCGCAACCTCGCCCGGCAAATAGGAAACTTCTTTCTTTCAGCTCTAAGAAAGGAAGGTTGGCGTGTGGGCCCGATGGCGTGTCCTTCTTCATTCGTTTTTCCAGCACCTACATTGTGACTTGTGTCCACTTCATTAGAATGTGAATTTTTAGTGTATTGGCAACTCCATCCTTGATTTCCTGTTGAGCATGTGAACATTCCTCATTTGCTAATACATTGTAATTCAATGTGAAAATAGCTTCTTACTGAACAACTCTTCGGACGTTCAAATCCTCAGTAGTGTGAAACATCTTAGGCCCTGTACTGTGTGGGGATGAACATTCTAATATTACTAAGCGCTTATTAACAAACTAGAAAACATACCAGTGCACAGATAATAGTCAGATAGTAGTATTGGCTTAGGTGGCTCAAGCCGTCAATTGCTCTCAATCCAGTGCCTCTGACCGGGAGGGCGTAGGGTTCCCGACGATAGTAGGATTTTCGATATTATTTACAGAGCTACGTAAAATTCTGCTACTGTCTGTGGGAGAATTCTAGTGGCCGGCTACACTGATTTCCATGCAGTTTTCCGTGGTTTCTCCGATCAACACCAAGCGGATGCCGGAACCAACAAAAAATGCTTGCTTGTGGATTTCGACCTAAGAAAGGTAATTCGGGCCCTTAAGGGAGGCCAAACCTGGTTCGTAGAACGTTTTTCACGCCGCTTTCAAGTAATGCAAGAATGTAGTTAGAGTTAGTCATTTTTTAGACATTTAAATTTATTGCATTTTGTTAACTTCTACGTTTTTTTATAAAAGATGAAGATTTACCGCAAGCCGCGTTGTGATTTGCATTCCCATTGGCATTATTTAACAAATTAATAAAATTGAAATTTCCAGTTGTCTTCTACTATCGCTATTGCGCTTCACTTTCTATTCACGCTGTCATTGTTTTCTATTACGAATGTCGAAAGTGTGCGTAATAATTCATTCACATTATGTGTACTAGTTTTACCCCGAGCTCCCCAGAAATGTTTCATGTGATACGAGTTCATATCGATAGCAATTTTAAGTATTCGTCACGTAGCCATGAGCGGTCAGTTGCACTTGTTGAGAACGATTATCGTATCTCATCTCTTAAATGCTAATCTGCGGTTTCATGTGGGGCCCCCAGATGGGCTCGCAGGTCTCTGAGCGTCGCTCGTGGAGCGGTGGCCGCGTGAGTATTTGCGCCGCAGCGGAGTCCCGTGGGGTTGCGTGCGCGGCGAACGGGCGCGCGGCGCCGCCAACCGAAATAATCCTCTTTCATATTTCGCAGTGTTGCGCTGGTTGCGGAGTCGCAGTCGCGCTATTTATACTTCGTCGTTCCCACTTTCTCTCCCTCCTCCTCCTCCTCCTCCTCCTCCTCCTCTTCCCCCTCTCGCCGTCCCTCCTGGAGGCGAGTGGCCTCCGTCTGGCCGCGCCTTAGCTCACGGGCGCCTTACCGGCGCGCACTTTGTTTTTAATTATTTTTTACGCTCCGTGTGAAATACATTTTTAATTTCAGGCTTTCGAGAAGTTATGGACCACACGTGGCGACGCGGGCTACTGGACTAGCGCTGTTGTGTTCCCCCACCCCCTTCCATCCCTACCCCGTCGTCCCCTTTCGGTCCCACGCCCTCCCCCGCCGTCGTTTCCGCGGCTTTCCGTTACAGCGTTAACATTCTTGCGTGCGAACGGAGAAGGGGTGGACCTGGGGAGGGGAGGGGGTAGTCGACCGCAGAACGATTAGACACAGCACGTGCGGGCGGGGGTGGCGCGGACAGGTAACGGTCCGCAGGGAACGGCGGGAAAAGCCCTGGAAAAAAATGTGCAAACACGGCCCGAGGGGGGGGGGTAGGGGAGAGAAAAATACAGCGGCGCATTTTTGGACCCTCGGTGCTCCAATTAAAATAACTCTGGGGCATAACTCGCGGAGTCGCGGGCGGTGGGGCGGGCGAATGGGCGGTCGAGCGACGCGACGCGACGCGACGCGACGCGACGCGACGCGACGCGCTACGGCCCGACGGCTCCAATCGGCTCCCGGGCACGCGGGAGGAGTGGTGGACTGGGAGGGGCGGGGGAGGAAATGGGGGCGTGGCAGCGGCGGCGGGGGGCGGTTGGGAATGCGCCGCATAATTTGGCTCGCTCATTACAAGCGGATGGCGCGCCACGGTGGGTGGAATGCTAGTGGAGCACGCACCCCCGCGCACTCCCCGCGCACCTACGCACTCCCGCGCACACGCCCCCCAGTCGCCCAGGGGCCGTTCCGCGAATGGGACCGCCTCACCTCGCGTGGCGCTGAATCCGTCGGCGAAGCTTTTCGCCTGGCCCGAGAATTCATTTTGCTTTTTGTTTTTCTTGCAAAATATTGCCTCGCAATGCCGGCCTTTTTCAGGTTTTGTTTCGGGGTGGAGTGGTGGTGGTGGTGGTTGTGCGTTGAGTGGGGAGGGGGGTAAAGAAAGAGACCGCTGCGCACTGCGTGTTGTTAATGTAGCTCGGTCGTAATTAGTTGCGTGGTCGAAGGTAAATGTTGCGCGGGGGTCGAGTCGAGGGCGTTCTTCATTAAAAGAGGCGGGTTTTGTTCCGAAGAGTGGTTTCATTTAGAGCACGCGCTTAAGTAGTGTTTCTTAATGCAAACAGTATAACTTTTCCGTTTCGTGTTTTCGTGAATAGCTTGTTCTTGCGAGTGGAATCGTTTGCTTTCGACCTACTAATGCACTTCCGTATTGTCGTCTTTGAAATTTCGGTACGGTGTAGATTCATAGAGAGAGCTAATGATAGGCATTAGCATGCATGGAACAAAAGTGGTATTTAATTAAACAGAAGGAAAGCAAATGTGATTATTATGCATGCGTCTGGAAGGGGAGGTGAAATTTCCGATATACATCTTGAACAAGTATTCACTTGCGTAAGATTCCTGAGCGGAATTACGAGACTTTGCTCCATGAGAAGTGTGCACAGAGGAGTTCCCGCGCCTCTTGTTATAAATCTTCCTATCGTGTCTGCGGCTCAGTCCATCTTTCCAGGAAATTTCCCACACAAGTCCGTCGGAACAACGCATTCCCGCGCCGTGTCGAGCCGCGTGGCACGGGGCTCGAAGGGGGCGGGGCGAATGTGTGTGCGCGCCGGTGAGATTAATGTAAACGGGCAACGAGCCCCGGGCCCAGCCGGGGAGGAAATCGCCCGATTCCCCTCCAGCGCTCTTCACGTCGCGTGAACGTCTACCCAACGCACGCACCGCTCCTCTCTCCTGTTTGTCTCTACATCCCCTGCCACCGCTTCCGTCTCGCCGTTCCTGTTTCGAATACCTTCGCGTTTCCTGCTCCCCGCCTTGCTCCGCTTCGTAGCTGTCCACCAGTGCAGCCCCACCGAATTTTCCCAGTTTCTGAGCTTCAATCTGTCCTCGTATATCTGCCGCTCCGCCCGTCCTTTACTTGCCCCAACACTTCTCAGTTCTTTGCCCCCTCATCCCCTCTCAACGCTCATGCCCCGCCGTTCCTAGTTGGAATTTCTTCGCGTTGCTTGAACCCCACACTGCACCGCTACGAAGCGGTCCACTTGTCCCACCGTAATTTATCAGTTTCTGCAACCCGTTCTCGTATTTGCCTCTTCGCCACAGCCTCCCTCTCCTACATTCTCCTCCACCACTTCTCACCACCAGCCCACATCTACCTTCTCCAAGTCACACTACTCCAGGCCGTCCCTCTCCACGCCTCGTTGCTCCATTATCACCGCTTGTCTAACGTAACCCCTCCTCGCCAGTTCCTCGTCTACTGCCCCACCCGCAATCCCTGCAGAGCTTTGTCTTAGACACTGCTCCTCTATTCTCATACTGTCGTTGAACCTTATCATTACTCTTCACTACACCGCTACCATTGGGAAATAATTCCGTCTCCATATCCTAAGAACCCCCTTCTCTCTTCTTTCTCGCTGTCTTCCCATCCTGTGGAGAGACGGTGTAACACCTCACGCCTCCTCCTCCAACGCACCCACCCACCACCTTTGCCATCACCCCCTCACGAGGCGCCAATGTTTATGCATGACGACGTTGATGTACGCTAACATATGCGTGTCGCATTAACGTTACAAACAAGGTGACTCGCTTCAAAGTATTCCTTCGTCTTCTCCAACAGTGTTTCACCTCCGCCTTCCCGTCGCAGGGTTATAATTTGTGGGTGCGGAGAGAGGAATAATTTTTGAATGCCTTCCTCGACCAGCGCCCGTTTTTAAAACAGTCAACTGTAAACACACGCTCGTGAAGTGGCCGGCGGCTCTCAGCCCCGCGCTTGAAGCTGCTCCTAGCGGCGCCCACCTCAACCTCCGCAAGCACTGCGTGCGGCATCGGAGGGGCTGAAATCGCCAAAGCCCCAGACGTTGTAAATTCATTGTACACAATTTTTTTAACAAACAATATTTATTCTTCTAAAATTTACACATTAAATAGTCTGTGGAAAATTGGTTCCAATAATTCTACAACGTATACAGACATAAAATAATATTAAACTTTGTTCTTGTTAAACTGATGTTACTGCACTGCTACCATAGTTATTACTAGTTCAAGCATATTGACGTCCTTTCATACGCCCATAGTTTCGTAGAAACACACCAGTTTTACACCCGTGGCTTCCGTCTCCTTCAACTTAGCCGTGAATGTCGAAGTCACTGTCAGTTTTACCGGCTGCTTCACTGTCGCAATTAACTTCACTGTCATCTTCACCGTCTACATCGTTACCATCAACGTCTTCGGATCGTCGCCGTCCTTGAGACCTCGACACCTATCGATTTCTTTTCGATTTTCCCTCGTTTCTGTTAATGAGCGTCGCAGTCACCTTCACCGATGAGGTAGCACCTCACTCCAACCAACCCATTTTCATCCCTTCAACAGCCGGGGTTGTTGATGACGCAAGCACCATCGTACCTTCATCGCGGCGATGAATGTGACATTTCCTCTCGGCGACGTAGTTTCTAGTGACCGCTGGCAGCCCTCGCTTTCGCCACGACCACGTTACGTGCGAACACTAGAATTATTCAGAGAGCTCTTTTAGTCACTCTGCATTTTAAAAAATTCGGATTTGAATTTTTATTCTCTCCATAAAAAGTTTTTTATTTGCTGTTAATATTTTAGGCAACTCTCTGCAACTTTTTGAGTAATTAGTGCTTGTGCTTACTAACAACGGAACAGTGACGCTCCGAAGTAGGGCGCAAAAAATAATTAATACGGGGGCGGGCGCGACGGGGGATGGAAGGGAGTAAGAAAAGATTTAATAATTAGGGAAAGGGGTGGAAACACGACGGGGGGGGACTCGGGAACTGGAGCAGCGGGACGAAAAAGGAACAGGAAGAGGGGAGGGAGAGGGAGAAGAAACACCGGGGGTGGAAGGTTGAGGGGAGGCGAAGGAAAAAAAAGGAGAATGTCAGTTCGGTACGACGAGGGCTGTCTTAATTCTTTATTAATATATTCGACCGCCGGCGTCGCCAGCGCCGCTCCGCTGCCGCGTCGCCGCCGCCGCTACAAACGGAGACATCTGTTAGTCGCCAAAAAACGGTCCGGCGAGACCTGCTCTCCTCCCCCACCCCCACCCTTCTCCTTCGCCCCGGGTTGCGCCGGCGTTTTCCCGCACTTAATTCCGCATTTATCCGACGCGACGCGGCGAAAGGGCAGCCGCTGCCCCGGGGGGAAGTTCGCGTCCCGGCGCAATTTTTTTTTTTACGGAAAAAGTCGCCGTTGCTCGGGGGGTGGGTTGGGTGGGTGGGGTGTAGGCGTAAGGGGCGCGCCGGGCGGCCCTCGACATTATGCAAATGCGACGTAGCCCGGCGGCGTCGCTGGCGGCGGCGGCGGCGGCGGAGGCGGAGGTGGCGGTGGCGGTGGCCAGGGCCGGAGAGTGCGCGCCCACGCGGTCGCGCCGGTCCAGTTTTAATTGCTTCATGCTAATGCGCGTGTCTGCGCCAGATGACCGCTCCGGAGCGCCCGCGCGCGGCGGTGGCGGCGGCGGCGGCGGCGGTGGCGGCGCCTGCACAAGGAAGGGAAGAGTGTCTCGACAACGTGATCTTGTTGAGCGGAAGAGGGTGTGGGTGGGAGAAGAGTAAGGATGAGAGAAGCCGGAGGATGTTTTACGCGTTCTGGAGAGAAAGCGAGAGTTGAGCATGTCGGATAATTTCTGTGTAGTTGTCTTCATACGAGAAAGTATCCGTTGGATTAGATTAGGTGACTATGCGAACTACATTAACACTCACGATATTCGACGGTAGAGTGTAAAATGGTTTCAGATTTTTATCTGTTTCCTAACAGCATTTAAGTACTGTTGACACGTCACGAAAAATGAAATACCATAGAAAATAAATGATGATGGTGATCAGGGTGCTTGCTACAAAATGTTAACACCAGTACTACAGTAGTATAATTTCATGGCATTTGTCATGCGTGTTTATAATCTGTTGCAAAAATAAACTTTTCTCTTAGATACAATTTTTTAATGCACTGTTCTGTTTATTTATATTCAGATTATTTTTCACTTGCACAGAAATCTGACATTTTTTGGTACCGTAGATTTTACAAATAATTCGACTCTGTTTAATGTTATTCAAATTTTAGGCAAATTAAATATGCTCCACAGTGACGTTCATTTATGATACAGGTACAACGAAATACTTTCTTGAATAGTTAGTGATATTATTCCGTATAGTCGGCAGTACGTAAAAGACGTCTATTGAGACATTACTTTAAAGACAGTTATAACCTAAATATGGAACTAGTTTATAGCTTGCTAATAAATTCCAAAATTCTATCGCCTTCACGGAAGCTAGTAAATTTTCTTACTTTATGGATAACCTCTCGTCGTTAATAGAACCATGGGTCGAACTAAAATCATACATTACCTTTGGTCTTGGAAATAGCTGCACTTAAGTTCCATCGGCTTTTGAGTGATTTCTTTTTTAAAATATGATAAATGCGTTTGGCATGCTAATCTTAGTGGAGACGGATAACTGAAAATAAAATATTTTGAAATTGCTTGGACTTCTTAGTTTGTTGTATATTTTCATATTAGAGGTAAATTTTGCAGGCTAATTGCCCACTTAATTGTCTTGGAACCAAACCTCCGAGACGTCTGTCTCTGCTCGCGATATTACAAGGAGGAAAATGCCTACTCCCTCACAGTTTTCTCCTTTTCTCACATTCCTGCGTTCCACTGGTCTCAACATGGAAATAAAAAATAAAAGTTTTCAAACTCTGTTCGAAATATCCGTATCTGTCATTTTTGTGGATGGTCCGAGTTATTTGGAAGGCAGCGTATTAGAGGTTGAGTTTTGGACACTATCTTCGTTGACTGAAAGACTCCATCGGTCCGTTGGCTTCCCGTGGAAACGGCCTTGCTTTTTAATCATTGTTGACTTACCAAATTGCTGTAAACACACCTTCCCATGAATTTTCTATCTTCTGTGTATACATAATCGATATCTTCATGACTTTTCATATCTTACAACATGTATCATAGAGTGTGTGTTAGGTTTGGGCTTCAGTACCCTAAATTTTTTTTGAAGCCCGTCTACATCAGCTTTTTCTTGTCACTCCTGCCTTCCTGTATTGTTGAAGTCTTCTGAGACTTTCACACTTCTCATGATACCGTGCTATTCATTTTGTTTTCGTAAATGTTCTCTAGTTTCTCAAATCTCTCCTAGTGCAATTACAATTTTCTCGCTTGTCAAATAAACGTTTTGCAGGCTGTGCTTATCGCTCACAGATCAGAGAGGGAAGCGGAGATATTCCTCGTCTCCATTACTTTTTTGCAACGGACCAGTTTCAGAAAAAAAGCCCTGTTATGAGTATAAAATTTGATATGATCCTCTTTTGTTACCAAAGATTCAAGTAATGTAATAACTCAATAATTGTCTAGCCAACAGATTCATCTGAAGGTGACTTACTCTAACCGAAAATTCTTGGCTCCCGTTGCGTTCATTCGCGATGACCACAGATGCTTGGCGACCACTCACGACTGCAACATCTCGCCCCCATTCCGCTTTTAGTAGCCGCTGCTGTACACTGCGGAACCCCAAGAGAGCACATGGGTGTTTGGCGTCCGCCCGAGCCCGGTGTTGTGTTCCTCGTCCGAACCGGTGTGACTTGTGGAGTATCCTCGCTACCGCGTTCAGTTGGAGGAGTTGTGCGCGTGTTTTTATTTGCGGTCTCGCGGCGCGGTGCTGGGACTCGCGCGCCTCTCTCTCGCCCTTCGTCGCCGCTCCTCCGCCCCGCCTCCGCCTCCGCCTCCGCCTCCGCCTCCGCCTCCGCCTCCGCCTCCGCCTCCGCCTCCGCCTCCGCCTCTGCCTCTGCCTCTGCCTCCACCTCCACCTGCACCTCTACCTCCACCTCCACCTGCACCTCTACCTCCACCTCCACCTCCGCCTCCGCCTCCATCTCTGCCCCACCTCCGCCTCCACCTCCGCCTCCGCCTCCACCTCCGCCTCCACTTCCGCCTCCGCCTCCGCCTCCGCCTCCGCCTCCGCCTCCCCTCCGCCTCCACCTCCGCCTCCACCTCCGCCTCCACCTCCGCCTCCACCTCCGCCTCCGCCTCCACCTCCGCCTCCACCTCCACCTCCACCTCCACCTCCGCTTCTCTTCCGCGCGCGCCTCCGATGCATCCTATACCATCATATGTGCCTCCGCCGCTTGTCTCGCACGCTTACCATACCCCGCACTCGCACCCCACTTTGCCTCTTACGCAGTTGCTTCTGCATGCTGCTGTTGCCATCGGCAGTACCATTTCTGCCACCTCTGTCATCGCGTCCACCATCACCACAATCTCACACACTTCCATCTCCATTGTCCAACTTAACTTTACTTCCACTGATCCATTTCCACTACTTCCACGATCTTTGACATCAAACTCTTTACATCTCTAATAAAATCATATCACCACCACAATATTACCACTGGAACCACCACCATCTCTACCACTACCACCTCCATCTTTAACACCACCATCACCATCGTTACCACCAATACCATCCTTACCACCATCACCATTTTCACCACCATCACCATTTTCACAACCATCACCATTTTCACCACCATCACCATTTTCACCACCATCACCATCTTTACCGCCATCACCATCTTTACCACCATCACCATCTTTACCACCACCACCACCATCACTACTATCAACTCCATTTTCACAATCACCATCACCATTTTCACCGCCAACATCACCGCCAACATCACCACCATCATCACCACTATCACCTCCTCCTCTCCCTACGTCGCCACAACGAGTGACTTGCATCCACCACATTGCCTCCACAGAGCATCCGCATCCTCTTTCGCCGCCGTTGACACCACGAGGGGAGAGCGCATGCAAACAAGCGGCATTGTAAGTCGGAGTCGCGGCGCAGCTGCGGAGTCGTTGAAACACGTGCAGACACGTGGGGTGGGCGGGTTGCTGGGCTTCCTCCTGCGTTTGTTTTTCTGGAAATGCGTTTCTGTTTTTGACAAAGGGGTTCTCATGGGCGTTTTGTCGAGTGGATGGTGTGTTGATGTCCTTCAGTGCGAAATGAGTTTAGCGGTTTTTGTTGCGTATTTTTGTTGCGTACTTGGATTAACGATTCACGCCTGGAAATCGATGTATGATCAATAGACTTCAAAAATTAAATTATTTGGTGTGATTTCTACAATTTTGTGAAAGGACATTTTGGTGTATGACGAAAGAGTGAAATAAATATATGGATTTATGAGTATTCTCATTCTATTACACTCATTCTCTACAGCACTGTACAATGTTTCTGTGTGATGAAAATACCCCTTGTGTGTACAATATCTCACACACATGTTCCGTGTTATAAAAATAGCAATTACTGCCATGCCTCTTCGTTCGTAAAAAGAACATAATATTAATTATATAACAATGTAACGAATATTGCGTCACCGGAGGCACCACCACGAACTACCTGTAAGCGCGGATTGCGTCATCTACCGGCGGTCCCTGCACTAGATTATTCCAGAACGTTCGCGGGGTCCGGAAAGTTCTCCACGGCACTCGCCGAGTATAAATACGCGGCGGCCGGCGACCGCGAGCAGTCTTAAGTCCACAGTGGAAGCTGAACTGTGAAGTGTGTGCATCGCGGTGAATAGCAGTGCAGTGATTGTGCTCAGTGACGTGAACCGTGGTCAGTGCTTAAGACTGTGCGACAGTGTAAGAGAAGAGTAGTGTAAATAAATAATCAAGAGAAGTGTAGTGTAAATAAATAATCAAGTGATTTCAGTGATTGTGTTAAGAAACAAAATAAACGTTTTTTGTTAAAATAATACCAGAGTTTTAATTCACCACCTAGAATCGTAACAATAATTATGTTACTTGCAAGGTTATATAATAGTACTTGTTGACGTTCAATCGCGATTACGGACGGGGAACCACCCTTCGTCTGTTCTAAACAGTATCATCATTCAGAAACGTTGCAAGCTGTAGCACAAGCGCTCGTAACGAATTCGGTGAGCGGCAACGCATATGCGGCGCGCGACGAATCAATCCGATGCGCAAAACTCGGCCTCCCCCGAGTCGCTGGCCGCGCTTCACAGCTGTCGCCCAGCGGCAGCGCCCACGGGCGGCAGCGGGGGCGGTGGGGTGGCGGTGGTGGTCGCCCACGGGCCGCCCCGGGCGCCGGCCGCCGCCGCGCTCTGTAATTGTGTGAGGAGGCGCTGCAGGTAATTGGCCACGCGGCTGCAGCTGCCCGCTCCCTCCCGACCGCTGCCGCCCCCGCCCCCCGCGCCGGCGACCGTGTCCTGTACCCACGCATAGGTGGCTCTCTGGCCCTGGTCAAGCCGGGGTTTCATTTCTTGCCACTGGACAGATCTCCGACGTGGCCCGATTCCGCCCTGTTTCTTGCCAGTTGTTTCAATGCGGCAGTTCTTTGTGACCTGAACAAAGTGATTTGTCAGTTGTGTAACTTGCGTTCTTTTATTGTAATTAAAACTCTATTTTTGTCGTTATCATCTACTGAATTATTTCTGCTGTGTTATTAATCTTCCCGCTTCTAAACTTTTCTTTTGCAATGAAAACATTCATTTCCGTCGTCTTTTAAATTTCTATTATTTGCGTGGTTGCATATAGTAAATTTAACAGAAATGTTTATTTTGCAAATGCATGCCCTCTCTTTTTATTCATTTCTATTTTTCCTTGCAATGTGTTTCGGCTGTTTCATTTCTGTAGTCGACAGGCTTATTGTTTCTTGTTTTTCTTTTACTTTCTTTAGTTGATTTTTGTGTGAAAGCTGCAACCATTCTGGTCTTTCACTTTTGTCTTGAAGCTTCATTCTCATCCATTTATCTGTCTCAACCCTGTAACAATCATCACTCGGGAACATCATTCACAAACATATATACGGAGACACCGAAACACACTTTTACACATACAGGCGTGATACCTAGGCCAACTCGTTCTCTTCTGCAGCCCAGCCACCCACGCATTCCCTCCCCACCCTCTCACGTCGTGCGCGTGTTGATGCACCTCACGTGTGCGCGCGTGTGCCGAGCCCGCATCGGTCGCCCTCGCCGTCCCGCCCTGCTCCACCTCGCTCCACCACGCCCCCTCCTCCCCGCAAATGAGCCTCCGCCCAAACGAATCTCTCCAAACGAGCGCTGCGCGTCCTGGTAGCGGCTGCAGCTGGACGCACGGGAGGGACATGTCGGACGTGGGGTGAAAGGGCACTTTTCGTAAAAGAGTTGCCTGGAATAGTTACTGTGTAGAGGAGCGTCAAATTTGACGGGAATGGAATGGAATGAAAGTCAATAGATTTGGAAGTGAGATCAGACTCACTCGTATGTTTACCTTGGAACATTGGAAAATTGGACTATTTGGAACATTGTTCCAAATGTTCCTTACTAAGTATGCTTATTTTAGTCGTGTAAACGTTCAGTTTAATGTTAAAAGTAACTTTAATTCATTATTATTATTATTATTATTATTATTATTATTATTATTATTATTGAATATTTAATAATTGAGTTCAATTCCAATATCTTTTTTCCAAAATGCAGAGAAATCTCTATCGCAATATATCTCCTCCCCTTCCAATATTATTAACATAATAAAATGGGAATCCGCGATGGCCTATTTCTATTATCCTTCAAAGCCAGTCATTCATTCCAAACTATCACAATACGCTGTAAATCAAACAACCTTTTATAATTGTTTGCAGTTCTGTTTAACAGTATTTAGTAGAGGACACTTCGTACAGTTAGAATGCGCCTAGCGTTTACTGTGCGTCGCTACGTGAACGGCGAACGCGGTAGCGCTGCCGTCGACAGCGGCGGTGGCGCCCAACGCATCGGATTTATTGCGCTGATTGAGCCCCTTGGCTTAACCATATTTTAGGTGCACTTTTATCGCGTTCGTTCCGCTCACATGAATAATGCTGATTTTAATTTACACTGTAATAACTGTGCCTACCGATGAATAAATTTGTTTCGGCGCCTACGGTTAGTTATTGCCGCCAATATATAAATTACGTTATTCTCCTGTGTTGTGTTTATATACGGATAATTATTGCAACTGTTAAAAAATGCACATTTTGGTTACTGAATTATATCTGCTTTTGCCCTCGTCCCATTTCGTGCTTGTGGCCACATTCGTAGAACGTGTAATGCCTAAACTGTGCACGTAGCTCTCGTTTAATGGAATGTTCTATTTCATGTGGAATTGTGGCTGGAGAATTATGTGAAACAAAGTGCGTAGCCTCACGCATAACTTGAGTTCTCGTGAACAAGATGCCTCCTAAAATAGGCGAAATACGAGGAAAATCTGTCCTCTACAATACGACCGTGTTTTAGTGAAAGCTATTTGCGATTTTATTGCAAAAATTCCTTTTACTGTCCCCAATAAAATGATTGGTAATTCAGTATTGCAACTGCAATATGTCTGAGTTCATAATGTTCCTCTCGCATTGAAAGCTTGTATCCAGTAGGGCGCTATTCAGAACGAAGCGTCAATACTGTTCTAAATCGTGTTCTGTTGTTGCAATGTTTGATAATTCCATGATATTCATTAGTTGGGAAACAAATTCATACTAACCACCAAAATTCACATAACTTCATACAAATTGTGGGTTTCGTTTTTCTTTGTGCTATGAATCCATTCCTCTGCATTAATTTTGATAAATATATCGACAAGGGGATTAGCGATCGTTCAGACGCCTCTTTAAAAGCACGGCCAATAAACAACCATTACTCTAAGTACATTACATTTGGATTATATAACATTATTGCCCGGTTTTGTAAGCTCATTTGGGCCGCGATTACTCGGAGTTTTATAATGCACAGGGACCCGTTGCGGTTGTCTGTGCGTTTCCCATCTGGCAGCCGGGTGAGCTGTATGTGGCAACGCTGCGGGCGCGCGGGGTGCCCCTTCTGGAGGGAAGAGCGACCGTGAGCTCTCGTCTGAACCTGGCAATGATCATATGTGGGAAACGGCTCGGTGTTATAATCAGTGTGTCATAGGCACAAATAAAGTGTTATTGTTTCGAAAAAATAACGCATAATAAGTTGCAAAAAACGAATGCGTATAGTAAAATTAAAATTATTTGAATGCGTTAAAACACGTGAATGTAGTAGCGATAGTAATCGGTGTATTTCAAGAACTAAATATGAAAAATGTAAATAGCATGCAACGAAATGTGTTTTAAAAATGTTTCACTTAAATTGTTTAAAGAGTATGGGCTAAAAATGTTGAGATTATTTTTATTTAGCCATTTTTCTTTCATTAAAATTCTATAATTTATTGATAATTGCTTAGTGAATTTTCTAAAATGTGTTTTGTGCTTCACGCTTTGTCATGCATACAATTTTGGCTGTCGGTTTTGTCCTAGAGAGCTGCTTGGTTTTCTGTAGCCACATCAACCCGATGAAAATTGACGCGGCCGAAGGGAGGGAGAAATCTACCCAGCTGAATAATGAATTACAGCATCTAAGAGCGGCACGCCGACTTTGACCAACAGTACGCAGAGGAGGCTCCCGAACGCGCGGAGATGCGAACGAGCGATAAAATTTACGCAGAATTTAGTAACTGGCAGTAAAATAGTTACACGGCTTCCGCGATTCGGTTGCAGATAATTGTCCTCGCTCCTAGGGAAGACTCGTACGCCGCAGAAGCGGCAACAAAGAGGGGGTGTGACGGATTCCGCCGCATATGGCGGCGCGCGCGAGCGCATGAGATGGGTGATGGCGCCGAGGCCAAGGGCGACCCGCTGGGCTCAAAGGGCGTCGGGGGAAGTTCGCCAAGTTCGCCCGGAGAACAATCGCGAGAACTTAAGCCCTCGAGGAGGTAGAGTGGCGTGGCGGCAGGGGAAGGATGAGCCGGGACAACGGGGAGACCGCGTGTGGGATGCGTACGCACACCGCGTGCGTCGGAGGGTGGCTGGGTGCAGGCGGGTACGGAAACCTCCATTACGCACCCACTGCAATCAACGCCCCACCCGATCACGCTCCCCCTTCCCCCTATCTCTATCCTCGTCCCGGTCTGTCCCAAAGCCTGTTCCTTGCCCCTCTTCCCACGTCTTTCTCCCGCGGGGGAGGGCCCTCCGAAACGTAATCCCGTAACCCAATTACGTAGTTGTCGGGCGCGCCGCGAGGTGTCTCTGCGTACAAAGGCGGCGCCGCCCCGCGCGGTCGCTCCGCCCCCCCCCCCCGCCTCCCACCCCCGCAACGGCGTGTCCCTGAAGCCACCTCCGCCACTCACGCCCGCCCACCCGCCTGCTTTCCGCGCTAATGAGCGCATAATGGAGGCGGAGCCCAAGGAACTGTTATTGCTAGATTAAATATTATTCTGAGACGGAGCCGCCTCCACCATCCCCAGTGGAGGAGGCGACGGATCGGGCCTTGAGACATTAACCCGGCTTTAGGCTCGGTGAATCCCCCCTCCGGTGTCCGCCCTCTCGTCTCGCGGGCCGCGCCCCGCCCCCTCGCCACCCCGCGGGCGCCTTAGCGCTTTCCGCGCGGGTGGGCGGGCGGGCCTCCCGCCGGATTATGCGAAAGACGAACGCGGCCGCCGCGCCGCGCTCAGCGCCCCGAAGCCGCCGCTGCAGCGCCTTCGAGCATCAGTGTCGTGTCTACACGTAATCCCGCCCCGTGATTTGCATCTCGAAGGCGACGCCGCGCGGACTAATTTTACTTTTCTTTTTCTTTCTTCTCTTTCCGCGCCATTATCTTGTTCGGGTTTATTATGATGAAAAACATCAATGTTGATATTGTAATGAATGGACGTTTTATACCGATTCTTTCATGAACTTTGACGTCACGTGTGTGATGTTGGTGATGTATGCGACCAAGATGTAGTAGACTCGAATGCAAATATTACCTATTGATTCTACTGCAAATTCGTGTATTGTTTCGAAATTTAAATATGATTTTACTCCTGAAGATTGTAAGTTTGCGGGAAGGTACTTGAAGAGCTTATGGCCAAAGTGACATATATCTATTTCCGTCCATCCTCTCTTGAACTATGAAGTTGAAATTCAATACCTTCCTTTCCCGGAAAAATTAAATTCTTGGAGATATGTCGCTATGGAAGTATGCTCTTCAATTAATTGTTAAATGAAGGAAGACTTTTATTATTGCATATATTCTGTCATTGGAGCACGCATTTCTTTTTTGTTATTGTATGTTCATGTCACAATTTTTGCTTTTATGTTCTACGAGCATTTTTCAGGCACTATAACATTCTATATTTAATATCTAACTTGGATGGCAATCGTCAAAGCCTGTGTGAGCGTTCTGCTAATTTCATATCTCGCGTGTAACCCGCAAATGCGCATAGAGAGTTTCCATATCTTGTGGGAATAGCACGTGGGCCTGCATGTTTGCTATGCTCTTTGCACTCTGGTCCTCGGGCGTGCGGGCGCGGCAATCCGATGTCCTCTCTCCGCAAGGGAAGCAGCCGTTGCCGTTGCCATCGGGGCAGCTCCTGCTCCCACAACACCCACAACACCCACCTCCCTCACTCTGTTTCAGCGCCAGTCGCCACTGCCGCTCTCCCGCCCCTGGGTACCAACCCCACCGCCCTTTTCGTTCTTGCCCCTAACATCTCCACAGCCGCCCCGTCTGACCGTCCGCCGTCACCGCCGCCGTCGCACGGTGGGGTATTTGGCCGATTTAGGCGGCCAAAATTATTTTCGCTGTTTAATTGCTTCTGAATGTGCCACCTTTCTCATTCATGGCTTTTTATGTGATATGAAAGAGATTTTATTAAGAAAAAATAAGTTTTGAACTCTTTATTTGTTTATAAATACAACCCCAAGAACAGAGCTCATTTCAGGGATACCATATGTTTGGGCTGAACTAAATACAAAATATAATATAATATTTTTATTAATACAAAAAAACAATAATCTTTAAAGAATACAAAAAATTATCAAAAATACAATAAATAATAAAGAAAAGCTCACAAATCTAAAGAAATATCAAAATGAAATAATCTGCAACTACATTCTTTTATTGGATCTTTGGTAATATGCAGTGATATACAGTAATATAATTCAACTAATTGCTTTGTTGATAAAATTTTAGTTTCCCGTAGAACACAAAATATTGCAAAAAAGTGACTTCCACTTTTTAGTCACTTTCGTGTCTTGCAGCAAATTTATTGAGTTTTGCACATGGTGAATTTCTTCATTTGTTATGTCCGTGGATTCTTTCACAAATCTTATTCTGATAGGACGGCAATAACGTGGCGAAGACGGTTTTGTATTTTGCCAGATCAACTTCTTATTTGTGCTACAAATTAGTCGAAGTGGAACAATAGAACTCTGAAATATATGTGCATCAGAATCAGCATCATTCATGAATTTCTGCTTGTATTGAGCCTGTTGTGAACCATCACAGCCCCACTTGCAAATTAACATTAATGAGGTACATTCTTCTTCTCTTAAAGTTTGTACAACCTCTTCTAAATGCATCAACAACCGAGTAACAGTATGATCAGGCAAATTTTGTAAATCGATTGCAGCACAATTTTCGGTCACATGATACGATTCCTTATCTGGATAACAATCAATTTTTGCCTTCTGAAGTATACTATAACAAGGATATAGTTTCCTAATAATAAACTGCTTCTAATTATTTCGTATTGCCTCCTTGACAGATCAGCTTCAACAAACAGAGCTAGTGCACTGAGTGTCGTTAGTTGTGTTTTCCTATCCTCTAAACTAACAGAATATGCTTTCTTGTATTTTCCAGCTCGTTTAGGAGAACATGTGATTTCCTTGACAATTTTAGAAGCGTCTCTTTTTCCTGTAACACCTAATGTCACCCGGGTAGCATAAGTTAGTATTTCTGAATCTGTCGTATGTCGTAAATCTTCCGTTCTTCTTCTCTTGCTTCTCTCACTCAAATCTTCAAATCTTTTCTTTGGTCTGCCGGGGCGGTGGACTACTTTAGGTATTTCAAATGTGCCATTGAGCCAATCACAATTTTTTTTTAACAAACACATCTTCTTTCTTATGTGCTGCAGACCACCTTCGTTTCATATCAGATTAAAAATATGAAAATTTATGTTTTATTTCCTTTATTTGTTTGTCAGAATAGTTTTCTTTACGTAACAAATAATTCTCTGTAAATTCCAATTTTTCTTTCATATCTTGTAATTTTTGTTGCTGCATCATGTTAAATAACTTTCTTCGAGTAAATACGTTGATGCCCGAATGCCCTAAAACGAAATTTGGAGGAAATTAAAAAGTAAATAAACTTGTGTAAAAGATCCGTAAATCGCATTCGTACATAATTGGCTGTATATCGTGCAAAACCGCGCGAATCCGCGGTTAATTTTTACTAATTTGTAAAATAGAAAACGTAACCCTTCCATTGCACCAAAAATTGTTACCCGGAAACCCCTGGAAGTACACTAATTTAGCTACATTAATTAAAATTTGCTTCATTAAAACTTGAAAAGCTCTATCTCAACTAAAATAATTAAAATCTGTACGAAAATACACATAACGTGTACACACTTACCTGCTTCATCAGTCTCCATGGCTCTTCACTTCAAAATCGAAACGCAGTAGACGCAATTCATTGTGAGACTGAAGCCCGCGCGGGAGACAAGAACGAACAGGCGCACTTCACAAGTGGACAAGTTCTGACAAGTTGCGCCTGCCGTTAAAATTTGTGCAGCTGGTAATTCCCTGACCTTTTAGCTTTACAATGAGGTATTTTTTATTTGTCTGGAATGAAATTTGAAAATTTGACTTTTGGCCGCCTAAATCGGCCAAATACCCCACCGTGCGTCGCTTGTACCCTGCCGTGGCCGCCGCCGCATCTGTAGCGGCCTCTGGCACGACCGTCGCCAGCTGCTCGCCCTACCGCTACAGCCCTCGGGGGCGGGGATCGGGCGCTCCCACTGACTTCCACTCCACAGCCGTCGCCCGCACCCTCCCATGGCCGGTGCTGCCACCGCCTCGGTCAAGCCGTCGTTCCAGCTCGCCAACCCCCCTCCCTGGGGGCTACCGCCTATCGTGTAGTCGGGATGGGGAGGGGCGGGTGCTGGCGGCACTGTGCCCGCCTCCAACCGACGTTTCCGCACCCGTCAGCTTGCACCTCTGCCGTGATCGCTGTTGCCCATCCCCCGCTGCCTCCGTCGCGTAGGTCACGGCCATCGCCACCACTCGCCAATCTCCCCTCCCACGCGTCTACCGTCCATCGTGGTACGTAGGCGGAGGCGGGGCCAGGCAGACAGCGGCGAGTGCACTCTGCGTGGGCGTGTCGCGTCGCGCGGGGCGCCCAGGCTCGCTGGCTGATCGATGCCGCTAATGTCCACTTAAGGGGCAGCGATTACAGCGGCCCGCGGAGCGCTTGTGATCCTCCGCCCCGCCCCCCTCACCTACGGGCCCTGCCGCCCACGCCCCGCCGCGGACGCGGTGGCGCGGTTATCAATTTGCGGTCCACGCCCTCCGCCCCCGGCGGCCCAGCCGCCGCCCTTGCGGCGTGTGAGCCCCGCCCACTTCGCTCGTCTCGCCCGACTCTGCGACTGCGTCCTCACTCGCTGTCCTCTTCCATGTGCTGGGTCTCTCTGCCCGTCGTCGCTGTTAACACAGTGTCTTGCTAAAAGCAGTTGCCGACGAATGTACGAACATGAAAAGCGGCCTTACATCTCTCTTTAAATGTTGTTTGTGAGTTCTTGAATTTACTTTGCTACATTTTATTTCTCCTCGATGGTTTTTTTTTCAGGTGTCGTTATTCTCACCGTGTCGGTCTCTGCCAGAAATTCTCACCAGCATAGTCTCCTTCTGTTGCTTCTTATTTTCGTATTCCTGCACTTCATTGTGCAGAGTACGCTCCCTTCAAAGACTACGTGACCTCACTTAGCTCAGTCGATTCGCTTGCTGCATCAATTATTACATTATTTCAGACATGTTTTTCTCTTCGTAGTTATTTTGCTGCCCACATTCGCTATATATGTTTTCTTATCTTCCACATCTTTCGATACTAATGTCTTGTACCTTTTTCACAAATACGTTTTTGCTGTTATCAATTGCGAATTTATACATGGCGATGGCCATTAATGAGTATCCGGCAAACGGCCACGATTTGTTGTGTTGGTTTAGTTAAGAGATTTCCGGCGATTATACGTATTGTCATAGTACATATTGTACACCTATTGTCTTCAAATATCTCTTCTATCCCCTTCTATTCACTTACATTCTCCCCTTTCACGTACGTGTGAACCTCCCTCTCTTTGTTAAGTCATGTAACCATCAAAAGGTGTATGCTTGCTTTCACCGCAGATTTGTATCGGCTTCATCTTCGCTACCTCCTCTGATCTTTCATGTTTTATCGTACAAACCTTCGGCCCATCCATGTGGTTTGTCTCCCTCATCGCAAGCGTAGCCACCTCGGGGCGTGTTGTTGCTGTCTGCTGCAGCGTAGTTTGCCGAGGTACGCCCCAACGGGTGACGGATCGGAGGGAGGGCGCGAGTACGCGTGGTAGGCGGGCGACGCGATGCAATGGCGAGCGGGCGCGAAGGAGAGCGAACGGAGTAACACAGAAGCTGTATGGAGAATTGCGACCGAATGGTTGTGCGAGGTGAGCGAACGGACAGATGGGAAAGAGTGAGGGTTGAGAGGGGGGAGTAGACGGACAGCTGAACTGCGGAGCGGGAGGCCTGCGGGATGACTGAAAGGCCTTCACCAGCCGTTTCGTGCCCCCCCCCCTTCGTCCGCCGCTGAGCGTCATCGATTGGGGTTTCCATCTCGGCGCGAGTGTCACTCTGCTGAAGAGTGAACTGTGCCGATGACGCTCCGAGTGGCTTAACTGTCGTTTTGATGCCACCGCTATCGTGAATAAGTCACTTCGAGAGCGTTACGATTGAGATAGAATCCAATGTGAACCTGTTTGCATCGTTTACTCGATTCATGTCCACGTCTGTTGCTAGTGAAGAGTGTTATCGGATCCTTCATGTTTAAAGTGAACATCACATTTGTTCTACTGTGACAGGTATGATTTTCTACTAGAAGTTGTTGTTGATTTTTATTATTATTATTATTATTATTATTATTATTATTATTATTATTATTAATAATATTATTATTATTATTATTATTATTATTATTATTATACCAGCCGATTTTAACGGGATGTTTTTATTGTTCAGATCCAACTCGTGTTCGTACTGTGGTCAGTTATTTTACGAGTCAAAATTGCAAGTTCCAAAATCATAATTGCAAAAGTAACATTCCAATTGAAAAATTTATAAATAGAAAACTAGTTTTAAAGTGTATGAATGTAAAATGGAGGGTCGAAAATACAAGGAGAAAAGTTGAATGAAATTGCAGTGAATTGTAAGATTTCGTAACCATTATTGGAAAAACGGCTAAGCTTATCACAGCTTTATTTCAGGTCGTTAGATCGTAAATGCATTGGAGGAAAACGGCATTCTTCTTTTCTCTTTGGTTCCTGTTCTTAGATCCTAATATCTATCGAATTATCAGGTAAATAACCATATGAATCTCATTACATGGCGGCTCCGAAATGCAGAGGTCTAGTTAACTTTATCTGCACGAAAATGATGTCTTTACCTCGAACCAAGCTCGTGGGAAAGTTTTAATGCAATGATTATTTGCCTAGAAAATGTATTTTTTTTTTTCAGACTAAAAACAATGCGGTAGATATAATGCTCCGCCCCACTGTTGTCTGGCAATCTGTAGCTTGTTTCCTTCGAGCCACACCGAAGACAAGACTGGTGTGTCTCGCGTTTCGGCGTTTGCGACCTTTGCGACCCAGTTAAACTCTGCGTCGCGCCGCTTCCCGCGTTGCTTGTCGCCATCGCGGAGTTCGCTGTTTCTGCACGCGAAGCCGCCCCCGCACGTCCGCGTCCTGAAGGCCCCTTCTCCGTCTCCTCCCCCTTGGGCGTTTGTCGTCATGTGATGAGTCTGGAGTTGCCATCAACCGGCGGACTGGCAGCCGCGTCCGTGGCATTGTGCTTCTCATACCGCGTCATCTGTGTACATCTGCTGCTGTCCTCGTCATCTGTACTGATTGCATTCTGCATTGCGTCTCTTAGGTTTGGTTTTTCAGTTTTCTCAGTCTTTTCTCTCCCAGTCGTTGCACCATTTACTCCATTACTCCATCCCATGCACCCCTTCCGTCGCTAGTTTTAGTACAGTCTTTTATTTTCTCCTATCTGATCACTACTCTCCTCCCTAAGATCTTCTAATCATTAACTAGTTTCTCTTAGTTCTTCCCAGATTATTCCTTTTCCAACCCTCTTCTATTTTTTTTTTCTTTTCTTCCTTCCTAACCTCTGCCACATGATCAGGCTCTTCTTCGTCTTCATCTACCTTGCCCTAGATTTGGCCTCCCCCGTACCCCTTGTGCCGTCGCCCTTCCTACTCTTCGTCCTCCGCCTTCGCTCGTTCTCCTTCCGCATCGTCGTAGTTTCCGCCGCGACCTCGTGCGGACGTGCGCTTCAAATCCTTGAAACTTTAAATTGAACTTCTATATCAGATGGCATGTCTTGTCGCGTCCCATAATTTAAATTCTCGTGCTTCCTGGTGCTAGCTACGAGCTGTGACACCGACCCAAAGCGACCGCGAGCCGCGACCTCTCGTCGGGTCGGGCGGCGGTGGCGGGAGTGGTGACAACGGCGATGTTGCCTTCGCGATTCTGTCGCATCACGCTGTGTTTCCTCCTCGGTTGTGCTTTTCCGCTGTTATTTCGGAAGTTCTAATTTTGGTTACGAATGCAGGAATTTCGATTTGATGGAAATAGTTTATCAAAACCGCCGATAAGCATGCTATGTCTGTACAGATAATGAAGATAAATTGTTCCAAGATTATTTATTAATGGAGATTTATTTAAGTTACAGAAAGGCAATATTGGAGTAGTACAATTTCAATAGGAATGTAATTTTCCCAAATTGTTTTGTATTATTAGTTGTGAAAATCTTAAGCAGTGGATTTGACATGCAATATCATTGTATACTATCTCTTAATGAGTTTAAGAATTATTCGTTTTATAGTTTGATTATTTTTTACTTGAGGTTTATTTATTCCCCTTTGCATAGAAATGTGTAAAATATCCTAAACTCAGAATAAAAACATAATATTTGATAAACAGAATTGTTTCATTTTGTTTTCTACCACGCACTCCTCCCAGCGTTCTCGTGTAGCCCAGGAACGATACCACGCCAAAGGATATTTAGATTTGCACTGAATTGTTTGTTGAGTGATACGAAGCTTGTGGACAGTTATCTGTTGTGGTCGCTCTGCTTTTTCAACGCCTTGTCTGTGGCTGTTGCGGCACGGGATTGTAACACTTTTCCCAGAGCGGTCTCATGGCGGAGCGGACTGACAGCGCGCAAACACACGCGCCGGGTGCGAAGGTTAAAGCAACAGAGGCGGCGCGGCGCGGCGCGCGCTCGCTCGCTCGCACTTGTTTGTGCTGGGACTGCGTCGGGTGGTTCCGATCGACTCCGCTATCGATCGCGCACTGTGTCATAAAGAACGTTTGTGACATCCCTTGCTTTGTCTTTCTCTCGTGAATGGCTTAAGGACGAAAGCAGTAGGTGTTATGCGTGCGTGATGGGCTGTTGGTTTTTTCGTGTTTCCGGGCGTTGCTGTGGTCATTAGTCCCGTTAGTGTAGTGCATTTTTTTCTCGAGAGATAGCGGCTATCTTCCCCGCTGGATGGCGAGATCCGGCGCCTACCTACCGTCGGCTAGTGGGGTTTCCCCCTAACCAGGACTGTCCCGCCAGCGGGGCACCGCCCCAGCCGGGACAAGCTCTAAGCTCCCGACCGGTCTCCCGGAATATGTGGTAGTGTAGTGCATGTTAGTGTAAGTGTGTGTGTAAAGGGAGATGATAGGACAAGGAAGAGGAAGGAAATATCGCGCGCGGTCCGTTTGTTAGGGTACTGCTCCGGCATTCGCCTGGTGTTGATCGGAGAAACCACGGAAAACTACCGATCAGAGCAGTCGGCAGCTAGAATTCTCCTCCAGGCAGCGACTGCATTCGGCCTAGCTGAAAAGCTAGTGTCGAAAATCCTACCGCCGTCAGGACTCGAACCTAGGACCTCCCGGTCAGAAGCGCTGCAGTGACATCAGTTGATGCACTGAGCTACCGCTCCCGGTTGATGGGCTGTTGTTACATTCTTTTTGTGCTCATGACAAACCTCTCTGATGTAGTTTAATTGAGAAAATTTATGTATTTCAATTAAACAAAGTGAAAAAGTTTTCCTAGTTAGAACTTATATTTACCTTTTTACGGCATTAGGTGTAATCAGCACGTAACAGCTATGGCCATTGTGCTACTGTTCATAACTCTTCTCTTAAAATCTATTCTCTATTAACACATAACGCACGAGTTAATTAGTTCTCGCAACTTTGTTGAAACGTTTACAGACAAGTTTCCGATGATTCCGAGTACTTTGGTTCCAAATTTCATTTACGATCGTTTAAAACGCTCGACGTGTAAACGTACGGTTCCGCCGCTACTTGTCCTAAATAGTGTCCCGTGGGCTAACGCCCCCATAAAATATAATTACGGAGTTTTACGACACGTGGATCGTGACGACCACGCCGCCGCTCGGGCGCGCACCTCCTCGGCGCTCCTTATATTGAAGCATAAAAGTGCGCCGTTTTCCTGCCGCCGGAGCTGGAGGTCGCGGCCGCGGCCGCGGTGAGCGCAGGGCCTCTATAAAGACGCGCTCTTAATTGCGGCCTCCGCGACGTTCCAAAAAGGGTGCGGTGGGGCGAAACCTTTGGGTTTCCAGGACAAAAACCTTTTTTCTTTTTTAATTTTCATTTCCCCCCCTTTGGGCTTATTTAAGGTAGAATCCTTACTTAGTTCGAATTCGAAGTTACCTATCTTGTCTCTTATTGGTCATACAACATTTCCCACTAGCATTTCATTTCTGTTGATCACGTAGCTGTTGTTTCTTGTCACTGTGACATAACTCACCTACCCTAGTCACCTTCATGCGGGAAAAATACAAAGTATGCTTTGAAACTGTTCTGTCTTAGGACTTTATCCACCCATAATGTGAACATTGTTTCGCTAATTCGTGTATTAACCAGATTCAGATATCAGCCGTAACCACATTAACAACATAGAGAGAGTTATGTAATGCTGACAAAAATTGATTGGAACGAGATTTACGAGAACGAGATTTAATGGAAATCCTCGTTTTGAGGATCTATGATATCGAAAAATTTGAAATTTCATAATGTCTGTGCATCTCCGTCTGTCCATCTATGGGCATCAGTAGCGTTACATGTTATCGTTTGAGTCCTTCGAGAATGCAGCTTTTTATGTCTCTAGATCACATTTCGTTTCCCCATTTTCGCCCATGTGCGAAGCCAAAATTGACCACTGTAGAGCGGAGGTGCCGCTGCGGACGCGCTGCTAATGGTATTCCTATCGCGACCCGGCCCAAATTAATTCGGCGCTGGGGGCTGCCCCCCTAGGACCCGCCGCCCGCGCCCACTTCTGCGACCACGCGCTCCGACCCGCAAACACTCGTCCTCTCCGCCCCTCGCCCCGCCCCACGGCGCTCTCTTGAGAGAGGTCGAATCCCGACGCCCTCTCTGGGGAGCTCCTCCTTTCGGCCCTGTTGTGCCCGCAGACTTCGACTTCGTTTCCCAACGAGTTTGCGTGTTTCCGTTGATTTTATTTTTGGCTGAGATTTTGTTTAGACTGGAGTTTCTAATTGTACTTTAGTGTTTTCCCCTCTGATACGTATCGATTCGATTTAAATGTCTCCCATGTTTAGAAAGGAAACATCTTCTTGGAGAAATAACACTTCGTTTTACGAACAACGGGTTTTTATATTTTTCTTTAATTTTTTTTTTTCTGTTCATGTTTAGTCTGAACTGTGTGTTTTTGATGTATTAGATATGTGTAGATATATGTCCGTCTGCGTTTGCTAATATGATGAAATGTTGACATTATATGTTCTTTTCCTATTCCTCTTTCGATTCTAGGGTCATAGGTTACAAACTTAACAGTCAAAATTTCTTTGTCCATACTCAAACATTTACGTTACGAACAAACTTGTGAGAGTATTTTTGTATGTGTCTAAATCACGTTTTGCTTCACGTAAACTTTGTTATTGTCCGCCGTTGGATGCGCCTGCAGCCGAATCTCCGTCGCCCTGGCCGCCACCTCGCGGGCAGCGTCTTCCCCCCTTGCCGTTACAGCGCCGGACACGGCGTTATTGGCAGCGTCGCTCTGTTTGCTGAGGGGCAGCTGCGATAGGAAAACAGCGTCGACTTCCCCGCGCCCCTCTCCCCTCCGTCTGGCGAGCGCGCCCCTCGCTTCCTGGCCGCGCCCCGGGAGGATTTCAATAAAATCAGGGGCGAAGGAGGGAGGGGCGCGGCCTATTCAGCGCCTCCGTGCCCGCCCGCCCGTGCGCGCGCGCTGCCGCGGTGCGGCCGCCCCCGCGGGGCCCCGCTGCCTCGAGCTGGAGTTGCTTCCCGTCGGGCCGTTGAGGCCTTTCTGCCCACCCGCCTCGCAACAGCGCCGTCCCACCGTCAATGCCCTGCCAAATGGGAGCTGCGCTACCCTCGCCTCCTTTCGTGTACGGTACCAACGCGCTTATGCCTTTGTTCGACTCCCCACCTTCTCGCTCTCGCTTTGCTTTCCCATTCCACGTTTTTTTCTCCCCCTTTCTCGCCACCTGTCCACTTCATCTCCTCTCCACCACGCCACCTCGCTTCGGCTCGTCTTCGTTACACTACGTTTATCCCACGACAATCCGTTGCCCCGTCAACTGCCATTCGTTTCTCGAACCTCACTTGCTCGCGCACATGGCCCCGCCACTTTGTCTTTTCTCTCCAACATCCCCACCCTATCTTTCTCGTCACTGCACCTCCTCCCACCTCGCCTTCTTACTATCTGGCCAGCTCCCCACCTCGCTATCTCGTCACCAGGCTACCTTACCCTCTCTTCCCTCGACAATTCATCATTCCCCTCATCACCATCATGCCATCCTACCCACATCAAACCGCCAACTCCTCATCGTCTGCTCCCCATCGGCATGCTTTCCGTCCTACCTCGCCTTCGAGTCTCTATTCACAGACGCCGACTAATCAACCCCACTACCCTGCAACTTGGCTGCCGTGAGTTTCCGTCGACACCGCTCTTCCAGATCCCGCCTCCGCGCAGTCCCACTTCGCTGTTACCCCCGCGCCCCTTCTACTGTTCCATTTCAATCCCCGCTGCAGAACCAGCACCTTCCCGCGCCCGGCGCCTTCCAATTTGCAATAATAGCCTCGCCGCTCGCCGCCCCGTCCAGCCGAATAGTCGCGCTGACCCCGTCCCCCAGGGGCGGTGAACGTAGCGCTCGCGGCCCACCAGCACCCCCGCACGCGCACAGTGCGGCTCCCTTCTGTGACGGGGCCCCGGGCTTCACAGGGCGGACGCCCCAACGCGGCTGCCCGGAGGGGGCGGCCGTTTGAAGGCCGTCGGCCGAGGCACGAGGGGGCGGCGGCGGCGGCGTTGGCGGCCCTGTCGACTTACCTCCGGTCGCTCTGATTAGGCCGGCTCCCTCGGATGCTTCCTGATTTGAAGCCCCCCGCCCCCCCCTCGCGTACTAGAGATGTCACTGCGAGACAGACCTTCTTTGCAGGCGACCCCTCGGCGTTTTGTTATCGCTCCTTGCACATTGTTCGCGAAATAACAGTTCGCTTTTAAGGAAATAGGCGATCCAGAGAGTATCTGTCAAGTTCCGGAGCTTTCTTAAGAACTACTGACATTTGATCTTTAGGGACTTACTGTCTCTACATTTAATCATCTTTTCTATTTCGTAGGTTCTTTTTTGCCTTCTGTGATTTGTTTTCTCTGGTTTCTTCGATTATTCTTGCCCTTGTATCCTCCAATTTGTTTTCCTTAATCTCAACTCCTTAATTAGAATTTTTATCGGAATCAAATTTGTTGACGCTGATATGTGTCAAGTCTCTGCTGTTTAGTTCTATTGAATTGCGGTGTAGTAGCTATGTTTCAATTGTTAGTAAGTACACCAACTGTAAATATAATTGTATATATCCAAGAGTAAACTGAATGTCCACTACGAAAAGTTAAGTTAGTTCTAACATCTGACAGTATTTATTTGCATTTATTTCTTATTGTGTATTAACAATTTAATCACTCATATTGTGTTGGTACTGATTACGACTCTGCCGTTTCTCTAATGAATAGTTTCAATTACGTTTTCCTTCTCTTTCTACAAGGAAAACATCGAATATCATTTAGAGCGATTGTACCAACTCCCTTCACTGTTCATATTTTCTTGTCAACTTAATTTTATGCTTCCGGTAGGGCATCCCCAGAGGTTAGATTACACCGGTAGATATTTCTACCTTGCCGCTCTCATAAATCTTTGAATAATGTTCCTCCAGGGACTTGAATGAGCCTCCAGTGAGAATATTCCCGGAGGACAGTCGTGGGCGGAGGGGAGGTCGCGGCGATCGAAGGGTCATGGCTACAGAGGATGCGGGGGGGACAGTGGGTGGAGGACGATGGATAGGGGGGAGTAGAACAAAAGGAGAGAGGGAGATGGTGGGGATGGAGGGAGGAAAGTGTGTGAAAGAGGGGGGAGGTGAGGGCGAGGGGGTGCCGAGGGTGTGGTGGAGGACGAAAGGTGGCGAGTGGAGGACGGAGGGGGGGGGGAAGACTATGGGTAATGGACGGAAGATGGAGGACGGGGGGGAGGACAAGAGGGAGGGGAAAAAGGGGGGAGGGGGAGGGAGAAAAGTGTAGACCGGAGGAAGGTGATGGGAACAGAGAATGCGATGGACAGTGGCTGGGGGGGGGGGAAGGGAAGGTGGGGACAAGGGAGGTGGAGAGGAGGAAGGAGAACTAAGAGCGAAATGAGGAAGGGGGCGGTGGGGGCGGGGAGCGAAAGACTGAGGGCGAAGGGCCGCGGACGGGCGGCGGACGCGCCCGCGCGCCGCCGTAAGCCGCCTGATCCGCCCTAATGGCATAATTACGCGCATACGTCATCGCGTAATGCGCCGTCTTGTTCGGTCGCGACCCAAATTACTGGCAAGTGCCATTACCGGGGCGCGCGCGTCCGCCGCCGCCGACCGGTTCGCAGCTTGGGCTTCGCGAGCGGAGAGGGCAAAGGGGGGCGGGGCCTGTGGTTATCGCTGGCTGCCGCTGGACGTCGCGTCGTGGCCGGCGACGGACCGCGCGAGCTGTGCCTCGTCCTCGGATGCACGATGTGTGTGACGAGAAGCTGTCAGTGCGTGGGAGGGTCGACCAAGGTTTGTTCGAAGAATTCCTGGAACTGTCTCGACTCGTGAACAGAATCTTTAATTGCGATGCCACATGTATTCTAGGAAAACGTGTGGGCATTTGAAAGCAGTAAAGTTACTTTGAAATTCATAATTCTTTATGTAAAGTATTAAATCATATTCCACAATTTTGATTTACGAAGCATTTCCTTTAAACGCTATATTAGTTTTTAATTTTGTCACGCCTGGTCAAACATATGTCGAGTTAACATGAGTGTGTAAAACTGAGAGATAAACTGAACATTGTGACGCTTGCCGAGTAGAATGTAGATGAAGCAGACGTATTTAACAGGCAATATTCTCTTGACTAATTTCTTCGATATAACCAAAAACATTCTAGTGTGGCGTGAAAATATTGTTTGATAATGATGTCTCTTTATAGAACGTCTTTTAAATGTAACTCTTGCACATAAAAATATTTGATTGTCGACATGTATCCTTGATATGCCTTAATCGCGTAACCCTAGGTTCAAGGTAATCTAACCTTACTTTTTCATCCAGCCTGCATGTTTTCATTTTTTAGAGGCAAATTCTGATATTTAAAATGTTAATTTTATATCACGTTCTGATGCAAATGATGAGTTTTATTACTTTGAGGAAGAAGCTCAAAAATTAGAATCACGTTCCACAGAAACAATTCCTAAATATGTTCAACATTACGCACGCCTCTCAGACTGAGTTCAGAAATACAAAAAAAGGGTAAAAAATAAAGCTCTTGCGTTTATCTCTAGTGCTACGGATTATACAGCAAATGTCCTCCTGCATGACCTGTAATTGTCGGCTCTTCGAGTGGTGGCTTGCGCTGCTAGTTTCTGTGGCTTCAACCCCTGACTTCGCGCGGCGGCGTAAGCCTTGCGCGGATGAACATCTTCCCTTCCGCCGGCGGAGCGCCGAAACCCTCTCTCACTCTCCAAAACTCCCCAACAGCGCAGTCAAAATTCCACTGCACGTCTGCGGTTTTGCTGCGCGCGCTCGCGCAAGTTGGCAGTCCTACCGGAAGCGACGGCGGCTGTTCCGCCTCCGGGGACGATTCGTCTGCTGACGTGCTCTGGTTGCGAACCCCGGCGCTGGGCGAGGAGGCTGGAAGTTGGTGGCGGGGACCGGGATGGGGACGGGGACGGTCGCAGCGGCGAGTGCGGAGAGCCCGGATCCGGAAATGGCGCAATTAGCCCGCTTAGGGCGCGCGGTGAACGTGCAGCGATGGCGCTGGAGGGAGCGGCAGCGGCGGCGACGGTAAGTGTGCCAGAGGCGGTGATGGTGACGGTGGGAGTAGTGGCAGATGGTAATGAGGGCGGTAGGTTGTGGCTAGTATGGAAACTGGTACAGCCGGCCTAGATAGCAGAGATCGCTAATACTGAAGGGCCGTAGTTGCCCCTGCTAGAAGGGTCGCGGGTTCGAATCCCACCTCGGCCACGAATGTTTGTATGTGTTCGGATTGTCCTTACGTGTTCCCCTTACAGTTACCCTAGTGTTAAGTGTCACAGTCGTCGCTATATGACCGAGCAGTTAAAAGTGACCTTAAGAATAAAAACATAAATAACTGGGGCAAATGCAGGAGAGAAGGGGCGGGCGCGGTAGTGGTGATGATAGTGGGGGGTGGATGCGGGGCTGGGATAGAAGCCGGGGCAAATGCAGGAGAGGAGGGGGGCGGTGGCGGGGTTGGTGACGACTGCGATGTGTCGTTGGAGATTCGCTGCGCTGCCGTTGCGGGGTGTTGCGGTGCATCACTGCGGTCGCTCCGAAGCCTGCGGCAAGCCCTCTCCACGCCACCGCTCTCCTGTCCCTGACCTCTCCTTTCGGAAGCTTCCTGAGATAGAGCAGAGCCATTGCGACCCGGAAGATGCCATTAAAATTCCAATCACTGGCAGTAAAATAGGAGGTGAAGGACAAACGATAGTTTTAGAACAAATTGACGTCTCAAATTGCAAGATTCATAGAGTTCTATTTTCCGCAATCTATTGTAATCGAAACATACGTTTATAAGATGATGGTATCGTAATGGTGATTATGTAATGAATAATTCATCACTGGAAAGAAATTGATTTAAGAGATGCTGAAATTATATACATGCAATTAAGCGTTAATTTCTGAAAAAGAACAATGAGGAAACGCAGAAGAGAAAACGATGAGTAAGAAGAACGAAAAGGAGACGAAGAAGAAGAAAAGGAAGATCTGAAGGAGGAAGGAGGATGAAGATGGAGAAGTACAAGTAAAACAAAATAAGAGAAAAAGGAAAAAGAGGGAGAAATGGAAAAAGAATGGAGCTCCCGGTGCTGGGAAAATCGCGCGGCGTCAGCTCGTCTCTTCCCACGCGGGGCACGCGCGTCGCGGCAGATTGGAGCGCCTGGTGCTACGCCGCACCGCACCGCGCCGCCCGCGGACCGCGGATCGCTCCCCCGCACGCCACCGCGCCCCGCTTTTCTTTCCTTTCTTTCCTCCACCGCGCCGCTCCTCTCCCCCACCCCGCCCCGCCCTGCCCCGCCGCGCTCCGTCGCAGACCGCCCCGCCCCCCGCGCCATGCCTCGCCACCCCCCGGCCCCGCCCCGCCCCGCCCCGCCCGCCCAGCCCCGCCGCGCCGCGCCGGAGCAAACGAACCCGTGCCGCCGGCTAGTCATTGCTGTGTGCTGAGAGGTCTCGCTCGACTACGCGCTGATTTGGTTTGCGCGTTCCTTCACTGCGTTTTACGACGTCGCCACTGTTTCTTTTGGAAGCTGTGCCCCCGTCGCGAGCGCTTCTTTGAAGGAAGTTCCCGAACGATGTGCGGCGAGGTCGGGGTATCTGTTTATGCGATGGTGGCTTCCGGGCGAAACCATGAAATGACTATTGGAAAAGTTTGAAGTTTCCGTTGAAAACTTTGGTTTATTGTCGTTTCGAATTGATTAATGCTAGATCTTTAATCGCAATACTATTGATTTCTAGAAACCTCTCCATTTTACGAATGAGGCAGGAATGTGGGAGGGAACTGATCCCTTATATTTCAATTGTCTTTGATGATGTAGATTCGATTCAACCATTTTGAATTTGTAATAGTATTCCACGTGATTGAGAATGGAGTGGGGAAAACTTCAATGAATGTTTGTAATTCTATTAATTATGTCTATTGTTCTGTGAGACTTTACCTCAACCTGAGATGAAATTTCTGCAACTTTAAGACATTTACACTATGATTGTTTACGCTCATCATTACAACGCATGTTGTTCTTCAAGGTTTTTATAATTGTTTAATGTTGAATCACCCTTAATTACTGTATAACTACGCTACATCACTTTAGTCACATCACCTGCCGTTGGATCGCATGGCCTGTAAATGCGCTGCGGGTCCAGAGCTTGCTGCGTCGATGGCACGCGGAGATCTGTCACGTCGCGTGCTCTGCGGTCGTCATATCGAGCCCCATCGACCGCAGAAAACCGAGCGCCGCCAGCGCGACCGACGCTTTGAGTTAGCTGCCCCGCGCGCACTCTGCTTCCGACGGGTGGCGAGTGCTACCTGCTGCTACAACTATCTGCTTCCATATTCGGATGGTGGCGACATTGGGTATCTGTGTTCGATATATTGTAAACCTGTGTGTTTGAGATATTCAGATAACATGAATTTAGCAAATATTGTGATCTAAATGATACAGGTAGAGCCGTTCAGTATAAAAATAGGCAATGCCGTAGCATTTTGCCACTAGACATTATGATATTTGAACAACTATTAAAAAAATGGATTTTAAGGATATTATACATATTTTCCATTTGATATATTTTATGCTTCTGAAATATTCTTCATGCTTCTGCTCACCTAATGAGACTCCGTTACACTTGTCCGAAATACTATTGCGCGTAAATCTACCTTTGAGAGGAAGTAGCATCGAGTTCTATCTATATTCAATGTCATTCACAACAATTTTCGTCAGTGGGTGTGAGTCTGTCATCAATATCTCACCGCTTCTCTCCTAAACTGTTATTTCTTGTTCCGAATACCGCCACGTATAGTCGCCATTAAATGCATTCATGTCCACCGTAGTGGTATTGTTTTGCGACCACATTCGTCAACTTCACTATACTTGGATTTATTTATTGCTGTCTCTGACGTAAATCAGCTGTTACGGTGTCATCCAATCGGAAGGTTGAACGCCGAATTGTTTGGCATTGTAACAGCTGATGACCTGCCAGAGGCAGCTCTGAAAAAATCGCAGAATATAACTACTGTTTTGGCAGACACCTCAACCTCAACTACCATGACTGCTATTCCACCATCACTATTGCACCCCATGACGGTCATCCCTGTATCACCAAGGTTATCTCCAACATCTGGCGGTGAATAGTGATAATACACGCCATCACCAATGCTATTATAAAACTGCTACCAACGCCGTTACTACTATTCGTCTTCCATCAGTGCCATCACACTATTATATGACGCTGCCACCGCTATCGTTTTAATTTTCACTATTAGAACACACTTCCAACACCGCCTGCGTTTTCTTTATCAACATTATACCTTCTATAAGTGCACCCGTCACTTAAGCAGCAACCGAATCTCCTCGGCGTCCGCCACCGCTACCTCCGCCGCAACCCCGGGAAGGGGGCCCCGTCGCAGGTAGCGCGGGCTGGCTTGAGAAAACGGGGCGGGGCGAAGGGGGGGCGCGCGGCGGCCCTGCGTCGAGCAGGGACCGGCGCGCGCCGTCTGTGCCTAATAAATTAGCCCATCGCGGAATAAAGGACACCCCTTCGCTCATAAATTCGTCTTCTATTCCTGCCCGTTCAACTTTATAATGAAAAGGCTGGGCGAAGGGATGGAAATACGAGAAAATCAAATGGAAGCGGGAAGGAGGAGGTGGAGGAAAGGGGGGGTCGGGCGGGAAAGGGCAAGGTTTGTTTAGTCCGCTCGAGAAGAACAATCAATGGGTTAAGGCGGAGAGGAAGGGAGGGAAGGAAAGAGCGAGATGGACGCGGAGCGGGCGAGTCTTAATACTACTCACAACCCTTCTCTCTCTCTTTCCTTTTTTTTTTTACTTTTGCCAAACTGAATTACAAGGGTTTGCTATTTGAATTTTATATCCTTGCTCATTTTCTTGGCTTTTTTCGTCGACCGTAATCCCCACCGTCAGCCGCCCTCTTCACAAACAAGCCGCACAAACACAATTACCCTTCTCGGTGGGCGGAGCGAAGGCCGTGCGGGGGCGGCGGCGAGGGGGTAGCGGGAGCCAGGGGTGGGTGGGTGGGTGGGAGGGAGAGGGGATGGGCGCGGAGAGTCCGCGCTCGCGTCCGCCGCTCGCCGTCGCGGGGCGAGCACGGACAAATCGCTTTATGCCCGGGCTTGTCCTCGCTCGATGCCCCGCCCCCGCCCCGTTGCCCACTCGGTCGCTCCAGCCCGCGCTGGCCGCTGCGCTCCCTCGAAGAGCCCACTCCGCCACGCAGCCCAGAGCCGGCGCCGAGAGGGGCGTGGCGGCGGAGTGGACGAGCGATGGGAAGAGGAAGATCGCTGCCTCGAGGATTCGCTGTGGACGGTCAACATTAGCGCATTATGGCCGTCTCACGTACTATTTTGTTTCTTTAAAAACGACCATAAAAAGTGCGCGTCTTGTACTCTGTTTCTGAGATATCAATGATGGGGACAGTTGTGAAGATGTAGTTATTAAAAATATGGGTAACAAATAATGGATGATTTGACATTATAATGCCGTACTACGCCTCGTAATTTTTTTGTGACTGCAAGAATGTGTGTTAATGAAAATCATTATTTTAATAAAGTAAATTACGAGTGGTCACATATGGAGCTGGTCTTCTTTTAGTATTTATGCCTTGATTATACGACTTTCTCTATCATAGTGTATAATTGTAAACTGTTAACAATACATCTTCCAGTCGTGGTCACACCAAACGATTGATGTTTTGTAAATTGAAGGCAATTTGTAATTTGGTTTGCTTTTAACCTCGCTTCGGAGTAAAGAGAAAGTTAAGTAATGATGGGAGCAAAAACGGCGAATTTTCGGCAGAAAAACTCTCATTAAGGGCCCTGGTAACGAAAAAGTGGATAAATCCAGTTTCTAGATTTAGAAAAGAAAAATATTCTCCAACACGTGGCGTAGCCAGAATCTATGTTTTGTGGGTCCTAGATACTGAAAAATCAAATAACGCCAAAACTTCTGGCTGTTCGTCCTTTTGCTAGCTTCCTCTCTGCCTGCTTGTCTGTCTGTCTGTGAACAATGCTGGCAGCGAAACCGTTCAGGCGATTGTCTCTAAAATTTATATTCCCCAATCGATCCCGCCAATCGATTCCCCAATCGATCGCGTAATGTTGCGTGAAAATACGGGCGTGAAATTGCGTGCTGGTTTAGCACCACTGATTGCTCATACTTTGCTAGGTTACGCACACCAGAATTTAATATACTACGTATTCAAAATCGTATCTCAAGTTATTTGTTCTTTTACGCGTCTGTCATGACAATGAATAATTTCACTTTTTGTATGAACTTATCAACCGGTAAGTTGGCGAACTTAAAATGCCACATGTCTTTAAAGTTCTTTTTGTATTCCGCTAAGAGACCGCAATTCTAGACTGATAAGGATTTCTGAGCTTATAGCGATTAAAATAAGAAAATTAGAACAGAAGTTCTATTAAGTGTTCCTGTTGATTGTAAGTACAACATATTAAACTTTCATTATCGAGTCATTCCGATCATATTTTCATAATTTTAAAATTTCTGAAGGAATTGTTAGAACACCGAATTGTTTGGGTCTGCAGAAATGTTTTCTCACAAACGTTTCATTTTTTTCTTTTTAGTTGTTTCATATTTGTGCTAACATGATCCACGTCTATCCAGTTACTTTTTATTCATTGAAATAAGCTTAATACACCTGTCTGCATGCATTTACGAAACTTCAAACTTCGTAATTCCACAAAAATGTGAGTCGGTGTGTAAAGTTATGAATCATTTCTATGAAGGGTTGAATTCAAAGCTATTTAATCATATTGTTGCTGGTAACTACAACTGGTGAAAATCATCGGCAGTTATTGACTTTCCTTGTTGCTTCATTCGTATAAAACATTATTTCATATTTTTATATTATATCGCTTTATCTTATTTATTAGTCATATTCAATTGAAACACTAAATATAACTGGTATTTTTATCTGATTACAGTAATATTCGTATCTTACCTTTTTACCATCGTTAGGTTACCCGCTGTTCAGTAAAATATTTGTCGTTAAAAATGCGGAGCGTGCTTTGCTTGGAAAGATTCTGTTGCAGGTGTATTTCTTTCTTTCGCGACCCGAGGAAGCACAGCTCTCCACCTTCCGATTCCTCGAGAAAGTTTCCCGCATTATGCATGAATGCACGGCGCACTATGCATACGAAATAGGACTTTGTCGTGCCATCCCTTGCTCGTGTAATCCGGCTGTGTTTATTTGCTTGAAAGCCAGAAGAAGATGAAGAAAAAAAGCTCGTCCACTTGATCGGATCAGGTACCTTCTTCGATGCCTTGAAAGACATCTGGTTGTCGCCGCAGACAGGGGATGGTGGGGAACAGAGGATTCGTTCTTCACTCATATGTCCCTCCATCGCCAAATGGATCGAAGAGAGTCGACTCCGTGAATACGCGAACCGACTCCTTAGGGTAAGCGCGTAAGGCGCTTAGGTCGAGTAGCTTGTTGGTTCCTCGTTCGGCCTAGAAGTCGTCCGTATCCTCTTGACCGCCAGGAGGGGACTGGTCTTTGGTGGGAAGTCCACGCATAGAGAGCTCCGTCCCCAAGAGGTTCGTGGATTAATTCACAAAAAAACGTTCTGCATCCACAACAGTTTTATGAAATAAAAACATCATTCTGGTAGCACTAATATTCGTCTATCAAAACAGCATAATTAAAAACTTTATTGAAACGGTAACGTGTAAGTAAATCGAGTTAGTGAGAAAAACATATATCAGGTACAAAAAAGCGGGGTGTACTTTTAACATGTATTAGTGACAAATTTCAATTTAGTGTGAAATCTTTAAGGATGTGAAAATCTGTGTCAAAATTAAATTGTGTTTTGGAAATTCATTATCTCGAATTTGCTCTTGTCTATTGAATAATAATCATTTGTTTAACTCTGGAAACATTTTTGAGTCCCTGAGAAATTTTTAACGACTGTGTTAAAATATTAAACTTTAACGGCCATCTTATTATAAAGTTAAATTAGCACTGTAGAAAGTTTGAGGCTAGTACATTTTTGTCTATTAATTCCGTTTTTTACCTGCAAGTAATCAAATGAACTGAAAGGTAGGCTCAGAACGTCAAGTGACCCACAAGCTCTCGCCATGAGGCATGTTCTGAAACAATAACGCGTTTCGCTGGAAAGGAAAGACCGTGACCGAAGTCAAAACTCTCTCGACAGACGCGACGAGTAACTTCGGGAAGCGACGTCCATATTTTCGCACCGTCTCTTTTCTATCGCGCCCGCCCTCGCTGACGTCTACGGCATTGTCCACCTTTCGGCCGCACGGCCTTCAGCCGTTCACAGCAAGCCGGCTCCCTGGCCTGCCGGCCCCGCCCCCGCCGCCCCATCCGCCCGTGCCGCTCCCCGCCGCCGCCCTCGCCGCCCCGCCCCCGCGTTGTCGCTCACCGGTCGGCCGTCTGGCGTTCGCCGGCCCACGGCCAGCCATCTCCCCTCGCCAAGCCCTGCCCGCCGCGCCGGCCGGGATAATAAAATATTTACCCTCAAGACCTCCTCCCGGCAGGTAAGCCTATTACCGCCCCGCCCCTCCCCTCCGAGCGCCTCGCGACCGGGACTCATCCGCAGAGGGTGTTTCTGTAGTCGAAGTAATGTGCGTCGACGGTGGGTGATAAAGTACGCCGCGCTTGTTGCTTAAGGAGAAGAATCGGTTCTGAGTTTAGAAAGGAGTATTGTGTGCTCTTGGCAACGATTCTTATTTAAGGCTCGTTGTGTTACACACCTGTGTGGACTTGTTTGTCTGCTTGTGTGTTTATTTAAGCCTCACGTGAGGACAAATATTATTGCATTCCTCGACGACTTGTAAACTTTTATTTTTGAAATTTATCGCCTTCCTCCAGTCACAGGCACTTCAAGATGCCTTATGGCAGTCCGGAATCCAACAGAATTATCCCGCTTCTTTCTTAGAATTCCGTGAAGAATTCCGTGATTCGAATTTTTTATTAATGGTCGTTCGTTGAATAAAATTATTTGACGTAATAATCGTTCTAATCTTTGTGACGCGGTAACGGTAATCAGATATTTATATTGTATATTGCAGACATATTTATAGTATTCTAATAATTTTTCCTTTTTTATTTTGCAGGTAAGATGCTGATTTCATGACACAAACTTGAATACTGGAGGATGTTCTATCATTAGTGGTGAGTTCACAGTGTTCCTCTCTTGTATTTTGCCATAGTTCGTACTTGCGTGTGTTCTGTATGTTAATTAAATTAATTAATATTAACTATTATGTCAGAAGTAAAATTTAAAGAAGTATTCGGTGACATGAAGCGAATGTCTTCTCTATTTATTTGGAAATTATTTATACATTTACACAATTCCCGCCAAATCCCCTCCTCCCCAATATAACAACAAAAGCGCATGAAGAATGCACTGGCCTTTGTTGCTATACAGAAGTATGCAATGTTCGAAGTATGTCTGCTTCAGTATTCCATTGGATTAAGAAAACGGTTTTCTGGCCCGTCGTGAGAAGCTCCGCTTTAATGTTCATTAACCTAATTCAGGAAATGCTCTCTGTGTTGTAATTATGAGGCGTCGCCTGCAGCGCCGTGTGATTTTCCTCTGCTCCGCCGCCGCTTCTTAAACACAATTCCAGCTAGCGAATTTTGAGCGCGACGCGCCGCAGCACGGCGTCTCTCAAAATTTCGTCAAAGCTTTTTCCGACGATTCAGCGTCAAAAAAGGAATTCGCTGTTACAAAAGCACAGAGATCGCCGCCGACACCCAATATAAAACATTCAGTCGCCAAAAGCAGATTCTCTGAGAGAATTGCGATCCGAACGTTTTAAGAACTACTCCAAGACTCTTCTCGCGAAGGCGCCGTGCGAAAGCACTGGCCTTCGAGGGGCGGGGCAGGGGTGGCGCGGGAGGGGAGGGGGAGTGCGACAGATGAGAAACGAGCCGCACTCTCGTCGCAGTCTCCCAGGCGCGGCTCTCGAGAGAAGCAGCGACGGAGGCGTCCGCAGGAGGGAAGAGGAGGGCGGGTTGTGGGAGGGCTTTGCAATTGCAGGTCACACCTGGGCGAACGTTCCTTTGAGATGAAAGAGTTGATTGTTTGTGAAGTTGTGATGGTAGTACTGGCGACGAGGGGTAGTAATTAGTTCTAAAGGTATATTGATCTGGAAAATATTGTTGTTATAAGCAGAAAATGTTGGAGATGACAATTACGATCATAATGTGTTAATGCAATAATTATGTTCTTAATTATCGTGGTACCTGTGTTGCTGCTAAGATCGGTGTCTGTGATGATGCGCACGCACATATTATGTAGTTTTAAGGTGCTATGCAGGTGGGAGTAATTAAAACCTTTTGCACCTGTAGACATTATCATGACAATGCCGATAACGTGCGTGGGGTGCTGATTGCGGTTGTTGATAAAAATACCAAAGCCTATGCAACTGTAATGAAAGATTAGAAAAATAGGATCATAAACATTTTCAAAATTGTATCAAAGGATCTAAATAATGGCGTCGTCGGTAATAATCTTTGCATCGGTCAAAGAGCGTCTGCGTCTGCGTCGGCTAAGGATCTCGGGCGTATGCTGCGACGAGAGGAAGCAATAATGGCTGTTTTTAATTGGGGGTTCCTCAGGGATGGCGGAGCGGACGCCTGGGCGGCGCGCACAGGGACAGGAGAGGGCTCGCCGCGACGTCGCTCTTCGACGCTCGGTCACCGCTCTCATCTCCTTTCCCCCCCGCTCCTCCCCCCCACTCCCCCCTTCTCATACACCGCTCTGTCCTCCTCTCCCACACCGCCTCCCCGACCCTCGTCCCCGAGACGCGCCGGCGCCATTTAGAGTCCATTAGGGAGATTCGGAACGGCGGCGGCGGTGGCGGCCGAGGAGAGGACTGTGCGAGGACGGGGTGGAGCGGGCCGAGGGCGCGGGAGGAGAGGAGGATTGGAGGGCGTGGAGAGTCGTCCGAGGCGCGAAGAAAGCCGGGCCGCGTCGCGACGCGTCGTTGAGGCCCCGGGGGAGGGAGGCTCGCAGACCGTGCGGATGCCGCTTGGCTCCGCAGTGGAACGCTGGCGACTTCTCGGTGGACGTCCTCACACTCACGCCGATTCCATTTGAACATTAAAATCTCTGTGTCACTTTTTTCTTGTTCCTTTCAGTGTTTCATGAAAACCCATCCTTTATTTGTCTTACAATGATTCGTAAATATTATTATTTTCGATTTTTATTAATTTCAAAAAGTCAGTGATATCTATTTTACAAGATTTTAGCAACTGCACACTTTACATATAACACATGGTGTTTTAAATATGTATTTTTGAAACACGTACCAGGTTGGTAAAACTAAACAAAAAGTTAATGAAGTGAAAATTTAAATATACTCTAATAGGTACAAAAATATGTTCACAAATTAAATACAACTCTCATGTATGTGAGTGCAGTATTTAATTTGTCATATGCAATAATATAAACACCCTTTGAAATCCCATTTGAGAGCGAATGACTACTGTAACTAACTATTTAAATATAAATAATATTTATATAATCAATCCATTAATCCCCATTAAATATATCAAAGGTGATTGTGACAGTGGTCTTGACCTATTTCCAACTTGAAGTTTTCAACATCCGGATAGCATGTCGTGCTTAAAATCTCTCCTTCACCCACTGTGCCTCGCGGCCACTTCCGGCTTGGCCGCCGGCGCTGCCACCACGTCTGTCGCCTCTATCACCGTCCTCCGCGCCCGGCTCGGCCCGCCCCCCCCGCCCCGCCCCCTTGCGCCCAGCTCGCCTCGCACCCGCCAACGACTCCGGGCTTTAAAGCTCGATACCCCCCCTTTTCGTTTCACTTTTTTTTTTCTTTTTTTTTTCCTCCCAAAAAGCGCACCCTCCCGAACGGCGCGTGACAGCGGCAGCTACAACGCGGTTTATATTTCGAATGTTCGCTTTCTGATTAGCTTGTCATCCTCGTGACATATGATACGCAGCCTCAAATGAGTAGCCTTAAGGGAAACATCGCTTCATTTTCATTAAATCAAAGTCAACAACGCTTGGATTTTAATTTAAAACTTGCGGTTACCGACCCGACTGCCACGGGCAGGAGAACTGGTGATGCCGGAGGGGGTGGTGGGTGAAGGTATGTGAACGCGCACTGCCGATTATCCGGTTGCTGGTTGCGAGTGGTAATTCGGTGCGTAAATACCCGGTTGTGATGCAGTATTGCTCGTTAAGTTGCACCTAATTTAAACGAGAAAATATTTACCGTTTCGGGGAAAATCAAGGTATTTTTAACTTCATTATTGACTCATAAATTGTATGTGCTGTTTGTCTTCATTTACTTACATATGCTCAATTTATTATTTGACAGAAATTAAATTCTCTTCGTTCTTCTATCATCTCTTTTACATTATGGACAATTTATTATATAAGAATCTTTTTTGAGAATGTCCGTTTGGTACTGTTTTCCAATTCCATTTGTGAATTCAAGTTTTGAAAAGTATGTGTATTCACAGAGGTTTCTAAAAGGATGAAATGTGGTTTGGTGCATACATAATTGATCACACTGAGAGAAAAGCTGTCTATAAACGTACTGGAAAGACAAAATGGTATATTTCATATTCCAATTGAGGTTTACTCTTGTCAAATGTTAATGCAAAATTCTCATACTAAAGCGCATTAGCAAATAGTTGTGGATAAGACTTCAGTATCTAAATAATTCACAGATGTTGACACAATCGCACGCGCAAGGTTAGATTATCTGACAGGCGTTTCTATGTGTTTGTCTTCGTGACTCTTAGGTATGAACGAGGGCAAGCACTTTTATATCTCCCGTCTGTTGTGTTTGATAGCGTGTGATTGATAGTGAACATTTGAATGTGTTACCGCAGATTGTGTTTTGTTGTGTTTGTTGTCCTTCATATTGAATAAACATTGCATTTGAATCCCCTTGAGAGTTCACGTCTCGCAAACGCCTTTTGACGCCTGCCGCAACGAAAGTTCTCCTCCTCTCTCTAATCCCTCCTCCCCGTTGCGACCGTCCCCCCCCCCGCTCTTCTTTCAGCCAGAGCGCCCCGCGGGGGCGGCGTGGAACTGATCTTGCGCGCGGTATCGGATTGTCCGCCGCATTAAAGGCTCCGCGGCGGGCGCTCGCAATCCTCCTCATTGAGTGCGGAGGTCTTTGTTTTTGGCGCAATTCCACCTAGTATGTTTAATCCACGGGGTTAATTTAACCGTCGATAAATTTAACCGCCAATTAATTTAACTACCGATTTTCGAAACGACCTATTTACAGCTCCTAATAGCGCGTGGCGACCCGAGTGCGAGGGACACCGCGCGAGGCCCGGGGCGGCGCAGAGGACGAGGGAAAGAGGGTGGCGGGGAGTGGACGGCCAAAACAAGGCCGCACGCGCTTGGTGACAGTCTGAGGGGGTTGGTGGGGGAAGGAAAGTGACGTCAGGCGGTGGTATCGACACTGGCCCCGGAAGCGAGGGCCGTTTCCGGGAACCGGCGGCGATCGCCTGACCTGCGGGGCCGCACGCGCGCTCTGGCGGCCGGCCGTCTGGCTGCGACGCGTCGCCCTCCCCCCGCCCCCCGCCCCGCGCCCGCCCGCGCCCGCCCGCGCCCGCCCGCGCCCGCCCGCGCCCGCCCCGCGCCCGTCCCGCGCCCGCCCCGCGCCCTCCCGCCCCGAGCCCGCCCCGCCCGCGCCGCCCCGCCCGCGCCCGCCCCGCGCCCGCCCCGCCCGCCCCGCCCCGCCCCGCCCTGCCCCGCCCGCCCCGCCCCGCCCGCCCTCCCGTCCCGCCCGCCCCGCGCCGCCCTACGCCGCGCCTTCCGCGTCCGCCGCAATGCCTGCCCCGCCCTCCTCATCCACCTCGCTCGTGCCCGCTCCCTGTCCTCCGCGCAGCCCCCGCTGCCCCACGCCCCACCGCCCTCCCACTCCCGCCTCCACGTTCCTCCTCCTTCTCTGCTATCCTGCTAGCAAACACCCTGTGATTCCTCACGCCCATCACAGTTGAACCCATTCCCGCCACCACGTCTCTCCTCTCTCCCCCACATCCTTGATTTCTTGTCTCCTCTATTTTCTGCACTAGTTGTCTCTTTTCTTCTTTGTTCTCCAGCTTTTTTTCTTTTCGTGTCTTTCATTTTTATAAAGCCTTTTCCCTTGGTTACTTTTCCTTGTCTCTTGCCATTTTTACTATTTAATTCATTTATATTTTGTTTGCAGCTTTATATCGCATAACTGTTGTAATGTTATTTTTCTCTTTGGTTTATTTGCTTACACGTACATTCATATACACTGGCCCTACTTCAGTTAAGCTCGTGATACGCAAATGTAGCAAAGGGAAGCAAAGGACGGCTGTTACAATACCACGAGCTCCTGTGTAATGGGGTTTCAGAATTTCCAGCCATTCGATATTGAATATTTGGAGTATTGAGTTCCTGGTACTTGGCTTTGGTCTTCTGTATACTTTATTTAGAATTTTAGTGAAGTCATTACTTTTTTTGTTAAAAGCGTTTGTAGTGAAATGCTAGATCGTTTCGTAGAAGTATTTATTGACTATTGTAGAAAGCATATTTATAATCCTCTTATATATAATTTTCGTGGAAATATTTAATATTACATAGATACGTTTTCGTTCCTTAATTTTTTAAAAATTTTTCTAAGAACTCATTTTAATTAATAAATTGTTTTACTTTTAGATGTTAAAAATGTACTACTCCGGCCGTAACACACACTGCATCAAAATACATTGCAGATACTAAAAACTGATTATAATGCATTATATTCGCGACTTATTTTAGGTACAGAGCTACAAACTTGAAACACGAACACAACGCAAAATCCCGGCTGTAAAATTTCACATTTTCCACCCAGCTCGCCCTGATGATGTATCCAGCGTTGTGATTTTAGCCCGCAGAGAACAGAGATTTGTGTACGGAGGCTATAATATGATATTCGCGGATTATGATATAAACTGTGTTACTGCAAAATAAAGAGAACGCTTTTAGTGGCTACTATTAGTTTACTGAGCTCTTTGCATGTTGCATGGATGTACGCTCGATTATCCATCTCTCCAAGCGTGATCCACCAGTGGGGTAATTCGCTCCCACGTTGCTTACAAAGTTCTCGTGTGCTTCGAGGTGGCAGATAAAATATTTGTTGCGAGAATTTTGTGCAGTATTAAGATTCATTTTATTCAGCGTGAATGAATGTAGTATCCTCGAGTGTGATTTTATTACGCATGTAGATTTTATGAAAAGCAAGTAACATGTACTGCAGCATTTCCTAAATTGCTCTGCGAAGTGTTTATGCGATCACAAAAGACAGAGATACATTTTACTGATGGTTATCAAAGCAAGAATAAATTTTAATTTATAACAACATATGGATGAGGTTTCTCCCGATGTAATTGACTCAAAAACGAACATTTCTAGGATTAAATTTTAAATACTGCGATATGAAACCTAAAATTATGAGTTCATTTCTGTTTTTATATCTTAGGAAACAGTAGTTGGTTGACAAGGAATAATTTTTGATAAAATTAATTGGTACATTTGAATGTAATTTGATTTAATAATTTGTGGTACTAAAACATCCAGACTAGCGTATGTGTGCGGGTCATCAACAATCCGGACGATTACCCGAAAGTCCCTTTCCCGTGACTATTTATGCACATTTCTTCCCGTGATACCGCTGACGTGCCACGCGCCAACGAAACAACCGCCGGACAATTCGGACGGAGGGGGGGGGATCGTTGTCACGCCCATAAGAAACGTAGAAAAGAGAGCAAAAACGCACGCCTCGCTCCGGATATGGCAGTGTTTTGAGTCGGGGGCGTAAAAAGGCGCCGCCCGGGCGCCGGTGGCGGCGGCGGCGGTGGCGCGCGGAAGGTCACGTGGTCCGCGTGACCTCCGGGTACCGGGAACTGCGGGCAGCCGCCGCGGCGCCTCACGCCACCGCCTCCGCGGCGCCGCCGCCGTCGGCCTGTCGATGCAGTGGTGGTGGTCGTCGTTGCGGTTCGGGGCCCGCGCGTTGAGGAACCCGAAACCTGTGGATTGACCGTCTTATAAATGCCAATTTTTTACACTCCTTCTGCATGTTCCTGTATCTGTGAATGCACGTGTCCGTGTTCGTATCTGTATCTGAATGCGCCCTTGAGGAGTTACAGGACGATGCAGTGCGAATGTGGGAGAAGGGCGTTCTCCGCGAGATCATAGTTTTTAATGCCTCTGGAGATATATTTTGATGGAAATAAATGATTTGTGGAAAATATACTAGTGTAATTAAAAGTAGTACTTCAAATCTTGTATGGTTTCCTCCAATCCCATTGATATATGATTAAGCGGCACTAACGAAGAGACATTATATACCGTCCTTGGTGGGAAACACGCATGTCATGTAATCCGTTTTCAATTAGATTGTATGTGTGTGAGTGTGAGTGTGAAGGGATGCCCGCGTATGTGTATTAAACCTCGTGGCATAATCTAAGCCAATGAATGAAAAATATCTTGTCAGTGTATGTATGTGTCATTACGAAAGGAAATATATATAATCTGCTCTGCAAGTCTGAAAATAAGCCTATTATTAAATTAGAGTTCGAGTCTCCGTATTTAACGACCCCTGTAGAATGAGCCTGTTTCTATTCCACTGTGTTGTCAGAAGGAGAAATTTTCTTCGCAAAATATCTGTTCGGTTTTTATCGCTTGTCACTTTCAATCATGGTATTCATTCACTTCTCTCCATAAAGGAGATGTACCATTTATTGTATATATTCAACGGCCTTTCATGTTTTTTCTCGAGGCGTGCACGAACAGCCTCCACGGAAGTGCCAGGATTTTTCTCCATTTCAACGAGTGAAAGTGCCCCCAGTTTCACTGGCTTTCCGGTTTATTTAATTAATCGAATAGCAGGATCTTCCAATCTCGATTGCTCTTCGTGGCTCCGCCGCGTGCCTTCAGCACGTGGATGACCCGCGTGGAAGTGGGTCGTCGACGCACGCCACGAAGCGGGGCAGGTGGGACCGCGCGGCGCATCACGAATTCCGAAACGGCGCCCGGGGCGGCCCCTCTAATGTATTCACTTTTGGGGTCACGGACGTATTGTTCTTGAGCGTAGTGACGGTCCACGCACCGACTATCTCTTTTTCGCTCGTCCAATCACTGGTCTTCGATCGACCTGCCCAGAAAATTGATAGAATAAAAATTAATTGCGGCACCGTGAATTAAATTCTCCGGGGATTATATCAAAAAAGCTAAATTGACGAAAACAACTAGCAATAGTACGACGTGGATAAAAGGAATATTAAATAGTTTTTGCCAACCTTCAAACCAATTTATTTCAGTATTGGAAACTGAGTTTATCTTCCAATACGAATCCACTGTCTTTGTTACACCCTTCCTAATATTCTCCATGGACAAAATTATCAAAATTGCCTAATGTAACAGTTTCAACTCTTACGTGATAATATTGCTAAAGTGAAAATAAGTGTGTACATCCTGAATGCGGTTCAAGCAGTGTCAAGGAGTCCCTTCCTGGGGTATCTCGGAAGTAAATTACTGCTGTGAAACAATTCAATTAAATAATTAACGATTCAAAGCCGTGAAAGATAAACATTCTAAATAAGGATATAAATACATGTAAAAAGGAAACCGACCGGGCGGATGACCGACTAGTTGTCCTCTAAAAATTTTCGTCCATTTCCTTAAATAACCTGAGGTGTTCATTTTCTCATTGTTTGTAAATAATATGTGGGGAAAAGGTTTGAGTTTGGTCTCTAAGTTGGTTAGTTTCTGTGTTAGAAAAGTTTTTTATTAATACAGTCGAATCTGCCCTCTTGTTCTATTTGTACAATTTCTTTCTTGGTATTCCTCACTAAATTTTTTACTGAAAGAAATGTAAAACACATTGCTATAAATTCTATTAGAACATCCGAATATATGAAATTTGTTAAAAATAGGAATCTTTTTTAGGTGCAGTCAGGAACATCACATTTGTTACTTGAATGTAACGAAGTGTATGACTTAGCAAAGCAGGAGAAGTGCCAAGCGGAGAAGCAGGAACGCTGAAATTTATAACAGGTCGAGCGTATCAGTCCGCGTAAGTCGGAAGATGATTTGACCCGTGTTCCCCGCGCGCCGAGGCAGCCATGCGAGGCCCCGCGTCTTGGCGCTCGACTCGCGTGGCACCGCGCCACGCATCCACCGCCCGCCCGCCCGCACGCACGCCAAGTTCCCATTCGCCCCGCGCGCCGCTAGTGGGCGGGCGGGGCGGGCAGGGAAGAGCTGTACGCAGAGCGGGTGGCGGAGGTGGAAGGGCTGTGCATGAAGGAGCGGAGCAGGTGCGTATTCCGAAAGGAGGGGAAATGGGAGTCCAATGATGTACAGGTTTTTCGGAATAAATGTTACAAACTTCTAGAGCGAGTCGAGGGCTCGAAACTGATCACTTTTTGCGTATACTTTTCTGTTGGGAAACTGAATATAACGGAATTATATTAATATGTACGCAAAGATATACAGCAGGTGCATGAAATATCTTTGACTGCGTCAATAAGTTACCTACACTTACACCTCCGTTGTTGGGAACTTTCCTACTACACATCCATCGCTAAAATGTGAACATTTTCGACATCTCTGCTTGCCGTAGAAGTTTGAGTCATTAGTGGAGGCACGTGGATGTGTGTACAAATGGGAATAACCGAAACATTAGCGAATGCGGTAAGGTGAGCACGTGTATACATATAACAATTAGCTGCTACTGAAAATCTTTTGAGTAAGAATGTGATGAGAAAAGAGTTATGATTATTCCGATTGATAGAGTTGTTAAGCCAGAATACAAGCCACGCGTTTCGGTGTGACTAATTGCACTGAAAACAGAATACGAAGAAAATCTAGATTTAAAGGCGCAATAGCGATGTAAGTAAAATTGTTTGTTCATGGAGGATGAATAAAGTAAAATCAATCATTACAGTGAAGCGTGCATAATCGAAGCATATTTTTTCTTTTATTGCAGAGATGGTCTTCTTGAACGGGAAAATCAGAGAACGAGAAATTGAAATTTGCATCTTTCTACTCGTAACAAAATTTTCGGCAATTTTTACAAGTTGCTTCCCGAATTGGCGATAAACCCCGCAATGAAGTCAGCAAGCATTTCATAAAAGTTGGATTTTTTGACACTCTGTAGAGTTGTAGATGCTGATAGGATTACGTCAACAATGAGTGAAGTGAACGTAATGGCAAAGCCCGTGGCGAGACGAAATGAAATATCTGGGCGCGAGCGCCAACGAAATTGGTGGCAGCCGAGGCAGAAGAGCCATACGCCAGAACTCCTCCTCCCCTTCCCCCTCCCCTCCCCCCACCGCGTCTCTCCGCGCCACGCCCTCCCGCGGGAAATCCCCCGCTTATGTCCCGCATTATCTGCGGTTGCTCGAGTGAATATTAATAAATAATATAAAAGTATAAATCCCTCATATTTCAAGATACCCCCTTTATCCCGCGCTTCCAACTCTTGTGCTCGTCCTGAGACGCAAGGCGGCGGCGGAGGCGGGCGCGCGTACGTCTCTAATATATTTGCCGCAGATTAGACCCGTCCGTCGGGCCGCTGCGGAAAAACAGGCCGTATTTCAGGGCCAATCTGACAGATCTTGATTTGTCGCGGGCTGGCGGAGCGCCCGCTGTGCCGCGCCGCCGCCGCCGCAGGCGTCGTCGTCGGAAGTCGCCGCGGCCCTCGCCGTCTGAGCCGGCCCCGCGTTGCGAAGCCACGTCCTCCTGGAAGGGACTTCGGACGCGGACGCTGCGCGGAGATGCCGCACGACTGCGCTTTGAGGTCTCGGGTGAATCGCTTTCGCAATGAAGCGAGTCGTATTTTCGTGTATGTGGTTATTCCACCTGTGACAAGAAATAGAGAATGTTATGTATAGCTATTCACCAGGATAATGAGTATGTGGATCGAATATCGTAAATTAATTAATTCTGATTTTAGAGTTTTGGAAACATGCGTCAAATATTCGATAATTCTGAAATGAATCTTACAAATGAAATTTTGAAATTGGAAGTCTCAAGTGTGTTTCAAGGAAACGTTCATTTTTTAATAGAATGCGATTTGATTATTCATTTATTTACTTACTTTTAAAAAAATCGATTGTTCTCTTGTGTATGTGAATGGAAAATTGGGGATAGGAAACTCAAAACTGGATTCAGTGTTTCTTTTCCAAGAGTATGCAACCCGCTGAACTCCAGTGTAGAGAGGGCGTCAGTCAGGCGTAAGTCAATTTCAGCTCTTGGAACACGAGCCTTACCAACTAGAACCTAAACAGCAAGTGGTGTATTCCAGTGTAGTACAACACTATTATTTATGTTTTCAATAAGATTCCAATATTTTAATTATCTCAAATTAGTGTTTTAAGCACTTTCTATACAATTGAAAACTCCTTTTTTTTTTCAGCACAAAACACGGAATTGTAATCTCCAAAACAATTTTACATTCTTGGAAGAAGTGGTGAACATATGATAATTATCTGAGTTAAAAATATAAGATTAAAGCTATTTAAAGATGCATTGAAAACAGAATCTCCTATTAGCTAAGTATTACGTTAATATAAGAAGAAAACAGACAATATTTTCTAAGTTTGTATAACTTCGTGTGTGGCGTGTGCAGACAGTTTCTTCCTGTGTGTTTTTTATTTCTCGTTAATGTTTAAAACTTCTGTAAATTAAATATGTCTGTATCCATTCAATTAAATTAGTCAATGTATCCATTTGGACCGGAAGCAGGTGTCCTTTATTGCTCTCTGCAGTTCCAAAAAGCGAACATTACTTTAATCGGTTAGCATCCGCTTAGTAACATTCACTCCTCTTGACATGTTAATTGGTTCCCCTACGCCAACTTCCAAAGCAGCATGACGAATCCGTTCTAGTTTCTACGGTGACATGCTTTTATAGTTGCTCACATTCTTCTTCATTAACGGAATTCGTGGACCATGTCGCTTTTATTGGACACCACTTAAATTTAATGGCTCCGGAGAGCATTTGTTATAAATGTCTCCGTCAATTATTGCGTCATCTGCTCTCCGACGAAAATGAGTCGTACGGAAATGTATTAATTGACATGTCTTGTCGGGCTTAAAGGGCGTCTATTGTTCCGCGTCGCTTTCCGTTCTCTCCCCTATTTCACTCCCTCTGCCCTTTTTACGGTTTCGGGCGGGAAGCCTGCCCGAGTGGAGATGTGCATGAAGAACGCTTATTCACGGTGGTCGATTTTATTTCGTATCCCACATGAACGATATTAAATAGAACGCGCGAATTGAATATGGTAATCACTCTTTTGTATATTATCAGTATCATTGAAATCTTTGTTTCGGAACCGGAGTGCCCGGACAAGCTATTGTGTTGTGTATTGCGATTCATTTTATGCAGTGTGACCGCTTTTTAACGTTAAATAGATCAATACTAATTTATTCAGAAGTTTTGTATGGTCTCTTGCGCCAGCCAATGCCGATTCTCCGTGCTCGTGTTTGTTTCCACAGCGCTTCCAATTTGGCGCTCACTTTTTGTGGAGGTTCTCCGCCTTAAGTCTTCTTTTCTTTCGAAGCGGCGCGGGTCGGGACGTGACACTTTTAAGCAAGATACATTATGAAAATTACGAAGATGCGTGCATCCCATTTCTCCGGAAACAAAAATAGACACACTGGGAGCGTCTCCTCCATAATTTACGTCGTCATGCGACGTTAGAATTTCCGTTATTTGCGTGTCTGGGGTTGTGACGTACGGGGCGCTTGGAGATACCGGATTCAATTATCGTACTCGCTGCGTCGGGATTTGCCGGCGCGACGCGAGGCGACGCGCGGTCGCCCTCGGAGGAGGCAGCGGCGGCGGCGGCGGAACGAGATAAAACTATTTGGGGCGGCGCCGGCCGGGTGCCTCAGGGCTGCGACATGCGGCGGGGGCGTGGCGGTGCAGTAGCGTAGTCAGGCAGAAGGATGGAGATGACGAGACGGCGGCTTTGTCATTGTTGCGGTGATGGTTCCGGCTGTGCTGGAGACAGTTGTCGGGTTAGTTGGCAATAGTTTTGAGGGATTGGTTTTTGTTAGTGAAAATGGTAGGCTGTAAGTTGCAGTGAGAACTGGTTCTTGTGATAAAGGGAGTAGTCTTTTTGTGGTGTTGTTTTGTGGGGAGTTTGGTGGTTCTAGTTTTGTGAGGTGATTTTGATGGCTGTGGTTTTGTGGGGAGGTGATTTGTGGGGTTATGGTTTCGTGGAGGGTGATGGTGATGGTTTGGGGCATTCAGAGCATTTTAGATTGTGACCGTCGCGGCGAGGAAGAAACAGTAGAGGCGTTTTCCACCGTATTGCTAGTGCCATCGTTTATGGTGGTGGGTCTACAGAACGCAATGACGTCTGCGTTCTGAGTTTCTACAGAGAGTACCGTCTCCTCGAAATGCTTGGATGTGCTCATGATGCACTGTGAAAAAAATATCAGACTCGAAGAAACTGTGTTTATTACCGTGACGTTAGGACGATTCTTTAAATATTATTTGCCTCTGACATGCAGAGAACGTCGTCATGGATGACAATTATTTGTATTTATTTGAGAGCTAAGCACATCAAACAATTAACCAAAGAAATTTTTTTAAGTTTTTGGTCAACATTTGTTAATTACGATGAACTCTCATTAGCTTTTACTTTGCATTTACACCCGAAAATTTAATAACACTACCCCAAAAATGTAGAATACGGTGACCTACCGTGACTGTAACAAGACCGAGATGCCGCCTTAGCATGTTGCCTTTATATTCGGGTTTCGCCCACCACGACCAGGCGCCAGGAAAACCCTCGTCCTCGGCCAAACCTCCCTGCCTCCCCCCTCTGTCCGCCTACGTCACCCCCAGAGAAAGCAAATCTCCGCCGCTCCCTCGCCGGCGCGACGCAGTTCGGGCGCGACATGTGGGGGCGCCGGGTGCCGAGGTCAATTAAATATGTAGTTCGTCGCGCCGTCGCTCGTGCGCTGGGATCGCCGCCGCGGAGGGCGCGGCCCAATCTGGGAAAATGGGCCTGTCCCCTCAGACAGCCGGGATGGAAGGCGCGTCGCCGGCGCCTGAAGACGAAGGTCGATGGGCGGGGTTCCTTCAAGCGGCGACGGACGGCTGCGGAGGCGGCGAAGGGCCGCGGCCACCCCCGTTCCCCGACCCGCTCGTCCATGCTGCGAGGGGGCGTAGGCTGCGATCGTACGGGATGCTCTCAAATGCGTGCCCTTTGTGAAGGTCGGCCACCCCATGCGCCTACGAATTTTTGTACTCTTGTTGAATGAACGCTATTCGTTTTATTGTGATAAATGAGAGTGCACAGAAAATCCTGGTAGAATGCGCAATCATTTTGAAATAGTTTTGCACGGCACTGCTGCAGGCCTGAAATGCATTAGTTAATCTCTGTTCTGTGTGATCAATATCAAAATGTTATTCATATCCAAATTTGTGAAAAAAAATCCACCCTCGAATTAGTGTAATGGAACTTGCGTTTATTTATGAAAGGTATGTGTTGGTCAGCTCCTTAAGGACTCTAGGGCGGCGGCCTCCCGACAAAAATCAATTAAAATAAAAGTTGCAGTATTAACTTACGAAATATCGAGCAAGTTTTGAGTATGAATTCCAAGCGCCAGCGTAAGTCAGTGATCTATCTTTTTAGAAGGGTCTCATCGCGAACTCCGTAGCTGGTGCACGATGGGCTATGATTCCATGAGATAGTGGAGCTACTGAAGCCTGGATGGGGGCAGTATGTTTCGTTCATGAGATTGTGCCTATTAGCTGAGCTAAGAATATTGGTCCGCTCATCTAATTTAATGAATTACCGTTCGTTTGCTGAAAATATTAAAAAAAACTGTTATGGTTGGCACAATTCCATCTTTTGTTATGAACGTTAAAGTTGTTTGAGACAAAGATTAAGATCCATATGTAGTTTTCTGGCTAGTACAAGATATATTCTGAAAATACAAAATGTATGGCATTTTCCGGGCAAAAACCTCCCGACCCACCTCCCCCTTCACTCATAATTTGCATCCCACCGGTCCCTTCTGGTGTTGGGTGTCTGTAGGGTATTTGCACGTTCAAAGCGCAAAATGGCTTGGGACTCTGTCAAAAATTACGCAAGTAAGCAGAAATAGTTCACATACAATGTATTGCCATACACATTACGTTCACGTATTCACTTAATAATTTTGTTGATACTAATTTATTTTTATAAATTACTAATTAATGTGTTTATTTTTTGAGACTTATTTCACAAGGCTCTTATTATTTTTTGGAAAGAAGAATGTATTGTTTCATTATAAACATGCAATACATTTCAAACTTATCGATTCTGATAAGTTTTTGTTATTTTTAAATAATTAGCTACTTCACAAAATGGTAAATTATGACAATGAAAATGATAATCCTCTATCGATTCTGATGTAGCGGTCGGCGGTGACAAGTGCTGACATGTGACGCAGCTTCGATTATCAAGCGAAGTTTTTCAACTTGTTTAGTCAGAATGTTCTTCCACGTATTTCATCATAACATTCAAATCATTATTCACTTATAATTGGCCGGAAAATAGCACATAGTGTCTCTTGTGTACAGGCTAATCACCTGGCGCTGAAAAGATCTGTGCGTTTAAAGTAGTTGCGAATTATATGCGATGGTCCCTGCCTGGATCAATGGCAATGCACTCTAACCCTACTCCTGCATCTCCAGCGGTGCTTGCACGGATGATGTTATAATGTAACGTTCGGATTGAGGGAGAGGGGTGGAGGGGGCTTCTCTGTCACGCGGGCGCCGGCGCGGCGAGAGCATTTACGCGTCTGGGTCGCGAGGGGGCGGGGCACTCGTTGCCCAGGGGCCCAGCGGGTGGGGCTCTTTGAGAGAAGGGGGAGTCGCGGACGGGAATGAATAGCAGGGCGAGCCATTCTATGCTCATCGGAGGGTCGTCGGACAGACGAGTGCATTGTTAAGGTTCAGACTTATTTCTTAAGTGAAGAATCGAGAAGTGCTCTATGGGAGTGCTGATGTGCAACGTGTGTCGTTCTTTGATAAGTTTATACACGGATTTCTTTGAATAATGTAACAGTGTAATGAAGGCACAATTTAGACAAATACGTCTTAAGAGAATTGGAACACAATTGTCGGAATAATCGGTTTAGGAAAGTGTTGATTTGAATTCATACATTGGCTGTTGTCGTTATAATGAATTTAATACAAACTATTACATTTTATTAATTAACGATGACTAGTCTGGGGAGTAGTCATTTTCGATTTTCAAACATTTTTAAACAAGATTCAAAGGTTCCTGGAAATGTTTTGATTTTACGATAAATTTATACATCCATTTTAAGCTGCTGACAGTGAGACAGCAGTTTTTCCTTTTCTGCGTTTGATTGTTGTAATACATAATATTTTACTAAGAATGCAACACTGGCTTCATGAGAAACGTTATTTTTCCAATGTCCGTATGTCCTTTTGTCTCTTGATAAGACCGCGTCGTGATTTCCTAAGCCGTTTTTCCAGAGCTCTCGCAATTATTTTCTCCGAGAGCTTCAAAAGTTTTGTTTCATAACATTATCCTCGCCTGTCTTACCCTTATCCTCTGTATACTTAGAAAATACACAGCGAAGATAAATCGCTTAATCCTTTTGTTGGAAACATGCGCATTTCGTTGACACCCTATCAGCAACACCACCCGTTCGTATATATCTGAAGTCTTCTGCTTGACACGTCCTGATTATCTGCTCGGATGCTGACTCGTTCGTTGCAATCCCTTCTTCGCTCATGTTGTTCAATCCGTCTGGCCTCGTTTGATGCCTTTCATAAGCTCATAGTCTGTCTTTATTGCCCACACATTCGAAATTGAACAGTCCTTTTTTTCTTCCTCAAATTTTTGTATTTTATTCCTCTTATACCATGCTCTCACTCCTCAAACTATCTTTGCCAATTCCTCTTTGTTGACGTACTTGGCCAGCCATTGCTTCCACCCTACTCTCTTTTTTGACTCTCTTCTATGCTTGGGATTCTATTTGCTCTACGCTCTCCATTTTCCCATTGTTTCCCAATTATCCCCATCCCTCTGCTGCCTCTCATCTGTCCCAAATCTTGTCACTCATCATCCATTTCTCATATTTTCCCTCCTCGCCGGTCGCCCCGCTCCGACCTACCCCTCGCGCCCGTCCGCTCCTCCGCCTCAACGCCAGACAGCGCCTGCTCCGGCGCTGGTGCTGAGCCCCGGCGGCGCCGGAAGATAAACACCCGCGGGGTGGCGGCGCCTGTCCCATGTCCGCGCGCTTATCTCCGCCCCCGAGTCCGGATTAGCAGCAGACGCCGCCGCCGCCGTCGCCGCCCGCTGCAGCTCCACAGACGCTCGCGGTCTCGCACACGCGTTCCGACCCTTCTCCGCCTTTCTCCGCCTTCCGCGCCCCCGCCCCGCCCCGCCCCCCGCCCGCCCCACGCCGCGTGATAAGCGAGTTACTACCACTAAAAATACTCGCCCACCAGCGGGGACGGCGGCGGAGGGTGTGGACGCCGTGCCGGCGACGGAGACGGAAAGGAAGACAAGGAGGAAGAAAGGAAGGAAGGCGAGGAATGTGTAAGCGAAGTGAGGGGGAAGGAGGACATCTCAGTCGTCCTTCGCGGGGCCATGTTTTATTTGGGCAGTGCCCACGAAGGGCCGGCCCTTCCCGGAAGCCGCGTTGGCTCGCGTGTCGCGCGGCCGCTTCTCGGAAGTTCCGCCGGTGGGTGAATCGGAGAAGCCTCAAGGCACCAAGGTCGTCGGAGTGAACGCTTTCGTTTCTCAGAACCGACTAATGGTGAGAACGGTGCTTTCCGGTAAACAGTTCCTGCAGATGTTCAATGCGAAATATAATACACAGACACCTGCATGAAGAAAGTTACAGAAAAAATATGTCAATGTTATTTTGTTTTGCAATTGTGTTCTCAATTTTAATAATGTTCGGATTTAATTTATTTTGAAACTGCGAGACGATCAACCGATTAATATATTATGATATATTTTTTGTTGGAAGCAAAATTGATCAATTGACAATCACATAACCCTTCGAGAATTTTTGGTAAGTGCAAACTCTCAGAATACTAGCAGCATGCTAAGTTGAAATATTTTTCTTGTGTAATTAAATATAAGTAAGTTATATAAGTACTATTGAGATATAAGTAGTCTAGTGAGAGAATTAAAACACCGTCGTTTCCAAAAATTAAACGTAGTGCGCTGAAGTAGAAGAGCATTTCGCGAATTAGTTCTCCACAATTTCTTGAATTTTTCGTTTCAGCGTAGTACTCTCCATAAAGTCAGGAACGTCAGGGGGTCGCCTCTCTTGCAATAAAGAAGGTCTCGACTAAATACGCATTTCCTCCGCAAAGACAGTTTCGCCTCACAACTCACGTTTTTCCACGAACTGCGCCTTACCGCTTCAATTAAACGTAATGAATTGAATACACGCCCAGGCAACTACTTTTGCTCGTTGCAAATGACTTTGCAGGTCTTAGACGGATGTACTGTTTTTTTTTGTCGTACTGAGTCGTCTGAAATGTAAGGGAATAAAGGAGAACTATGTATATATTTTTTAATGTTGCCAGGCTAGTGTCCTACTTTTCTGGCAGGAAATCTATTCAAAATGATGTAATATTTACATTTGAATTCCGTTTATTTGAAGTAATGATTATGTTCAAAGATAGATTTATAACTTTTGCGTATAAATTTGCAACTAAATCATTTTATTAGTTTTCGTCAATTCATATTTAACTGGCCTAAGAAACCTAGCATTTCTCGGACATTTATTTATCACTGGCATTTAGTAGATAGCTGGTGTACATCGCGTTGCCCGATATTTGCGAAAAGATGATTGACACTAACATCAAGCATCTTATTCGCGTATTTTGGTAAAAAGAAAACATGAAGTATAATAAAATATACAATTTTTTTCAAGAAATATTTCAATCTGTTAATATCGAACTTAAGTGCTTCACTATGCCCGTCATTAATTTTTCACCATCTGCTAGACAGGAATTCTATATATTCCCGCCATTTTAATAATAATAATAATAATAATAATAATAATAATAATAATAATAATAATAATGTATTTATTAGTTGTAAAGTTCAGAGCAGACCACTTTCGCCGTACCTCTTGGTTAAATATATATTTTAATAAAACTAACATCCAACATTAAATTTACAATCATTTCATAAACTACAATATTTGGATTGGAAATGGACTTACTTCCTTGGATAAAACAAATGAAAAGCGTAATTTATATTCTACGAAGTGTTTTATACAATTATAAGAAAATTATACTTTAAAATATTTCATATCTTGATTTGATTACATGAAATTTTTTTGTCTTCTCAGTGGTTCAATCCAATGAAGTGTCACTCTATGATCTCGAATAAAGCTGCAGACAATCTTTGCAAATGGCAAAAACCAATCACCGTGAAACAAAACACCTCCCGTGGGCCGAATACATCGATATCCACTTTTACTTTGCTTCTCTGCGCTCTTTGAGCACTGCTCCTGATACCATTACGGGCGCATCCCGACTCACGCCCATTAAAGTGTTATCGACTCCCCTCACCTTCCTGCAAAACGGCGCGCTCTCCCGATTTTTCGGGCGACCAAGTACGACTACATCCAACAGCGCTTACACGTTCTCCCGCTGGGCAACCATACACCCTCCCCATTCGCTCTTTGCCCTTCGGCCAGATTTCCCCGCGCTCTGGCTCCGCTCCCCACTCTTTTCTAACGCACTCGTCCAGTATTCGTTCCACTCTCGTCCAGCTCTTGTCTGCTCTTACCCCATTCTCGGCCCGTTCATGCCCGATCTTGTCACGCCCTTTCTGCCCACTTTCTTTCCTCTGCCGCCGTGCTTTCGCATCGCGTTGGCCATGCTTTTGTCTCGTCCTCGGCTCGTGTATCTCTCACCTCCTTATCCATTTATAAAGTTTAATCTTTTGAGTTATGAGATATAGAACAATGATAAAATGGATTTTCGGAGACTTTTTTGTTAATTTTCGAGCCTTTTTAAATTTTGATTGCATTTTTTAATTCAGATTTTAGTATATTTCCAATTGTACTTCATTATTTTCAACTTATTTAAACATATTCACAAATGTGACCTTTTCATTATTTGTTGCTCTCGTCGTTTTCCTAGAGTGTTATTTATATCGTATTTATTCATATTATTAATATAATCAAACGATTTCATGAATGGCGATTTTTTCATGAATGATCATTAAAAGTTTCATTTCAACGTGAGAAAGTTTATAGAATAAGCAAGAAGTTTAAAAAACCTTTAACATTGATTTCTGTATATATCCCTAATTTCTAACAATTTCATACATGCAAAATGATCGTTTAAATATTTCATTGCAATTTTCGAACGAAAAATACATTTTAAAACACCTCTATTGCAGATTTTCTTTAGAAACAATTTTTTCACTTCTCTCATCCCAATTTAATTGATATTAAACTCTCATCCGCTTTTGTATTCTTGATCGACGTTCTGTCACACCCAGCTTCATTCGGTACTTGACTGCAACGCGTCACCAAATGGCCGCTAACCTGCGTTGCGGCGCCTTCCAGCTGTTATGAGCAGGTGGCACTGGGGCAGTGGCGGCGGCGGGAGGGGGTCGCGCTCATAATTGGGCGGCCGCCCCACCGCGAAATGGAATCGTGGGAATTCGCGTCCGGCCGTATGATTGCATTAATTGGACAATCAGTCGGGCGCGCCGCACTTTTTCCGCGCACCCATGTGACGTAACCGAATTTGCCCAGGGCGAGAGGAGGAGGTTGCTAGGGTTGGTATGCCTGGCAGTCGCTTGTGTTGGAGTGTCGGGCGGGCGGTCGTCGTACGGTCGGAAGGACTGCATGGCTCCTAGTAGCGGAGTTTTGAAATAGTTTCAAGGACTTCCATGTGAATGGTTGTGATGAAGAGTCATCAGCAGTCGCATTATCTGGCAAGGGCTTAACTCCTGTTTGCTCAGCTGGCTTTTTTCATTTCTCTCTTCAAACATTTCAGTGCCTGGGGATTTAATTTTACTTCTTAAAATTCAGGAGTAACCAGACGAATTGGCCTATAAATCTAATATTGCTTTCCGTTGAAACCTGAAAATCGGGTAAATCTGGTGTACTCCTTTCCATAGGAAAATCTACTCTTATAAAATCTTTTATATCATGTGAAATACGCAAAAAGAGTTTAATTGTGTATATTGCAAATTGGTATAGAATTTACAAGTGAATATACAAAAGTTCTTCAAACGTTCATGGACCTTTTAAGATCTCAGAGCACAAAATTTCTGCGACATAAGACGTAACGTGTATCTTTAAAATTTGAATCATCAATTTTTCATCGTATTTCCATTTGGCACCGTATTCCCATAATGTGTGAAGAGCTCCTTTCGTCAGTACAAGCGACTGCATCAGTTCCCTCTTCATTATGAAATATAGATTTCAAAAGGGAGAATGTTGAGTTCGCATTTTTGCAACGCCTATAACACCACCCAACCGAACGGGAAAATTTTTGCGTGCACACGCTGCACTAGTGCCCGGCCATCGTCCGTGCAGCGAAGCGAGAGATGGAGGGTTGAAAACATGAGTGGTCACCCGTGTTTCCCGTGCTCTGCGCACTTTCCCATGACGGCGCCACCCCTCTCCCCATGGCAGCGCCGGGGGCGGGGCGTGCGGGGGCGGGGTGCGCGCGCCGACGGCACGTGGCCATCACGTGCCGCGTGCGGCAGCTGGCGAGCGGGGCGGGGCGGGGCGGGCGGACACGTGCGTGGGCAGTGCGTCGGCGGATGAAGCGGCGTAAGCCCGCGGGCACACAGCCGCCCCGGGCGGGCGTGCTAGCAACGCCGCCCGCCCGCCCCGCGCCGCGCTGCGCTGCGTATCGCCTGCCCGCAGCCCTCCGCCCCTCCGCCCACGCCCTCTTCTCCCACTCGCCCGCCCGCATCGCCCTCCGGCGCCCGCGCCCCGCGCCATGGACCGCCCATGCCCTCCCCTCCAACGTGCGTGCCGTCTCCTCTGTCGCACCACTGGCTTAAACCGATTTCATAGCCAGTAGGTCGCGGATTCGATTAGAGCCAAGCCAAAGATATAGTTGAAGATTTTGGGGCAATAACATGCTATGTCACATTTCTGATGAAATTGAGATATCAGTGTATTTAGACGCCACATAGATGTCTCTTGATGTTGTGTTTTTATTTTAAGGATTCGCCACAAGAGGGCAGTGAAATTCATAAATTAATGTTCTTTATCCCAATGTGTAGAATGCAATGTTTAAACCTCTACTTTCCCTTTTCTCGAATAAACTTACGTATATATGCATAGGATATTACTGCCCCGAGATCTTCAATTGTTACTGAGAATCTACTGCCTCTGGTCGGTAGCATTACTACTGCCTCTGGTCGGTGAAGCGAGCCGGCGACTCTTTGGTGAAGATTTATTGAACGAAAAATACCTATAAAATGATAATTTGTCAACACAACATCATCGATATTACATTTTATTATTCTATTTTATTTTACGTTGTTGAAATAGTTCATCTACAAACCGTTTTTTTAAACATTTATCTTACTTCTGCAAACGCCAACTCTCCCCCCGAATCTCTTACATTCTTAGTTCTCTTCTTCCAACCTATCTTTCTCGCTCTTTTCCCAACCTCATTCTAATCCTCTTCTATGGTTGCAACATCCTTTCCGCATCTCCACCCACCCACATCCCACCACAGTCCCTCTCCTCTTCTGCCCCCTCCCCGCGTGTGCGTCTGCGGCGCGGGAGACTGGGGTCCAGCAGCGATCCATCACTCTGTCGGTGTTCCCTGTCATTACTCCCCAGTCTTCCTTGACGAGCGAGGAAAAATGGACGGCGGATGAGTCGCCGTGTTCGCTTATTTCGGGGCCGGCGCGATGAAATTTCGTAACCCCAACTGCAAACTCGTTAGTACGCAAAAGCCATAGGAAAACACCGAGCGGGCCTCTCGTTGCCAGAGACAAACGGTGCGCCCTAGACTGTAGCGCGCAGATCGAACGGCATTCTGCGTCCATGTGTGGCTTTGATGTTGTATGAGATGGTGCGCGTAGGGGTTGTTTTATTTGTGGAGACACCGCTACATTGAACTGAACTCATTATTCTTTCCCCTCAATTATCTCCTTAATAAAACAACTATGTTAAAAACAGCAAGTTTTGTTAAGAGGGGATGAATCTTAGACAGAAATTGATATAAATCTGTCCGTACAATTTTCTGTATAAAACATCAAATCATTTGTTCTGTGGCGAAAATATTAGTCGTTTGTAAACAAAATGTGAAGCGATAACTTAGGTTAGGAGATAGGATAGGACAAGAAAGAGGAAAGGAAGATCGTACGCTGTTCGTGGCCCGTTTGTTATGGGACTGCATTCGCCTACTTTGATAGGAGAAACCAGGAAAAACTACCGATCAGAGCAGTCAGCTGCTAGAATTTTTCTCCAGACAGCTTCTCGTTTTAATAGAGTATCTGCTAGACTATTCCTCTTGCATCAACTGACACGACAAATTTTCTTCAGATTTCTGTTGAGAAATTTCTCGTAATAATTTATTTCGAGGTTTTAAATCCACATTTTTTTATCACAGTGTGCATAATTGTATTGGAAAATAATTGTTAATATAATCTAATAAAAATAGCCGATATTGGTCTCTCTCTGATACATTGTTTTTATGGAATGTTTTAATTTGAATTATTTCTGACATAGTTGTCCATTTTTTGCTCATTTTACATGCAGATAGGTATGCAGCAAGATTAATTAGTGTCGTCATTAGTAATTTATTATTTAATTCCTAGAATACCCCGAGGTTTTCAGTTGACTACCTAATTATACCCCACCCGAACATTTGTATCTCGCAGCGTTATAATATGCGCAGTTTGTTTGATTTTACGGTCAACAGATATTGGGCGTCGTAATACTATGCGCGATTCAGTAATGAATAGCGCTCCATGCACTTCTCTAGAATGGAATTATTGTCATTGATACATAAATAATTTTAACTTGTCGTATCTTAGAGAATAGTAATTTCATTACGGTTATCTTGAACTAGTAGAGCTTGAAGTGACTTTTGCAAATTGAATAATTATAACACTTCTATAATTCTTCACATTCTAAGAGAAATTTATTGCATCTCTTCATCTTGCACGGGTTTGAATTTATTTCCTCGTATAATCTTGTTTAGCTACATCCGCAATGTGTATTTTCTGAAGCGTAGTGCACATGCTGCACCGCTTTTGTGTCGTTGACATAAACATGTTACACAAACAATACAATATTGCATAAATAATGTTAAAGAGAATGTTGGTTATAGCTTAGAATTTCTTTTATTCGTTTTGTGTTCCCTTAGAAATATTAATTTGATAGAATAAACAACAAATTGAAATTAAAATATGTTATATAATACATTTATATTAGATTTATGTGTAAAGATAAAATAATCGATAATTAAGAATGAAAATAAGATTTGTGAATACGTGGAAAACTGGCAAATAAAGAAAACAATTTTCACGTTAAAAATATAAATTTTTATTTTTATTCTGAATAGAATTCATGGTTCAGTTTAACAGTGCAAATGTTTCCACATATTTTTGATGTATACTAATACTAATCTACTAGCCTACTTCTTTACAACTACGTTCGTTTTTAAAGAGAGGAAGCCCTCTGAAGGACTTCAATGGGTTTCCTCAGAAAAAACATTCAAATTTGAAAATTTTATATAAAAAACATGTTTGATAAATCTATTTTTTTATTCTGGTGTTGTTTCTGTGTGATTTGTCTAGATTGTATTTAGGCAGTTGTAGAATCGGTTTCATATGGCTATAAAAGTTGTGGGATAACTTGGTTGTGAACGTCCTTGAGGGCGCCGCTCAAGGGCAGGGTGGGCGGGGCTGGGAATGCGGGTCGGTCTGGCGCCCCAGGCGGCTGCAGGGCGCGGGGTTCGCATTCCGGGAACGCTATGCGACCGCGTCCTCAAGCGGCCGCCTCGCGGGCCGGCCCCTGAGCGCCCGCGGCGGCGCGCCGCTTGACCGTCGCTTGACCGCCCCCCCGCTCACTTTGACCGCCCCCGCCGCCGACGCTTTGAGCCGCCGCGCGGGACCCGCGGACTTAGATGCTGGGAGCCCTTCTACGGGGGCTGAAGTGGCCGCGGGCACCGTAGAGGTGCTTCACGGAGGGTTGCTGTCCAGGTGCGGTTGAGAACGGTGAAACGTTGATTGGGAGAAGAGGTGGGAGTGGTGGCGGAGTCTGGGACGAAAGGCTGCAGCAACGAATGCATAGGACGTGTTAGGAAATAGCTAATGTGTGTGATTGAGGTGTTCAGAATGCGAGTAAATGTTCATGAGTGCAAATAACTCGTGTGTATTGCGCACCCCGTGGTCGCTCTTGGCTCTTTGAGAGGGTGTGATGTTTGCGGTGGTGACGTTGGGGAACGTGGCGCGAGCGACGATGGAGAGGTAGGGGGCGTGTGCAGGGATCGTGGAAGTCCTTCTACGGCGTGCGTATAACAGCAAAGTGAGTGGTACCAGAGTAAGAGTTTGGCGAGACCGTATACGTTGGCGTGTAAATCGCAATTCTGTGTAGAGATACTGCTGGCTTTGTCTTCGGCCACTATCGTATATGTGGTGGGAGAGGAATTTCATAAATTACGACCCTGATAGTTCGGGTAAATCAGGACGTCTAACTGTAGCAAAATCTCTTGTAGGAAACTCATTTGTCGGTGTTTGAACCGAGATGCCTTCTTCCAGGTAGGAGTTGGAGGAATGTAAAAGATGCGATTGTTGAGTAAAGGATAGTTAATAGGTTTCCAAACACATCATATGAAACGAGTTTATAACTATGACGCAGAATAACGTGAAAAATATTGAAAAGAGATGATGTAGCAGGAAGTAAAATTCAACGGGGCTGATATACAAATGACAAGGTGCTGAATACCCTTTTTGAAAAGAACCTCTTTATCAGATATTTGTTATGTAATGCATTCATTTTTATGATAGTGAAAATAATCAAGCGCAACAGTGCGATGGCAGACATGATAATTATTGCAAACTGCAATAAAATGCCTTTGATAGGAGGCCGTTACGATAATTTCGGAATTCAAATCATCTCAATATATTCATGAAATGTAGTTTCTACTGACACATAGTGCCATTGATGGCACTCGTCTTCCGCAGCATCACGACGGTGGCAATGTCACTGATTCTAGATACTCTCCTGCCAAGTTGCGATAAAGCCAGATAGAGACTCTGGTAGCGGCCTGCAGCGCTCGCTCCTCCCTCGCTTGCCTTACCTCCCCCATCCCTCGCTGCGCTCTCGTCCCGGGGCGCATGCGGCCAAGAAGGGGCCGCCCCCTTTCGGCGGCGCCGCGCCGTACGCTAATTAGTCGCGCCGGGGCCGCTCAACTATCCCAAGAATGCGACCATCATAATTTGCCCGTGTCCGGCGCCGGCGAGTCCCCGCCGCGGCTGGCTCCGCCCTTGCGAGCGGGCATGTGCTCGAAACAGCACGGGGGCAGGCGCGGGAGCCGGGGCCGAGCTGTGCAGGAGGGGACACGGGCGGAATCGAGAGAGAGGAAGCATTGTGTGGAGTCGGAGCTAGACCGGGTCTGTTACGTGGGATGCGGGGCGAGAGACGATGGGATGCGGAGTGGCACGCTTAAAGACATTAAGTGGGCGTGGGTAAGCGTGTTGGAAAGGGAGGATGACGTTGGGAGGTTTGGGGGGGGGAAAAAGCGTGGTAGGGTTGGAGGCGAAGCGGAGGGATGCGGGCTTGGGGTGGGAAAATGCGCTGCGCGGGGGAGGTTTGTGGGGATTTCAGTAAGGGACAAAAGGGGGGTGGGGGGGGACGGGGGGGGGAGAGGGAAGCAGCGCGGGAGAGGATGCAAAGTAGGCTGGAGAGGGAGGAGAGGCTGGGCAAGGGCAAGGGAGAGCTGGGGAGAGCGAGCACCGGCCGCCAAGCCGGACACGGGCGCCGCGGGCGTCAGAGCTCCCCTGTCGGATTCCTGCGTAATTTACATAATGAAATAACATCAGTTGGAACAATCGCATCAATGACAATAAAACGTGTCCGGGGATTGTAAAATATTCACCTGGATTTTTTCGCTTTTGCGCGTGGGTTTTTTTTTGTCTGCCAGTTTAAAAACTGTGTTTAATGTAATTACGCGCGTTATGGAGGCGCGTTTTCGTTAGCACGCTGTTGCAACCGCCTCGTTTTCACTTCCCGATACACTTTTTTGCCTGTTCGTGTTATAGAGGTAACGTTGGTACTTTTAATCCTCTTGGCTTTCTTCTTCGTGATTAGCTGTTGTTTTTAAACGGAAAGGACCTAATTCCAATTATGTCGATGTAATTGACCATATTGGGTTATCGGCACTCTTTTAAGTAGATAGAAAATCTCGTAATGTTGAACGATTCACTGATAATACTAATATAGAATTCTATTATGGTATGGTAAGATGTTGGTAGGAACTATACAACTTTTATGAAATCTGTCTCCCTTCAGTACAATTTCTATCAATATTTTCATTTTACTTTTTTCCACCACGTATTGCATGTGGCATGCCTGGCTTTAAACATTAAAATTGAGCTTTTATAATTTTCCCCACAGTATCGCAATTTATTATCTCTGTATATAATCACTTTTACAGTTTTATGATATTTTTATCTCAACTCTCAATTTTTAAATAAAGTTCATGGACTGATAAAAGTTTCTTAATTTGCCACATCGTTTTATAATGCTCGCTAAGTTAGGAGACACGGTATTTCCTTGACATAACATATTTTGATTAGAATTTTGGAAGTACTTACATTTTTAAATTTGAATCCGATAACTTTAAAACCATAATTTAAGGTTTTACATCATGTTAATTGCATAAATTTGGGCCTTTCCGTTACATATGAAGGACGTAATGAATACTGTTTTTTTATATCTTTCCGAAAGAATAATGTTGGGATCGCTATAATGATTATAATGAAGTTATTTTAGTGTAAACGCGACTATTTAAGAGCATATTCGTGTGCTTGTTGAATATTACGAGGAAGTACTACGTTCAAATTTTATAATGTCGTTTTTCGCCTCTCTAAATGTATCGTGGAATTGCCCGTTTTCAAGTATTTATCACTTTAAACAATTTAAAAATACATATATTGCAAGTTTTTAAGTGGGTAGTTTTGAGATTTGGATCGTCGTAGGTGGGGAGCTCATAATTTAGGACTCTATCATCGAAAGTTTACCATTACTCGTTCAAACAATTACGAATAGCGAATAGAGGAAAAGCTCATGTAAAACAATTGCTAAATAATTGTGAAAAACTGTATTGTACAATCATCCTTTTCTTTTTAATATTAAGAAAAGTTCAAATGAACATATAGGAAATAAGAACTACAAATGCACTAAATAGCAAAAAGAAGTGATAATTTAAAAATGTTTATGTAAATTAATTAAAGACGTCAACGTTCTCGCCTCTGCCTATCGCCCTACACAGAGTATTATATTATTTTTCCCGTTGTCAGCACTATGTCTCTTGTTTTTTGTACTACCCTTACTATCTATATTACATATATTACATCCTACCTATATTACATCCACCTATACTTCATTCATTCATCTATCTATCCACCTATAAGACGCGCTCTTGAATAACCACCGTTCTTTTATGTATCATGATCTTACTTGCGGTGTAAAGACTTTAATATGAAAAAAAGGAAAGAAACTTTTTTCAAATTAAACATTTTTGTAGTTTTTTTAAGGTTATATTCAGTCAGCTGCCCATTCCCATAAAAAGGGCCTCTTTTAAACATGTTGGTTGTTTTCGCTAGATGTCAACCCCATGGTACGTACCCTTCAGTCCCTCCTTTCGACTATCGATTCATCCGTCCGTCCATCCATTCATTCATTCATTCATTCATTCATTCATTCATTCGTTCGTCCATCCACCGTTCTATCCACCAATGCGTCCCTCCGTCCGCCCGTCCGTCAATCCATTCGCCCGTCCATCCATTCATCCATCTATCCATCTATCCATCCCTCCATTCATCCATTCATCCATCTATCTATCCATCCATCCACCCATCTGCCCGTCCATCCATCTATCCCTTGACAGTCCATCCATCCATCCATCTATCCCTCGACAGTCCATCCATCCATCTATCCCTCGACAGTCTATCCATCCATCCATCCATCCATCAGTCTGTCCGTCCTTCTGATGGTCTATCCGTCCATCCATTCGTCCGTCTATCCATCCGGCCATCCGCAAGACACGCTCGGGGGCTGCGGTTAGGGCCTGGGCGGCGTCGTCTGCGGGCGGCGGCGGCGGCGGCTCCCGCCGCGACCAACAGGTGACGTGGCGGCGGCAACGGCGGTTGTCGGACACTGCAACTCATCACGGCGAGTAATGAACAATTTCCTGACCGTTATTGCAGGTTCCGCCGAGCTGCGCGTGAAAAATGACCTCCCTTCAGCGCGCCGCGGGAGTGACGTCATTTCTCACCCCTCTCCTCCCCAGCTCTCGCGCTCTCCGCCCTCGCCGGCGCGGGGGTCGAGGAAAGCGCCACGTGTTGGGCAGAAAAAGCGCCAGAATTAAGGGAGTGAACATAAAAATTGGTAACGGGTGTAAAATTAGGGGCCTCAAACTAGATCATCGGAATGACGGGTGTATGCAATAAAAGTCGCGGCTGTGAAATGAATGTGACAAAATAAAATTTGTAATATTTGTCTTCTACTTCAGTCATTTCAGCAACCTAGAGAATGATGATGATAAGGCTGCGAGAAATCTGTTCGCAACTCTGTGGAAAATAGGGAAGCTTGTCATTGAGAAATCAGACACTCGTTTGGGGTCGAGAAGGCATGCGTTAAAGAAGAGCAGCTTCAGGCGTTCCTCGTTAGATGAGGTGAATTCTGCATGCGGCCGGTCTCCAAATTCGTCGTCCGTGCGTAAGACGTATTGCTTCGCCTATTATAATTTTACGTTTCTACTGAAATTGTAATTGCGGAAAACTACTCGTATCAGCGCGCTTACCTAAAAGTTTTTCACGATATTCGAATGTGTGTACTTATGTAAAAGTGTTCTTCAATTGTCGTTCTTGGGCGTATTTCAATATCCATTATGAAGTGATGGATATTCTTAGTTTTACTCAAGTATTCTTCTTTTTAACTTCCTTTTTTATTTTTGTCATTTGAAAATTTGGCAAATTTGTGAATAAATTATTTGTATGTTTTCAAATTGATCTGTAGAACATTGTTTCGTCAAAAGTGATGAACAGAAACATATATATTAGGACACCGGTAGCATATTATTTGAAAGTCAATTACCGTGGCATTTCATTCACGTTGTGCAAAAATCAGACGTCCAGTCTGCTACTAAAACGAAAAGTATTCTTCTAACAAATGATTTATTGTTATGTACGTTGGATAAACTAATGTGTCCATAGTACCCCAAGGTGCTTAAAAAATGAGAAAAGAGAAGAAACATTCATACATCTGCTCTATATTCGAAATTCTCAAGTTACAATTTGTTTAAAATATTGAAAATAACACACTTCCGTAAATGTGCACTTCTCAGATACCATAAAATCTACCTTCATCCTGAAATCTCAGTTTAATTTCATTACGGTGTGCATTTAAGCATATACTCGTATTTTACTTGAGTTTTCTGAAACAGACATCAGATATTCACGCGTCATATCTTACATCTGAAATAGTACTTATGGCTCGACTTCTTACTACATTTCCTGTATTATTGCGTGAGTAAATGATATGCCACTTTGACAATGTCTACAGATCTTAGTTTTATATGTCGATGTCCTTGGCAGTTGTAAATAAAACGTCGAAATCATACCGACAAGGAAATAATGTATAATTTTTTTTGCCATTTGTCTGAACACATGATCTTGCTCTTTGGGTTGTATCAACGCTTAAAATCAATGCGGTATGAATTTGAAACTAGAGCGAAGTATTATGTAGGTAAGTTATATATTTTCATGCTCGCGTGACTAATATAAGTGGCGGCTCATTGATAACAATTGCCCGTAACTTGGTTTATGCGATTCCATTCGTACAGTAAACTGCTATAAGTAAAATTCTCCAACTACAATCTGAAACTTTTTTAATGTATTCAATTCAATCAGTGTTCGAAAGAAGAAACCAAATTTGAGGTTCAGTGCGAAATCATTTTTCTTGTGTAGCCAAACATTGTTATGAAAGGAAAATATAAAAATAATCTTGTAATTAGTTGAACATAGAAGGTTATTTTATTTACCTAGAATGTTTTTGCTTAAGTAAAAATAAGCAAAGTTCCAATACGCATTATTACAATCTGTTATGCATTGTCTAGGTGAATACATATAATAATATAAATAATAATAATAATAATATAATAACATATAATATATTATTATTAATATTATTTTACGGACAAAATATTTGACGGTATATAACGATACGAATTGTAGTTTGTTTTCTACAATGAACCAGAGTTTTGGTACAGAATCGTTTGAACTTGAAATATCTTTCCGATCGTAACATTTAGCACGTCTCACTTCTTCGCCAATAACCAACACCACGACAGCGCAACATCCGGACCAGTTGTAGTGGCAGAAGCAACAACAGCAACATCGGCGGCGGCGTGGGCGTCGAGTATCGATTGAGGCTGCCAATCCGCGTCTCGTGCGCCCGTCGCTGCCCTCCCCTCCCCGTCCCCGCCCCCTCCGCAGATCTAGGGGTCCGCGCCGCCCCCCTGCGCGCGCGTGTCGCTCTCTTGACTTATTTACGCGCCTCTAATACCGCACTAAGTGCAGCTGGGGGAAGCGGCGGCGATGGAGCGGCAGCTTACTCTCATTACGCCGTGTTTGCCGGCGGGTCTGTCGAGAACTGACAGCCGTCCGTCGGTCCGTCCCTTTCACGACCGGACTCGGACCGTATGTCCCCCGCCTTCCCTCTCGCTTCTCTTAGCTCCCCTCCCCCACCGGCCGATTCGACTGGCGGGGAGAGCAGCACGCGCGGTCGTCGTCTAACGCGGCCGCGCGTTCGTATCGGCGGTGGGACGCGGGCTTTGTCACTGGCACTAGCACGCGCTCTGCGTTGATGCAGTTGACTTGCTTAGTTTCCGTTTGAATTTGGCTTCTCTTGTGCGGCGGCGGTGAAGCGGCTTGGCGTTTTGTGGTGGTTTACTGCTGATGAAATGCTGATTGATCAAGACGAACTTAATGTTCGATATTTCCTGGTGTTGCTGTATCAGGCTTCTGTGTGCGCTTGTGAATCTGCTGCGGTAATCACTGTTGCGAATCTCTGTGTGTATCCACTGGTAATTGACTCGTTATTTGAAGCAGCTTGTTTGCTAAAGTACATTTTGTAATGCACTTACAATAAGTGAAATCTGTCATTGCATACTTTACTATGCATAATGCTATTTAGTTATTGTTCTTTACTAAAAAAAAAACAATGGCTTCTTCAGAAAGCGCAAAGGGTTAATGGTTTCAAGTCATTAAAACATTTTATCTAAAAGTATATTTTAAATTTGCCTGAGAACTTTTCAGTTAGAAATGTATAAACAGAATTCATATGTGTTCGTAACTTTGCAGAAGGCAGAATTAACAAATCTGTAACGTTCAAAGCTAAATGTCAGGCAATAATTACACTGGTAAGTCATCGAGGGTTCTTGTTGCAAAATAGATAGAATTACACAAGGATAATACTGTTGCTATATTAAAAGTAACTTGTAGATCTGATAAAATTGTACTTCGATCTTAAGGTTATACGTGAGGTCATATTCAGTCGTAAGGACAAAGTTTCCGAGTAGACATGAACGTAAAGAAATTTGTCTTACAAGATTTTGAAGTGAATTCACAGCATGTGAATTCTTGTGAAGGATGAGTCAAACAAATGAACAAATACATTTCAAAAACGATCCTTGTAATATATGTTAGTAATATGACACAGCTAATTGCGCATCCTTGTAAATCGTTATGAATTCACTTATGAATATATCATCAAGAAAATGAAATTATCTGTTTGTGCATGTAAGAAAGAAATCGTCTTAATTCACACATAAAAGTAATTGAAATTAATATATGTTTCACAAAATATTTATAATTGAAAAATTAATAGCATGTGGTATAATCAAATCTTAATCGTCAAAGTTATGCCTTACAAAATTATATATGTTTGCCATATAAACTAGAATTAAATCTGTGTTCGTAATTCATATAATTTCGCAGAAGGCAGAATTAACAAATGTTTAACATTCAAAGCTAAATGTCTCGCAATAATTACACTGGCAAGTTATATATATATATATATGTATATATATATATATATATATATATATATATATATATATACACACACACAAAACTAGCAGTGGAAATAAACCTACCTCACGTAAATGTGAAACGGAATTTATTAGTTGTGTAGTTGAGAAAGTTGAGGTGATGTTTTTAATTTTAAGAAAAATATTTAAAACCAGTTTATTTTGAATTTTTAAGTTAATTTATTTATTTTATGATACTATTGGCATAAGGAACTACGACACTAGTGGCACTTGTGAACCATGATGAACACGGCCAGTCGTGGCAAATGCGTGTAACCTGAGAAAGTTTCCGTGGTGTACTGGCAAGCGCGCGCGTCAGGTAGCGATCGCCCTAACCTCCGGCGGCGCTCTCGTGCCCCTCCGCGCCCCTTCCGAAGCGGCACCGCCCCCGCGGTCCCACCCCAGCCCCTGGCCCCGCCCCGCCTCCCGCCACTCGATTTATTGACCATAAACTATTTACCCACCGGCGCTGGCGGCGGGGATGGTCATGGTAGGGCTTGTGGCTACGAGATGGTGGTGGTAGTTGAGGTAGAAAAAGTCGACTTGGTGGTGATAATAGGTAACGAAGTTATTTAGTAGTCGTGATGCAGATGATGCACCAATGTAGTTTGGAAGGATGATTGTTGTGATCGACCGTGTTGCTCGTAGTGTTTAAAATTCGAGCGCTTGTGGTGTCAATTTATGGATATGGCGATAGGGTTGTGGTGGTGGATGTTGTACTGGTCCAGCATTTGGGCTGGTATTGATCGCATTTGGCTGGAAAACTAACGGACGCTAGAATTCTCCTCCAGAGAGAAGGTAACTTCGACCTAACTATGAAGCTGCCGCCGTCAGGACTCGAACACTAGAATATCCCGGTCAGAGGCCTAAAATCAGTTGAGGCCCTGAGCCGCCTCATCAGGTAGAAATGGTGGTGCATTGCGCTAAGTGGTGGTGGTGAAGATGCGGTGGTGCTGTTGATTCTTATTGTTGTATAAAGTTCGTTATGTCTGAGTACTCATTGTGGCTGAGGCGTTTGTGTGGTGGGTTATTGTGATAAAGTTTGCCATGATAAGGTGGTGGTTGGCAGAATATAGAAGAGATGGCGCATCCTAAGGCAATGAGAAGGGGTGGGGGGCAGAAGCGGGGAAGGGGGGTTGGGGGGGAGTTTGGCGGGGGGGGCGGCCTCGGGGGGGAATGCGCATCAATTGGCGGGGACACGGCGCGGATATGAGCGCAATAGCTGAGTCTTGTACGCCGCCTCCCCTCAGAATGCGGGTGCGCTGCTCGTAATATCCACAGCCGCTGCCAGCGGTCTCGCGGGAGGCTAGGGCTCGGCCTTCACGTCGATGGGGATCGTTCCCGATCTCCACTAGTGCCCCGACGGCGTAAAGGAGAAACTTCCACAGCTCTGTGAAGATACATTTTCGTAATTATGAACACGACGGCGTAACATTCATGAGATAACCATGGGAAATGAAGAGTATGTTTTGTTCATTTAGAATTGTCCAAAACGTCACGGGATATCCGTGTAATGAGTATTAGGTAATAAAACATTAAAATTTTTACTCATGAAATAATATGTATTATAACAGCAGGAGAATTTACAAGTGTAGCGAACCATTAATACAAGAGCTGCATGTTTGTTTGATTCTTATTGTTGTTATTGTTTTTGTAATGATAATAATAATTATTGTTATTATTTTTGTAATTATTATTATTATTATTATTATTATTATTATTATTATTATTATTATTATTATTGTTAATAAAAGTAAACGTGGGCATCTTTATGTATTGAAAACGCTAATTTTGAATATATTAAAACGAAACGTGGCTATGTTAAGAGATTTGAATGAAGTTTTTTAGAAATGATTTTAATGATGTGATAACTCTTTACTTTGTGAGTTTTTAAGTTAATTAAACATATTGATAAAGTGAATCGAGTCTTGTCACGAAACATAAGTGAAAATGCTTCGAAAATAGTTTTTAAGTAGATGCGAAAACTGAATCTCGAAGAATGGTCGACATAAAAAAACAAAACATTTTGTTACACAGCTCGGGCGTTCTTCCCTGGAACCATTTGCATGGCATTTACGAGCTACCGCACGGAACAGATCTCATTGGCCCACGAGTCGAACCAACACTCTGGATTAGCAGCTGTGTTTACATAAGCTATTATCATTCCAGTTCCACTGATTGATCGTAGCACGTTCAGTATGTGTATGCACAGCTACGCACATGTGCGTAATAGCACGATCATTCCGCCCGTTTAAATATTTTCTCTTCAATGCTTGTGACTTGCATCTTACAAAATTCGTGAATTTAGACATGTTCCCGCCAATTACTGACAATGGAATATCCATCAAAATAAGATAAGGTTATTTAAAATCTCGTTCAGAAAATGTTTCTTTCCTTATGTCTGTTTTTCCGTCTTTGTGAAACTTCTTCCGTTCATTATAGTCTTTCTGTATGTTAATCAGAATTGCCCCAGACATTCTCTTCTGTATTCTCCGCCTTTCTTATAGAATTCCGATAATTGCTCCCTTAATTCTGCTTTAGTTGTTTACCGATTTCATTAAGTAGTTTGTTTGCCGATATTTTGATCTTTCTTTGACGCTGAAAGGCGGTGTAACGACGTCCAACGAGCATTTTGTCCGTAGCTCATCTCGTTTTGAGAAGGAGCAACTAGCTGTTACGCTGAGTATGGTCGTTCGGCGGGTTGCATACCAAACTCATTTCAAGGCGCTACTATGAATGCGTCAAGTGGGAGTTACTATTTCCCAAATATGCAAAATTTTAAGTAATACACAAATTTTAGAAGCATCCACTATTGTAATTTTTAATTGTCTTTTAAAAAATGGTAATGAGATTCTGGTATTTTGCGAATACATATTGTGATAAGCCAAGAACCCCGGGTTTATTTTTAATGATGGAATCGGTATCCACTGGCATTGTTTGCAAAATCGTTACGTCGTAAAAATCGTATAATACACGTTCTTAGTACAACCCATTAACAAGATGCAATATTCCATGCTTAATGTGCGTGGTATGCGCTATGCAGATGAACACTGTCCCGATCACGTTACATGAAGAAAGTTTTGCAGGGGGCGTTGGGAGCCGTGATCTTGTGCAAGGACGCATGGAATCATTCTCTAGAAAAAAATTGAAGCGAACACACGTAAGCAGTTGGTGAGGTGCGAACGGATTTTCAGCATAAGCTGGGTATTATTTAAATTATAGTGAGGCGGATTTATGATTAGTTTGAGATTTGAGAGCTTGGTATTATGTAAATTATAGTATTCAATTGTAATTGGAAATTTTATTAATGTAATAGTTAGAATTTCGAATTAAAATAGACTCTGTGTTTCGAGGGTATGTGTATTAGACTAGCTCCGTAGATGGATTTTTCACTAAGAAGCTGAATATAGTCAGTGGGGAGTAGTGTCCACATCCATACGAAACACGGATAGGGAAAGTCGCGACCGGGTATTAATTTTATGGGAAATATTAAGTCCCATTAGTAGCAAATCGTTGAGGACATTCTGAAACATTTTTAGTTTAGGCAAGGATGCGAGAATTGATGTAACAAGGATTCCATGGTCAACATTTTGCTAGTCAGCCGAGAAGTCATCTATCAAGATATTATAGTAAGTTTACGAAATTATATTCAAACTCATGATTAAATTGGAAGTAAATTTAATAAATTATTGTTAACATTGAAAGAATTTGTGAGCATAGCTAGGCAATGGTATAAATAACAATATTAACAATAGCAGTGGAAGCAATCCCCGTCATAGTATTAGATGCTTGTTGAAATAGGATCCGGATTTGGCAGTAGTAAAAATAACAGACGAGAAAATAAATAAATTTCACAATATATTATACGTACATATATTATCGTATATTACCTTCTGCAATACATCTTGGCCAAACTTACAAGACCATGTTTCATTTAGTGCCGTAAGGATTTCAACAACTTATTATGTACTCATATTTGAATAGTTTTGTATACTATACATTACCGAACTGTTAGACCATTACAATCATATTTCGTGAATCTGAGATTTAATGATAAGTGTTTTTTTTAACAAATATAAAGCATTTAAGGAACTGCTACTTTACATACAAAGCTTTTTCTCGAAAACGTTTGCAATGCGGAAACTAATGATACTTCACATATGAACGATATGCTTGATTTTTAAATTCATTCATTGAATTATTCTGAAATTATTATTCATATACTTCCAATGCGAATATTGTTAACGATATTTTATTAAAATAATACATGTAGGTGTCTACATGAACATCGGCAGAAATAGAGTCGGTTGAATGCTGTTAGTCGTCCCAATATAGAACGAGCGCCGTCCCCTTTCCGAAGCATCTGGATCGCGAGGCGGGGCGGTGTTCAAATATTTATGCGTTGGAGCTCGAACACGTGCCGTAGGAAATGCAGTAATTGCTGCGAGACGATGCGAACGAGGAGGAGGAGGAGGAGGCGGATGTGCGGGGGCTGCGACAAGGTCCTTAATATCGTCGCGTTCTCCTCGCTCCGTGCCGCCCACGTCGCCCGCACCGCCGCCCGCACCGCCGCCCGCACCGCCGCCCGCACCGCCGCCTGCGCCGCCGGCCCGCGCCGCCGCCCGCGCCGTCGCCTGCGCCGCCACCCGCGACGCCGCCCACGCAGCCGCCCACGCCGCCCCCTCACCACCGCCCTCGCAACGCCGTGTCGAGACGTTCCTGCGGCCGCTCGCGGCGGCGGCAGCGGTGGGCAGGGGGTGGTTAGGTGGGTGGTGGCGGCGCGGGCGGCGGGCGGGGCGGGCGGTTGTGGTGGAACGGGGCGCTGCGGGAACCGCCTGCTTCCGCGTGCCGGCACAATTGAGATACCTCCGGCGACGATCTGCGTGATGTAATATGCTGCAGATCAGGAACTCGCTGAAGGCGTCGGGTAGTTTTTCGGCATGCTAGTAAGTCGTTGTGCACCAAGGACAAATTTTTTTTTCTTCTTCACTTTTTAATATTTATTATTGCTTCTTTAATAATATTTTAATAAAATAAGTATTACCTCACTCTCCTATTATCTTCACATGATTAGACACGAGTATCTCGCTATATGTTTGTCTAATATACCATGATCGAATATTATTGTACATCTGAGAGAAATATGCCTTTAGTGAAATGTGCATAGGCTATTTCACAATGAAAATACTGTGACTCTCGTGAAAAGTATTGTTACTAACTTATTTTCGGTAAAATCTTTGATTACAGTTTACCGACTTAAATTTTACTTGACACGATAGAGTGTACAAGAATGTTCTGATTAGTATTTTTACTTTTCCTCCCTGTACTATAGTATTAGAGAGGGAAAATAAGGAAATAACCTCAATAACATGATCTCCAATATCGCTCATTCTCGATTGTAACTTTCGTGGGTACTTCACATGTCACACTTCCTGTGACATTTTCCAAATTTGCTGAAAGGTATCTGAAATGATTTCTTAATTTTTTTCCTTTTTTTGGAATTGAAGGAAGTGCATTTATAAAAATGGCATGACTCTAAAATTCATTAAAACGGAAATTTGAAAATTCCAAATTCAAACTTATACGAACTTGTCCTACATTTGTACTATTCAAGCCAGGCATTTCTTTCTCAGTTACATTTATTCCTCAATTTTAGATTTTTAAATGATGTTATGTGCACTTTAAAAAATGTGTGTAGTTGTTCAGAAATAACTAGTATTACTAAGAGGGAAAAGTTGCAGTACGCCGCGAATTTTCATTAGTTGGGTTTTTATTTAGGACGAAGAAAATGCAAAGATATGACACAAATCAAAGTGTAAGGGATTGAAGTCATAAAATGGAAGAAATCTTATCTTCACTGTTAATTATTTCGTAAGATACAATTAAATATGTAATGGCCATCAAGTCGTAAAGAATCATGTCAACCATATTTTTGTACTCTTTCGGAGAAATAGTTCGTAAACGTTATAGTTGTAATTCACTAAACCGTTTTAGTAATAAAATGAATGATTCTTACACATATTTTAAAATACTATGTGAAGTAGTAGTCGATGTTATTTCTACATTACATGGATTTCAGAATTATTGTTTCTTTATTGTCGTTTGAAACGGGACAGCTCATGTCAAATTATCAGTCAGTATGATGGAACATAGCGTAGTAATTAATGCGAAGTGCATAAAAGTGAAACAACTGCAACCCAAATATTCTTCAACTCCCTTGAAGCATCACTTGTGATTTGAAACACTGTTAATTTCACGAGTGGAAAGAAAATGTGTTTTCCAATGTATACGAGATTCTTCTGCATGAAACCAGTAACGCCTGCAACAGAGGTTGTAAAATGAATCGATCGCAGTTTGTAAAGTGCGTTCACCACTTTCTCCGTTCCTCTGGTCCAGCCGCCGCCGGCGGAGCGAACCCGAAGAGGAACCAAGACCCGAAGTGTGATGGGCGCTTCGGGTTGAGAGGCGGGGAAGGGAAGAGAACCCCGACATCGTAAGAAGTCGACGGGGGCGCCGTTCCGGCCCGGGTTTACTGCCTCGCAGTAATCTGCAAGTTGGCCTTACTGCCCCCGCAATATCCATGATCGGCGCAGTAAACATCAGGAATCAATAGCGGCGGCGGGGGCGTCTACGGCCTCCACGGGGCGCGGCGCCTCGCGGCCGCCGACGGCGTTGTATCCACGGCGCGTGCGGCGGCGCCTAATGTCCCTTTATGGCATTGTTTGGATCGATCCGGGGGCCTCCGAGATTTGTAGGAATATTATTGCAACTTCCGAACTTGTAAACTGCAGCATCAGCTTCCAATCGCGTCCGCGATAATGCGGATTTTAAGGACCGGAATGGGCTATTGTGGGAAATGGCGTGAGGGACCCCGGGGACGGGAAGGTGACTCCGGGACCAAACAACCGGAAAGGGGAAAGGAACTTCCTCGAGACAGCCCCGGCCCTCTTTATGCCGAGCGCGTAGAAATCGTTCGAGTGGCGAGGTTTTTTGTTTGTTTGAGTCGGGTGTAATTCCTTTCTCGTCCGATTCGAAATAACATTTCGATGAGGCGTCGTCGTGGTTCTATTGTCATTGTTCGTGATGGATTGATTCTGTGGTTGAGATTTAGAACGTTGGGAATGCCGAGACTTAATATTTATGTTTTTCATAAAACGCTTGTTTTTCTATTCATGAGTTCTAAGAAGATATCCCAGGAGTCTAAGAGGACGTTCCTATTTTTCTTGGCGCGTTCCATTTTCCGGCCAAATTCTTTCGCCCAGATGAGCGTCGGAGCGGATATCAGGCGAGTGGGGATGATGCATGGCAGTTAGTGCGCAGGAATCGATCCCCTTCTGTTCGTGATAGCATTCATGGTGCTTCATATTTTCATAGAGACCGAGGCCCGATGAAAAATGGCATCGACTTCTGCGCCAGAAAGGACGGAGCGCGTGGCATCTATGCAAATATTCAATCGAACCGCGAATTTTTTCGGCGGGCGGCGAGGGCTGAGGGAAGGGAGGGGGGAGAGAACTCATCTAAATCACTCGCCTTCCGCTAGAGGCGCTGCCGGCGTTGCGGTCGGTAATTGTTTGGCCAGGGCGGGCGACCCGCGCGCGGCGCGGCGGCGGGAGATTTAGTACGCGGGCCCGCGTGACGTGCGGGAATGCAGCGTCGCGCGGTTGGCGAGCCTGTCGCGACAATGGCCGCGCCGTCGGGCCGTATATCTGCAGCCCTGGGGGCAGGGATTACCCTCACGCTTCGCTTATTTACTGGACGCGCGAGTACCGTTAACGACCTATAAAGGGAATCTCGATAGATTTATCGTTGAGGCGGATACCCGCACGTTTTTTTGCGCCCGGGTAAGGATTTCGAATTTTTTATGTCACGGTGCATTACAAATTCCTGGATCATATTTTAGTTAAAGCCCGTAATGCGAGGCGTGAATCGGGAGTGAGGGACATAATTGTGGAGAGGCTCTGGGCTTTATGAGGGGCATCACACGGGACGTGCCACCGCTTTGTGTCGCGAGCTTTCCATCCGCGTCGTTAAGTAAGGTTCGCGAAGCCCCCTGCGGTGGCGCTGCTGCGCGTAACTTCGTGGGGCATTCACGTCCTTTTTCCTCGTTCATTTCATTACCGATCATCGGCCTAGTGGACAAGGATTCTATTTTAATCCCGGAATTGTAGCGCCACGACCTTCCGCGTAGTTTATTCAAAATTGGTCGAGAGAAAACCAAAATTCATTACATCAAGATCCGGATCAAGGCTATTGTCCGCGCAGAGACAATTTCGAGCCAGCATATTACAGTCGTACTCTATAAATATCTGTTTTATCTGCCTCGCAAAGAGCAAGCGTGTTCACACAAGTGGAGGAGGGAAAAAAGCGGTACAAATTAATAACCAATATTTCAAAAGACATGGATGCATCGACACATACGATCGTAGTTTGAGTATTTTCCACTCTTTGGCAACGTATTTCACGATTCTAATTCCGCAGCAACGCTCTTTTATTTCTCCCCGATTTTCCAGCCGATGGCGCCGCGGAATTTGTCCGTCGAGTCGATATCGTTATCGCGGCGGGCGAGCAGTCCCATGTTTCCAGCGCGTGCATTTGACGCTCTCTGTGTCCCGCGCGCCCCGCCCCCTTCCTCCGCCCCGTGGCCCCGGGCGCGCTAAAGGTGCCCCCATCTCTGGGCGTTTAAACCGCATCGGAGCCGATACATCGGTAACAGGCGCCGCTGCCCGGCGCGTCCACTTTTCCCGAACTCACTCGGCGCCTATTCTCCCGCCGCCCCCGGCGCGGCGCCCGGCCCATCTGCGCGGCCCTGATTGCCCCCCCCCCCCCCTCCCTCGCCCGCCCACCCCTTCTACACCCTGTCCTCTCGGACTCTTTATTTCTGATCTTCCAGTCCCTTCCTCCGTCCTTTCCCTTCAACCTCACCTTTATCGACAATGGCATTGACCATTATTTGTTTGTTTTCCTTTCTCGTATGATCTCTTTTCTCTCATTCTTCCATATCTGATTTCCCATTCTTCAGTTACTTCTTTTTACATGTCTCCCTAATCGTCCTTTCGCTTACTTCTTTATCCACTCTTTCTATCTCCTTGCTAATTATCATCTCATCATTTTCGGCTCTCAGCTGGCGGCATCACCGGCGGTCGGCTGCTCTGATCGGTAGTTTTCCGTGGTTTCTCCGATGAACATTGGAGAAAGATCACTCTGAACAATATCCTAACAAACGGGCCCCAAGGACCGCGCGCGATATTTCCTTCTTCTTTGTCCTATCCTCATCCCTACTTACACACTAACAAGCACTACTCTTCCACACAATCCGGGAGACGGTCGGAAGCTTAGAGCTTTTCCCGGCGTTGGGCGGTGCCCGCTGGTTAGAGATGCTTGGTTAGGGAAAACCTCGCTAGCTGACGGTAGGTCGGCACAGGATATCACCGTCGACGGGGGAAGACCACCGTCATCTCACGAGGAAAACATGCACTACACTTATGGGACGAATTACCTTAGCTGTTGACGCGCCCAGAATCACTGACAAATGAATCAATCAATCATCGTTTCCTCACGTTGTTTCACCTATATTATTTTGAGCTCTTCGCGCCTTCATTTTTGTCATCACGTTCGTCGCATTTCTCGTTTGCTTGCCTCCTCATCGCGCCGTCCAACTCCAGGAGCCTCGCCACTGGGGAGTGGGCCCAACGCCGTTCGCCTGCAAACTTCACGTCCCGCGCCACGTGCTGCCGCTCCACCACCGGCGGCGCTGGAACGGGCGAAACGACCGCGTTTTAAACCCTTTTCCCCGTGGCAACTTTCCCCGCGCGAGGGCGGCCGGGTGGGCGGGAGCGACGAGGAGGAGGGGGCGGGGCCGATCGGCCGCCAACTGCGCGGCGGCTAATTGTCCCCATTAAGGGCATTAGCGCGCGAAGGGGCGGCCCGGCGTGTCGGTCGGCCGTTCTCACTATAAAATATGCAGGCCGCCGGCCGCCCTTTTCGTCCCCCGCCCCCCGCGGCGCCGCTGCAGGGCCGGACGTCGATCGCGGGGGCGGCGAGGACAGCGAGGACAGGGGGACAACGCGCCGCGTACATCGTTGTACCTTCGTGAGAATGTACACCGAAGCGGACCGCGTGCTGTTCCTGTGCACTCTACTAGAGCGATTTAAAATAATTAGCTAAATGGAAAGAATGGACGGCAGGAGTTTCTAAATACTTTAGAGTCAAGTCACATACCTAGCGTCAGTATATGCGAATACGTAACAAACGTTTTGAATTGTTATTATTCGCTATCATTACACACATTGCATTGTAAAAGCACACATTTATTCTTTGTTGTCATAACCTCCGTAGTCTAATACTTGTTAATGTTTGTGTGTTATAGTTTTTTCATATTATTGAAAAATGTGAGTTATAAATAACTGGGATTTAGAGTAACATCACGTGATTTATCTCTGCCATTTCATAAGAACCTACTAGTTTGTACTTTGAAATGCAATGTATGCAAGGAAGCTGCGTGTCTGGATATTTTTTGCTTTTACTTTTTGATGCGCGGTAAATAGCTGTTTGGACAAGCCTTTTCCGACATCCCGCGTTTCGCGTTGTGACGTGCCAAGCATTGAGACGTGTTCGCTGAATTCGTAAGCGAGCGTTGCAGTCGCCGGCCCGTGCGCTTGCGCCTGTCCCCTCGCGTGCTCCCTGCCGGCTTTTTGCCCTTCGGGCGACACGCGCCCACGCTCGTGCGTCGCGCTTCGGACACGGCTGTCGGTTGAGCGCTGCTCCGGCGCGCTGGTTAAATATTTATCTTGCAGTTTGTTGTTGGGGCGCTTCCTGGAAGTACTTGGATCTGTTGTTTGAAGCTCATCTTTCATATGTCGGTGCCAAAGCTGGAACTGAGTGAGTGTCGGTGAAGAATCGCAAAAGTTTTATTTAAGATTTCACATGAAGCTATTTGAAGAATTTCAAAAAGTATAAAACTATTAATGACATTATTTTTTTTATTATTTATTACTTTTTTCATCATTTATTACACTTTTGTTATTATTTATTACACATTTCGTTATTATTATTATTATTATTATTATTATTATTATTATTATTATTATTATTATTATTAAGATGTAAAAAGACAAAATGTTAGTATTTCAGGAAATGTTTACTTTAGAAACAAATGAACAAATATTCAAAAATAACTTTCAATATTGCGTTTTGTTCTATATGATTCACATTTTGAATAATTCCAGAAACATCTACGCAATTTTCCATTTTGCGAGAAAGTGTTTTTGCTTAATATTTTACTTAAAGCGTTCTTGATTTTTTATTATTATCGTTTTTGTATTACTTGTTAATTTATTTTTTGTATTGAGTTCATATTTACCCTTTTATATTACTCGAGTAAAACCATTTGCTCACTGTTTTTCTTTTCACAGCTAAAGGAGATTTCATTCCTTCCATATCCTTGTAAATTCCTACTTGTGTCTCTGAAAGTAGACCTCAACTTCCTTATTTGACAGAGCTTCTTTATTATCTGGAGATTTCAGTATCCCGTCGTCGTGTCAACGACGCTTTTCCTGCCCACGCGCGCCCTGCTCTCTTGTCAGGGTGTGCGTGTGTGGCGCGGCTAACCACGGCGTCCTTTGTTCTGTTGCAGGTGAGTCTCGACGAGCGATGCGGCCACCCGCGCTATCTCGGAAGCGCTACGACCGCCGTTCTCAGGTATTTCTCGGCCCCTCGCCGCCCTGACACCGGGCATTCGACCTCCGCGGTTATTCAAACCCTCCCTCCGCCCTTCGTCCTCGCCCGCAGCTTCTGTCGCTCCGCTGGCGACAACGAGCAGCTTTGTCCCTGTTGCCCTAACGCTGACCCCCCATCATCTCCTCTTTCCCCCTACCCTCTGTCAAACCCTGCCCTTCACTCTCTGCTCTCTCACTCCCGCTCTCTTACAACTCTCTCATTCCGTCTTCTCACTCTCTGCTCCATGTACCGGGAGCGGTAGCTCAGTGCATCAACTGATGTCACTGCAGCGCCTCTGACCGGGAGGTCTTAGGTTCCCACTCCCCACGGCGGCAGGATTTTCGACACTAGCTTTTCAGCTAGGTCGAATTCAGTCGCTGTCTGGAGGGGAATTCTAGCGGCCGGCTACTCTGATAGGTAGTTTTCCGTGGTTTCTCCGATCAACACCAGGCGAATGCCGGAGCAGTACCCTACCAAAAATGGGCCATGGACCGCGCGCGATCTGTCCTTCCTCTTCCTTATCCTATCCTCTTCCCTTACACACACACACTTACACTAACATGCATTACACTACCACATATTCCGGGAGACCGGTCGGGAGCTTAGAGCTTGTCCCGGCTGGGGCGGTGCCCGCTGATGGGAGAGTCCTGGTTAGGGGGAAACCTGACTAGCCGACAGTAGGTCGGCGCCGAATCTCGCCATCCAGCGGGGGAAGATCACTGCCATCTCCCGAGAAAAAAACATGTACTACACTAATGGGACTAATGACCGAAGCAGTTGACGCGCCCAGAAACACGAAAAAATCAATCAATCCTCACCCACGGACCCCAGCCTTATCCTCGTCCATTGGCTTTCCGCCCCGTCACTTCTCTTTTTCCTCGCAACCCGCCCACTTGCCTGTCCGCGCCCAGGTGCCCCGCCCCCTCCCGCGCCGCTGTTGCTCCCTCCGCCTCGCGCCGCGCCGCTTCACGCCACCGGAAGTGGCCGGCTATATCCAGCGCCGGCACCGCTCGGCTGCGGCGGCGTTACGGTCACGCGAGACTCGGCCCGTCCCATCTGCCTGCCTCCATTCCACGCGTCCGATCTCCTTTCATCCCCAGCTCTCTCGCTGCTTTGTGGAGATGCTACATGTGACATTCATTGCGGTCGCTGATGGTTTGATGTTCATTGACTATTTAGATTATTTCAAATGTTTATCAATAGATTGTACCACTGGTGTGCGTATTATTATTAACAATGAAGGGGTGTTTTGAAACTAGAAAGAAACTTATTGATTAAGAAACTCGTAAATGAACAGTTTCCGACGTAATAAATCCAGAACTCTACACGTATGTCCGCTCAAATCATGCATATCTCATCCAGATCTCATAAAATCATCGCATATCAGTCCAGAAGGAGTAATGACATACTTGCAATTAATTAATAGTGGTGTTACTAGACAATCTGATATTAATAAATGTTGTGTAGTGCTCTCCCGACACAAATATTTTTGTTTCGTTCTCTTGTTAAGTGAAACTGAAATATCCTAAGATCATTACTTCAAAAGGATATTTAAGAATTCATTCCTCAGAAAGCGGTCCGAACTTACCTCCACCATCAGTGTTCCGCCTCTCACCTGGAACTGTTTTACCTGCCAAATGACATCAAAAGCAACTTAAGAAGAACAAGTGACCGAATGTCAAAGGGAGAACTCAGATCCTTATAGAGCCGAACGTGGAACCGTTATCACCGGTGTAGAAGTGCGCCCCCTTCCCCGCCCCTTCCACACACCTTCCCCGCCCCTCCCCGTCCCTTCCCCTCCTCGCCACTTGCGTAACCCCCGGTGCTAGTGTGACCCCCACCCTTTGTACCGCCCCCCAGGTCCACGCCGTTGGCGCGGTCAGTGGACCGGAAGCAACGGAGCGGAGGCGACGCCCGGCAGAGGCCTCGCGCCGGGGCAGGTCGATGCCGCGCGGGTGGTCAGCGCCCGGCGGGCGCGCCGCTGCGGCTGCGCTGCTCTTGCTGTTGCTGTTGCTCGTTGCGTCCTCCGCAGCCCCGCGCCCATCGCCATCGCCCTCCAATTAGTTTCTTCATTCACCTCGGTGTTGCTTTATCGGCGTGAAAAATATGCGTATAAATTGTGACTAGCCTTTAGAGCTGCTGCTGGTGCTGTGGTGGAATTGCTGTGGATGGCTAGTGGGGATCACGGAAATGAATGTCGATTTTGGATAGCAAACGGCGTTCGTGTTTGATTTTCTGGAGATTTTTTACGGTTTATCTAGCTTTGATCTGTTTTCATGAAGTCATTGCCATCCCTATTCGTTTTTCTTTGTCGTGTGAACATTTGACTTAAGTGAGACAAATACATTTAGATGTTTAGGAGATAGTTGGTAGCTTTATGTTGTCTCTAATCATTCTCCTTGTTAGCCATCGTCGATTTTCGGTTGTCATCTCTGACCGAAGACCCTATATTCGGGATCCGATCAAAGGCGGTGAATTGCGGGAGTTTTGATCGTAATAATTTAATAAAAAAATAACGACAGTATTTACTCCACTTCAGATCACCCCTTGCCATTATGTAACAATGTAGAACTGTACTTTTGTTGCAAAATTGATAACTAATTCCCATTGTCTATAATTTTTATAATCCTTCTGCCCCAAGTTGCATGGCAATTATGCTACTACAATTATGCAAATGCTATTACCACCACATACAATATTATTAACACCAATAATATTATTGTAACCATCATCTTCATGAATTAATCATCACTACTGCTCCACTACGTTCATGTACGGTATTACGGTTATTTGACAGAAATGCCACCGGCACTGTCGCCATCACTAACTTCATGTGGATCATATCGCATTTGTCTCCCAAACGTCCATAAACTGGTTTCGCAGCGTTTGCTGCGTCGCTCCACTTTCACCGCCGCTTGCCTGCCCGCGTCCTGCGCCTCATTTCCCCTCTCCGTCGCCGGCGCGGCCTACAGCGCGCGGCGACATGCATGTTTCAGCGGCGTGCAACTTTAACGCGCCGCCGCCCGTGGGTAAGTGCGTACGCGCGCGGAGTGGAGGGAGAGGAGAAGGGGCGGGGATGGGACGGGACGTCGGGCGATGCTCTCTCTGTCTCGCTGAATATTTTAGCCGGCGTCCGGACGCGAATATGTTTATAATTTGCGCTAAATTGGCGCGGTAACTCCGCTAAGCAACGCTTGCCACCCTCCCACCGCCGCCGTTGCGATCCCTGTCTCTCCCGTGTCCCGTCCCCGTCCCCGTCCCCGTCCCCGTCCCCGTCCCCGTCCCCGTCCCGTCCCGTCCCGTCCCCCCGTCCCCGTCCCCGTCCCCGTCCCCGTCCCCGTCCCCGACCCCGTCCCTGTCCCCGTTTCCCGCCCCTGGTTACCGTTCCTGCTGCCGCCGCCGCTCCCGGCCGCCTTACCACACCTCTGCCTCCTCCGCGGTTCCGTCGCCTCGACTGCCCCTGCACCGCCTACCGCGCCTTGTCACTTCCACCTCCATCACCCCTCCCGCGCCGAGGTCTCTTTAAAGCTAAGCCACCCGCGCTGGGTAGCCTCTGGCTCTGCGGTGGTGCTGGCTCCCCAGCGGCGGTTTACCTCTGCTGCTGTGTACTTTTGGATACTTGACAGTCGCTTGCTGGGATGGAATTGAAGACTTTCTAATACGGAGTATTATTCAGCTATTTTTGAATATTAAATTCTAATACGTATCTTTCAACGCTTTTTCCGATCGTCCATTATTAAAAATCATTCCAATACATATACTTGGATTGTTGGAAATGCTGTAACCGTGAACAATTTCTTTCGAAAGAAGAACATTTTATAGATGTAAATGTAAGTTTTGTATATAAAATAATTATTTCGTTTGCCATTTTCCTAAGAATATATGGTGAGAATCTTGTGTTTATAATTATGGAGTGCATATTTTTAATGAGATAAATGCACATTTGTAGACAATTCAGGTATTTATTGAGTGTTTCAATATTGAATCATTCAATAGTGGAAGCTGCTTCAATAAGATATCATGTGAAGTATACCTTTCCTCAAAACAGTCTCCTCCGTTTTCAGCTGTATTAGTGTAAGTAGCATGATCCGTTGTCCTTCTGTTGCAAGCCATTCTTAGCTCCCTGGCTATAAATGTCGTGAAGCTATCTTTAGAGGCACTCTATGAGATGAGAAGTAGCAGCCAAAGGCGTCCATGCATTTTACTTTAGAAACTGCATTCTAGAAATGTATTGCGAAAATGACCATGACCTCGCCTGTTTTTAATAGTGGGCTTGTTAATAAATAATTGGGAAAGACGACGCAAATCAGCTAACACCAAAATGCAAATCTTCAAAATTCGGTTTTAATCACGTCATTGTATATGTTTAGTCGTTAATTTTTGGTCAAATGATGCATTATTTTTATGGATTGAGTTTTATATTCTGATGTAATCTAATCTACGATTTTTATTAGATTCTTCTTCTTCTTTTTAAGTTCCCAGCTGCTTGTAGTTGGCCCTTCCTGGTAGATATGTTCCCACTTCTCTCCTCCATCTTTCTGTATCTTGAACTCTTCGGTTTTCTTCAACATGTGACCCTTTCACATCCCCCCTCACATCATCTAGCAACTACCTCCTCCTCCTTCGTGCTTCGTACGCTACCTTACCTTGCCTCCTTCATTGAATAATCTCACCTTAACATGTTCTAGTCCAACTCTACTCACAGTAGTTATGGGTCTTTGTTTCTTCTTCATCTTTCGTAACATATCTTCGTTTCTTGCTCAAACAATTCACTTGACATTTTTCATCTTCAATATAGTCATCTGACACGGTTTTCAGGTTAAGATAATTGAAATTAAACTTTGCAGAATTTTTCATATTATTATCCTGAAAGGACGTGGGTCATTTCGATGAGTGAGGGAAGCTTCTTTGTTTTTATGTTCGATTCTTTTCTAATGAAACGAGGAAATTGGTGTTAGAAAGAGTGTTTTCTCGAAGTTATAGAACCGTTCTTAATTTATTTTAAATTGGATTTCTGAGGAAAAAGGAATTCTGAGAAATACCTGATTTTGAAGAAATTTCATTAAAGTTCATAAAAAGGAAAGTAAATGTTAAAAAATAATGTTATTTTATGATTCACAAAGGATTTGGCAGTGTTAATTTTGAATACTGGGAAAGAGATTTATATTTTAAGTAGTATCTCATTATATACTATTAGTAGTTTTACCAATGAAGTTCTCATTTTTAGAATTATGCTAATGTAGTGATTATGATCATTTATAATGAAAATAAGTAATATTACTTTTCTCACATCAAGAGAAAAGTGAACGGAAAGAATGACAAACATGATGTACAAGAGATCAGAAGCAAGCATTCTGAGTTTTTGTCTTCGTATAAATAATACTTTTCATAGAGTCATGAGAAGTAAGTTTTTCGATCTATTTAATTTTCAATTATTTTTTGTTGTTGCTACTCACGTGTAATATGTTTGCTAGCGTCTTCGGTTTCGTAATTATCGGAGTCATTCTGCCATTCTCCAATATTTAGAAGCAAGTTGAAGAGTTTTTAACCCTCCTTATTAACCTTAACTATATATCATACGGTCACATCAAACCGCAAATGAACCGCTCCTGCTCCAAAAACAACCAGCGAGGTTTTTCCTCACCCCTGACAGCATTATTATCCATTCCGGTTTCAGCTCACGAACTCGCTGGCGCCGCAGCCATACAACCTCCAACAAGCGGACATAATGCACGCGCTTTTACAATGGCGGGCGACGCCGCCCCGCGTCGCGCCGGCGCGGCGGTCGGCGGCAATAGCCTGCATCCAAGTGCCCGACTTGCGACGCGCGGAGGTGGAGGCGGCGGCCTCGGCGCGGGAAGCCCGCTGCGGCTCGCGCGTTCGCCGCCCCCCCGCGGGCACACAGTAGTCGCGCGGCCGAGTCCGAGGGATCCCAATGCGTTCAAGCCGGGAGCGGTGGCTCAGTGCATCAACTGACGTCACTGACCGGCAGGTCCTAGGTTGGCGTCCCGACGGGATTTTCGACACTAGCTTTTCAGCTAGGTCGAATTCAGTCGCTGTCTGGGGAGAATTCTAACGGACGGCTGCTCTGATCGGTAGTTTTCGGTGGTTTCTCCTATCAACACCAGGCGAATGTCGGAGCAGTATCCTAACAAACGGGCCACGGACCGCGCGCGATCTTTTCTTCCTCTTCCTTGTCGTATTCTCACCCCTTGCACACCACACACTTACACTAACATGCACTACACTACCACACGGGCCGGGAGACTGGTTGGGGACTTAAACATTGTCCCCGCTGGGGCATTGCCCCGCTAGTGGGATACGTGGTTGGTGGGATAACCCCGTTAGTCGATGGTAGGTTGGCGTCAGATCTGGTCATCCAGCGGAGAAAGACGACGGCCACCTCCCGAGCAAAAACACGTATTGCACTTTCGGAACTAATGATTATAGTAGTTGACGCGCCCTTGGAATCACTAACAATTGTTCAATCAATGGGAAGCGTAGATGCGCCTTGAATGAAGAAGGCGAAGTTAAAGATACGATAGAATGGCTCATTGTGGAGTCTCCAGGGGCAAATACGATTCTACACTTGTATGTAAACGAAAGTAATATCATTTTATTCCTTCACATCTGAGCACCAATTGAATCTTAGATGTTAAAAGTGACATGTGTGTTTATAGCCGTTCTTATTCACGTGCAGATTGCACAAGAATTTCATTATATTTAATTCGTGATTTTTCAATTGCCTGCTCGTTTCATTTATATCTTCTTCGCCACTACATTAATTGTTTTAACGATGACTTTCAGTCCAAAATTTAAAAAAAAATTAAACGCGTATGAAAAGAAATCCTTCAATAACTTCATATGATATTTCACAATTCAAATATTTATTAAAGTATGATTAGCGACCGCTAAGTATTTACTCTTCTGCAAAGACCTTAGTACATCGTAGTTCAATATCAGCCGCCTCTAAATCTCAATCAAATCGAGAAACCAATAATCGTATTCCATCGTACGGATATGCTCCTGTAACTGCGTGGGCACGGCCACTGTGTGTGGAGTGGCGTTGCTTGGCCGGGGCAGTGACCAAAGGCGGCGGGCGAGTGGAGCGGCCGGGCAAGAAGCCCGGCGCCGGACCGGGCCCAATGGCCTGCCTGGGAAATATATATTCCGGGGGGGGGGCGGCGGCGTCGCGACGCGCAGGCGAGAGAGAGCCACTGGCGGCGGCGGCGGCGGCGGCGCGCGCGGAGTAGATTTTCCGCTCTGAATACCATCGCCTCGGCGCCGCCGCCGCCGCCGGACAAAACAAGCGAAGACCGCCGACCGCCCGCTGCGTTATGCCCGGCCTCCGGAAGTGGCCGCGCTCTCTCAGCAGGGGGTGGGGTTGAGAGGGTGGAGCGAGTGGGAGGGCCTCGCGAGGACGTACGGCCCTCTTCCGCTAGCCTCCGCTCCCGCCTCCCGCTCTATCTAGCCCCGCCCCTCCGCCGCCGCACCTCGTCCCATCCCGTCTCGACGCGCCCCGCCCCTGCAACACTGCGGTGTCCGCAGGGAGGCTGCGAAGCCGCGCGTCGTTTCGGGCCCCGCAGGATCTCAGGCTGGAGGAAAGAGCGTACTATTGGCCTGGGAAGGCCACTGGCGAATTGTGAGCATGGCAACAGTGCTAAGGTGCAAGACATATTCCATTCTTAATACGAATCTTATAATAAAGTATTTCTGGAGAAGCAGATAATGGACGCAATGTTTAAGACTGTATGCACCTCGAAGATTTAAAAAAAAAATATTGCATATTGAGTTGTCTACCAAATTGTGTAGGTTGAAAGATTTGTAATACTTTAGAAGAAGATGTAACATTGAATTTCTTGAGTCAATTATCTTACTAGACTGATGGTAAGACTTCGTGTAATGAATAAGTTATTTAATAAATGAATAACATAAAAGAAAATGATGATAATGGGGCTCCCAAGAAGCAATAACATTGACAGAATCTTGAAATAACTTACCATTAAATATTTTCGTTCGTTTCTATATCTGTTTTTTGGCCAGGTCTAGAGTTTCGAGCTGATGGCTCTGATATAATGCTTCGAACTGGTGGCTGAAAGTCAGTAGAATAAACACAACCCTACGAGGAGGCACCATCGATTCACTTACCGGTAAACTTAACGAGTTCTACATAATTGAATCACAAATTTAGAATTCTTCAAATGCAACTGAGCTGTACTTACAAACCCCCTCCACATTCCATGGTCGTTGGTCAACCCTGTCTAGAACTCCACTCTTAGTCTGTCGTCGCCGCCGCAGTCTCTCATGCTGTGGCCAGCGATGTTCTTGGAAGTCTGGCAGCTGGACTTATCCCGCCGCCCCGCCTGCTGGACTTCCGCTCCAAGTCCATCCCAGCCTCCGTTGCAGGCGTAGCGTCGTTGCGGCGGGACAGAAATTCCAGCAGGCGCGGGCTGGTCGCTCGTCGTCTGTTTCTGACGGCTGCGTTCTGTGGGTTCTGCCTGGACGTGATGGGACGCTCGGCGGGATTTCTGAATTTGCGGCATAGAGAAGCAATCCATGCATCTTGATCTTTTGTATTAACTGGTGAATTCTGTCAAAGCTTAGTCGGCGGAACGTGAATAAAAAAAGAATTTAAAAAACTTGTACTTTAACAGAGCTATCAACGTAAATATCCCCATCGTTTCAGCGCCTTGTTTCGTTCCACTAATTGCCAATGAAATCATTATTAGATATTTTCACCTCTATGTGGTGGCGAACGTATTCGGTACTTCGTCCGCCTCTTAAAGAATGTTGCGGATGTATTGCGTCCCTGAATACTCAGCCGATACAGTAAAGTTACGTTTTGAAAATAGTAAAGTTTCAGTTCATTTTGAAATTACAATTTTTTAGATCCTGAACTTGCAGGATGGAAGTTACACAATTTCTGTACACGTTACGACACACACGTTTTTGTCTCGTTTGAAGCTCAGACAGACTACATTTGAAAACAATCTATTACGTAATGTTGTTTTCCACCATGGATATATGTTATAAATTAATGCAGATGAGATACTCATTTCCTTAATCTATTTATGAAAATTCTATTCAAAATTATCGATATGAGAGTTATATAATCGTACGTACCGCCATATACTGAAAAACATCTTTTAATCTTTTAAATGGATTACCAAAATGGAAAAAAAAAACATGAAGAAAGCCTTTGGAGGATGGAAACCAAGATTCATTCATTTCCGTTTGTTTCAAAATAAGGCGTCTTCCTCAGCTATACACAGATAATATACACATGCTTCATTGAACAAAGAGGGCGAGTATTCTGCCTCGTTGTGGGACCCTTGTTTCTAGGACGTTGTCGTGTTGTTTTACCACCTCATGACGTGCAACAACAGCGAGCGCGGAACGCCGCCGCGGGGAAGCAATACTTTCTTTCCGCTGTGGGGCCGCACGAGAGGACAGCGCGACGCGTCGCCACGCGGCCGGAAGGGGTTGATGGCGCACAGTGGGTCGCACTGGCAGCGAACGCGCGCAAAACATTTATTGCCTGATTGATTGGTAGTGATTCCCGGCGCGTCACCTACCGAGGTCATTAGTCCTGTAGGTGTAGTGCATGTTTTTCATCGTGAGGTGGCGGTGATCTTCCCCTACTGGATGGCGAGATCCGGCGCCGACCTATCGTTGACTAGCGGGGTTTTCCTTCAGCCAGGTATCACCCACCAGCGGGGCACTGCCGCAACCGGGACAAGCTCTAAGGGCCGTAATTAAACCTAAGCCAGTGGCCTGCTAAGCCTAGCAGGCTGCCAGTGTTCGGTTTTGCGATTTATGAACGGCCCTCAGCGAATTCTAGTCGCCCCTTGTCCTCTCCCCTAAGGGCTCTGCTATCAGAGCTTCATAACTACGACCATAAGTCCCCGACCGGTCTCCCGGCATTTGTGGTAGTGTAGTGCGTGTTAGTGTGTATGTATAAGGGGTGAGGATAAGACAAGAAAGAGGAAGGATCGAACGCGCGCGATCCGTGGCCCGTTTGGTAGGGTACTGCTCCGGTATTCGCCTGGTGTTAATCGGAGAAACCACGAAAAACTACCGATCAGAGCAGCCGACCGCTAGAATTCTGCTCCAGACAGCGGCTGAATTCGTCCTAGCTGAACAGCTAGCGTCCAAAATCCCGCCGCCGTCGGGATTCGAACGTAGGACCTCCCGGTCAGAGACACTGTAGACACATCAGTTGATGCACTGAGTCACCGTTCCCGGTCATTTTCTTGTCTGTGATGACTTAAAAAATAAAGTATAGAAACAAACGGTCGCGGGTTTGAATCCTGTCTCGGGTATGGATGGTTATGTGTGTACGTCTTGTCCTTGCGTGTTAATCCTACAGTTAAAACAATGATAATGGTCACTACATGACCAAGATGTTAAAGGGCGACCTCAAAAAATAAAAGTATAGAAAATGATAACCATGTGCAATATGGAATGAAACTGCGTCAATTGCTGACCATTGGATGATTAAGATTCTTAATGTTTCTAATAAAAAATTTAAGGGAATTTCACTAGCTGTAATATTTCCTTTGACTGCGGAGTAGTGCTTATTTTAGGTTTCATTCTTTTCAGTATCCCTTTTTACGTAGTCTTACGTGAAATTACAGCTTTGTTCGCGGAACAATCTTCTTTGTATTAATATTCATTTTGCACTGACTGAAATGTTTCCACGTTGTTATATAACGGAGTATATATTTTATTTCCTTCAATCTTCCTAAGAGACAACGCATGTGGAAGTTGATGTTTTACCGTGTTTTGAATGACAGTCATCCTGAAAGCATCTATTTATTCTTGAAAGCTGTGTTGGCTCTTTTGTGTCAACATGCAGACAGTGCCGTTAAGGAAGATAACATTTAATTAAATGATTCAGGAAAATATTTGTTGTGTTATAGTCGTGAAGATAGTAAAAAAAGCGAAAAAGGAATATAAAATTTAGTTGTGATTCCTCTATTCCTGATTCACTTAACTATTTGATGATCATAAATTCTACCCGATTTCCGAGTATGGATCCTGCCGAGTTTTGGGGGCACATAAAATGCACCGTTTATGGCCTGTTTCGGCCCAGTGTGGGCGGAGAGCGGCGGAGGGGGGTGAGGTTGACGGCGACGCCAGCGCTCCGAGAAAAACATGTTGACGGAACGAGCGCGAGAGCGCGCGACGAGCGCTGCCATAACAAGCGGCGTTTTGCGCGACCTCTTGTGTACTCTGCGCAACCACCGGCATCTTGGAAACACGGCGCGCAACTAAAAACGGGCGTAGTTTTTGTAAGTGTGATAACTGAACAAGATTCGACCAACAGATTGTTTTAGTTGTGTCTAAACGACGAGATCTCCTGAGGTGGGTAGCTAAGCAAATGGAGATGGTCAACTAAACAATAGCAAAATAATATTTGACAGGAGGTGATATTTAAAATAAACGATTTATATTTATAGTTAAATTAAAGCGATTTTTTTTGTAGTTTCAGATGTAGGAAACAAGAAAATACCGGTCATGGGAAAGTGCTTTGAACTCCCTCGTGACAGAAATGTTATGTAGATCATAGTAATATCTGTATTTTGGAACACGGGGCATTATTTTATGTATCCTTTCGAAACTGTCTTGAGCAATTAAAAACAACAGTCTCAAATATTCATTCCAAATTAATAATTCATTGGATACCATAGTTGTTTAAATTGCAGAAAAAAACACAATATTGCAAGCAATGAAAATATAAACTGGTTGCATTCGTTCTGGAGTCCATGTGCTTCAGTCGGCTCTAATTTACTACATCTCATAACTTTTTCACACTAAATATTCAGTCTCCAAAATGTCGTACAGTTCTGGGCCTGAGACTGACAGCGAGAATCATTGCGTTGTACGGGTTTCTCTTTGTGTTTTGGATCGTATTCCCCCTCTCGCATATCGCTGGCTGGTGCGACCGTGCCGGGCCCCCTCGTGCAGCCGCCACGCGTCGCCTTCCGGCTCACGAGGCCCCGAGCGCGCACGGCGACCCAGGCGCGCACCCCGCCGCCGCCCGCCCGCCCACCCGCCCGCAAAGACGCGCGCCCATGCGTGTGCACCTCCTCCCCCGTGGTCGACCCCAGTCTCAGTCCGAGACTCCGCCTCCCTCCCTGACCACACACGCGCCCGCGCGAGCTCCATGCCCAACGAATGCCCTCCAACACACCCGGGTGTCCTGCCTTCACAGCACACCTCTAGCCAATCAATCTACGCTCCTTTCATCATCTAGTAGAGAAAGAAGGAATTACACGGGGGGTGAAACAGGCGATTTTAAATTGATGAGAAAGGCTTCTTTTAAGCTTGAAGATATTTTTACTTGCAGTAAATCTACAACATGGGACAGTCAGCTTAGTTTCCCTCCCAAGAAAGGCATACGAAGGATTTTCTTGCCGTTAAAAATCCACGCTAATCGTACTCACGCCACCGAAATTGCTCCAGACAGCATCCTACTACTCTGTGACCACTCTCTAATCATGCAACCGCACTCCCACTGCCCTCTGACCGCTCTCTGACCACGTTTTCACCGCCCTGACCTCCTACTTCTCTCGAACCATGCCCCATTCGCTCTTCGGCCGGTCTCCTATCGGGCCCAACTGCACACCCACCGTTCTATAATCGACTCAATTCGCTCGCCAACCCTCTTCATTCGTTCCTCGCCCCAACTATCTTCTGTAAACTCCTTTAAACCCCAAATTGGAGTTCTGAACGCCCTGAGCTCTTCATTGGTCTTCCGATCGATATCTAGATGTCTGGTGTACGTCTTCACTTTCTCTGTACGTCCGTTACCACCCTCCGCCCGTCATCCTTTCGCACCTCTGGTCACCCTATCCCGCTTCGCCGCCCCTGCCCTCCACTCTGCACCCTCTCCCGCCCCTCGCCGACTCACGAGGGGGAGGCGGCAAACTGCCCCCCCCGCCTCCGCCGCCTTAAAACAGCAATTACACGACTCGCCCGTCGCCGGTCGATCTGGAAAATGCGTGTTTACTCACTCGTTCGCTTGCTTTGTGCTTCTCAAAGTTGTCTTCAAACGATCTGTTCTGCTGCGGGATCATTGTTTCCTTTGAGACAGTTTCGCAATATACGCTTCGAGACAAGCGCACTAAAAGCAGCTAACGTCAAATTACATGCAATTCATTTTGAATTAGACTTAAACAATCAAAGCTGAAATTTCCATTGATATTGGAGATCTGAAACGAGAAAACTCATGATTTTAAAAGAGTCGTTTTGACCTGCTGTGTTGTCCTTATGTCTCTTTTGAACAAGAACAAAAATGACGAGACTATTGATTAAGTGTTCAGCGAAAGTATCTTACTTCCATAACTATTAATTGATATCACACAAGTTAGAGAAGTGTCTACAAACATGTTTGTAATTATGAAATACATAACACACAAAGTCGTTCTTTATTTGAAGTAGTAAATTCGATCTGAAAATATATGATTATAAAATTCGCCCAAACTGTATCTTATCATACAAATGAGAAGATCTTATCATATAACAGATCAGATATTAATAATTTTTCAGTTTACATAAATATTGCTTCGTTGCGTTGTTGCTTAACCGCTTGCAACGCGAACGTTGCTTAACCGTTGCAATACGAACGTTGCATTACCGTTGCAGAAATAATGTTGGCAAGACTGATCCTTCTGACTGCGTGTGTTCGTGCAGTAGATCAAGTTACATGTACCTCACACATTCGGCATGCCTATGTCCTGTTCAGGCGCGGCTCGTTATTAAAGGCTGTGAGGCGGAGCCTCTGCTGTAGACATCGTCCCCAAAAGAAATTTAACAATATAATTAAAAATGTATTTATTTATTAATAATGGCTTTCTACATTATGTTATGTAACAATCATGTCAAACGTTTGTTTGTCAATTTGATAACGGCCGTTCAAAACGCTTTTGAAGTTGTTGACTGGGAAGAGAAAGCGTGAGGCTCCCACTTCATTCCGCCATAAGGTTATGCCAAACGAGAAGTCGTGACGTTTTGCGTTCACTGCATAGGCTTACCGGCGGACGAAGGCTACAGCCAGGCAGCCTTCAAAGGTGGGGCCTAGGGTCTGAAGAAGGGCGTGCTCACCAGATGGCATTACAATGCTCAGCGAGTAGCATTGACCTTCAACTAGTTTTCCCAATATGCGGTAGGAGCGTTACTTCATATGCCTGTATTCGAAGAGATTATGTATAGAAATTCAACACAAGCAATGCAATGCAATGCATTTACAGCCTTCGCCATTTAAAAACCACGAGCCGCGACTGGTCCTCTTCCTCCACCTTCCTGTTCACTCTTCTGCCTCTAATTTTCTCTTCTTTTTGTATTCGCATGGTCTCATTCGTTGTGTGTGTGTGTGTGTGTGTGTGTGTGTGTGTGTGTGTATGTGTTATTTCTCTTTTTGTTCGCCCAGTGCGTTCGCGCAGTAACCAAAATAGTGGCAGCCCGCGGCATCGCGTAATAAATAAACGATTACACTAATACTACTTGTTTCAGAATGCTCAAAAAATTACATCATAAATACGGAAAACGTGTAGCGCGCGCGCAGATTCGTTTTCTAATTATCGCGGCCGCGCTTTAATTACATCAGAAGCGGAATCGGCGGAGGATTAACGCCTTGCGCCCGCGTCCGCGCCGGTGCTCGCGCCACCGCTAAAAATTTAATAATTTGGCGTGTGCGCCCGTCGGCGTGTGGGTCTCGCGGCTTTTGTTTCCCTCGTATGCAGCGCGCGAGTTGGTCAGTCGGCTGCAGAACGGGCGCAGACGGAGCGAGGAGAAATTGCATTTAATGAACAATTCAGGGAAGTAGAAGTTCACCGATGTGAAATTTGCGGTGCGCCTAAAATGCGGTTTAAAATATGGAATTATAAGTAGCAATTTATGTTTTGTATTTGCAGATGCTTTTTACTGAGAGAAAAATTACATTTATTTCATAAAGAAGTAATTCTACTATTTGAAATTTACATGTCTTGCTTAGAAAGACTAACGAACCACGTTCAACGAAAATGCTACAGTTATATTTCCACTGAAATCAGAACTGATTGATGGAACAATTATTGTTATGGTAACGGTAGACGAAAAAATATGTCGAAAACTTCGATTATTATTGCTCAGTTATAATTCCGGTGGTGTCCTCTTTGACTATTAATATTTCCAGCAGCACCTCAAAAATGTAAATTTTTACTTAATTTTTATGAATCACGAATAAAAATCTTGTTTCTTCGAAAGATACTTGATAAATTAAAATTTACTCGACATTTAAGTCACTCGATCTTAAAAATGTGAAAGTCGGCGAATGTCTATAATTCTAGTGATTTGTTTCTGTTAAAGTGTCGAAAATATTTATTGTTTACAAAGGTATCTTCTGTGACTTTGATAACGTCTGTTTTGCATAATTTTGTTTTAATCTTAATCATGCTCACACAATTATTGTTGCATTTCATAATTTAGAGATCTTAAACGTGTTTCATAAATAACTTTATGAAATCGAATGCAACAAAATATAAGTGATTTTTTTAACTATGGCATTTTTCACTATTAGTTAATTTGTAATTCACTTGTGGATTACAGCATTTTCCACATATTTGATAGAAAATGACTGAAAATCTCCTTCAATATACCATTTACGCATTCATTATCACACATAATTATTTTTAGATTTTCCCCCTGTTCCACCGTTGAGAGAAAATTATCATCATGACAAGTTTTTCATTGTCCAGTTTTGAAGAAGACCTTCAGTACTATGACATTTAAGTGAAAAGTACAGTTGTATGGCGTGAGGAAGAAAGCTCATTGAGCTTTTTACAGTGTTCTGGAAAATGGATAAAAGTTGTATATTCAGCAGAAAAAACGAAACAAACATTCGTAGCACGAAGTTTTCCCCTAACTTGTGCTTTTCACAATCGTCAACATCACGACATCTATAATTCCAATCGCTACCACCCTCGGAGTAGTAGGGAGCCGCTCGCAAAGAGGGGTGCTGACACCTGCCGACCTTTGTTCTGCCTTTCCGTGATTGGGAAAACTATTACTACAAGCCCTCTGACGACGAGGGAGGCCCCCGGCCTAAATTGTTTTCCTACGTCCGGTCGCGCCGCCCCGTCGTCGGTTGTCACCGACGCCTCCGGCACCCCTCTTCACGTTCGTCGCCACGTCCCCGCCACTGCATCCTCCGCCAGAACTATTTTCGTTGCTACCCGCGTCTCCGTCCGTCCATTGTTTCTGCTTCTAGACAGCCTCTCTATGATCACTGACACTGTGTTGCCGCCTAAACTCCTTCCCCGCATCCTTCTCTCCGCCTCCACTGCGCCCCCCCCCCCCCCCTCCCCCCCCCCCCCGCCCCGCCCCCCGTCCACTCTCCGTTTCCCCGTTCGGCTTCCCCTCCGTCGTCCCACCATTTGTGGGTCTTTATATCCCGCGGTGCCGGCCCTTCGAGCGGTCTCCGAACCCCTCTGCCCATGACTCACTCGCTGCCCCTCCCACCGCCGCCTTCGAGATAACAGCGATAACGCGGGAATCGACGGGGCCCTCGACCGGGGCGAGCCCTTGTGACGACCCCCGAGGGCTGGATGATACGAGGGGCTCCATGTGTGACCTGTCAACAGCGTCATGCTTGTTCACGTCCGCCGAGGAAGTGACGTTCTGTGGGTGGGTTTGACGGCGGCGCTTGCTAATCGCCCATTGCTCGCGGAGGTTACAACCTCTTACTACCCAGTTAACGTCAGGCGGGTTTCTGGCCAATCAAACACGACGAATATAGTGTGATATTTCAGTGTTCGTCAGTTACGTTTTTTGCAAATGTTCAGGACTGATATGAAGGACATTTTTTACTTATATAAATGACATCTTAGACATCTTAAATTAATTTAATTTATACTTGGTAAACTAGAAGATTGCAAATTAGCAGTAAATAAAAAGTGAAAAAACATTTATACTTCTTGGAATTACAAAAAAGGAGATTACAATGACTAAATTACGTTTTAGGAATTGAGTAAAAAACCCATGATGTTATTACTGTAAAAATTGTTTTCAAATTATGTGAACACTAACAGTAAATAGATGTAATGAATTATGTGGGAGGTGCATTTTTAATATTGAAATTGTGATTCATTTGGTTTAATTTTTTTCTTTAGTTGCTCGTACAGTTGCTCGTTGCTTTCTTTAGTACCTCGTATTCAGTATTCTAATGAATCACATCATATGCAGATCACGATTGTTTAGAATAGTTCAACATGGATTCAACAATTTTACTGTTGTACGAGGTACGGAATTCGCCGAACAAGCATATCAACAGCGGCACCGCCACCTTTGCAAGTTAGTCCCTCTCGCGCCCTTTGTTCACACGAGACCGTCTCGGCTTGCGTTCCGCTGCCTGCCGCGGAATCGCATCACGGCCAGCGCCCCGCCCGCACCGGCGACTGTTCTGCCCGTCGCGCAGCACCTGCCGTCCGCTCGCCCGTTCGTCCACCGCCTGGCCGTCGCGACACCCCCCCCCCCGGTTTTTTGTGGCGGCTGCGCTCCGGTCGGCCGGCTGGCCGGGCAGCGTCCCGCATCGTTAGGACTGAAATTACCAGAAGAGGTGGCTCAGGGCATCCACTGATGTCGCTGCAGTGCCTTTGACCGGGAGGTCCTAGATTCGACTCCCGACGGCTGCAGGATTTTTGACTCGAGCTAGATAGCTAGGTCGAGTTCATTCGCTATCTGAAGGAGAATTCTAGCTGCCGGCTGCTCTGATCAGTAGTTTTCCGTGGTTTCTTGGATCAACACCAGGTGATTGCCGGAGGAGTATCCTAACAAACGGACCACGCCTTCCTTCATCTTCCTTGTCTATCCTCACTCCTTATTTACACACTTAAATCCACATGCACTGCAGTGTCACACTTGTAGTAGACCACTCGTAGGAGACCACTCGTAGGAGACCACTCGTAGGAGACCACTCGTAGGAGACCACTCGTAGGGACACTGTAGGAGACCACTCGTAGGAGACCACTCGTAGGAGACCACTCGTAGGAGACCACTCGTAGGAGACCACTCGTAGGAGACCACTCGTAGGACACCACTCGTAGGAGACCACTCGTAGGAGACCACTCGTTGGAGACCACAGAGAACTTAGAGCTTGACACGGCTGGGGCGGTGGCCCGTTGGTGGGAGATATATGGTTGAGAGAAAACCCCGCTAGACGACGGTAGATCGGCGCCGGATCACACCATCTAGCGGGGGAAGATCACCGCCACCTCTCGAGGAAAAACACACAGTTCTCTTACGGCAATAATGGCTTGGGGTATGACGCACCCAGTATTATTAATCAATAAATCGGCTGGCCGGGCAACGTCTCGCGACATGAGTTGGTATCCCGACGTTTCGACCATCATACCATACTCAAGGCTGAAATCCATGGCTCGTGCACGGGTTTATATGGCCGACGTTCAGCTATCGTGATGGACAAAACAGCTTATGACGTGGCGTCGTTAGCCCTGTAAGAAACAATGGAACTCCTCTTTCATGGAAAACAATCACTATTTTAGTATGGTCATTTTTGGTAAGCTTGAGTTCGAACACACTTGCCAGTTGAATTGCTCGATCCCTGCAATTCAAGTCTGTCGTCTTGTCTGAAAATGTTTAGTTCATTTGCTCAGTTGGTTGGTAGTTTTGGCTCAAGTTTTACAACTTGTCGATTGTTCACACTTTCGGTAACCTTCTTTTCTTTTCCCTTACATTTATCACCCGCCTCAGTCGTCTCCCGCTGTTGGTCCTCATCAGAATTGCTCACCCGTTTTACATCCCCCTCGCCTCCGCCTGCCCCCCCTCACACCCCCGTCCGTTTCACACTCATCCGCCTGCACGCTCGCCCGCGACCACCCGCGCACTCGCCCGCCCGCCCGCCCAAGCGTTGTGCATTCGCGCGCGAAAATACACAAGGCGAAACGGCAAATATATAACGCCTTTCATCGTGCGCCTTAACATGCATCAGATAGGCGCCTTTATGGCGAGTCCATTCAGCGCGGCTCGCAAACAAAAGCGGCGGGGGCGGGGGCGAGGACGGGCGGGGCGCGGGCAGCCAGCGCGTTCGGCGTCGCGACGCCTCGAGCTCCGCCTCCGACGTCGACGCCAGGGAGGGCGGCGGCAGCGCGCAGTGGGGCGAAATGTCAGCGAAAGAGCGCAGAGCACGTTTTAACGATATTGGTTTGCAAGCAGCCATTTCATGAGGCAAAATTCATTGGAAAGTGACATTTGCAGACTCAAGCAACAAAACCAGTTATGCAGGTTTTTCATTAACATTTTTCGTAGTTTTATTTGAGCTTCAACTTCTATTTTCGTGTTACCGGAAGCTGAATGTCATACGCATAAATTTCCGTTTTACACGTTGAACGAAGTTCTCTTTACATGATGTAGTCCAGTCCATTCTTTTTGTGGTTTCATCGAGAATTGTTTTGTTTGTTGTTTTGAAAAACGTGCATTTGAAAGAAAAACAACCAAATGATCACTAGTGAATTCGGCGAATTTTTATTTCACATCATTTTCACTGTTAAAATGAGCGACATGAATAGTCATTGTTGTGTTTTACATCTTTCTTGCGACTGTTCTAATGTATATTTGCGAAATACCCATTAAATACCGTAGAGATTTTCTAATAATTCTCTGATTCTCTAATTATCCACTATGTGGGATTTGAGATTATCTATACATTTTGCCGTAATATTTATGACAAACTAGAGATTTATTTGTTTTATTTACTTGTTAATTTATTCGTTATCAATAACACGGTTTTGGCTGTAAGATAGTTCTGAAGAGAACAGACAATCCCTACATTAGCCATTCATTTTGTTATGCTTCTTTCATAGCACCGGATTCTGTGTGAGTTAGGAAAGGGCTGTCCCGTAATAATGGTAGGAATAATGGTAATAATACAAGAAACGGAGGTGTTTCTCTGAGGTAGAAGAATTCAGATGTTGCTCAAAGGCTCTTACGTTTGGGATTCCTTCTCATGGCGTAAAAACACAAGCAATGGACTGCTTTACTTTGTTTCTAAAGCACGGATTTTCTTCTTTCAAAAATCATACTAATTCAGCCTGGTTTGATTATTTCCATGGAAAGCCAGGAAAAAAAATCAGGGACGTTGTAGAGCAATTGTTAGAAAATTACGATATTTTTGAAAGAAATTCATCTTACACTATCCTTCATATGCATTGGTACATTGTATTTTTTAGTGAACCAATAACTGTTGTTGTTTTTTAGGGTGAAATCGGAGATAAATGGATATCGGACAAAACTGAGATGTTATGAGGAAAAGTATTACATCGATAACATTTTTAATATCGGCCAAGTTTTCTTCTATTTTAAAGTGTCTTTAAAATATTATGAAATACTCGACAAATGTTTTTCAGGGTAGAACGTTTTTTGAAAGAACAATTAAAGGAATTTGCCCCTGGGTAAGAGTGGTCATCATGATTATTTAATTTACTTATTTATCAATTAAGTTTATTTGTCAATTTATTAATTTGTAAAGGTAGTACCTGTCGCGAAGGCTTGTCGGGCCCAGTGCACGTGGGCGGCGCCGAGGGGCGGAGGCGGGCGGGGGCCGGGCGGGGCGGGTGGGGCGGTGGGGCCGGGCGGGGGCCGGGCGGGGGCGGGGGCCGGGCGGGGGCGGGGGCCGGGCGGGGGCGGGGGCGGGCGGGGGCAGGCAAATGAGTGTGGGCGCTGCTTTTGATGGCCGCGCGCTGCGTGAGACGAACGCCGTAAAGCGCCCGGCACGCTCTCATCAACCGACTGCGCCCGCGTCGGAATTGCTCGGGTTGTATTGTTGCTCGCGCCAAGGTAGCCTTGTGTCAACTGGGCAAGGCTTTGCATCAGCGGCGCTTTTTAGTTCCAGTTGTGTTGTAATGCTGCTCACTCTTGGTCAGGACATATGTATTGTTTGTTAAGGCTGACGAATGGTTGTGTAATGTGTTTTACTGCTTTGAATGAAACGCATATATAACTTTGGAACTTTGTTAAGAGAAAAAAATATTGATGGACTGTTTCACACTGTTATGGTAAATCTCGCGCAAACTATTAATGAATTTCATGCCCCTCATTATTAACAAACGTCATGATTTTGATTAACGTTGGAGACAATAAGTTTCTGTTAGTAAGTAATTTATACTGAAAATAGAGATAAAGTAATAATCGAACGCATCTAAAGAGCAGAGAAAGAACATTGACAGATGGAGAGGAAAAAAAGGTGCCGAAGCAGATTACACGTCCTCAAAAATCTGAAGTAAGAATAATAATAAAAACAACACCTTTTCTCATTTATTTTATTCATATAATCAATATTAAGGACATTCAGTTCTAATCAATTTTCAATGTTATAATCAATCACATTTTAATTACATTTTCAGAAACATGTTCAACTCTTATGTCCGTGATAAATAGTGATTGTTTTGTTCCAGAATGTGTAAACCTTGGTATTTTCATTAGTCTTCGAAACTTAATACTGAACGACAAAAATAATATTTTGAGTGTTTTCAGTTTTCCATGTAGTGAATGTTAGAACTTTTCTACGTCCACATCACACACATATCTAATTTTCGACGTGCATGCTTGTTGTTCGAAATTTTACGAAACGTCACTTCATTCAGTAGACCTTTAAATGATGTCATTCTTTTGTCAAAAAATCTGAGTAATTGTTTAGTAATACCATGAACAGGAAGAAAAGATTGGGTATGCGGCGCATTTCCACTAATGTTTCGTTGTTACCATGTACCGCATTTAAAACTCGTGCAACAGCTATTCCTGGATTTCGTTAAAACCATTATTTACAAAATTTAAATCAATAGCTGTTGTACTTATACATTAAAAATGTGTGATTCATCGGAATGTTTAGAAATGAACAAGGCCTCCTTCCTGGCCTCTGGTGTAGAGACGCCCCGCTGCGTCGACACATCGCCCTAGGACGGCGCGATGATACTGGCCCGTCGAGCGCGCGGGTAGGAAAGGGGCGTGGCGGCTGCTTTCGATGCGGTGACTGCGGCTTAACGACACCTCCCCGCGAGTGGGCGAGGGAGGGGGAGGGGAGTAAGCGTGGGCATCGCACAGTCACGTGCGCGCCCTCTTGCAAACGCCGCGTCGCTCACACTCGCGCGACCTTTCCGCGTGACGGGGCTCCGGGAGAGGTGGCTCAGAGCATCCACTAATGTCACTGCAGTACCTCTGAGGTTCCATTCCCGATGGTGGCAGGGTTTTCGACACTAGTTTGTCAGCTAGGTCGAGTTAAGCCGAGAAGAGAATTCTACCGGCCGGCAGCTCTGATCGGTGGTTTCGAGTGGTTTCTTCTGTCATCACCAGGTGATTGCTGGAGCAGTACCCTAAGAAACGGGCCATGGACCGCGCGCGATCTTTCCTTCCTTGTCTATCCTCACCCTATACTTACAAACACTTACTCCCACATGCACTGCACTACCACTCATGTCGGGAGACCATTCGAGAGCTTTTTTTTTGTTTGTCCCGGCTTGGGCGGTGTCACGCTGGTGGGAAATACCCACGCAAGCTGGCGTAGGTCGGCACCGTCACTCACCAGCCATCGAGGGTAGAACACCGCCACCTCCGGCGATAAAAACATGTATTATGGGATTAATGACCTTTGCAGGTGACGCGCTCGGAGTCATTAATGTATCAACCAAGCGGCGAATCTAGCGAAGGAACACGCTGGGCGTTAGAGGTGGAGGCAGATGGGGGAAAAGGGCAGGTGGGTGGAGGAAGGTGGAGTGATTGATAAATATGCTGTACAACGAAGGTGGAGATGATCATAGAAACTTGATATGCAATAAAAGTATAAGTGAAAGATAAACGGTGGAGCGATGAAAGTGCGAAAGATAGACGAAACGCCCGGTATTTCAGGTGGAGGTGGTAGAGCTACTCCCGGAACGAAAGAGGTAGGGTTCAAAAGGGGATGCAGCGCTTCCAAAATAGTGGTGGATGAGAAAAAATATAGAGGTATAATGTTAGAAGAGTGTGGGTCCGAAGGATTGAAACGAAATACGGTGAGATGTGAAAGCGTTTGAGGAATGAAGTGTAGCAGTGTGGGTGTCTTACAATGTCAGGGAAGCTTCTCGTATTATAGGAGAGACTTCGAGTTCGAACATAGAAGACAATATATTGTGCGCGGGCGATTTTAGAGCGACATAAAGGTCTGACATTTTAAAATGATAAAACAGTTGAGAGCGTTTGTTCAAGAATATTGAGGAATTGAATGTTCACGTTAAAAAAACATGGGCTCGAGGTGCGAGGTCTTTTTCAAAAGTAAATTATTATTTGGGTGTATAAGATTGCTAGTTCATGTCTGAAACCATTTCAATTAATCGTTATATTCTCATGCTTCAGATTTTCCCACCTTCATCCCTCTAAGATTTCTCTCGCACTCAACATTTATTAGTCTCGCGGTGTTGTCTGCCTTCCACCCGTAGAATGTCCGTCCTCACTTGCCCATGTCGGAACCTCCCACTGTCAAGCGGACGAGTCGGCAGCGGACGAGCAGAGCTGGCGGGTGAGGTCGGTGGGCGCGGGGCGGCGGGACGCGTCGCGGCGCACAGCGGCGGAGGGCGGCGGCGAAGCGTGAGCGCCGCGGGGGCCCCGACGCCGCCGTTTTCGCGATTAGCCGACCCTGCGGCAACGGCGGCGGCGGCGTCCATCCTCCCGTCACTTCCGCTCCGTAAACCGCGCCGCAGTATCTCCGCTCTCCCTTCCGCCGCTGTGCCGCCGCCGCCGTCGGAGGTGTCCGCGCCACTGGATTTGCCGCTCTCTGCCCTCGAAACCCTCCGTCCCCGCACCGAGTCGCCAGTGTGTTCTCACGCGCACCTCCGCATTACACCTCCAGAGCGTCGACCACCGCCATTACACTAGCGTGGCACTCTCGCCCCGGCCCCCCCCCCACCCCGCTCCCGTCCTTGCCCCCGCCTACGTCCTCACCCCTGCCCCCGCTCCCATAACTTTCAGTCCGCGCGTCTCTATCTCGCCGGTGCTCTTCTGCAGTTGCGCCCCGGCTAACACCTCCTCTCGGATGCGTTGGCCGCCCGGAGCGCAGTGTCCTCCCGCCCTCCGTGCGCGCTCGCTCTGCCGTCCCATTTATGACGACTTTCTCCGTCGCGGCCGCAGCCGCGTGCGTTCTCCCGCGCACGCATGCGGGTCCGGCGGCGCCTCTCTCGCCCTTTGCTGCGCGCGGGGGCGTCGGCGCAGAACGACGCCGCGGGACGCGGGGGAAGGGCGTGGCGCCGCCCGGGCGAATGTGTGAAGGCGAGTGAGCGCGGGTGCTGATGTGAAAGGGTGCTGAGGTGGCGAAGAGTGTTAAAGTTGGTGTGTGTGTTTAGCATGCGCGCTTAGATAGACTTAACAGTCGGGGTTGTTTCTACCCAGGAACGAAAGAACTTAATACTCTTTCCTTGGTAACGAAAATAATCCTGTGTATTTACACAATATTTCAAAATTTAAATGTCATGAATAGAAAGATACAAAAACAAAGTTTGAAAGTTGAAAAAAAAAAAGGCACGTCTCTATGACACGATTGTACATAAATAGTTTCGACACGTGTCAGAAGTCGAAGAAAATTATAAATAATGTATACATTATTTATGATTATCTTCGACTTCTGTCACGTGTCGATTACTGTTGTGTAGAACAGTGCACGGAGTGAATTATTTGGACCAGTTTTGTCTTTGTAGAGCGTTGTTCTCGATATTACAGAACATGAAGTGTACTTGAAAAGCAGCGTATTATTTTTCTTTTCCTCGCGGAGGACAATAAGGCGCGGGGGCGGCCGGGGCTGCCAAAGGGCTCCGCGCCCTCACCCGCCCTAACAGCGCTATTCCCAGAAGCCCACTCTGCGGCGCAAATCCGCTTGGTCATCGGGTTCACGTAATCCTCTCTCTCCGCCGGGGCCGCGGCGCAGGGCGGCGGGAGGGGCGGGCGGCGGGGGCGGGGGCGGGCGGCGGGCGGCGGGCGTCGGGCGGCGGGCGGCGGGCGGCGGGCGGCGGGCGGCGCCGTGGTGAGACGCGGCGTGGGAGGCGACGACCGCAAGAGGCTGCTAGCGTCATGCGAAACGTTGGGTCGAACCGACTTCTCGCAACACTGACCTTTCCTATCGTTGGCGCCCGCCTTTGCCTGTTCCAGTGTTCTTTCTCCAGCGTTATTCTAGATTATTTGCGTAATGCTTTGCGAAGATCCGGTACTGATTTCCTGGTACTCGGTTTTCTCCGACGGCATCCACATCCTCACATACTTTGCCATGTTCGTCTTCGTATCATCTCGCTGCTGGTACTTCCAAAGATGGCGGTTGCAGCCAGATCAAATGACGGAAATGGAATGAAAACAAAAGCATTATCTAATGTTTTGCTATACGAGGAGTTAACAAAAGAATGTTGTATGTCGGTTCCAAGAGCTTCATGTTTCTTCGATCTTTGTGTTGTATGGTTTAAAGCCTTTAAACATAACGAAAAAAAGATATTTGTTACGCCAATTGCTTTGCTTTAAAGCCAGTCTTCGTCCACGTATCGTCACTTCCAAATAATATATCAGTAAAGCAAAGCAGATCTGCCTTCGAGTCACATCAATATTAACATTTACAATAAAATGCAGACTTGAGTTTTCGATTAAATGCATTTTTTCAGCTTATGCTTAACATGTAAGGATTTTAGGATTACCTGGAGTTTGTACAACTCTGCAACCTAAGGACGAGCCGTCACTTATCCTATTGCAATTTTTTCACACCTGCCCCCATATGTCACAATCTCAGTTTCTTAACCCTTACTTGTTACTACATCTATTTTATCTCTTATTTTCTCTCTTCCAAAGTTTATTTCCCTTCTTACTCTTTCAGCTCAATATCTTCGGCCATTGGATAATCGCCAATCATTTTACAACTTTAATTCGTCGCAATATTCACATACACTGCACTGAGAGAACATTGTGGAAACTGAATAATATGCATTGAGGACTGTAATTTTTGAAGTGTTTGTAAACATTGCGAGAGAAATGGTAATTTTTTATTTATTATTTATAATATTATTTATGTTGTACATTTCCTTTCTATCTCAAAACTTACGTTACATTGCTGTTGTAAAAATAATATGAAGTCTAAATTATTTAACAACCTGAGAAACCTCATACAATCGCTGACTTTTTATGTGAGGAAACAAACTAAAAGTTTTAACAATGTTACTTGCAGATTTTATGTCACACCAAGTCTCGAGTGGGCCATTATTGTGATATTGTCACATTCTGGAAATTAAGTTGAAAGTTTCCGGAATAGTCTAATCTTTTGTGCATGCCAGTGACCATTATTCGTTTATCCATCAATCGCTTCTCCATTAGTATTCTGTTATGATATTATAATAGATAATTTTAATCAACACAACAGTGACTGAGGAGTAAAGTTTTTTAACTAAGCGCTGTAGTCTGTGTAAACCACATTCTCCCTACAAATATTTACGGAAAATAAAAATTGATTGAGCTGTCAATCTTTCGGTGAGGCTGACACCACGCTTGACATTACAATTGATTTTTTTGAAACCGCAACGAAATTGAATCTGATCCAGTGGCGCAGAAAGTATTGAAATATTCCTCGCCAGAGTGAGTTGTTTTGAACCTGACAGCGGTGGGGGTGTGGGCGTGTTTTGTGGTGTGGACAGCGGCGGGGGGCCTCCATGTATCGACAGTACCTCTTTTCATTATATTGTTAATTGAAGAGAGTAGATCGAATTTGCATGACGTGATTCGATGGAGGTTTGTAACGTAAATCGGACATTCAAAACGAAGACTCTCAGCGAGAAAAAATTGGAAACGGATTATTTGCTTAACAAACATTATTAATTTCATTATTTTAAATAATATGTGCGGATTTCAAAATATATTCTTAAAGGTTTTTTTTCTATGAATCTACTTTCGCTTGTGGTTATATTTGTTTTTTAGACGACGATATGTATTGGTGGAAATCTGTGATGTATGTGCACAAAAACTGTGCGCAGGTATATGTTCTCAAAAACTTTCAACTATTTAGTTTAAATGAATTATCCCTCCACGTCCTCTTTCTTAGAGAGTGATACTTCGGAGGTTATAATACGTAGCTGCTAGAGATACGATCCGTACATAGAGTCTTATTTAGTGTGTTTAAGCTACCAGTGTTATATTACACAAGGTAACAAAATCGTATGGACGAATACAAATGAATGCGCTAGATCTACGTCATGAGGACGGACAACATAACGAACTAAGGCAAGAAGAACGCTGAAAAATCTCGCACCAACCAAATGTTGTTAAAAGTGTGTTTGGCGATTATAAAGAAAGGGCCGCGGAAGGTGGGAAACTCTGGACCTTTCTTTTCCAACCAAATTCCGCTCCGCTCCGAGGCCCTTGGGCGAGGTGCGACTGCGCTGGCCGACGCCCCCGCGCCGGCGTCGCCGACGCGCCCGTCCGCCCGCCGGCGTTAAGTCTCTAATTTGTCGCCGGCGGCGCGGCGATCGAGACAAATGCGACGCGCGGCGCGTGGCTCGCCCGCCCCAACTCGCCCGCCAAGGCTCACCCTCTCCTGCCCGCCCGCACTGGCCCTCTCTCGCCCTCACTCGCCCGCTCGCCCCCGCCGGCCTGGTCATCGGCCCGGTCGCCTGCCACTCCCGCCGTGACGTCCGTCGTCACCGTACATTGCCCTTCGCGCATGGTGTATAGTCCCAGGAGTCACTCCGTTCTGGCTGATTCAAGCGTTTGCACAGTCTTCGTTGTAGGGTTGGTGCTGTCGCCGTACTCAAGGTCGTTCCTATTTTTACTCGACTATGCAAACTCACAGTAGTGGAATGTGGTTGGCTGTGGATCTTGAATGATTCTTCGTTTATAATAATAAATAATAATGACTTTATTTATGTGGCGAGACTCGGGCCATCAGGCCCGCTCTTCCGCCTAACCACGTAATACATAAATTTATAGATAAGAATTGAATTAATAGATACATTTAGTAAATAAAAACAAGTAAATAATAATACTTAGTAATAAGTAAATAATACAACTTACAGATGTCATACCCTTGGGCTCACAAACGTGACAAGAATACAACGTCCCAGCATTTGCCTTAAGCGACCGGGGGAAACCAGGGAAAACAAAGGAAGTGTGCATGCTCTTCAACATTGAGCAACAAAAAAAATATAATTAAGATAATTTTAAAAACAAAACAAACATTACTGACTCAGGAAAACTCTAAAGGTTTGCCCGAAAATATAAATTCTAAGAGATATTAATTTAGCAATACGTATCAAATGTTGACAAAAATCTAAAATACATTCATGAATCATAAAAAGCAATATGAGAATGCACACAACCACCCGGCCAGGACGACGGCTTAGGGCCGATTTTAGATTTCAACATCATGTACCAAGGGAAAAGACGCATTCAGTCAGAGCCATGACAAAGTTAGATAATAATGAATTAGAAAAATACCGGTAGATAATACAAAAAAAACTTTTAACCCTATAATATACTTAATTTAGACTAATTATACTATTGTTAATAGTAGTCGTTTCCAGGTAGCGTTCATGATACTAGCTGTATTTGATCGGGAAGTTCGAATCTGTCCAGGAAGTAAACTAGGATAGGTGTTATCGCTTCTAACTTCGAAAATAATTTTATTTCACGAAAAATATAAAACAATATTGCCACTTGACTACTTACAGACGTTATTTCCTCTTTGACTTCATTCACGTACTTATATTTCAGTCATTTTGCTAGTTCTTACTGAGCTAAGTCTTACTGATTCATTGCCTTCAAACACTAGTTCTTACAAGCCAGCCCTGCATTCTATATTCTCGGTGTCTCCTTTTATTAGAGAGGATGGGAATGAGCCTTTGTTCTATCTAGGGCTACAGTTTAAAAATATCTAAAAGCGACGTAGTGTTAATTTAGGAAATGATAAAAATGAATTCTATTATACAGAGCGAGTTATATCATGCAGTAAAAAGAGTGACACCATGTCCCTTATAATAATAGCAAAAAGTAATTGCTGTATAATTTTAGCCTCAGAAGCATAGAATTTTTAAATTTATGAAATGATATACCCTGAATACTTGTGTAAAAAGATAAAGATTTCTATAATAAAAAAGTGTTGCGTCGTTTTACCATATCAACTATTGTCTACATATCGTAGTGCATAGCTACTCTTTACACAGTATCTCCGTTTCTTTAATTTTTATCACCTCTTCCCCGTTTCTTTTTTGTGAAGTCATTGTGCCTCTTCAACATGCAACAAACCCTTATAATTTAGCTTTGTATCACATCGTCAACTTTACGATTAAACTAGGTATCTAATTGACATTTGTACAGTCAATCACGAGGTAATGATAATATACACTAAAGGTATTTCTGTTATTTTTGCATGGTTTTCAGTAAAAGTGAACGATGCTTAACACATATCAGCAGCATATTCCTTCCTAAGATGTGGCTTCCTAATATGTTTGTTTCCTCTTCGAATCTTCTAATTGGATATCTGCGGATCCACGTTCTACTTGAAAAAATTCTTGCTCTGATGAACAGTGGATCGATGACCATTACGTAAGTTGTTATACTTCAAAGAGACTTATAGAACTCTTGGAAGGAAGTTCATTAGGGTAGCAATCACGCGCGCCATTGAAAGTCATGAACTCGGGGATGTACTGCGAACGGATCAGTACCTCCAAGGTCGGTCGATGAACTGGAAAGTTTATTAGGTCAGTTACAAACATCGGGTGATTTCCTACTCAAGTCTCTTCGACGAAGAGCTTCGTGCTATAAACAAGAACATTAATGCGAGCTATGTTTTCTTTGAAGCAGAACAGCTGTCGTGCATCAAACAGCTCGCATTACGGATGCATGCCCTCTTGAGCTACTGCCTCGTGTCATTCCCATCGTACTCGAGGTTCTCCCTCTCGCCCCGTTCTCCCTCTCGCCCCGTTCTCCCTCTCGCCCCGTTCTCCCTCTCGCCCCGTTCTCCCTCTCGCCCCCCTCCGCTCACATCGCGCTGTGTTGCTCGTCACATCAGCTGTCGCCACGTCTGCTAACTTTGCCTCTCCCATACTGTAATTTTGTCGTTCATTCTAATGTTACTATTATCTACTGGCACCTTGTAGACCATTTTTCATCACCACTAGTGCTTCTATCTTCGTGATCAGAACTGTCCATCCGTCCTCACCATAACTTTTTCTGTGCTTTCTCAGTGGCGTTCCATTAACGATGTGGCATGTGTGTTTACTTCGCGGTACCAGAGGTGAAATCCCGTTGATCCGTTGAATTTGTGAGTGAGAAAACGTGTTTTGGAATGTTTCCCATTCCTCTCATTCAGTCAATGATTCAAACAAAATTTGATTTAATCAAGCTGAATCATTCGTCCCATCGTCCTCGGAAATGTTGACTATTCCTGGTGAAGCCTGAAGGCTTCAGCAGAGAGAATTATATTAAAAAAACCTCTCATGTCAAACACAATCCCTTTGCCCTTCGCAAGCATCCAGCATTTACGTTTCTCTCATTCCTAAGTTTTCTTCCGTGTACCGCATCCTAATGAACGCCCCACAATCTTCCCCTCTTTCGTCGCATTTCTGCTTGACGCCAGTAGGATTTGGACCACCGACATCTTCCGGTTCACGTCATCCCGCCCATACGCACGACTAAAATCGTCTGCTCTTCCATTCAGTTCTCCGCCGTGCAGCGGTGCTTGCCTATCTCGGCGCGCCCGTCGCGCCGTGTTCTTTCGGCGTCGTCGTGTTCTTTCCGCGGACGCCCATCGCGGAGCGTGGTTCCCAGAACTGCGCGCAGTCGGCCTGTAATCGCGCGGGCAGTCCGTTCGTTAACGATCGCGTTTATGGCGTCCGGCGGACCGCTCGGGCGACCAGCAGGGCGGACGCGCCTCCTGGCTGTGAGACGCACTCGACCGCCGGCGGCCGACCCGGACTGCCGGAATGTTGCCATATTTGGATACGTTTTGTTTATTACTTCCTTGGAGTAGAGAGAAAGTTATGTAATACTGCGTGAAAAAATGGCACATTTTCGGCAGAAAACCTCTTATTACAGGGCACTGGTAACGAAAAAGTAGATGAATCCAGATGCTAAATTTAGAAAAAAACTCTTCTAACACATGGTGTAGACAGGATTCGTGTTTTGTGAATCCTTGATACCGAAAAATGGAATGACGGCTAAACGTGTCTGTCCGTGAACCACGCTAGCGGCTACACCGTTCAGCCTATTTTTTCCAAAATAGATATTTCCCAATCGATCTCGCTGCTGTAGCGGCCCCTTGAATTTAAAGGCCTCCTCACATTCCCATGGGACATTTTCAAAATTCTCAAAAAAAGACTCCATCGTTTATTTTTTATTAATTTTTTTTGTTGAATAGTGTGAAGGACGTTTAAGAGAATGGCGCAGGTCTCATGTTTGTTGAAAACCGTGATTTTTCGAGAATTACAAAAGTTCAAACATTTTTCGAAATCTTTTTACAACTAAAAATTAAATGTAAAGGTTTTTTCCCATAATGAAATTTGTTCGTTATATATAGATTTTGAAATATGATCTTGTACAATTTATCGAAAATGTGGGTACTTTTTGCGTAATTTTGCGTGAAAATACGGGCGAGAAATTGCGTGCTATTTTTGCACGACTATTTTGTAAAAGAAATTAACTCAATTCCCTCACAATTCAAGTGTTTTCTTCTCTTTTTTCTCTTTTGTTCGTGCAACTCCTGGTTCCTTGCAGAGCCTTTCCTTAGAACTCTTCTCGCATATCTTTCTTGCCCCGAAAAAATAATCTGTGCCATTGAAACATAGAACGTCACAGAAAGAGTGACATCACCCTACTTCTTAACATACAGCATTCACTTCGCGCAGTTTTTGTTCATTCAATTTTTCAGCCGACCCGAACTTCTTAGTCTTCTACCTGTGCACCTGCTGTCCGCTGTGCATCCAGTCACCTGGAGGTGGCTTCCGTCCGTCTGTTTGTTACTTCGTCCGTCCATTCAAATGTCCGCTGCCCCGCCTGAAAGCCATCCGCTCTAGACTGCTGGCCAGCTAAAAAGCCGAACTAACGGGACAACTTTTGAAAAATGTCACTGTCGGATGAGAACATACATTTATACTCGATTTAGGGTAGTTTCGATTCGTTTTATGTTGGCTAAAGTTGTTGCCAACCGTCACACAAATACCCTGAATATATTACCTTCAAGCGGCAGGGACATTTTTTAAAATTTAAGTTTGCAATGAAACAATGACTCCTTCCGTAGATACCGCCAACATTCAAAGCCATCCAAGTGAAATTGTGTTAGTTTACGAGTGTTGCTAAAGATTTGCATTTTGCGTTTTGGTGCTCTTCGTTCTTTGCGTTTTATCGTTCAATTTATTTATTTAGTAGTACTAGGCGTTTCTGAGTTTTATTTCTTATTTTCCAATTGTTTTCTTTAGTAATAATAATAAAGTTAATTGAAATAGTTATAGTAGTTCATTATTTGTTGTTGTTGTTGAGTGTCCCTTTAGTATTTCTTGTTTTAAATTAATTATATTATATTTATTATTATTTTTCTGAATTCACTTTAATTATAACTGGAAAATAATGGTAAGCCTAACCACATCTGGGTCTATACTTAATACTGAACCTTTGAAGATAACACGTTTTCAAAGACTGTCTCTGGTAACAATGGATAAGTAATTGAAAACTTACTTACACTAATGATGATTTTCATTATTTTTTTGAGCTTACTTTTAAAAACTAATGAATAATTGAACAGATAAATTAAATGGATGTATTTGCATTGATATTGACATAACTGGACTATTAGGAACATTTCATTAGATCACTTAAAAACTACCATGTATATCACGTTAATTAACTTCAATAATTGTGGTATTTATTTGCGTTCAATAAAACTCATTACTACCACTTCAAAACGTGAAGGAACTGTTGACACACATCTCAAAAGCATTAATAACATAGAAGTATGACCGCAGATAACTTTTGAGGTTGTATTTTTCATTTGCACTTGACAGTTTTTAACACTTCTTATGCTCGCAATAGTTGATAATGATAATTCTTAATTAACTTAATAATTATTCACAGAGTTAATATTCGTTTATAGATGAACATCTCTTTCTAATTCTACCGAAAAACGAAACATGTATTATTGAACAGTGGACAAGACTCGAGACCGCGCGAGGATTGTGAATAAGACAACAAACAAAACAAAAGCGAGAGACTTCATCAGAGTTATAGTTTCATAAGTTGTCTATTCCGACAGGAAATCTTTCAAGCTGCCATATTGCGAATTTAGTGCGGCCTGATACACGGCCTGGAGTCTAACACCCATCTGTCCATCCCTCCCAACATTTGTGCGCACAAAGCCCCTTCTTCCTGACCATCCCAACATCTGCCCGTCCATCCTAACGTCTACCCCATCCGCCCAGTCGTCGCTTGCCCGTTCATCCGTCTGCTCTTCCACCCAATCGTCTGCCGTGGCGGCCGCCGCCCGCTGACCTGCCGACTCCGGAGCAGGGCCCGCGCTGGGCGGCGCGACCGACGTCTTCATTACGCCGCGCGTCGACAGAATCCCGCCTTTATTGCGGGGCAATTACTCCTGCGTATAGCTTTACAGCCGGTTGCCTCGCGGCTGTAACCGGGTCGGCCGCCCGCCGCCATGCAGGTGGAAAGGACGGCTTTTTGTGAAGCTGGCGCTCTACGTTCCTGGAGAGATTTGTGTTGGGGTGTTGAGAGAATAGGATGATGAACCGAAGAGCTGGTTGGGGAATAAGGTGGCCATGTCGAAGTCGAAGTTCAGGTAAAATTTGTTTTCATTTGATTCTTGTTCTACGTATTCAAAAAGAATAAAATAAGCGGACAGAAATTAAGTTTTTGACTGGATTGGTACATTGTAAGAACGTGCCAATGTGCTCTGATAGCATACCAGTTAGAAAAAATTTAAATGATATGTTCGAAAGTATTGAGATATACAGAAAAGAGATGTCTTCGGTAGGGTAAAAATTAGAGTGGACTTATAATAGGTGCCCAGTTTTCAACAGTAAATTTGTGGTTACAGTATGGCATTGAAATAACGAAATAGACATTTAAAGCATATTAACGATTCTTTATTTCCAGCAATCCAAAATTAACTCCATCCGTGACTAGTACATGTCAAAGACGATGCTGTTTGATCTCAGACCATTATGAACATTCTTTTCTCTAACTTTGCCGCCGCCAAAACTGTTTTCCATTATAATCTCTCTCTCTCTCTCTCTCTCTCTCTCTCTCTCTTCACTCACACACACACACACACACATACACACACACTTCTCCACCCTTCCAATGCTTCTAAGCTTCTCCCAATTATCAGCTTCGTGCACACAACCACAGTCTCCGTAAGTACCGACCGCCAGTCAAAACGAGTGTCCACCTCTGCCGCCCCGCCCCGCCGCCACCGATGGAATTGCCCTCACCTTCCCTGCCCTCGCGAGTCCCTCCGCCCCGCAGTCTTCATTATAACGTAACGACGGCGAGCGTCGCGGCGGTGAAAACGCACGCCCGATGGGTTCGCGCTGGCGGAAACACAAGACGGCCCGCTTTCGTAATTGCGCCAACGCGCCTCCGCCAACCGGACGGCGCCACACCGCCCCGCCCACCCCGCCCCCTTCTCCGTCGACCCCTTCGTTAGGGCTGCACACGTGTGCGCCGGGCCCCGACGCGCATCACAAAGAACAGCCCAGTGACTTGCAGCGCGGACGATAATTGGAAACATTGTCCGTGAAATGTGGAGAAGTGCTGGTAACGATGAGAGTTTGTATCAGGAAATATTACTCCGTTTTGTCTTAAATGGAGCACTTTCTTTTTTAAATTGAATTTTATTCGTAGCTGCCTGTTTTAGGCCAGATGTTACTAAATTGAGTCTTCTAGTTCATGTTTTGTCAGAGCGTTATTTTAACGCTGAGAATAGAGCTTGCATTTTCCTTGATGTCTCTAGCCCCGGGCGGAATGTTTTCTCTCGGAAATTCATAGTTTATAAGAAATCTTGATTTGTGTATGACAGAATCTTAATTCATATCAAATTTTCATAAAACCCATATAAATGTTGTACCATTCATTCTGTTTAGGGATTAGTCAAATAAGCATTAAAAATCTCATTTTAATCATATGCACCGTGTGATTAGCCCGTTCCAATAAATAAGCAAATGTAGGAGTTAGTCCACTAATACTCTAATTCTTAACTGTTTCCTCTTGCGAACGTAGAAATATATTTTTTATGCTTGAGATCAGTTGCATTCGTGTGAATGAGAGACACATGTTCATCGTGAGAGATGGCGCATGAATCAAATGTATTAGCGCTTTTACTTTTTCGGAGTACATTTTGAGATGATCGGTCTTCTGCCGCAATAATTTAAAAACGACAGAATCCATATATGGCTATGAATTTGTCTCGTGTGTGCAAAGTCGACGAATCGACACGACCCCAAGGCACAGCTGGGGGGGGGGGAGCGACAAGAAATCCCGAGTTCTCGCGCTTCTAGGAAGATAGCTTTTTGCTAAAGTCGCACAATTGCTCTATTTCTACTGCCCGATACGAGCAACGGTCTAATCGTACACAAACTCACCGTTCCTGGAAAGGCCTGCCTGCCTCTCCGTGTCATCCCCTCCCTGCTCCGTCCACATCGAGCTCCCCGAGCCCCCCGTACGAAGCGCGCGAGTAAGCTAAACTGCTGTTACTCGCAACGATATTTCCCTGGCAGGGGAAGCCGCAAGGGGACCGCGGTCCGTACCGCCGCGCCCCCACAAAAACAAAGCGAGCCCATAAGTAGTTAGCAAATCGATCCCCAAACCAGCAGCCGCCTCCGCGCTCCCCCGCCGGCTCCCCTTGGAGTGCATTTCCCGGCGCGCACCTGAGGGAGGTCTCCCCTGCGTCCTTGCCGCCCCCTCCCCCTCCTGGGCTCGCCGCCCCCGCACTCGGCCTCGAGGCGGGCCGGGAGGTTGGGGGAATGGAGTGGGATGGAGCTGTCTGCCACCCTCGCATTTCCGACCTCGATGGTCTAGTGGCTACAGATCTAGCTTTGTAGACACAAGGTCGAATCCCTCTCGAATGCAGGGAGAGGCAATTTTTAGGGAAATGGAAATCCATAGTGATATTTTCTTTGGCGGGAAGACAGATGGCAGTCCTATTATGAAGATTGTTGGTGTGATAAAATTTCTAATATTATGATGCTGTTTTTTTAAGGCGGTTTATTGCAAATGTTTGCCGCTTCTAAATTGAAGAACATATTTTCAAAATGACGATGTTCATTTCGTTGTTTCCAAGAATGACGTTATTTTCTTAAGACATTCCACGCCTGTCGTGTTGACATGTATTGAGTTCAAGCATTGCGATTCTCCAATGCTGAACAGTATCCGAAAACAGTTAAATCCTATCTTAAACTTTAAAGCTGAATATGAATAAGTTTCCTCGTTCTTAAAGGTCATCTGCTTAAAATAATAACCTACTTTGTGATTTCGTCAACAAATTTCGCGCTCTGTTACAGCTAAATTGTAATGAAAGAATCACTTTGTTGTTTTTTTCTTTACCCAGAGAAACCAATAGAACAATATTTAAAATACAAAAGTAGACATTAATTCATGTTAGTGTTGCTGAACGCGACATAAAATATTTAACTACTCGTATAGTGGTTTGACGTGGAAAATTAAACAAGACAATGCAATTTGTAGAGTTGAATATATTTACTCCCTCAAGAAATACTTGACCGCATCCGAGAGAAAAATGTGTTTCTATGCATCAATTCATAATGCTCTACAGCGAACTCTCGTCAGGTCAGGTCAGATCAGGTCGTAAGGCAACTCGAATGCGCGTCTTGCAGCAACGGAGGCGTAGTGCGCCAGGCGGCCGCCACAATGGCTGCGCCTTCTTCATCGCTCTGCTATGCAGTAATTACTTCCGCGCTGAGCCTTCTCCTCACCCCGGCGTGCCCACCCCCTCCGCCGCCCCGCCTTAAGATTTAGATGCAGCCGTTAGCCATCCCCAGGCTGCGCCTACTCGTAATGCAGCCGGCAATAGGGGCGTTAGTAAAGCAACCACGTTTCAAAAACACCCGTGCGGCCAGGGGCTTGCTTGCCTGTTCACAGCCCTCTCACCCGTCCTCTCACTCGCCCTCTCCCTCGCACTCTCCCTCGCATTCTCCCTCGCTCTCGCCCTCTCCCTCTCCCTCTCCCTCGCCCTCTCCCTCGCCCTCCCTCGCCCTCTCCCTCGCCCTCTCCCTCGCACTCTCCCTCGCCCTCGCCCTCGCCCTCTCCCTCGCCCTCCCCCTCGCCCTCTCCCTTGCCCTCTCCCCGCCCTCTCACCCGCCCACTATTCCTCCTCCTTGCCTTTTGTGTGCTTATTGCAGCTCATTTAATACACCTTCTTTTGGTTGATTGATTGATTGGTGATTCCGAGCACGTAATTAGCAGTAACAGCTAAGGTAATTAGTCCCAAAAGTGTAGTGCATGTTTTATCGCGAGAGGTGGCGGTGATCTTCCCTTCTGGCTGGCGAGATCCGGCGCCAACCTACGTCGGCTTGTGCATTTTCTGCAACCAGGTATTTCCCACCACCTTGGCACCGCTCTTGCCGGGAGAAATTCTAAACTCCCGACTGTTCTCCCAACAAATATGGTAGAGTAGTGGATATCAGTGTGGCAATACACCTTGTTCTTCCAGATCTCGCTCAATCGCATGTTCGTATTTAATCGCCCAACACATTATCTCCCCATTCATTTAATTTCCACGTAATATTATTTGTTTTTTTTTATCAATTTTCTAATCAGATCTAGCATTCGCCGCGCATGCAACCGCAGCCATGCATCCAACTACGGTTTGGTTTGTTCTCCCACCAACCTACCCACTGGCTCAACTAGTTCGCTGACTCGCCGTTCGTGATTACTCTCTCATTTTCTCGTACGGCCACAAGCTCTCCCTCTCGCTCTCCGTGTTCCCCCTCCTTGCCCTCTTGCCTGCCCGCCCTCGTCCCTTGGGACGCCGCCCCGCCCTCGAAGCGCGAACTAGCGGCGTTGCCTCCTCCTCCCCCCTCCCCACTCCCCTCCCCGCCCCGCGCCGCTTCGCAACAACTTGGAAGGCGTGCATAATTACCGTATCGACCGGCCGGAGTGAATTATCGGGGAAGAATTTAATTAGAGTAATTAGATGTCCGGTGCTACATAAATCGCTGGTCTAGCGTTAATATCCTATTTATTGTTCATGAGGTCATTAATTCCTGCTGCGCCAACTATATAGCCTTCCGTAGTTGCGCTGTTGGTTGCCTGCTTGCAACGTAATCGCAGCTTCTTTGAAAGTTGAATGAAGAACGTAAGGTTACGAGAACTATTACCGGTAAGATGGAATATTTTCTTACTTTGTTACAGAGTTAGGTGGCAAGTTGAAATTAAATTAGGGAGGAAATCCGTGTAATGCAAGGGAGTTATACGGTCGCGAGTACTCATGCCGTTCTTCAGTAATGCGTAACATTACCAGTAGAGTCCAGAGCGGTCGGTAAAAATAGTGTGTGGAGAGACCGGGAAGTGGATAGTAGCATTCTGCCCCTCGCAGTAACCGAGTCGTCGAGTTTTCACTTGCATGAGGAGTCACACAGAAGCTAGAAGGACACTAAGGGGGGCTCTGACTTAATACCGGAAGGGAGGAAATGGGAGGAAAGTGATGATAAGAAATGTCATGGAAATGGATTCAGTACAGTGGTCGCGTTACATGCGTCATTTCACCTGCAGGCGCTCGAATCACTTCGATGTTCTTCCTTCATTGCTCCCTGCGTTCTCTTTCCGGTAGCGACCACGCTGCGACACGCGCTAACGCTGCTACTGCGAAACTAGGCGAGCGAATGAAATTGAGAAGTACCCGTTTTACAGCATATTACTGGGAAGAATGTATGTCTTCAAGCCCGATTCGGTGGAAGGACTAGGAGAGCAGCATTGTGGTATGATCACGTGTGATTGTAGGACATTTGAAAGGGCTCAGCAACATGGTGATAACCTTCGTTTTTGTAATTGTTATACGTCAGAAGAACAAGATAAAGTTTATGAAATCCTCAAATTCTTCGTATGTACACATAGTTGCTGTCCCGTTTTATGCGCGGATCTTAGTTCTATAAACACGTTTGAATAGACTTTGAATCAACGTTGCTATTTTTATTGAGAAATTCTGTGATTTTACCTGGTATGTGTGAAATATGGGTTATCATTATGTTGCCCCGCTCCCTTCATTTCATTCCAGTGGTCGTTTACACACAAACACACACACAAACCAACAGTTTAATTGTAAATTTATTTATTATTAACATATTGTTCATTCTCCAGTATCATATATGTTATAGTCTTCAAACCCAATTCAGTTATTTGGTATGCACAATGAAAATGTCTGAATGTGGCTTATGCGTTTTCCTATGATTGGGTGATGTACTCATTTTCCAGGACGGTAGGAAACCCTGTTTCCCCACATCGAGGTGTTTTCTCCCGCTCGGCAGTAGATACTTGGCTGCTGGCGCCACAGAGGGGTTCCCAACCTCACCGCCCACTTTCCCCGCAGCGCTTCTCGAGCTGTCCCGCCGCTCCTCGTCCCGAATAAATCGCTGCCGCCGCCGCCTGCACCCCCACGCACCGGCGCCCGCGTCCGCGCCCGCGCCCGCGCGCCCCCGCCGATCGTAAAAATGAAAATAAGCTCCGTCTTGGGGAGGTTCATCAAACGGTGGGGCGGGCGACGCAGGGGTAGCGCGCACGGAGCCAGGCGCGGTGCGTGTCCATTGCGACCCCAGTCCTGGGACGAGGTTACTGGCAACGATTTTTAATCCCAACCGTACATAATAACGTATTGTTTTTAATTTAGTTATTATAAAGCACCCCTGTTAGTATTTCTCAATCTATATTAGTCGAATGTCTCGTTGACAGATGTTTCAGTCACGTGTAAAATGAAGCTCTAGGAGTGTCGGAAATATACGATTATTAAGTTAGAGGTGCAATAATACAATGATTAAATGGATTTGTTTCTGCAAGACTATTTTGCTTTCGTTGACCCGACATATCCTCGTTCTAGGAGTTTCGTATTTTATTATTACCACATATATTTAACATAGTTTATTGTTTACGCTATTTTTAAATTTACTGTGTAAAACGGTGTCCGATATTTCATTCGTGACTTTTCGTTGTGGTAGCACTAAAAATATTTTTCACAATGAAAGAATCAAAAGAACACTGTATAGAGACGTGTATTGCCTTCATATTCTGTCCGAGAGAATGCTTCTCCCTCGCTAAGAAGGGATGGTTGTCCACCCCTGCTACTCCCAGCGATGGAGGGGCGCGGGTGCAGCCCAAGCAGTAGAAGCGGTTTTATTACCCTCCCGCCATCTGCAGGAATTTTACAAATGCACCACCACGCCCCTCCCCCTCCCACCCCTCCTCCAACCCCCTCGCGTCTAATTGAATCCGATCCCCGGCAAACAAAACAGCATATGTTAAAATGTTTAATAAACATTCTGTAAATAGGAATCGTATTGCGTCCTTCCTCGTCAAGAGCGTCGTTTCGTCTCGTCCGTATTTCCACCGCCGCCCCACCCTCCTAGTTGCCCTTGCCCCGTGGCGTAAGGGAAGACGGCGGATGCTTATCTGAAGGGCCGCTGCGTCGACTGATGAATTCTTCCCGGGGTCGGGTTTTTCGGAATTGCCTGGTCGTAAACTGGAGGCATAAACAGTTGAAAGTGAGCGTCGGCGATGAGAGAGAAAAAAAAAGGTTGAATGACAGGAGAGGTCTTCATTGCAGCGGTAGTCACTGCCAAACAGTTGACTTGGGGAAACGAATTGATGGTGTCTGTTGGTCGTCTCTGAGCCCTTTCAGGAACTACAATTCATCTTGACTTTCGAGGTTGCAATTGAAGTCGGACGTTTCTGGTTTTTAATGCTTATGTGTGTGTGTGAGGGTTATCGAAGCGGATTTGTTTACTTTTGTATCACAAAACCTTTTGTGGACGATCGATATTGATAAGGATGTATCTCAAAGCTATCGCATCCATTGGAAATTTACGATCAAAGTCTCCCCGACATGATAAGAGTTGTGTATGAGAGCTCATTTTTAAACGCAACAAATTCTTTGAAGTAAAGAACTTGATATAACCAGTTGATGAAAGGGAACATTGTCAAAAGACATAATGAAATTGGACAGAATGATGGCATGTGGAATTGACATCCGCTTGCATTTTGAATGGTATTTTCTGTACTCAGCATGTATTTTATTTTTGGGCTCATCCGTCCTAAAAACGTTTCGGGATATGTCGTAGAACTATATTTAGAGCATGTCTCGAAAACTAAATTTCTTCTAAGTTTTTAACGATCTGGTCTATTATATTTCAACCATAATAATGCACGAACTCATTACGTGCAGAAGATTATAAAAAAATTTGCCCTTATACGGAGTACCTACTAAAGAGCGAGAAAAATAACTAACAACATCGACTTCCCGTCGCTCGCTTTTTCTTTGAGAAAATAAAGGTCTTTCCTGATAAGGTAAAAAAAACAACTAAAAACAACTTACAAACAAACAACAATCTATTTTCGAGATATCTCTCGAGTCTTATAGTTTCGCTAATTACTTTGAAATTATGACTTCTAAGTTATCTACGAGTATCTTAACATGCAAATATTAGCATCAACCCAAATTCCTGTGGATCTGAGAATTTTTTGAAGTAGTCTCCACGACCTCCAAAAACATTCTTCTTGTTTATTAAGGGTATTCTATCATAATACCCCCTTGCTAGAAAAATATTACTGACAAGGGTAACCCGCTTCGTTTTATCTCTCCCATCGTTTTTCATCGATTACTTTTCATATTTTGTTTTTCAGAATTTGCCGCCCGTTCTCCACCTGTATTTTCTTCTTCATCCCACTCTCCTTCTTCTTTCCCAACCCCACCTCCCCATTTTCTTCAATCTGTTGTGTTGACTCATCCGTCTTTCTCTTCCGTTACATTTTCACGCCGCTCATCCCAGCCTTCATCGGACCCACTACCTCTTGCTTGCGTGTCTATTGTAGCGGCATAGACTTGACTCCCTGCTCCTGAGTTGCAAGGTACGGGGATGAGGGAGCCAAATATAGGCTCCCGAACAAAGGCCACCCCTCACGGAAATCCAGAGGGTAGGGGGCTGATTCGTAGACGCCGGGCACAAAATGCGGCGTCGGTGGCACTCGCTTCAAGACGAGTGCGTGGGGGCAGATGACGTAGGAGGTCATGTGACTCGGGCCTATATTAAGGTGCGTAGCAGGACCCTTCGGGGGAAACGATTCTGGTATCCACGCGGCAAACACCGCAAAACTTGTCCGGCCAAGTCTGACGCGGAAGTGCTGAAGGCACGAGTAGGTGTTCGAGGTTCGGACACGGTGAAGTATGCCTTATACTTCAGGGCAGATGGTCTGCCGAGGCACATGAGGTGCCCAGTTGCGAATCAGCCGAGTTGGCTATTCGCAGGCACTGCCGCAAGGAGCGTGTTGGGAGAGGGGGGGCTGCGGCAGGTAGCTCCGACAAACGCCTTAGAGTGAGGTTTTAGTTCCTGTACATAATTTATTGTAAATAAATTGTAAATACCCACTCCTTTGTGGCGTAGATCCCTACCCACTACGTTGCACTATACAGCAGCTCCTGTGATTGTTGCAACAGCACGCCTGCCTTTGCTCTCCCGAGCTGCCTCCGCCACCTCCTCCCCCTCATGGTCTCCACCTTCTGCGCTTCGGGGGATGGACACGTCACGCCACGCAAAAACTCGCTCCCGCAGCCGCTGGGGCCGGCGCCAACGCCACAGAGGCGCTCGCAGCAACGCCACCCGCTCGGCAGGGCCGGCCTACTTTAAAGAGATAGAGTGAAGCCGCACGCCGCACCGCAGGGCGGATGCTGGCGAAAGCTACGGCTGCGAGAGGGACATTTGAAGCCACAAGTTTCATTGATTGATTGATTTTTTCGTGTTTCCGGGTACGTCAACTGCTTTGGTCATTAGTCCCGTTAGTGTAGTGCATGTTTTTTTCTCGGTAGATGGCGGTGATCATCCCCCGCTGGATGGTGAGATCCGGCGCCCACCTACCGTTGGCTAGTGGGGTTTCCCCCTAACCAGAACTCTCCCACCAGCGGGGTACCGCCCCAGCCGGGTCAAGCTCTAAGCTCCCGACCGGTCTCCCGGAATATGTGATAGTGTAGGTGTGTGTGTAAGGGGGAGAGGATAGGACAGGGACGTGGAAGGACAGATCGCGCGCGGTCCGTGGCCCGTTTGATAGGGTACTGCTCTGGCATTCGCGTGGTATTGATCGGAGAAACCACGGAAAACTACCGATCAGAGCAGCTGGCCGCTAGAATTCTCCTCCCCACAGCGACTGAATTCGACCTAGCTGAAAAGCTAGCGTCGAAAATCCTGCCGCCGTGAGGACTGGAACCGAGGACCTCCCGGTCAGAATCGCTGCAGTGGCATCAGTTGATGCACTGAGCTACCGCTCCCGGTACCTCAAGCTTGCGTTTTCTCCCATCCTGGGGGATTGTTCGAAAACGAATCTATCTACTTTGTTTGTCTTCATTTTTAAATGTATTTGCGTCACCTCTTTTTTACTTTCTCCCTACTACGTAATTTACAATCTTACAATCAGATAATCCTTTAATAAAAATACTACTGTAAAGACGGTACTTAATGTAGGCACTAGGAAATACTCTAAGACTCGTCTCTCTCAGAACATGAAGATTCCCTTTCGTTCTTTTCTGATCTTTAATTTATTTTGTGTATTTGTTTTAAATATGTTATGGGTGCTGTTTTAAGAAGAATTCCAAAGTCATAGATTTCAGGGATCTGACAACCTCTTCGCTTTGAAATTCAATTGGGATTTGGAAGAATGAAGGATAGATGTAACTTTTAGCTTGAACTTTCTTATTGGCACTCTTGTATCACTTGCTGGCGGTTCTTACGGTTAATGTACAGGGAAGGTTTTCTTGAAACAACGTAATAATAGGTTTATAGCTAATAATAGGTTTATAGAATAATACATTTAACTCTTATCCGACGGAGATTGACCTTAGTGGTGACATTTTCTCAAGCTTTACGGTTCGTCATCCAGCCTAAGAGAACTGTTAAAAATAAAAAGGATTTAGGCACAAATCCATCCGAAAGAATATTGGCTTTGATAATTTCCTGGTAAGTACTTGGTCCTTTCGAAATGAAAACCATGCATTTGCAAAGGGTCTCCCTCACCGAGATTTCATGAATTGTCTAAGTTTTCCAAAAATAATCTAAATAATAATAATAATAATAATAATAATAATAATAATAATAATAATAATAATAATAATAAACTTCTCATCTGGCCGTCTGAGGAATTGGGAATATAAATCTTACGCAATTTTACTTGAACAATTTTGTAATTAAACACGTCTTAGGCGGAAAACTGCAGTTTTTGATACTGTATTTATTTGCGGAAAATAAATGAATATTACATTTATCATTTTCTTCCCCAGGATTTAATATCGTAGATTTCTTCTGAGAGAATGCTCGGCCTTTTCAATACAAGAGGGACTCGTTACTTTTTCCCTCGCCGCGCCGAGATGAGGACGCTAGGATTACTATGTGATGTGATTTGTAACTTCTTTTTTGTTGTCGCTCTCGGCCGGATCGATGGTTCACAGCTTCATTATTTTCACCCTCCGCGGCCGCGCTCCGCCTTCTATCCTCTTCACGGGCGACCGCGAGGACGGGAGGGATGGAGAGGGGGGAGACGCGTGGCCAACGGCCAGCCGCGCCCGCGGTCCCCGACAGCCCCTAAGTACCTCTTACGGCGCCCCATCTCCATCATTGGGAGCCCCCGCGGCTGCTGGACGGCGACATATCGACAGTTTGAGCCCCCGCCCCTGGCCTCGCTGCCCCGCGCCTGCTCCTCGGGGGCCGTACCCTTTCCTCCGCTCTTTCACGTAGCTAGTGCGTTCGCTACTATCCTCGCAGATATTTTTGCACAACGTCCTTTCCCTAACACTGACGCCATCCTCCTTTTCCCATACATTTCCTGCCTCCCGCTGCGCATAACTGCTACGTCCGCTCCATCGTTCTACCGAAATTGCCAGTTGTGATGCCAGGCACATTTTGTCCCGTCATTTTTCTAATGCCAGCACCACTATCTCCATTGTTACTTTCGTTACCATCCCCATAATTACTTAAACAATACCATCCTCAGGCATTAATAACACATTTCATCTCTGCCATCTATTCCATCGTGCTCTATACATCCGCGAATACCATCTATTTACATTCATTTGCAAAATAACTTCCTTAAATACACGCACATTATTCGTAATACACTTGTTGTACACCAGTGAATTTGCAACATACAGCAACTCATATCAGTCGGTAACTTTTTCAAACAGCCGCTTTAACCTCATCAGAGCATCCCGTCGCCCGCTTGCCGTCTCGGCTCCGTAGGCCGTCGCCCTCCCCCGACCGGTCCTCGCGCCCGGACAGTCGCAATCGAGGTCGCAACCAGCGCCGCGCCGCGTGGCGTCGCCCTGGCAAGCGCTGGCGCGGCGCGGCGCGGTTTCCCCGGGCCGTCTTCGCTTAATATAAACAAATGCCGGCGGGACGGGCAGTAAAGCGCTTTAATTAGCGTGCGTTGGGCGGCCCCGGCCCAAAAGTCGTTGCAGCGACCCGCTGTCCTCGCCGTCCCTGCCGTCCAGGCCGTCCTCTCTCGGCGCTTTGCGTCGTCGTCGCCAACGCCTCGTCCGCGCGACATCTGTATGAATAGTAAAAAGATGGCGTCTAAAAAAATTAGCATTTTCGTAATCGGAAGTAAATTTCGAGTTTTCAGTCCCCTGCCGCGCCGTCTCCGTTCCCGCGAAGAGAATGGATAAGAGGTGGAGGGGGGAGAGAGGGCGAAGAACAAAAGAAACGGCGGGCTGCACGGGGAAGGGAACGGGGGAAAATTAATATCGATGGCTCGTGTGATGACAAGGAGAATAAAATAAAATAAAAAGGGGGCCCCGTGCTCGGCGGGCCCTCCGAAGGGTGCGACCCCCGGAATGCGGACCTTGAGGAGCGCCGCTTAAAATATGGAAATGAATTCCGTGCGGCCGCCCCGCAGGCGCCGGCGCCCGCGGCCGAGACGCGGCCGCGCTCTTGGGGTGCGAAGAGCGCCGAGGGCGCGGGCATGCCCTCGCGGGTGCCGTCGGTGAGGACGACGTGGCGACCGCGTTGAGGAAGACGTCGCTGCCGGAGTTTGGAAATGCCGACCACAAACAGACCTCTCGCACACGGGTGCGCGCTCAAACACTATACGATGTTGAGCTTGATCAATGGAAAACTCATTAAGAGTATCTTCACAAATAGTTTTCTAGTTTATTTTAATGCATGTACAGAGGTAAAGTGAATGGTAAACGATGTTGGTGCATGGGTGGGAGTAGCACCCTCTCTTGCAGCTAGGCCGCCGTTTGCGGCCATATGTATTCCCAAATTTGATAAAGAAATAAGCGACAATAACAATGTGCGCCCGCTATTTACGAGGGATATGTTCCGGCACTTGTAAGTGCGACAAACCTGTTCCAACCTGGTTAGTTGGTAGCTGTAAACGGGAAGGGCGATCCCTCCCAGGCTCAAATGGGTACACGTTCCGGAGAAGTGTTGGGTTCCGGCGTAACCGGAGAATGGCAGAGCATTAGTGCAACCCGAGGGACTTCAGAATAAACTGGAAAGTCGGGTGTCTACTTTGGAGCGAGATAAATCCTCCTGGTATGAAACTCAACTGTAGTCAGGTGCTCCTGGACCCATATCAAACACGAATACCGATACTAATCGAGTGTTTTCAGAACTAGCTCCAGGTGCAGATCCGGCTACAGCAGACGCCTCTATTTGTCAGTGTGAATCACTGTATTTTTTTGTAAACCGTTTAAATGCGATGTAAAGATAAATTCCGTGTTTGCTTTCAATGAATTCAAAGTTCTGTAACTTTAAATCAGTATTGATGTCAGAACCCTGTAAACACGTAACTTCTTTACAGCAGTGTATTTTCTTTGCCGTAATAAATAATTCCCAATTTTTGTGTACTTCTTTACGAAAAATGTTGATTTTTTCATTTTTTAGAATAGAAAATGATGTTTACTGAAAAATGTTTTCCTGAAGTATAAAATTCCGAATCTTTTCTTTTTTTCACTTTGGTTGTAGTAATGTTTGTTTCTGTCTACAAACATTTTTAATTGTAAAACCCTGATTATAACATAGATGTTGGATACGTTTAATTGTTTTATCGCAAAACCCTTGCAAAACATTTACTCCCTTTCTTGAGTTACATTATTTGTCCCTCGAGTTATGCTAACACTGTATTATTTTTGAATTTGGTGCGACATTAATTTTCCTATAAATGCGAGTTTGAGAGCAAAATGCTAGTTGCAGTGATTTATTTCACGTTATTTATTTATATGTTTACATATAAATAAATAATGTGAAATAGACATACGATGTTGTTCTGCTGTCTCTCTCTTCGGGTCTAATATTCTGGGCAATGCTACGTGGCATCCAGAGGGAATTGTGAAATATTGCCTGCTACTTCTTTTGATAATAATGACCAGACTCGTTGTGAATATCCACTGTATTGACGGGATAAACAGTTTCCTCCTCGGGCGAATGTTTTGCCTTATACAAGAAAATAACGATTTATAGTTAATACTGAAAAGTTGAGGTCTGTTTCCATAAGGGCTAAAATCTTTGTCTCTTCAAGAAACATAAGCTTGTCAATATTTTATTTCATCCTTTCGAGAATTTTTTGTGAATAAATTGCACTTCTTGCCATTTCCATTTTGTCAAGTTTCTCGTGCTGACCAATATTGCGCGGCGATCAAGAATCGTTGGCGAGTTATTAGTGTAATATTGCGATTCACAATCACTACTCTGCAGCGACTGAGTTAGTATTTCATAATACCATGGAATTCAAGAGACTACATTTTGGAGCTCAGTTTAATGTTCATTGAGGGGATATTGAGTGTCGATACAACGCAGAGGTGACGTCACTGGACATTGTTTGTGCAGCGTGAAATTAAATGGCCATCTCACGCGTAGTGCTCTATATTTGTCGTCTGCAATTACAGCGTTGGTCGTAACTGCATTTACTCCCTGCTCATTACGCGTTAAGAGGAGATGCAGGGATCTGCCGATCCTTCAAAAAAGGAAACGTCGCGTCCGCGAGCCCGGCGTCCGCTGCCCACCGCCATTTCGTTTAGATCCACCATCTTGTCGCGCCATTCGCGCCGGCGACAATTTCACGGGTCGTGCTTCGCAACGACTTCCCCCGGGTGCTCGCTCGCGCTTCTCATGTTCTAAGTTCTTTGTGACTTTACTTAGAATAGCGAGTGACAATTTTTCCCTGTTCGTTTTCGTAACGCCCATTGCTCGCTTATACGTGCATAGCCGCGATGTATCGTGTTGCCAAACTATTTGTTTCTTGTTTCGATGTTTCTCCTTTGTTTTATCTCTCTTCCATGACATACTTCTTTATTTTTTGTTTTCCAATTTCTTCGTTTACTCCATATCTACGAACACACATATTTTCTCTCTTTCCTTGTTTCTTTGTTTTCCTATTCTTATCGGTTTATCTCCTTTTACAATTCTCCTCTCTTTCTGTATTCTTTGCAGTCAATTTTTTTTATATTCTTCTGTACCTTTTATGACATCCCTGCTTAGTATTCTTTCACTTCATCTAGGACTCAGCAAAACATGCTTCCCCCGGCTTTCTCGAACAATTCCATTCGTGCTTCCTCCACATTTCCACATTTATTCATACTCGTCTCATTCCTGCGCCATTTCACCTGCGTTCGTCCCTCCACTGCCCGCACAGCACAGCGCGGCGCGGCGACCTGCCAACGGCCAGCGACAGCTCACGCGCGGCCGGCGAATTAAACTGCAGTTGAGCCCGCTTTCATTAACCTCCAACTGTAAACATGGCCCGTAAAATCTTGGCCGCTCCGTAGATTTCAATTACCCCCGGCACGGGTCACGAGTGCGCCCGCCCTTGATAGCTGCGCGCGAGTTATCGCCCGATTGCATAAACACTGATAGCGCCTGCCCCCTCGCCCCCCCCCCCCACTTCCCCACGCCCCAACAGCACACACTGCTTCGCAACCGCGTTGGCCGCGCTCGCGAGAGAAGCACCGTGCGGGATTTCGTCTCCGTCTGCGTTCTCCTCCACCTACCGCCCATGGTGGCTACCGGAAGTCCTGGTGCGAAAGGATTTCCGAACGCACTCTGCCTAGAGAAAAGAATCACAACACTGAATGTTGCTTTTTCTTTCTTTGTTTCTTTAGACTTTCAGATGTTAGGTTTCTGAATTTACATTTATGAAAGACTGCTAAACGACAGACCTCCTTTCATTTTAACTAAATTACTTTTCAAGTTATATTTGTATACGTGATGCTTTGAGTGCTGATATGTTGAAGAAATTTGAAAAATATTGCAGGCCTAGTGACAAGTTTTTCCTTTCGTGTGCTTCATTATAGAAACTGAAAACAAAGATTGTTCCCTTTCCAGATTTAATTTTTTGAAAACAATTTATATTTTAGTGCTCAATAATTTTATTTTTATATTTTCTGTTTTATTGTATTTATATCATTAAATGAATTATGCGCTCAGTATAAATATTCAATATTTCTCAAAGAGTTTTTGTTCCAAATTATTGTTTCTTCCAAATGATGCCTATGGTAATGAAGTTTTAACTAAATATCGGGGCTTGTTGTTTAGATAAAGGACCTTAACTTAGTTCAGAACATTTTTTAGAGATTTTTATATTTAATTCACAGAATAGGATGACAACATTTAAAGGTGAATAATTACCTGTGATATCTAGGAATATCTTTTTAAACTATTTTTATATTTAACATTTATATTTGAAGTTATATCTAGATCACTCTCGTCTCTTTATTCAAATTTAATTATTGGTTTCTTAATAAATGCATTGAATAAAATATTCTATGCATAAAGTATTATCTAATATTCTCTAAAAACAACACTGAATATAGAAAAGGTATCAAGTTCAGGAAGTTAGTTAAAAAATGACTGATCAGCTTTTGCTTTCGAACAAAAGAAAATGCTGCAGATATTGCGAAGGATATTAAGAGAATGCTGTTCTGATTTAAAGTCATTTAGTTTACATTTTACAGTTGCTTTTCTTGAAATTCTAGTCATAAATGTTAGAATTTATAAAAACAAATTAGTATCACATTATTAATCTTCATTTTGAATACCATGTCTTCCATTTAAATTATTTCACACAGTAATCTATTTCTAATTCGTTATAATATTTTTCCTCCAACGCAATACTAATTATAATTTATTTGTGGCACGGTATATTCAAGTATCTGCGTAGTACCGAAACTTCCTCTCAATGATACTCCAGGGACGTGGAATTATTTTATTTAAAAACGAGGTGCAAATAAATGTTATTACAAAAGTCGCACCACAACAGGAACACTCCCTGTTCTCTTCCAAATACTGGAAGTCATTGCAATATTTTTAGCAAATAAACTGAAAACAATGGAATGTTGTTGTATATTAAGTGTAGTTCCCAGAAACGTCCTCGTATATTTTTTCTTTGTTGGCGTCTCTCGCAGACCGCAGCACTCGTCGCAACTTTTGTTTCAAAGGCTCCTGAAAAAGCTCAACCATTGTTATACTACGTTACGTGAGCTGCAGTGGAATGCTAGAGTTGTGATTATGCTGGCAACACAATAATCTCGTAATAACCCTCTCTGCTATTGTACACTCGCTGTCCGCTGGTCGTGGCGAGTGGTCGTTAGGTGTCTAGTTACCGACGTCATATTCTAGGCTTTATACGAGGGGCACCGATGTATGGTATGTGATGTGGCGAATATTGCTGTTTCGGATGCACGGCTTTTCCGTTGCGCAACGAACGTCCTTTGTTTATACCTCGTGTTTATTTGTGTATTTGCTTGTTATCCGGACCAGTGTATCCTGTTATACACGACGCTTCTAAATGCTCAAAAATAATGCAAGATTGGAAAAATAATTATCATGCAAGACTAATTCAATTTTCAAGGAACGTCTTCTCATTATGCAACATTCATCGTTAACATTATGTGAATATTTAGATTTGACTGACTTAAATGTGTTTTGTCCTCTCTTTATTATCTGCTCATATTCTGTTCTGAAGAAAAAGGCACAATTTTAAAGAAAAAATGAAAGCTTCTTAATAAAAAGAAATGGTAATTAGGTGTTTTCAGTAGGAAAGAGAATTAATCTTCCATCTCTCTACACAAAAATTAATCGCACTTCCCCACCCGTCAACTACGAGCGCTGAGTTACTGCTTCTGGCAAATTTTCGCCACAAACATATTTAATTTACAATGAGTCAACACAGCACGTGGACACTCGTTAAGTTCATTATTGAGAGCCGAGTTCATTTCATTTGCGGGCTTGTCTTGCCTGACGGGCCGGAGGCTTAACCAACGGGGAAAGAGCGGGACGGTAGGACACAGCTCTAGCCGCGTCAGAGTGGCCTGACGATACTTCCAGAAAAATAGCGTCCCTTCCTCCCCGCCACGTTAATGGCCGGCCTGGACTAGGCGCGTTCGCGAGATAACAAAAGAGGGTGTCGCTAATTCTCCCGTCGCTCTCGCCTCTCCGCTTTCCCTGTTTCCCTCGTTTTATTTTGTTGCATTCTCTTCTCCACTCACCTTTTTTCTTACTGTTCTCCATACATACCTGCCTATGACTCATTTCTAGTGTCTCCTTTGTCCGCTTATATCGAATTCTTCTCCCTTTCTGCTCTGGCCCGTCATTTCTCGTCTCATGTAGTCTCATTTGCACCACTCTACGTATTGTTGTTCTTATAGCCTTGTCTATCTTCCGGCTTCATAATGATATTGAAGAAAACCTAATTGACTACCTATATCAAATTTTCTGTGCTCGCCAGCATAATTTGTTGTCTTTGGATACAATCCTCTTAACCATGTACACACGATAACAGTCACAACACACAGCATGTTAATCCTGTTCGTACTCGTGCATTAAAACGCCGTCTTCAGACCACATCATTGCTTTGCGTTCCTTATAATATTACTATCTCGGGCTTGTAAATTACTTCCAGCACTCTTGAATACATCGTAAATTCTGCTGGAACCTACATTCTCCCAACTCATCAGCAATTATTTTCCCCGCTACAATTAAGCGAATTCTATCATTTTCAACTTCCACGCTCGCGACTCGCACCCCCTACCCAACCTGGCAAAATCATTTTACTCTATAGAAATTAGTCTGTCGAATGCACTTGCACGCAGATGCAGAATTATATATGTATGTTAAATATCTCGGATATGTACTGATACATTTAAAAAAAAATATTTACATACTCATACTTGAATATGAGTCTCTGGGCGGAGAAATACGAGAGAGGGAGCCGGGACTGGTCAGAAGCAAAGAGGAGAGGAGAGGGGAGTGCGAGTTGGAAACAAATGACGCTACCTAAAAATAAAATTTTGTAAAAAAACATAAAAATAAAGCCACACGTTTCTCCCGTGGCGAGAAGGATGAATAGGATCGCGGTGGCTTCGGAAGAGAAACGGTGTACTGTTAACCGTATGTCCAAAACGCGTATCGCCCTCCCTTCTCATCCCCTCCATCCCCCCCCCCAATGGTCGCTCTCGGGGAGTTAGCATTACGCGGGAAAAATGACGCAACTAAACAGCGAGGCCGCGGCCCCCTCGCCCCGCCCCGCCCCCCGCCCCGCTTCGCCTCCCGTCCCGCTTCGCCTGCCCGCGCCGCGCTCTCGTGTTTGCTCTCCGCGCGGCGACCACCCGTTTTTGTTTTGCCTCGCAGGGAATTATAATTAGAAGCGAATATATGTATAATTCCCGCCGTCTGTTGTTAGCGCAGCTGGCGGTGACCGCAGACACGGCGCAGATTTTGATGGGATTGAAAACAAGGTGTTCGGAAACAGGTGAGCAAGCGTGTTCAGAAGCAGAGTGGTCAACGAAAGAAATGGAAAAAGATTCCCGTGAATGCATAATCTTCATTAATTTACATATTTAGAAGTTGAATTAATAATAATAATAATAATAATAATAATAATAATATGCACACATATAAAACTGAATTCGTAATATCGGAAAATAGATTAGGGTTATCCTATGGAGTGAACACATCATATTTAAGAGAAAACAGCTTATGAATGATGCCGTATTTTCATAACATTATTTACATATATCAACTTGCTCATTAGTGTTATTTACATTAAAATTTTATGCACTAAAGCATGCTTCATATTTTGATTAATATCCAAAAATGAGGTTGTTTGACAAACCTCTCTTTAGTTTATTTTAGAGCATTACGTTTTCCAAATGTTGCCCGGAGGTATATATTGCAAGTTTGTTACTTGCATTCATTTAATTGCGTAGAAATCGTCCAAGCTTTTTAATTATTCTTTTATTTCGTATTTTTATATTTTTTATAAAATTTTATTTAATTCATATATACTTTTTAAAAATAAATTTGAAAATAAAAAAAAATTACACAAACCGAAAAGCTTGGAAACATTAAAACCGATTGAACTAAACATATACTCTCGTTCGGAAATTGCATTACCATTTTAGCGCACCAGAACGAGGAATATTGTTCTTCTCATTTACCTCACACTACGACAATGTTTCCGCATCGTTGGTGTGGCATTGTCCTGACACACCCAATAGTTTCTGACAACTGTTTTCAAAGCTGACACTGTGTTGGGTCTCAGTCATTTGTACAGAAGCGTCGGGTGAAAGGTTCGTCGCAAAAGCAAAACACATGCAAATTGGCATCATTTCACTAGTTCTTCTTATGTTTGGCAAGGAATCTTTCTCGCCTTAGTCTCACGCAGGGACAATATTCGCGGGAACAGCGACCTGCCACGCGCGACAATTTCCGTCAGCCGTTGTGTCCCTAGCCGTGCGCCACGCGGCTTAGGTCAGATTGAAATATAATGAAGACGCGTGGAGAGTAATTATGCGCCGCCGCCTGGGAGTGATACTTCATTGCTCCTCCATCAGCTGCGCTGGCGTCGCGTCGGCTGAGAGGTTCGCCGCAAATTGCCCGCGGGGCTGGCGGGAGCGCTTGAGCCAGAATAAACGTCTCCGCGCCGTGCGGCGGCTGTTCGCCCCTCCACCTCCTCCCGCCACCCCCTCCTCTCCCCACCGCTAGGGTTTTAAACTTGTCTTAAAGTTCCGCGGGCGGCACCCGCGTGCGGGAAATTAAAGAAGACCCTCTTATGCCCGCAAATGCTGCTCGTTGTTCGGGTGGATCCGGTGCAGAGTTGCCGCTTTTCTTGGAATCGGATAACGTGAAGGGGACAATCGTGTGTGGTGTGATAGTGTGTAACACTTACCATCACTGTTGTTTTGATATTGGCTTAATTACTGACACCGGGAATAAGTTTCTTGTTTATGTGCTGGAAACGGAGTGCTGCCTTTCTTACTAGATGTAAATATGTGTAATTCGTGGTTCACGAAACTCTCAACAAGAATTGATTTGTAAAAGATCATCTGAGATAGTGATGGATATAACTGTCCTTGCTGTGTTAGTGTGCAAAAAAGGACACTCGAAATACGTTCAGATCAGGGAAACAAATATGCTGTTAACGACGTGTGCGTTGAATCAGTACATCACAGGTAATGTGTGGCTGTACTGTAATTGCTGACCTGCGTGGAAAATATGAGATTTGCTCTTACTTAAGCTATGAGGTCAATGTTAGCAATATAAAGATTCTACTTTCCTTTTGAAATAGATATACACTCAAATGAGTAGTGTAATGAAGTACGTAATATCTTTTCAGATGATCATCTCGGATAATATATTTTCTTTGATGTTTTCATTGGAGCGGTGATTACTTCTCGAAATTTTAAATAATATTCTGTTCTAATACATACTCAGCGACAATTGATTTCAATCGCGCTAAGGTAACGCATCAAAAGGTATCTTCAAAACTACTATCTTGCTTTTAAATACTGTTGATTATCAGCATCAGCTTATATATTTCTGTAATTATTAGTAGAATTGCTTGTTTACGTTTACAACTAATTACAGATTTGGTACAAGAAAATACTAGTTTATTTTACAGTTTTCACAACATTACTTGCACGAACTCTGGATAAAGTTCTTAACACAATTGGTGACGCTTTGTTGGCAAGGCGCGTCTCCGCACAATTACGTACTTCAATGTAGTTTGCAGACTTGTATCCTCGCGTGTAGTCCCCAGCCTCCTGAATTTCGCATTGCGACTTGCGCCTGTGGTAAGCGGATTTCCGCCAAGGGCAGTGGGCGGGGAGTAGTGACAATGCGGCCGCAACAAATGATCGAATCAAATATTGACGCTACCTCGTCCTCAGGCTTCTCCCCTTTACGGAGCCATTAAACTCCTACGCCGCGAAATACCCTTTCTTCGGTGTAACTTGGCCCCGTTACTCGCGGGCGAAGGGGTTCCCCCGCGACCCTTTACACGCAGGCGGTGGCGGCGCGGCGCCGGGGCCGGTGCGGAGCGGAGTTGTGCCGCGTTTAATCCGTGCGAGGGCGTGCGCTGCGTCTGGGGAGGCAGCGACGACGACGCGAGGGCAGCTGCGGAGAGTTCTCAGGATGCTGGAAGCCGGAGAGGTCCAGGAATCGACTATAGGCTCGTGCGAGATCTCGAAACGCTAAGTCACTGCAGTGTCTCCGACCGGGAGATCCTGGGGTTCGAGTTCCGATGGTGTCACGATTTTCGACACTAGCTAGGTCGAATTCAGCCACTGTCTAAGGAGAATTCTAGCGGTCGGCTGCTTTGATCGGTTGTTTTCCGTGGTTTCTCCGATCAACAGCAGGCGAATGCCGGAGCAGTGCCCTACCAAACGAATCGCGTGCGATGTTTCCTTCCACATTCCTTGTGCAATCCTAATCCTTATACGCGCTTACACTAACATCCTTATACACATTAATTACATCACACTAATCCTTATACATACTACACTAGCACACGTGCCGGGAGATCGGTGGGAGCTTCGAGTTTGTCCCGGCTGGGACGGTCCCTCACTGGTGGGAGGCACCTGGTTGGGGAAAACCCCGCAAGCCGACGTTAGGTCGGCCCCAGGTCACCCCAGACAGCAGTGCAAGATCAAAACCACCTCTCGAGCAAACCATGCACAGCACTTACGGGAGTGATGACTAGCAGTTGCGCGCTTGGAATCACTAGTAATGAGAAAATCAATCAGCCAATCGAAACGCTTCTGTTTCTGCTCCATGATCGTTTAACACACTTTTGAGATTATATTCCTTCGGTCGGTTTCCCAGTATGGTCGATTTCTTTATTGAAGACTCCAAGTGGCATGTAAACTGACATGGGCGTTGGCAGTCGTTCGTGAATACGTCGCAGGAAGAGTGTAAGAGCGTGAAGATTGTGGAGGATGTGACTGCTTGCGAACAGACTAATTCGTCGCTAAATGATTTGATAATGTCAATCCGTTTTCTTTTCTTCAGAAATGTCCGACTCAAATTTAAAGAAATATTCACAAGAAAGTGGACAAAAATCTGAAGACAGAGATCTTAAGCTATGCCAGATGCGAAGTCAGAAAGTACGAGCGTGGAAGCTAACTGAGGCTTCACATCGAGGTACAGAATTTCCCGCCCTTGTGCCCTTAGGTTCCCTGCGATTAGCGACGCCGCGGCAGGTAGCGTCAGCACCGCCGCCGCCGCCGCTCCCGGACCCACCTCCGTCCCCGGCGCCGTCGGCAGTCGTCGTCCTGGCGTTAGCGCCCTCATCGGCGCCTTAAGACCCCCGCCGCCTCCGTCGCGCCCAGATCAGGCCATCTATATGCACGGGCGGGGCGGCGCGGCGGGGGCGGGAGGGGCGTAATGAGTTCATTTGCACCCCTGCCGACGTCTCCGGCGCGGCCCGGCCTCCTCCACGGTGGCCCGCGGTCTCGCTTTGGCCGCATGCCCCGCCCCCTCCCTCGCCGCCGCCCCCTTGAGACTCTCGACGCGCCTTTTGTGGGGCGGATCGGCCCCCGAGGCGGTGGCGCTGGCGCGACGGCGGCGCTGGGTGGAGCACCTCGCGGGGGCGGGGCGCTCCGCACTTGCAAAGCTCAGCGCCGCTCTCTCGCGCCGCCTCTTTCGCTTTCGCATCCGCGTCCCGCGCCACCTTCCTGATAGTTTGGCTGCAGCTTCCTTGCGTTAATATTTACGTCAATGCGTCGCTTTCTGTCTTTTCTCGCCCTCGTAGTCTTAAATTTGCCTACATTTTATGACTATGTATGTACTTTCTGCTTCAACCCCCTAGAGTGTCTCGAATTATAACTACATTTCCATCGAGTCTGTATTTGGGGTTTAAGATTGCTATTCTCCAACCCTCTAGTTTCTTTACAGTTTTATTTTCCTATAAGAATTTCTCCTTCCTTAGATCTCTCTGTCTTTATGTCTTCGTCCATGTTTTTAGTGTTGGTATTGTGGTACTCCACACTGGTTTTCTCCTGTCCTCCACCTCCTCGGCTTCCTATCCTGAGTAGTTGTGCCTTCTCACCGTTCTCGTCTGATCGCCACTCGTACCAACCCATAATCCCCTCCTCCTCAACACCTCATTTCCCAGCTGACTTCGCCTCCGGTCTCAGAGCTTCCTCGTTCTCCGTAGCCTGTGCCGGCGCCGCCGCTTCGAGTCAAATGCGAGGCGCTAAGGCGAGAATACAGCCTCTCGAGCGGCGCCGCGCAACTTAAAACTCTTTCGAGAAGTCGGAGTGTCCTGAATTCGCTTCAGACGCTCTGCGCCCAGGAGGAGAGGCCCTGAGCTCAGCGTCTCCCTCTTCTTTAGAGAAGTGGCGGCGGCGGCGGCGGCGGAGGAGCGACTTGCAGCCTCTAGTTCCTTTCGCGCAGTTCTGCGAGCGAGCTTCTTCGCTTAAAAATGTATTCCCCGGCGCTGCGAGGGCGTTTCGTAGTTTATTAAAAAGAGCGTAGAGCTATATCCCTCGCGCGCGGTCGTATCTTTCAAATAGCAAATTGAAAAATATAGCCCACCTTCATGTACCTCCATAATAAGACTCTGAACAGAAGCCGTGTTAAGATGATGCTTTCCGTATCCGCAATTTACCCTGAAATACGGGGCTTGTGTATATAATAATATTAAATGGAGGTGAAGATATTGTTACGAAAATTTCCCCAGTCAGCACTTTGTAGAAGTTATCCCAGTGGTGGAAGGATCACGGTTCGAGCTTCGGTCTCCAAAATACACCAATCGACTGTGTGGCGTTCACGTGAAGTCTCGTGTGTCGCGGAATTGCCACCATTTTCTCTGTTGCCCCTTCCCTCTTAGACTCGTAAACACGAAATGATATAAAACACACACACAGCGTTTTTTAAACAGACCCACGCTGGAGAAAGGGAAAAGAATATTGAAGGGTAGTAAACTGTTATTACCCTCCAAAACTTTGCGGGAGGGGAGGCAATTCTGAAAACTTCACAATTAGCCGCGTATAAAGCGCGAGGGGACATGCAGGGCGACGAGAGGCCCAGTGGGAGACGAGGGGCTGGAAGGAAGGGTGGTGGAAGGGACCGCGTAGGCACGCACAGGCTGTAGGCACGCGCTCACGGCGATGACGTCGCCGGCACCGCACGCGCTCACGCATCGCGGGCGATCGCCCAACGCAATGCGCCGGGAAATCCCCCGAGCGGCGTTGCCAACTTAACGCGAAGTTGGATATAAATACGAACGCGGTTTAACCAAATAATGACCTGATCGACTTTTCTCGGAAAATGGATGAATTGTCTATTCGGTATACTAGCCTCGCTATAGCTAACCATGGGATTTTGGAAGTGTGTAGTTGCCGTCGCCAATAAAACCATAGTCCATAAAAGTCAAACCCCTAGTTCACATGTCCATAAAACGGAAATATTGTATGTCTGCGGGACGCATAAATATACGTATATGGGTGACATGTCGTTTAACAACACCTATCGGTAAAACACTATTTCATGGAAACTTAAACCAAGTTTTGAATTTAGATTGAAAAAACGACTTTTTTGTTGTAAAAATATTTGAAGTTGTAGCATTTTGCTGCGTAATGGGCGTATGAGTATTCACGAACGTGTCACAAATTTTATAAGATCATCCTTACAAGATAAGTCTATTTCTTTGATTATTCACGGTATTACAATGATTTGAAATCAGTATCATGAGTTAGGTGTTTATTTACGCTAGAAGATTAGGTCAAGTAATCGTAGGAAGTCAAGATATGTTGCTTTTTTTAAAATTTATTTTTGACGAAGTACTAGATTGTTCATAGGGATAAAATATTTTAGTACTTTTGATCTAAGAACCCGATCGTTTTGAAGAATGTATGGATACTCTTTCTTACATAAATAATGAGAACGCAAAATCATCGGCTCTTCCAGAACATTTTCATTAACATCCTTTAATCAGATGGTGTACAATCGGCAACGTCGCGCAACATCCCCTCGTCGCGAATGGCACCTGATGGCCCAAGGGCTGCGGCCGGGGCTAAAAGGGGAAGGAGCGGGCGGGAGGCGCCACCCTCGGGATTTTTAATGCGTGCGCGCCGGGTAGTTGGGGTTCCCGAAGGGGTGAGGGGGGGGGAGCGTCACGTGTAGGCGCGGCGCAAACAGAAGCCGATAATCCGCGCCGCGAGATCATTATCACGTGGCGCTCGCTCTCTTGCAAGTATCGGACTGCGGGCGCGCGCAACCCCGCTCTCCAGCCCTTTTAGTGGGCGGAGGGCGTTGCGGCGTTTTACTGTGCCCGTCGCTAGGGAGCGCTCTTCGGTTTATTTCTCGTGAAATGCGTACTTGGTTCTTCAGTTGACTCTGGAAAGTTCGTATGTGCAAGTAATATGCATTATCTTCTTTCAGATGGCTTTTTGTTGCGGGGGTTATGCGACCAATTGTGTGTGTAGGTTTAGAAATCATTTGAATACATTATCGTGAGATTACATCGATGGAAGGAAATGCAGAGCAGTCTATTTTACGAGGAAGCCATGCTTGAATTGCTTTATCTTAATATTAGCAATTGTGCCTGCAACCTCGTAATTCGGACGTATATTTGGTTTCGTAATAAAGAATTTCAGAATTTTACTAAATACTTACTTTTACTAAAATAAATAAATATGTATTTGTGGTCAAAATTGCATAATGTTGGATTTTTCAACACTATAAATTTCCTTTAAAACATTGCTAAAGAATTCTCTTCATGCTGATATATTCTTTCTTTGGAAAATGTGTCTTAACGGTTTTAGTAGATATCTTTCTATATTTGTTGTCGTTCGGGGAATATCTCTCACCTAGGAATCCAGGACTGTCATTCATGCCCTGTATTTAACTCCACTTATATGCAAGAATTCTGGACAGTTTCATTCAGATCACGAACTATTTAAACAACCTTGTCGCCTTGTTGGGTGAAGTGGAAACTAACATTGTGTTATCTTCGTTTACATTGTGATTTATCGAGAAAGTTACGCAGTAACATATGGCGAACAGGCAAGAAGAGATAAAGGGACAGAGTATGCATGTTATAATCTAGAGGCGATAATCTGGTTCATACACACTTCACTTTATTGCGAAAGTGCCACAGGACAAAGTGTTCGTTCCTCTGTGTTGATGCTGAATGTATACGTAAGAAGCGATCTGTTTAATTACAATACATTTTATGGTTCCACACTTTTATTATTGACAGTGATATTTTGGGTTTGAAGAAGGTCGGAGAGAAATATCATGTATTATTGAGATTAACTCAGAAAGTTTATTGTATTGTGTTGTGCTGAAGTTCTTGAATGAAAATTAAGTTTCCTATCATCTTCAGGTTAAAGTGTGGAAAAATAAACGGTAGTGTGAATAAGTACAGGGCGGTTACGTGTTTTTATAATACAAGCAATCTACTTTAAAAATCCTTTCCGCATGGTTAAATTTTCATTGGCAGCTCCCTCCACCCCCGTCGGATATCCCAGGCCAATTTCCCCTCCGACGAGATGTAGTCAAGTGTTTGCTACGAGTATCGGTGACAGTTGGTGTTCGAGCACGATTGCATGACACATATCAGGCGCCAATCGTTTGGCTTCCGTTGCATTTCCCCGAGAATAGATTACTCGCAGAAATTGCCTCCTTTTTGGGGGCCCGGACGGGAAGGATCATCGCTTCGAGAGTGGAACCACGCCCACAATACTTGGGGTTTTGTAACCTGGCGGATGACAGTTCACCAGCTGTTACGGTTTCGTCCAATCGGGAACGTAAACGTTGCCACAGCTACGTCACCGTGGTACCGTTTTATCTCTCGATTGGAATGACATCGTAATAGCTTGTGAAATGATATCGGCCAGGATAGAAAAACCCAAGTATAGATCGGCTTGTACACGATACATTTACGAGTATGTGGGGTGTCTGATGAGTCGTTCCCTATTTTTGGATAGCTACAATTTCTTAATTTATGAGCCAACGCTTTTACAATCAAATCTGATAGGAGTCGTTCTTGAGGTTTTGTTTAACATGTTTGTTGTTATATTTCATTTGAAAGATGCCGCCTGTGTTGAGTGTCGAAGAGCGGACCAGAATATCAGCTTATTATAAGGTCTGGGGAACTGTGGAGCAAATGCAAAGAGAGTGGAGGAGTGAACGAGGGATCCATGCAACATCGGATGCAAAAATAGTTAAAAACTCCCATTACAAATTACTAACAGGGATCATCGCCGATGCATGGGGATCGGGAAGACCATCAACTTCGAGAAAAGAACAGAATGTTAGCGGAGTTCGTAATTGTTCTTGTAGAGCCCTAAGAAATCACTATATGGCCTGTAATTTTACTGGGAACTACTCACAGCTTCACTTAATGCAGGAAGGAGTACCTACACATTTTGCAAATGACGTCCGCGAATGGCTGCATGGTCATTTCCCAGGTGATTTAACGCCTTGCGATTTTTTACCTGTGGGTGAACTAAGGAGCGAGTTTACAAGAGAAAGTCAAAGAACATGAATGAATTTGAAGCAACAATATCTTATGTGTCAACCAATGTTCCACGAACCATGCTGCCGGCAGCAACATCAAACGTACCAGTTCGTTTAAAATAATGCATTGAGAATGCTGGAATTCTTGTGAAGATTTAAAAAAGGTGTTAAATTAATCCTCAAGAATCACTGTTTTTAACAAAACTAATTGTAAAAGAACTGGCTCAATAAAGAAATTACAAGTATCCAGAAATATGGAGTGACGTATCAAACATCTGTAGTTTCTGTGGTCCTATAGTTCACTGCATCTGCAAGTATGCGACGTCCGTGGGTGCTGGACGCACCTGGTCTGGCAAGGCGTCAGAATACTATATTCTTCAACGAGCGTAGATTGATAGCCATTCTACGCGAGTAGAAGACTACACTTTCTCTACGACTTTGAAATTGATGTTTTAAAAACACTCAATGTTCTTTGACCGTAACAATCACCGACTCGCGTACAGTTTGGTGGTTCATCTGTCTCACGGCAGTTGCGACCTGCTGCGGCAGAGTGCGCCAAGTTCTTGCCCTCTGTTGGAGACTGCGCGAACCCTCTGTCGTGTATAATGAACTAAGACGAATGTGATTGGTCGACTACTGTGAGGGAATAATGTAATTCATTTCTCTATCTGATAACGCGCAGAAATGCATACATAATAATAGTAATAATAATAACAACAACAACAATAATAATAATAATAATAATAATAATAATTATTATTATTATTATTATTCCCAACTTGTTTTACAGAGATAATATACATGGTTGTTTCTTGGAATTACTACCCATCGATAACCTGTTGTGATGGTTAAGCAATACTGAATTTATAATTTATTATCTGTCTACTTCTACATAGTATTTTTTTAATGTGTGGCGTGTTTTTTTACAATATTCTTATTTTTTTAACATTTACAATATAATTTTTTGTGAACATAGAAAATAAACAACGTAGCTGTAAGTCTTACAATAAGTGAAGATTTAAGTAGATATGGTAACGGCTATTGTAAGAAACCAGTTCTCTTTGGAAGTGTATTTTACTTTCCGAAGTGGGAATGATGGCTAATGGAGAATAATAGCGTCCAGGTGAAGTGTGATACGAATGATCACATAGGAAGGAGAGTACATTTTGAGTGGGTAAGTAATGTGCGAGAATGGCAAAGTAGTTTCTGATTGTGAAATTTCAAAATTGTGTATTCATACATTTGCAGATATTTCAATATGTAGTAATGCACATACTTAAAAAAATTAAAAAAGTCTCTCGTGAAGTGATTTTGAAATGGACAAATTTTCATAGTTATAACGAAAATAGTAAATAAATAAACCAAACTGTCTTCATTTCAAATGCAATTGTGTGAGATGCAAACATTTACAACAGTGAAATAGTATTTATTTTGTAGAGAATAAAATAGTTGTCATTGCCATGGACTTTAAAATACATGATAGTTTACATAGTGGTAATGTGCAAACCATTTTACGTCCTTTTGTGATTTGGGGTTTATACTTGCTGCGACACAAAAACTCACTTTTATGTGGATTGATAAATGCAACCTTTCCAAGAGAAAAGACATGACAGAATTTTATGTTTTCTGTATAGTATTTGCCAGTTGATGAAGACTTTTCTCGACGATGGTATCAAGAAAGTTATTTCTTTTCCCAGATTATATTTCCTTCTATTTGGGCTTGTAATTCGCTCTTTCTAGTTCATGATCTTACAGTATTCGTATAATTCACGCTGTTTTTATGAGGGCATGTTTATTGAGCTGTTTGGGCCAATTTTCGAAATTAGAACCTCATAATTCCCTGTAACTTTTGGTTTCGTTGGAAGTTAATATGATAATTGCGGGCAATTTACCTCCATTACATCTGAACTTTGAAAACCGGAATATACCCCCAGTTTCACAGAAAGCAGTTGAGTTCGTAGGTCACGAGTTCAACGCCAGAGGACCGGCAAAGAACGGCGCTTGTTACTAAAAACTGAAACTCCTTCCAGAGCTTTTCGTAGAAGTAATTTGCATTTAGTTCGTCGGAGCTGTTGTGAAGGGGGATTGGCCTGTCTGTGCATCTTCGTGTTTGCCCAGATCAATTCAGCCACGAAAGGTTTGTGATCTCTGTATTTATTAGTTCTGTCTTTTTCGTTTGAATAGTGTATATGCGTACACCAATTTTGAATATTTACAATATAATAAATTTTATTTTATAAGAGTTTAAGTAGTTTATGCAAGGCAGAATATTTCATTGTCATTTAAGTACAATGTAATAAACTGCATAAATCCATTGAAGAAATTTATCTGTGAAGAATAATGCAATAAGCTATATTTTTTAATATAGCTTATTGTATAGGTAATTTCCTACACGAGTATCTATCTCTAAGTATTGATATTGCCCACTTGAACAGAAGCGTTTGAGATACTTGTAACTCAATGAATATTTATTGATTTTCCATTTAATGCTTACTAGCTCATTATTAACATTGTTAACATACTGTGATATATTATGCAGTGTAATTATATTGTGTACCAATTGTTATATAAACCTACATATAATAATTTAGTATCCTACATGTCTCTGTCGGTTCTTAATTCAAGATTCGACCCATTCGGCTGAACTTCTTTGAGAAAACGAGGTGTATTCTACGCGTCACTGTCTGCAGGTGGGGACACGTATGAAAATATTCAAAACAATTATTATTATTATTAAAATTCTTTTTAGGCTGTTAAGTGCGTAAGAAACAGCAATCTAAACTAGTAAGAAGTATTATTGTAATTACTATTTTAGTAAAAAGTGTCATAAAGTGATAAAAGTACATTAAAATAAACACCATTTATTCAACCGCATAATACCTTAAAGACTGTGAGTCAGTTCGCTAGAGACATGAAAAATAATTTACTGAATGACATCGTATCTCTCGGTAGATGAAAGTGTTGATTGCAAAGGATTTTGGTGATGCGTTGATTTCCTGCATTATTTGTGCCGAATGTAGGTTTCCGTTACGAAGACAATAAAAATTGTTATTGTTGTTGTTATTATTATTATTATTATTATTATTATTATTGGAATAGTATTTCTCAATACATAAATTAATAAATAAATATATAATAATAATTTAATAAATAATAATTAATATATGAAATACAAGTGTCTTAAATCCCGGTATCCTCATAAGATTGGTCCAAAATTACTTGAAACAAGCCATCTATCTGCAATATTATTATTATTATTATTATTATTATTATTATTATTATTTAAGTAACTGGTTTTGGATAGCACGTATTGAAAGGCGCTTCCGGCCCGCAGGCCGCGCGGCGCGCAACCGGTTGATAACGCGGCGGCGAATTGCCGTAATTGCGCCCTCGCGTCTTACTGGCGACCGAATTCCGCAAGCGCTCGCCAGCTCGTTAGCGCAGTCGGCTTATTAGCAGCGAGAGCCTCTCGTTACGGACCGCGCGCGCGGCGCCGTCTCCGTCACCGCCACGGCCTCCGCTTCCGCCTCTGTCTCTCGATACATCGATACTCATCGACCGCTCGCGCAATGCGGTCAAAGTGCACTCGCACGCGCGCCCACGCCGGTTTCGTCGCGTCTAATTAGCACTTGTGGCGGCGACGCTCTCTGCATTTCGCGGTATTGTGCACATCGCGACGTACGGGTGACACAGTGGGGAAACAGTCGCGGTGCAAATAAATGGTACCGATTGAGTTAGCTCAGGTGCTCAATGCGGCGATTCTGGCTGGGAGGTCCTAGGGTTCGAGTCTTGACTTTGGGGTGGGGGATTTTTCGACACTAACGAGGTAACTAGGTCGAATCAGCCACTGTCTGCAGGAGAATGCTAGCGGTCGGTTGCTTTGTTTTGTTGTTTTCCGTTGTTTTTCCGTGCAGTATCAGGCGAATGGTGAAGCAGTGCACTGGACAATACTGGCAAAGGACCGCGCGCAATCTTTCCTTCCCCATCCTCGTCCTTTCCTCTACCCTAACGCATTCACTCACACACCCTTAATGCTGTACACACAACCAACACATCTGTTAGGTGACCAGTCAGCCCATTTTCGTTTGATTTATTTCATCGAATTTTGATGTCTCCAAAAGGTAAGATCTCAGAAGTCCTCCATGGATACGTTATTGTTAATGTTGTAGATGGAAACCATTTAACATGAGTAACTTTATCATAACAAAATAACAGTGAACGTTATCATAGCAAAACAACAGTAACGATATGAATTTCTGTGATATATTTGTGATTTCGGATGTTAAAAACTTTGTGCTGAACAGAGATGAAAGAGAATTTTCCTAGCGTTCCTTGCTGTTAAAGCGAGGTGCAGAAATTCTTCTGAATGATAATAACGCAACCTAATTGGGCACGGTTCAGTTCGTCACACGTTACCAGCATGTCAACCACATGTTTTTCCATCCTCTGTACTCTCAGTTCTCCCGTATTGCGTATCCCACATTGCGAAGCTCCCACACAACGTGCACATGGTAACCGTAGGCAGTCACCTGCTAGAGTCATAACCCGACATTGCGGCTACAGCGTTCGCTGGCTCCATGTATTGAAACCTGAAGCACGATCGTACATCATTATAATTATTATTTTTAATAAACAAGGTAAATTATTTGAAACACGTTTTATCCGACAGTAGGCGGTAGAGGAGGTTAAAAAACATACGAGACCTGAATAGAGCTGGTGGGCGTATGGAGGAATGTATGTTTTGATTAATAAATTGGAGAACTGCAATTATTGCGTTACCCGTGGGGACGTTGCGTTGATCAGGATTCCAGTTTCAGGCGCAGCAGGCACAGCCGGCGGCACTGCGGTGCTCGGGACGGCACGCGGCAGGCACAGCCGTGCGTTGCAGGAGGGGACGTCACTCAAACGCACTCCGCCCCCGCCGCCGGTCCCGCCCCCGCTCGCGCCCCATCCGCCTCGAATGCCCCGCCGCCCATCACCCCCACCGCCGCTACCGCCCCCGCCGCCTCTCTCCACCGCCGCCGCCCCCGTCGCCTCTGCCCGCCCCCGCCCCCGCCGCGCCCCCGCCCCCGCCTCCCGCCGCCCCCCCGCTCGCCGCCCCCTCGCTCCAACCACCGATGGCCTCTCCTCCGCCCCCTGCCCCCCCGCAACCCCCGCTGCTGCCACGGACGAACATGTCAGTCACCGCGCGGGAGTACTCACTCGGTCCCCCCCGCAGGGCAGGGGCGCGCGCCGGATCGCAGTGGGGGAGTAAATTTCGTGGTATCTCGGGATTTATTTTCCGGGATCACGTCTGGATTTCGGAACCCCGGCTTTTATGCCTGCGAAGGTTGGCCGCCGCCGCCGCCGCGGTGCGTGGGAGGGGCGGAGGGAGGCGCGTGCGGTGCGTGCGCTGGCCGTGGCAGGACGCTATCGCTGCGTGCGGCGCTGACTTGGAAATCCGTGCGGGACAGGCGCGAGGGTGCGTACAGATCCGGGGCTGTTAGCGAGGGGAGGGCGGCTTGCGCGTCGGGTGCAGGTGATCGGGACGCTTTTTTCTGATTCGTTTGCGGTGGTTTGGTGCAGAGGAAGAGGATAGTTCCGTGATGGCCAGGGAGAAATAAAAAAAAATTGTTAGGGAAAATGTTTCGGTGTAACTATAGTAACGGAAGCATTATTGGAATATAAAGCCCGTTCTGGGGTGTGTTCGATTTAAATCATTCACATACTCAATTGATCGTGGATTAAAGATTATTCGAATTGTTGAATTTATTTAAAATAAGTCGTATGTGTGTAGAATTGCGGAGTTTATTGTTTAGTGATTAGACGGCTCTTGTGTTTGGATTTTCTAAATATTTACTTGACGTAAAGTTGCAGATAACCACTGACCAAGGAGTGGTTGCAGGAAATACGATTTCGCACACTGCGTTATATTTTTAGCGATATTTGCTGTGATTATAAAAGAATGTACTGCAAACTTTATTTCAGATTGCTCTTTTTGTACAATAAGAGGAATAGAGAAACATTTTTTTCAAATTGAACAATTCACTAAAAATCGGCATTACCATAATCTTTGCAAAGAAAAGAGAGGAAATAGTGATTGGCCAAATTCATACGAGAAGCTTATTAGAAAAGATGATCGTAGCACGTGAATTCTGTTGATAACGATCAACATAGAAGTGCACGCGTGTCAGAAATAATCAGCGCTGCACGCGCGTTGCATCTTGCTTGCTTGTTTACAGACGCGCTACGTGACGGCGCGAGTACTCGAGGAAGCGTGACGCGTGCGCACGGGCGGCGCTGCGCCGTGCGGCGCCTGTCAGATCGTTTGTCACAGGGCGGCGAATGCGCGGTGACCCGCGGCGTGCCCCGCATCTGCCTCCCCGCTTCCTCCCTCCCCGCCCCCGCCCTCGCCGTTGTCACGCTGCCGTGCGCCCGCCCGCCCGCGCACCGTGCGGCACTCACGCCTTCCCCCCTCGTGTCAGGTTTTCTTTTTTCGTCCGATCTTTTTTTTTTATATTTTTTTTCTTCGCGCGATTTCTTGTCTCCTCTTCATGTTACGTGACTATTTCAGCTAGATCGTTTTGCGCCGTTTTTTTAATTTTTTTAAAAAATGTAATACGTTGTCGTATTGCTTTGCTCTCGGCGTATGCCAGCCAGGTGCTGCATGTTGTCCAGCTGTTGCAATATCGTGGTTCTAAGGTTGGGTTAATTTAAATTTTAATCATTAGCATCCCTCATTATTGTCCAGCGGAACTACATGTTTACGGTTTAGTTTTTTTAAAATTATTCCATCTAGTTTTTTTTTAGTTTATAATTGCTTCTCCGAATGAAGGTACGTATATTTTTTTTCTTAAATTGATTACACGGTCGAAATGTTACTTTGTTTAAAGCTTCTGTGCACTGTTTAAATTCATGGGAGTGCATCTTTCTAAAATCTTAATGTTTACTAGGCTTTCTAATATATCTCAATTTTTCCCATGATTATTATTTTAGTAGGCATATTTATTATTAAATGTTAATAAATAGTATTAAATTGTGCTTTCAGCACAGTAATTTGGAATGTGAATCTTCGAATTCCTCGTGTACCTACCTTACGATTGTTGACACCGTTTTTATCGTTGCGCTGAACCTCCGTTCCTTTTTTGTATTCTCCCTCGCTCGTTTGTGACCACGCACGTTACCTCACTCCCCTTCCCCCTTCGGCAACCCACCCACACGTGCAAACGAGCGAGCAGCGCGTGAGATCAGAGCGCGCGGTGATCAGTAGTTCCCTGACGCTCCGCGCGCCGCGCTGCCGCCGCCGGCCACCGCGCTTTTCCCGGCGCAAAAGGTGAATTACGCCGCAGATCGGAACCGCGAGATTGCGCCCCAACGAACGCTGTTCGGTCGCCCTTTGTGTGAGGGAGATTCAATCAGCTCGGTAGCAATTGACTGACGGCGGTAATGAGTAACGTTAAGACGCGGGTCTAGTTTGAGGAAGATTAATTAACCGCACGCGTCTCGCAACCGATCCTGTTGTTCGAATGTCACTCAAACGCTTCGACGCCTTCTTATCGATGGGATTCTCATCAATGCGACGTCATAATGTAATTAGTGTAATGGAAGTGCAAGTCGACTTGGCGGTTGAGAGATCAGTCATCGAATGTCTACAAATAAAATGTCAGATAAAATGATTTTGCGAATTCACGTGTTGCTGGGAGTTAAGAGAAATAATAATGTGTGTAAAATAAAAATTGTTTCACTATTGTTTCTGCATGGAAGCATGGAATAGAGAATTATTTTATGCGATAATGTGTGGTGTCCTAAATTTATAATTTCTTCCGTTAAAGTAAAGCTTTCGTAAAAGGGAATCAGTTTATATATTTTCATTGTAAGGGAACGTTTCCTGATGAAAACAAATAAAGATCCTGTATTCTCTCTAAGGAAAGATATCTGATCTTTATTACAAAGTGAATGTCTAGAACTGAATGAGAAGTACTCGTACGTATGCACAGAGCAGTAGAGCGAAAACATGTGTTTTTCGTGACCTATTATTGAATTCAACAATTGAAATAAGAACATTTTGACGCTGATAGTTCAGATTCAAACGACTCTGTGTATCAATACCAGCCAATTAAATTCGTTACAGAGCGTTACTTGTGAAGTATAAATACGTGTTATTAGTGACAAAAACCATATCGTGGGATATTGTTATTGAGTTGTACGTATGAGGCTGTAACGTCGTAGACTCTCTCACCCCTTTATGAGAGACGGTCCCGTCTCACGACCATGAGAACAGATTACCATTGTGCATATCAACATATGAAAGTTGTTATTAGAGATCATCTGTTTTCCGAAAACGACACGCGGATGATATCATCCTGCTCTGTACAAATATTACGTTATCCGAGTGTATTATGTACAAATTAAATATACATATTTGAGAATCCTGTCGTCTTTACTCATCACGACGCTACTAGGCGAACTATCTACCTAGTTCTGACATCACTTTGATGCACAGACACTACGTATGTGAATTTCTTTGCACCATGCTAACCATTACGGAAACCGCACTTTTCACGTGTGCGTAGAGTCGGTCGCAGCAGTTGCTAGACACGTTCTGGTCTTTTGAAGTCGCTCTTCTGCTGGCTGCGCAATCGGCTGCGCAGAGACGCGCTGTGTGCTGCGAGCGAGGACGGACGGGGCGGGATCGACGCGGGGGCGGCGAAGTACGGGCAGCGGGCGCTATCTCGACAGGTGTCGGCGCCGCGCCGCGACCTTGACCCGCGCCGTGATTCACCCCTTGAGATGTTCCCTCCCTCTTTCCCTCCCCACCCGCCGTGCCGCGGCGCGCGCGGATGGGCGAACGGAAAGGGCCCCCACGCCCCGCCGCAGTCACGCTCCCTGGCGCCCGTTGAAGCTGCGTGGAAACCTGCCTTGAGGCGCCTTTTGATGGCGCGTGTTGGGCTCTTAAAAAATGCCGTGTGCTCTTCATTGGCGAAATCAATTATGAATATAGAAATGATTGTGTGTACGGAATCTGTGATGAGGATAAATTCCCGAAAATGTTGTTACAGCATGCAAATATTACTAGTCGAAATAAGCTGTGAATTAGAAAGGTGTATAACAAACTACTAGGGCGAGTTTTATTTGTAATGTCTATTCAGGTACACAGTGGGTTATTCTGTTAATTATGTGATTACAATATTCCTTATGATATTCTCCTATTTCATATTAATCTTAACCTTATTTTATTTGTTGAAACGTTTTTCGAAATGGGCCCCACTCCCAAAAAATCAGGTAATATTTTCGGTACTCATTGCCTATATACAATTGTTTTTAAAACTCTCAATTTAATTTCCTAGATACACCTTTGAGATCATTCTTAATGCATAATGGAATCCCAGAACCTTTAACCCAACGACTTGGAATGAAGCGTAGTCCGCGCTCTCTCCTGCCCCGAGAGAGAGACGCCGGACGGCGCGCAGGTCGCCAGTGAGATGCGCCAAAGAAGAAAGATTGCTTCTGGATCACGAGCCCCAGTACCTTCCTGATTTCCAGATAGCCGCCCCTCCCGCGTCCTTTTGTTAGAGCCAACAAATGTTCGGCCAGCGCGCGAGCGTCCCCACCCGAAGGCCGCGTAGGAGGGAGGGTCCCGCGACTCGACGGCGCAGGCGGGAAGGGCAGGCGGAGGAGAGGACAGAGCTCAGAGGGGATCCACGCAATACTGGAAGAGGGAAATATGCGGAGGCAAAGGAAGAACGAGAGAGAGAGAGAGAGAGATGTAGGGAGTGGAGGATAAGACTTGGTGATGGCAGCGATTGCGAAGATGGGCTCGAATATGAGAACATGCAACATGCAGAAGGTGTAGACATGGAGGGAGAGAATATTGAGAGGGATAGAGATAGAGAGATATCGACGGAAAGTAAAAACAAAGATTAACACACCGAATTATTAAGGTTTGGAGCTTGCGCACTCTGACGTTAATGTAGCTTGGTAAATGTTCGATTGGAAGATAAGGGGGAAACTAATGGGGTAATGGAGCGCTGATTTTGCTATTATCGAGCAGTTGAATGTGCAAAATATCTGCTGGGAGAGATGTTGGAAAGACAGATGCGCAGGCGATTGTAGGAGTGGAATAGTTGAACGAACGCGCGGTGTAGCAGGCGGTGAGCAGGCAGACTGGCGACTCCGAGGTTGAACGAGACGGAGAGTGTACAGCCCGGCGGACGAGCGGAGGAACGACCGCCCCAGAGGCAGGAGGCACTCGCCTCGCATTCTGGTCACGAACCCGGCTCCGAAGATTGCCGTTCCTCCCGCGGGACGTGCTTTTGGCCCGCGGATGTCACGTACGAGTTCAGGCTTCGAAGCCCCGGCTGCCGGGCGGCGGGTAGTCGTCGTGCTCTTTGAGCTCGGCTTTTCCTGACCTAAGTTGTTCGACGTCAAACAATGCAGCAGACCTGATGACACTAATGTTTTTACTCTTTCTTTGTTTTTGTTTCAGGTCTGTCTTCGGTCCTGTTAACAATATCCGTATTATAGAAATAATATTACAAGAAACCTACAATAAATTCGGAAGGAAATACACATGCTACACAAAACATTTTTATTTATTGGTATTCTTTGCATAATTACTATGCGCTACTAATAACCAATAATTTAATTAGAAGTTAAACACATAACATTGAATAATGTGATTATTTCATTCCGAATTTCAGTTGTTCACATTTCGATAGTTGTGAGTGAAGAAAATCTTCGATATTCATAGAGCATATTTCAACAGACCTACATAAACTACAGAAACAGAAATACTTAAACTACTTCGCCTTTTGTAAATTACCTTCTTCGTACCTTTTGTTATTAAAGAAGCGGCATGAGCATGACCTTTCAAGGCGGCATGAACTTCTCAGAACTAACAATAATGGTATTTGTCTTTCTCCTCTCTTCATATGTAGAGTTCATTCTGGGTCTGCCGTCATATATTTCTGTCGCCTCAACTTGACTTCGCAACATTCGCTTTCCACATCGCCACAACCGCTTTCCCGTCTGCCGGTAATTTTTGCTCTACGTCCTGATACCAGCCCCACACGAGTTGTCTGATCAACGGGTGCTCTTCCAGGACCTTTCCCCCCCCCCTTTTCCGCCACATCTCACCAGTACACCGCACACTTCTTTGGCTTTTCCCCGCCCCTCCGGGCCCCCGTCCCCCTTCGCCACCGTCGCGGAGCCTCGAGCGGCGCCGCGGCGCGCGTCTGTCTGTGCGCTTATACGCGCGCTGCGACCCCCTTTTTTGTCGCAAATGTCATTTAATGGCCTTTCGCGTTCCGCCGCATTTATTTTATTCGCAATCTCCTGGCCGCTGCGCGCCGCGAGGGTGAGGTGGGTTAATTGCCCGAGCGCGCCCCCTTGCGGTACGCCTGCGCTCCAATCCGCGACCTGACCTCCGCGCCCGCCGCCGCCCCGCCCCCACCAGCGCCCACGCCCCAGCCCTCGCCCTTCCCCTGTTGCATCCGATTCCCCGCACGCACTTGTACCGTCGTACTACCCCTCTCCCTATCACCGCTGTGCTCACCTTTGGTTCTGCCGTTGTCGCCATCTGCCCCCCTTCACTGTTGTAATCACCGGTCTCACCCCCTTCCCACGTATTTACTACCATTCTCACCGCCCCCCAACCCCCTCTACTTTATCATGTTCTCTCGGGTTACTTCTGAGCTCCTTTTTTTTCTCTGCTAGTGCGTTTTCTCCGTTTCTTCGTCGTCTGGGTTCGTTATGGCCCACTGTCACCCATTGATCCCTCGCCTTCCGCCTTTCCAATGCCGATTCTCCCCCGCTCCCTCTCTTTTCCCTATCAATATTTTATTGCTCCTCTCCTTCTCATTACACATTTTATCGTCTAGTCTCTTTCTTGTACCTGCCGTTTTACTCACTTCTTTACCCTGCCTCTGATTTAAAGTTTACTAAGACTTCCTTACTTACGCTAGTCGCACTGGCTATGTTTCTTATCGATTTCGTTCTCTTAATGTTCTTTTCTCCCGAGGTGGTGTCTCCACATCTCTCTCACTCAGTTCGCAGTGCTGCGACCTCGGTCGCCCGACCCTTGTTATTCACCTTTGTGGCTTTATGAACTTTTGATGCTTGCTTATGACGCTGGAACGAGACGACCGAGAGAACAAAGCGTGACCACCCGGATGGTGAGCGACCAGCATCATTTCGTGATATTTACCTCAGCTAGAAGGGCAGGCCTACACAAACGTTTTGTCAACACTAATTGAAGGATTCTTATAATTTCGTGGGCGGCACTGAATTAAACCCCCCATTCAATGTCCGTCGATGTAACTGCCCCGTAATCCACGATTACCTTTAAGTTCCCTTAAGTTTACGGTAAAAGCAATTATTTTTATTTATTTTTATTATACTAAATGTATAAATTAATATTGACTCGCATTTACATGTATATTTTTGAATCATTTTACAGTTTTCTCTTACTTTTAGTTATTTGAATATTTCTTGTTTCAATGCTTTTGTGATAAATGATTACTTGAATTTGTTCATGGACACCGAAATGTTACAATGTCATGCCATGGCCTAGCAAATTTAAAATACCATTTTAGACACCTTCCATATTTTAGAGAGCACGTATGTTAGTGCTTAGTCTTAATTACACTCTAATTCGAAATACCGAGACGTCACATAACATTTAATTCTCATGTGTTTGATGTTGAGGCCTTCATTGTCTTAAAATATTTTTCCCCACTTTTTGTGCTCGAACGTGGCATACTGTTCCGCCTGCTCACTGCTTCCACTCTTCAACCGTTCTGTTTCTTTTTCATTTTTTGCTTGTTGCCTCGTGAATGTAAAGCAATTTTATTTGAGAAGTAATACCACCGAGAAAGAACAAAGTCGGTATGGAAACTTCTGTTTTATGAACTTGGAACCCCTAATATAAATGCGGCAATTTTTGATAAATTACCGTGTGTTTTCTTAGTATAAGACGCTTCGGAGAGAGAAAGAAGAAAAAAAGCGAAAGAAATGTTCATGAATATATTAGCGGTAAAATAACTGCGCGACCAAGTTTGGCGGAGAGCGTGCTCTGCGGGTGAAGTCGACGCCCCACCTCCGGCCTCGAGGGAAGCACGAATCGATACTCGAAATCGCAAGTGGTCGACGACTATCCGAGAAACCCGCCGGGGGAGGGGGTAGAGGGAGGGCGGTGGGTGTATCACCCCCCTCCATCATCCCCGCGTTCCTCTTTGCTCGCCGCCCTTCTCAGCAGCCGCTAATATGCACTCCGAGAGTGGATTGAAATAATGAGGATTTTATCAAAATCTCACTCATTTCAATAATGGCCTTTTCATGCGGCACGTCATACGTGCAATGTATACGCCGGATAGACCCTTCGCATGCGAGACTGGGCCCGCCTGCCCGCCCATTCTCCGCCACCGCCCCTGCCGCCGCCGCCGTGGCTGCCGCGCCCCCAGCCGCCCGGTGGTGGTTTTTGCTGCCCCGTGACGACCAATCCGAGCGCGGCCCGCTGCCTGTGAGAGTCGCGGAAGCAGATTGCGGCGGCGGGCGCACGCGGCGTATCAACACTTTGCTTGAGTAACTGGGAGTCAAGCGCGCGGAACGTATTGTGTGCTTTTTGAAGTGGATGCCTCAGGGGATGGGCCGCATCTGTATGAAAGCGGCCGTGTACGGATGGCTCTCCTGCACTGCTTCTCCAAATCGTCTCTCGTGCATGTCCTGTAGCCTTACTCGTAGTACTCATTGGCCGACAGCAGATGCAGCCGTCTGTTGTGATTACATTGTATCAATTTTCTGTATTTTTTTCTCTTGATATTAGCTGCTAGAGCTGATGAAGTTTCATCTCCATCTTCTCTTTCTTAATCAATTCCACCGACTACATCAACTACATTTGTTAGCATGTCTAACCATTATTGTATCCCGGTACTAGGTAGTCTTTGTTTTAATTGCCTCGGTATCCATTGGCTTCGTTTACAAACACAAACTTCATCATTGTAGTTTAAATTACTTATTTTTCGTTTTGATAGATTACGGTAATTAGTTTTCATTACTTCATTAATGTCAAACAATGTGTCTTTAAAAATTGAGGCGCTCAAGATATACCGGCAGATCCTAACCGGTCTGGCATTTTCAGTTAGAAATATGACTGTAAATTTCTGCCATAAACCTGTCATGTGCTGAAATATCAAATGAATTGGAATATTGCATAACCCACGCATTCTACCTTCAAAAACTTGCCCGGAGTGAAAATGAACGTGAGCGAAAACAGAAAACGTCATTTTTTTCACAAAACTGACTTCGGTTACGATCTGCCTTTATTATTCTGAGCGCCTCAGTTGCCTGCACCACAACGTAGTGCTTTTGGCGTGTGAATAAATGCGGTTCTTCATTTAGCGGATTTCAACGCATTCACGTGATCGCCGCTTCTTCCACCGCCTGCACCGCGTTGCTTCGGGCTCTCCCTCCCCGCCACGCCGCGCCCTCCCCGTTTCCGCGCGAGCCCCGCGGGCGCCCTATGCCTCCGCTCGCTGCCAGAGGCCGCCTCCGCGGGGCTCGAAATTTACAGCGGGGGAGGGTTAAGATGTTCCTTTGTAGACACACTTGCAGTAACAGGAAAATATGCATCTCGCTGGATAAAAGAGCGGCGGCGCCTCCTGCTCGAAGGGGAGGGTGCCTGGCGGAAGGAGGGCGTCTGCGCGGGGGGCGGGGACTGGGAGGACGGCGGGTGTTTTGAGCCCTGTGCCAGCCATTTCGTGCACTTTCTGTTTACCGTGAATATTGTCGCTTGGGGGCAAGAAAATCTGAAATGTCTCTTCCGTAATATATCACAGAACGTGCCGTATTATCCATGTGCAGTATTGCTAAATACTCAATCTTCCTTAAGCATTGATAAACTTTGCTAGCGTCTGTCATGAGTAGGCATTTTGTTTTAGTTCTTCGTATTCTGTGAGGATGAAAATAGAACGCTAAGCGGAAAGCATGTGCATTGGTGTAGTATATTCTAAATTAAACGAATGTTTGTGTTTTCATTTAGGAGTTTAAAATATCTTGTTAAAAATATTACTGTTTATTTGTTTATATAATAGAGGAAAAAAGTTTGGATCAATAATGATACACTTATTTTTCTCGATTACAGATTGCTCTTTCACTATGCTTAAAAATAAATCGGCCGATTAACGTTATTTTCTTTCTGTTACAGGTATGTTCTGTTTCTGTGCATACAACTCTCTAGAAAATAATGATTTGAAGTACTCTGGTAAGTTACAAGATCAACAGATGTGAAGGTAAGCCACATACTTCAGATGGTTCTTATTTCTGTTCCTCGTTTTCTCACCAACAGAGAATTGTGGTAGTCTGTTTCAACGATGGAGTATCATTTAGTCTATTTCATATAAGATCAAGTTATGGCATGACCAGACCTTCTCTGATTCAACTATTCCACTCTTCCTGTACCTGCATGCCAATATTTATAGTAGTTCGCAAACCGTCATAGTTCTGACACACCAGTAACTTAGGTTGAAGATGTAAATTTGTGCGGGGGAATCAGTGACTGACATGAATATTTGGGAGTCCGAAAGACGTCGCGTCCTAAGCATTGTTGACGTTTCGGTCGTTAGATTTAGACCTTCTTCAGGGCTAAACGAAGTTTTACATTTAAATAACACTTCTTCCTACGTAATCTCACCAACATGAAGGGCGAAGGGAGACATCAGTGCAAACGTTTTCACTTGCCCTTGCCCTCGTTCCCGCGTCTTCGATTGGACAGCGGCCGCGGGTCTCGCGACGCGTCGTCGTAAATCACGAGTGCGAGTGACCCTCGCGCAGGCGGACCTCGCGGGCGCGCGAGGCGTGTATCTATGACACGAAAGGGCCCCGTTCGCCTGCAGGGGGGGAGGTTGCCCCCGCCCCTTAGACCTCTCCGGCCCTAGCTACTCCCCCGGTCACCACGCTCGGAACAAATTCGAGTGGAACGTATCGCCGGCGGGGATCACAACTCCGACGGAGGCGGCGTTGGCGGGTCGGGGTGATCGTGGCGGCGGGGCGGTGGGCACCGCCGCCCCGCGATACGGCTAATTTCTACATTTGTATGTGGGGAGCGGGCGGCGCGCGCTCTTGGCGAGCGGCGACTGAAATGCGTAACGGGAATGGCGGCGGCGGCGGCGGGGCGGCGGAGAGCGGGCGGATCTGTCGTCGGGGTAGATAGCGCGCGCAAACGGCCCTTGGTCACGCCGTCGCCCCCCGCCGCCGATTACCACCCTCTGGAAACTTACTCCGCCCTCGCCGCCATCGCCAGCGTGTTGCCGCTGGCGTTGAAGCCCCTGCGTGGCTCTGGTTGCTGTCGCCCTACTGGCGCTGCCACTGCGCGGTTCCCAGCTTCTGACGTCACATTGACGGCTGAAAGTGGTTTGAGAAAAAGTTTGTGCTATTAAGTGTTTCGGTTAGTGCGAACATTTATCTTGTATAACATTATTACATTAATCAATAAATGGCGACAGAATGTTAGGAGCATAACCTCAGTCATTTTTGCGCTGAGCTTCTGTTTGCAACGCTGTAGTAGTTTCTAGGATCACTTGATTGAATTAATTCATTTATGTCGCAAACCCAATCCGCGAAATCTAGTATGTCTCTAGCCTATATTTCCGTAATCAATCCAGCAAATGTTTCGGTGTAGTTCGTACTAAAGTGCGACAACTATCAATTTCAACACTCTCCGTCTTTGTTGTGAAACCCTTGAAAGCCTCTGGCCTCTGTCTCTGTCGTTTATCGAATACCCTGTGCTATGTTTTCGCCAGCTAAACCTCTGCATTCCGCTTCTATTTTCACTTTCCTGAGCACCGTCGACGCTACTGCAAAATGGCTTCCGCCTTGCTCGTTCTTCATCAACAATGTTACTTTAGCCCTAGTTCCATCTACTGTTCCAATACCCCCGTAAATCGAACAATCACTGCCAAAAACTCTCCTTTTCTACGAAAACGACTAACTCACCCTCGCTTCAGAAAAAAATAGCTCCATCTGCCATCAATATCCTCATCAAATCACCTCCTTCTTCACCATTATATTCACTCTGAACGCCATCACTAGTTACTGTTACCCTGTCTTCCCTCCTACAACGCAACTCCACCTTCTACCACTACCATAACCACAACCACTTCGCTGCATAGTGCTTCGATCACGCGACGTGGCAGTCTACTTGCGTTGCTCCTGCGCCTGCCTATCGTTGTAGCCAGTGGAGAAATATGAAGATTGTATTAGGCGCGACTTTAAAGCGCAGCGGTCTGAGCCCTGCATCGCGCTCTTGAGAGCTAACGCGCTGATCGTTTGAGGTCGATTAATTGAAGCAGATAGCGCTGCTGGGAGGGAGCTGCTTGCAGGTGGAAGGCGCGGGTTTCAGGGCTCACGCCGGTGAATAATCGCCGCTGCAGCTGAAGTAAACAGGCCTGTGCTGAATGTGGACAAGGGCAATGAGTTGTAGGAAGATTAAAGACACTACACAAATGAAAATTTTCTCCGTGTTGGTTCATTCTCTAGTGACGTTGTGTTCAGTGTAATAAAGGTTGTCGAAATACTTTGATGAGACTTTACAACGGTGCTAATGCGTTTTATGAATACGTCTAGCGTATTGTGCCAACTATAGAACGATGTCAACCTGTGCCGTTTTACTATAGTTTTGAATATACATTTTCTATTAATTTTATATCATAATGGTGTTAATATGAACGAACATACGTAGATGTCACAGGAATGTAAATTCTGATCTCCAGTAAAATTTACGAGTTCGTTACTATTTCTCACGTTCGTTACTATTTTGTTTCATCTTGTTGCAAAGAATAAATAACTCTTCGAGAAAATTCTGTTTTACCTACAAGAAAACTCTGTTTTTTATTACAGAATTTAATATTTATCCTTCATGAATTCCTATCCGTATATTTCCGGTAAAATTCTCTCAATGAGATTAAAGGAGGACGTTCTTAATTCACGATTTCCTCAGGTAAGCAGATTCTTTGCAAACTTCAAAGCTTTTGTACAATTTTCAAATATCGATTGACTTGAGTATTCCATTTTTCATCTTACTTTGATTGCATTACATGAAATGGCATACACACAAAACAACACACACACACACTACACACACAACACACACATACACACACACATACATACACACATACATACACACATACATACACACACATACATACACACACATACATACACACACATACATACACACATACATACACACACACATACCGCCTGCGTGGAGCGAGTGAATCTTGTGCAGAGGCTCTTCTTCAGCGAAGGAGTCTCCACTCGCTCGCGAGGTCGTTGCCCCCACTCAGCGACACCTTGAGCCCCGGCGGGGACAAAGCGCCGTGAAGAGAGCGCGGCCGCAGGAGGGCGGACTGGCGCCTGTGCGAGCGCGAGAGAGAGGACACAAGAGGTGCGCGGCCCCGGGGATCGTGCTCCGACGCCTCGCTCGAGTTCGCTGGCTTCAAGGACGACGGTTCCAATTCCCAGCCGTGATGCGATTTTCGCGCAATAAATGTTGAGGACAGGTATTTCGTCGCAGGGAAAGTAAACAGGTCATTGGAATGCTTCCCATACGAAATGAAAATAAACGAGAAAAACCTATTGCTCTGTTACCATACAAAATCGAAATGAGTAGAGACGTGAGCTAAATAAAAATTGTTTTACACACTCGTAAATTTTCCTCTTCCCATTCTTGAACTTCCTACGTAACTTGTGTAGAAATATTATTTTCTTCATTAGAAACTATTCTGATTAATGTATTGGGGTTGGCATGATATTATATTGTTTTAGAAGTGTAAGTTATCATTAAATATGTCTTCCTCTAATTCTAGTACCTGCGTTTATCCTGAATTGTATGTCAGTGTCAATACAAATAAGGTTTTACATACCACAAATACTAATTAAGCAGTAACCAACCTGTGAAATTTAATTTCGCATAATTATCCAAATTTGTAATATTTAGATGAACTCTTGTAAACTGTACTTTACATTCAGTAATGAATGGTTTTAGAATTCAAAAATAACATTTCAATTTGCAATTTTGTTCAAGGAAAAATCTATTATATTCTCTTGTAAATGCCTCATGCTTTTAACAAACCTCATTTATAGACGTATTGTTCTCATGAATACACCATGCGGGGTAATAACGCAAAGGGGACCGCATGATACACGCGTACGCAATTTGAAGTGGGTGTTCCGCTTCTGTGGACTGAAATGGAGCTCCACGTCCGCTTCAATACATTCCATATTATTATACCTCAATTGTGATACCTGCTAAATTTATCGTGGGCCCTGTAATACCGATCAAAAAAGACTTGTACTCACTTCCAATCCGTTGCGTTTAACTGAAGGTTTCAACGTGTACCGGTTGAATGGACCCATTGAGCCGTACTCCGAACGTGCGATAAACTAGAATTGAGCTAACAGTTATTGCTCTACTGAACGGGAGGAACGGAAAATGTAAACACGTATGGTCGATGGTGCGATAGTGGCGGGGAAAAACAGTTAATGCTGCCTTGTTCTAGTTTGTGAGAAATAGCGCATTCAGCGACGTTGCATGTACGATTCGCAACGTTAGAATCAGCGAACACGGGTCGCCTAAATGAAATCTCCACTAGGAAAACCGTTTCGGGCGTTCGCGCTATTAACTCCCGCTATTTCGCGCGTTCTTCACTGTGTATAGTTCGCGTTACGATTCCACTCATATAACGAATGCAAATAGGCTTTTTCGTCAGGTCCTCCACTTCTTCCTCCTCCTCCTCCTCCTCCTCCACTTCGTCCTCCGACTGGCAAACGTCGCACTGACACACGCGTGTGCACACACGGCTTTATTTGCAGAAGCCCTGAATGCGATTATAGCAGGTAACGAGCTCCAGCTGCGGAGGCGGGCCCCGGTGCAGAGCTAGCGCTCTCAGGCGTATTGCAGCGAAGACTGGCACGTCCTTTATCGCGGACCACGTCAGCGGAACGGAGGGCGACGGGGACGGACGGGCGCGGGAGGGGGGGGGTGGGCGAAGGAGAGGGGGCGGAGGAGAAAGAGGAGGCAGGAATCGCGGAACAAAAGCTGACGGCGGCGGCGGCGGCGGCGGGCGACGGGGCGTGCCCGTCGCCTGTGAATTGCGATAGACGTTTAAAATGATAAAAAATAAAAATAAAACCGTCTGAAGGCGGTCGTCCCCTGCCTGCCGCGGGAGAAGGAAGCGCTGCGGCGGCAGGTTCGCGGCGGGCGGGCGGGCGGCGAGGGGCGACGCGCGGGCAGGCGCCCCGCACTCGCGCTGCACTGCGCGGTGCGCCTCTGCTGGGACTCACAAAAGAAGTGAAATGGCCAGATTCCGCGCCCGAAGCGAAAATCGTTTGCTGCAGTCGCCCCGCTGCGTCGGAGATCGCATTACGATACCGCGTCTATGACAGTGGTTTCGCTTTGAATGACACGACACTGCCCCACCCTCCTAGTGTATGATGATTTAGAAGAATTGGTTGGATTTGATCTATTTGAAAGTAGTTGAGTTTGCTTTCTAGATTTGGACAAGTTTTGAATTATATATTATACCGCTTTGAATATTTTAACGCTAATGAAGGGTGCTTTATGTCTCCCTACAAGCAATGCCGCTTAGCTTTGGTCGTTTTCCAAAGGTATTTTCTGAACTTGTTCGAACCTTTGACTACAACCTTCGTCACAACCGAAATCAAAGCCTTAGACATCAATGGACGGTATCACAGACAAGAGCTTCGAAATAAATAGTTTGTATGGATATATCCCCATAGAATGACGATAAGTATTTATTTTCATTTGGTTTGTTATGGAATTAATCGTTACGTTACATTATGCATTACATTACGTGTTAATTCCAGAGGAGAAAAAAAAGGACAGCAAAACTCTGCTTTTACTGTAGGAGATCTCTGTTCTAACTTTGACAGCTAGGGTTCAATTTCGACTCTGCAGGAGGAATTTTTCTTGTAACAAACGAACATGAAATTATGAGCTGTATAAAACATATCATGTATAATATGAATCACCAGACTTCGAAGTCATTTTGAGCTCATGAATATTATTGCGAAATACCTCTACACGTAATTGCACAAATGTAATTAAGCAGAGGAAAAGTCGGCTTGCTTTCCTCCTGCATTTTGAACTAGCGCCAGCAGCGAGGGGTAAGGATAGGCAGTCACCCTTCGCAGAGTCCCACCTCCTCCCACGTCGCATCTCCTGCACAAAAGAAGTCGGGCCACGGAGAGATTTCGCGGCGGGGCGGCGCATACCTCGAGCGAAGCGCTCCCTGTCGTAGGTCGCGACGCTGCCCGCGAGTCCTCGTCTCCCCCTGCGGCAAGATCGTGACCCTTCGGAGGCGCCGCACGGACCATCGTCATTCACGCCGCGAACAAAAGGCCCCTCGCGAAAGAGGTCGCCGGGAAATGCGAAATGGGGCGGAGGGTCCGCCGTGCTTCGTGGTGATATTTTCTCGCTTTAGTACGTTAGAACGAATTAGCATAGACACCTCACCTGTCTCTGTACTGTACGTGGTATATCTTTGTTAGTGAAAGATTTACGTGATTCGCTATTTTGGGTATATTACATTTTAGTCCATTGATGCTTGTTTACATTGTACAGAAAATTATTTATATTCTGAATTGCTTATTTTCTATCATGTAATAATTTTTTTTTAAATTTCATCAGGTGTTAAAAGTGTATCGTACACTTTGAAAATCATCAACTAGAGAAACAAATGCAGAATCATCGTATAGTGTTCGGTCGTTTATTAATAGCCTGTACCTAGTTTGGTTACGTGTTGTTAGGAAATTACAAGCCTACTTAAAAGACAGATTAGATGTCTAAAGTCGAGCCGCAACTCGACTGAAAATTTTAAACTGAATCTTGTCACTTTCCACGTGTGTATACACTCAACTAGTTACGAAGTCTCGCAGAATACTAAAACAATGTAGATAGCAAATGATTTGAGTGCAGTACAATAGTTATGTCTTTGCAAGAAACACTGCCTTTCGTGTGTGTCTATTTGGTGTAATTCAGCATATGGGTTTGTTCGTTTAAGAGGGTGTTATTTTACGTCCGACATTACGTACAGCAGCGCTGTCTTATTCTCTAGCGAGTTTAAAGCCCAGTGTCGCAGCGTCAACGCAATCACCGCCCCGATTTCAGCGCAATGCCCTCGACGACCTTACGTTGTCACTCGCTGCAACCCGCGCGAGCTCTCCCGCGGCCCCGCGACCTCTGGGGGCGGGGCGACGGCGGGCGAGGGCGGCGCGGGCGCGAGCGAACGAACAAAGAAGCGGAAATAGCGAAGGGGCGTCGGTGGGGCCTTGCTATCTCATTACGCGGGATATGCACGGGCTGCCCTGCTTCTGCTTGGTGGCGGCGAAGGAGGGGCGTGGAGGGGGCGGGACGGGTCGGGGTGGGAGCTTAAATTCCGCCCCCGCGGACGGATGCGCGAGGGTTGCGCGCGAATTCAACCGACGCGAAAGAAGTCGTTTACTTTGGCGGTCCCCAACTACAGGGTTTTATTGCTGGCTAGAAGCGAAGGGAAGCGACCCTGCCGGCAGGGGCACTATGGATGATAGTAACGGGGGGTACGAGGTGGTGGAATTAAACTATGGTGGCGGAAAGCATCAACCGGGGTAATCCTGGGGACAACGGTGGAGTAGAGTAAGGGTGCGATACCAAGTAATAATGAAGAAAATAATTTTGCGTCGATGTATGGCTCCGATGTCTCATAATTAGTGAAAATGCTTAGATTGTGTGATATACTACGCGTATATATTTCGGGGTTTGTGCAAGGTGATGGCCCACCACTGATGGGGGTGGATACGAGTGAAATTGGAGACTGTTATGGAAGCATATCAATGGTTCAGAAATTCGTAGCAAGTACTTTGTGCAATAAAGGGTTGGTAAAGACTTGTCTGGGATTATGATTGGCATATGATGGCAGCATACTATGCGGTGAGAATAAAACGGTTTTGGCAAAGTACTACTGGTCGCAACGTCACTTAGTTCACGGGTGCTAGAAAAAGGGACTTCAGGGCCACTGCTTTGAGCGTCGCGTTTTGGAAGCGAGACATCCTCCCCCTCGAAGTATACGACCCCCAGTCGCTTCTCAAAAGGCCATCTAATGAATAACGCGCAGCCGTGTAAGGAAATGTTGGCCCTTTCTTGCGAGATTTCTTTCATCGCCCCTTCACGTCGAAGGGCTTTCACGCATGGCGAGACAGCTTTTCGTCACCGCCTCATCCACGAGAAAGGCCCATTCGGAGCGGACGGAGACGCCTCGTCAAACTCCTCGCCGTTCTGCCGCCGTTCGACCGCGCCAGGGAAACGATGTGTTTCTTGCTTCAAGTGGGGCGTTTGAACGACGATATTTACATTCGCATTAAAGCGGATACGAGAGGTCATTTGTCACACGTGAATCGGTACTTTCGTAATCGCACAAAACCGAAACGAATGGTCTGTGTTTTTGCCGAGACACTATCGCGGACGTTCTACTTCCTACAACGAAAAGTTAATTTTTACTACGAGCAATGGATTCGTAATATTTTTCTTGTCGTAGTTCCACGGGCGCGCGACAAGATCCGTGAGCGTGATACGGAAAGGTAATTGTGGCGACTCGGCATTATCTTCGAATGTTTTTCTCGAGTCTGGAACTAAAGAAACTAGTTATCGGAGTTCTGAGAACAGGCGTACTTCCGCACACTTTTCCGCCCGAGCAGCGCGCATGCGAGCGGGCCTCCCGCGGTCGCCCTGCCGTCGCCTGCCGCGCCCAAGCCCCCGTCGCCATTTTCTTTCTGCCACACATGAAGAATCTAACAAAGAGAGTTACTTATCTAAATCAAATTATTCATGGTGTAATGAATTTACTGGCGATGAGATGCGGACAAGTATAAATATTCGGGCTCATTACTGAAAGAAAAAAATAATGTGGTTCACAACTCTCACCTCCAGGTTCACCTCCAGTGCGGTCTTTTCCCCCCGACTATTTTTAACCACAAGACTTCATTCATAATGGTATTCCAATGATCGCCTTATGCATCTTGCATGCCCGTCACTTTACTTTCTATTTTGCAGTGTTTACATCTACGGTTCTTTCTATTATGGATGGTGAACTTCACCGTAGATGTCAATACTGATACTTTCATCACTTTTCCCAACTAATACACCATGGTTATTGTCGTACAAGGAACTCTCTCTATAACTATCATTATCTTCAAAATGTGTTCAAAAACTTTCTCTTTTTTTAGTAGGAAGATATTTTTAGTCTTCCTCATTCACCATCTCAATTGCCTTCGTCACCCTTCCCACTTGTTCGTCTTCTTTATCCGCCGTCTCAGCTTCCGTTAGCACGTCTTTCTCCGTCGCCTCCGTCCTTCCCGCAAAAAAAAGCGCCCGGGGAATGCTCGCTTGTGCCCCCCGCCGTGCCCCGCCGCCCCCCGTCCGCGGCGGACCGCCGTGTCGCGTGCGGTCGAGTGCCCCGCCCCGCCCTTGCCGCCGCCATCGCCGCGACGTGTTTGCCGCGTTTTTCTCCACGTTTTCCGGTAACTGCCACCCCGGAACCCCAGTGCTCGCTACCTCTCCTCCCCTCCCCCGACGTCCCCTGCCCCGTCTGCGCCGGGCCAACCGATAATTATGACGAATCTACATTTTAAATAAAGCCGCGTTCCTTATCTGGGGCTCCACGCGCAACGCGGGCGCGGCACGGCTCGCGCTGGCACCGCTCCCGACGCCGCCGCCGCCGCCGCCACCGCCGGTTCGCCGTCGTACCTTATTACCTTGTGTAATGAGAACCCCGACACGGTCCCTAACTGCTGCGTTGAAAGTTTGTTGATATAAGGCCTAATAACTTAGAAACCTTATACTTTCAAGGAGAATGGACGACCGAGACGTAGACCGCGCGGGCCTCTCTTCCGCCGCCGCCGCCGCTGTGTCGCGGCGAACTTGCGCCGCAACTCCTTCACTTGTTTTCTTCTTCTCTGGCGCTCGCGCCGGTGGGAGGGGGGAAGGGCGGGGAAGCGCGTGCGTTGGCGGCGGCGCCTCTATGTTATCTGCGGCGCCGGAATTTATCCAGGCGCTTTTCCGCCAGATGCAGGCGACGTGCATAGCGGGGCGGCGGCGGGCGCCGGAATTTATCCAGAGCGCTTTTCCGCCAGATGCAGGCGACGTGCAGCGCCCGCCCGCCCGCCCGCCCGCCCGCCCGCCCGCCCTTCGCGGGTAAAGTTTCGGAGGCGGATGCGCGAATTCTTGTCGTGGCCGCGTCTGGGTCTAAACTGAGAAAAACTGCGCGCCGCTCGGTCTAGGCATTGTGCGCATGCAGGGCTTTGTGGGCCTGAGTACGCGTCTCGTGAAGATCTATGAAGCGATTTGTAATTACAATGTGAGGTATTTATTAGATTATTTGCATGCTTGGCAGTTTAGTCGTTCCGTTGTGGGGACTGCATGAATATCGATTATTCCCTTGATTACGTTACTTCATTGAAGTAAAGTTCGAACACGGAGTAAAATTATTACCAATGTTTTGAAACGAGTGAATGTGATCTGTTGATGTATTTTTTGGTATTTATATTGTTTGAAATACTCTAGTTTGTGTTTTGAAGTAATCAATATCAGATAAGAACGAGTATCTAAACAGAATATTAATTCCACTTTTATTTGAATTTCATACCACTCAATGATATGTCGTGATTTTAGTAGAGTTCATGATTAAGATCTATTCTGCACGTTTTTTGTTAGGTTATTGCCCAATGTTTGTTATGGCCCTCGGTACAATTATTCCTTGAAAAACCCAAGAGTCACGCTTCCCTTTTCCGAGAATCGCTGGTTTCGGAACACGATATCCTCAAATCCTCATTGTCCTAACGAGTCATACCTTGTTACATTCGGAACAAACCATACTGCAATAGCAGCTCTCATGTTCTTCTACATCCGCCCAACTAATGGTTTGTTGGTTTTGGGCAATAAACCCACCGCCCACTGGTACCCCGCCTTCCGAACCACCGCCATACCCACCCTATGTTATCGTTAGAGGGTAATTACGAGACAGGGACGTGGACGATAACTCACAACGCGCCGAGCTCACGAAAGGGACAGCCAGAGTGGCAGCGGAAGAGGCACAGTGGGGCATGGCAATAACGCATAGAAGTGCAATGAGTATTTTTAAATTTACATATCATTTTCAAATGATGTAAAATAATATTTTAGAAATTCTTGATTACTAAATATTCTTAAAGTTGTGAATGATACGTTTAAATTTAATGAAGAAATTCCTTGAAAGTTTTATAAACGATATTTGAGACGATCGAATTGAAATATGCAACTGACGGTAATCGTTCACGTATTGTAGTTTGTTATTTACCTACGGTTTTTTGGTACGACCTGTATTTTAAGTGGTAATAGTTTTGAAAGTCAAATAGTATTTTAATCTAAAGATAGAAAATGTTTGTTTATTCAAAAAATAACTCTGAATTTTAACACCTTGTTATCTTGTAGAGCACTGAAACAAACAAAAGGCTAGTTGGATATTAATAAAAATCAGACACTGTATACAATTACAATATTTGCACAGTACCTCGAAATATTAAACTATCACAGTATATATTTAACATGACAATGTTTTAATGCCGTAAGTACGTATAATTTGATCAGTTTTGACGGAAAATAGAAACTTGTACGTAATTGAATATTCTCTGTAAGAATGTAAAAGGAGGGTATGATCTTTATATCTTGTTCTGGTCAACTTCTGCTTTCAGGAGTGCTGCGTCCTACCACGAATAATTAACGCGAATAATTCCACCAGCAACTTCTATCCTTAAAGAGAGCGGAATAACAACTAATGGGTATCGATTTTAAAATTGTAATGTACTGTGTGACATACTACTCTTACATACTACAGTTACACACAATAACTTTGAGTTATTTTCCAATTACTCCAATACCCTAAAATCAATTGGTTAAATTTTATGACGGGGCAAATTCACCACAAACAAGCTGCGAGCGTCACGCCGCAAACGAGCTGTTCCCGTGTCTCGGAGTACTGGGCTCACTGTGCGGTGGCGGCGGTGGCTTTCCCCGTATCGTAAAACGATTTGGACTTCGGCAGGTCTGGGATGCGTGAGATACGCGGCCGGCGGCAGCGTGGCGCCGCGGCGCGGCACGGTGCGGCGCGCGGGTTCATAAAGCGAACGGAACGGAACGCGCCGGTCGCGGCCTCGGCCCCTGGCGCACGCAACCCGCAGCACCCGCCCGCCCTCTCCGTTGCGCTTATGAGGAGCCCGGGCGCGCGGGGGCGTGGCAGAGCGGGACGCACTCATAGCGTGGTGGCTCTCTCTACGTTTTCGCCTCTTTCCCCACGTTTCTCTTTGTTTCTCCATTGTTCCTCTTTGGTATCTTTTTTTCTTTCTTCCCTTTCCTCTGTAGATCTCCTCCTCCCCCGTTTTCTCGTTTCCCAGTCTTTTAATTTTTACCTTTTCTTGTATATCCCTCTTGTCTCCAGTTTTCCTTTTTCACTTTATTCCCTTACTTTATTTTAGTTCCCTCCGCTCTTGTCACAGTTTCCTTTCATACCATTTTCTTTGATCTTTCACTTTTTGTCTTATTATTTGTGTGTTTTTCTCTTCCATCTTATGCGCTTGCCAAAAATTCAGAGACGAATAATAGATTCATTGAGATTTGGTTTTGGTTTTTTTTAAAAAGATAAAACTGGTTGGATTGTAATTCAGGTGTTTCAGGGAAAGAGGAATTGTACTTCGGTTCTCCATTCTAATTTTAATTTGATGAAGAGCAAAAAGGAGATCAAATACCGTGGAATATTTCGAAGTGGTATTTAAAGATAATTATATTATGACATTCAATTATTCCATTTTTGTTGGAAACTATAGGGAAACCTTATTTGTATTATTTATTGCCTATAAATATATTCTATACTAAAATTGTGCGTGCAAAAATGTTTAAATAATTTTTTTTTTAAATTGTAGTTGAACTTTTGACTGTTTTATTTCGTTCAGTGTTTCAAACAAATGTACTCTTCAGGATTGAGAATGACCAACATTATATTAGTAATGACACTCCCTTGAGAAAGATACCGAATTTCGAGTACAGATTTTTAATTTCTAAGAGACTTCAATTCCAAAAGCTAATATATTAAAAAAAACCTCTGTTTTGTAGCTATTAAGATTGTCTCTGTTTAATTTTTTAAAATATCTTTTTCAATTCAATTCGCCACCTTGAGTATCCTTTATTTCAGTGCATCGCAATATCAAACTGACGACGGATGTGTGGTTAACTCAGGTTAGGCGTCGAGGCGCATTGGCCGGACCGACAAGTCCCCCCTCCTTCGCGCGGCGGTCGCTGTGATTTGGCGGCCACGAGCCGGAGGGCGCGCGCGGGCCCGCGTCCGCGATTTGAATAAATCTCATTGATAATGCAAATTACGACTCTCGTTGAATGGCAAGGGATGCATAAATCGGCGGGCGCCATGATTAAAATAACCGAACCGCCAGCTGCGGGGCGGGGCGGGGCGGGGTGGAGAGGTATGGGACTCGGGTTTAGGGGAGGCGGGTATCAAGAGCCGGGCGCAACGCGTCCATAAGCGCCCGCCCACCCGCCATAAAAGTCGCGTTAACATTAACACTTCACTCTGGACGCGCGTAAATCCCGGTTTTTACCTCTGCGGGCGGACACGAGCACCGCGGGCCGTTGCTGGGGGGCGGGGGCAGGAGCGGGGGCGGGATGTGTTGCCTGCGATTGCTGCGGGCGCGGAATTGGGTTAATCGAATACGCAAAACTTCGTATTCAAATACGACGTTGGTTGCAAGGTGATTTTTTTAATTTGCGTGTAAAATTGAATCGAGAGATTAAACTTTATCTGTATTTATGAATAATAGTATTGTTAAAATATATAACATTCCACTATCGCGTATCAAGCGCTTTTTAGATGTTTTATGTCATTTTTAATGAATGTTGTTGCACATATGTTTAAAATGTAAGCCTCTAAAGTGTAAACTCTAGCCTGAGATATGTATTAAGTAATATCGATACACAGATGATGACGATGATAAATGGCTAAATATATTTTTCCTAGTGTTGTTTGTCTCTCTAAAAAAAGAGATAAATTCTGTAGATGGTCTGAGTGCAGAATGTTGTACTTGCTTCAAATATTAAAAAACATTGCTGAAGTATACAGAAATAAATTGTATTTGGAAAGTTATTTATAATACAGAGTAAAATGCATGTTGAAAATGAAATAAAAATGCATTCAGGGGATCATTGATGAATTGAAAATTGCACGTAATAGTTTTTGCGAATACTGCATTTTTCTTTAATACTAGTGCGTGATTGTGATAGTCACCATTTGGCATAGACGTTCAATTTTATAACGTTGCGTTTCCCCTTTCAACATTACTTCTGTGTTATAGACTGTAATTTTCTCATTATCCGACATCTGATAATAGAAATGTGAAAACAAGTGTGTCGTATCACGAAGTGTTGTGAATTTATTGGGACATAATCGCAATGATTCCCTGTAATATCACAATGTTCCATGCGGGGGCACGAACATCCGAAATAAAATAGCTCGTGTGTGGTTAACAGTGAAAGATTTGTGGCAAATTTTAAAAAGTACAAAAAGGCAGTACCGCATCATGAAGCCGCCTCTCATTGTCAGAAAAAGTATTTTTCACCAGTGACGAAAACCAACAATCCCGTCGCTATCTCGCATCTGATACAAGGCCGGCGAATCTAAACATCATTAACGTGGGAGAATGACGTCCACTCACACGCGTCCCAAAAAACCGCAAGAACACTAAGATTGTTATCGTACTCCACCCCTCCTCTTCCGAAACCACCGAGCGTCCCTCTCCGCCCTCCCCCCTCCAAACAAGCATCTCTCACGCGATCTGTTTATAAATCGCATTGCGGAGCGGTCGCAGCGAATCGCGTTCAGCGTCATTCGAGCATCGCGATTATGGAGAAATAATTTGAAATATGCGCTGCGCGATGCGTTGTTGTTTTTTTTCTCGCATTCCGCGTTCCGCTCGGAGTTGGCGGCGGCGGCGGCGGTGGGTGCGACGCGCGCGCAGCCACGCGGCCAACGGACGAACGAAGCGCTCGAGTCTCGCGATGATGGATGCGTCGTATCGGCACGCGCATTTGTCGCGCCTATCGGCCGCGCCATCAATCAGCTCGGGTCTGTAATGTTGGCAGGCCCGCAACCGCCGCCCGCCATGTTTCGTAATTGCGTTGTCGCCGGTTTGAAGCCACCTCTGGGCGCGGTTGGAATCCGGTTGGCAGATAACTTCGCCTTTACATTGAAGATTGTGAAATTTCATTGTTTCGTACTCGTCATCGTGCTTGATACGATGAGCTGTCTACTATAGAGTGAAAGGTTACTGGTTGTAAATCACGGTGGCCAGAAATGTGTTGATTTTTGGGGGTCGACTGTTTCCACTCTATGAGAAATATAACCCTGGTGGATGGGAATTCATACGGGAAACGCAAAGAAATGAAAGACTACTTTTTGAATAATTTACTATTTTACTGAGTCTTCAATGATGGAATATTACTCTCTGTGTGCATGACTAAACATTTTCTTTGACAGCAAACATGTGGCAGTAAGCATTGAAACAATGCATAAATGACAAAAATTGCATGCATAAATTCATTAAACAGAATATGGTATCATCTGTCATTCATTATTATCCTGATCGGTGTTAGTGTTCATCAAATACACACATGCTCAAGGAAATGAATTTGTATTGCTTATAGAACTTGAGTTGAGTTCATTATATAATATTTAGGACTTAACGAGTTTTGGATTACCTAACTAAAATTCCAATTGAAGCGATAGATAAATTTTAATAAACAACGGACTTTGATTGGTAGGAAGTTGAGATTGAATGCATGGTGGTATGAGAAGTTAACCATGCCACAACCACACAGCGGCGTTTTCAAATGCAGAATCTAACTAACTGCACATGGTCTTGGCACCTCATCTATAGATTTCAGCTTTTGGTACACATTCGGATCAAAGATACACAAAAACGAAAATCCTATTCTTTTTAGGTGCAACCAGAGAGTGGCGCACTCAATTTACGTTCCTTAAGCATTACCGTTACTTACAGCTCAATCAAACCTTGTGTGAAACTTACAATGTTATCTTAAGGCTGGCAACCGTACAAAGCGTGGGCCTACGGAGTTTAGAGTGAAAATAAAGATGCTTATTGATTTTACCTTCGTAGATTCGTACGAATCGAAGAACTGGACTATCCACATTCCCTGTCTTGGCCCAACGACGAGTGCGTCCCGCGACAGACGCGAGGGAAGACGTCGGGCGAGGCCCTCGACGCCAGCGTCTCCGACGCCGCTCCCTAAGGAGCCGCCTTCGCTGCTGTGGAGGGGGCGGAGGGCGAGGCGACGGTGGCGGCAGGGTGGCACGTGCCTCAGCTAATTGCTGGCTGTTTGCCGCCGCCCCAGAGGCACTGATTAAGCTCCGTCCCGGCCGCTCTATTGGGTTCCGCCTCATCTGCGATTCCGCGGCCGCCCGCTCCGCCGCCACCGTTGCCACCGCCGCCGCCGTCGAAGACGCCCGCGGCAACGCTGCCGCCGCCGCCGCCGCCGCCGGGGGCCGCCACTGGTAGCGCCCTGCGCCCTCGCGGCGTGAATATTAAAGTGGTAGCGTCGACCACCCCGACGCCCCGGATCCGCCTCTGCCACTTCCAGCAGCACAACCGGCGCATCTCTGTTGAAACAACTGTCACCGCCAAACGGTGTTGCTACCACCAGTGTTTCCGTTGTGTCTTGCAGACATGGCTCCACAGTTTCCGCTTTTGGCACTCGAGTGGTGGTGATTCCTTGGCAACCCATGAGGCTACTTGCTCTCTTTCCCTCAACATTACTGCGTAGGTCAGCGAAGAATGTTTCAAATGTTTTGCATGAACAAGCTACCATTAGACGTGACATTTTTGTTCGTTTGTTATTCCGTTTTCTGGAAGATGATTTTCAGTGTTTTGCACGAACTTCCCAACCTTCTTCAATTCAATTATCGGCCACGTTAAGGACTTTCCCGACTGTCAATATCGTGTATGTTGCTCTTTCGCTGCCCATTCATTGCCGACAAATCAACCGTTTCAACTCGATAGCGTAGCCGCCAATGTTGATACCAACATTACCTGCAACTCCACAACAGTTGTCCTCGTGACGTCTGACTGCCCGTCTCCATCGTCTCCGCCCCTCTGGCACCGCCCGCCCCCGAAGGCATCGGCTCGTCACGCCGCCTCCCGACCTCCGGCCCCTCAGAGGCAGCGCACCCCGCCGGCGCCGCGAGGCATCCTCAGTCCTCAGTCCTCGGCTCCCGAGCCTCCGGAGGGCGTTTCCGTCGCAGGCGCCAACGAAGCGGAGGGTGGCTGCGGTGGAGAGGTGAGGCGAGGCAAGGCGGGCGTGGGGCGGGCTGTGTACGGCGCAGCGCAGAGGCGGCAGCGGCTGCTCCTGCTGCTGTTGCTGTTGCCGGTGCGGCGGCGCGCCTGCGTCTGCTTTATGATGGGATTTGTACTGCGGACGCGACTCGTTTGAATAATGCAGGGCGGGTCTCTATGAGGTTCATGAAGACGCATGGCGTCTGCGTTGTGCGCCTACTAATTTAATTGCTAACGTGTACATATAGTGCTCGTGCTGTGCTGGCCTCCCAGTGTTGCACCAAGTATTGCAGATAAACAACGATGTATGGTTGTTTTTTCGTGTTAAACGTTTTTAAAACATTGCTTCTAAACTGTGGTTTATTCTTTTGTGTCGAGTTTTCTTCTATCTTAAATACACCATTTGTAATTATCTAGTGTTAACTAGTTTTTTTTTCATTTTTATTAAGTGCTTCGTACCTCGTGTTCTGAAGAAAACAAATAGACTTTTTTCGATATTTTTATCCTCTATGGCCAATTCATTTAACTTATGAGCAAGTAAAATTTAATACAAACGATCACAAAATATTCTCTCTCATGCATATTATGTGAATGAATATTCCTTACTATTAGACCCGTACTTCTGCAGGTTGGGCAGCAGGAGACGTTTGTTTGAATACACTGAGAGCATAGGCTTCCGCAGCCGGAGTCAGTGACTGCTTGGCTGTCCGGGTGACGCCGCGTCTTAAACACAGGTGTCAACACTAGGACAAATGAATCGCATTTTGCCCTGAGGAAGGTCACATAATGGCTGTCGAAATGTTGACTCATATGCCTAAGAAGCGGCGTCTCCTGGACAGTAAGTAGTTATTGCTTCGATACAATTTTTTTACTCGTCTCTACGGAAATAATCAACTACGCAAATTGTCCAATTAAAAACAGCGACGGAATCCTATACTTACGAACAATGACACAGTTGCTTATTCCTTACCTCCTCACTTCCGGCTATCTTCAATATGCTGAGTCATACTCATTATTGCTAGTGGTGGTTTGGTTCCACCTTATTGTATAAAAGAAAGTATGATCATCAGGGGTGATTGCTGATGAGCATGTTTATGAATGAAGGGGGTTTGGTATTAGGAGAAGCGATCCATACACGCCACAACCACAAGGTGACAACACCCCCCCTGCGCTATCCGCGATTCGAACTCGCAACCTAGCTCCGCGTATTTGACCACAGCCTTTGGACCACCAATCTGTACTAACAATTAATGACGTTGGGGTTGTAGTAATGTCGGTAGCCAGCTGTTGCTCCGCACGCCATTCCATAAGCAAGCAGAATATGGTCCCTGAGGTCTCATTACGTGGCAGCGACAGGGTCAGCGGGGGACAAGGCGGGAGCGTCCGGGGTTCAAAGCGCGAGGAGGCGGCCGGGCCGGGACGGGCGCCGCGCCGCCCGCCGGCGAAGGGGCCGTGAACAAACACACAAACACTGCAACGCGGCGCACCCCGCACAGACGCTGCTCGCCCGCCGCGCCTGCCTCGCTTACAGCGCTCGCCTCGCCCGCCGTCTCGCCCGCCGTCTCGCCCGCCGTCTCGCCCGCCGTCTCGCCCGCCGCCTCCCGCCGCCTCGCCCGCCGCCACACACGCCGCCTCACACGCCGCCTCGCCCACCGCCTCGCCCACCGCCTCGCCCACCATCTCACCCGCCGCCTCGCCCGCCGCCTCGCCCGCCGCCTCGCCCGCCGCCTCGCCCGCCGCCTCGCCCGCCGCCTCGTCCGCCGCCTCACCCGCCCCCTCGCCCGCCGCCTCACACACCGCCTCACACGCCACCTCGCCCGCCACCTCGCCCGCCGCCTCGCCCACCGCCTCGCCCACCATCTCGCCCGCCGCAACGCCCATTCCCCAGGCCGTCTGCATCGCTCGTATCTTCAAATGGCAAAGAGAAGTCGTGTTTTCGGACATGACATGGACGTGTTGGTTAAGAAAATTGAATTTTTTTACATCTGTATAAAAAGACATTCTGCACATTGCTACCCGCACGTGAAAGTCATTTTTATTATTCATTAAAAAGTCCGGTTGCCAAAACAACAGTTTTGTTGCTGTGAAAAAGGTGCTCCACGCAAGGAAATATGACGAGGTAAACAGAGGTCTAGTTTAGTCACGCTTCCGCATTTATGACCATATGTAATATATTGCTAGTCCCCCAGATATTGAACACCTTATTCCAATACAAATTTTTAATTTTTTAAAAATATAAATTTTACACAGTTTTGGAAAAATGTTCATAATTCGTGAGCGAAGTCGGTGTTTTTTTATGGAACGATTTTTTGTAAGAAAGCAACCTCGACAATAAAAAATCACCCAATTTGCCCGCTTAATATGAAAATAACTGAATTACATTATAATTTTCGTTTAATTGAGAGTATTTTCATAAATATAATGGTACAATTTGTTCTTGTTAAGTTTGTAACCAGTTTTGCGTATGTTTAAAACTAGGAAAAATATGAGAGTGTAAATTGATTTTTTATTTGCTCCTATGGCTTAAATTCGGTTTTATTTAAGAACAGCAAACATATTTTTTTAATTAGATAATAATATTGTTTCCTTCTATTGTATGATTTCTTTGCAGTTATAAAAAACGTAGGATGCAGGTCGGTTTATCAAGTAAGTGATAACTTAGATTTATGCTAAAATATGTGTATCCCTTTTGCAACTGTACATCCTTCACGGTTCGTCCGCTGTATGTTAATAGTTCCCCTTTTTTTCAAATAGCGAATATTATTGGTTAATATTTTTTCAAATAGTGAAATATCAGAAACCGTGTGAAATATTCCTAAAAGAATATTAAGTAATGTAAAATTATATTGGCGAGAAAAATTTATTTTTCTGACACCAATTTTATGAATGATTGTATTCTCACTCTAAGAAGTATTTCAAAAAAAAATCTTTCTCGCTAAGTACTTTTCGGAAAATGTGTAATAGTTTTCCAAAACAAATACTAAAACATAACGGAAATCAAGTGGTTTTATTTTTCATTCTCCAATTTACACTTCACACAAAATTTTTCAATAATGTATTCCAAACAATTTTCATCAATATTTTTATTGTTGATTTCTGTATCACTTTGAATGCTCTTTTTTATTGTCTTATATTGTTTTCTTCCAGATTATTTTGTCTTTTACCCTTCCTTATATGACTGTATCATGCTACTTCCATTTCCCAGTTTACATATCTTTGACATTATCGCATTTTGTATCTCATACATTTTTTTGTTCCCTTTCTTCTAAGTTTTTATTGGTTGCAATTTAGGTTGTCTTCTTTTCATCTTGATAACAAACAATTTTCAAAAATTTCTTCTGCACACAGTTTTCTACTTTCTTATATTCAGTTATATTTACTACTGAATTTCATTTTCTTGTCAACGTCCATTGCACATCCAAACCCAAGCACTCTCAATATTGTTCGTAAAATGCTTGCTATCACAGAGACAACGACATAGGCAGAAAAGAAAACAAAATCTGATTCTGTTCCAAAGCTACGAAACAACCTCGTGATATAAATTCTGAGTGAAGGGTAACAAATTTTTAATATATAAGGGAGAGAAAGAAATAACACCAAATCTGAAGGCTTAGAGGAAGAGCGAATTTGAGTTCAATTTATAGATCTGAGTCGAAATTTGCTCGGTAAAAATATCAGCGAAGGCAGAATACTCGTTTTGTGCAAGCTGCTACGTTTCCTTTTCATCTGTTTTCGTGTATCGCATTCACAATCATTCCCTATTCCAATGCTGGAAATTTGTTGAATTTTATTATCGTTGCCGACGAAGGCCCTGTTGCCTTTGTATGGGAGATTTTTAAAAAATGTGAATAGTATTGTCTCCCATTGTACATCTATGTGTTCTCGGTACTTTTTTCTATTGTAATGGTATTTTACTGATATTTTTAACAGCTCACTATTGTAGGAGAAGACACGCTACTCGGAAGCGTAACGTTGTTGCATCTGCATTTAATTCAATGGAATATTATCGATGCAGATTCAGAGAAAGAAGTAATTGTTTCCATTAAACAATACTGTCATTCCAAGTATTCATATGAGTTCAACTTCGTACAGACAATAGTCCAGAGCCTACTCGCTTTGGGCTAAAGATAAACTGAATTGTAAAGGAGGTTGGGTATTAAATCGTCTTATCCAGATTCAGTTCAGATTCAGAGATTTGCTTTCGGACTTGTAGATCATGCAAAGGTAGGGTAGTCTCGTCTTTGAAAATATTTGTAAGAGAGCCTTACTCTATTGTAATGAAATTAGCGTTTCCAACCAATAGCATAATATAGAAGTCACATTTTCCAATATGACAGAAGTTTTCCTGTTCTGAAATCACCTAATGGAGAATGGTAACTACCATTTCATCATAAATGACCAATCGGAACCTACTTTTTCACCCTTAGATGTTGGTAAATATGTGGGCTCGCTCACCGTGAATTCCGGGAACACAACGCCAGCGCTTTTAACGCTACCCTATCATGGGTGGTGGCATGTTGTGGAGGTAGTGGCAAGTGCAGCTGTGCACCGCGGCGAGACCAAAGCCGCGTGCGCAAATGGGAGCGGCGATGCTAGCGCTAGCGGTGGCGGTGGCGTCGGACGGTGCCGCACAGGCCGTTTGCGCGCTTGGCCGACCCTTTTGTGGCGCAGTCGCGCCGTTTGAGGGACAAATAAATACTCCCCCTCCCCCTCGCCGAAGAGGTGGGAGGCGGGCGGGTGGCTGTTCAGGAGGGGATGGGATGGTAGGTGAGGAGAGGGGTAGGCAGACGGCAGAACTATCCCAAGTATTACACTACGTTCGGAACGAGCTCAGCATTTTTTCAGGCCGCGTGCCTTTTAAAATAGCTTTCTTTGTGAATCGGAACTCGAGCGTATGTGAGAACGCAAACATTGCATAGTGGGGCTCTGTGTTCATTTCTGTCTTTTTTCGACGGGAAATTTATTCAGTAGGTGTTAACACAAGTTAAAAATAATATTTGGGGTGATTTTAGTGTGCGGAATTGAGTTTATAAATGTTAGGTAATTGAAAGAAAACAAAAATACTGTCTTTAAATATGATTTTATAGCAGAAAACTGATGGATATTGTAGTGTATCACATTGAAGAAATCATATACATCGCGTTGAGGAAAGTCTTCATTGTACTCCGAAAGAGCGGATCGCATGCACAAAATTAAGACAAGAATACAGGAAACTGACATTGGGAAATTTTCATTCGCAAACCGAATTATTACATATCGTGCAATTACTAGTATTTTTGCAGAGTAAAATGTATTATTGTTATTACCGTTTTTATTTTATTATTATTATTTATTATTATTATTATTATTATTATTATTATTATTATTATTATTAGGGGAAAGGAGGGAAGTGCTACAAAAGCTTGCGAGGTGAAATTATACATCATTTTTGTATTGTAAAGTATTTTATTGTTCATCGATGTAGACTTAATAAATATGAAATTAAAGTATTCTGCTACCATGTTCCTACTCTTGATTGCAAAACTAATAATAAATATTTTTAAAAATTATGGATTAAGAGCTTATTTTCACTTCATTTAACACCATTCGTAGCCACAAAATATGAGTTCGTTCTCTAGAGCTGATCGTTTGTGTACCGAAAATATTTCATTAGGATTAGAGTTTGACTATGTGCTGGACAACTTCTCTTTAAGAATTCTGACATTACCTGAGATTCTGGCTTAAAATGGAATTATTGATTTCTGAGAGAAGACAATAGCCCTTTGTAGTAAATGGTTAGATTTATTTAAATGTAAATATAATTAGCTAAGAAACAAATGTATAATTATGTTTATTTATTACAAGGTTAATTACCTAACACTTGACTACGATCATGGATTTGAAGCTCTAGCAGAAAACTGTATAACCAGGAATTTAGTAATTTAAGGAATAATATACTGGCCGTTGATTCCTTGACGTGGGATGCGCCTGAGATGGAGTCAGTGCTCAGAGTACCGCACGCAAGGGGCAGATGCGCGTGTGTTTTGGAGCTCTGTTACCCGCCATGGAATGAGTCGCGCTTGTGGCACATAGCGAAGTCGCTTGCATTTCTCCACTGAGGTCCGGGTTCGATTCCCGTGGAATCTCATGTGAAATTTGTTCTAATAAAACGAGTTTGGCTGCATCACAAGGGCTAGTCCAACCCCTGTGAAGTGTCCTAAACCCTACCTCTTTCCTAATTCCTTCCCATTTCTAGCCGCTGGGTAGTGACGCAGGAGCGCGTAGTAGGAGGCGAGTACGCGGAGATGCTCCCTAGCGGTTCTCTTGATAACTGACTGCGACGTGACGTGACATGACTTAAAGGTAATGGAGGATTACTCCCCAGCGCAAAGCGCTCAACGCCCCTTATAGGGCTTGGAGGCACGTCAATTTGTAAGACGCAACAAGTTTTTAAAATAAAAATAATGCGAATTGTTTCACGCATGGGTGAGTGTAAATGTTAACATAGTAGTCACCTCTTGAGGACAGTAGCTGGCCACTTTTTGCGGGTATCTAGTTTCTGATATCATAGAATAACTTAGTTGGTGATTAGTGAATAAACGCGTTTAAGTAAAATGTACAACTAGATATGTAAGTAAATAAATAATTATATAAGAGCATTACAGCTTGTAACTTCACTACGTACAAATTAATAGGAAATAATGATAATAAATTATAAGTAGTATTATAAGTAGAACGAGATAATTTGGGATTTTTTTTATTAGTGAAAGTCGGCAAAGGCATTGGGATTGCCGAGAGTCCAGAAGAGGGGCGATGGGCTTGGGCTGTACCCCTCCGCGGAATGCAGTAGCCCTCGTAGGCGTGCCTCTCGGCGGAGCGGGTTCTCGTCGTTTTCGGCATAGTGATGGCCGATTGTTGCCGCCGCCGCACAAAGAGTCGGGACTGCGGCCGGTCGCCCTTTGCGGCGCGGCGCCCCGTGCCGCCGATGCGGCGGTGGCGACTCAATTGAATAGTTCCTGCGCGTGCCAGAGCGCTCGTAATTGCGAGGCACCGAGGGAAGCGCGCCCGCTCGGGAGTAGCGGCCGTTGTCCTCGGTCGGTGGGACGCGCCCGATGCCCAATTATTTAAAAATCGTTCAAAGTGTTGGCCGGTTGGAATTTGCGTTAATGTTCGCGGCTGGTTTGTGCTCGAATGTTGAGTAATGGTTGGATGAACGGCGTCGTGACCATAAACTTAGAACTGGCTCATAGTGTACGCCTTCGCCGTTGAAATGGTACGAAGCAGAATTGAAAGTCATATATTTGGATTGTTGTAACGCACGATCATTTCCTTTGTTGCAAGTATTGTCATACGTAGAAATCAAGTCAAATTAGTATTGTAGTTGGTGTTTCTTATAGTTTTGATGTAGAGGAAAGTATGTACAGAAAATAGTGTACAAAATATATATGTACAAAATATTGCAGTGTTTTCACTTTCGATTCGAAGATGCAAACGTATTATTTTACTTACTTGTTCACCCGTACCTTCGTTCTTACAATTAAAAAAATTAACTGACGCTATCTCGAATTTGTTTGTGCATAATACCATTTTTCTCTCGGGAAATTTAATTTTACATTTTCTTTCATTGAAATCGATAAGTTAGTGGATAGAAGGGTTGTTATTAAAACGAATGTGATTTTTTCTATAATATTTTTTCTCCAGATTTCCGAAAATAATTCATAAAAATTTCCATGAACGTGGAAAGTTTACACAAGAAATATCCCCACCTTATTAAATATTGATGACAGTTAGTTTTCAGTGGTTTTAATGTTTATCTATATTTTCAATAATGTATAAAAACTTGCTTAATAATATACTTCTTTATGACTTGCTTAATAAATGACTTCATTATTTTTAAATGCGAACAATTTACATTTTCTATTACATTGTTAATGTCATAGTTTCTTCTTACTTTGTCGCTACAGAGTAGAGAGAAACTACTCTAAAGCGAGAAAGTTATGTAATGCTGCATAAGGAAATGGCCAATTTTCGGCAGAAAAACTCGTATCACAGGGCCCTGGCAACAAAAAATAGATACATCGAATTGCTAAATTTTGAAAAATATCCTCTAATACGTGGTATAGCCAGAATCAACGGTTTGTGGTTGCTTGATAGCGTAATATCGAGTGACGGCAAAACGTCCGTGCGTCCGTGAGCAGCACTAGCGGCTAAACCGTTCAGCCGATTTTCTCCAAAATTGTTATTCTTCTGGGTAATGGGTAATGTCGCAGCACCTTGAATTTGAAACCGATATTTTAATTTTGGAGGGTACTTTACATGAAACCTCTAGGACTTTTTCAAATTTTCGAAAAAAGAAACTCCATCGTTTTTTATTAAATTTTGTTGTTGGATAGTGTGAAGGACGTATACGAAAATGGTGCAGGTCTCCTGTTCGTTGAAAACCCAGATTTTTCGAAAATTGCAAAAGTTCACAAGTTTTTCGGTGTTAATCTAAAGTTTTAAAGATAGAGTTTTTCTCTTAAAGAAATCTGTTTCTTAAAGATAGATTTTAAAATAATGTCGTGAACATAATTTTTTTTTTTAAATAGTATTTTTCGTGTAATTGCGTGTGAAAATAGGGCGAGAAAGCATGTGCTGTTTTAGCTCCTCTAGTTGTTGTTTTTTTTCTTGCAAAGAGCTGTGACTTTTGGTGAACGCTGGTATGGTCACGCGGGTTACTCTCGCGAAACTCATTCTGCTGCTTACATGCGAGGGTGGCCTTTGCTCCTCCAAACCACGCAGCGGCGGCGGACGTCGCACAGAGGCGCGCGCCGTCCGTGGAGCGTCGTCGTTCCAGGCGGCTGAGTACACGACGGCGGCGGCCGCGACGGCGCGCCGGCTGGCCGTCCAACTCACCGAGGCACGGCGGGCGTCGTCCTGCGTCGTCCAACGCCGACCCCTTTCCTCCCGCTCTGCGACCACTTCGCTTTGCCCACGACACGCTTTGCCCCGCCACCCCCCCCCCCCCCCCCCGCCCCGTCCACCCCCGTCCTCGCGTGGAACTCGAACTCAGCCCCCGCACGCACTCAGCAACCGAACCGTTCCGCCTCTCTCTGCCCCGCCCTACCCCATCCCCCAACCCCATCCCCCAACCCCATCCCCCCTCCGTCCTTCCCCGCCCCTTTCATGTCCGCGTCTCCGCCGCGCGGAGCGCTGTGTGATGCCTTCTGCGAGGGCGTCACCCGTTTTAATTAGTCTCCGCCCGCGCCGTCCCCGCGCGCCCGGCCTCCCCCGCGCTATCTGCGCGTTCTGGGTCAGCGCCCGGGGAGGTCAGGAGTCGCCGTGGCGCGGGGCGGCGAGTAGCGTGGGGCTGTGCGGGGGCGGGGCGGGGCGGGGCGTGGTGGGTAGGCGGAGCCCGCCGGGGCGAGCGGGCTGATAGCGAAGGGCGCGCCTCGATGCCCATCTGCTGACGCGGCGCGCCGCCGCCGCCGCCGCCGTCGTATCGCTGCTGGTGGGCATAATGGACGCGCCGGATACAATGGACACTGCGTACGTGAGCTAGGTAATTCACGTACGTTTCAGAGTGCGTTGCCTTGCAATGGCAACCGCAAATAGTTGTCGATTTTCTCATAAAGTATTTTATGCGGTATAAAATGCATTTTTTGAGTGTGAACTTCATATTGATGCTGTTTGATCTAGAATGCGAATCGGATACTTTGAGAACGACGTTTCCTGGTCAGATGTACTTACGTAATGGATATTTTTGGTAAATTAACGTGTATTTTGTGAAGTTTGTTTTAACATTGTTAGTGCGTGATTTGATATTTAAATGAGGAGTGATGCTGCGATTGACATGTCCGTAAAATAAAACTGTTGGACATGCTAGTTGCTCTGTTTCGTTAATTTGTTTTTTAATTTATTATTTTTCGTATTTACAGTTAACTATTTTATGGTAAAAACTATTTTTCAATCTGCTATGTAGAGGTAATTCCATCTGTGTTTGTAGTGAAGGGAAATGTTCCCAGGAGATTTATTTGCCGCTTGCCCCTAATCCTTTTACATCATTTCTGTACTTCATCACACTGTACCTTGGAAAGATCTATCAAATTCGTAATATTTTTATACTGTCTCGATTTCGAGTCATTGTGTATTTGTTTAACTGAGTGATAGATTTGGGTTTGCTATCGCGTCTAGTGTTTGATGTCTTTTATCAGTATGTTTTCCATTTATTTCTTGCGTTCTTTGTATGTGCTTCATTATTTGCATGCGCTCGGACAAATGCATGGAAAGATAACGTCGGCAGGGTAAGCTTTTCGATAGTGGTTACAAATTCACGCTATCGTGCTTTATTTCGTGTTAATACTACGATTATTCGTATCGCCACATATAAATACTACGTTTAGAATTTTTCTTCGATGTTTAAACAGGCGTGATTTGTGTCACCATTGTAATGAATTTTTTCACCGAATATACTTTCAGTTAAATATTCGTGTTTATATTATTACTGGTACATTTGCAATTCTTTTTTAGCTCCGTAATTTCTTATACACGATGTAAATATTTTTTATAGTGTTAACATTATTTAAAAACTAAAACTTTAGTTATTTTATTGTTGGAGTTGATATTGTTAATTGATTAAGTCATTGCTCCTTCCCCCCTATTGATTCCATCTTTGCGTTTTTTAACCATCCTCGACATTTTAGTACGCAGTTATATATGAAAGAAAGCAAAACTAGAATCACATTTTTACACATGGCACAAATATTTGCAAATCTCCAATTTTCAAGTTCTCAGGCTCAACTATTTTTAGCAAAGTAGATTTTGTGGATTCTCACTCCGAGAATCTCACAGAATTCACACGACCTTGCAACCGTAAAATAAGGGCGAGAAGTATTATTTTTGTATCGGCGAGTGCTTTTTGCGTAATGTGGTAATCCTCTTAACGCCCTTAATAAATCTCAGCACCTCTCTAAGCCAATGTGAGCACGAGAATTTCCCAAAGCTCGGCTTAAATGTGCCTTTATCTCTTTCACATTGCCTTAATTCGTATTTTTACATTCTCTTGCCGTTTCGCATTAGGAATTAGAGGTCTCTGTGCATTAAGCTACCACTCTTTTTACTTGGATTTGGTATTAAATACCTTGGGCAGCCATAGTGTTCTGTTCTGGGTTCTCATGGTCTGCCTCTAAGTATTATGGGCAAATCTTATCGTCTACTGAGGGAGTTGTTTATTTACATTCAACCTTGATGTAATCCCAGTTACGTTTGATGTTATATTCATATTTTATTTTAGTTATTTGATCATTGTTGTCATAAAGTCTGAAAATGAGGAATTTAGTGTTCCTATATTTCAGTAATAATAAAACATTGATAAGATTGATGATTTGTTTCCTCAAATCGTGAATGAGTGAAAACTTTTATAACATCAAACTCCTGCTGAGAAGCATATGCTCATATGAGTTCACATTTTTATTACTATTTATTGTGTTTGTTTTATATGTAATTGACCTTTCGATTTTAAAATCCTAGAATCAGCGCTCGATATTTCTGAAGGTGTATTTTGTTCCCTACGATAATAGCGGGTTTACTCTTTAACTCTCATCAGTAGGTGCGTGAATGGTGCATGTTATTGTTTCGATGTCGATTATACTATTTCAACAGATGCCTTTATTTATTCGTGGAAATTTTTTTGGTGATTTTTGTTTGCCACTTTATTCCACTAAAAATCGGCACCAGAAGAACGTTAACTAAAACACACCCTTTCTAATTCCGCCCTCTTCAAATCGTTCGCCGCTTGCCACTTTTTGCAAAAGCTTTAAATTCTCCTTCCGCCGCTTCCTCTTTAAAATCGATTCTTCAACGTCGCGAACGCCCCCTGGCTGCGGGACGCGGGTGGGCACCAGGGGAAGGCAAGTACATGTGTACTCGCTCCCACGAACCACCCCGTCCCCACCTCCTGCCCGCCTCGTCCGCTAATCTTCTCCTGCGCAGTTCGTGTTGCACTCATCAGGCACTTCGCGTTCACCTGCGCGGCTCCGAGGCAGAAGCACGGGATTAAAGAAAAGTACAGTAAATGCATGACAAACCTGTGCTTTAAACAGACACAAAACGCTATTCGTTGTTACGTCAAGAAAAATATGGCTCTATTTTTTTGTGTATTACTGCCGAAACGTTGTACATTTTCATTACTTTGGTTGTATAGGTGAATCGTATCGTTGATTTATTTATTTCACAATCTGACGAACTCATTTGGGGTCGAAAGTACAAACGGGCAAATTTCAAATTTGTTTTATATATTACTAGGAACTGGTAAGATTCAGTGAATAAAATGTTAATTTTATTAATAATATCCAATATACATTTATGTTGTTGAAACATTTAAATCTAAGTTTTTTTTTCTAGTAAATAGTAATACACAGAAATTGTAGCCCACGTCGATCGATCGGGAAGGTATCTCGTATTTTATGATGTAGCCATGCGTATACTGCAGCTGCAAAAGCCAAAAAGCTCCTAAAGTACCAACCAAACACTCGGCGCTGTATCCTCACGGGTTCCGCAAGTCCCCGCTGCGGGTGTCAGCGCTTCGCGAAGACGGCCCACTTGACCCGGCCGATCTGAGATGTAAATTCGGTGCTTGGTTTGTGCGCAGATATGATTACTGCGGCGGAAGTCTCCTACGCACTGAGCCGCGAGGGGTGGGAGGGGCAAAGCTGGGTGGAGGGGAGGGGGAAGGGGTGCGGATGCGGGCGGCGGAGACGCGGGGGCGGTAATGAGGTTTGAAATAATGCATGCTGTGTGCGGGCGTGATTGCGCGCGCGTGTTTGCGCGGCCGCCTCCTTTTCCCGCTCCCGCCCACACCCGCGCCCACGGCCCCGCCCCCGCCCCCGCACCCTCGCGCCCGCGCGCCCGCCGCACCGCACCGCTCGCCCTCGAATTAAGGCAGCGGCCCGCCGGAAACCCACCCGCCCGGCCGCGTTCTCCGGAAACTTGGCAACAGCTCAAAAGCTAATGATGCTGACGATGATGACACAGCTGTAATTAGAAGCAAGGAACTCGAGCGAGAGTGAGGGCGCGGCGGCGGGTCGGAGGGCGAGGGCACCTGGTGGGTGGGGTGGGGGGAACGAAGGAGACGGGGGGAGGGACTCGAGTGGGTGAGAGGGGGGGTTGCCGCGAAAGGAGAGAAAGCGAGGAGAAAAATAATAATAAAAAAAGGATCTGTCTGATACACAAAGAAAATGTGGGGCACGCTGTAACGGGTCGCAGAGCAAAATGGCTACAAAGAAAAGTAATATAGAGAAAATTTCCATTTTTTGATACTCAAAGAGAAGGGAAGAGGTCGCGCGGCAAAAGACGGGCGCCAGGCTGGCAGGCGAGCGAGCGAGTAGGCGAGCAAGCAAGCAAGCAGGCAGGAGCGCGGACAGGCAAGCGGGGAGGCAAGCGGGCGGGCGGGGCGGAGTGGGGGTGGCGCCGGGCTGGCTTGCACGCCCCGGCGGCCACAAAGGCAACGCTAAGTGGAAAATTGCCAGCGGCCGTATGGGCTGGGAGCCTGGGCGGTCGGGCACACGCGGGCGCGGGCGCGGGCGCCGGCGCGGGTGGGGAGGGCGACCTGTGGCGCACGAGTGGAGTGCTCGCGGTGGGGACAGCCCCGACCTGGCGGCCGTTTTCTCCGTGTTTCGCCATGCTCGCGTTTTTGTTTCTCTCATCTCAATTGCTGCTTATCTCCAAACCTCCCTCTCTAAACGCCTCTACCTGTAACAATCCTTTATTTTCCTTTCCTTTGCCTCTACCTCACTACTCCCTCTAAATCTCAGTCGTCGAGTGTATATTTCACTCTCCAAATCTTTCTTTTCCTGAAACGTATTATATGCCCTGTTCTCTATTAACTACATTTCCCTTCAAGCAATTCTCGCAAACGATTTTCCTCATTACTGATTCGTTGGTTTGCTCTTGTGCCTAAGTGGTTCTACATGTTGTGGATATTACTCTATCGCTCTGGGCACTAGTACCCATTGTCTTCATAATCCCTGGTCTTCGTATCTGTCTGAAAACGTTTTTTCCTTTTCCTTCGTGGAGACACTTTTCTGTGACTGAATTCTTACTTCTCGTTTGCCTTCATTACCTTCACTTCGCACTCCGCTTATGCTCGCCTTACAGAACTTAAACTGGAAGTGTGATCGCAATAAATTAGAGTATCCTGCCTAGGATTCTTCTAATCTTATTGTCTTTACGGTAGATTCTCTACATGACCAGTGTAGTTTTGTGTACATATCTCATCTTATCTCCGATGAGTCATCTGTCACCGTCCCATTCTGCAATCAGCAGATGCTGCAGCTCCATTTTCCGTCGCGTCGTGTTCCCATTTTCCCTCCGCCAACCATTCGTTTCGAAAAATGTGCCTGTCCCCTATCCGGCGCTCTTTTGTGCAGAGCTGTATGGAGCGAAGTATTAGAATAATGCCTATCATCGGTCGGAAGCGCCGAGCACGAGAGCCGAGGTGTCACTGGGCGAATGACGCTCTCTGTACTCGAATCCTCTTTTTTCCTTTAGACATCAGAGGAACTGCAGCAGTTAAGTGTCCGATATGAATGGCTAATGGTGACTCTGGATTATTTTCGTTCTCTCGAACGGGGGGTATTTGACGTTTTTTAAAACTGTAGCACCGTGGCCTAGATTCAGTATTTTCCGTTTCAATGCTATCGCATCTATGTGGATTTGAGAGAGAAATCACTGCGTGAAAGCATTTTTATCTTTCGATCGGCATTCAGCGGAAAGAATGTAGCCGCCCCCTGCTCCATTCATCGTTCTTTTGACATTTCGCAACTTTTCCGTCATCCGGCTCCAGCTTGGCCGCCCGGACTGGAACAGGTGACACGCTCCGCAACTGGCCAATGGATCTACGCCAATGGGAGAAATCTCGTTGCCGGGGAGGGGTATGTTTCGCTTCCGAGAATGCAGAGCTTTCTTTTCATGAAACTCCAAGCTCCTGAGCGAGATACGCTGTCGCGTGTTTCCTGGGATTGCTCGAGATCGGCTTAGTTTTGTGCGGGAGCTTTTCGTGTAGGTTTTAATGTGCGTGGATGTGAAAAAAGGCGACGGAAAGGGCATGCATCCGGCGTGGATAAGCACAACGAAATAATTCAGAAGAGGTAGAGGATACTTTTTGAAGTGTTTGGAGAGAGTTTAGAGTCTTGCTCAGCGGTCTACTCAAATGAGGCAATTCGTATGTCATAGCATAGAGATTTGTAGACACACTTTTCACTCGCACGTTAAGCGATGGAAGTTCTAAAAGATATTTTATTTAGTCCATGTGATATAGAAAGCAAGTATTTCCATTGAGAAATAACTCCAAACTAAGGGTTGAAGAATTCTACCTCTTATCGTTCCAATTCCATTCGCCCATTCGATTCCAATTATGTCTTGTTGCTGTTGGCATGGGGCTTATTGGATTTAGTGCAACCTATTTTTATGTCTCTTTTTCTTTCCATGAAAACAGAATATTAGCATTTTTTGTTTCCAAGTGATATTTTTCTTTTTAATTATATGCAGGGAAGAATTTATTTATTACGTCTAATTTAAGCTATTGGTATGTCAGTTTGTCAATTTGATGAGTTTTATCTGTGCAATTGGGAAGTCAATTTGTTCATTTAACCAAATATGACTATTATTTATGGTATTATGCAAACTGTCTTGCGCATCTGCGTATCAACTCTAATGAAAACAAAACATGATTTTCCTCTTACTAAATAATTTTCTTATTCCAGACCATGTACGCGAGTTCTCCTGTGGCAAGATGTACTACCGCACATTCTATTTGGACGAAAGAAGAGATTCTCTCTACGTTGGAGCCATGTGAGTAATAACACTGTTTCTTTGTTGTGTTAAAATTTTGCTTTGTAAGCAGTCTCCTTTGCTCATTTCACGTTTACTACTTTGAAATAGCTATTTTCTAAACGAACTCCCTCATAAAGTGCATGCAGCGTGCTGAAAACTCCTGCTGCGAAATCTCAGACGCGTTCTCCAAAAAAACTAATCCGAACAGAATAGCCCCTATGTATCCCTGAAAGCGGCTATTCCACTGCGACTGTTTCTTTGCCAGACGAAGAGCGTCGTAAACGCGAAACTCACTCTTTGGTCTCGAATTCTCCTCGCCCTGTCGTTATTTCCGGTCGCGTGCTTTATCACGATCTAATGAAATTGGAAGGCCGTGTATCTGCCGTACACTGTCAAATATTACATTAAATTTAATGTAGTTTAAATTTAATGTATCCCTGTACGTGAATTTTAATGTAAATTTTACATTAAAGTGAGATTAATGTACCTGTTCATTAAATTTAATACTTAAATTAAAATCATTGTAGATTTAAAGTATGATTGTTAGCTCAACTTGTGTATTCTTCTGCAGTACTTTTAATATAAAAGTATTGATGGGTGAGACCATGTCTTTTAAGTAGAAAACAACAAACGTCAAATGTTGATCTTGATTTATTTCTGAAAATTTGGTTTGTATTTCTTGTCATGATATTATATTTCATTTACAAAATAATCCGGGAAAGTCTACAGTTCGTGATTAAAGGTAAGAGTATCGAATGCTTTGTTTGCTTGTACAAAATGCCTTACAAAAGCTCTCAGAAATTGCACTTAATGAATATTGCTTAGCTAATACTTTGGAAGTGCCAAGACCTTCGAAAAGATGCTCGTGTCTGTCTTTGGGAAATGAACGTGTGTTTTTAGCTCTTGCACCCATGAAGCTTTTAAAAGAATGAAGTAATCGATTTCTGGTCGTCCCATAAGCGCTAATGAGGGTAGGACGACGGCTCAGGCAGTCCACTGCACACGCGATCTCTCGCACACGCGAGTGGTTAAAAAGGTCTCTGATTTGGCTAACAAGAAGCAAAAGAGGGTTGGGTGATGATCAGTACCATGCGACATATTCATTTTGCAGAACCAAAGCTTCAGTGATTGAGACTGTAATGTAAATGAGGGGTTAGCTTGCATATTATTTCAAGGTACGGATTGTCGACCGTATCGACAATCTGAATTGACGTTATATCGAGTGTTTTTCTCATCCTTTGTTCTACAGTCGTGCTACGAGTATAAAATCACAATTAAGTCCTATAAACTTGTAATGGTTATAATAAAAATATCAACTTGTACATATTTTGCCTTTGTATTTTATGCTCTGGCGTGGTTACAGCACACAATGTGTGTTTAACATAACATTTACGAATTTTTTCAACTAGAATGTGGTGGGCGTGCAAGTGCTAGATTCCCATGGTCGTAGTTATCTCGGCTTTGAGAAACAACATTCCACACTCGCTAATCCGCTGTTTGTGAAACGCAGTTGAAAAAACACATCACTGAATTTATCGAAAAAATTGATATCTTTCATTTAAAGCATTCCCCTTTCCTAGTAAAGCCTTTGACAACATATTCTACTAATTATTGCATTTTCGGGTTCTGAGTCGTTTTTACTTTCTCGTTTACGTACGTAGTATTATATATACAGAGAAATTGATGTAATACTGCGGTAAAATTTTCTTTTTTTCGACAGAAAACAATTTTTTAGCTGCCTGATACCACAAATGATTCATTTTGATCCTGTATGGAGTAAATTACTTTCTCTAATAAGAAGCTTTGTCAGAATGCACAGTTTTGATCCCTTAATACCGAAAAATCCGATTTTTTCAAAACTTCCATCTTTCTGTCCGGCCGATGGTTTCTCCGTATGTAGTCTAGTGCCTAAACTATTCCCAGGATTTTTTCCAAAACGAGTATTGCTGGTTGATCTGATCTGACCTGACTTGCAGCCCTACGATTTTGTAGAGAATTCTTTAAAATTTACTTCACATGAAGCCTCTGGGAAATTTTAAAATTTTCTCAAAAATGGCTACAAATTTTTTGTAGCCATTTGAACTCGATCGTCAATAATATAAATAATAATGTATAATAATAAAAAATAATACGTAGAAATAAACAACCAGGGGAAAACCAGTTGGGAAAGCTTGAGTGAGCCAGCGGATACCGAATTTTTACAAAAGAGGATGGAAAGAGAGTGTGAATAATGAGAATAACCATAGCCAACAGCTGGTGAAAATAAACTCAAAAACAAAAGATCGTGAAGATTTTGATAAAATGTGTAATAATAAAATTACGTTCTTCTGGCCGTAATGCTTCCTAAAACTAAGCCGTCCTCGTCCGGAACTGAGTGTGCTCTGCTTTTTCCTTCCTCCTGTCCCGCTGTTTCCCGTATTTGCTGCTCTCGGGGTCCCGAATCCCATCTCCCCTTCTCACCCCGAGCCCCCTCCCCCCCGCGCTCCCACCCTGTGGGCGTGCTTCCGCCGCGCGCCGGGCGACCGCGAACCGCGTGCAAATCGCCCACCGCCGCCAAATATTTACCGCCTGTTTTTGCCGCGCCCTCCCACCTCCCGTCGCCTCCTCCCCCCGCAGGCGCCTCGTGGCGTCGCGTCGCGTCCCCCCCCCCGCCTAGGTTTTGTCCAAAGCGGAGGCACGTGACGGCACGTGCGGCGCAAACAGGCTCGCGGGGCTACGTGCGGCTGCACGGCGGCGGCCGCGCCGATGTGCGCTCGAAACGGGCCGACGTTCCTGAAATGCTCGTTGTGAAATTTCACTGTTGCGCAGTTTGTGCGGGGGCTTCGTTATCTGTGGCATCTTGCTGTTGGAACGTTTCCTGCTTTCGGCAGGAGTTGAAGTGTTGCAAGCACTTAACATTTGGCCTTTGTGGGGCGTTCTAGGTGTTTAGAAATGTTTGCATTTCAATCGCTTACTAAAAGTGGGTGAATTTTTCGTTGTAACTTCACTGTAACTTGTGTTAAGTGATCACAGTTTTGTGAAAACGTGTCGCTTAGGAAAGGAATCTTCTTTTAACAAAATAAGGTGTATTATTACGACATCGGATGTTTAGATAAGTTCCTTTTATATCGTAACTGTATGAAATGTCTTTAGTATATGAGCACATATAATGAAAAATGAAACATTTTCACAAAGTTTTATTTTGCCTTTTTGACGTAAATGGCTTTTTAAAATTATATATACTATATTTTAAATTCTTTAAGGTTTTTATATCTGAAGTTACTTCTGTAAACTCAATACGTCATTTGGGTATACATAATACATTCTATGTTCTATGAGATAAAATCTCTACTTTCTCGCACTTGTTTGCACAATTAAAAAAACTTCAATCGATGAAACGTGGGTGACCGTCGGACTCAGATTCCGGTCGGAACACAAACACTTGCGAGTTACGTAACAAGTCAATAAACCTGACCTGCGAGGTATTCTTTGGCATCATATGTTCGATCAGAAAGGTGTGTGTGTGTGTGTGTATATATATGTGTATGTATATATATATATATATATATATATGAGAAAGAGAGAGAGAGAGAGATAGGAGAAAGAGAGAGAGATAGAGAGAGGAGAAAGAGAGAGAGAGAGGAGAAAGAGAGAGAGAGAGAGAGAAAGAGAGAGAGAGAGAGAGAGAGAGAGAGAGAGAGAGAGAGAGCCGTTATATATCATTGGCCGCTGTTTGTTACTTAACTCCTGGATTTCCCGCTCTCCGATACCGTCGAGAATGAAACTCAGATCCGAAAGAAGTCGCGCGAATACGTTTCAAAATGTCGTCCATTTTCATTTTAATTATTGTAAATTTGGTGTAATGTATTCTTGCAATTTTCATGAAAGTGGTATCTGAAAAGGGGGAAATTAAGAAAATTGATATAAAAGGGTTGGTCTGGGAAGGGTTGGTTTGTTAATAGGGGTGTAATTTATGGGTTTCAGTGACCGTTACAAGAAAAATCGGTCGTTGAGAGAGGTGGTAGCTTAATAGGGGTGGTATTCTAGAGAGGCTTCACTGTAATACGTAACAAAATTGATTGTGCATGACTTTCAATAACAGACGATCATGCATCAGTACTTTCAAACTCAAGTGATTTAGTTTATCTTTTAGGCATATTGCTAACGACGATTCCAATACAAATCTATCTAAAAATCGGATCAAATGAAAATTAAAAAGAAAGCTAATGATATGTGACGTTGTATTTTATTTTGGCTACCTTAATTATCTCATCACATTTTATGAGATATTCAGAGATTATTTTTCTCGTTTATTTGTGCATTACCTTTTCTGACATCTGCAATGAGCGCGAGCGAGGTTTGGCACGGACGAATGGTCAAATAGCTGCCCCAAAAGAGGAATAGGAAACAAAAAGCTGGTTGGATACCAGAGAAATAAGTAATCATTAGTACATATTTTTCAAACAACATATTCAACCATAAAACTCAAAATTTCGTCTCATTAATGTTTTTTCACGGAGAGTCGCGTTCGTCTCGGCGAGTCGACGGGTCGCTCGGGCATTCGCGGGAGCGAGCGGCAACGAACAGCCGTTCCGACGCCTCGTCCCCCGCAGCGGCGGCGGAGCCACAGTCGCCGGGGCGGGTATCACGCGCGAATCCTCGAAACGCAGTCCGCTATCGATTGTCCGTCGAGCGTAACGCACCTCGGGTCGCGGTGGCGCTCCTCCCCACCCCGCACCCGTCGGACACGCCCAACTCCCAAGCGCTATCAGCCGCGCCGATAGCGTTAGCTGTTCGCACCGCGTGTTGACGCGGTAAAGAATGCTTCCCCACCGCAGTCCGCTTTTTTCGGACTTTTTGTTTTATTTTGCAGTTTTTAAATATATATACCGATCCGATAAATGCGACGAGAGGGGTAGTCCGCGTTTTTTGGGCGCGCTCTGTGTTCGGAGCTCTTTTATAAGGGCGAAAACGCGATGGCGCCGCCCGCAAAATGCACGATTATTCTTTTGTTCTTGCTCTCGTCAATTTATGCTGGAGAAAGGATCTCTTGATTACTAATGAAGGTTCCCGTTGTTGCTGCTAACCAGAGCGGGCAAAGCCGTTAATCACCCTACAGGAAGCTTCTGAAAGGGTGCGTTAAGCAGATACAAGGACTCTAGCGAGAGGCGATGGGCTGCGGAAGGGTCGCGTCCTGCTGGCGAGGAGTGTGACGGGGGACGGGGAGGGGCGCTCCAATCTTGGTCTTCGCTGTCGAGGCTCATTTTCTGCTCATTTGTCAAACCTTTTAGAGGATTGTGTTAAGAACGCTACTACGTAAAGGAAATAGGGGGAGCATAGAAATGTTTCGGAGAGCATTTGGGAGAATTTCAGCCCTAACAAATAGTAGTATTGTAGAATATACATGTCAGGATGGACTTAACCTGCCAGTGTTCATTTGTGAAATGATGTCAGAAGGATAATAATAAAGTGATGTTTGTCTCTTGAGGACTCTACTTCATCCCGAAGATGGTACATTTGTATCTAAAAGCACAAGAAGATGCAATTCGAGTCAATTGTCCCACCTAATGCTTCACTCTATGAGGAATTACGAAATTTGTGTTGTTTGTAAGAACTGGGTATTCCGTTAAAAGAGTTCAGGTCCGTGTATTTAAAACACAATCTAGTTCTTGACAGCTTAACCTTGTATTAAATAAATCTCGATGTGAAATATCTTATTTTTATCCTTTATAAATAAAAGTTCTGTCTTGTTCTTTTTTATCGTTGTAAAAATAAGTACAGGATAACTTTTATTTATAAACACTACAATGCGACAGAATAATATACAATTACTTATTTTTATTCTTTTGAAGATTCCCAACCACCGATTTACTTCCATCATTTTGTAATGTCTGCATTAAATTTGATCTTTTCCATGCGCTGTGATACTTCACCCACGAGAACTACGTAAAATGTGATTTCAATCGTTGGGAACCAGATTGTCTTGACTAGTCTACGAAGCAGGCAATCCCAACTGCCAGCGGTATACGCGCTTGGTGTGTCCCATTCCTCCCCTGAAGCAATTCCGCGAATCAATTGGCGAAGACGCACACCCTTCGCAGGTGCGTGGTTCCGGGGCCGGCGGAGGAGGGCTCTGGCGCGCTGTGGGGCTAATGCGCGCGCGGAATCGGCGGCGGCAATTAGACGGCGGCGTCTGCAGGCGGTCGAGGAGGGTCGCCGCCCCGCCCCGCTCCGCCCCGCCCCGCCCCGCGCCCCTCGCGCTGTATTTTATTCGCGCCTGCGGCAGTGCGGCCGTATTTACGACGCCTGAAGATCAGTGGGCGTCATAAACCCGCAGCAGATTAACCCTTCGCGCGGACGCACCTGGGCCTCACTCGCCCCGCCCCGACCTTCCCGCTCTTTCTCGTCCTTTCCGGCTTATACAGTCCTTTATCCTTTCCCGTTCTTCATCAGCTCTTCCCACTTTCCTCGTCCTGCCTCTGCCGTGTCTGCTCTTTCCGTCTCTGAACTAGTCAAAGCCCGGTTTCGGCCTACCCAGTTTGTCCGCCCCTCCTTTCAGTCTGCCCGTTCCCGCTCGCACTTCCCAACCGTTTTCCGTCCCCCCACCCCTGCAGCCAGTCGGAGCGTGCACCCTCGATCTGTCTGCGAAGGCTTTCCGACGCACTGAATGCTTTGCTCTCGCATTTGTTAAATTAACATCATTTCATTCCATTCCATTCCATTCCATTGGTTTTGGGCCTGGTGGTTGTTCCCTTACACTCCCTCTTGATTATTTGCAAGACGTGTATTCGAGAAGCTATTTTTCCCATCTCTATCATTCCATTAATTTTTCTAGCCATCCCCTTCCGTTATCATATTATTCCATTTCTGTTTAATTTTGCTGTTCTTTCCTTTCGTTCTTTCACTGCTCGTGCACATTCTCTACTAAACCACCAATTTTCCTGCTTTCGAATGACCCTAATTTGAGACTATTTGATATGATTTTTCATGCATTTATAGTAGAATGATTCATATGTCCGCTGAAATCAAGAAAATGAGCTTATTTTATTAGTCACTTGAAACCAAGCTGACTTCACACGCAATACCTACTTCATAATCTCATGTTCATTTTGTTTCCTTAGTCGTTTCTCAATCACTATCAATGCAGGCCCTGAATAATCATCTACTCTTGTATGTATGTACTTTGGCACAACAGTTGTTTACGAGCTAAGCATTACCAGCGGCACCTGTGCTCTTGTAACTCCAGTAATATCTGTGACTTCGTACTCTACTTTTACGATTCGCTTTCAATGCGCTTCCTGTTTCCGTTCACTGGCCTTGCAGTCATAAACAAGCCTTGAATAACGCGGTTTTTGTTTAGTGTGTTGTGCTCATAATATTTCCACGTCCACCTTATACTTTCCACCAGTAGAATCTCCTCAAACTCAATGTCCTCTTTGGGTTCCGGCATGTTCTTCCTTCTCTCCAGTGTCCATTCCCTCCTTTTCAGGGGCGCCCTTCGCCTGCACCGCTGGTGCTTGATCCCTTCCTGCGCTTCCCGATCTGCCACGTCGGCCGCGGGCGCAGGTTTTGGTTCCGATCGTCACGCTGCGACCCGCTCCGTGCTGCCGCTCAGCTCTGCCTCTCGCCCCGCCCCCTCTTACCGCTCCGCCTCTCCTCTCCGCCTCGCTGCTTCTCTTCCCCCCCCCCGCCCTGCCGCGTCCTCCCCGGCCCGCCTGACCGCTCCAACCTGCCCCGCCCCACCGTTCCTTCGCGCCCCGCCGTTTCTCTCTACCCAGTCTCGCGACACAACGCTCTGCCGCGCCGCTCCGCTCCGCCTCACTCCACCCCTTCTCCGCTCCGCCCAGCCCTGCGCATCCACCCTGCTGCCACACCGCCACGACTCCCCGATGCCTATGTCTCCCCTCAACAGCCCACTGTTCTTTCTTTTCCTGGCCGCTCTGTACCGTGCCACACTACCACGCCGCCATGCCGTCCCGCAAGTCTGTCACATATGTTCCACCCCCCCCATCTGGTGTGGAACCGCCAGGCATTTCCCCGCTCTTGTTGCTCTCGCGCCGTCCCGTCGCTCGGCGGACGTTGTCTCTGCCTCCCCCGCGCCCCGCGCCGTGCGGGCCGCCGCCCGAGGCGCAGGTCGGTCGGCCGCGTGCGAACAGCAGCAGGACGCCGCCCCTCGCGCTGCCTGAGGGGGCCCCTCCCAGGCCGAGACGGGGGAGGATGATCCCGCTGGTACACAGCGCGGGTAAGTGAGGGGAGTTCGAGGGAGCGCGGCGTACGCCTGTGTTGCAGCCCGAGACGCGGCCTCTCCCCCCGCTCGCCGGCGCTGTTATGAGGTAAGGGGATCTGTTTGGAAAAAACTGGATATCGGCCACGGTTGAGCTCGTACTCTTGTATCTGTTGTGAACGATTTCCGTGCTCACCACCTGTGCCCCGATTATCTCTGTCGTTGCAACCGCGTTACTGCCTCTCCGCCACGCCCTCCTGTTGCCTCTCTATCGATGTATTCAATTTTATTAACAGACTTGTGGATACAAATATTTGGAAACTATCTTCTGAGAAAGAATTTCCAACACGCGGGCCTGTTTCATCACATACATATTATTTTTCTATTCATACAGTACACAATTGTAATAACGCTATTCATAGAAAAGTAACAAAAAACTAAAAAATATATATTACAACTCCTTTCTGTACTTTTTTTTTATCATCGTTGATCTCCCTTATTTGCACATTCATGAGCTGCTGTCGTTATTTGAGACGCGGTTTGTACGGTCATTACGCCCTCCTGCAACTCTCGTTGCCCCTTCCTTCGTCTGCGCTGTCTCTGTAGCCTCCGGTGCAACCGCAGCCTCACTCGTTCGAGCGCGCGACCCTTCCGAGGGCAGCGGCGGCGGCGGCGGCGGCGGCAGTTAAAACTTTCACGAAACCACTCGACTGCAGAGGCAGATGAAAAGGAAGCGTTCGTTTCTTCGCTGGCACAAACACGCCCTTTATATTAGCCCCCCGTTGAAAGTACTAACGAATACAGTACTCCATCTCATCTCCAGCTACTCGGAAGAGGGTTGTCTGGCAGAGAGGTTGAAATATGGACGTAAGGGAAGCCGCAAAACAAAGAGCACGTGAAATGTCTGTGTGGGGTACAACATGTCGGGTGGAACGACCGGTGTGTGTCTGGGCTTCGGCGTGCAGGTGGCGGAGGCGACGTGGAGTGATGAGTGACGCTGCGTTTCGGCGCGGGGCGTGGCGGAACGTAGGGTGGCGGGGCGGGGCGGGGCGACGCTGCGCGACAGAAATAGCGCCCGGCGTGTGTGCACGTGTGCGGCGGCGGCGGCAGCCGGCGGAGCGCAGGTGGACGGCGATGGAGAGGTGTTACTTTTTTTATGGGTTCACATCGACGCAAGCATGTACTACATACGTTCTCGCCTCACACATGTGGGTACATACACTAGCAATACCTTGCAACTTTACATATAAATTTTCTTCGCTTGAAGAAACGTATCTGTACGGTCTGAAATTTATTATACCTCTTCTCTTGCACATAAGTTAGCAAATCTGACAAATTGTAGGGATCTAATGAAACTGATGAGCCTTAATATCTATCTATCAATATTTAAGAATAATGTAGTTAACATTAGTAGCACATCATCTCTAAGCTTTTTCTAGATACCTTTTTCTTTTTGTTTGTATTTATATAATCATCGTCTAAATTAGAAATGATTAACATTTACACCTGCTTGTAGCAGATTTTATTTCCTTCACACTTCATATTTGATAATTAAACTTAGTCTCTTAAGTTCTTTTCAGCTCTTTTCGACAACAGAGTGACATTGATTACCAATTTTTTTTTGTAACTGGTCTTCTGAGACCACCGTAATGAGATTCAAGTATTAAGCGTTGACAATTGGGTCACGTCTCAAAATAATTATCAAAAATAATTGCTACAATTTCTTACGTGTAATTTTAAGTTCTTAAGATCAGGAAGAAATCTGCAGTCATTTCTAATAGGTCAGTCAATACGCCAGCCAGGTCAAGAGTGGAAGGAGAATGACCGCTAAGTCACTGCTCGTTTGAGGTCTCTGTCGTGTGATGGATATCGCACATGTCACCCTTCATTCGTTCTCGTCGACGAGAAACCACGTTCTGCGTTAGATGCGGAAATCAAGTCATCGCTCAGCAATCCTTGAGGGCGCGTGTTTCATGACACTTCGTCGTTCAGAATCGAAACGCTGGGAAAATGAGAAATGATGCTATATTCTTCTAAAAACGGATTGGCTTCCAACGTACATTCTTTTCAAGAGAAGAAAATATTCACGTGAACGTTGCTTTAGGTGGATGAAGAATAGTTGAACACGTGTTTTCTAACGAGTCTGCTAAGCACGTAATGTTGTTAAATAACCTGAATTTTCCTCGCAGCAGTAATTTCTACGTCAATGAAGTTATAAGAAGAACATCAAAATATCACAAGAAACTTTCTCTTTTCTTTTTTTTCTCTTTTTTCTTTCTTTTTGGCCTTTTCTTTTTTCTTCATTCTATCGTTATACCAATGTAAAACGAACACAATTTGCTTGCAAAACATCATTTAAGCTAACAGATTCTGTTTGCTATATTTAACAGTTAGTGAAAACTGGCACACACAAGTATTTGGTTTGCAGCAGCGTGGTGGACGTTTATTGATAACTGCACACGTACATTATCTTTATCACAAATCAGCTCAATCTAATATTTGAATCAATCACATTCATTCCAATTATGCTCTCGTTGTTTGGAGTTTTAGATTTTTTCACGTTGGACAGAGTAGTAGTGGAATAATAAAAAAAGTATTACGTATGTTTCTTTAACGTAATATCCCTGCAGTTTGCTTTCTTACTAATTTATTAATAAATAGTTCTCGTTTTGTTAAAAGAAAGTGCATTGTGCCGTGTCACTAAGAATGTCCGCAAATTGCCGTGTCATTGCGGCAACTTCTACGCATCTACAATTCCGTAATGGGAAATAATAAGGAATAAAACGGTTTCATGCTGTGTATTCCGGGAGATAATTTACAATAACCGCGAGTGAAGTTTGTGCCTGGCCCTGGTCCCACGTCCTGCTGCCTGTCTGCCCTGTGGGGGCGAGGGCGAAGAAGCCGTGCCGGGGGGGGCGTGGCCGGGGGCGGGACGTGCGCCCCTCGTCGCCACCGCGCGCGCCAGCCGCTGCCTCCACCCGCGTTCCTCGCATTATGAGCCCAGCTACGACAGCGGCCGCGTCTGGCCCCACGGCTAAACGCGACGCGGGGCGACTATATTCGGCGCTTGTTAGCTCCGACAGCCGCCCTCGTCGCACGCGTCACTCTGCAGCTGGATGTCACCGGGCTCCAACGCCCCCGGCCTGTCCGCCTTCTTGTTCTTACACGAGACGTCACTTATCGCTTTGTAGAGATTCTTCTGCTTATGCGCTTACGAAGGTTATTCTGGGGAGTGTAATTGCCCTTCTACGGCTTTTTCTTCATTTTATTTTTTCTCCTACTTCCTCTCCTCCGTCTCCTTCTCCTATTCCTTAATGTTCCGACTCCACAATAGCTTCGCGTTTATTTTGAATATTGTACTCTGGGTGCTATAGTTAGAGATGGCGTTGTTTAAACATGTTTTAAGGTATCTATACTACATCTGAATATGTTTTCCATTTCTTAGTGCGTGTAAAATTATGGTATAGCGTTTGGAAGAAATATGTTACGTGTAGGAGAGTATTATGAGCATGGATTTATTTTCAGACATAACAACCTTCTTTTCTGCACTGAGTCGCATTCTCTTCTTAAATGCACAGCCACGTCATTCTTATTGTCGTATTTTAAACGATTGCTAGAACTTCTTTTTGTACACTTTTCTGACTTCGACAATGATTTAATGATGGGAAATTTCAACGTACGATTTCTATTTTAATCAAATTGAAATTCAATTTTTTTCTGTGAAATGGTTACTAAAAAAAATTTAAACTTTTGAGTAAGGTTTAATTCTAAAATTTGTTGTGGAGTGTTCACAATAGTTATAATAGTATAATCATCTAATTTTCAGGCTTAAGTTATCTCATCCTTTTTGAGTAAGCTGCCCCCCCTAACGATTCTTCCATTACTAACTTTAAAAATGATCTGTTGTTATTTTTGGCACCATTCCAAATTTCTCAATCCTGTGTGGTAATCTTTTGTAACATTGTTTGTATTTTTTGTAACGACGCACCTGTTGGTGAAAAGCACATGCAGTAGACCTGTCTTGTGTCGTCTTCAGGTTTTAACAAATCTTCCTTCTGCTTACATTAAAAAATGGTTTACGTTGCTGCTCAAAATAACAAACAAAACATTTTTATTTAGTAAACTCGTGAATGTCACGTTCATTTTAGAGGTTTGAAAAAGTTCAGTCATAACTGTTTATGATATAACTTATTCGGTTGATTTATAGTTTACGGCTGCCGAAGCATAAAGTTTCAAAAAAAGTGGCCCCTTGTTAGGACACATTCTGAAATACACTTTTCCTCTGAGTTTGATGGCGTACAATTTGTGACCGTAGATGTCGTGGGAGTAACAATCTAAACTTCACCTCCGGGGGCCGGGTCCCCCGCAAACGATCCTGTAAATCTGCGCCAATCACGACTCGGACTGACGCCGGCCGTAAAGTATCGGAAGCCCTGAGAGGCACGCCGCGCTATCAGGGACCAATAAAGATATCCGCCTCACGGCCCCGCCCCCGCCCCCGCCCCTTCCTCCGCGGACGCTGGGGCATGGCAACGTCTGCACCGTCGCGCACGCACCCCCTCCTTCCACAGCCCCGCCCCTTCCCTCCGCACCCCCACGCGGCGACGGTTGGATCTTATCGACGCGCGTGTCCACCTGCGCGGCGACGGGAAGTTGGCAGCCCTGGGGACGCCGCCGTAGCGTTCGGCTCTGCTGTTTACTTCGGCTGAGATTTACGACGTCGAAGATAACGCGGGGGCGGGGCGGGTGGGGCGCGGGCGCCTTGTTTGAGCGGTGGGTCCGGGGTGTCGGGTGCTGACGCCCTTGGGATGTCCCCTTTGCCCTTGATCGCCCGCCGCATTGGCTCAGGGTCATTGTTAAGGGCTTCGTATAGAACCAAATGTAAGGACATTGTTCAGTATATCGGAGCATCCGGATGTCTCATTCCCTGTATTGGCTGTAGTTGTAAATTGTGTGTTAACGAGCGTAGGTGATACAATGTGAGCTCTTGGTGATACAATGTGATATTTCTTTCTCAATTATTTGCTAAAGTGTCTGGTGAACAACTTCTATATGTCACATTCAGAAACGAAATTAACGTGAAAATATTGTGATTTTCAATTTGTGAAATGGGTAACTTTTTATGATTTATATTTAGTTATGTGACAAATATTTTTCAAATAATATTACGCTCTAGAAACCAAGATACATTTTAAATGGAAAGAAAATAACGTATTCAAATTATTACATTTTCCCTCTACTTCCGTCCAGATTTGTACTGTTAAATCCAGTGTAAGAAATGGTTAAGCCGTGCTCTGTATCACGCCGAAAAAAAAGCACCCAGAGTGCGTAAACGTATTACCGTAAGAAAGCTGAAAAGTCGCGAAACATTCGTTTTTCTTCATCCGCATTTAGTTTCTCCACGCCACAACGCCCTCTCAAACCGTGCGTGCGCGACGAAATTAGCGCCAAAGCCCGCCCCGCGCCGCCCTCGTACGCCCCCCCCCGCCCCGCTCCCGCCCAGTCCCGCCCTCCGCCGGAGGCATTCCCGGCGCTCTCGGCGGTCGCTCGAAACCCGCGCTCGGACCCTTTTAGCAAATAATAAATTTGCTCTGGGCGCCTATTTTTATTACGTCTGCACCCCCTCCTCCTGTTCTGTCCCGTCTCTTTCCGCCACGGCACAGTGGGTCGAAGTTGCAGGAAAGCGCGAGAAGAATTGCTACTTTTCCAAGCAAAACATGTCGTCCGACGAATAATCAAAAACATGTTTAACAAGTATAAATAAAAGTAAAACTACGTAACATTGTGTTGCTCTTTTAGCAACGGCTTTCAATGTTTTTGTTTACATTTATAATTTATTTCTGTGGTAAGATGTGACTATCACCCGTATAACGAAACCACATTGATCTGAATGAAATACATTGAGGAAGAGTTATCCCGATTCCACCTTACGTAGCAAATGAAGTTTCTTGAAATTCTTTAACAAATTAACAGTTGATTGCCATTAAAAATTTTACTGGGAGAAAAATTTCGTCTTTTTGTCATAATTATCTGCTGCTTATCGTAAAGCTTTCTGCTATCCCTATTTTATTATTACAAAAACGCTTTTGACATGTTTCTGTATTTGGGTTCCTCTCTTTCCTTTTCATTATTTGCACCAACTACTTTTGTCGGGTTTGAACCCAGTGTGCGTAGTTGCCTCCGTCGCCGCCGCCGCCGCCGCCGCCGCCACCATCGTCGTCGTCGAGGCGCTCCAGCCGCGAACACCCTTAATTCGGGCGAAAGTGTCAGCCATTTGAATTGCTAAGCGCCGGCGAATGGAGTCGCAGCACGCAGCGCCTCTGGTGGCGACTGCGGCGGAACTCTCCGCGCACTCGGCGCGGCCGCGGAAGGACGCTCCACTCCCGGGAGGCGCCCGGTGCCTGCGGACTGGTCGCTTCTTCCCGCTACCCGACCCCCCCCCCTCAGCGTTCCCTCCGCTTCTTTCTTTCGTTTACACCCTGGATTTGGATACATAATCTGATGCATCGCGACCCTGTTTCTTCTCGATAGACGTTACATTTCTTCTTCTTCTTCTTCCATCATCTTCTTCATCTTCATCTTCTTCTTCTTCTTCTTCTCTTCTCTCTCATCTTCTTCTTCTTCTTCTTTTTCATAATAATAATCTTCTTCTTCTTCTTTTTCGTATTCCTTATTTTAAAGCTCACCAGCAAGTATTCTTAAAAACCTCTCCAAAATATTCTTAATTCTCTATCAGGGTCATATTAATTCTTAATCACTGCATTATATTTATTTTATTTATTTCTGTCACTGTTTCCTCTCCCACATACTTCTATATGATATTGTAATTTATGTTTTATCCCATCTCTTTTGCGTTTCCATATTTTTTACTTCGTTTACCTTTTTCTTTATCACCCTCCTTGAGGTTCCGTTATTATTACTTCACAGCTGATGTTTTCCTCCTTCTACGAACTTCGATTACTCAGATTTTGGGATTTTTCCTCAGTCTCTCTGCCACCTCCTCCTTTTCCATCTTTATATTACTTTTGTATTGTAGCTTTAGTTTACTATACCTCAAATAACTCTTAAAATTTGATTTTTTCTTAACTATCGATTTAGCGGTACAATCGGTTTATGTTCTAGTCTTATCTACGGTCTCTTTGCATTTCCTTGTATGTTTCCTTATCACCTCTTGACACTCATACTCGGCAGCTTTGCCGAAGAATGGAAATTCGTTTCGTTTCGTTTCCTTTTTGTCTAAATTTTCTTTCTTTTCCCTCAACTCTCCCGAATCCGCTGTTATCGCTCTCTTCTTGCTGAACTCAACCGAACCTCTGATCCGCTCCCGAGCCTTTCCTGTTCTTAGAGGCCCTTGGGGCTCCTATCACCTCAACAGAGGGCGCGCGGACGGCGTCTCCGGTGGCGGCCGGCGCCCTATTTCCATTTTTATCCGCGGCGGCCGGGCGCGCTAATGAAGGCGGCGTAACGCGGTTATCGGGGCCCGGCACCGCGGCTCATTTCGCTGCCCGCCCCCGCCCCGCCCCGCCCTTCTTCCCTCCACCTACCGCCGCCGGGGCCCTTCGCCCCTGCATGCATATGCATCGGCTATCGGCCCGCCACCGCCGCCGCCCCCCAGCCCCTGAGGAACGCCCCGGCCGCGGGTCGTCCCCGCTGGCTGCGGTTCTCCGCCCAGGGCCCCGGCAGCTGCCTCTCCGTCCTCGCCCGCTCCTTCGATTTCGAGGCCCTGGAGAGCACTGCGAATCGGTCGCCCGGGGGTGCGACCTCCGGCCGGGGATGTCTCACTTCCACAGCGCACGTGCGCTCATCCAGGTGGCTCCGACCGGAAATGCGGTTTTTATTGGAGGTTCCCATTTTGATTACGCCGCATGGATAGCCCGTACATACCAGGCGAAATAGAAGTGAAAAGTGAATATTTACCAGTGTTGTGAGTTTTCTCGTAAGGAATATTACAGGCGTGCTTGAAAACTTTTTATCTGAAGTTTTGTATTTATCTTTTGCAAACTTACCTAGTTTTTATTTTCTATAAAAAATAAATTTTTAGAAATTATAAATGTATGAGTATGTAGTTTTTAGGTATATCCACGGGAATAATTCTGCAATTATTTCATAACTCTGCTGTATTTTACTTATTGTCTTTACTTCTTTACGAAAGAACAATGGAAAGGTTTAGTAAAATAGTGGTCTAAGCCACATTTTAAGAAAACAGAGGAAAATCAAGTTCAAGTTACATAGTTGAGGTTAGAAAGTGTTGTGAAGAGATGAAATAGTGACTTCATTATTAATTTTATTGAGGAAAAATGAACAAAACAAAAATGTACGAAGTTATTTCACTTGCTTAGATAACAAATGGTGCCAATGACTAATTTTTAATTTTAGGGAGCTTAGACCAATATTGCGCCCAGCTCTTCAATTTGTATGCAAGAATTCAAATATAGGCAACCAAGAGACTATTATGCAGGAATGTGCTGCGGGTGGCCGCAGAGCCCCTGCATCTGTTTGGCCCTTGCACGAGGTCTGATTGGGAGCAATTTATTGGCGTCTGGTAGCATTCGTTTACCGTTTTAGCGCAGGATATGCTCCGTAATTTAGAAACCTAATTATTTTTGGATTATCCTCACATTTATATCATGCGCTAAATTAGTCATAAATTCACAGAGCTCTCCGCTCGCCCGGCAGGTGTAAAAAGAGAGATAGTCTCCTCGGTTGCAGGTACAACGTTGGCGATACGGCCCAAGCAGTCCGTTTTCCCCCCATGCGGGCGGCGCTTAAACTCCTTTAGTTTATTCCGCGCGTATCTCTTGCGTCCCTCGCGCGCCATCAGCCTCTCGTCGCGCTTTTTATTCGAAAATCCCTCCCACTCATCCACCCACACCCGCACCCCGGTTGCCCGCCCGTTTGCCGGCCTGTTCGCCAACCTGTTCGCCCGCCCGCTCCCCTGCTTACCCCCCCCGGCCTGCCCACCTACCCTCTCCCCCGCCCTCTCCCCCTCCCGCTCCCCCGACCGCTCACTCGCCCGCCCACCCGACCGCTCCCCCTCCCGCTCCCCCGCCGCTCCCCCGCCCGCTCCCCGCCCGCTCACCCCCCGCTCACCCGCCCGCTCACTGCCCGCTCACCCGCCCGCTCACCCACCCGCTCACTCGCCCGCCATCTCGCCCGCTCACCCGTCCACTTGCCCGCCCGCTCGCTGGCTCGTCCGCTCGCCCGCCTTTCCGCTTGCCCGCCCTTCCGATTGCACGCCCTTCCCTTTGCCCCCCCGTTCCCCGCACCCCGCTCGCTCGCCCGCTTGCCCGCTCACCCACTCGCCTTTCCCCGCCACGCCACGCCTCACCATACCCCGCTCGTCCCGCCGTCTCGCTCGTGCACTTGCCCGGCTGCACCGGCTGCACACCTGCTCAGATTCGTTCCCACCTGCTCGCCAGCCCATTTGTCCCTCTTCGCGTCTCACCGAGACCTCGCGTAGCGCGCGCAAAGGGGCGGAAACGTTCTCGCGACGGATGCGAGGATGGCGGGGCCGCGGCGACGAGAAGCGGCAGTGTCGGGCGAAAATCCGGTCGGGAGCTATACATCAGCATTAGCAGCTTAAAGGGCCGGAGTGCGGGGGAGGACGGTGTGGCGGGCCCTAGATGGAGGTAGGAGGGTGCACACGCCGCATATGCGGGCAGTACGCGACCACCTGCCTCTGTGCGGGCGGAGGCGGTGGCGGCGAAGGCGGCGGGGGTGGCGGATTACGCGGGCTGGCAACAGCGCGATTACCGCCCCGCGACAAACTACCCCCAGTGCTCGGAATTAACCTGTGGGGGTGGTGGTTGCCCTCGCAGCGCGGTTTGGGGGCGCGACTGTGTTGTCTACTTGTCTCTGTGTTGCGCTGTGCTTTAGACTGAAGATGCCCCTCAACATTCCTACCTGTTAGATTAGATTAGATTTATTGTTAATTCTGCAATTAAGTGTAGTAACTTGGTGGCAGAATATCGTGACCTTACATACATTAAACTTACATTCATTAACAAAAAGTTACAAAAAAGGAGTTAATTATAATAATAATAATAATAATAATAATAATAATAATAATAAAATAGTACATTAAAATCACCACGCAAACCTTACTCCACTTCACTTCACTGCACAACACTTAACTGTGACGCATTTCTTTCACACTCGCTTCTTCTCGCATTCCCTTCCCTCCACTTCACTTCATAACACTACACTGCGCTGCACGACACTGCACTACACTGCACTGCACTGCACTGCACTACACTGCACTGTACTACATGAATAATAATAAAATATTAATAATAAAGATAATAATAACAATTGATACAATAACCTAATTAATTAACTAGAACACTAATTTATTTTTAAAGTTGCTCAAGCTTTGAGGAAAGGGTTCTAAGATTGTCGCAGGCAAACTGTTCCAGTCTCTAATAGTTCGGTTTGTAAATGAAAATTTCCGACATCCGTTTTCTGTATTCTTGTCTTAATTTTATGCACGTGATCCGCTCTACCGAAGTATGTAGGTTTTTCTAAATGACGGTGTATTTCATTCCAAGCAGGATAGCCTGCGTATGCTTTATACATAGCATAGAGTCGCAGCTTAATCCGCCTCTTTTCGAGTGATTCCCATGCACCTCTATTTTTTGATCCTCTGAAAGTAAATTTCGATGCTCTGCGCTGGACCTTTTCTAGATTTCCTTGCTGCGATATTCTGTACGGGTCCCAACATACCGCGCCATATTCTAATACGGGTCGGACTAGTGACATATAAGCTAATTCTTTACCTCTCACTGTACTCTTCTTTAGGATCCGCATAACGAAATGTAGAGATCTCCAGGCTTTTCCCACAACGAAATTTACCTGATTTTCCCAGCTCAATTTACTATCTAATTGAATTCCTAAATATTTGCAAGATGTGACTGTAGGTATGACTTTGTTGTTCAATTTGTACACAGTTTCACCATAACTTCGACCCCTACCAAACGTGATGGCTTTACTTTTGAACTGTTAATTTCCATGCCATTTGTTTTGCCCAGGAGTGTAATTTGTCTGTGTCTCGCTGCAAAATATTCACGTCCTCCTCTGATTCGATAACCCGATAGATGATACAGTCATCAGCAAAGAGTCTTACGTTTGAAGCTAAATTTTTTGGCAAGTCATTCACGAAGGCGAGAAACATGAGAGGTCCAATGACACTTCCTTGTGGAATTCCTGACGTAACACTTGCGGAGGTTGATAGATGTCTTCCGATTCGAACCTGTTGTTTCCTATCACGTAATAGTTCGTTTATCCAAGCCACCACCCTAGTGTCTATACCGAATCTATTAATTTATTTACAAGACGATCGTGAGGAACAACATCAAAAGCTTTGGCAAAATCTATTACTATTGCGTCTACCCTTCCACCTTTATCAATTTCGTCGGTTAGATCTTGTAGAAGTGAGACAAGCTGACTCTCGCAGGAGAACCCGTTTCGGAAGCCGTGCTGACCCTGATAAAGCCATTCCTTGCCCTCCCATTCTTTCCGGATGTAGTTAGTAATTAGTTGTTCCATGAGTTTGCATACGACTGACGTGAGACTTATCGGCCTATAGTTACTTAGTGCCGTTTTATCGCCACTTTTAAAAACAGGTACTACGAGTGCTAACTTCCAATCTTCCGGTACGCAAGCATTATTGATAGAAATATTAAATAACCTAATTAGGTACGGTAGAATAGCCTCTCCACCTAATTTAATAATGTCCGTGGAAATAGAATCTGGGCCTCGAGATTTTCCGCTTTTCATTAATTTTATTCTTTTCCGTAGAGTACTTACGTCGACCTGAAATAGATTTCTATCTGATAACGTTGGTATCTGTGTACAGTCAGTTTTCTTTGGCAAATTATTAAAAAAAATTTTTTTTTCCTTCCTTCTATGAACATACTTAAAAAATTCCGACCAATTATTGCCATCCGCATTAAGGATATATTTTAAATGACGTTCCTCTGCGATTTTCTTTTCCTTCTCTAACGCTTTTGAATAACTTCGAAATAATGCCATGTGGTTGCCACTAATGTGCCTGTTACTAAACGCCTTTCTGGTTTTTCTTTTCATACGTCTAATCTTTGCATTATAATATTCTGGGTCGGGATTTCTTTTTACCAATTTACATGGAACAAATGTCTGCACGGCATTTTCAAGAATGTTTTTAAAGCTGTTTTTGTTAGCTGATCTTTACGTAAAATGTCTAACATAATTTTGTCAGGCAAGAGATAGATGTACTAAAACGTATTATTAAACAAGCGATACTAACATTTGAGTTCTACACGAGTCACTGCAAATAGGATGTGGATGCTCATTAGAAATTACTGTTATCCCTTTGCTGCCAAACTCGTGATTGTGTAGAATAAGCTTAACTTTTAAATATAAACCTTTTTCGTAATTCAGGAGTAATATTCCTGGGCAATTTATATTATCACGTTATATTCTTGTTCTGTGTAGCAGGTGCTATATCTGGCTATCTAAATCTGACTGTCTAGTCATTTCTAATTATGCAAGTACTATCTTTAGTATGGCAATTATTTTTTCAGACTTGATGTTTTCGGTAACCTTTCTTGAATATAACGTCTGCCTAGAATATTGTGTATGATCGTGAAACGGTCTTAACTCCTATTCCATTTCGTTTGTCTCCCTTCCATTCTACTTCGCATGCAGATGCTTTTCTCTTCCCCACTGCCAAAGAGGAGAGAGGGATGGGACAGAAGGGCAGGAGACGGGGCTGGGTTGGGCAGGCGGAGCGGACGCCAGAAGGGCTGTGCTTCCAAAGAGAGGGGGCGGGGCGGGCGTGGAAGAGAAGGGTTGCGCGGCGAGACGCACCCCCTCCGTTCTCGCAGCGCTGGCACTCGTAAATCGCAGTATTATTTCAGGCCCTTATGGAGGATCTGGCCTCGCGGGCTGGAGGTGCGGCCGTGCAGTAAATATCGCGCCCCAAATGAATTCCCCAGGGGAACGCCCGCTCTCTCCTTCGCTCTCCTCGCAACAAGTGATGGTCGGCACGTGTAGCTCTGTCGCCACGGGGCCCAAGTTCAAGCAAAGGGCACCAGATTTAATGTTGTGGAATCGCTCGAATAGTTTCCCTCCGCGTTGTTTCCAGAAACTTCTCGAGGACATTTCGGGCGAAGGGAGAGGATATATCGCGAGAGCGATGTTAAAAGTTTGAGGAAAAGGAGTTTTTTTTCTTTCTGTGGAACTCTATCTGCGTAGGTCCGTTGTTTTCCTTTAGTCCGTTCCCGATTCGGTTACCGTTTGTCTAGCGACAACTTTGAAAAAACACACACATACAGAACGCAGAGATGGCGTAGCCCCGGCGATTGGATCGCATTTCGTTCGACCTCCAATCGCTTTTGTCTTATTCGTTTACCGGAATGAACCCGTTGCTGCGCTTCCTCGCTGGAATCGTTGGAGGACACCTGCCCTGGAGCGGAGAGAAACAGCGTTAGGAGAGGGGGGTCGAGGGGGTGCTGCGGGATGGGACGGCGCTTGTGACGTCAGAGCGATGCCGAGGGTGTCGCCGGAGGTGGGCGGGGTCGAAACGCCACACCGCGCGTCCGAGCAAACATTTGAGCAGCGAGCGTTCTTTTATGCGCTTTTAACCGATCGCGGAGCTGGCTGCCGGAGGCGCCGCCGGCCCCAGTGGAGGCGGGGGCGGGACCGGGGCTGGGGAAGGGGGCGCGAATTTGGGGAAGTGTACTCAGCAGCCACGTGATACCCATGTGGAAGCGGCAGCTCAGTTCGTGCCGGGGCCGATGTCGATTCTAGGGTGATTGTGAACGCTGCTCGCGAATCATCATTTCCGCTGTTCGTCGAATGCAATGAATCACGTTACGCTGTGTTTGTTCCAACTCGCACGGAGCGGCACGGACAATATTTTCCATCTCTTTTTTTCTCTGCACGTGGCATCCGTATTTATGGCATTGTAGCAAAGTAGAGATAGAGACATGATGTGAAACTCTTTGTTACATTTTGAGAGGAAATGTCCTCGAAAATTGAATGAAACTTCTTCGAATACAACTGGAAGTTTTCGAGCTAATCTTTATAACGTACTATACATTTCCGGAAGTCTCTATCAGATTTTAATTTAATTCTAAACCTAGGAACATTTTTCAATTCTCTCCGCTACTTCACATTTTTGGTACTTTTGAAGCAAACTAAAGAAACTATTGTAAATGAATTCAATTTTTTCAGTTTCTAAATTATTTGCATCGAAATCAGAGTATATTCTTACTCTCTTAATAGATGATGACCCCAAATCCCCTAGTGGTGTAACAATCTCCGTTAGATCCTACATTCGGAATAATGCAGTTTCTTTGCATCTCTCTAAGTAGATTTCGTCATAATCTTTGTAACACAAATACAACCTAAATGCGTATCTCATCTGACATCATTCGCTCGCCCGCCTTAACTCCCGAGGACGGAATCCGAGGTTCAGGAATGCTGGGACCAAACCCGGGCATGGAGGCTGTGGAGCGGCCAGCTGCGGACGCGGCCATAAATAAAATTAGCGGCTGTCGACGGCGTGCAGCGCGCCCTCAGCGACCGACCGAGCGTGAAGCGATAGCGCGCCTCCGTCCTCGTTGGCCCCGTCGCTGGGTCCTCACCAGCACCGCCCTCGACCTCAGCATCGCCCTCGCCACCCTTCTCGTTACCACCCTCGCCTCCGCCCTCGCTGACCCCGTCGCTGCGTCCTCACCATCACCGCCCTCGACCTCAGCACCGTCCTCGTTACCGCCCTTACCCCGCCCTCGCCTCCCCTCGCTACCTCTGTCGCCTCCGCCCTCGCCCCGCCGTCCCTCCGCCCTGCCTCCGCCCTCCCTCCGCCCTCCCCCGCCCTCCCTCCCCCTCGCCTCCGCCATCGCCTCCGCCATCGCCTCCGCCATCGCCTCCGCCATCGACTCCGCCATCGCCACGGACCTCACGAACGTTTCCTGTCATCATCCTCATACCTCCTTGTTTCTGCCTTAGCCGTCGACGCCACCATTTCTGCCGTCCCTGCCTCTCCCGCTGCTCCCATTTCTGATAATGCGAACGCTTGAACGCGTCCTGGACGGCTTCCCAGTACTTCTGCGTTAGACCTCCAGTGTCCTCATTAGGAATCCAACGCTGTCCTGTAAGACCCGAAACGTTAGTTCTCAAGGTAATTGGAACACCAACCGATCACTCGAGAGACGCGGAGAACTTCGCTGCATTGCGTTCTAAAGAGGTGCGTTTTCTAGTGTGATGAATAAAGAGAACTGTGAATGTGTCATTTAACTCTGTAAGGAATATTTTTCTCCCACTTTAAAATTAATAGTTACTATTCCTTTTCCTTAAATAAATGTAAATATTTCGTGGTAATATTAAGTGAATAATGAAAATCATTGGTATCTTCACATGAAGTACTCGTAATTGCAATACAAATAAGATTAGCATTGCATTAACACCATCTCCGATACTTTAACATAATATTTCAACTTCATACTACAATATAGCAGTATTTTGGTGTAGGCGAGTGAGTTAAATTCTTTCTGGGGGGGAAGGTGAACATGGCTCACCGCCAAAGCAAACCGACTGGCCTGTCGGTCGGCCGGCACGTGGAGGAACTCGCCCTCATCCCGCCCTCTGCGTGGGCTCGTAGGGCTCGTCTCGCCGCAGCCCACCCCACCCCCCCCCCCTGCCCCCCCGGGCGGCGCGGAGACCGAGGCCGCGCCCGAGGGCCAACTGGCGGGCAGCGGTTTCGGCGCCGTCGCCGCGCCCCAAACCTTGTTGAGGTGGACGAGGGGCCGGCCTGCGTGAGAGCATTAACTTAATAAAAACTCTCGGTTTGGCCCCCTCCCCTCCCCCCACATGCCGACCGGCCTCTCGCAGACTCGCTAACCGCCTGTGTACGCCCAGCGGCCGAGGGCGGGGCCTCGCAGCGGGGGCTGCGGCGTGCAGGCTCAAGTGTCCTCCTACCTGCTGATGGGATTTACTGTCAACGCGGGCCTCTTATCTCTTCTCTCCCCCTTACTCTCCTTCTACTTCTTTTCTTTCTTCATCTTCTCACTTTCTTTCCTTTTCCTTCAAGTTTTTCATTGTATTTTTTGTTTTGTCCTTTTTTCTCTTCGAAAACATACGATCTGATTCAACTTATTCCAAGGTATTCGTTTTCCGTTCGTATTATTCTCTTTTCATCACATCATAGATCACAATGAATCGCCGCGCTGGGCAAGTATGTAGATTGCAAGGTACCACAAAAATGCTTATTTCACTTCTACGTGTGACTTTTGATATCGTTTCTCATGAATGTGTATTTAATATAGGAAATACATATTTCTTGACTGAAGTTATCGGAAAGCTGGGATCAGAAATATGTAATTACTCTCTCTTTTACATGCTAAACGACTGCGTAAATAATATGCATACAAATGTATGTGACGGCGTGTCTCACAATGTACTAATCAGTAATGTTACGAATGCTTTTTTTTAATTACATTATAAATTCGAATTTTATATTAGTGAAATGATCAAATATTGCAGGATTATTTTTGTGAAAAATAAGTTTATGTACTGTATTAATCTTCCTTTTATTTTGAAGAGGTCGAGGCAGCAAAATAGTACTCCACATTTCCGACATCCAAAATAAAGACCTTAAAATTCCCCCTTAGCTGCCCTTCTGCTGAGCATTATGAAAAAATTCCAAATATATTTTTATTATGGAACTTCTACGTGTGAATATGAAAGTATGTACACCAATTGAGAAATGTCTGCATTTACGCAAACTTTGTTATACCTCTGCTTCACAAAAATTATTTTAAAAAACGGTTGTCACTTTATTGCCTACACCCTTTCAATAGAAAATTTTAATTACAGACCACTTAACTGCTGGAGCCATTTCAATTCCTTTTCTATATCCACACCATTATCTCTGAACACATTTTGTCCTTTGACTCACCACATACTTCCCGATACTATCCGCCTACTGTCTCGCTTGACTGCGATTTCCCCATCACAACTTCATTCACAATTTCCTACCATTTTACCATATCTGCAGTCTCCTCCTTTGAGTCCATTTTTTATCCATTTCACTTCCCCTTATGCACACCCTCACCTTGGGCCATGCAGCCATGAGACCTCGATTGCCCAGCAATCTCTTCGCCCCAAATGCGTAGAAGCCGCTGATGTCCCAGTATCTCCGCCGTCTCCATTTGCCGCCCCCACACATCGGCTCCGCAGCCGCCAACACGTCCCACGCTGCCATCAACGTGACCCTCGTCCTTACAATCTATGCTATCTCCTCCGCCAGCTTCGTACCCCCCACCCTGCTTCTGCCATCTCCGCCATCGTTCCCACTGGCGCCGCCGTCTCATCCACTTTATCCTCCTCCTCCTATATCTCCTTCGCCGCCGGCCCCCCCCTCTTCTCCCTCTTCCTTCTCCTATACCCCTCCCCGCCGCCGCCCCTCTTTTTCCTCCTAGTCTTCTCCTCTTCTTATATCTCTTTTCGCCGCCACCGCCACCACTGTCTTCTCCTCTTCCTCCTCGTCCTATACCTCCTCCGGCACCATACAGTCTCTCCCCTCCTGTTCTTCTCTTCCTCCTTCTGTATCTCCTGCCACCGCCCCTGCCTCCGCCGTCGCTTCCTTTTTCTATACTTCCGCCCGCTGCCCCGTCTCATCCTCTTCCTCCTCCTTGTTCTTCTCCTCCTATACCTCCTTCGTCGCCGCAGCCGCCACCATCGTCTCCTCCTCCTCTGCTGCTGCCGCCGCCGCCACAGCCGCACTCTACCGCCGTGTGTACACAGGCGGACACAGGGGTTCCCTTGCCTCCGCTGGTCTTATTCCCGGGGAAAACAGCGGCGCGTCCCCCCGATTTACATCCGCCAGCAGCGAGGGCGGGCGACTTTTCCTGAAGTAATTTTTGTGAGATTGCGCACGGGGACAAGTGCGCCAGGGCTTTCTTCCCTCGTCCTCCCTAGCGGGGTGGGGGCGAGGGCGAGGGCGAGGGCGAGGGTGAGAGTGCGCGCGGGACATTTTCCGGTCGAGCGAAGCACGTGCGTCCCACGGCGCGACGCCAGACCTGCTCGAGGAGGCGGGGCGGATCAGAGCAGGAGCACTGTTCAGAGTGCGCTCTTAAAGCGGCGTTCAGGGTGCTCACGTCGCTGGCATTGGGCTCTCCGGACGACCTACGGACCGAAGGTTATGTAAGGTTAACAACGTCGCAGAGAAACGGGCACGCGACGAGAAATATTTTTGTGGTAGACGATCGTTCAGAAGGCGATTCACAGGGTGGTCAAAACGGTTTGGCGGCAGATTTTCTTGGTTTCTCCTGCCTCTCATTCCGACATTGCTCCATCATCATTTGTGTTGTCTTTGTAAACACCCAATGCAATTGCTTACTCATTATCTACTATGGTCATATGACTTAGATATGGTATCATAATAAATAATAATCCAAAATTATACTCTAGATCTGAGGCTATCCGTGCCGGGTACCCACTATGCCCCTCAGAGGGAAACATATATTAACCTTTACACACTTGCGGGCTCCTCTGTCTGTGGTCAGCAGACTGACTAGTCCTACCGCGACAACGCACATGCATGAAAGACAGCGGACAAACAACCATTCCCTCGGCGCGACCCTTCCATGTGTTGAGTCGGCACACGCACTAGCCACCTCGGCCATCCAAGTTGGTAATTTTACATAAAAAATAATTTTATCTAAAAGCACGCCGAAGCCCAATTTATCTAAAGCTAGAAAAACGTATTTCTCTAGTTCACCAAATTGCAACTGTTCTCTTCGTAATACAATGCATTGATATTTTACTTAGGGCAGAGGGATCATATCATACATTTAATAATGTAAAGTACGAATAAATTTACCTAATGTAACCTATTTTTGTTGAAACAAGGTTAATTTCACAACGTATAAATTGAACCACAGGTGAATTTATTTTGAAAATGGTCATTAATTATCGGAAATTGTAATGTTATTCTGTCTCTTGATTATAAAAAGGCAATGGAATGCATTTTATTGTAACAGGTACACATGCACTTCTAATGAGGACATATTTAGTTTGATTTACTTCAACATTAATCTTTAATATTTAGAACTGATCATATACGTAATGTACTCGTTTAATTTTCATCTGCCATGACATATCAAATTCCTTTTTCTTCAGAGAAAAAACATCGAACAATCCTCCAATATTGTCCAAGTCATTTATAAATTTCATGTAATGACACACGTAAGTTCGAATCAAAGGCATGTTTTTTCTTTAAATTTCGAGGCGGATTGTCGGCGCGCGTGCGTTCTGTAGATTGCTAGTAGTCAGACACTAATTAATTGAATGTTTTTGTTCGATCAGAACTTCACCGTGAAAGCTCGCGTCACGAGAGTAATTTCTATCGCCGCCCTGGAGGTGCGCAATTATGAACATATTTACTCAGGGAATGTATGGTCATTTTTTAATTAGAATATTAATAAATCCAACGCAAGGCAGAAGATGAAATGTTCGTACAATTCATCTATTCCAAGAATACAATGCGTTCAATATGTATTCCTTTATTTGTTTGTTATTTATTTGTTTGAAACCAGCCGTTTCATTGTAAACGTAGCTCATCAAACTTTGTTATATTTATTTTTGTTGAAAGTTATTTATAATTTTTCCTCTTCGCTGTAATTTTAAAATAGCCGTATTATATGTAATTCATTGTAAATCATTGAGTGCGGTAACAATGTGAGTATATGAATAGAGTCGAGAAGTTTTGAAATTTTTAAAAATTTAATTAATGAAATAGAGAAGATAATTACCAATATGTAAATATTTTTGCTTCTGTAAATAATTTAAGTGATAATAATAATACTGTAACCTTCAAAATATTGTTTAAAATAATGTTTCTTCTAATAATAGGAAAAAATCATGTCGCTCGTTTCAGAATTACGAGATCAGTCCGTACAGGCCGTCAAGTTTCACCACGTACGCAGAATAAAAAGAGAATCTCTTAGTAAATATTCGTCTATGATAAACGAAGTTCCATAGAAACATATCTCCTAGCGAAATTGAATCAAATTTTTCATGTCTTAGTGGATAATTCGTGGGATGTTGGAAAATTCAATGGATTTTTGAGTCCCGTCCACACCGCAAAAGGTCCTTCGGCGTCGTGACGTCACCGCCACCTGCCCTCGACAGGTCGGCTTTGTTTTCGACAAGGAGTTTGTCTTCGACAAGTTCGTCATGACTACTACGTGTTTAAAGATATGATTTCGGAAAATCAACTGCGCTGCCTTATTTTCGACAATCAGGCACTTAACGTAGTATTGCCACTAATACGATGAGCTCGACTTTGGTGTGGACGGTATTGCGATACGTGTGGTACTTATTCATCTATTCAATCACCAGCTCACGCGGACTTTGTTCCAATTCGCGCCTCCATATACAGTGAACTTTGTGGACGTCCTGTATTACAACTTCAACTCGACTCAGCACCACTGAGGTTCTCTTAATGCAGCAATGTCATGTGGCAATTTAAGTGAGTACATCGCGAGAACTCTGCACTTTAAACATTTTAATGTGTTTCAGTTTTTTAAATTATTTTATCGCATCCAATGCATAATACGTTTGCAATAAACAGTATGTGCAATGTTATTAATTACAACTATCTTTATCTCTTCAGCCATAAACACGTCATCTAACCAGAGCCATCTCTGTCCCCCTGGGCAGCCATACGACCCGACGCGTCGGCAAATTCTTTTGTTTTTGAGACGGATCCCGTTCAGTTCATTGACTCACATTTGTCTTCCCCGGCCATTCCCATTCTCTCTGTGTCATCCTTAATAGCAAAATTTTCATTGACACAAATGTGAATGCATTAATTAGATCTCATAAATAAATAAATAAATAGAAAAATAAATAAATAAATCAATAAATAGAAAAATACATAAATAAATGGAAAAATACATAAATAATGGAAAAATACATAAATAAATGGAAAAATACATAAATAAATGGAAAAATACATAAATAAATGGAAAAATACATAAATAAATGGAAAAATACATAAATAAATGGAAAAATACATAAATAAATGGAAAAATACATAAATAAATGGAAAAATACATAAATAAATGGAAAAATACATAAATAAATGGAAAAATACATAAATAAATAGAAAAATACATAAATAAATAGAAAAATAAAAATAGTTTTGGTTAAGGATGCCTCGTCTCTGCGGCAGAGACTGCAATGCCCTCCGCCGTGCCGGTCAGCTCAAGCGGCGCCAGGTCGGGGCCCTGTCGGTGAGCGTAGCTGCTGTGACGGGCCGAACAACGAACGTCCTCGGGGCCTCTTCGCCCCGTCCTCCTCCTCCTGCCCCGGGCCCCGCGCACGCCGGGGCATACCAACGACGCCGCGCCCCGCCGGCTGCAAAGCGGCGCCAAGAAAGCTCGGGCAAATCCAATTTCTGTCCGGGACGCGTCTCTGAGCCCGTGCGCTGTCCGCTCGCCCGCTCTCTACCCGCTCTCTTGCCCCCTTCTCCGCTCTCGCACCCGCCCTCCCGTCTTGTCACCCCGCTGTCCTTTCCCCACGCTCAACCGCCCGGCCTGCCACACGTGCTGCCCCGTTCCGGGCGGGCATTCGATCTGGAAATCGTCGCGTCCGTCGATTGCGACCATCTTCCACTCTACATGCATTTGCTTGCAACATGCAAAATGCGTGAATTCCATGTAGCACATATTGCAGCGCTTTTTGTGTATTGTGATGTCTTTATTCTGGTGCTTTTTATATTGCTCCTTTGGATGACTCTATATTATTTCTTTTTGCTTTTATTTCTCGATTATTCTTTTCTTTTTTTTTTCGGAATGAATTGCTGATTGATATATACTCCTATTTCATTTCATTCTCTTTCTATTTTGAATCCTACCTGGTCTCTGGTTTTCTTTCGTATCTCCTTCCATAATCTCTTTAATTTTTTCACCTCGTTTTTCTCATTCCATCTTTGGACACCTTTTTGTTTGTTAATCTCACTGCTTTATCTTGTCTCTCGCTGTGCGCTTTGCTTGCTTTCCTTGCGCCTTGCTCTCTCACGACGCGGGTCGCGCCATTAAAAAGTGAAGGGGAGCCGACACGCGGAGACGGACCCAGGGTCGGATGGACGGACGGGCGGACGACCAGTCACCCCTCGCCGTGGCCTCGGAACCACATTCCCACTAGACAAGACGAGTGGGGTGGGACGGGGTATGGAGACGTTTTTAAAAGAGCTAAGTTTTTCGGCGGCTGGACACTTTTACAAAGGTCCTCGACCATCCCCCTCACCCTCTTTCCTCCCCAGAACGCCCACCTTTCGGCCGTGTCGTTGAGCTGAAACCCGATTGTGGGAAGAAAATGGACGGGGTGGATTTGGATGGGTTGGCGGAGGGGTAGGGAAAGCTAGTTTCAGATTCTTCCCTGCATCCTCTACCACCCCCTTCTAGAATGTTCTTCCTTTCAGCTTGTCAAAGCATACGTAGATATAAAGTTATCTTCACACGGTTTTGAATGTTCTGTGTAAGGGTATGGCGTTAAAAATTATAAAATATTGCATGACGTCAGAGGATATTGCTATACCGTGTTTTTTAATGTATCTGAATTAAAAAAGTACATTGTTTGCATATTTCTTATGAAATATCATAGAAATATTGTAAAGTGAATTTAATTTTCCATTTCCTTGGGGTCTAATGATTATCTTGCTTGTAAGAACGTACGGCAACAACCTTCGCTCGTTAAATTCATCATTTCTACCAGTAATTGTTTTTCTATTTTTACATTATTTTAAAACATAATTTCATCATCTCTTATAAGCGTTCATTTCAACGTTTTATGATCCACGACAAACATAATTTGCTGTACAAACGCTGTTTTTGTTTCCCACATTTTCTTGCTAGAGTTTGCAACTGTTCATTCCCTAAAGAGTAGGTGCCACTTTGAGCGACGGGCACTTTCTCAAGTTCCTGAGAGAATTTCTGCATGAAACGAATTTCCGAGGAGACCCCATGTATTTCGAGCGGAATCTGTTTAACTGCAGGAAATTAGCTCGGAGTACACCGCGAAAGGTGAGTGACAACGTCGCGAAATCTCAATTCCATTTTGCGTTATGCTTGCGGTATCTCGGACACGTTCAATGATGGAAACAAAGTGGAAGGCGAGGACGATAAAGAAAATTAAGCTGAATCACTACATTGCTGGTACGAAAGGGAAAAGGAAATGGGTTATAGAATATTTCACATATCATGGTTTGTGATATCAAACAATTCATGGAAAAATGAAAGAGAGTGGATTAATATCCAGGCATAATGGAAATCCACATCATTATGTTCTCGTATAGTACTAGTTATGGGGATTGTAATATTAATATTTTTACTGTGACCATAAATATGCATTAAAAGTGGAGTTTATGCGAACAAAACTGTAGTAAAAAAGTATACTCCAATTATTTTGTGGTTGAAACTTCTTTCATTGTTTATTTATTTACTGACCTGTATTGCGCAAAGGAATGTGAAATTGCTTTTAATCCTACGCAGTGAAATTTTATCCATCAATAATTTAAATTAAAAATTGTTCATAATTATCTCTATGCATAATGTAATTTTAGAGAAGGGGAGGATTTTGACCATTCAGAAGTGTAGGGGATTGTTTATTGAGAGGGTTTTCTTTCTTTGATATTTTATGTACAAGGATGTTCGTGTGTTGTTCGTGTGTTTTTGTTGCCTCGATACAAGTACAGAAAGCAACATTAAATGTTACATTTTATTGTGTTTTTTGCTGACTATAGAGTGAATTTGTTTCAATAAAACGATAAAAAAAGACAATTACTTTCCTTTTTTAAGTAAAGTTAATTTTTCATTTAGAAAATAAGCATTTTGTTAAATACATGTTTTCTGGACTTCAAGAAGGAGGATAAACAATTTTTGTTTAAAAAGTTAGATGTTCGAAAATAAATTTATATGATCACATACTGTTTTTAGACTTTGAAACTCAACTTGCGCTTCCTATAATATTCTATTTCGGCTACCAATACCTCTCCCAAATCCATACGCACATGCACACAAATCCATTCCAAACCGTTATCTATGATCACATCTGCATAATGAACATACCAATATCAAGCATTCTGCATTCCGTTGGCATAACTAGCGAGGCAATTTTGTTACTAAACTCGCGCGAAATGCCCCAATGCGTATCAGAATGGGGGAGTAACTCGGAGCCGCAGACCAAACGCGGGAGGATGTGGAAGGAGCCGAACCGGCACTTGGGGAGCCTCTCGGGTGAGCAAAACGGGGGGGGGGAGTGCGTAGGGGCCGTCGACATTCCTCGGGGGGCCGGGGGAGGGTGAAGGGAGGTTGGCAACCCTTGCCGCCGCATGTCGGCACTGCGCAAGAGGAGCGGCGACTAACGGCGGCTTATGAACGCCCCTCCGCGCCGCCTCCCCTCCCACACCCCGCCATAGGCCGCGCTCGTCCCGCGCCGGAGGCCGCCAGGGGTGTCCGCGTCCTCGGCCCCGCCGGAACCCGCCACGTTTTGCGCGAATTGGCCCCTGCAGCGTTTGGAAGCGTCATTAATCTAAATAATGAATTTCTGTGAAACCAATGATTAGTGATACCTGGCGGTTGAACTGCTAAGGTCATTAGTGCTAGTGCATGTTTTTATCGTGGGAGGGGGCAGTGATCCCCTGATGGATGGCGATATCCGGCACTGATGTCCCCGTCGCTTTCCTTAACCAGGTATCTCTCAGCAGCAGGGCTCTGCTCCAGCCGGGACAAGCTCTAAACTCAGACTGGTCTCCCGGCATGTGTGGTAGTGTATTGCGTGAAAGTAAAGGATGAGGACAGGACAATGAAGAGTAAGAAAAGATCGCGCGCGGTCCGAGGCCCACTGAAGTAAATTTTTAATCAAGGTTTGCGCATGTAATATTTAATGTTCTCTTCTTGCACTATTGACACGAAACATTGATTGTACAATTGGGCACGATACCAAAAACCCACGCCATCACACAGGGAACAGAGTCACTCCACAGTTCTGAGAATCATCAGAAGCTTACTGTCTTGACAAATAGAAGAGTATTCCGAAAAAAAAGAAAGAAAAAGAAATACGTTTTTATTAGAGCCAGCCCAAATACTTCACCAGTCATTGTGTCCGCTTCTTCAAAACGTTCTCCCTGCCACACTTCACGGAACATCGGTTGCGCCGCGTTGGGCACCATACCAAAACGCGAGTTGCACAAGTTGACCCATTGCGAAGGGACCAGGGCGTAGTTGGGCAGCCCTCGGGATCATCAGAAGCTGCGGTCAAGCGGCACCGCAGCGTGGCGGCAGGGTTGGCGGATGGGGGCGGGGGTCCGTGCGGCGCGTCTTGGACGCAAACGGCGCGGCGCGGCGCGGCAGGCGGGCCCGGGCAATAACCGTAACGGAGCCGACCGCGAAGCAGCCTCTCTGCCCGCTCACCCTGGCCCCTTCTCGTGCGGCGGGCACCGCCTCGCAGGAGACAATGGCGGGGGCAGGGGGGACGACGGCAGCGGGAGAAACGGTAGCGTCGCACGCTCAAATGGAAACTGATAGGACTTCCAGCACGGCGAGAAGTGTGTCTCCGGGAAAAAAAATTACTGATACAGTATTATTTTAAAGAGCACCAAGTGAACAAATAAGTTCTGTCAAAACCTTCCTGGAAGAACAGTTGGTATAGAACACGCGACATTTAGATTCCGCGTGTTATGTCAGTGTATTTGATTACACTGTTCGATTGTTTTTTTATCGTCAAGTTGGTAACGGAAGTGACAGCACGATATGATTAGATAAAGGCAATGTTTTCATTCAAGTAAATTGTGTATTTTATTTTTCAAAATTTCGCAAGGATGTTTGCAAGTTGTCATTTTAACTTCGACGAAAAACATTGTTTAATTATCTGTTTTAATTTTGGGTGTTTGACAGGCAACAGGAAAGAAATAGGTCTGATAAAAGACATTGTCATAGGTAGGTTACATCATCAACTTTATTTTTAGAGCGTTTTTCATTTTACACGACACAGTTTTTCTCAGTCGTAAAGAGATCATCATCAGGAACAATTTTCAACTTAGTGAACGAACGACTTACGATTAAACTTTTTCTGAATTTTCTCCCTCATAATTGTTTCCCCATCAAAATCTATTTTCCTTATCACTTGAAGGTGTAGTCGAGAACTTTTTATGAATGCGTCGTTTAATTCTTGATAGAAATGACGCATACAATAGCAGGCCTAAATGCGCTGTTGATGTCAGCGTTCTCCGCGTGTCTGCGTTGATTACGGGACGCAGCCAAGCGCCTTTTCCAAGAAGTCCGCCTTATCCCTGGAGTAAGCGGCGCCACTTGTCGCCGCCTTTAGGGAGGGCCTGCGGCGTCGACAGCAGCGGCGGCTTAGCTCTCAATCCGCAGAGGCCTGCGCCCGCCGCTCCGGCGGAGCGGCCGAGGCAGGGCCGGACGGGACCACCCCGCGGGCGACCCCTGCAGACGCCACTACCGCCCCCTGCGCGACTCTCTCCGCACACGTCCCCACCTTCCTGTTCGCTGCTCGGGCCCGTCTTTCTCCAACTTTGTTCAGGTTCTCTGCCCTCCAGGGTGTCGTCACCACCGCCCCTACTGAGAGCGTACGCTGGTCTCTACCGTCGCCAGTAGTCCCCGTTGTGTTTGAGTGCATCGGCCTTCATCTTTCGCCGCTTCTTGTAGCTTGTCTACCTACACCTCCCGCTGGAGCTGCTGTCCTTATCACTACCACCGTCTCCTCCCATCCTCCATTACCGCCTCCGTAAACGCCTTCTTTCGCCATTCCTTCCGGCCCTCTTCACTTTCGGCCCTCTTCACTTTCGCCACCGGTCGATCGTGCGCGCCCGTGGAGAGGCCGGTGTGGTTGGACGGAGGGGGGGGGGAGGAGAGGGTGGCTAGCGGTCGGCCCGGGTGGGAAAGGCGTCCTCTTGACCGCGCGCTCTTATTGAAACGGCAGCCGGCGCGGCTGCTGCGGCGGCGCTCTGCGACAACGCGACGTCTCCTGTGTCCACACCGCGGGCGCTGGAGTGCCGGCTCCGAGGAGGGGGAGGCTGGGGAGGTGGATATGTGATACCCCCGCGGCGCCAGTCGGACTGGCCGCGGCCGCCCCGCTCCGTCCCGCTCCGCCCTCCCCCGACGCTCCCCGTGTAACCCGACGCTGTCGGAGGCACCGCCGCACCGCCCCCCCCCCCACCGGGCGAGTGTCTCGCCTCGCGTCGCCGCCGCCAGGGGCGCTCGCGTGGCGCCCCGCGAGGGTCAGGTGCGACGCCCCGAGGGGGACCCTCCCCGGAGACGGCCGAGCGCGCGTCGGAGACGCATTTTACCGACCCCCATATTGCTTGCGTTGATATATCGATCCTCATTTCATACCGAAGTGTTCTCTACTGCTAAATACTACTTAATTATTTGGTATGTAAGTCGAAGAAGTAATTTTAGGAGTATCTTTTGCGTATATCGTAGGGTGGCTTCTTCAAACGTATACTATCTAAAATGATACTGAAGCATCAAGATGATAAAGGATATGATGCAATAGTTCGATAAATTTCATTTTTTATTAATTGAATTATGCTCACGCCAATCTTTCAGTAAAATAAATATTTCTCATTTTGTCAATTGTTCTAAGAAAATGTTTCTAGTTTGTTCGTTTTTACTCATAAAAATATTTGTTCATAAATTCATTAATACAAAATATGAACTGTATAAATACAGACGGTACATAGTCTCATTCCAATGTCGAAGAAAACGAACTGTGATCTAACAATCATAGTAACTTCCTTGTTCTGTCAAGGAACGCCCGGTTGCAGCCAGTGAGTGGTGATAGGGGGGGGGAGGCTACCCCGTAGGGCCAACTCATCTCCATGACACTATTGTGTATCGACTGTAGCGGACTCTGGTGCGTCCATGCGTGTAACCGAACAACTCCAGCCGTCGCCATCACCGCCACTTCTGCCGCGGCCGCCGGCCCCGTTCGAGAGGCCACGCCCCCTCCCGCACATTTCAAACAACTGTCGGCGCTGCGTGCGCGCGGCGCGCAGTTAACGCGCGAACATGGGTGTTACATTAGGGCAGGTGCGCACGGCGCGCCCTTTTGCGCTACGCACTTTGGCCGCAGGCGCCGCCCCCGCGCCGCCCCCGCGCGCGCCGCCCCCCCCCCGCGCCGCCCCCGCGCCGCCCCCGCGCGTCCGCCTTTTCTGCTTTCAACGTGCAGCAGTTCTGGTACTACGACTAATTTTAATTTATCCTATTTTTTCTAAGTTCCACAGTTACGAACATTTGCTTGTTTTCAAAAAAATATTTTCTCGTTTCTTTCCTAAATTATTTCTTAATTTTGTCCCTATAACTGCTCTTATTTATCTCATTAGTTCTAGTTTCGAAAGTGCTTTTTATGTTACTCACTGCTCCCTGCTACCCCTCTTAGAAATAAGTTCTCTTTTCTATAACAGTTCTTCTTGATGTGCTAAATGGGTGTTATGTTCATTTGTTCTAATTGTTTAAAAAAATCCTCATACTTATTTTTATCAAGCAATCTGAGCAATTTTGTTTTGTATTATTCCTTTTGAACTTTTTTGTTATTCATTTACATTTATTGTCCCTCCATTTTCTTTTTTTTATCTCTACTCCGCGTTGGGTCGTTTTTGCGGTGCTTTTATCCGCAAAAGAATCAGCATGAATATTACCCCAAATTTTAATTTTCAAATGCACTCTCAAAATGGCAATATTGTAAAGGTCTGGAGAGTCTCGTTTTATTCTCTAATGTTTAGAAATAAAAACGCTAAAGAGCGTAAACTTAATTATAGAAAAGCTTTTGAGAAATTGTTTTGCTGTTTTGCAACTAATGATTCAGTTTTTGTAAATATAGTGTTCATAATAAAAATTTACAATGGAAAACATTTCATCTTGGTAGTACATTTCAATCCCCATTGAATATATTGTATTGTCCGTGACATATCCCGGATGACCCAACTGTGCTTCTTTATAGAAATATATTTCCGATCAGTAACACATTGTTGACCACCTCTTAACTGTAACGGTTCTGAAAATTCAAATAGATCGCAAAGTTCTTAATATCAATGAATATGTTTTATTATTGCTCTCGACGTTCCCATAGTGTTAATTTCAACAATGCGCTTAGTCCTGAGCATTTCCGTATTTACGTCAATTTACTTAAATTATATTTTATAGACGCTTATTCAATCTCGCTTTCCTTACAATCTTACTTCCTTACAATTCTTACAATCGCACACAAACCGACAAACAAACCTGAGATCACAAATCAAATTTTCGGAGGCTGTGACTTCCTTTATGCTGCACCTCTCGGTAGCAAGGTTCTCCTGCAACCTGCACCACGCGATCCATGACAAGCAGAACGCCGTAGACAGAGGGCGGTAGCAAAGGCTGGGACGAGGGGAGGCGAGAGTGGAATGGCGGCAGGTCGACGTAAACCGAATTTCCGGGTCTCGTGCATTACTGCGATATGGAATAGCCGAGGCGGTGGCGGCGGCGGCGGCGGCGGCGGCGGCGGCGACGGCCGAGGCTCTCCTGGCACGGCGTCTCACGTTCGTGAGGTGAGAATATTGAATAGCGACGGTGGCGCGTGTGCGGGCGGAGCGAGGAGACACCGCACTTTGCGGGAAACAAACGCGCGTGGAGAAAAGAGCCGCCACTGCCACCGTCACAACCACCACCACTGCCACCGGGAGCGGCAGCCCAGTGCATCAACTGATGTCACTGTAGCGCCTCTGACCGGGAGGTCCTAGGTTCGAGTCCTGACGGCGGCAGAATTTTCGACACTAGCTTTTCAGCTAGGTCGAATTCTAGCGACTGGCTGCTGTGATCGGTAGTTTTCCGTGGTTTATCCGATCAACACCAGGCGAATGCCGGAGCAGTACCTTAACAAACGGGCCACGGACTGCGCACGATATTTCCTTCGTCTTCCTTATCCTATCCTCTCCCCTTACATACACACACTAACATGCACTACACTACCACATATTCCGGGAGACCGGTCGGGAGCTTAGAGCTTGTTCCGGCTGGGGCGGTGCCCCGCTGGTGGGAGAGTCCTGGTTAGGAGGAAACCCCACTAGCCGACGATAGGTCGACGCCGGATCTCGCCATCCAGCGGGGGAAGATCACCGCCATCTCCCGAGAAAAAACCATGCACTACACTAACGGGACTAATGACCAAAGCAGTTGACGCGCCCAGAAAGACGAAAAAATCAGTCAATCAATAAACCATCATTGCCACCGCCACCCCCTACGGCCTCCGCTGTCACTGTCGCCTTCATCCCCGACTTCGTCGTCTCCGTGGACAGCATCACTAACTCTGCCTCCGCCTTGCCCACTATTCTATTAACCACCGCCGTCCCCGTCGCCGCGGCCGCGACCACTGTTTCCACCCCCGTGACTACCGCCACCGCTTCCACGGCTGCCGGAGGTAATAAAATAAAACGGGCGACTTGGCTTCCTCGCGGGCGCTGCTTGCGATCGTCTCGGCCGAGGAGACGTGAGGATGCAGATGGCGCCCTGCTGACGGAGGACGCCGCTCAAGGGCACCGCCTGGGACGTAACGCCGCGCACGTGAGCTTGAATACCTGCTTGAAAGAGCGGACAGAGAGATAAGGAAATCAAATTAAGATAATAAATCTCGGGCATTGGACCGTATTAGAAATCGAAAAATACCTCTTTTCGACATGGCTGTGATTGTGTCAGTGGTTTCAGTCGATAAATCAAAAGTACATTCAAGAGCAATGATGAAAATCAGTGTATTGGGCAATATGATGGATCACTGATACTTTTCATTGCCCAGTAATGAATTGAATATCGCCTTGAGAAAAATGCGTATAATGAATGTTGATAAGTCATTGCATTCCTGAAAATTTTGTTGTTGAAACTTCTCAAGAAGGGAAATTAAAATGGCATATTTAAAATCTTGTTGTTTGCAACACATCATAATTGCTTTTCTTTTCAATACACATGTTTAATCTTACATTATTTATTAAAGTTACTAGCAAGACGATATCTCAAGTTAATAGCAAAGCGTATATCTCACAGAAAAATGTTTTTCAGTTCTATCAGGCGCATGAGCAAAATATTAGAAACTGCTGACCTCGTTTTCGAGACTAAAATTGTTCCGTGTAAATGTTCTCGTGTATTCATATGAAACTCCTTTGCGATAGGTAGCGTTGAAGGCTGGATAATTGCAGGTGAGTTGTGATGTGTTAATGTTATCATATGGCTGAAATTCATGACAAAGTACAATTTGAAACAGAAAAAAATCATGTTTGAAATTTATGTAAATAAGAGCAGTCTGATGCTCATTACCTGCACGTAAAGAAATTTCCAGTTCTATCGATATAAAATCATAACGTAAAACGCGACCTAAATGCTTTAATGTATTCATTATGTATTGTTATTCTGTGTCATTACGTGGCTTGTTTACGAAAACCATAGCTTCCTGTCTCGATACGACATATCGCTCATCAGTTGCGACCTGCAAATTGCCAAAATACTCTATAAACTGAAATCATAAAGCATTATTTCTATTGCCGAAATTGAACTGTAACTGCACTCGCAACTGTTACCTCGTAAGTACGAAATATACGAAGTCCAACGAAAAACGAAGTCTGTCCTTGAATGTCATCTTGCTAATATGTCTTTACTTCATAAAGAAGAAATATTGTTGAAAACTGCAGTAATTCTAATAGTTTGCCTGTACGATCGTAGAATTTTTGACACAGTTAAAACTGAACCAGCTGTGCAGTTATTCAACCACTTTTATCATTTGAATTTATCAAACAACTTCTCTCTCGTGTCTGTACATCTTTTCTGGAAAATCAATTCCAGCAAGTGTGTTCTCGTAGTTTGTAATTTACTTTACCTTTACAACTTTTGAATTAAAAGTCGATAATAAAGAGAAAAGTTGTGTGTCAATTACCTACAATGATTGAGCGACCCGTGGTGTATGAACAGAACTCTGGTACACGGATTCAAGTCCTGTTGAGCCATCTGGAATTCGTCATGATCAAAGAGGGTTCGCAATAAGTTTCCTCTGATTTCTCCAGTTTCTCGTGACAGTGAGCCAAGGAAGAGAGGGAGAATGAGTGAAAGGGAAAAGGTTGAGTGAGTGAGGAGAGGGAATGACTGAGGAGAAAGGGGTAAAGTGGGAAAAGGAGTAAGGGGAGAGAAAGAAAGAAAGTGAATGTGGGGCGAGGGAGAGGAAAATTATGAAGAGGGAGAGAAATACAATAACGGGGAGAAAGGGGACAGTCGAAGGAGAGAGAGAAATTAGGAAGAGGAGAGGTATGGAGTGGATCGAAGCGCAGCGGGGTAGGAAAACGCGGCGCAAAGCCTCGGACAGCTCGCGCGTCGCAGGGCGGGGGAGGTCCTGTCGGCGCGTGGAGGGAGCGGCCGTTGTCGGGCGGTGTTAATCCCCTCCGCTTGTGATAAGGGCGGCCGAGGGGTGGGGGAGCGCGGAAGGGCGCGCGCACGCGTGTCATCACGCCCGGCGCAGGAGATTCCTCGCCCTGCGAGCCGCTCTCGCTGTCGCTTACCCCTTTCCCCATGCTCCGCTGGGGACGTGCGAGCTTTCCCCTGTGCCTTCCTTTAAGTCTCTGTGCAATGAAATGCGAAAAATATTTGTATTCTCTCCTCTGTTTCTCTGCTTTAGATTATTTGGTTTTCAGTAATTGTCAATATGCGTAACCGATTTTGAAGTTTAGCTTCCCCTATTGATGGAGAAGGTTTACTGACGATCTTTAAATGAGAATAATTTCCATTATTTAAAAACGTATTTAAACCCCTGCTTGTGGGTATTATTTTCAAGTTCTTGTAATTTTCCCCGAAATGCCTTATCGCTCCACGACATTCGTTATCATGATTGTAAGTTTAAACTGCTACAGACTTTTCTTTACAATTTTATTACGAGAAGCATTCTGTTTTACAATTGTTTTCCCTCGACCTTTCCAGATGATTCTCCTTAAAGTATATTGAAATATAATTTAATGAAATGTTTGTAAAGCTTACGTCTTTATTATAATTAAGGGAACCTATTAGAAGCTTGCATCCTAATGAAACTGCTGTAGCGAAAGCGTGCCCACCTTTGGGACCCCTTTGCGAGGGGGAACCTAAAGACCGCAGTGGCGCCATCGCCATCCGTCATCACTCAGGTTTTTACGACCCCGCGCGACAGGGCGTGTCTTCGCCACCTCGACCGCGGAGCGCCCACCCCGCGCAAGGGCTTCGCCCTCCCCCGGGTGCCCTGCCCGCCCCAGGGGGCGGGGCACGGCGCGCCGGCTGCGCTCCGAATCAGTCCACTCTTAATGAGATTAACTCCATAAACGCTTATGGGCCCCGACGTCATTGCAGCTCGAAGAATGCCCCGGGAGCCGTTTCGGAGGCCCCCGCTGTTTACAGATGATTAAGCTAATTAATATCATTATTACGTAGGCCGGCGCCGGCGCCGCGCCGGCAGTCGGGGCCCGGCTGCCGGTGCTGATTATAGGCCCTGGATTAAGGCAATTACAGGGGGCGCAAAGGGCGTTGGGCGGCGAGAGGCCGGGGAAGGGGGCGGGGCAGAACGCGCAACGGAACCGAAGACGGCGCGTTCGCCCTAAGGGCGAGATAAGGCCCTTAATCACACTCTCTCGCTCCCGTCTCGCATTATAGAGACGTACCGTGCGCGCCTCGAAAGGGCAGGGTAACTAAAATCGCAGTCGCAGCTTATCGAGAATTGTTTCGGGGCTTTTTAAATTAAGGTGGACGGCTGTGAGGGGAGGAAAGCTTGGGGAGAGGCAGCGCGGGAGGCCGCTCCAAGGGAAAGGATGCTACAGGGCAGATTTGGGTGTGTTAGGACCTAAATGGTACTACCGGTCGCGAATTTCTTGGAGTGGCAGAATTATTTTGTGTGGCTCTATTCATTCCTTTTCATTAACAGAGTGGATATTAAAATTGGAATATATTGTATTGTGGAATTGAGTGTCGTGAAGTTTCTGTCTCCGCCTACAGGGACTGTTTCCATTTCGATATAATACAAATGTCTATAAAGGAAGCATTTTTATAGAAAATACGCAAATATCATCATAAATATATTGAGAAGTTGAAAAAGTTCACAATAATTTCAACTTAAAAGTAATGATAAAAATACTAACGTCATACAAATGAAGTGATTACTAATTGGATAATGCATAACAATAATTAATAAAAGAAAAATGAAGTTTTTTGGTAGTTCATAGGGGTCATAAGCTTTAACCTTTACAACGGAAAATAATATTAATGACAGATATTTCAGTTGACTCAAAATAACTTGAGAGGTTTTATATCGTCGAGAAAAGTTGTTAATGTCAAGAGGAGTTACACGTTTATTTTGGAGTCCATTACAAACACTGGACCAGAAAGTTAGACCTTCCGCGCCCGTTATATCGGAATCAACTGCAACGGAGTGAACAGTCAACAACGCTGAAGACCGTTCGAAGTGAAGCGACACGCGCGCGGGAGCCAACCCGGGCACTCTCGCTCGCCTCCCGCCGACTCCATTATTCTCGTCGCTGGGGCGGCGGCGGTCGTAATCCGGGCTGATGCGCCGCGGTGCTGCTCGTTACTCACTCGCCCACTCTCACCTCACCTCACCTCGCCCCCGCGCGCGGCACACTCTCTCGGCTATTGCCACTGTCCTGGAATGCGGCCTGCACCTGTGAATAACCGAGTGCTAAAATCAGGAAAGCAGGGTTTAGTATGTTTGTGGTCATCTTATTCCGACTGCATTGCAGTAGTCGAATGCGGATTGAAGCGTATTACATGTATTAAGAATTGTGGTTGAGGCCATATTGGGCCGATGGAAACTGTGGGGATTACAGGAGAGTCTGAAAATTCTCTCGATACACAACGGAAATAATACTTGATCAGTTAAATTTTTCATCAATGTTGGTGGCGTGTTTGTTTACAGACTAAATGCATTGAAGGCATACTGTACTTTGCAGTCATATCAACAATGTTTACAATAGTTGGAGGGAAATGACCAATGAAGATTCGATCGTCAACTCGTCTTCTTGAAATGAGAATAACATTCGTACTTTGGATAGTGACGTACTTGAACACGAAATTTTGGATTAACAATAATTACGAGTACATGGTAAAACACGGATTGGTATATTCTGTCAATATCTCCCCTCGTAGAGATCGGGAGACGGTGACGTATGAGCGTTGTCAATGCTATCTGAGGCGTGTTCCCACACTTCCCCCAATGACTTCCCCTCGTTGCCTCGTGTCGGTCCGTTGGCCCCTGGCCGCCCGTTGGTGGCCGGCCCCGCGCGGGAGCAGGCATTCCCCGCTGATGTACGGCGCGCGCCGCGGGCACAAGGCGGCCCCTTCCCTCGGCGGATGCACCCGGCCTCCCTTGCAAATTTCCTCAGCCCGAACATTATTTCCGAAGTTGTGCAGGGGTCGCGGCGGCCGGCAATGCCTCGGGGTCGGTCTCGCGATTCTGACCCTGCCGTCGCTTAAGCCGCCCCCTGTACCGCCCCCGCCCCGCCCCGCCCCGCCCCGCCCCGCCCCGCCACCGCCCCGCCACCGCCACCGCCACCGCCACCGCCACCGCCACCGCCACCGCCACCGGCGCCATCGCCACCGCCACCGCCACCGCCACCGCCACCGCCACCGCCACCGCTACCGCCACCGCCGCCGCCACCGCCACCGCCACCGCCACCGCCACCGCCACAGCCACCGCCACAGCCACCGCCACCGCCACCGCCACGCCACCGCCACGCCACCGCCACCCACCGCCACCGCCCCCGCCACCGCCACCGCCACCCACTGCCACTGGTCCGCCACCACCATCGCCATCGTAGTCGCCGTTGTGGCCGCCGCCGCCCCTGACGTTTTCTCGTGCATGCCGCCGCCCCTGGCGTTGTCTTCACACTGCATCTTCCACTTTCTGTGAACGTTGCTATTCCAGTCTCCTCTGCGGACATTCCTACTTGCGTCATTTCAACCTCCATGACGGCCCCGCCTTTACGCTATCTTACCTGCCCCCCACGTACGTCACCCCACAGTCCGCACCGCTCCCACGCCCCAGCCTTTACGGAGAGCCGCCATCTCTGCCACCCCGCAGCTCGCACCACGCTTCTCGCCATCCTGCTCTACGTCTCACCGAAACCTTTCCGCCCCCGCCGCTTTACCCGCTGCTCGTCCTTCCCAATTGTGGCCCCTTTTCCCTCCATCAGCTTTCCCATTCCTATTCTCTCCTTCCTCCGCTCCTCACTCATCGTCTTCCACATTAATGAGAAACTGTCTCTTTACGCTCTCTACCTTTACCATCCGATCTACTGTTCGCGCACTCGTCAAACCCCGCCGTTACCCTCCACCTCGCTTTCACTGCCCGTCCCCGCCCCCTCTCCCAACGTCTTCCCGTTCACGCGCCCTCTCCACCCTGTGGCGCCGCCCTCGCCCGGGTAAGCAGTGTGTAATGCGGGGGAAGACCGCTGAGAACCCCACAAAGTCTCCTCCGCGCTGCCGGAAACCGGCGCGACCGACGCGTCGCGCTCCGCTGACGTCACGGCCGCCATATTGTCTTCGCGCAGTGCGGCGTGTGGTGCTGTGACTGTCGGCGCGGCACATGTTTTATGGGGCCCGCATATGCAGGAAGGAGGGAATGACCGAGCGAGGGAGGAAAGGAGGGGGGAGGTTGTTGAGGGGGCGAGGGGCGGACTTCCGCGGCGCCCTCTGAGAAGGCGGCGGCGAAGGCCACTTCGGAAGTCGTAAACGGACGCGGAATGCGGGTCGCTGGTCGCGGCGCTGGTTGCGGTGGCATTTAGAGGGCGAGCGGCTGGGCGGTTGAAGAGGCTTCATACACAACAGGAACGACATCTTGCACAAGTTGGGATAACTTGGTTATAACGTTCACTAAATTTCAATCGCTTCCTCGGAGAATCTAAAAATTTGTACATACATTTCAAGTTGATCGATGTAACATTGTATTTCTAATATAAACAAGATACGTAGTGTACTGATGTAAATGTTCGTGGCAACGGTCGTTGTGTACCTTTGACCTCTCGGCGCTTCTCACTGGCACCGAGGGGCGCCGTGGGAAGGCGACCTTAAGAAATGAAGGATGACTATAAATTGCAACCAGGAAAAGATGTGTTCTATCAATTGTGTCAGTTTTACTGAACATACGTTGGCATAGAAACATTGATTTGTTGTTCGATGTGAAGATAATAAAAAACAGACCTCTACTGTAGTGATCGACTACTCTTTAATGTACTGTTCATGCTTTAAAGAGCATAATACACTGCTTTAGACGGTGAACTAAATGTCGGGGGGGGGGTCTCTAAGTAAAATTATTAAAGATAAAATAACTTATTGATAATGATATTGAATGTAGCAAAAGCCAAACCCAAGCCTCCGTAGGAATGTGATGTAAAACGTGTCATTAACAGTGCAGGGGTTGCTGTATTCGCACTGTTGCAACGTGAACTACGATAGCCTCTGAACCTGCACCCCTCCATTAGTGGTTTTCTCCGCTGTTGTTGCAGCGAGTTTTGCTCCCTGTCGCGCCAACTCCTCGGGGAGAGGGTCGAAATTGTGCGTTATTTACCCGACGGTAGAAATTAATTGGAATTGATTAAACAGTTGGAGGAAATTATGCCGTTTTAGGGGAATCGTTCTCCCCCCCCCCCAAGCACATTCCTGGCTAAGTACGGCTCGTGCGTCGTCTAAGGCCTGCGTCTGTTGGTACAAGAAAGATATATTGCGCTTCTAGGCTCTTATTAGCGTTAATTAGCTCTTTCTCTGTACCCTCGTTGCCGATTAATAGCCGGGCGTGCCGTAGAGCTTCTGGTAGAGCCCACTTGCTTCTTTGCGGCGTGGTGCTGTCCACGCAACACGCGTAGCTTCTGATACGAAACACGCCTTATCACGCGCAGATTATCCGATACGTTGCGGTTGTGTACCTGCGGAAAAGATCCGCTAATGTGTTTTGAAAACTCGTTTAAGCGACCTGCATCGTGGCCGCATTGCCTGACGGGAGTTCATACGCACGAATAGCCCCTGAACACGTAGAGCAGTTAAAGCGAGTTGACCGACTGTCGCTTATGTTCTCCTCGCCGGTGTTAAGGTCTTAAATGTGGAGCTAAACGTTGCCCAGTCATGGAAATTTCGATCGCGTGTTTTTTTTTAAGGTGTCTTTAGCACGAGCTGCATTTGTCTAGGGATCAGAATGGAAAGAGGTCTTTTTTTCGAAACTAACAGTTTACTACGACTTCTTGTTACTATGCTGCAAGGATATTCTTTTGCATTTTAAAATATACTCATGAATACAGAAACTACACATTATACCATTAAATAGTATTTCTTTTTTTACATTATTATTTTTATTGATCTTATTAGTCCTTTCAAACATTAGTCAATCCACTACAATGAAGTAATTTGTGCGTACAAACTGCAGAAGTTGCCCTCCTGCCAATTTATCGCGAAATCTCACCCATTAAACGTCGTCGGTCACCTGCACTGGTCCTTTTATTGCCGCTTGGCACGCACATGCGAACGAAATATTTTTGCAAGGGGACTGTGACGTCATATCAAAACATCGACGGCAGTCGTGTAGTGTGCGTTCCCGTTGCTGCCTTTCAACGCGGTCGCCCTCGCCTCCCACCCACACCGCCCGCCTTGCCGCGTCACCGTCTCTATTAGCGGCGTCCCGGCCTCCGCCCCGACAACGTTGGGCTCAGAGCCACCAGTGCCGCTGACTGTACAGCGACTCTGACCGGGAGGGTCTAGGGTTCGGGTCCCAACGGGGCGGATTCTCGATACTCGCTAAATACCGAAGTCACAGTCAGCCTCTGGCTGGTGGAGAATTCTAGTGGCCGACTGCTGCGATCATTAGTTTTCCTTGGTTTCTCCGGTCAATAATAGGCAAATTCCGGAGCAGTACATTAACTGATGAGTCACGAACTGCTATCTTTCCTTCAATTTCCTCTTCTTTGTATCCTCTCCTATTACTCTTTCCCTCTTCTCTTTCTCTTTCTCTCTCTCTCTCTCTCTCTCTCTTTCTCTCACACACACACACACACACTCACGTGCGCGCGCGCTCGCACACACATACACTCCTACTTGTATTACTCTCCCACACGTCTCGGAAGACCAGTGTGACCTGACTCACGCGCTGCCTAGCAGTCTGAGATATTGGGAAGTGGAAATCCCCAGCACGCCGACGTGTAAGTCGTCACCGGATCTCACCATCAAGTGGGGAAGGAATCTCTTCCACCGCCGGGCATTAAGAGCATTCTTTACACTAATGACCATAGTTGACGTGAGCGGAAGCATCAATCGGTAGAGCTCTGCCACGATGCAGACGCGCGGGCGAGAGAGCGGCCCAGGCCCATGAAGGGGGGTGGGTGGAGCGGCTGGGCGATGCCGAACCCAGCCACACGCCGCCTTGTCGATTCTTGACAGAATATTTAAACTTGTAAAAGTTCGTCTCATGAATGAGACAGTAGGATTAGAATCAAGTGTCATTTTTTCAAAAGGTGGTAACTCACCCATTTGTTGTAAGCGCATTTGTGCTCTCACTTACAAAATATGAAGGTTTAAGATTTTTTCAAACACACACTCAGCCTAGTTTGTGTTATGTTACCTTTTAGGAAATCGCTGCGAGCACAATTTATTTATATACGCTCAATGTATAAAAAATGTTGTATGATTCAAAATCATCTTGTTGCAACGAACAGTCATTGATTATCGTTTTAAATTGTTTGATTAAATCTGAATATACTTCTAATGCCCTTTGTGAAATTTCTGATCCTTACCCTAAAATGTTGATTGCACTCCCTTTTGCCCGGCAAGAATCGCCGTTTTCTCGTTGGTTCTGCGCGGGCCAAGCTGGACGTCCCTGACTTACGGAGACGCAGACGGGTTCCGCAGATAGCAGCCGGCGCCGCGTGCCGTATTTGCATACGCACGCGTGCTCTCTGCCACCACCACTCGAGCGACCATTACCAATGCCGCCGCCACCGCTACTTCTGTAACCGGTAATGCCGCTTCCACCATCGCCAACGCCCCCTCGCCAACGCCCCTCGCCAACGCCTCCCCTCGCCCACGCCCCTCGCCAACGCCCCTCGCAACACCCCTTGCCAACGCCCTCCAACGCCCCCTCGCCAACGCCCCCTCCGCCAACGCCCCCCCTCGCCAACGCCCCCCTCGCCAACCCCCCCCTCGCCAACGCCCCCCCTCGCCCACGCCCCCCCCCCGCCGCCGCCCCCCTTCGCCAACGCCCCCCCTCGCCAACGCCCCTCGCCAACGCCCCTCGCCAACGCCCCTCGCCAACGCCCCCCTCGCCAACGCCCCCCCCCGGCCAACGCCCCCTTGCCACCGCCGTCCACGCTGCCGCTGCTACTGCCGCCCCATTGCCAATGCTCACTACCGCCGTCGCCTGCTGCCCCGCCGGGCCCTCTCCTGACGCCCGCCCGCTGCGGAACACGAACGTGCCGCGCCGCGCTGCCGCCTAACACACGTGACCGCGGTAAGTGGGCCGGCTCAAGGAACGGGGCTCGGGCTTGTAACGCCAAGGGGTTCCAACGCAATGAATCTTGTGTTACGTCCTGTATTTCTTTCTGTAGTTTTTAATGGGGGAAATACCGAGTATTTTTACCCAATGTTTTACATAGTTTCTTTTCTGGAATTTGTAATGAAAAGATATGACATCATTTCGTTCTTGTTGGAATGCAATGTACGTGACTACGAACGTTGGTAACATAATTTAATCTATTGTAAATTTTTTTAACATAGGCATGTAGTGCGAAATCTGTTATTTTTATTTCAAAGGCCTGAGTAGCCAAAGGTAGCTCACTCATTATTGTGTTGCTTATTGCAGTGTTTCTATATCGATCATTCTATCATCAACATCACTAATTTAGACACCTGTAGCTTCATTAATTTTATATCATACCTTAATTTAGAATTTAACATTTGAACGAATACTTTATTACATGGTGTTATCTGTAAGAAGACCATCGTAAAATATTAGTAAAGAGGTTCAGTTACCGTAAGCAAATAGATTTCAAATTCAGGAGCATATAAGTTGAGTTAGATTAGAAATAATAAAAGACAATTTATTGTATATAAAACAACACAAAATGGACGTGATAGAGAATTAAAATTTAGCCAATACTTGTTCCGAGAAATTAGATCCTCACGTTTCCTCTCGTTGCCCGAATTCTGTACGTTCTCTGTCAACCCTGATCCGAGTCAATACGACAAAAAGCTTGACTGTTTATAAAATCCTTTATTAGAACGTGATTCATGTATTTATCTCCGTTAATTTAATAACGATCGAACTACATCGAAACAGTAATAATTACTCCCAGCAGCCCGAGGCTTAGGACGTTTATTAATTACGTCACGTAGTGCCAATTTTTTTAGTTGGCTACCAGCGAGAACCACCAGGAAAGAGAAAACCTTCGCAAACGTGTCCACTGCGAGGAAAATAAAAGTTTGTTTAAACAAAAAAATGAAACGTGAAACTTTTTATTTGTAATTTAGAGCTCGTAACCATCCAGCGGCAACACAGCCAGATTCACGTTACATGAGCGGGTTACGACAGAGAAAGTAGTTAGCGTCGTGCTGAGAAACAAGTGACAAATTAACCACATGACAGACCATTGCTGCTGTAAAAACAACTGCTGCGTAGGTCTCTCCCACAACTTTTGGTAACGCTTGTAGTCCTTTCGCCCTCAGCGTCGCTTTCGTTTTCCCCATTTCAGTTGCATTTATTGTTCTCGCGTCATTGTCTGCCTCACAGATTCTCGTTGCATCGAATCCTGCCGCTTACGTCTCCACGGCAAGTAATCTCGCCACTGCCTTATACATTTGTCACTTTATTTCATGTTGGCAACTCGCTTGCAAAGCGAACACAGTCCTTGCTACAGGTTTGTTCTTCTCGTCAGCACAAGCTACCTACATTGCTTTGAAACTTCCTAATTCCCCATTCTGAAACCACTACGGAAGATTGATTGATTGATTTTTTTTTGTTTCCGGGCGCGTCAACTGCTTTGGTCCCGTTAGTGTAGTGCATGTTTTTCTCTCTCGGGAGATGGCGGTGATCTTCCCTCGCTGGATGGCGAGATCCGGCGCCGACCTACCGTCGGCTAGTGGGGTTTCCCCCTAACCAGGACACTACGTAAGACAATGCCCTAATGTCTCAAGAATTATTTCATTGACATGGTTCTCAATATCAGATCAAGAATCTCGTATTATATCGACGTTTCTTCACGGTCACACGGCTCCCAGCTCATTGCTCTTTACCATCCACATCCCGTGCTTCGCTAGCACTACCACACGTGTCCCGACTCGCAGCACTCACTCTTGGTCCCTATGCGGTGCACCGCTGGTCTCGGTCAGAACCCAAGCCTCTTCCCCTTCATCAGTCTCCTTCCCCAACCGCCGGGGCGCGCTGCGGGAGCTCGTTATGAAAGCGGGACGCGAATTTGTATTCGCGCCGAGATAGCAGCCGCCGTGTAATGTCTTGTTGTCCGCGGGAGTTTTCAGCCGCAGGCGGTTGCCGTCGCGCCCTCCCCCCCCCGGGGCGGCGGCGCCCACGCCCACTTCAGCTTACGCCCGACTCCGCCGTCGGTGCCGCTGCCGGCTGCTTGAGGATGTGCATAATTCATGGAGGCTTCGCCACAGGTGCAGTTGTGGCGTCTCCCTCGTACCTCGACCCCGCCCCTCACTGTCGCTCTGCGCCCGCACACCCACCTTTACCACAAGGACGTGGCCCACAGCCTCCCCACTTACACGATACCATGCCCTTCCTAGCCTGTTCTTCGCCGTGGGTCCGCCCCCACCGCCTGCCTGCTCTCTCCCTACTTTCCCATCCTCTGGCGCCTCCCGCGCTCCTATGCTTCCGCTTCCTCGCCCCACCGCTAGACTGGTCCACAACTCCCTTGGACCGTCACTCACCCGTCCCGCTGTTACGACTCCCCGTCATCCGGACATCTCATTCCCAGCTTTTCCTTCGCCATCCCAACTCTTCGTTCCCCGCTTCGTCTCTAGCTTTCCCTGCCCCCCTCCGCCGTTTCCTTCGCTCTCGTGGTCAATCGTCTTCCTCCACTTCATGGGGTTCTTTCACCGCCGCTGTCTTCGTCAATTTGCTCTATTCCCCTCCACCACCTCTACCTTCCTGTACCTCCTCTACCTTTCGTTACCTCCCTCGTTCCCACACCATGCTTTCCGCTACCTTGCTTACCACAACCTTTCGCCCTCGACCTGTCACCCTTCCGTTCCCGCTGCCTCCCTCACGTCGCGTCGCCTCCAACCGATCGCCTACCCCCTCCTCGCGAGTCTCCGCTGGCGTCACACGTATTCATGTATTCGAGCGTGCGGGATGTTGCCAGTCGCATTTGCAATGCGCACATCTTTTTAGCGCTCGTTAGGCGAGCGATACTTGAAGACGCGGCCGCGACATCGCTTACGACGGAGGCGGTGGCAGCGGGGGCGGCGGCGGTGGCAGTGGGGGCGGAGGCGGTGGCAGTGGAGGCGGCGGCGGTGGCGGGAATGGCGTCACTCGCGCGCCAGCGAAAACTCCTGCGCTGGTGAGCTTTCGTGCCCCGTCTACACTCGCTCGCGCTCCGACTAATATTCATCTCCGGAAAACGCGTCCTCACTGCACTGCAGTACGGAATTTTGCGTATGCGGAGTGCCGCTCGAGCATTGATTAATGCAGCTTTCCTGGAAACCGACGTCCACTCGTATTAACAATAAAAATCTCCGTTCGACGTAATTGACAAACTTATTAAAGCCTTTGGGTGCGCAACGAATAATAATTTACGTGTCCCTGTGTAGCCGCGTGTTATTGAATTAACGGTGATAAAATCAACGAATCTGGGAAATAATGTGAGGGTTTTTGTGATGTTGTAATTAACTTTCATTTTGTTTTTGTTAAGATGTAACTGTAATCAAGCCCATATGTATTAAATAAAAGACTCAGGTTGATTAAACATGCATTACTGCGTGTGCAGTGTGATTACTTTAAATCCTTTGTCAATATAATAAATTTCATGGAAAAAGGAAAATATGTACTAGATTTGTTGCCGCCAGACATATATATAAGTGTATACTGAATTGTTTAGATGGATTTTATCATATTCCGTTAACGAGGTGGCGTTGTTTGCAGTTAAAGCAATGGTTAATAACTAGAGACCTGAGAATTGATAGATTGGTCAGTATTCAATTGGTCAGGCCATTGATTATATCAGGAAAACTAATAGAATATAATGGGTAGCAAACGTCAAACATGAAGTTGTTGGTAAACACCCATGAAGATACATTTTAACTGGAGAAAATGGAAAGTGTGGAATATTTAGGTAAACTCGGGACAGGGTAAGAAAAAAAGGAGAGTGATGAGGCAAAAAAATTGTTGAAGTATATAAATAATTTAAAAAACCTCGAGGACCATGAAACCCAAAGGACGGAAAATACTTTCATGAGGAACGTAATGGCACCAGAAATGAAGAGGTGAGGGAAGTATAGAATTCGTCTACAAAGCCTCAATCTTTGGAACTGTAAGAGGTGGCGGTAGAGAAGGAGCAAATTAAAAGAGGACGGGAAATGCATGAATGTGTAATGTTCGTGATGAGAAGCGAGTGCGGGGAAACCTCGATAGGCGAGATCCGTCCGGGAAGGCGCAGGAACGTGGAGGCGACAGGAGCAGCCAGGCGGCGGCTACAGCGGCGGCGTGCGCTCGACAGTTCAAAAGAGCACGCGCACGTCTCAGAGACGACGCCGCGCCTCCGGGCGCGATGCCACGCGTGACTGCACGCGTTCGGTCGCTCTCTCTCCTCTCTTCCCCTCGCTCTCCCCCTCTCTCCCTCTCTCTCTTGCCGCTCTTCTCCTCCCTCCCTCTCTCCCTCCGTCCCTCTCTTCTTCTTCTCCCCCCCCCTCTCTCTCTCTCTCTCTCTCCTTTTAAACGCGCTCGTGAACGCCGGCGGAAGTCTGCAGGTCGGGCGACTGTTTCCCTCGGAAATCCTCTAGACCAGGGGTTTTCAAACTGTGCTTCCTGGCCATAAGGTAGGGGTGTCGCAGTTATTTATTAAATATGAACTTTGGATATGATTTACTATAATCCTTGTGTCATTTATGTCTACAAAATATTTTTTTGTTATCATACTAAATGTTATTTGTAAAGTATACGATTAATTTTACGAATTAATTGTGGATTTATTCAACCTGGCCAGTTCTTTACCGAGAGCCTATTATATCACTTATTTGTGTTGAATCATTCGTAGGCCTATATTAACCCTTGTATTTGAAACCGATCGTTACCAGGGGAGCTACGGGAAGGTTCGTTTAGGTCATGTGAGTGGTGGACGAAAAGAGTTCGAAAACCCCTGCTCTCGCCGTGTTCTCCTGCGCGGCACGCGTGCACGTGTCGTCTGCCGGTGTCTAGCGCACGCCGCAGCGCAAGCCTCGAATGAACCACCAGACTCGCGGAAAGAGAAAGTATTTTCCGGAACAATTAAGCAAATAGGAGCCTCTGGAGGTGGCCTTTTGGGGCGTATGTGATGAGAGTTTTAATTGCGCGTCCTGAAAAGCGTGTGGCAGTGCAGTAGTTTCCGGACATGAAACGTGATTCTGAGTCATTGTGCCTTTATTACTTACGGGAATTCTGCCTTTGTTATTTAAAATTCGTTTGATGATAACTGGTGTGGTATTAGCAAGACCTTTATTATTGATTAGTTCTAGATCAAAAGTATTGACTGAAAAACAGCTTGAAATATTCACAATAATTGTTATTATTATTAATAATAATAATAATAATTTATGAATTAACGTTTATTACTGTATTAATTGTTAAATGTATGATTTCCACCAACCGGCTTGATTAAACAAGATTCAGATCTCCACTCTGAATTTTTAATTTTAACGTTTATAAATGTTATTTTACTTTATAAGGATCCGCTCGTTTTTATTTGTAGGTTTTGATACATCATTCCAATAGCCTGTAACATGTTCACAATTTTCAACCATTCAATGATGGAAACGCAAACCCTATCGACATCATGGTTGAGATACACTGCGACAGAAAAGTTGATTTATGTTTCTTGGCGTACTTTTGTTCTTCAGTCGGAACCTCGATAACGTTGAGATATATTACGTGCTTTTTCGTTACATATGAACATGCGTTGGTGTAATCCTAAAAATTAAAATTTATAGATTTTTTTATTCATCAAGAGAATATGTTTCATGTATTGAAGATTAATGTGAAGTATTGATGCCTTTCATTCCGGAATAATGTGTTTACATTGAATTACACATTTACAATTGTGTTTACATTGAATGTAATGAGATACTAAACCATGCACTAATGTAATCGTCTGTAATTGTGAAAGACGAATTTCCCTCCTTTAGCCAAATTTAATGTTTCTTTTGTCATTTCCGCCACTGAAAATCTCTGACAAAGCTTGAAGTTGAAGTGTTTCCACTGATCTTAACAAATGATGTAATAACAAAAAGACTTCCTTCCACATGGAAGGTTTTGTAGTAGCACCTCGGAAGACTAACTTTCGTCGCTCGTCATCTACACGAGGCCCTTCAGCTCTGTCGTATTCTATCCGCAACTTTCCGGGAACACGGGTGTCTTCCCTCACCGGTATCCGCCCCCGCACCGCCGTAAACGCGGGAAGTAGCGTCGCCACTAGGAGCCGCTAGACGGCAGCACACTCCCACTGGTTTCCGGCGCGAACAAAGACCGCACATTGCGACGTTCCAGTGGCGGCGGAGCCGACAATGGCTGCTAGTCTATAGGAGGACCCCGTTGCAGTGATTAAAGAAAGTGAATACTTTCTTTATGTGTATTTGAATGCTGGTGAGTGAGAAGTGAACGTGAAAAATATTCAAAATATTCCAAACAAATTCGAATGTTTGTGCTATGTAAAGGAAGTAAGAAAGGCCTGGGTTGCTTATAAGAGATCTGCGAGAAAAAATATTTCTAATCATGAATATTACTAATCATGGAATAAACACATCAAAGGCGTGGGTTTGCATTTTTTTAATATTGCAAAATGCCCCGAAAAAGAAACGAAGCAAAGAGGCAAGAGGCAAATTATGAGCAATTTTATAACTACCTCATTATTTTACTTCAGTAACAATTTTCCATTATAATATACTCTGTAGGAGCTTTGTAATATGTCTCCCATGGTGTCTTGTCTGCAGTTGTTTCTTCAATTGTTTTTCATTAAAAAGACCATTAGATACACTGCCGCATAAGATTGCCGTCTAAAGATTGATTAGAGTTTTTAACTACTGGTCTCTCTGTGGTTTGTTTTAAAGTTTAGTTGAAAGCCACAATATTTCTTCCACTTTCACTGAATGTAATCATTGCATGCTATTTATTCTTGATTACGATATATCGTTAATGACTGCGAAAAAATATAAATATAATACGTAAAATGGTTTTCTGAATTTTGTCTAATAGGTGTATTTAAAATAATGATGTATTGATATTCATAAAATCCATTACTTTACAAAGAGTAGACGGAGGGAGGAAATTAACATGACCTCCATTCCTGCTCGTACTTATGATTCCGCCATGAAATGAAATATATTCTTTCTTTCATTACATTACTTGTAGCTGGTTAGCAAGTTGTGTTTCTATTTCCCTTATAACGTGTGTTAAAGATTTAATGAAAATGTAAGCTTAAGTGTCCAAGACAGGCTAGGAAACAGGACACTATAATCTTCAACGTGTTTCTCTTCCTCCTCCCAAATATCGTATTTATTACACTATTGTTCGTTTGTTTCTTTGAGTTCCTCCCCTCTAACCTTTGTATGGATCCCCGGGTTGTCGCGTTGACAACTTTCTTCTTCTTCCTCCTCCTCTCCTCTCGTTCTGTCGCCAGCGCACGTTCGCGGCAGTGGCTTTATCCGTCTTGACAACTCCCTGCCGCGCCGCGCCGCGTCCCAGGGGTCGCGCTGATAACCGCCGGCCGGCCGCGGGCATTGGCGGCCACCTTCTCTGGCGCGGATTAGAGCGCGATTCGAGCGTCAGCGCAAGGCTCCCCTCCCAGGGCGAGTTTGAGGATCACGGTAACTATCTGCCACCACGTCGGCGCGCGAGGGGAAGAGTAGTAGATCCGCAGATAAACGAGTTTAGTCAACTAATTGTTATTTTCTTTGTGTTGCGGTCCCTGGCTGTTGTTTAAGTTAGATGGAGTGTGTGTGTGTGTGTCTGGAATACGTTTTGGCAAATGTGTCATTTCGTGTTTGCTTTGATAGATGTGGAGTTTATAGTCAGGTGTTTTGGTAATGTGTGGATGCTTAGCAGTTTTCAACTGATTCTTTTGTGATAAAAAAATGTTTGCGTTTTGTCGATGTTGATGACGATCATGACTACCCTAGAACAAAAGTGTACGTAAATTGCTTGAAGACTTTCACGACCGGAATCAATTTTACATATACATGGCAATTTTCTCTTGAGTCATCTTACACATAATGGATATTGTTTCTGCGGTTTTGATGAGATGGAAAGAAAACATCTGGGGGTGAATACTAGAATTCGAAAAGTCATAAAATGGTGGTTTTGTAACGGCTTAACGGCCTTCGGCCAAGCCGTAGTTTATATTTGTAATTAATGTCTTACTAAATAATTCGGAGGCATTCAATTTTTTATTAATATTAATTGAAAAGGCAAGAACAGATATTCCGTCAATGTATATTCTTCAGCGTTCCTTTCTACGCACGTAGCACCTCGAAAGTAGCTTTCTCCTCCCTGGCGCTTACGGTTGTAAGTCCTCGTCGAACATGTGCCTTAATCATTTCAATGCTCTTTGTGGCGGAGCGCCAAGAGATGAGCGCCCCGCCACGAGGGCGCGCCGACTGCTGTCCCGCGACACCCCGCTCCTCCCGCCACCCCCCCCCGCCACGCCCACGGGCGCTCTTCCCAAAGTTTGAAACAGAAGCGAAGCGCGGCGCGGGCGCAGGAAATTGTAAAGTGGACTGTTCGGGCGGCGCGGGCGGCACAGGGGAAAGGGGGGGCGGAAAGAAGAGAAAGAGAGCAGAAGGGGTTGCGAGAGGGTGAAAAAATTCCTTCGCGAAACTTTATTTCCTCTCCCGGGCGTGCGAAGCTCCTTATAAGCTCATTTCTATTATATACATGTCTGGAATTGAAAGATAAGTTATTTTTCTCTCCCCCTGTCTCCGACGGGGACGGCTCTGGATTTGAAAGCTTCAACGGAAACTTTTCTGATTATAAACACGTATATATACGCGGAAGAAATTTTATTTATTCTGTATATATAAAGCGGCGGCGGGCTTTTTTTTTTACTCCTTTTACTTCGTTCTCGCCGCCGTCCGCCTTCTTTTTTCTTCGCCTGGAAAGTTGTGAAAGCAATTACCGCGCCTGATGCGGTCCTTAACGCTTTTCCAATTAGGCGCGCGCTCCCGGTTTTTTTCGGAAGTAATTAATGTGCTTAACGGAGATTGCCGGCTGCGGCCGCGAGGTGCGACACGATAACCCACTTCCGACACGGCGAGCCACCCGTTCCCCGCGGGTCCTCTCGCACTTCGCGAGGAAGACGCAGACCGGGTCCCGGTGTCTGCGCAATTGCTACCATTGGAAGCTGGCCGTTGTTACCGCATTATTATAACAACTGAGACAGCTCCAAGGAAAGTTCAGTGCCTATTGTTCGAATAATATCTATTTGACAGATAGCAGCTGACAGTGGAGGGGGGTCCGTTATCAGAGGCTTCAAATTCTGATATCACTGCAGTTGCCAATATCTCGTATTAAGGAAAAAGACTGAAAATTGAAGAATCGCTATTCTTCTTCATTTATGCATTGTGTGTGCGATTCCGTGTCGTTTAGTGTTGTGTGCTCTCGTTGCGATTTGTTTCTTGCTACTGCTGCTACTGTTGTGATCTGATGCACGAATGGCTACACGATCATATAGCAGCCACCCGAGGAAGTGGCAGCATCGCCCTGCACTACCCCCAGTTGTCAAGTAGACAGAAATATTATTCGGACAATACGATTAAAGACAAACATGTTTTGTTGTTTTCTTTCAATATGTAATCTAAAATGAGTATTTTTATTCTTCTATTCAGTAGTATATTTGTAAACATAGCCTGATGTATACAACACATTTTCATTTCAATTAATTGAACAAACTGGCTAAAAAATAATTAATTGCCTTTCGAGCAATACCTTCTCTCATATATTTTCTCTAATAAGTGGTTAGATCCTTTCTTTAATATGTTTTAATTCTTTAATATCTTATCAGCTGATGTCGGAGCTTGGAATATTGCTCCCAAGTACGTCACACTAAAGCTGTAGGTTTGAAACCTTCTTTTACTTGTGTGGTTTCAGTTGTATTGTGACATGATGTGCATTCGCAGTACATCATGTGTCACCTCAGAAACCGATTCTATCCCCAATTTTTTCTCTACTCCGGGAAGTAGTGGACGAGTTTATAGTCGAATAATACCTGTTATGCGCGATGCAATAGAACTGGGAGCCACTGCCATCAGTACTGTCTATGTAGGGCACTGTACGTACTATGTTGGTCAAGGCGTACTATGACCCACATGGGCTTCCCAGGTCAATCGTCTCGAGGGGTGAGGAAAGAAGCGCTGTTTCCAGGCTGCCGGGTGGGGCGATTTAGACACCTACGCTGTACAATAGGACGGACGAAAGTTCGAATCCATCCACTTTCTTCAGTTCGTTACATTCGCTTATCATTTTCATGCGTCTACAGCGACACTCACGGGATCGAGTAAGTTATAGGCGGCTTTCGTTGCTTGAAGCGTGTATCACATTAGATAGGTTATAAGGTAAATTAAACGTACCCCATCTTTTAATCCATTATTTCTAAAATACATTTTCATCACAGTATGAGAGCGAGAATATGTTATTTTTTATCCCTAAAATGTATTATACAAGTCGAACGAATGCTGACTGCAGAAAACGCTGTGGCTAATTAAAAGACAGGATTTATTTCAATGGAAATATTTGCTTTTGTTTGCATACCAGAATTGAGGATTTCTTTTATTCATGAGAGAAACAATAAATATATATAAGTGAATTTGACTGCGGAGCGCAAACAGAAAGTAATATCCTAAGTTATATTAAAAGATTAATATATTCAAAAAAAGATAAAGAAACGACTGAAATCGTCAATTCTTTAAAATTAAACCATTTCCTTTTTTAAAAAAGGTCTTTCCACAAACTGTTAGAAAATGTATATGGCGTGTATTACATTCTCAAAATTAATGTGCTTTTTCATAACATTTTGTGAGGGTTGATTTTTTTGGCACATTGTATCTTTTACCCAAAACTATACATGATTTAATATATTTCTTTTTTGAAAATCAGATTTAATAATGCGATTCAAAGTTTAAAATCGTTTTCTTCAGATTAGAGCAGCAACAACTCGTATCCAGTAAGTCGGATGCTGTTGATGTATGTTGACACGGAGCAAAGTGCGTCGCGGAGACTGCCGCGTAACTCCCTGGGAACGACTGTTGAGTAAAAGTTGAAGATTGATTGCTATATTTTGTGTTTCCGGGCGAGTCAATAGCTGAGGTCATTACTCCCGTAAGTGTACTGCATGTAAAATCTCGGGAGAAGGCGAAGTTCCTTCTCCAATTTGAAAGTGAGCAGTTCTCAACCATATGATCACATGCACTTGGGTGCGACCTACGAAATACGCTCCACATTGTGTGTCATAGGTGTTTATCACAAGTTTATGTGTGCACAAGTCTCGCCTTCGCAGTCGTAAGATGAATCGCTTTTCTTGCCTCCACATCCTGTAAACCTCCCTTGCTGCATCACGGCGATCTATCTACCTCCTCGGTTAAACGCTCTCTCTCCGTCAGTGATGTATCCTTCGTCAATGATTAATACTGCAAACAATAGCTCTCTAATGAAGTTCGTATATGTTGCTCTGTGGTATATACATTTTTAGATACTTTTTATAATAAAAAGTTCAAATTAACAATTTAAACTTCAAAAGTTTGAATATTTGGAATTTCATTGCTGAATCCACTAGTTCTTATGGTCGAAACTCGAATTCATACATAATCTTCTACATATGTTTGATTTTAAATGCCGCTAGAAAGACTATTATAACAAATACGGGATGGGATAAAAAAAAAAGGGATCTGTGAACTATAAAACGAAAATTTTAGTCATTCTATACGCAAATATTATTTCCCATCATCTGTAATTTTTATTATTGCAAATATTTTTTCTCATCTTTAATGTATTGTTACATTCTTTTCTTCAGTTCCCTCTCATTTGCACCAGCGCATGTCCCTCGACGCCACGTTTCCTTTCTGCTGTCGTCAGCACCGCTGCTTCACCGCGGTTGCCCCCTCCCCTAGTCGCCGTGCCCCCGCTTTCGCCCCTCCCCACCCTACCCGCCGCTCCCGCCGGCAAAATATGAACCGCGAGGGCGGAAGGCCGGCGCGTAAACGCGGAATTAATCGCATTTTGTTTTAAGCCGAGATTTATGCGCCCCCGAGCGCTCTCCGGCGCCACCCGCGAGAGTTACAGGTCACGTGACTATCTCTCCCTACCCAGCCCCGCCCATGTCCCGGACAGCAGCATCCGCTCAGTCCGCAGCGCGCTCTCCGGTTTGATTCCCGGTCCGGCTAATTTAAAGCTGGATTGCGAGTCACCGGCAGCGTTTAAGAGGGGGTCTGTTGCCCGCTACACGACCTTTCAATGTTCATGTATCTACTGAATTAGAAATTGGGCAAATACGCAAAGTAGCTACGTTAAGAGATAATTTTTTCGCCGTTTTTGTACTCTTGTGTAGAATATGTAATAATGTTGCGAACTGAGAAATATATATCACAAAATCCAGTTAAAACCCTTTACAGCGAAACTCGCGGGACCGAGTAGTATACTAACGTAAGTTATAGATAGATTTCGTCCATTGAAGAGTGTATCAAATTAGATGGTTATAAGAGAAACCAACGAAAATAAGTAATGGTTGCCTGTTATAGGGAGTTTTTATTTTAAAGAACTTTCTTATAGAGAGTTTAGACTGTATGTAATTTCATATTGTCTTAACTTCAAACTAAAATGAAATTTGATTGCTTCATGATAAGTTAATGAAATCATTCTACATTATTGTTAATTTAAAGGTTTTTTTAAAACAATACATTTTTTTATATAGCATTGTATTACATTAAATTATTTCAACGAAAATCTTCTTTTAGTCATAAAAAATATACAAGATATTTAATAATTGATTAAATGAACAATGGTGGACCATTTCAATAGAATTGAATTCATGTTGTGTTTATGCCGTAGAATAAATTGAAGTCTTGAAAACTGAAGATATATTATTCAACTTCATTTAATAACTCGTTCTTCTTTGACTCAATATTTAGTTACGATTACCTATGCAATATCAAAACTGTGGGAGTCTCTACGAGCAGTCTGTGTTAGCTGCATCCTGCAGCAAAATTTTGTTGTTTTCACACTAATCTAACCAATTGCATTTGTTGCCTCACGTTTCGGGGCTAATGTGCTCCTATCCCCCAGCACCCGGAACCCCTGCGTCGCGCAGATATGAAACCAGCAGCGAGGAAGCGAGCGGGCGCGCGCATTTATATTTCCGGTGCATTGTAATGCACTGCATAAAAATTGCAGTAATACGCGGAATTCTTAATGGCCGCGAAGGGAGGAGTCGGGCACGGCAGGGCAGCAGCGGCAGCAGCTGCAGGTGTTACCACCCCAGCGGATTCCGAGAGAGCGAATTTACTATTTTCTCGTATTAGATATTCCCGTCCGTTGCACTCCGCTCGTTGAGACGACTAATGACGCTAAATTGCAGTACGAGGAAACACATGCACAGACCTCCCCTCCCCCAAGCGAGACACCGAAGAACACGAGCTGCAAGGCGAACCCTCTTCGCGAGGGAAGTTGCCGCTCGTATCAACTGCTCGCTCGGCTCAGGGAACACCTGTCGCCGGAAAACTCAAGGTGGCGCCGAGAGGCGACCGTCACACTGCACAAATTACCCCGCCCCCTTTTTCAGCCGTGCAATTAGTGTGGGCTGCGGCCATCAGAAACATATGCACATTGTTATGAATTTTTGTACTGATATTAATTAGAAACGCGAAATATTTTTTAGCGTGCTCTCGAGGGTTTTTCAGTTATTCGTTTCAGCGCGTAAAAAAAGCAATTACGTGCTCATAGAGAGTTCAGTCCCGCCAGTCTTGTCGTAATTTCTATAAATGAAGTTTATTACGTATTGTTTGCAAATGGCTTCTCGTTTTGAAACAAAACAGCTCCGCGGAGGAGGGGATTAAATGGGTTTTGTTTTTCGTTGAGGGAAATGGCGCGTAATTTTTCGTCGATTAGCAGCCTTCGTCACGAGGCAGAAGTATCAGTCGCAGCCACCTCCTGGGTGTCGCTGCTATCACCTCTATCTCCAATGTTCCCAATATTCTCACTTGTATTCTTTTTCCGATATTCGCCCGTCACAATCACCTCCGTTTTCCCTGCTCTGATTCCCATCAACGCTTGAGCCGCCACATCTACCGTAATACATACATCTAATGTTTGCTATTACTACTCCTTAACAGCCAATTTCCAGTTGCTCTAGCCTCGATATCCATCGATTGCAGAGTGTTGAGTGATACCTCCGTAACTGACGGTAACAAAATCTCGATGACCAACGAGAGTCGTGCTATTGCATACAGCTCGCCTCTCATTGCCAAGCTGTTGTTTCAAGTGCTCTCTTCACGTCCTACCTCCGGTCCACTTTTTTGGGCTTAATGTTTCGGCGAAGCGTCCGATATCCGATTGATGAATTCTGCACAGCGCTAGCAGCAATTATACCATGTTTTTTGTTTTGTTTTTAAAATCCCCCTCTCATAATTTTCGACGCACTTTGCGGGTTTTTCCAACGTGAAATTCATTAGGGCGAACGGAACGGCGAGGACTCGGACGAGAAGCCTTGCGCGAAAGAACGTATCGCTGTTCAAACAAGGGCAGGTCCCGTTTTAAATGAAGGGAGCTTGCGGAAGAGAAAAAAAAAAGATATCGCGGGAGTCTTTTACGCAGCGAGGGGAAAAGCGGGAAAGGGCTGGGAAAGCATTGAGAGGGTTGAGACCGAGCTCAGAGGGTTGAAGCCAGCGGAGGTTCCCAGTGCTCCCTTGCGTCACGCAATGAGGAATTCAACTGATTTTGCAGGTCGAAATGTCACCGCTCGGCAATGATTTCAACCCAACGATCTTCTAAGATATTATTTCAGAACGTAAACGTATAATTATAAGTTTTTTTTCTTATTCGTAAACGAATTTGGCGCCGAATCGACAGCAAATTTGGCCATAAGAATCGCCACCAAAACAAACCTAATACAGACTACGAGTCTGCAGTTAACGACCTTTCTTTTGTAAAATGTGTGTACGTCTCAATGTCATAAGTGTAATATGTAACTCAATATAAGTATAAATGGATTGGTACTTATTTGGTTCGTGAACAAAAATGGCGATTGCAACGATTGATTGGAAACCGGTAGAAACAATTAGACGACCGAAAAGAATCTGTAGATGTCGGGTAAAAGGAAAAATTGCTTAAGAGTCTTAGTTTAATTTTTGCAAGTAAGTAGGGACCACGAGGCATAATCTAAATGTTGTTTTTCGATATCAAGAAGTTGCCTGGATGATTAAAAAAGTAGAGAGGTACTAGCAGGTGGCACTGAAGAGGTACTGCATAATCAAAATAAATGTTTAAAATGTTTATAGGTGTCGTTAAAACAGACGACTCTTTATTTCGAACTTCAACTAGATATGGAAAAATATTCAACCACTGAAATCGTGTATTATTAATGAAAATTAATAAAAAAAGAGTTGTTCTGCACCAAAATAACGAACATACAATTCAAAAGAGTTTAAAAACGTTATATTTTGGTTCCCCAAAAGAAAATATCCCTTTCCGTTAAACGAAACAGAAGCATATGAAAATCACATCCACTTCATAAAATCAGACCCACAAGAAAAAAACATTAGCTGTTTGTTTTTCAATTAAATAATTCTTAATTTTTGTGTATATAGATTTGTTTATTTTTATACGAGTAACAAAATATTCAATTTCATCTATTGCTGGAATGAGAGCAAAAACTCCAAAATCTTAAATAAAACGAAACGTTTCAGTGCCAGTTTAAATATTTCAAGGGATATCAGGTTCCCAGGAAAATAAGGATTTGTTCGTATTACGCAATAATTCGAATTATCCTCGTTCGAATTTGAAAAGGGCAAATGGATTAATTCATCAAAGGAAAAATAAAATTCGTATCCAACGAAGTGAGAATACCACACACTGTGGTGTGGCGTAGGTCGTGCTGCCCTCAGAGTGAGCGAGGAGGGGGAGGGGGAGAGGGAGGGAGAGTGAGTCGGGATGGCGCGGGGAGCGACGGCCCGCCCACCCACCCGCCCACGGAGCAGGTGCCTCCGCACCGCTAATTAAGTGGGAATCTCTCCCTCCCCTTCTCGCCCTCCCTTCGCCCTCCCACCAGTGGCCGCCTTCCACCCGTCTCCGCGCGTCCGCACGGCGCCATAGTAGCCCACATCGCCCGCCCTCACAGCTGCTTCGCAGATCACTCGGAAGACTTTGGCTTACACCAATCGGCGGTGAACTATCTGATAGTCTGCAATAACAAATAAAGAGTAAAAGGCTATTTTATGCAACTATAAATCGTTGGGGCGAAAAGTGTCTGCAAGCGCTCTAGCTTTTCTATCGCTGGGTTCGGAGATTTTCACCTTCGTCGACTTTGGTAGAATTTCGGGTTGAGACTATGACTGCAGAAGTTTTCTTTTACAAGATATTCCATATTCCCAGCCTCTCATTTCACCATTTCTCTTTCATTATTCATGCCATATCATCATTATTATCGCCTATGCATCACTTACTTTACAGATTAGCCACACAGGCAGAACTGCCCTGTACTGAACAGAACTACTGTACAGAAGTCATAATACAAATATTTCCTATAAGAACTTATTATTTGCCATACGTTTCGGTAAAACGAATGGCTAGAAATCGAATTGTTTATTTGAATTATTAGAAACACGCTTTAAATTTCATTTTATTGAAAACTTTTCCTTATCTATAATATTCCCTGGATTACAGGCACAATTTTTTAATGCTGTTATTGCATATTCTACATGATATGGAGACCGAAATAGTCTGATGTGATCGTAGTAAAGTAGAATTGTAAACAAAGAATTTGTACAGTTTTCCGAAACCTTACAATCATGTAGATGACGATTTCCAGCAGTCGATGTGATCTCTTTACTTGTCCCGTGTTCTCGGAGTACGGAGAGTCTGTTTAACATTTGTTTCGCTACTGCCAATTCACATACGAAACTGTAGCACGTATTTACTTCCTCCGAGCGGCTCGACACAATGTCACAAAATGTCTTCTCTTAAGCTGCCTCAGATGTTATTAAAATGAAATATCATTCATTGACAGACTCATCTGAATTTAACAAACACATTTTCGTTTGTTTTCTTTCCTACAATTTCCATATGTAAATTTACATAGTAGTTTTGTGGTTTATTTAGATATTTTCTAGTTGAACCTGCATGTCCTCCAGGTATCCCATCCGGAATTATTATTTTGTAAAAATACATTCCTGTTATCATAAGTGAAACATTCTAGGTGTTATTACTGGTGAATTTACGATATCGAGTGTCGATTACTATGGATTTAGGGAGTTTGCAGGTCTTCTAAAATTCATTAGAATACTTATTCTTAAAAAAAAAATTGGTTAATGTTGTGCATTAATTGGATATTTATGATATTTATTCTAGAAAACTGTGGCAAAATTATATAAAAATAGTATGTCTTGTAATTTTCTTAATTGTGAATCCATTATGAAAAATGTGTTTGATATGTTTGTCATGATGCTTTTAAAGCAAATGATTTTCCATAAAATACGGGAGAATAAAGAATCATTCACATTCAACCCAGTAGTTCGGAATATGCACATTGGGATAAATGAGGGTTCTTGCGGTCTTGTTTATTCGTTACATTTTTTTTTGGAAGTTTCTCGTCATAACGGAATATTGTTGACAGCGATATGAAATTGTAATATACTGCAATGAATGAGCGAATATTAATTTTCACGTTCACCCATTTACCGCACGCATTTTTTTCAGCATTTAATTTCGAAAAAATTCGTTTTCATATTCGTGTTCCGCTTTCATCGCAAGCGCAGGGACCCGCTGCCGAGCCGAGCCGCGCCCCGTCGGTCGAGCCCCTCGCGTTCCGCCGCTTTCCGCCAGAGCGCACCCTCGGCGCCCCGACAGGCAATTATTTTTAGTATTTGAGTAGCGGCGCGCGCAGGACGATCTGTTTTCTTACCCGGGGTGACGCGGCCCTCCCTTAATTACCCGGGCCTGCCATCTTTAATGTGCGGACGGAACAGACGAGGGGACACGAGGGACGAGGGCGCAGGGACGGGGACGGGGAGGGACAGGCGCCCTTCCGCCGTTTAATAGAGCGCAGCGGGCGTCGCGATGGGAGAAGGAACTGAGGGAGGCGAGCTCTGAAGTTTGCCCCCGATCGGGAATTGTATTGGTATCTTGTATTTGTTCTTCCTTTGTCCGTCGCAACTCAGAGCTATTTCGAATCCCCTACATCTCTCTGGCCCTTTTGTTTCCTGCTTCTTTGTAGCTCTTTTTCTCGTGTTAGTTGTTTACAAACACACCAAGTACAGATTTCCATAATATTTTGGTTTTTATTAGCTCACAGATATTTCTCGATGGTTCAATATTATATCGTCTTCAATCCTCATCAACTTTATTCCATAGTTTTCTCCGTTATCTTTGTAATATTTGCCTTATTACTCTATCCCTCTCTCTTCCCCTCTCCCTCCCTCTCACATTCTCTTTCCCGGTCCCCCCTCTCTTCCTCCACGTCCCCCTTTTTTTTTTTTTTCATTTTCTCCCTTCTTCTTCTTATTATTTTCATTTTTCTTTCCAATTACCGCCCCTTATTTCTACATTCTTATTTTCTTCATCTCCACAACTTGTTCTTTTCTAGGCATTTCATTTTTTAAATTATCATTCTGGTATTATTTTCTTTTCGATTTCACTTCTCGCTCTTGTCTTTTTTTGACCTCCTTTCATTGCCTCATCATCTTCATATCTCAATTTTCACTTCTCTCTGTTCGGTTTCTGCCTTTCCATCTATTTCATACGTGCGGTTGCACGAAGCCCCCGGTCATCTTCCGCCAGAACGTTTCATCACCACGGTGAAGCGGTCGGTCGGGAGGTGGGCGCGTTTCGGAAATAATGAAGAGACGACCGGCGGCGTCACGGCGGCTTCATTAAAGGCAGTCGCGGTGCGGTCGCATGGCGTGCGCGCGCGGGAGGAGGGGGGGGGGGCTGGCGCGGGCTGTTTTAGGCTGCTGCGAAACTCCACGGAGCATGGCTGGAGCGCGGTGACGTAATTTGATGCCTGCTTATTGCAGGGGAGCCGGCCACAAGTGGCGCTTTATCTTGGAGAGGATTCCTATGCGCGTGGGACGCTTCCAGGCGGTGGGCGTCGATGCGCTCCGAGGCGCCCCCGTCGGCGGCGGCTTAAAACAATTCCGCCGCGGAGCGAGGGGCGGGGCGGAGTGGATGCACAGGACGTAGGGGGTTTTTCCACTGATAAGTCATTCAGCTCCTTTCAAGTCTTCCTCAGTTGCAAACAACGTCTGATGCGTATGGCCGGTTTGCGTGCTATATTGCGAGCGTTACGCATGTCCGAAACTCGCAATATACACGTGTAGAACCTCTTTCATGTTTTGGCGGTAGTCCGGCTGGACTTCTGGTTTACGTGTTGTATGGGTTGCTTACGCTTGTCAGAAGATTCTGACGTATTGTACGGCGTAATATCATCGGCACATAAGACAGTTTAGCTAAATATTGAATAGAGTATGACTAATCTTTTGTGTTTCAAACATCGCTTGGTAAAAAACGAAAACTGAGGTCAAAATATTAGTAATTGTCACTTTATTAAATATTCATTAAATTGATAAATTGGGAATATGTTTTACTAATGGCCAAGTTAGAAAATCATACTCGCATGTTCTACGAAAACATTGAGAGGAATAAGTAGTTTTCTATAAATGTGAAATAAAATTCCGATTTACTGATTCTCTCGTATACAAAGCAGATAGTTCATCTGGAACAAGAAATGAAAGCTGTTTATGTGGTAAATCCGCCAGGAGTATATGGCTCGCATTTGGGCAAAAGGGTATTTGTCAGAAAAAATAAGTATTGAGTTAGGTGTAGTAACTTTTCTTTTCTTTCAAACTTATATACTTTAATTCTTTTAAACTAACTTAATACTATTTACATGTGTAAGTATTTGGATCTGAATAATAATTATTCAAGCATGTCCATACTAAATGCAATTCTTTTTGCTCTCCTGTAAAATTATAAACAGCACTTCACTTATATCCTTTTGCCCCAGCAATTTCTTCCCCGCCGTCCCGCTTCCCCCGCTCCACGCCCCGCGTTCCCTCCGTCGCGCGGTCGATCAGCAAGCACAGCGCGCGCCCGCCACGCGCGTTGGCGGCCGGGGCATCGGGCGCACGTGTCGCCCACGGACGTGCGTCGCGACGCCCCGCACTCGCGCGCTCGTCGCGCACCTGTCGCTCGCAGACGCGGCCCTGCCCGCACGCGTGCGCTCTGGGCTGCCCCGCAGTCCCGACCACGCAGCCCCACCCTTCCCCACCCCAACCCCCCTCCCTCCCGCCCCGCCCGCCTATCACCCGCCTAATAGCCCCGCTCCACAACCAATCCCGGTCCTAATAATTTCCGCCCCTAATCAACCTCGTTCCCTAATCAGTTCTGCTCCTTACCAAACTCAGGACCACAACCATCTTCGTTCTTAACTATCCTCGCCCTAATAAGCCCCCCCCCAACCGGCCCCCCCAAACCAGCCCCTGCTTGGTAGCCCCGTAAAACTCTTCAGCGTGGATCAACATTCGTTTTTATCAACGTCTGTGTTGCAGAAAAAATAGTAGTCCAAGCTATAATTTTTCGAACGCTACCATTGGTGTAAACATACATCTCACGTATCAATTGTGTGCAACCCTCATTACCACAGGGTATTCTCAGTAATGGGAAACAAAAAAGGGTACCCTGAATTATGAATATATTTTTAGACATTATGATTCACACTAGACTGTATCTAGTACGTAATGAATAGTTATAAGCAATAATTCCAGAATCATCTGACAAACTTGATTTTCGGTAATTTACATGTCTTGTGTCAACGAATCTCATGTGCACGCAAACCTGTACAGCCCAGCGGGGTTGCATCGTATATCCCTGTTTTATGCGTCTTATCGCTCTTCCGCGCAACCGCTGCACTGCATCTCGGGCCCACGTCCGCCGCAGTCGCCTGCACTTGCCCAACCGTCCCTTCGCCGTAGCACTGACGCCCTCCTGCCCGCAACGCGACGCCCCGCCCGCAACCCCGCCCGCTGCCCGCCGCGCCGTCCCCACCCGCCGTGACATACTGGTCGCGCGCCACGAGCAGTGCACCCGCATGCATTCGCGTGTTATCGCCCCCGCGCCCCACGAGCTCCTCTGCCCCACTCGCTCCACCCCACTCACACACACACACACACACACACACATGCCTCCAGGCACCTTCCGATCCCACCGGCCAAGTTTAGCTCAGAGCCAGCATTTCCTCTGCCTCTGCAACAACTGGGAGGTCCTAGGTTCGAGTCAAGGCGGTGGAAGGTTTTCGACGCAAGCTAGAGAGCTAGGTCGAAGTCAGTCGCTGTGTGGAGGAGAATTCTAGCGGTCGGCCGCTCTGATCGGTATTTTGTTGTGGTTTCTCCAATCAACAGCAGGCGAATGCTGGAGTAGTACCATAACAAACGGACCACGGACCGCGCGCGATCTATCCTTCATCTTTCTCCTAACCTCTTCCCTTGGGTCACAAACACACATACACTTGCATGTACCACATATGTCATGAGACAATTCGGGAACTGGAGCGGTGCCTCGCTGACAGAGATAGCTGGAAAGGGAATATTCGCAAGCCCACGTGTAGGCCGACGCCGGGTCTGAAGACCCAGCTTGGAGGCACAACACCACTTCCCTGGATACAAAAAAGTAATTTATTACACAAACAGGACTGATGGGCATTGCACGTTCCCGGAAACATCAATCAACCAATCTTCCGAATCTCAGGGATACACTTGGTAGATTTTTCCGTCATGGCAAGACATACGACAGAGCATCATATTCATCTGAGCGTTTTGTACGTTTTTGAACGTTTCGTAAGTTTCCAACAGTGACCTAATAGTATTTAAAGTTCATTTTTGGGAGCATCGTAAGTATGCGGTAATTATTGTATTTTTTTTTCTTTCAGAAACGTTTAGTCTACACTGAAGTGCATTAGTAATGCAGAGTTAGAAATCGTTTTGGAATTTACTGAAAGTTCTTTTGTGCCAGCTCGTTCATGTGTATTGAATAGTTAGCTATTCACTGGAGAATGAAGATGGCCATTCTGATGTACAAATCTCTTTATGGAAATGAACTGAAAGCAAATACTAAAGGTCTTCCAGCAAAAATAAATCTTCGGAGGAACTTTGTGTACAAAGATGTCACGAGATGCAACTCATCCAATACCATACACATAAACTATGTGAGAAATATTTTCTTCAAGTTTCTCTACTCATACCGAGGAAAAATTTAATTTAGTTTCCATTCTTATAGTCGTATATTTCGAGCTATACAACTTTTGTGCTTCAATTGTACTTTCACTACCTTCATAGACTCCTTCACCTTTTTATTACTCCCCTCCCCTCACCGCAGCCTGTGCCATCGACCCCGCCTCCTCAGTTCCTCCTCTGCTGCCTCCGCTACTTCCACCACGGCTCATATCCACATCCACATCAAGAGCCGCCGTCCCCGTCGCCTCCCCCTCCCGCGCCACAGCCGGCGGCGGCAGCGTCGACGGCTTTACGGCCCTTGCCGCACGCGTGCAGCCGCTGTTTACGGCTTCCGGGCGTCCCGCGTCCTCCTCCGCCCCCTCCAAGCCTTTCTCTCCCCGCCCTTTGCCTCCCCCTCGCGCCCCCGCCCGCGCGACCCGCTCCGCCTCGCCCGCCGCGCCGCGTGCAGATGCACTCGCCCTCTTGATTTAAAGCGCGAGAACGTCGCCTGCGCCCGCGAGCTCGAGCTCAAAATGGATATGCGCCGGCGTCTTGCTCGGGGTGGGGGTGGGGGCAATGACAGCGACTCGCATTGCGGAGAGTCTGAAGTGATGCGAGTTTGGAATAGTCCTGAGTTGCAGGCCGGTCCGTTTCTTCTTTCTTTGAACTCTTTCCTTGAAAGTTTGTGTACTAAAATGCAATGACGAGTGAATATTTCTTTTTTTAGTACTTTATATTGGAGATATTTTCTAATTTATTATTTTTATCGATGTCGGAAATCAGAACTCTGAGTGGCTGTTGTTGTTGTTGTTATTATTATTATTATTATTATTATTATTATTATTATTATTATTATTATTATTATTATTATTATATGCCTATTTATGACCACACCACGCTATACGTTTTCTTCCGAGGCTCAGTCATATTTATCCCAGAGAGATTAAGTTGTGCCATTAGGAAGATGAGCTTTTTGTCTGTATCCCTTGGTAAGACTAGGTTGTTATGTCTAGAATTATGAGGTGATTGGATGATGATGGGTGAAGGGATAATGACAAATACCACCACGCCACGCAGCCTCCTCGGCGCTGACGACGACTGCTGCAACCGTCTGCTCCACGATGGCCGGCCTATTATTAATAAAATTTATTTTGAGATTTTCAGACGGTATGTCATGAAAGTTGTGCAAGCAATGAGATTAAAAAACAAAACTGATATATTTGGTATTTCTTTCATACGTACACATTGCTATATTCCGTTGAATGTTGTCTTGATATCTTGATTACGTCCACATGCAATTATTGAATGCAAAATACTTCTATAAAATAAAATGTTGCTGCCAATTAAAACGCATTTGGCTGTATCACAAATTAATAAAGAATGTCTTTGATAGTATTTGATCCTATTAGAAGGGCGAGAAGAAACCGTAAGTAACTGCAAGGGACCAAAAGTCTCGCTGGAATGTATATTGCCAAGGGGCTCTTCGCGGTTCAGAATCCCTGCTGTGCATATCCAGGGCGGTGGCTCGCGACGCGCAGCGAGATAGCGAAGGAGCGCGGCGGCGGCGGCGGTGCCTGCACACACATCACGTGGGCCGCGCGAGTTCCGTCGCGGCGCTGCCGGAAACTCCGGGCGGGGGGGGGGGGTGGCGACGCTGAAATGCTGCACCCGGCGATTCCATTTCCGCGCAGGCGCGCCGCCGACCGCAGCGGCCGTGCCCGGCGCTGCGGTTTTCGAACTCGGGACCCCGGCCCGCCCGCCGGACTCGGCCCGAACTTTCGCGTCGCCCCCCCCTTCCCCCTTCCCCGTCCGCCCGAACTCCAGCCCAATTACCCTGTCATGCTCCACTACTTTCTAGTACCCCTCCACGCTTTTCTCCGCCTTACTCCATGACTCAACCGCTTCTCAATTGCCCCCTCTCACTCCCCGCTCAACTCCCATTCCCCCCTCATCCCTCCTCAACTCCCGTCCTCAACTCACCGTTCCTCAACTCACCGTTCCTCAACTCACCGTTCCTCAACTCACCGTTCCTCGACTGGCCGCTCCTCGACTGGCCCCAACTCACCGTTCCTTATCTCACCGCTCCTCAACTCCTCTCTCTTTAATTCTCGCCATGGTCCTCTGAGCACTCATCTTTTCACTCTCCCCATCCCGTGATTTTCCTCCCATCCTCGGTCGGCTCATGGCGCCTCTCTGGGCTACCCCGGTCAGCCCGTTTCCCCTCCTCCCCGCGCTCCCGCTGGGCGCAGCGCTGTCCCGTGAGCCGTCGCGCGGGACAAATGGTAATGGCGGCGGGGCGCGGCCGCCGGGTGGCGCGCGCGGTCGTGGCGGGGCCGAATTTATCAGTTCCCTCGCCCATTCGCGGCCCCCCCCCCCCCCCCCCCCCCCCCCGTTTCCGAGGGCTCGCGGCCGCTCTCCCGCCGCCCATACGCGCGCGCGCGCGCGCTTCCGCAACTCCTCTCCCCGCTCCCCCCGCTCTCTTCGCTTCTTCTGTGCCTTTCGTCCTTTCCCGACCCATTTACATGATATGCTCATTATTAAGTATTCGCTGTTTTTATCGCCTTGTAAAATGCCAGTTTTTTACGATTGTTGAGACGGTACGGTTACGAAAACATGTTTGAGTGGCGAGTCTAGAGTCTTCTTATTACCATCTTGTTGTGTTATGATTTGGAACAGCTCCTTCTGATTCTTTGTTTTCGATTTTTTTACTTTTCCGTATCGTTTTGCTTGATTTCGACTGCTTCCAAACCGTGTGCTTTTCCTCTACCTGTAACACTCATGACATTTGTTCCTCCTCGACCCATATTCCCCGCCCGTTTCACTCCGCTCCCCCTCCCTCTCCGCCGGGCGACCGCTGTGCGCGCGGCGCCGCCCGCTGCGCGCGCGTCACTTGGAGGGCTCGTTCCCCGAATGAGTCGGCAAAATGTCGCCCAATTTGCCCGCAAAGAGGGCAACAGTTTGCGCTAATTGATTAATATTTCTGGTGGAAATGGCGGAATAACGGGACGCGACATCGGCCTGCTTTCCCCGCCCCAGAGAGGGGAAGGGATGACGGTTGGTGTGAGGGTGGGATGGGAGGAGATGGGACGGAACGGCGTGGTAGGGGTCTGGAGGAGAAGCGGGTTGAGGGGGGGGGGAAAAAAACGGAGGAAAAGGGGTCGGGATGGAACCAGAGGGGACAAGACAGGAGGGGTGAAATGGGGTGGAGCGAGAGGGGAGGGAACGACACAAAACGGATATCTTAAGATCCATGCCTCGAACGCGATGCTGCCAGTCGCAGCAGTCGCATTGCCGGCGTGCGCACGCCACGATACCACCGACAACCTCGTGACCCAGTAAAAAATGACGCGTGCGTGCAGTGTGCGTGGCCCCATGAAACGCTGGCTGCGAGGCACGTCAGATAACGTAGCGCGCACATTTATTTACATGGGGCCGCACACTCGTCCAGCATTCATATTTACTAAGTGCTGAGAACGCTGCTCTTTGTGTTAGATATCTCTGCTAGCTATTTGTCTTTGTTCGCGATGTTTATCTGTCTCTCTATTAGCATGTAGAACTGTTTGTTGTTGTTTTTTCATGAGGAAGAATTGAAGGAGGGTAAAACCAGTTTTAGTCTTCTTTGAATGGAGCGTTGTTACTGTAAATTGTATAAAATGATTTTTGAATGCTTGCGATGTAATGTTTAACTGTTCGTGTTCGGTTCGACACGCAGTGTAAACATTTGAACTCGCAATGACAAATGATGACACTTTGCGACATTAAAAATCAGATACGAGTAAATTAATGGACGAAGCAAATTATCAGAGCGGTGGCCCACATAAACTCATTGTGCTAGGGGTCATTATGCGTTCATCATTTGACTTTCTCTACGTATGTCCAAAATTACAGAATGAGATGACACACCTTTTTTGTATCTACAGTAACAAAAATTGTCAGAAATGATGAATTCATAATTGTTATTGGACATGAAGCCTGTTATATTATTGAAGTAAGTTTTGATTTCTTTCTGGAAACGGAAATGTACCCCCAGGGTTATTCTTCAGAAATTTACATTCTATCTTGGCTTTAATGTAATTCTTGCTAATATTGTTACTTTGTAAATATTGGTAACATATGCTCTTACGATAATATGTTTGACCAAGAAACTTATGAATTCACATTTTATCTTGGCTTTGGCATTAAGTGACTGCAAAATAATGATATTAATTATCCAGTCCTTATTATGAACGAAAATAAACCTATACTGCAGAAAAGGTATACGCAGTGAATGGATTCCTAATTTTCAAATGTGAGAAAAACCGCTTCCAGATGCCTGGCTCCGTTGATAACACGTCTGAAGAACGAATTACGTCACATCTGCAGTGCGGCTGTCCTTATGGAAGCCTACGGCGACAGCGCTACCTGGGGAGCAGGTGAGCGGCCGGCCTCAGCGTCTCCTCCGCAACCGCCTCCGTCCTCATCCTCATCTCTATTCCCATCCTCACCCCCACTCCTCCCTGACCCCCTCCCACCCTTCCCGATGTCCACATCCCACGGACGATAACGGGCCCGTTTACGGCCCCGGGCGAACGCCGTCGGGGAATTAGCCAACGCCGCCCCCGCCACCACCGCCCCCTCCTTCGCCTTTACGGGGCGATCGCTGTTTAGTGGTCCCTCCTCCTCCCCGCCCACGCCCCCCTCCGCGGCTCGCTTTACGACGCGAGTGTCCCCGAGATACGACGACGCCCGCGCCGCCGCCCGAAATTGAGTCCCGACTTACCACCACCGCGGCAACTTTTATTAACGCAGCTTCAGGACGCTCCCCCCTCTTACGGCGGGCCAACCAAGGACCCGGCGCCCGTTTCTTTGAAGGCGCTCCCCTAGAATAGCGCGCAATGTATATTGGATGCTGATACACGCCTGCTCTTCGTTGTAGATAAAGAGTACTCCTTGCTAGAGAAGAGACTGCTCAAGAATGGAGAGTATAATCGAAGAGATAACTTTATACGAGATGCGAGGATTTGTAAGTAACGAAGATTTTAAGAGGGAAATGAGTTTTCGGTGCGTAAAATGTATAAAAGGTTTATCATCTGGTCTTCATGTTTGGATCAAAACCGAGTATTTCTTTGAGTTTCGGAGGAATATAGGCTTCGTGCAGGTGACTTCAGACCACGCCTTTCTGAAATTCGAAATGCGTCTGCCCTTAAAGCCGCCTTGTCCGCCAAACGCGATCAGTGCGGGGCGAAGGCCGTCTCTGCGAACCTCAGGCGCTCGCTCTTTCGAGAGGGGAAAAGGTTGCGCAGCCGCTAAAAAGAGAAGATGGAAGAAAATCCTCCTTTAACCGGTAACCGTATTGCAAAAGTTTCTCTGTGCGCAGAAATTTTCTCAATCCAATTTCGATAATGCACGGGTTCTTAAGGCCTGGTCCGCTACCGCCACCGCCTTCATCGCTACAGTTCTCTTCCCATCTCTCTCTCTTCCTCCACAGCCGCAAATTCCTCCTTTTTCTTCTTGTTCTCTTGCCTTGCGTTTGCTCGTATTTTGCTTAACCTGTGGCGTAGGTGTCCCAGTTCTGCAGACAGTCCTATATCCACTCTTTCTCACTGCCTCCCCGCGTTCCACTATTCGTGTAATATCTATCCATTTGCTTTGTAGTTCGTTTGGTTTCAGTCCACCAGCTCTTCCTTCCATTTTACTTCCTTTTCACCCCTAATTTTCGTCTTACGATATCTTATTCTTCTCATTTATAAGTCTACCCTCAGCATTATCAACGGTTCATTAGGGCTATTCCCCTTTCTGCATTTAAGAGCAACCATTTGCCATTTCCTTCATTTTCCTCTCCCCATCACACTCTGTATAAACTCCTTTCACGACTGTTGATATTATATCTTCTTTCAGCGGGGTCACGCCGTCAGCGTTTGGCTATTTTCGCCGACTGTCGCGTTTCCACTTTCTCCGTTGTATACTCCTTGATGATTGACACAGTGCAAAATGTTTTGTACTACAATATGCTTACTACAATATCCATTTGATTGACACAGTGCAAATGTATACTACAATATCCATTTCCCGGATATTGTAGTCTTATGTAACTACAGCTTCAGCATTTGCTTCGCACATCACACGATGTTTCATTCCTGTTCAAATTCATAACGCGTTTCTTGTAGATCCCCTTGTGTTACACATAGTCGTGCATTATATACCTTGCCACCCATGTAAACTTAATGAAATACCTAACTGCTCGACGTGAACTAGACCTTCTGCTCACACGCGGAACTCTAGCGCCTCTGAGCGTCTTTACTTCATAAAACTGTGCATTTAACTCTTACCACACTGTGATGTCCTACCTACGAACCTTGGCTGCAACGGAGGGGTCAATTCCCTGATTTATTTAAGCGTAAAGTTTCGGGTTTTTCTTTATTATTATGTAAAATAGATATTGGACATACATCTATAAAATATTGAGCGGTTATACTACACCAACACTTTTGACGGTTTACTTCAATAGAAATTATTGTAATATTTCATGTTTTTGTGTATTGTAAAACACAATGCTGTACCCATTTGACAGTCACTTATACTCTTTACAAACATTTTTACCATTGAATAAGATGGGTAGAAAAACATTCGTTTGTCTTTCATTGTAATAATATTTATATACATGACTATGAAGACGCCCGAAAACCGTCTGGAGTGAGTGTAATAATTAAGTCTTTATGTCAGTATACTCTACTAACTTCATTCAAATTTGATTGGTATTGCTATCCTTTGTTAATCGCTGAGACACATGAACATAAATTCTGTCACAAAGTCGCGGAAAGTATTACAATAAATCCCATCTTACGAAGTAAGATGGTATCTTCTTACTTCGTAGATCTTACGAAGTACGATGGTGTTTATTGTAATACATATAATTAATGTAAGACATACGACTTTCCGACTGTTAACCAACACACTTCCCTCCGGGCCTCCCTTGGCCGCGCAACCTCTTTGTAAGGGCGAGAGCCCTGCCTGCCCTCTGTTGCCTTTCATCACTCACGGCGACTTACGCCTTCACCTTTCAGTGCCGTCCCTCCCGCGCCCCTCCGGGCGGCGGCCTCCGCCTCCCGAGAATCGACCCCGCGTGCGCCGGCATCGCAATCGTGAGAAAGCGAGCGCGCCCGCCCCTCCACCGCCCTTCCCTTCGCGCGGGTGTAATCTCGCTCGTATAAATAAAACAAAGGAGAATCCATCAACCCAACGCCACGTACCTCCGCAACGCCACCGCCACCGCCACCGCCGCCGCCGCCGGGGCTATTGTACCGACAGAAAACGGCGGCGGGTGAATCTGGAAGAGCTACGGGGTGGGAGGGCGCAGTAGAAGTGGGTGGCGGGATAGACGACGGAAGAGGAGTGAGGTGGCCGGGACAGGAAGAGAGGTGGAGGAGATGGCCGACGGGAAGGAAGCCATGACGATGGCAATGGCGGCGGAGTAGGTGGAAACGGTACGTACGTACAGTTTCTACAATGCGTATACACAAACACACGTCGGTCGTTGCCTGCCAGGTTTCCTGACATTGCGTCGCGTTGCTCCTACCTCCGCCGCCGCCTTCAGGTCGCGTGTCTAGATTGTCGCAGGCGACCCCCCTACCCCCCTCGCCCGCTTCCGCTCGCGCACGGAGGATTGCCTCGGGGAGGCGGCTGGCGCGACGCGGCGCGGCGCGAGCTCCAGCGAACGCGCCAGGTGATAAGACGAACAATCCCGGAAGCCTCCCTGGGGACGCCGCTGGCGCACTTGCAGGGCGCCGCCCCGCCGCTGCCGCGCCCAATCTGCGCCGGGCGCCGACCCGCCCTCGTGAGCATCTGTGGGTGTGTTGGGCGTTGGGAGAAGATCGGAGAAGGCAATAGTCGGGTCGAACGGGATAGGATCCAAGAGTCGGTTGCTGAAATCTTCGGTGAATAGAGAACAAGGATTGGGGATAGCATTAGAACAATGTCATGGAATGCTCGAGTAAAGAAAGTCAACGAAACGGGAGACAATGGTGTAAACGAAGCCCTGTAAAATGATTTGTGAATGTTATACTTTCGACTTGAAGTGTATGCGAGAAAATTGTTTACATTGTACGATGAGATGTTATAGAGTATGCCTCTAATGCAACGATTTATTTTTTAACTAGTAAAGAACTTAATACTACATTTTAGTTCTCGCCAAGTTTGTAATTCTCAGGTTTCTGGAAGGTAGCAAGCAAGATTAGGTAGAACTTGGGGCTTCTAAATATTCAACAATGTTTAACGTCTTCTTACCTTTACAAAATCGCAACTAATAAAGTTGTCCTCGTAAACAGCATCAACTTAGGAAAATTTACTAATATGATACGACATTCGACTGCAACTACCCTAGAATCAGTGTAGAAGGTTAGAGGTAGTACCATAAAGAAAGTAACAGGGCAGTACTAGAATCATGGATTATGCGCGATCATTCCTTCCCTTTCCTTGTTCTATCCTCTCTCTCTCTCTCTCTCTCTCTCTCTCTCTCTCTCTCTCTCTCTCCAAAACACACACACACACACATTTCCACGCACTACACCATCGCCACACATGTCGGGAGACCAGTCGAGAAATTAGAGCTTCCCCGGCCTGGGGCGTTACCCTGCGGAGAGAGACACTGGGAAGAGGTTATCCCCCGCAAGATGCCGACGAGTAGCGGTAGCTCAGTGCATCAACTGATGTCAGAGCTGCGGTCTGGAGGAGAATTCTAGCGGCTGGCTGCTCTCATCGGTAGTTTTCCGTGGTTTCTCCGATCAACACCAGGCGAATGCCGGAGCATTACCCTACCAAACGGGCCACGGAAAGCGCGCGCGATCTGTCCTTCCCATTCCTTGTCCTATCCTCTCCCCTTACACACTCACACTAACATGCACTACACTACCACATTTTCCGGGAGACCGGTTGGGAGCTTAGAGCTAGTCCCGGCTGGGGCGGTGCCCCGCTGGTGGGAGAGTCCTGGTTAGGGGGAAACCCCACTAGCCGACGGTAGGTCGGCGCCGGATCTCGCCATCCAGCGGGGGAAGATCACCGCCATCTCCCGACAAAAAACATGCACTACACTCACGGGACTAGTGACCGAAGCAGTTGACGCGCCCGGAAACACGAAAAAATCAATCAAAAACAAGATGCCGTGTAGACCGGTGCCGAATCTCAGCATCTAGCGAGGGATTAACATCCCCACCTTCCAAGATAAAAAGTTTGCTACACTCCTGGGACTAATGACCATAGCAGGTGCATATCAATCAATCAATCAATCAATCAATCAGAGGAAGCAATGAGAGCGTGTGCAAGGGGTGGGCGGGGGCGGGGCGCGGCCGGAGCAGGGCTGGCCGTGGCGCGAGAGCCGCGCGCTGCTCGTGGGATTACGCTGCACGCGATGTGTCGGCACGTGACGGGCCGCTGCGCGAAATGCCACGGGTTGGCGCGACACGCAGCGAGGGCTTCGGTGAAAACGTTTCACTCGGCGCGGCGGGGAGCTGCGAGTTGCCCCGCGGGCAGTGTGCCCGGCGCCGGCTGAAGGCGGTGTGCACCGATACATAAATGTGGAGCCGTATTGGTCTTTTGTTTTTACATTTCGTTTATTATCTACATTATTTGTTTTGACGACACTGAATTTTGCAAGTGATTTTATACAAGTCATTCCTTCCCATCGTGACTAAGGAAGTCCTTTATTCGATATCGGAGTGAAATGGATTTCATGTCAGTCGTTTTCCGCCGTTCAAGACAACCGGGGTTTATTGACTGAACTTCATTGCATACGAAAATATTTGGGAAATCTGAAGCCCTTCAGGCTTCCTTTTCGGCTTTGGGTGTCGTGAACTCCAATATGTCAACTTGGGTTATAGCGAAGCGAAGTGACTCGTCACGTATATTACAAATTAAAACTCTTCAAACATTCCACAATAAAATGCTTCGTACTGCTGTCAAAGCGCCTTTGTACGTGTCAAACAACAATTCCACAGAAAGTTTGTTCATCACACGATTGATGATTATATAAGTCACCTATATTTTTTTTCCTTTACCATCCTCCCCTGCAACTTCCATATTCCACCTAGTAAAAACATTTAACCAACACTGAAGAATCAAATATAGATTTCTAAAGGATAAATATAACCCCACTAAAGAGAAATGCATTATTTCACAAACTTACTTTTTACTTTCTTCTCTTTCTGTAATCATTCTATTCTCCCATTCATTCTCACATACAAAACTATTGATTATTGAGGTCTCCAGTGGGAGTATTCTCGCTCTCCTGTAACACTTAGTACTAAGCTTGCTAGATTGTAGTTCATGTACAATCTTCTTGTTGTATATATATATATATATATATATATATATATATATATATATATATATATATATATATATCTTTAGAAATTCACTCTAGATGATTTGGTTATAGTGAAGTCTCCACATCGGATGTAGTGGACACAAGGAATAAAACCTTCAGGGAAGAAATACTTCGCCTCGAGTCAATTAATTTCAATAAGATTAAGAGTTTTCCGCCGGAGAGTCTCAGGAGTAATTTTTGTAGCATTTACGGTGGATGAAAGGGCGGAAGTGCCACTGAGTAATCTGTCGCAATTCTGTCGAGCGTGAAGACTAGGACATTATTATTGATGTGAAAGGGGCTTCCAAAACAGAAGGAAACGAATGTGATGACGAAGATGACACAAATGAAGAAAATATTTCAACACAGCAAGAGTCATTGAATGTTATCTAGAGTACTAAAATCTTTTGTTTCTGATCAGTGTAGAATCAGATGTCGAGAAAGCACGGACAAGCCAAAAATCTGCAGAAAGTATTGTCGAAAAACTGCACACGAAAAACAGTAATAAAATTAGTATTTTTAAGACTAAATGAACACATTGAAATTTCGAATTCGCTTTTACTGTAACACTGTGATATCAAAACAAATGAAGGAAAAACTACTTTATTTCAGCTATAGTGAACCAAAAATGTTTGTGTGCAGTTATTATTAATAACCGTGTATTATTTTGTTGCTACAATTGACGTGTTTTATTTTATATTCCTTTATTGGTATTCTGCTATTGCTTTAATCTTAAAACACCTAAATTGCAGTTTGCAGCATGCACGTGAGCATCGGCCGGCGAACAGGGCAAATCCTAATTCGAATTCCATTAGTTCGAAAGCCAATAGCGTGTTTTGCCGTACGTGGGGATGACATGCATTGCACGGTACAATGATCGAACGCTCTGTCTATTCCCACTACCGCCGCCTATAAGTACTACCGCGCAGCCGTCGAGCATACAAATTCCTGCTCGTCCACCAGTCGTCCGCCACGCGCAGCGCCCCGGCGCCAAAAGTCTCCTCCGAACCAGTGTTTACCGACTTGCTCATTACATGCAGCCTACAAAACCAACAATTCCCATTATACATATAACAAGCTCTCTGGGTTTTCGCAAAATCGCGCTCGCAAACACGGGGCATATATTCGCCCGCTGCGAGAGGGGTCGTCGAACCGCGGGCCCGGGGGCGGCGTGGCGCCCACCGCGTCCATATATTGGCGCGCCGTCCCCTGTGTGGGGCCCGCCCCGCCCCCGGGAGCGGCAGCCCCCTGCCACCGCCACCGCCTCCGCCCAGCATGGTTCCCGACGCTGGAGTTTGTCGCTTGTTGCTCTGTTCTTGCTGTCAGTTGAAGCCCTGTTTCCTGTAACTTACTGTTAGTTTTTTCCGTTTTTACTGTCTTGATTTTGTGCAGAAAACGTGTGCCATTTCCGTTGTTTCCTGTAATTACTTATTGCATCGTAACTTATTGTCTCTCTTCACTTCATTTTTTTTTCTTACTGTCTTCTTGATAAATTGTCAAAGCATGGAAATGGAAGTCATTTGGAACATTTCAATTTGTATTTTTTCTTCTTTGTTTGTTTCTTTCTTTCTTGCTTCTTCTGAATATTATTTTTTCATTCATTTTTTTGTGTCACGTTTCATGGTTCCCTTTTAATTAAATTTTTTTATTTCTTTTTCTTTTTTTCTTCTTTTTAAAACTGCAAAGTTTCATTATCCTAGTTTTCGCTGTGTATTTTGGTTCAATACTTTCTGCCTCCGACCCCATGGCATTATTTTCCCTCAACTCGGTTTGTAAAAAAACTAGAATCCTTGCATTTTTATCTTTTCTCCCTAGAGCTAAAAAATCATACAGCTTGACGCCATCAGCCTTGATTACTTACTACGCAATTTTCCATCTCATCCTTATTTAGTATACGAGTACCATAAATCATTTTGTTTCAATCATTGGAAGATAACTCTCAGCTGACTTGACTTTTAACGTATCGCTTTTTTCGATTATAATTTCAATGAGAGAACTGTACGATAGACCATTTTACAGTGTTTAAATATTTGACGTGTGTGCTATTTGTTCTCTGCGGTATTATTAAGGCAATATCTTGGCGTCTTTGCAGGGTTAGTCTTTTACTTACAATAATCGGAACAGCTTTTCCCCGTGGGGGCTGTCTTTTCTCTCGCGCCCTGCGTTGACGCGAACGCTGCGCTCTGTGGCGGGGGCCCGCACAGAGTCACGGCACGCGGCGTTGCCCGCACGCGTCGCCGGGGGGCTTTCGAAACGCGAAACAACGGGACAATTTATTAGGCCGACCGGTTAATTTTCTATGCGGATAATAGCGTGCGGTTTTTCCGGCCGGCTGCGGACGCACTGTTTGCGGCCGCCGCAATTGTCCCCTTACCGCTCCGCTCTCTCCCGGCGTCCCCGCTGTGAGCCGCTACATCACAGCTTCCGCCGCCACCCGGCCCCCTGCCCGATCTCGCATCCTTTTCACCTGCGCTTTGCTGCTCCTCGCGCTGCCTGCTCCGTCCCCGGGGCCGACGCTTGCCACGGTCGGTGTTTCCGCCGCCGCCGGGCTGGCCCGCGTCCCAATTTCTCGCGCCCTCCCACTGTTGCCCGTCCCTCCACCGTCATTACACAACCTCCGCCGGGGACGAAATGAGACAAATATTGCTTTTAATAAGCGACGCAACCTCCGGTGCGTCGACGTGAGGCGGTGCGAGATCATATCGCAAAACTGGCTGTAAATGTCGGTGCATATTGCATAGTTTCATTTCATTCTCCCCGCGTTTTGCTACTAGGATGCCACATCTTATATCATCATTTACTTTATTTCCAAAAAGCGGATGAGATGTACGATGATATTGAGAGTTACCACTCCCTCTTGTACGTTTCACCTATTTTTTTATTACGAGCATGACGAAATAAAACTTTGATTTTCTATGTATGTATTTAATTGCATTTCTCCTATTACTAATCGAATTCTCATATGTCGTGATTTGCAGCTACTACATTATCTTCAAAACTAGATGAAGTGATAAACGCTTAAAAAGTTTTTTAAGCGTTTATCACTTCATCCCTTCATCTAGTTACATTATACACTAGAAAAATTGGACATTAATGAAAATCAAAACCTATTAATAACATGCGCTTTCCTCAGACACTCAATTTTTATTAGTGGAATATTCTTCGTTTAGGCCGTCAGGATTTCAATAGATTATTTACACAGCCGTCGTTGTGTTGTCGAAGCCGACAGTAACCTTTATTTCTTTCTTTCGCTTTTTCTTACGCATTTTGCGACTCATGAATAATAACTTTTTCGAGATTGCGCTAGTGTATTTCAGATTTATTGTTAAATATCTGAACTTACGTAAGTCTGAACTACAGATGCAAGTAGAGAGAATTTATTGACAACGGTTCGCTCGCTACCCGCTCATGTGAAACCTGGAACTCTAATCTCGAAAGCGTAGAAGACAGCGGTTGACCGAATGGCCACATCGCATCTCTGTGACAAAATTGTCCCGAGATTGCCGATCCAGGCGAGCTCTGAGGAGCGCATTATTAATTGAACCTTCGCTACGCATGCATAGACGCATCGCTTGCTGTGCGTGCCGTACTCATGCGTGTGCGTGTGTGACTGCGTATGTGCAGTGCCGCGGTGGGCCATTGCAAACAGCGCTCGCCGTTTACAGCGACCGGAGGGCCGGGATGATGCGAGTCGTGGGCGCGCAGGGCAGGGCTTTTGAAGAGGCCGGTCGGCCAACGGCGGGGGGGGGGGTCGCGCCCACCGCGCACTTCGCGGTCGCTTTGGCCCTCGGTTTGTACCCCCATCCCCGCAGGCAGCCAGGCGCCCACTCTTCCACTCCTTCACCCTCCCGCTCGCTTGCTCATGACGGCCAACCCACCCACCCACCCACCCACCCACTCCCCCGACCGATCACACACTCACCAGCCCGAACGCCCACCCGGTCACCCGCCCACCCGCCCGCCCGCCCGCCCGCCCGCCCGCCCGCCCGCCCGCCCGCCCGCCCGCCTACCCCGCTCGCACGCCCGCCTACCCCGCTCGCCCGCCCGCCCGCCCGCCCACCTACCCCGCTCGCCCGCCTGCCCCGCCCGCCCGCCCCCCGCCCGCCCGCCCGCCCGCCCGCCCGCCCGCCCGCTGCCTGCCTGCCCCGCCTGCCCCGCCTGCCCCGCTCACCTGACTGCCCCGCTCGCCCGCCTGCCCCGCTCGCCCGCCTGCCCCGCTCGCCCGCCCTCCCGCTCCCGCCCCGCACGCCGCCCGCCCGCCCTCCCACCGATCCGCCTGCCGTCCACTCCCCCCCGCCAGAGCCGCCCACCCACCCGCCTTCTCACCCGCTCGCTCGTTCGCCCGCCCGCCCACACACCAACACACCCACCCATTCACCAGCCCACCCACCCACTCACCCAATCACATGACCACCCGCCCACCCACCTCCCCCCCCTTAGCCATCTGCCGGCCGGCTCACCCACCCGTCCGCACACTCTCCCATTCTCTCTCTCTCCCAATCACTAACACCCACTCATCCACTCTCCCGGCCACTCACTTTCGTCCGCCCGCCCATGCGCCCTCGCGTCAGCCTGCGTTGCCACGCGCGGATTGTGAACCGGCGACCCCTCAACCGGAGCAGCCCGTGAACCCATTGAGGCGCCCCCTCCGCGGCCGAGGGGCTGCGTGGGTTTGATAACTCGGCGCAGGAGGGAGCAGGCGCGCGTGTCTATGTACGTGAGCCTGCGGTTTCAATTGACCTATTGGGGTTTATGATATGAGCTTGGCTTGCGTGCGCCTATGTGCGTTTTGGAGATGGTGGTGGTTGCAGGAGATTTCGAACCGTTGGAGGGCAATGTTAATGTGATGTTATGTGTGCAGTAATATAATAGAAGTAACATTTGATCGCGATTCATTGGGCTGCGAAGAAGAAAACACAAAGATTAGAGTAACAAAAGGAAAGATTAATGTTTTTTCAAAATCCACGCTAAGATAAATCCTTTACATTTTCGTACAAAATATGTAAGAAAAATGTAAATCAGTGTCATGAAAATTAAATAGGATTCTTTTGTTTTGATACTGCCTGTTGTTTTAACATATTGGATTATATGTTGATATTTTATGGTCTGCGAATTAGATCATTACAAACTGTGAGAAACTGTTAAATGTTATGGTATTTCAAGATTCAATTGACACAACGCACATCTCTTCATTTCCTATTAAACTCTTTATTTTGAAGGAAAATCTTTAAATTCAAATTAATATCTATGTAACAACCTATATTTTTAAGTTATTCACTACCCTATACATTCCTTATTTTGGATTCAGTTATACAAAGTACTTTATCATTGCATTAGGTGCGATATCTGTTTACTAGTATCCAAATTTTTTCTTTAAAAGATTTTTTTCATTTTTTATTTCTTTTGCCATTGTGAAGCATTCTTCAATTATAAAATGAGAGGTCTTCTTTGCGATTTTTTTTTCCTGGCTAATCTCAGTCTACGATCACCCGTCTTCCCAAACGGGAATGCGTAGCTTTTGCGAGCACAAAATTTCCTTAATTCGGTCTGAACGTTCTTCGCCCAAAGACGCGAGAGTGTCTCAGGAGGCGGGGCGCCTGGGGAGCGCTTCTTCGCCGTCTCACGAGGTGCCGCCCCGCCCCCGCCCCCGCCTCTCGCCCGCTTACTCGACAATGCAGACATTTGGCATCTAATGGCTGCAGTTAATATCGAGCCGTTCAAAGCTCGCCGTTCGCTGGAGCGTCTGCCCGCCCTCTCGCTCTCCAAACCGTCACACCCTCCGCCCCACTCACCGACCCTTCCCTACTGCTTTACCCTCCTGCCTCCCTAGAAATCGCGCTCTCATCCCCCTGCCCGACCGCGCTCTTTCCACTCTGCTTAGCCGCCATATCCCCACATCTTTCCTGCCTACTTGCCCATATGCGTGTCCGTCCTCTGGTACGTCGTATCTCCAGACGATTCTCCTGCCTTCTCTCCGTCCTCACTCCCGCATCCCTTATCTCTTAACCATTCTACCTCTCGTCTTTTGGCTTTACCCTCTAATCTCCTACCCTTTCCACTACGTCTTGCTCACACCCTGCCAACCTTTAGTTCTGAAGTTCATTTTCCTCGGCACCACCAGTACGTCTCTCTCTATTGTTCTTTTATCAGGTTTCTGGATACCCGGTTTCTGTCGGTACCCTTTCTGTTCGTTTACCTTCCAAAATAAAATCCTTCGCACTGCCGTCAAAGCGCCTTGGTACGTGTCAAACAAGCAACTACACATAATTGCCTCCATTCATGTCACCACTAGCGCATTCCTGCCTTCTTTAGTTGCTACCGAAGACTGCTCCCACCTAACAGGAATAGGTCGTCTTCATTTCATGTCGCATCCGTACTTCTTTTCAGTCATGCCTAACATCACTGCTACCACCATTTCCTTTTCTGTTCCTTTCCGCCCTCCCCACCACCACTCTGCCTCCGTATTGCCCAGCCCACTTGCCCGCTCACCCATCCGTTCGCCCATCGGGCGCTCCGCTATTGCTGCGTCTTTGTGCTGCAAACTCAGCGATAACAAGCGCTAAAAGACGTCCGCCTGCCCGCCCGCCCCGCTCAAGAACGGATTTCTTGCTCCAATTTAATTGCTTGTACATGAGATTCGAGCGAACACTGCTTTGTGCGCAGCAGAAGAGTCTTAAGAAATTACGTTGCCGGGAGAGAATAAATAAAATGGAATCCGAAAAATTGAATGCCGCTCCGTCTCTGGGCGATGCGCTTGCGGAGGATCTCTCTCCCAGAGGCGCAGCTGCCCGCCCGCCCGGCTCGATGTAAAATTCGCTTCGTGGACTTAGGGGCGTTCATTGTGTGCGTTGTATACAACTCGCTTCATTTTATTCTTTGCTCTTTCTCGGCCCCCGCTTGTTTGTATTTACTTTGCTTTCGGCAGCTGTCGCCTTTCTCATCCGTTTCTAGTAATTATGTTGGCAGGCAGCGCGCTGCTCACATGCTTCGCTGATGTTCAGCCAGTTTGCGAGGCAGTCCGAAAGTGGTCGTATCTTCCCTTGGAGTCGGTCAATACTGCGAATCGATCTGATTAACAAGTTTGGAGAGAATTGTTGACACATTTCGCAAATATCCATGCAAATAGATGTAGATGAGCAGCGCGACTATTAGATTCCGTAATATAGGAACCTTGTTTCTGTCAAGTTCCCCCGTCCTGAATTCGCGTGCTTTCCATTCCATCGCAGTACGCATGTGCAATGCAAAAGGCGCTGCAAAAAGTGGCTTCTGCGAGTTGATCGGAATGCCTAGCTGCAATGGCAACGTCGCGCCGATGGGTAAATGAGGAGACGTCACAGTTCCTGGTAACTCTGATAATTGCGACTTAGCAGCCATTATGCTGTGTGCATAAGCACACGGTGAGGATTGCAACTGTATTGATGAGACTGTGGCGAAGTGTTGGCTGAGGGATCGCAGTATTTAAGGTGTTGATGGGATATTAGTGTCTTTTGGGTGCTAGTTATGGTGCAGTAAGCGAGACAAAAGTGATAGTAGGATAAAAATACGATTTAGATGTCTGTTAAAGAGTGGACGAGCTTAAGACGTTTGGGTGATCGAAGAAAACCACTTTCACGAAAAATGAACAATTGGTTTAAGTGCTTTTTATGTCGTTGAAATGTTGAATGATGAGGGTGAAATGTTGCTGAGTGCTGGGTGATTGCTGGAACGTTGTGCGTGATCGAAGCGATGTTGGCAATTGCTGTCCGATATGATGGAGAGAAGGCGGAAATGGCGGTGAGCTGTGGCAACGGCAACATACGTGGAGTGCGGTTGCAGCGAAATAGGCTACCCTGCTTCCACTCAGCTCCGCACGGCCGCCGCTGATGCAAATGAAATAGTAACTCGGTCCGCCAGATAAAGCAGTCAGACTCGAGGTAATTTTGATAGCATTAGGTACATTACTGTGAAATAAAACCGGCCGTAATTACGTGTTACGGCTGGCAATTTGTAGAGCGACGATGCGTTGCTCATCGTTAGCACGCGCGCGGGCTGTCTGGAAGACCCAGCGTGGCGCCGTGCCGGCGGTGCGTGGCCCCGCGTGCGTTCGTGCACGCCCGCTTCGGGCAGGGTTATCACGGCGCCGCGCTAACAGTCTTAATTATCTTAACGGGGCCTCATTTGCCCACTTAATCATGGTGGAGTTCTTGCCGGCGTGTTTCGTCATCATCATCATCATCATCATCCTTCAGGATGAAAGCTCTCCGAGCAAAGCTTGCGAATTATGCCGTAAACGTGCGCCGGTCGTAGTAATTTAATTCCATGCCATTGTCCGCCCTTGGATCTTTACTCTTTACCGTAAGATACTTTAGGGCGAATGTGTTGTTCAATTTAATGTTCCGTGCGTTTAATTAGTTGCATGTTTTGACGTCTTTAACGCGAAATACTGCGTTGTGCGTACATGAAGCATTTACATCGTTTTCTGAGTTTTTCATGGTGTGAGTGGCAGCACTTGTTCTCTTTCAACTAGAATTGTCATCTCGCCAAGTACGCAGTTTGTAAATTCAGAGTGGGTGGAAATGAGATTTTGACAATTACTTTTATCGTATTCCGGCATTATCCTAAACTAGATCGACATGTGTGGTTTTTTTGCGTGTACACTTTGTGAGTCTGCGTTCTGCTCTACAGCCACCGAGGCCTTCGATTCGCATGTTTAACTCAATGCTATCGGACTTTTAAGTCGTCTGATCCGCAAAGTTGACATATGAAACGGAAAGTTCTCTAATCGCTTCGCGTGCATGCAGATATCGCGGTACTGGCGGCAATTAAATGCAAGTATACAAGCATTTCTTGAAATTTCCGTTGCGTAATACAAAAATAGGTGTAACCAAATGCGAAATTCGTGTTTTTGCCAGGACAAGTCGGTTCTTTGCGGGTGTTTGAACCTACGTGCGTGTTAAACACATTCAGTATTTTCCCTTCGCTACCGATACCATTTATTTTTAGAACCCAGTATTCTCAAGACAGCATGTTTAAGATTGGTATGATATGTTGAGGTGTAGTGACATTGTAGATATCGTATCGTTGTCAAGTTTTACCAACATTTTGTAGTTAAATTGCTCAACGTTCAAAGGATTAATCATCACCTTTATGCAGCTATTGCTAGTAGTCGACTACTGCTAGTAGTGTTTGTTTGGTACAGTACTCCAACCAATTCTTTTTCTCAAGAGGGCGTCATGGACATGTGAGGAACATATTGGGACGACATTTTCTGGCTGGGTTCGTGACTGCGAGCTCCTGCAGGGGTGGCTGAGGAATTAACTGCGACGACGGGCTGCCTTCCCCGATGACAGATGAAGGCGGTCCCTCGCTACGCTTGACCGAAGCTGGCGGACTAGTCTTGCCTTCCCAGTGTAGCCTGGCGGTGATAGGATAGCTCGTGTCCCCCAATTGGCGGAGCTGATGAGGGGTTGGCACAGCCTTCGACCCAAGCGGTGATCCATTGCTGCAGGGGATAGCTTGAAATTGATTTATGATGTATCTTATCATTAAGATAATTGTTGAAGCTAGTGAGCATGTCTTCAAGTAGTCAATTTGTATGTTCAGAATGCAATAAAAGAACATTCAAGTTTCTTACCTTTGCAATTCATTTATTGCAGTGATATTCCCGGTGTTTTCATTCCCTGTAATTTTTATGAGTCGAGTATAATAAAAATAATCATATTAGCTTTAAAGTCCAGAAAAATGTACAATGGAAATAAATTCATACTTTATGTGCACGACATTTCTGATAGTTAATACAATCATTACGTTTCAGTAAGTAAAATACGATGTTGGCTATCATTATTTGCGCAACAAAACCTTAATTTTAATTATGTAAATGTAGAAATATTTAAGTAGTTAAATGGAAGAGCAGGTCTTACGGCCTAAGCCTCTTCAGAGATAAAGACATTCTTATTATATAGAATATTTGCGGTACTATTCTAGTGTTTTTGATTTCACGAGACATTGTTAATACAGTCATACCTTGTGTGACAGAAATATTTTAGTCGCCTTTATAATGTATAACTCAAGATAACAGTTATTATTGCAGCTGAGCGCACTTCAGTGACATGCTCTCAAGATTTATTTCTAACTGTGGTATTATGTGCGATATGTTACGCGGAAAATGTCTGTTGTCACACCAGTAGCTCGAAAGCATCTTCCTCGAGACAAGTGGGCGAAAGGAAGTTTTACGCATCGAACTACCGCCCAAAATGATGATGCACTCGTCCTTCCAGAGCAGCCGTCTCCGAGTAATTGGACGGCGCCACCTGAATACGTCATCACGGGCGACGGTAGCGCTGACGCCGACGCAGACGCCGACAACGACGCCTCGGCGCGACGCGCGAACCGCGGCTAATCAACGCATTGAAACGTCGCGAGCCGCGCGCTTTGTGCGTCGCGTAACTACGTTAACGCAGTCGGCCGCTGCCGCCGGTGGCGCCCGCCACCGTTTCTAACGCAGTTAACCGCCACGCCCCCCTCCCCCCGCCGCCGTCGCTCCGCGCCTGTCCGAGGTGCCTGGTGAGACGCGGCCACGCCTCGTCGGTTACGGTGAATTGAGCAAGAGGTGTCGAGAAGGTAGAACCTCCCTCCTCAGTTGGCGCTTGTTGTTCGGACTTGACTGAGTTAGGCGGAGTTAGAATATTCTCGAGAGGCGGTTTCCTGAGACGAAGTTGATAGCAACACAATGTTTAATGCTGTGATAGTGCTGGCTCACTTCTCATAGGTTGTTTCATCTCTTTACCAAGTGAGTGCGTACTCTGGGTATAAGTGGAAAGTTAAAAAGGACATGAATATTTCAGAGTAATCCTATTATTCTTGCATTTCGCAAAGGATCTTAAAATCTTATTGTACTGTTTCCTAATTTAATTTCTTCATGTTCTCTACTCTACGTATTATGCAAAGAGTTCAGAAACGACTGTTTCCAATGTTACTTCTGCGCTTTTTCTACCTACGAACACCATAGTTCTCCTCACGCGGCAATGACAAATGGTTTGAGCTTACAGTCTTCTACTGTTGGTGCCGCATTCTTCAACTGAAGTGTGCCCTTAGTTCGATCGTATTTTCTTCTTGTCGATTATTTTTTTCTTGCCGATTGCAATCAGAGTTCAAATTCTGTTTCTCAATTACAGAGTTCCTGCTTTATCACAAATACCGCCAAGCGGAATGAAGTTCTTGTTTCGGGAGTTGTCTTTGTCTCCACTCCAACCCCGTCACCCAGCTCCACCCCACCCCAACCCGTTCCGCTCCACCTGACCCACCCCGCCTCACTCCAACTCCCCCTCCAATCCGCTCCACTTTCCCATCTCCACACTGCTCCGTCCCGCTCCTGTCCGACCCATCCATATCGGCCCTACGTGCTATTTATCCCACATCACGCCTTTCTCTACCGAGACTCGCCCCGGTTCCCCCCCCCCGCCCCCCCCCCCCCCCCCCCCCCCCCCCCCGCCCCGCCCCCCCGTCCCGCCGCCCCCCCCCCCCCCGCCCCGCCCCCCGCCCCCCCCGCCCCGCCCCTCCCGTCCCACGCCGCCCCGCCCCGTCCCTCCCGTCCCACGCCGCCCCACCCCGCCCCTCCCGAACCGCGTCCGCGTCCTGGCGCGGCGTCTCGGAGGTGTTTCCCATTAGAGGACGGCGCCGTCGTTTGTCAAGACGCCTCCGCCGTTTGCAACTTTCGAGAGCGCTCTCGTTTCCGGTGCTTTGCCGGAGAGGAGGAACTGTGCGACGACACTCGTTGTTCTTCGGACAATAAAGAATAAAAATTGCTTCGCGACAGTCTGCAGAAACTGGAGCGCTCTCGGTTCCGCGCTCTTTCTGATACAATTTGGAAGTGTGTTTACCTTTTTATGATGTTTCCTCTGCTTTATGTACCGTGTAGGTGGTGCGTTCTAGTGACAAATCGGTTCGGTGCGTTGCAGAGCGTGGTTTATATTTCGTGTTCCGTGTTCATTTTTTGCTTCTATTATGGCTGTTTATACCATTTTATCAGCTCAATCGTGTCCTTTAAATAGTTTTTATGTATATCCCTGCAGGACGGTATTATTTATTACAAGGACATTTCTTGATTGAATTCCACGTTATTATAATGATTAAGCATTAAGTATATTACTTTGTTTTCCGCTAACATTGATGCATTAAACCGCGCTCATTTAATGTGCTTTAACTAACAGAATTTATGATTATGTATCAAACATTGAAATCACGGAAATATGAATTTGGAGTAAATAATTTATATAGGCTCGAAATCAGAAATTTAATTACCTATTTACATGAAATTATGTTGTTACAGACATTGCAGTGTCAATTGCTCGGCATATTACAATCTAATTGCCCCGGATTGTCCGGATGGCGAATTGGTTCTGGGTGGAAACGCATGAATGAGCAAATATTAACTGCGAATCTTTCGCAATTCAATCTTCGCTGCAGCGTTTACAGCTCCTGGCGGAGAGATTTGTAGAAACTGACGGCGGCGGAAACGCCTTGCATCCTAGTGCTGGCGGTGTGCGCGTCGGAATCGCCGCTAATGGAATTGTTCGCTCCGTAAACCGCCGCCTTGCCAAAGTGCGCTTAATACAGCGGCGGCTTCCCCTGCGGCGCGCCGGCGCGGCGCGGCGCGGCGCCGCCGTTAAAATTGCAAATGAGGGCAGGCGCCGCCTTGCGCCCTGGCCCCGCCCCCAGCCTCCGCAGCCGTTTCCAGCGTTGCAAACCAGCTCCTCATGCCCCCCCGTTCCCCCCGCCCCCCCCGCCCCCCCTTGCCCGCCCCCCCCCCCCTTGCCCCCCGCCCTCGCCCTCGCCACCGCCCTCGCCACCGCCCTCGCCACCGCCAACGCCACCGCCCTTGCTACTGTTCTTGTCGTCCCCTCTTCTCTGCCTTCGCTACCACCCTTGCCACCAACGTCACCTTTGCGCCACCTCCGTCACCACCGCCCTCGCCGCCACCTTCAGCACCGCTCTCGCCACAGATTACGGCTCTTGGTAGTGTTCTGGAAGGGGAAAACTATGCAACCACAGTGAAGGCTCGCATCGGATTTCACCAACCAATGGGAGAACACCTCCCGTAATAAAATCATGCTCTAAACTTACAGAACTAATGGTCATAGAAGTTTATGCATTCGGAATCACGAAATCAATCAATTAACCAAATTCATTTTATGTGCATATCAAATTTAAAAAACAAATTATCATTCCTTAGGCGACCCACATGGTATTAAATTGTATCTTGAAAAGGCAAAAACTGAAATTAAAAGAAAGTTTTCTAAACACTTTCCACATGCAGTACATTAAAAACGACGCTAAAGTCAAACCAGATTAAACGAAAAAGTACAATTCAAACTACGGAATGGATGGATAGATAGAATAACGGACAGTATAGGAAAATAAGGTGGAAAATAAGCATCACAATGCAGGAAGAGGAAGTCTGTGTGTCTCGAATGATCGAAAACTTCACTACTAATCGGAACTGAATAGATCAAACCAATAATCAACGAAAATACTAAACCAATTATGAACTACTAAAATACTAAAATCCAATTATGAAATTCATAAGCTAGCAAGCCCAATCTTTAAGCGCATAGTCTCCTCAATCGGTGGTCCAACAAGAGGTAATACGTACGAGTAGCCGGCTCTCGTCCTTTTCACCAGGGCCTGCGTAGCTTTGTGGGCCGTCTGCATTGACACAGCGTCCCGAGCATCGGCTTCAGCGCGCCCTGCTCGACCTCATAGCGATTTGGATGCACCGTTCGAGAGCCTCCTGTGAACACTCAGCGAGCGAGAGCCGCAATCGAATGCCCTTTGCCGCGCGCACGACGCATGCACGCCAAGTATAGTAGGTGCCCTATTGCGCAGTGTCAGAGCCCTAGATTTGTTCACTCGGTTGAGGTGGATAAGCACGCACGTCTAAGTTTGGTGTTATTTGTTGTACTACTTATGTCCGCAAGGATTTTAATCTTATCCCGGGCAAAGCGACAGAAGTCGAGCCGTATGTGAACTTCCTTTTATCAATTTATGTACGCATGTACAAGTTGATGAATAAGAAATACAGCCCTCAGGTAGGTCGCAATATGTTGACGCAAACGTCATCTAATACGACATAGATGCGGCTTATCCAAAACAGCCAAGATTGAATTGTCGCAAGCCGTAAAACCATGTAACCACACGAGTTGATAACATGTTGCTAGATTTGCCTTTTCGTTTGCTTTGATTTCAAGTCACAAATAATTATTTTCTAATTTATGTAAACTAGGATAGAATCTAGATTGTTAGTTGTTTTGCTTAGTATGTTTATACACAGAATGCAAAATTGATTTTCTGTAACAGTATTACTTGGAATTACATGGTTGTTTGATTTGAATAATAAAATTTTGAATGGTGATTCTATGATTCCCAAAGCAACGTACGTGCCTCGCCTAAGAGAAGCTCACGCAGTTGTCTTATTCCCGACCTCTTAAATTAAATACTGTCTCTGCATACAGAATTGTCACATGGGGGAGCTGACAATAGGGTTATATGATGCCGAATTTTTATTTATATATATTATATCCCGCAAACATTAAATACACATTACTTATCTATAAAACCAACTGCATGACGTATGAATATAATTTTATGGTCATTTAATAGGATATTAAATATGATAAACCTCTCACATTTTACAATATTATTCCTAAGAGTGTTAGAAAATATAATCCTCCCGCATATCTATTTACTGGAACATTTTCCAAATACGAAATGCATTGCTATAATGTCAAAAAGAGAAGTAGTATCGGTAATATTTTGCACGTATAAACATATCCCATTTGTAAAGATAATAAAAAAACTCAACTAATAGAAATTTAATGACGCGATCGCACATCCACACGCGCGCCCGGTCTAATTCCCAGGGAACTGAAAAAGCACAACTGCACGCACGTCATGTGAACCGCCGCTTGCGTTCACTTTAAATTATTTTCGGACTCTGTTCGGAGCGGGTGCCGAGCTAATCCCACCTCGTCCGAGCAGAATTGAATATTTATTAAATTAAACCAAACGGATTAGTAAACAAAATTTTTCCCCAGCGCCCCGGAATCCCCTGACAACAGGTACGATGTTTGTGTTCCGGCGTTCGCGACAAACAACCGAATAGTTGCATCCAAACGCATCCGAAAAAAAGGGGTCGAAATAAAAAAAACATGCGATCGATCAATGAATAATGAAACTCGTGGGGGTAATTTATCGGACGTGCACTGCAGCCAACATCGCGGACACAAATAATTAGCCTCATTACTCGTCCGCTGCCGGGCTATCTTCCGCCCTGCAATTGTACACACATTAGCGTATTGAGTCCGCCAATGACCGCCGCATGCTGCCTGTACAGTGCTCTCCGAAAGCGCGAGCTCACGTTGAGAAGATTGGCTGAGTGCATTACCGCTAAATACAAACTACTGTCGATTTAATGAGGGGCGTTATGTGAATTGAGACTTGCAGTTCCAAAGAAACTTTGTCAAAAAAGTACTTTACTTTAATTCAGTAGATGCAAAAGAGGTATTTGTGCATTATAACGTGAATATATTGTTTTTTTAACGTGTACACGGGTAGTTTTCTGGTGTCATGGACATAATCTATGATATCAAAGAAGTGATCATGTAGTCACAATTATTGAAATTTCCGCGATATATTACATTTCAGAACTGAGATTGTATTTTTTCACTTTGCAATGTAAAGCATATCAACTCAAAAAAACCGCGAGAACTCCACACTGTTGTATATACTCTGCTCGGGTTCTTTGCATAATGATTCAGTATTAGGAGGAGCTCGGATGATTTCTCGTCAACGCTATTTGGGAAACTGCAATAAAAACATTTTTGTAAATCATCTACTTTTATAACCCACACAAATGCTAAATGTGACTGGATTATCGATTGGTGCATCCGACGTAATTTATAACAGTTTGTAAGGAAACAGTTGCTCGAAGGTGCGTTATCAGTCTCCTCCATCACGGAAATCCACGTCCGACCCGACCTGCCGCGTCAGTGCGTTGCAAGGGAGCGGCCGGCCCGCGTCGGAAACTATACATCGCGGGACGCGCCCGGCCCCGCCACGCCGCGCCGGTCCGACTCCGCCGCCACCGCCCCGGGGCGTTGGGGGGCCAAAACCGGGCCGGATTTATTCGCCCGTGATTGCCCCTGCGCCGCGTGCCCCGCACGCGTGCCTCACTCCGCGGGCACGCGAGGCGGGCACACGCCCCTTCCCTCCTCGTATTCCTCCTCCCCCCTCCTCCTCCTCCTCCTCGACCAGCCGTCGCCCCCATGTCCGCCTCCGCCCTCAAGGGGCGGGGCCGGAGGTAGGTAGGGCACAACGTCCCTTCGCCCTTTGAGGCGTGCACGACGCGCAGTGTAGCTTGATTCGTAGTCGGGTGTTAGGCCGATGAGGAAAGCGGGCGTTTTTCTGAGGGAGGTATTCGTGAAATAGATGTTCCTCCCATGCACAGTGCTCGTCGGACGAGTGGAACGGGGGCCAAGGGGAGAGGGCACCCCCCGGTGCTCAGCGGGACCCCGCCCTCTAAGGGGGGTCCTGCCAAGGGCGCTGCAAGGTTTGTTCGTGAGGGATGGTTGTGTGTCAGACGTGTAGCTTAGCGACGTCGGTATACCGCGGTTGGCACGATGCTATAAGGTACACACATTTTAAAAAAATCGGGTTTCCTAATTGAAAACGTTAAATTTGCTCGTGATAATTTGTTTATACTCTAAAAATAATATTCTAAAATATTCTAATTTTGATATAATGATTGGTTTGTCTTCGCATATCGTATGTAATCTTACTTCTGCGAGCTCATCATTCTCAAATTCCTAAATGTAATTTCTGTGAAAACATTTTCGGAACTGTGCTGCCACTGACTTCTGTTCTTCTATATTGTAACAAAATCGTCTCCTCCTTCCATTAAATACGTTAATAGCCCGTTTGCTAGCTACCTTTTCGTAATTCTGAAGATTCATAGGGTCGTGGATTTGTGATGGGCCCTGTACAGGGTTCGAAACGTAATACTCGTGCAACGCGCGCGTGGGTCAGCGTCTAACTACCTAAACCACAACACGTCATTGAAAGAGTTTTATCGATAAGCACGATTGTGTTCATCTTGATTTATTCTATCATGACTAACTGATTCTCTCGTTCTTAAAACACCAACAATGAACACATAACCAAAAAATACCTTTCAATGGCATACATACAAAATTCACTTGACATAAAAACAAAGAAAAAACATTCACTCTGCGACTAAACAAAAACAATCTCATTCACACCGAATGCGCATTCTGCAATACCAACTTATTGACTTTTAATTTTTATCAATTTAACATGACTTGATCTTGGACAGAAATGCTTTTTTGCAGCAACCAAAATAAATCAATCGTGTCACTTTCCTATCTGCTGGTTCGGCGTCGCGGCACGCAGCGCAGGTCACGTTCGTCGCCAGCCACCAATTTGCACACCCTCAGTACGCAATTACCACAAAGCTTCAGTCGCCATATCAGGGATCATTTCACAGCGCGAAGCTTACACAGTTCGGGAAAAGCGCGAAATATTCTGCGTAAACGCAACACAAAGTTCCCGCTGAATGTTTAAAATCACAGCGCGTAGATGCAGTATGTCCTTTTACAAAACAAAACTTCGCTTGCACTTCCCTTCAATATTCAGACGAGATCAGGTAAAATTCGTGTAATTAAACCCGATATAAAATGTCCGCCTACTACTACTTCAGGCCGCGATCACAAAAAAAACTATTATCCCGCATTGCCACTATTTACTAATTATACGCCTCTGTTTGCTAATACATGTGCACGTTTTTTATAAAGTTCGTGCGCCATTAAGATAAAAATAAATTGTTTTTCAAACTATAAATTCCGAATAATCATAAAAATGTAGCGCCTAACACGGACCTCCCGTTCACACACTGCTCGAAACTTTCTCCCCTGGACATTGTTGCCCTCAGCTTACATGTTTTTTCCGCCAACAAAAGCAGATCACTCACTTAATGCGCCGAACATCATAACGAAAAGTATTTCTTCTTTTCATTTATTAACGTTTACCTGCCTTATTATTGCCTCTATATTATATCCGAAATTTCTCTGATAATTGTTATATTGTCTTCTTCGCCTCTCAGCGCCTTATTTAAATAAATTATTACGATTCGCCGCTCGTCGTCTTATCATGACGTAGCGACAATATGTCTCTTGTTTCATGTCTTTTCTAAATAACAATTTTAACACTTAATTTTGATTTCGCCTCCTAGGCGTCCTCCAAAATTGTGACTCCTCAAAAATTTCTTTAATTTTTGCTGTTTTGTTCTGCCAAATCTTAACCTGATCCCGTTAGGCGTTCACTTACTATTTATGAAAAACACTATTCGTAATTTGCTTCTTCTCGGCAACAATGACGTCTACATGCACTTTTTTATTAAACTGAGATGCACGATTACTAAAATTCTCGAATTAAGCAAACCCCTGCTCCGATTTTGTTGATTGTTGTTTCAAATGATTCCTAAACTTGTGCTTTATCAAATGTTCACGTTATGCTTCCCATTCCTCCGCGCATTCATTTAATTTAGACAAAATGTTCGTGCGCGGCGCTGCCGTCATTAGCCTCTTCGGGTATAATTTATTTCATTTGTAGGGATTTTTTTTTTCATTTAAAGGAAATACTTATTTGGTTGATGATTATAAATCATTACAATATGGAAGTTCTGTGAAAGTTAATAGCCCGATAAGAGGATTCATAACAAAGAATGTAAAAAGTAGCAACGATTCTTATATTTTGATGTCACTCATGTTTGTGTTTGTAATTAATATTTCATGGACACGTCTCTATTTGTAAGGAGTTTAAGTGTTCAGAATTAGTTCAGTAATTAAAGTGTTCTTGATAAGAAATTCCAATGTTCAAACAGGTATACATCAACATTAATAAAATTGCAGTATGTTTTGTGAAGATTTAATAATTTCTTTTTAGAAATAGCGTAGTTGTTTGCTTCTACTTCAATTAGATAATATATGTTTGGTGAAATAATTAGCTAAGCATGCGGAATTATCATGGAAAACTGCGAGGTAACCTGTCTGTATTAAACTGCCAAAGGGCGGTTGCAGATCAAAGGGTTCGGAGCTAAAACGACCGTCTGAACTATTCCACTGTACCTCAGAGATTGAGGCGGGTTGCAGTTTGGTCTCGACAAGATGTAACTAGAATATTGGAGCGACTTGGTCTGTTAACGTTAGTTACGGAAAAGAGGGCGGTATAAGTGCTTGTGGCTACAGATGTTAACTGACAGGAAATCTGTCGTGGCGAAGAAGGTCGCTTCATTGCTCCTCTTAGAGGGAATGCCGACAACTGTGAACTCTCTCTCTCTCTGTATGGACGAGGGTATAGGAATAACTGAAGGGAAAGGTCGTGAATGGCTGGACTAGAATTGCTTTGAATATTACATAGAGTTAGCGCTAGGAGGTCAGAAAGGAATGTTGGAGATGGAAAAGAAACAGAGCAACTGTGCCAGTGATATACGTAGTGGGCATCACTGTACGTACTTCCTTCCAAATTTGCATTTTTTGAGCCTAAAAACTCTATTATACGTTCACTCTGCATGTGCATTGTAATCTTTACTTCGATATGTGTTGTACATGCACATGTAGTTTTCCGCAGAATATTTTTCATTCTTAATTAAATTGAATTGTAATGCACATCCGTGGTAGAATCAAGGGCGAGGAGCACCGGTTGAGAGCGAGGCGGGCGAAAGTAGAGCAGGGTGGGGCGCAGAGCGGCGAGGGCCCAACCGAGGAGGAGCGAAGCATGCCGCGTCGAGCGCGAGGAGAGGGCAAGGGGAGGTAGGGGTGGGGGCGTCGTTTGTTTTCGTATCGAGCCCAGCGTTCGGCCGTTTGCTCTGCTCTTTGCGGGCTGCGCGAAATGCTGACTGGGCCGGAGGGCGCCGGGCGCTGGGCGCTGGGCGCGGCGCCCCGGGTGCTGTGTGCAAAGTGCCCTCCGCCGTCGCCGCCGCCGCTCCGCTGGGTTGGTTCGAGGGTCAGCCCGGTCCGCTCCGGTTTGATTCGGTTCGGCTCGCGCCACAGCGCCCGGGCCCTTCGGCTGGCCGCCCGACTTCCTGCTGCTGCTGCTGACAGCTAATGGAAGTGGTAGCACCGGTGAGGAACGAGGCCGCCTGAAATTTGGAATTAGGTTAGGTTATGTTCTCGAACATGCAGTTAGAACAGGTTATTTTTTCGAACAAATGTGCCTTTGGGAAAAGTATATAAAATAATTACATTTTTGTTGTTCATCTCACAAAACTCTTACTAATAGTCAAATTTTTGTAATCTAAAAATGTTCATCAAATTTCTTCAAAATATTATTTTCACTGTCCATAATTTCTTCAAAAAATTGTAGGTTTCATTTGGTATCTTTTTAATATCTTGAAATTTTAGTACATGACGTTTGTTACATTTTGCATTTGTTTTGTCCTCTGTAAAATCGTGTAATTACACGAACTAGTGGATACAAGTTTACTTAATGTAATTACATGGCTGCAAATTGCATAAATGTATTATATTATCTCGACAATATTTGCTGTTCTCAACACATTTAGTTGAACATAAACCTCGAAGTACCTACCATGCTAAAAAAATTATCATTTGTTTTATTTATTGTATGTACTTCGAGTTAGAGAAACGTACAAAAAATGAAACTAGCAAAAACATTTATTGGGATAGTGATTTCTTAAATGAAAACTAGCAAAGCAGAATGTCGTGTGAATAGTTCATTGTTCGATTTACTCGCAATCCGCGGCTGCTCCACAACGAAGTTAAACGCCGCCTCTCACAGACCGCGAATCCCGTCGGATCTGAAAGACCAGCGCGGAGTGTCGTGGGAGATCTGCGGCATACGGCGGGCGAAATCCCGTGAAAGGTTTCCGCGGTGCTCTCGTCTCCGCGCGACAGGTATGGGGCGGGGCCGGGCGCCGGGGATGGGAGGGCGGGGCGTCCTCGGGAGGTGCGGTGTCGCCCAGGGCGGCGGTGCACTCTGGGGCCCGCGGGCCTGCCCTCGCGTCTGCCTCTGCCCTCGGCGGCCTCGCCTCGCTTCGCCTCGCGTTCCCGCTCGCCCGCGCAGCTCACGTGCCAGGCGGTTTCTCTCTGTTCGGTCTTCCTGCCGCGGCCCTCTTGTGTTCTCAGCTTTCGAGTTTTACATCCTCTCTTCTTCCTCTTTTTGCATCCTAGTGATTTTTCTTGTATGGCATGTCAGTCCTGTGAAACCGTCGCTTCGTCTTTTGTATTAACCTGTCGCAACCTGCACATCTACTTGACCTTTTGTTATTCTCCTTATTACGATCAGTTTCATTAAAAACACATTTTTTTCTCAATTCGTTCCTTTTTTAATTTCTTCTTTTGTATCTTTCTGCCGAGTTATTCAACTCTTTTCATCTCCACTTTTCCTCCCTCGAACCTTGTCCTTGCCCGTCTTCTCACCGTTCATATTTTCCACCGCCGTTCACCTCACAAAACAAAGTATTCTCGTAGCCCATCCCCCAGCCTTTCACTTCGCCCCGAGGCTTTCGCCCACTTGTCGGGCCCTCGCACCTACTCAGGCGGCACCCGTTCTCTCCTCCCGCCCCGCCCTCGCCGCGCCCGCCTCCGCCGTCGTCGCTCCCCGGCCTGCGCGCCTCTTCCAGGCCGCGCGCTCTCGTGTGTGTTTCGCTTTATATCCTTTCATCCACTTTCGCGCTGCCTTTTATGGATGGAAATTGAATTCCTGCGCGTCTTACCGCCGCGGATAACTTTTCTCTCTCTTCCTCTGTTCGACGCGCCTCGCGGCGGTGGCGCGCCAGCCCCATGCGGAGGCCTCGGGTCCGAACCCGCCTCCGCCGCCGCGGCCTCTTCCATCGCCTCCGTCGCTCCTTTTTCCAGGCCCCGAGCCCCGACAAATGCCGCGCGACGCCCGGCCCCCCGGGCCCCCGCTCTCCGGGCGGGCACCGGCGCTCGCGCGCGGGCACCGAAATCTAATTCCCGAGTCATCCGCCGCCTCCTGATGCCAATCTCCATCCGAAACACGTTTGCCGCCGCAGACGCCATTTTGAAACCCCGGCGCCCCCGCCCGGCCCCGCCCCCTGCGGCGTTCCGAGACCCTTCTTCGCTTTATCTTCGGCCCTTCGGCCCCGCCCCCTCCCGTAGACCGCGTGGCGCACTGCGCTCGTGGCGTGCGAGACGGCCCCGTGACGTCATCCCGTGCCCTAGGTCCGTTACCTGCACCTCCCCGCGGCGAGTGCGTCAGACGCCTCTGAAAAATGTCCCATCGATCGGACGGAGATCCCCTTGTTCCCGGGGCGGAGAGTAATTTCCAGCTCATGCCTTTTTATGTGGTTATTTTTCGTTTTACTTCCATGTTTCGTTGCGAGGGGGAGATGCGAATGGATATGAGGGTTTCCGACGTCTCGCTGATGTGTGCTGTTGACGAATGTTGACATTGAACGCTATTATATATTAAGCGATTGATCTTTGAAATCTAGATTATTTAATATTACTTTTCATTATTTTGAAAATTTTCGAATATGAATGAATGTAATGATTTAAAGCAAACCTTTTGCGTCGTTCAAGTTTGACGATTCCTATTATAGAACTGCATTTCTGAATCTTCTATTAGTAATACTCCTTGATTGAAATTTAAATATTAGGTTTAGCGAAATACTAGCTCATCAAATGGGTAGACTAGCATGGGTAGGCATCAATTCTTCCTCAAAATGTAATTTAAGTTAATTATGAATGTAAATGTTCCTTGCTCATCGCGGCATAAAATAATAATGATTCTAAAAATTATAATATCAGTTCTAAAATATTGTAAATAGTACAGTTCGTCTAGAAGTCAGATGCATTCTTAATTATAAATTGTTTTTTGTCGCCCAAATCAATTTGTGAAAACAAAAAATGTAAACGTCTTTCACTGGCGATGACAGAAGAGATTCTGTGGGGAATATTTGAGGAGTCCGCAGAGCTTTCCGCTCCAACTCATGACTCCCATTTCAAGGGAGCCTTTGCGTCTCTGCCGGCGCAACCCGAGGCGACGGCCTTGCCTCCGCAGCGGAAACGTCAGCAGACAGCCGTGGAACCATATTCCGGAGGCATCGTCGACGTTGACGTTGCAAACGACGCCAGCGCCGAAACCGACACAACGCAGCCATCTCTTCCAGTGCCGTCTCCGCCAACGCCGCCTCCGCCAACGCCGTCTCCGCCAACGCCGCCTCCGCACAGCCGTGGAACCATATTCCGGAGGCATCGTCGACGTTGACGTTGCAAACGACGCCAGCGCCGAAACCGACCAACGCCGCCTCCGCCAACGCCGCTCCGCCAACGCCGCCTCCGCCAACGCCGCCTCCGCCAACGCCGTCTCCGCCAACGCCGTCTCCGCCAACGCCGCCTCCGCCAACGTCGCCTCCGCCAACGCCGTCTCCACATTCGCCGTCTCCGCTAACGCTACCATCATGCTGAAGTTTATATCCGTCCCGTCCCATGACAGTCCACTATGAACATAGCAACACACCGTGGATGCGAAGCCGCGTGCAGCTGTGAAGATCGGAACGTACGATAATTATTGGCCACAATGAGTATATGAAAAGATTTTGTCTTCGTTCTTCTGTTTCTATTGTTCAGCGTTACTCCTTAATCTAATAGCGAAGGAAATTGTCCTCATCTGGCTAACAATTATGTTCTCTGTATACCGTCGCAACACGTACAACACGGTACCTTTAACAAGTCATAATCTGAACGTAGAAACGCTTGTTTTTTCTCCATCGAACCAAATCGTTTTAAATAGTAATATCGCTCTACAACTCAACATATGATATCAGAACCAAACTCGCTATCTTAGGCCCCGAATTGTCTGTCCGTTTACTCCACTCACCACACCATAGGCCACAATTTACTGATATTTACAAGAGAAGATAAGCGCAAAACCTGAAATCTTGAGTTCTTTGTTCTTCCAAGCATTGCATTTCCCCACCACACCTTGGAAGACGGGATACGGAGCGTTCCGTGTTACAGAGAGACGGAGATCACCGTGGAGGGAAGAGCGAGAGAGGGAAGGAACGAGCCGTGGCGTGGCGTGGCGTGGCGTGGCGTTGGGGAAGCGGCGCCGCATCGAGTGAGGCCGCGCTGCCTCTGCGCGAGGTGGAGCCGTGGCGCGTTCCGCGAGCGAGGGGGCGGGGCGGGAAGGCGACCGGAGCGCTCGTTCCAGAAGCGTCGCGAGCAGAAACCGCGACCCAGATCTTCCCTTCGGTCGCTCTGTTTGAAATTCCGCGGCGCGCGCGCGCCTCTGTCTGTTCCGGGCGGCGCGGCAGGCGGCGTGCCCTTCCCCCCCCCCCATCCGCTCCCCCACCCTCTTGTGCTCCGTCGCCGCCCGCCGTTCCACGCCTGCTCGTGCTCAGCGATGTCTGACGCTCCGCCCCAGACGCAGAGGATGAGGATGCATTTCAGAGCCCTCGCGTAATCCTGCCGCAGTGCGCTGCGGCTCACTCGCCCGGCTGTGCCGTCGCTTATCAGCCCGCGCCATGTCAAACCGGGGCACGAACTGTCGACCGTCGAGAATAATGGCTTCGCGACGTTTCTGCGGCGCTGCATTTGGAAGACTTGCGATGTTTGTCGGTGACTTTTGAGACGCTCTGCGCTCGTTACTGAATATCGTATTTAGAATGTTTCATGGCAGAGGTAGGTTGCTTTGCATAAAATGTGCTGATGTTTGTATTGCTCCCTGGTGCTGTGCCAGAGAATTTTGTCAATTAATAAGACTTAATAAGACTGTTTGAAAAACATGGAAAAACTTAAAAAGCATTTCATCAATAAGATTAAAATTAATAATAGATGTATAAATTAGTTTGTACACTATTTTCTTCTTAGGACTTCACTAACTTATTGTTCATCAAATTTTCATACTCCAGGACTCGTCAAAACGGCCCGTTGTACAGTAGTGTATAACGGATTGCATATCCCGGGTAGGCGCAGGAGTAACTTTCTACAGAATTCTTACATAGTTGATTGTAGTAATTTATTTTCTTAGCTTTTTGAATTAGTCTCTTAAGCAAACGAAAATTAATATGTGTATTTCTTTGTTTCAGGGATCGAGTGTACCGCCTTAACTTGAGTAACATTAGCCATTCAAATTGCGAGGTAAGTACTTATTCTTATTCTGTTATAAGTGAATTTTCCTTCTACCTGAGACATGTGCACTTGCAGAAATTTACAGGGACAATGGATGCTTCCCACAGTAGCGGGTTAGTTAACATGTGATGTTTTATTTCATAACTAGTTAAATAATTTATCTTCCGATCTTTTACCACAAATATGATATTCAATTGCATATTTTATTCTCTAAGCATTTCCGCGAAGATAGTCCATTTAAATATTTAAGTTTAATTTAAAATTGATGAAGCTTAATAACTGAAAGCGTGGTACAAGATTTGTTCACGTCAATGACACACATATTAAACATACGTTTATTCGGAAATGAAGTTAAGCGAAAATCTAGGAAATGAAAACGCGATTGCAATTGAAGCAGCATATCGAAGACATGAACGTACTTCCTTCCGCTCGGAATACCTTTCAGATTCACGAATATATTTAGACCCTGCATATACTCGTGCGAGTTACACATTTATTCAGCAGTCCCTGATTCTTGAGCACGCTATTATTTATGTATTCCAGTAGTTAAAATGTATACTTAAGCGCATATTTCATGGAAATACTCAGTTTATATAAACGGAACTCCCGTGTTGGCGCAGTTCTTGGGCCCGGAAATGTTCCCAAATTGCGGCGCTCTTCCGCCTCTGCATTTCGTCAAGCGGAAGGAAGCTTGGTGCTAACGCCGCCTTCGCCGTCGCTGGCGCTAGCGTCGCGTGCGAGGTACGACGCCGCGCGACGCTGCCGCTTGTGCCGCCGCCGACGGGGTGCCGTGAATGATGGCGTGTCGAGGCGGCAGTTTAGCGGCAAACTGCGCGACAAACCCGACACCGCCGAGCGCTCCCGTCGCCTCCGCCCCCGCCTGAGCTTCCTTTGCCGCTCCCGCCCACGCTCAACTACCTCCGCCCGCCTTCCCAACGCGCGGCGCGGCTGTGTTCACCCAACTCGCCACATGCACAAAATACTCCCTTGCTCGTGACGCGCGGAGCATAGATAGCTTCCATAAAGTGAAGCCTGTGCCCTAATGTAGACTTTATTTGAAATTTCTGATCCGTTCCCTAGGTACTGTGAAATGGGAAACTATGTAAACGTCACTACATATGCCAAGGATCAGAAGCTTGTCATTCCAAATCGACAACGTGATAGTCCACGCCACCAAACTGGAGGGGACAGGGTATGGGATGCCAACTTTCTCACCTACAGCTTTCACATGTATAGAGTTGTGAGTTCCTCAGCTATCTCATTTAATTTACAATCCTTACGCCACGCACAAACGCCATAAATTCAAGCACTGACGCAAATAATACTTACTTTTACATTGCTAACTCCATCATGAAAGCAAATTAATGAATTAATTCGTTCATCCACTCCCAACATAATTACCCGATTTATTCAATCTGTATTATGTCAATCCGCCAGGATCTTCGAGTTCTCTCTCTCCCTCCCTCTCCCCCTCTCCCTCCCTCTCCCCCTCTCCCTCCCATCCTCCCACCTCCCTTTCCCTCCTTCCCCTTTTCTCTCCTTCCCTCCCCCCTCTCTCTTCTTCCCACCCTCCCCTCATCTCTCCCTTCCCCCTCCTCTCTCTCCCTCTCTGTCACTCTCTCTCATGTACCCAACCCATCGCTCACCTTGCCCAACTCAAGCAACATGGCCATGCAACTCGTGCGCTCTCCCAACTCACCCCGCCCCTCGCCGGCTTCCCAACCTCTTTCCAGCCTGCCTGCCTGCTTGCCCGCGCTCTCGCCACCGCCCCGCCGCTGTCATCGTTTAACCTCGCAAGATTGATCGCTGACGGCGATGACTCCCCTAACGACCGCAGTAGCTTGGTGTGGCCTGCCCCCTTGCCCCCACCTCGCCGCCGCCGGAGGAGGCTCGAACGCCGCGGCCGCCGACGCGGACCTGCCGCGCCTCCACGCGCGGCGCGAGATCGAAGAAAACCGAAGCGCGCCTCGCGTGACGAGCGGGCGCTCCAACTTCACAGAGGAGTGACGGATGAGAGGTTGTCATTAATTATTACAATTCCCTCTCGGCGCGCACTTTTAATTACCATTCGCGTTTATTTAGTGTCAAAGATCCAACAGTTGGGGAGAAAGGAGAATTTACCCTTGGCGACTCATAATATATTGAGCTGGAAAAAGTTATTGCTGTTATTAGACTGTTTTCTGCATTGAGCTTTCTGTTTACAGATTTACGGTTCGGATCTCTCGTTTTAAGCTCGTTTATTGTTCCGTAAAACTTGTAGTATTTTTTTAAGTTCTATCTTCAGAGATAGGGTTCAGTGACAGACGACAATAAAAGTCGATTATAGTTGTATTTGTTTTCTTTCTTGTATTCAGTTTTGAACATTCGAGCAACGTGTCACTTTTAGCACAAGTGCTAAAATGTTGAACTTTTAGCACACTTTACACGACATAAAAGAAAGAACTCTTTCTAGGGGATATCTATTTTTTTTTCTAATGAGTCCCAAAATGTATACAAGAAAAAGCAAATGTTCCAGAGGAAGTGTGTTACGCAAACATATTTACAGATTTGAACACAGATATTCACTGACATATTCTAAAGAAAAAGGGAAGGCAGAAGATACCCATATATTAATTTACGTTAATGGTATTAATTTTCAGCACTTTTAAATGTTGGCTGAATATTCTTTTTCCTATTAAATTCAGTGTTTGAGCATATTTATAGTGCAATTGTATAACATCTGCCGCACAAATACAACATAAACAATGTTACAGAACTTTTAGTGACAATGAATCTTTAAAGAAGGAATCATAATTGTTTCAAATACAGTCAATTGATATGGACTAAATGGAAATTATACCGTTCAAGAACTCCTTTTTTTCCAATTAGCGCTTTTCATGTAACTGTTTAGGACTTATTACGACTTCGAAGTATTAAAGAAATTACCCTCAAAATGTGGATCGTTTCAAACCGATTCATTGACTAGGTTTCCCGTTGTGAACAATGAGGACGCTTTGTAGCTCGCGGCTGCAGCGGCGGAAGAACAGCAGAGGAGGATGGTGGGGCGAGGCGAAGTGGGGGCGGGTGGGTGACTGCAGCCCCGCGCCCGTCACTGTCATTCGCAGACCGGCACGCGCGCCTACACCCACGCCCACACCCGGGCCAGCGCCACGCCTCAACTTCGGAATTAGGGGCTGCTCTTGGCAGCGACTTGCGGTGGCCTCCGCGGCGGCCTCTTTCTTCCAGAGGCGGCGCAGGCTCCGCCGTCGCCGCCGCGCACGAGCTGCTTTCCCCTTTGCAAACTCCCTGACGACCGACGCGACGGCGCGTTCTGGCGGGTAAACGGTGAACCGGCCGTGCGTGCACCTAACCCACAGTCTTGCGCGAATGTCTAATTAGGTGTGGAAAAAATGCCAGTGTTATTATCGTAGCCGTGTCCGGGAAACATTTGTGTCGTGTTACTTGGCCTGTAAGAAAGTTTAAAAGTGTTGGATTCCAAGTGTATAATGTATAATTTGGGTTGCTTTTTTGGCCATTTATTTAAGATTTCATGTTCATTTTTGGTTATCGTGGCATTCATGGAAACTGTTGAAATATTCAATATTAATATCAATGTTATTTTATTTCTTGCTTATTGCAAAAATTAATTATGGAGGTACTGTGAATAATATTACGTACATATATTTGTACATTTTTAATAATATGCTGCAGCATTAGTCAACAACTTGTCTAAGTGGATGTCTTTATTTCCCCGAATCAAGATAATTTGTCAAGTTTATTTCCTATCAGATTTATCAAAGGTATACCTGAACCATTAATTTACGATAATTCAGGCCAGGACAATTCACGACAGGATAATTCAGCTGAGAAACAATAGTCCTGAACATTAGAAATTTACTTTCTCTTGAAGCAGGCCCAAATTGATTTTTATTAATTTTATTTATTTGTACGTCAAAAATAGTTAAAAACTGTGTGAGACGTGCTACGGAGTTACAAGTTGGCGCAATCAAACTAGCATATGCATTAATGCTCGTTCATTGCAGCTACAGAATTTAGTAAAATCAGCTACTGAATTTAGTAAAAGCTAGACATTACTGAGTGACTAAATAAATCAAGCATAAGATGGTTTACTAAATAATCATAACTAGTGCCATGAACATTAATACATCATATAATTTGATCATTAGTATCGCATATATTAATATCTTTAATATTTTTATCCTGTTCTCTCCCATAATTTTCTGCCAATATTACTAAGTTGTGATTTCGGGGAAAAGCTTCGTAGCAATTTTGTTATTGACACCATGCACGTCTTATAACGCATCCGAAGTGCCCTTTCCGCCTCGAGCTCTCGGCGACAGGTGAGCACCGCCTTTCTCCGGCGCACCACATCCTCGGCCGGCACTCGGCGCACGCATAAATCGCCGCTCACCACTACGACCCCCTCCTCTCCGCCGGATCACTCCTCTTTCCTCCCTCTCCACCCCTTCCTCAGCCCGGCGCCCCCGCCCCGAGTCGCCTCGCAGCGATTAGCCGGCGCGCGTCGATATATGGATCGCCTTCCCGTGTCCGCTCTTATCTGCCCGCGTCCGTCCGTCGTGGGCGCTGTTTAAGCTGCCCCTTCCGCGGAGAGTGCGGCCCGCGCGGCGGCACCTCGCGGTTCGCGGGGCGCGATTGGATTGATTGAATGATTTTTTTCGTGTTTCCGGGAGCGTCAACTGCTTCGGTTATTATTCTCGTGAGTGTAGTGCATGTTTTTTCTCGGGAGATGGCGGTGATCTTCCCCCTGTGGGTGGTAAGTGCCGACCTACCGTCGGCTAGTGGGGTTTCACCCTGGCCAGAACTCTCCCACCAGCGGGGCACCGCCCCAGCCGGGACACGCTCTAAGCTCCCGACCGGTCTCCCGGAATATGTGGGAGTGTAGTGCATATTAGTGTGTGTACGTAGGGGAGAGGATAGGACAAGGAAGAGGAAGGAAAGATCGCGCGCGGCCCGTGGCCCGTTTGGTAGGGTACTGCTCCGGCATTCGCCTGGTGTTGATCGGAGAAACCACGGAAAACTACCGATCAGAGCAGCCGGCCGCTAGAATTCTCCTCCAGACAGCGACTGAATTCGATCTAGCTGAAGAGCTAGTGTCGAAAATCCTGCCGCCGTCAGGACTCGAACCTAGGACCTGTCAGACAGAGGCGCGGCAGTGACGTCAGTTGATGCACTGACCTATCGCTCCCGGTACGCTCTGCAGTTTGATATACGTGTGTTCTTTATAAAAATGCGCAATTCCGTTTTGTTGAGTTGTTTTTAATCAAAAGGAGATATTGATGATTAAAATTGTAATTCGTATCATTAATTATTTCTCTCGTCTTGAAAGAAGATATGATGAGCCGATCCGGTGGCGGAGATCGCTAAGGCAGTAGGGTCGCGGGTTCGAGTACTGCCTCGGGCATGGTTGCATTTGTGTTCGCCCTTTCCCCATTATCATCACCATATCGTTTCACCTTCACAGTTACCATAACGCTAACTCCAATAGCGGTCGCTAATGACCTTTATGTAGATGCGACCTTAAATAACCAAAGAAAGGTATGATGAATATTTTATTATATCAATATCACATCTGATGATTTTTTTTCAAATCTGCAATGGATATTATTATAAAGACGAAAGCCGAATTAATTTACGCAAAAGTATAAGATTATACGTGCAGATGAACTAGGCAAGTTATGCTGAGGGCTCAAGTGACCAAACGAAGCACACCTAAGTGAGGAAGCACACACATTTCTTAACGTAATATTTTCGTATTTATCCGGTTAAATTTTCAGCTTACAAGCATTGTAATGAAACATTGATTTATTCTCATTAGAATGGAAGCCTTAATCAGAACAAAATGGGTATAATCTCTCTGGAAAGATACTGCTAATGCGGCAGTCCAAGAGCCCCTGTCGGAGGCACGTGGACATGACAGTTATTGAGCGCCGACCCGCAGCGTTGACGCCGGGAAAACAAGCAGCCGGGCGAGTGCGATCGCCTCCCCGCGGCGCGCGCGACGCGGACACAGTGCGCTCGCGGGCGTATCGCGGGCGTATCAGCGCGCGCCATCGCCCCCGCCTCGATCCGTCTTGCGGCCGTCCTCGCCCCGCGCGGGGGCTTCCACCGGGGGGGGGCTGGGCGGAGCCAACGGGTGCGGCAAAGGGGAACCCGTTTTGATTGAACTGTGAAAAAAGTCCGATCAGCCGTCTTGCGCACTGTTGGTTAGGGTTACTGTAGTAATAATGATATTTTCTTTGGGTCTCTGTGTACTTTTGTTTGTGTTAAATGTCTTAAGGGGTCTCTATATAGTTAATGGTTTCGTATTATTGATATTACTGATAGAGCAAATGTTAAGTGAGAGGTAGATTGAAAGGGTGTTAGCCGAGATAATCTGCTATGTCGCATTGAATCCGACCCAAATTTCCCTTAAAGTTACTATTTGAGTCCTGGTCTACAGCGTTGGAATTCTTTTGCCTGGAAACTTGCTCTTTGAAAATGTTTAGGTGGGAGACATGAGATTTTGCGTTATGTCATCGGAACCAATGAGCTGCAATAGGAACAAGAAAGTAGGTATGTCAAAGCATTTTCGAGGAAATATACTCACTACACTGGTGTCTTCTCCAGATTTCTTTCTTGATATCAATAAATTCGTCGTTGCTCTGCGTTATGAGAGAGGAACACGTGGAGAGCGGGTTTTCCCCAACCAAGTGTCTCCCACTAGAGGGGCACCGCCCCAGCCCGCCCAAGCTCTAAGTTGCCGACTGGTCTCCCTGCGTGTCTGATAGTGTAGTGCATGCAACTGTAAATATGTGTAAGTAAGGAGTAAGGAAAGATCGTGCGTGGTCCGTAGCCCTTTTGTTAGGGTACTGCTTCGGCATTCTTGATCGAAGAGACCACGGAAAACGACCGAATTCGACCTAACTGTCTAGCTGGTGAAGAGAATCCTGCCAATGTCGGGATCCGAAGCTTAGGTTTCTCCGGTCGGGGAAACTGCAGTGACATCAGATGCTCTGAGCCGTTGTGGTGCATGGGGCAATGCTTGGAGTGGGGGTCTCGTCGGGTAGGGCGGGGGGCCGGGCCGGGCCAAGCTCGCCGCCTTTTACCTGGGGGGGGCCTGCGATCACTGGAAATGCCTACTTCTAACTAAAAGTTGATTAAGAAATTGATGCATTACTACTTCAATTAATTAAACATGCTACCGTATCGATTTCGTATTTGGTCGATGTAAGTCCTCCTGAAGGAAGAAAGCTGCAAAAAGAAGGAAATCTACAGAAATTACTGCAAGTCAATGACACGCGGTTGAAAATTGCCTAGACAAAATTCAATATTAACACAGGGACAACTGTTTCACAAAATATGCATGAAGCTGTTAGATTAATAATAAAATACTAAAATAGCATTGCTATTTGAGATTTGATTTAATAAGAAAACATTTCTTATTAAATCCTATGATTTACTTATCAACACCCGAAAGTAAAAATATTCAGTATTATATTCTATGGTGGATGTGTCCTCGTGTCAAACATTTCATCGCGAATATGGCAGTGATTTTGGTGGCAGAATTTGTTTTTGTATTCGGCATCCAGGAATACAAACAATTAATGTGTAATGTTTAAAGGAAGTTTTTAAAAAGTATTGAGTTTGAATGTATGTAGTATTTACTGTAGACATATTTTGTCCTGCATTGTATTAAAGTTGGAATAGCACGTTTCTGTTATTATTAGGGAATTATTAGTAATTCAGTGGTATAACTTGTGGTTTTACCTATATCCTAGGTACTAAGGTTGTTGGTTTAATCATTTATCACCAAACCTATCAGTCATTTCAAATATTCACTTGAAGCAGTGTTGGTGCCGTTGGTGCAGTTTGTAAATTCTCATTAACACACAAAATTTTGCGTAAAGCCAGTCGCGTTCAACCATAAATGATTCCCGCCGATTTGGAAAGTCCGTTTGCACGCCTCTGGTGTTAACCCCGTGAGGAATCATCCTGCGCCCGGGTGCGGTTTTCCACGAGTGGCGCTGATTGCTTTCGAGTATCGCAACTTGTGTTACATAAACAAACCACTCGGTATCAAAATATTAAAAAAGCACAATCCGCGCATTTTTATGGGGCGATAATGAACTGGTCGCATCGCTTTTTTTTTTCGAAAAAACGAAAGCGCGTATGTGGTGTGGGATTGCGCGCGTGTTAATTATATTCTGCCCCAATTTGTATGTTCATTTCTAAAGTTACATTGTCATTTGTTATTCTGTCGATATCAGGTATTACAGGGTGATACATTATTTTTGAAAGCATGTCCTTAAGGGAAATAGGTTGTGGAAATTATGATTCGATGTACTATTGTTTTAAATATTGTTTGTTTTATCGTATGTCAGTAGAAGATAAGTTGACAATTGTGACATCAGTGTGTGTCACTTTTATTTTCAATGTGTGTCCTTTTATTTTCGGCGTGAATCACTTTTATTTTCAGTGTGTGTCACCTTTATTTTCAGCAATAGAAGCTTAGTACATTGATTATAAATGGTATTAATAGATACAAAGAAGAAATTCCAGATAGTTTAATTGTGTGTTTATTCAATTCTGAACTTCTAACATCATTAATATAATCTACTCACTATTGAAAGCTTTTGAGTAGGTTATCGCATCTACCTCTTATAATTGTTTAATGTCAACCTATATTAGACGTCATAGTGCGGAGAGACTTTTGTAAACCCTGCGGTGTTTTAACATACCAACCCCAACGTAACTCATACATTTATTCTGTTCGCATCACTTGCGTCTCTTGCCAAACGTTCCCCGATGCGCCCTCAGAATTGAAGACTTAAGTGAAACGGCGGTCGCTGGAGGTTCACACTCGCGTGGCGACGTCGAGGGGCGGGATGAAATAACACGCGGGGAGCGGCGCGGCTCGCAGCAGCTAGGAGGGGGCGGGAAAATCGAGGCAGCATCACACTAGTCCGAAATGGACCGAATGGAACGAATAGAGACAAACATACGAAAAGAAAATTTACAATGGGCAAAATCTGACAATTTCAGTTGTATTACAACGTGCAATCTGCGGAAATAACGAGAAAATAGTTTTTGCTAAACACAATGTTTAAATATACAATTTCATTTGACAATCATGACGGATCTGGAATTATTGCTCTAAGGCGATTAGGAATGTGTAAAAGAAAGATTTATTTCTTCACGACATTTGAGCTATGTGCTTCGGAGAAATGACTGTTTTGTACCATCAGCACAAAATACCGTGAGTAAGGTTCTGCTAGAAAAGCAAGCAGTCTTTCTTTAAACAGATTTATGGTAAAAAAAATAGTTCGCAGATTGTAATATTGTAATGATTGTGTTGATATTAAAAAAAGAGCCTGAGATGCTCAACACACATTTAGCTGCTTCACGTTGCCATCGAGCGGAACTCGGAAACGATGCTTCTTAGACAACCCCTGAACCGAGACCTTCTTGCACGCGAGCTAGTTTTCTTATGAGTAATCTACAAAATTAGACCTTCCTGGACGTACTATTTAATTAACTAGCCCCATTACACGGGTTATATGCACCGCTTGAAGTTGAGTTGCAGCATGAATCTATTTTGACTTTTAAAACTATGATTTACAATAATTACTTGGCTGTCCGGGAAATGCCGCGTCGTAAGAACAGGTGCAATTGCCACTAGCACCTGTACCTAGGACGCGGCGTCTCCCGGACAGCCAAGTATATACTGACTCAAGCCGTGGACGTCGCCTACTCTCTCAATGATTTACAATGTTCGCACGCGTCCAGCTACATATTTTGTTAGTTTGTATCGTAAGTGTTTGTGTCGGATTCGGTGGTATATAACGGTTAGCGTATCGGGCTGTTGTACCCGAGTTTGCGGGTTCAAACCCGATCGAAGCCGTGAATTTTTAAGTGCGAAAAAATCCTTCGTACGCCTCCCTTCGAAGGGGAAGTAAAGTCGGCTGTCCCATGTAGTATACTTACTGCATGTAAAAGATTCTCAAGCCTAAATGATGCCTCTGAGCAAAATTGAGATCCGCCTGTTTCGTCGCCCAAGATAATACCTCCTTTCTCCTCTAGGTGGTGAAAGGAGCGTAGCGAAATTTGCGTGGTTAGACGGTAGAGTGGGCCTGATGTCCCGAGTCTCGCCACGTAAAATAAGGCATTAACTAACTAACTAACTAAGTGGAGCTTGTATGGAAAGGACAAAGAATAGTACGCTGGGCGCGCCTTGGCGGTGTCATTTCGATCCACTGTGCGCGCAGGAGGGGAGGGGAGGTGGGGAGGGTGGCCGATAGCGGAGCTGCGGGGCCGGGGGGAGGGGGCGCGCGGGTTTGCGGTGATGGATGCGGGCCTCTCGTGAGCGTTCCCCTAATTGTATTCTCTCGCATCTTGATGCGCGCGCCCGCCCGCGCCCTCCCCCGCGCCCGCCGCGCCGCTCGCGTTCCGCCCCGCCCCCGTCCCCCGCCCCGCCGCCCACCCCCCGTACGGTTTTTCGGCCCCCCGTTGTAACGTGATACCGTTGGTGCCGCCGCCGCCGCCGCCGCCGCCACCGCTCCGGGCGGCCCCTGCGGTAGGCACCCCTCGGTCCGGGGGCCACCCCTGCGGTGTCCAACCCTTGTCCGATCCGTTGGTGCTCAGTGACCGCTTGTGTTACACTATCCTCTCCGGGCGCCGTAGTCTGTGTTGAATATCTTAGTCTGTTTTAAGAATTGAAGGGGGGAGCGTTTTAAACTAAGTATTGTGTAAGTGGCGGGCTAAAAGGTGAAACGGTACGTGTTAACTGGAAATAGAACTAACAGGTACCGTATCCAATTTGCGTGACTCAAACATGCGTTCAAATAGGACGACTTTGCGTGAGGTGAATCATAATATTTTCTCTTCTCACATATTTGTCAGGGGGCTTGTAAACTCAGTTTGAATTTAAATGCAATTAGTCAAACTAAATGTCAGTTAATTAGTATAGTAATAAGTGTTGAGTAAATATATTCTGGTTTCATTTCATTAGAAATTCCATTTGTACTGAATACCTGCTTATGGTTGTAAATACTGGCAAAAATGAATAAATATGGCATTCATCTAAAATACGACGGAAATATTAATGCATTTTGTCCTTTTCTTCCACTTCATCTAGTTATTTCGTTGTGTTCACAAATATCTTTGGATCTCGCGTTAAAAAAAACCGCTTGACGTGCAATCGTCTTTAATTTCATTCAAGATTTCTTAATATTATTTCAGTTCTGCCATCATCATTCATCTCGCCCATAAATTTGAATCTAATATTATACCATTACTAGACTTTAGAAAATCTTACCCATATATTACAGAATACCCACAACAGTACTTAAGAAAATGAATTCAAAATCTGTACGTGCACTGTACTTATAATTTAAATATCCGTGAAATTGCCTCCGCTATTTTTATCAGTTCACTTCGTGCCGCTCACTGAAAGGGAGGAGGAGTTTTCTACAAATGCGACCGCCCCGTTCGGTGCTCCCGGCCTCCGCCAAACACCTCGCGGGCGCGGGGGCGGTGCGGGGGCGGGGGCGGCGCCTCGTCTTCCTCGCGCGTCCATCCATCACGACGCCGCGCCCTCCGCCCCCGTTTATCTGCCAGCGAACGCGCGCGCGCGCGCGCGCACCCGCCCGCCCGCCCGCGCTAGCAGGCGGCGATACGGCGGGCGGGGTGGGGGTGGGGGCAGGGACGGTGCGCTGGGCGATAGAGGGCGCCACCCCGCCCGCGACCCTCGACCCGCCGATGATCTCGTGCACCCGCTCGCGGACCACGCTCTCCGTACCCAGCCCTCACCCCTCAACTGCGCTCCCTTCGACACGCCCGACCCCGGGTCGCTACGTTCCTCACCTCCCCTTGCCGCCCTGCACACCCCACCTCACCATCCATCCAGCTCAGCTCGTCACCGCCCCAGCTCCACGCCTCACCGCTCCCCCCACCCTCGCCGATCCCGGTGATCTCGCGACCCGCCACCTCCGGCGCACCTCCGCACCGCTAAATCAGCCGACGTCGAACGTCACCTCCGCCGGCGTCGCCGTATCACCGGGACCGTAAATTAATTCCCGCGCCGACCTATAGATCTCGCCCGCGCGGGCGCCGCCGCGGGTTGAGTTATGCCGACCTCGCGTCTCCGTGGGACGCCCTAGGGCGGTGAGCTTCTCCGACCCACGACCCTCCATTTTCTGCGGGGCAGTTCCGTTTGGGGATTCGAGCCTAGAGTGCATTGCGTAGGATGACGAATGTGTTCCTGATTGCATATAAATTGGTTGTAATTCTTCACTTTGGTTATACGTTTCCGACTGAGTGGAAAAGCGAAGTGATAGCAAAATACTTGCAAAAACTAATAGTTCGAATTTTATTGTAGCGTTTAATGTAAAGTTTTAGCCATATTTCATGTTTAAACCACAGGAAATCTGTTGGTTATTTTGTCCGATCTTGAAATTAAAAGATAAAAAAAAGAACAATTGACGTACGTACGAACACGTACACTCGTTTCATAGGTGTATCTTTGTTATTTCTCTTACTCATGCAATTATTCAAAAGAAGAATATATGATTTATCATTCTATATTTTATTCGTTACCTCTGTGCCATTTATATTCAACAGTGTTATTTTTATTACCATTTTCAATTATCGCTTTAATAGTTTGATTTTTTTTCTTGGCAATATTCTTTATAACCACCAATTTTCTTTTAATATAAGATGAATCATTCAGTTCGTGTTATGCTATTACTGTAGTTATTAACTTTTCTACCGCACTTTCAGCTCCATGAAGAGCACATGGTTTCAATTTAAATTAATCAACGAAGCGTATCAAACTGCATTACGGAGCCTTTAACTTTAAACCTAAGTGGCAATTTGTCTGAGAAGCGCATGTGACGCGGAAGTAAGAAGAGCGAAAAGTTGGGGCGCGGTCCCTTCTTCTTCGTGGGAAAGAGGAAACAAACTCCCCAGTCTATATCCTCCCTCATTCTGTCTGACTTTAATCTGCCCGAGATGCTGTAGCGCTCGCGCCAACACGCCGTTCCTCTCCCGTTGCAATGGGACCCCTCCGCCTTCGATTCAACGGCGCTCGCGGTCTACCATGCGTTTCCCTTCCCTCCGACCCTTAACTCGCTGATCTGTGCTATGAAGTTGCTCATTCGCTATTTCAGTCCACTCGTCTCCACCTTTCGTACTTGGATTTGATTGCCCTTGTCATTGACTTTTAGCGTCGAGGAAATCTATTTTTCCTCCCACCTTACCACTGTAAATACAGTACTATTTGTATATTTTCATACCAATACAAATGTGCTTATGTTGAGGCATTGGTATCTAGAAGACTCAAGGTATATTTAGACTAGAAATAGCGATCTAGAGAAACATTTTTGAGGAGTGAGGGAAGTCACAACACAATAATAAGCGTGATGAGTGTGAAATGAATAATATCTGTTCCACTTATTATACTCGTAGTAATAATTCTAGCTGTTGGTGATGCAACAAACTATTTATTTAAACGATACTATTACTTTCGTCTGCATTCGGTCAAGGAAAAAACATCTCTTCTCTTCGCCATCGCCTCTGTAGATACATTTTCAGATCTGCACTTTCTGTGACTCCACGCTTGGATGGCGTCTCGTTCCACACCGCGCTACCTCAACAGTTCTTTCCTGGACCGTATCGCTTCTTTCTTCTCCCAATACCTTCCCACGAGCACATTTCTCTGTCTCGTACGCAGCCCTATTCTACCCTACGCTCGCCCCTCGGGCGAACGCGCCAGCCCCGGAATTAACATTCTTTGTGCGGCGGCGCGGCACCGTCGCGCGCGCGACAACAAAAAAATCCGGCGCCCGAATACGAATCGAGACCGCCGGCATTGTCCTCGCCGGCGGGGCGCCCTCCCTTCTTCTCGCGTTTCCCGTCCCAGTCCCCGCCCTGGCCGCCCTCTCCCCGCCCCGGCCGCGGCGCCGCCCTCGGGCCCGGCGCGGGCGAAAACATCCATTTAGTCGCTATCATCTCTGTTAAAAGCTACACGCGGGAGCGGCGGCGGCGGCGGCGGCGGCGGCGGCACCCACCCCGGGCGGGCGCGGCAAGAAACTCCCGCAGCACCGCGCGCAGCTCGCCGCCCCGCTTCACGGTGCGCTGCGCGCGGGTTCGGCTGCGCGGGGTGGGGGAGGGCGCACGCACAATGCGAACGGCCCGCGACGCGGCACGCACACGCAGGGCGGGGAGGGGGCGGAAGCAAGAAGGCGGTGGCGGTGGCGGCGGCCCCGTTCGCATTCCGCGGGGCCCTCTCTCGGAGGAGACGTAATCAAGTAGAAGCAGATAATGCGTCGCGTTATTCCCGCTGCGCGCCGCCCTCGCTTCCATTTCCGGACGCCGCCCCTCGGTTCCGATAGACCGCCCCCGCCCCAACCCCCTCCCACCGCCGCCGTCGAAAAGGGGCCGGAGAGGGGCCCCTGCGGAATGCCCCCTCTGCGCGTCTCGCATCGCGCGTCGCCGGTCAGCGCCCTCGTCAGCCGCTCGGACTTCGCCTGCCAGTAGATGCAGGGGATTGCAACTTGGGCGAAAGTTAGAGCGAGTTGGTGTCGCGATAAGAAGCAGCCCCGTCTGAATCGCGTGGCGCCATTGTGGTCGATTTCTTACGCTTCCTCGCGCCCACTTTCTGCGGTTGGTCTTTAATGGACACAAAGTGGTAGAGAGCGGTTTGTTTAATTCAGACTATCTCGGCCCTCTGTAAACTTGTTGGATTTGGAGAGTTGCGCTGCCAGCGGCATCGATCGGAGTATTGAAGTTGCAATCAGTGCGTTTCCTTCCGCTGCCGTATTTTGTTTCCGTTGGTGATTTGGAATAATCTCGTGGAATTTGCTGGATTCACGTGAAGGGGAATCGGCAGTGACGTAAATTAGCGTGGCTGACAGAATCGCGCGCTGTTTAACATGACAGGCGATGGGCCCTCGCTAACTGCTCGATACGTGTGCGATTCAGCGGCTGACGCACGCAATCCCTCGCCGAGAGGTCGCGAGCAATAGGGATCGTCGATAGTGGAGGTTGTGGTGATACTGTTAGTCGATTTTGTATCTTTCGTAAACGTCATTTGGTGCAACCCTTTCATTTCTTGATAGAATAATTGTAACTTTATTTCTTATATCAGTGTTTGCGACTTCTCAATACGTATTTATTGTGCTGAGAAAAATTTTCTCCAGTTTACACTGTTGTTTAAGTTGCATTTTTTCTATCCAACATTCAATGGACATTCTGGAGCAAGTCTACCGCGCTATTGTTCTAACTTTGGCACCTGGATCTAAGTTTTAGTTCTATATGTAGAATCTGCGGTGCAAGAAGAATTTTTCAGCAGGGTGTTCCCGCTTTTCCAATCATTAACTGCATAATTACTCAATTGATCATTATCACATTGCATGATATTTTTCAAAAAGTTGGAGAAACGAGCTCAAAATGGATAGTGATATTACTCACAACACATAAGAAATACCGTGAATAATAGTAATATGTATGTGTACGTATTGGGCATTTTGGGTCGATTTTCCGATTTTTCCGACTAGCTAACAGAGTCCCCCATGCCTGGCTCAAGTTTAATTTCCACGCTTGAGTGATAACAGAGACATGTAGCGAATATGGTGTATTCCCTTTACCGTAAGTAACAAACTCCATCTGTTTGATCTTTTCTTCGTCGTACAGAAACTGGCACTATTTTAAAGGAAAGTTAACAACTCTATTGTTGTCCCGGCCGGGAATCGAACCGGGATCACAACATAGGACGCTAGTAGCTTCCCACGAGCCGACGTTGGGCAATATATATATATATATATATATATATATATATATATATATATATATATATTAGAAAGATGAAAACTAATCAAGAATTGCGCTCGAATGGGAAGGATAGTTTGAAAGATATTTTTTCATACTTGGCTTGTGGCGTGGCCCCAAACAGCAACCCTCCGTCGCGCGAAGACGGCATCCGAGGCCTCTCACCGGATCTCTCTCAACCCTCGCGCAGTCCGCGCAGCTGCCGACGTCGCCGCCGCATTCTCAAGATGCTCCGTCAGGCGCGTGGCTCGACGCACGCGAGCGCGCGGGGCCGGCCGTCAAGACTCCGTTAATTACTGAGATAGCGCTAGCGACGGGGGAGGCCGTGTGGAGGAAGTGGGAGGGCGGGGTAGTGACGGTGACGACAGGTGATCTCCGCCCGGGTGCAGCCTGTGGACGGAGCGTGAAAGGAAGAGAAAGAGTTTAGAAGGTGGGAGGTCGAGACGAGAGAGAGGGATGGTCGGCGGCGGACGGGTTGATTGAGTGGCGAACTGGGGACGGTTAGTGAGCTGATGGTGATGTGGGATTGGACAAACAGAAAGGAGTGCAGAGATAGAAGAAGCTCACGTTTATGGCGAGATGTGTTCATACTAAAGAACGAAATGTGATTGTAATGGTAAGTGCAAATCAGCTCAGAAGTAATCAGAAGAGGGGAATGAGATGGCACAATTAATGCAGGAGACCCCGTGGCGATTACGAAGCTGAGACCACTTGGAAGATGAGGCATGTATCTAGGGAGACGGAAGATATGGAGGCGGTGACGACAGCGGCGGGAGGTGACAGGCGTGTGTACATGAAGTCAGCGGAAGCAGGTGAATAACAGGCAGGAATAGGAAATGTCTGCCGGGGGGAACAACGTCTGCCAGGTAGTGGTGATGATGGTTGGGTGAGCGGGAAAACGCTCCGTCTCGAAGACAGGCAGGTAGATAGGTGGAAGGAAAGCGAGGGAACGAGCGTGCTTGCTTCCCGACAGACAGGATGTCGACTAAGTACATTCTCGTGCAAGGTTACGACTCTCTGAAAATGCATTTTCAACTAATTCGCATTACTATTCATGTAATCTGCAATTTACTAGCAGCGTGAGTTGAATTAATATTTCTGTGAATTCCTTGTCTAAATCCGATAATGAGTGAAGTGCAGAAGATCCAACGCGCTGTGAAATAAAATAACGCCAACAGTTTCAGCGAGAACTACCGTAAGGTTCTGAGTCTCGTCTCTAATTAATATCGCTTCTAAAAGTAATTCGCTGAAGAAAGGTGTAGTTTATAACAAAATAATCGTCACTACACCGCGCAAGTGCGCTGCTGTGAAGCGGTAATTACCTCCACTTTCTCCAGATTTAAAGCGAAAAACTAAAAATTACAGTTGGGGAAAAGACGACCTGCTCTGAAAGACCCTTTTGGCGGCAACGCACGTTACGTGGCCTATAAGATGAGATGATAAGAGACTCGGGCACAAATTATGTTTTTGATGCCCTAATCTACAAAATGGCATTTTAGAGCTATTACATTTTAAAGGATACTTCCACTCAGAATTTCTAGAAACTCAGTTCTAATATGGAACAATTTTCATTTTGAAAACAATGATTTTTGAAAAAGCATGGAAATTATGGAAGAAAAGTGGGGGTCCAAATAGATTATTATTATTATTATTATTATTATTATTATTATTATTATATTCTATATGAATTATAAACAATCTTCTGGACAAATAAAATGAGAGTTATACAATACATGGAGAAATACTCCAAAAAGGCCATTTCAGTTTGTTCCATGTACGAATGCGACTCATTTTTCCCTTTTTAAAATTCTGGTACTGTCATTCATTAAAGTCGACGTCGCAAAAGATACGCATCTCAACGAAAACTCTCCCTTCAGGCGCTACCTTGTCCCTTCGACCTCTTCCAAGTCGCAAGTTTTCGGCGTTGACCAGGTAACGTCGCGCGTCGGCCCTTCTCAGGCGTCGCGACGCTCGCCTCTAAAGGCGACGCTCGCTCTCGAGGGGCTCTCGAATGCTAATTAATTAAAAAGACGCGAAACAGGGCGAGGCAAGACGGCGGCGCAGGCACCGCCCCTCGCCTCACCTCCGTTTCGCTGCCGCCGTCGCCGCCGCCGTCGCCGCGCCCTCTGCTTCTCTCGCCAATCCCGAAGTTCGCTCAACTGCGAGATTTTGACGACGACGCCCTAAAGAAAAGTACCTCGCGGAACGTTTTCTTTGCCGAGTTGTGTAGAGAGGGTGTTGAGGATTGTGTCGAAGATAAATGAAGGAGTGAAGTTTCGTTTCTATTTATAATAACCCATTTAAATGTCGCAGCAAATCAAAAGGGAGGGTTGAAACATAACAATGCTAGTTCGTCACATCACACTTCTTGCACCCAGTACCATTAATTCCTGTTACCGAGTGGCGTTGAAGTTTCGTTATTATCTTGTATTCCCTTTTACCCTCCCTCCAAAAATCTCCCGAGCTTCCTGAGAATCCTCCAAACTACAATTAAATTTAATGCGATTTTCGAGCTACAAATTCATTCTAACTCCTCGTTTACAGTCTCAATATTCCATAAAGAGCCTTTTATTACTGATAAGGAAGTACGCACGACTGAAATTATTTTCATTAAGCTTCGTTTAGAAATAGGAGCTATCATTTAAATGTAATTTCCATTTCTTGTAATTCAGAAAAAAAGAAAGGTAAGAACAAGAATACAAAGCATCTAAACATAAAATAATAAGTGTGTGTAAGTTAAAGTACAATAGTAATAAATAACAGCAATATTAATGGTAATAATAATATTAAAAAAGTAATAATTGCAAATATCTCAATGTCTATTGCAAATAAAATTATTTTTGAAATCATTTTGTAGTAAGGCCAGCGTAACACAGCTAATAATAAAACTAATACTAATAGTAGCAGTATTAAACCCCTCCTAAGCCGACAGATCTTCGGCAACGCGGCTTCCGGCGCGCGTCGGCGCACCTGCGAGCGGCGGGCGCGTGGAGCCCTGCATTATACATGAGCACGCGGCGCGGCGCGGCGCGGCGCGGCAGCCGCTGCCGGCCACTCGGCCGGCCAGCCCTGCATTGTCCGCCCGGTGGTGCGTCTGCAGGCGAGCCGGCGCGCGCCGATCATGTTAATGTGTCGCTCCAAGCGCCGAGCCGCCGCCGCCCGCCCGCCTGCCCGCCTGCCCGCCCGCCCGCCCGCCGCCGCCCGCCCGCCCGCCCGCCCGCCCGCCCGCCCGCCCGCCCGCCCGCCCGCCCGCCCGCCCGCCCGCCCGAGCGCCCGCCCGCCCGAGCGCCCGCCCGCCCGAGCGCCCGCCCGCCCGACGCCCGCCCGCCCGCCCGCCCGCCCGAGCGCCCGCCCGCCCGCCCGCCCGCCCGAGCGCCCGCCCGCCCGCCCGCCCGCGCGCCCGCCCGCCGCCCGCCCGAGCGCGCCGCCCGCCCGCCCGAGCGCCCGCCCGCCCGCCCGCCCGAGCGCCCGCCCGCCGCCCGAGCGCCCGCCCGACCGACCGACCGACCGACCGACCGACCGACCGACCGACCGACCGACCGACCGACCGACCGACCGACCGACCGACCGACCGACCGACCGACCGACCGACCGACCGACCGACCGACCGACCGACCGACCGACCGACCGCCCGCCGCCCGACCGCCCGCCCGCCCGCCCGCCCGCCCGCCCGCCCGCCCCCCGCCCCATTGGTAGGCGTGGCTTATTGCCGCGCAGAGGTCGTTGCGCTCCGAATGTCTCCATTGGGGCTGGCGTGGGTGTTGCTTCCAGAAGCGTTGATTGGAGTAGTATTGGTAGGCGTGGCTTAAAACGAGATCTTGTTTGATGTTCTATATTTTTTAACTATTCTACATAAGTTTCTAGAGTAATGGTGTGGGTAATTGCGTGAAAATGTTACACACTCAAGATTGATTTTTGTAAAATTCTGAGTACAGACGAAGTTCGGAGGAAAATAGTGTTAAGGACTAAAGTTTGGGGTAGATCGTCACCTTGCAATAAAAGTCATACAATTAATTAATGAGAAAATGAACTTTGGAATATTTACCAAGTCCGATCCTATTAAGGGAAATCTTAATTTTAAATCTATCTATTTTTTCGAATTTCTGCATTAAAATTTTCATTTTTACCATTATTCTTCTACGTTTAATACGAAATATTGGGGCTTCAGGAATATATTTTAGGTCGTGATCTGCCTAATGACACCATTTTCTTCCCATACTTTTTGTTCCTTTCCCGATTACAGCTACATTTCTTCCGAGTGATTCTCTTAACCCGTGTTCTCCAGCTGCCTGCATAGTGCTGGTAATCTTCCCTACCCCTTTTACACGCTCGTTGACCTAGTGGGTGCTCTGTTATGCCACCGCTTTGCAAATGGTCCTTCAACGCCGTTCACAATAACCTGTTCCCTGAATTTCTCTCTTTCGCATCGCCCCCGAGACTGGCTGCGTGTTTCGCTCACACAGCATTTCTTGGTGCCAGTTACCATGAGTTAATTTCTGTAACTACATATCTCCTTTTAAGTTAAAAATGTTCACAAACCTGATCATTACAATAATCTTACCTCGTTTTAGAATAATTCGATTTCCAGTTAGTCGGGGGTGTAACGTTGCCTAACATTTGCTAATCTGTGTCCGTCTCACTTTCCCGATTTTCTCTCCCAAGTTGCATACATCCAGCGGGCGACGTCAAACCTCCGCGTTCGTCCCACCACCTCCTTCCATTCCGCCTCGATCGACCCACCGTCTGCTGATGATGCCGCGCCGATCACGGCTGCTCCAAAGAGCCAGGTGCTCCGGGTGTCGTTAGCCACAGGCGTCACCGTTTGGGGCTGTGCCTGCCCCCCTCCACCCTACTTCCCGCTGGCCCTGCCCTCCGCCAGCCACCCACTGCCCTCCTCTTAACACCTTTTGTGCGATCCGCACCCTCTCCAGCGCCAGCACAATGACCTGCTCAACCTCGCTCAGCCCAGCCCAGCCCAGCCCTACCCTGGCTCTTAAGGCGTCATACCGACCGCCACCATGTCGCCACCCTCCCTGCTCACATCCAGGAGGAGGTTATGGGAAAACCCCGCTAGCCTATGGTAGGTCGGCGCCGGATCTCGCCATTCTGCTGGGGAAGATCACTGCCATCTCCCGAGAAATAACCATACACTACACTTACGGGACTAATGACCTAAGCTGTTGACGCGCCCGGAATCACCAACCAACCAACCAAACGCATTTAGGAGGAGAATTCTAGCGGCCGACTGCTCTGATCGGTAGTTTTCAGTGGTTTCTCGTATCAATACCCTAACAAACGGGCCACGGACCGCGCGCGATATTTCCTTCCTATCACTTGTCCTATCCTACCTCTTACTTACACACACTTACACTTACATGCAATACACTACCACACATCCCGGGAGACCGGTCGGGAGTTTAGAGCTTGTCCCGGCTGGGGCGCGCCCGGGTGGTGACATGCTGTTGGGAGAGTCCTGGTTAGGGGAAAACCCCATTAGCCGACGGCAGGTCGGCACCGGATCTCACCATCCAGCGGGAAAAGATGATCGCCATCTCCTGTGCAAAAACATGAACTACACTGACGGAACTAATGACTTGAGCCGTTGACGCGCACAGACACAATTCCGTTCGTATACCCGTTGGTGTTCTCCTGTTCCTCCCACGCGCCCAATCCACTCGATCCCGCCCCGATACAAGCTGCCCCTCTCCCGACACGAACCGTCTCGTTCCGCTCGATCCCACCCTGGCCCGACCTCCGCCGTCGCCGCTCTCCGCCGTTGTTCCAGCGTCCGCCTTCTCACTGCGCTCCTCGCTGCACAGCCTCCTGCCCCGTAACCGTTGCCAGAGCGGCGTCTGTCCTGTGACCCAGTTTTTTTCCCGTGAGCGCAGACCGGAGTGGATAACGCGCATTTGGAGCGAGACTCTTTTGTGCTCGTGATGGCTGCTTTTTATTCGCGCCGCTTACACCGTGTGCTAGTTCTTCCATTGTGAAAATACAAGCTTAATCCAGGGATATGAGATGGGCGGGGGAACAAACGAAGCGTATCTAGGACTAGTAGCCGAGGAGGATATACAGAAACAGCTGACCTAGGTCGTGATGCGTTTACGGGGCTTTATAGTGTTCAAAAACGTTTAAAGATGTGATGCACGGAATCCTGTAACTTGGATCTAGAAGTAACATCATGCAAATACGTTCAGGGTAACAGGATGTATCAATCGACAAAATAGCATTACGTTAATTATGTGTTCTGCTCCATTACCCAAGACATTAGGTAAATCTATGTAAAAGCAGAATTATTGTTACATTATTAATTAATTATTAATTAATCTAACACTCATAAATATGTCTTTTCTCATTTTTATGCATAAATACGAGTAAATTTGTAAATACACTAACGTGTTTGCACTTGGCCTATGGTAGTAGGGAAAATTCGTAATTATACGCAGATATCTTGCATGTACATAAATATTTAATCTGAAATCATTCTCGTTCGTTTATTACAGGGCAATTTACGATTTTACGCAAAACAGTCTGAATTGTAATTGTTTGCGAACACTACACGAATAGTAGTAAACATGTATAATCAACAATTTCTCGTTATAGCAACGTATGATAAATTATTGAGTTTATTTGTAATATAACTACAAAATGGTGCAAGTTACAGCCGATTTTTAAAGGGGATGAAAGTTACCTTACCTGGCCATACTCTTCTTCCATCATATTATATGTGCTGAACGTAGTTATCCACAGATATTTACCGGATTAGGTGGCTCAGGGCAATAAGTGATGTCACTGCGGTGTCTCTGACCGGGATGTGTTCGAGTCCTGACGATGGCAGGAATTTCGACTCTTGCTACATCGCAAGGTGGAATTCAGACGCTGTGTGGAGGCGAACACCAGCGGCCGGCGGCCCTGATCGGTACTTTTCCTTGGTTTCTCCGATCAAGACCAGGCGAATGCCGGAGCAGTAGCCTAAAAAAGGACCATGTGCTGCGCGCGATCTTTCCTTCCTCTTCCTTGTAATACCCTCACCCCTTACTTACAGGCATTTACACTTACATCCACCTCACAACCATATATGCCGAGAGACCAGTTGGAGGCTTAGAGTGTGACCGGGCTGGGGCGATGCCCCGTTGGTGGGAGAGACCTGGTTGAGGAAAAATCCACAAGCCGAAAGGGAGGTCGGCGTCGGATCTCACCATTCAATGGGGGAAAGTTAATCACCACCTCCCGCTATAAATAGTGCACTATACGTACAGGATTAATGACCTTATCAGTTGACGCGCTCGGAATCACTAACCAATCAATCCTCAGGTATTCGGAATGTGTAACATTGCGCGTGCGGCGTCGCCGCCGCCGCCGGTGACAGCGCGGCGCCGGCGGAGGCGCAGGCCAATCGATTCGCCCCCGCCTTCCGTCCCGCAACGCGCGCCGCACGGCGCCGCCACCATCGCTCCCGGCGCGCAGGTCCCAGGCTCGATCAGGCCTGACTTTATGACTCATATAAAAAAAAGCGAGCAGCAGCTGGCACGAGCCGCCTCAATCACGCCTGGATTACGTCAGATTCAATTTGCAACGCAATTCGTTGTTCGAGCGTGCCCCCCTCCGCCTCTCGCGTGTGCCAAAGCGCACTCGCTCAGGCGCTGACTCGTCGCGCCTCACGAGCCGCTCGCGGCTGCGCGGGGCTGTTGCGCTCAGCGCGCGTCTCCATCACCCTGTCGCCTCCTTCAGCCCAGTGACCCCTGTGAACTCTCGTTCCCCGGGTCACCTCCGACACCGTCTTCCCCGTCGCCACCATCGTCCTCACCGGCTTAGATAAGCTCCATAGCAATGTCGAAACCTGACAGACGGGCCATGACCCGCACGCGATCTTTCCTTCCTCTTCCTTGTCCTATCATCACCTTTTACTTACACACACGGCTTTCATGCACTGCATTACCACACATATCGGGGGAGGTCAGTCGAGAGCTTGAAGCTTGTCTCGGTTAGGACGGTGCCTCGCTGGTTGGTGATGATTGGGGAAAATCCCACGAGTCGTGGTATAGGTCGGCGCCGGATCTCACTATCAACCGGGGAAGATCACCGCCAACTCCCGTGATAAAAACGTGCACTACATGTACGTGACTAATGATCATAACAGTTTACGCGCTCAGAAACACTAATCAGTCAAACATTCAACCCTCGTACCTCTGGCCGTTATTGGCGGATGCTTTCCCTCTTTACCTATTTGTTATCCAGATGTAGGTGTCGCACTTCCTCGTCCCGCTTGCAGCTGTCAAATCGCTTTCTTCAAAGTCCTAAGCATCGTTGTTTTTTGGCCATCAGTTTGGTTTCCGAAATGTTCCCATGAACTGTTTCCTTCTCATCTCATCTTCCTCAAAATTGTCTATTTCTCTGAATACACGGTATCCTTCCTCAGTGTGATCACTCCCTTTCGATTCTCATTCTTCGCTCCTTCAACTGCCAATTAGTTCACGCATTCCTCTTTCCTAACTCTTTCTTTTCTCATTTCGCAAAACGCCAGTTGCTTCACTGCCCCTTACAGCATTCATTTCGCTCATCTTAGCGTTTTCTTTTCCATCAGGCTATCACTTAACGGCTCTTCGAATCTCCTTGCCTCCTGTCCCTTACTCCCTCGGCAGGGATTGAAGTCTACCCTACTCCGTCCACGCACACCATCCCCTGCCGCCACCTCGCCCGCCCAGCGGCACAGTAATCGCTTGCAGGGAACAGGTGTCGCCCGCGCCCCGCTGAAAATGGCGACAGGGGCGAATCGGGAGACGACGGTCTCGCCCACCCGACCGTCCGCCCACTTGCCCGGCAGCCTGCCCTCTCGCCCGCCCTCACACCGCTCTCTCAGCCGCCCTCTCACCTGCTCTCCCACCCGCTCTCTCAATCACTCTCCCGCCCGCCCTCTCGCCCGCCCTCTCACCTGCTCTCCCACCCGGCCTCTCAACCGCCCTCCCGCCCACCCTCTCGCCCGCCCTGTCACCTGCTCTCCCACCCGCCCTCTCAACCACTCTCCCGCCCGCCCTCTTGCCCGCCCTCTCACCTGCTCTCCCACCCGCCCTCTCAACCGCTCTCCCGCCCACCCTCTCGCCCGCTAGCGCGTAGGCGATTCGCCCGGAGACAGATCGCCCGCGGGCGAGGGCTCGTAACTCGCAGGCGGCGCGGGCGATGCAACGATGCGGCGCCTCGGAGCACGCCGCCCCGCGCAGACGAGCTCGAGATGAAGAGCGACGCGATTGGTTTCCGCGGAAGCGGAAAGGCGCCGGCGAATTGGAGAGAGGCGGCGACCGCTCCGCGCGCGAACGGCGCGGGGCGTCGCAGGGCCGTAGCAGCCCGTTATAATGCTCTCCAGCCCAAGTCGATTGGTGCCCAGTTGATTTAAAGGAGAAGTGCTCCTTCTCAAGCTGTCTTCATGCAGTCTTAAGCCTCTGGAATTGAGTGATAGCCGTGCAGTGCGCTTGCATAACGAAGAATGTTGGAACGAGGAATGTTGGTTGATCTCCGTGAAGTAAGTATTGATGAGATCGATAAAATCAGCATTAGTTGTATATATCATTCGGGCAGCTTTATAGTTATTCGTGCGTACTGTAATTCGAGTATATATTGTGTACAGTTCTTACTAAACGAGCAGTGAATGCAGCTAAATATACCACACGTTTTTCAATATATTCAATATTTCATGAGTAATTTACGGCATATTAATACATGAACACCATTGATACGCCAAGCCCCATACGTACAGAGGCCATTATTTCCAGAAGTAATCATTTTCTCTTGTGATAATCCCTCTTCGACATCAAAGACTACTTCGCGGAGACTTCCATTTGGATTTCACTTCATCGTCCAACTTCGGTTCCGCTCCCAAGTGGCCAGGGATACTCCCATCGCCGCCGCCGCCGCCGCCGCCGCCGCCGCCGCCGCCGCCGCCGCCACTACCGCCACCGTCTCCGGCGCAGACCGCACGATCCGTCAGGCGGTAACGGCACCCCTCCAGCGGAGCGGAACACCTGCCCCCGACCGCCCCCGCCCCAACCCCATCGCCGCCCGCCCCCTCTGCCCCTGGATAAATGGCCCCCGCGTCCCCGCCAATATGGCGGCCAATCCGCCGCGCGCCGTGCTGCCACGCCCCGATCCCAGAAACTATTTCTTTTTTTTTTTTTCTTCCTCTTTCTCTCCGCCTGCAGACCGGCCCGAGAAAAAAATATCCCCCTAAACCGAACCCTTACTAAGGACAAATCGAAGGGCGGCACCGCGGGGGCGGAATTAATAACGCCTCGAGTCGAGCGCGGTCCCCAGGGAGCGGAGGGGGGAGCGGCGGATCGGGCGGGAACGTCCCGGAAGTGGCCGGGTCTTATCGGGAGCGCCCACTGTCGCCGGTCCGTTGACGTCGTCGACGGCCCCGCGCGCGGGGCGGGGGATAGGAGTGGGAGGGGCTGCTTATGAGTCCCCGGTCGCCGGGCTCGCGCGCCGCCCCAGAGACCGCCCCCGGCCGCCGCTGCCCCCGGCAGAGCGGGGGCCTCTGCGACCGGCGGCGCCCGCCCGAGACGGAGTTGCTGTTCCTTGACGGCTTAATGTCGACGTCTTTTGCTCGCGTATGTCTCGTGTCGTCGCCCCGCCTTTGTTTTCGGGGCTGTCTCTCTCCGATCAACCGTTGTTGTTTTGTGCTCTCTTCGTGATGTTTAACTCTGGACAGGATGTTCTTCTATTTGGCGACTAGTTTACGGAGTATAGCGAAGTCTGAGAGAGCATATCAACTATGAAGACTTTTAAATAAGAAACTTAATAAAAGACTTAATTTTGTAATCAGAAATGTGCCTACTATGAATAAATGAGTGATCATTTCTCTCATAAGTTGTATATTTTAGAATTCCATTGTCATAAACCATTTCTATAATCTGATTCTTATTTTGTTTCTGATATGCGGCTAAAAGTCCACATTGTGTTTTACCCAAGGAATATAAAAAAACAAAAATGTAAGTTGATTTTTTTTTATTTTCACTGATGACGTGATCGAGTTTGGATTAATAAGTCTGTTTTTCAACTTGTCAAGTAACTTCTGTGATTTAGCAGTAATATCAATTAATACTCTATTTTAAGATGATATTTACTCTTCAGCCGTGCGATGTAATTAGTATTTTTTGCTACAGAAAAATATTCATCTTGTAATGTAATTGAATTTGTTTTTTGTAACACAATTCTATATAAACAACCTAGCCGAGGTATTGACAATAACACTAATTCACTGCACTCTCTGTCATATTCACAAAAATACTGATTGAATTAATAAAGAAACAAGAATATTTGGTAACATTAAATCAACGAAGTATTGTTACTCTGTGACTATTGAAGAACTATTACAAACTTTATTCCTAACCGATACATCGATCTTCAACAATATCAAAATTAATTCATTTTCTATAACCTTGAAAGTCTTTATTATTTGTAGCGCATGAAGTATTTCATAAACGAGAACATCACTAGGTGTAAACAAGAGGAATTATTGAAATTATTCCTGCAGTGAGTAATAGAAAGTTGAAAGAAGTGTACTTATCATATTCGCGCATGAAGTTGCACTACTTTGCTTGGTAACCGGGTGAGTTAGCATACTGGTGTGCGAGCAGGTGGATGAATTAGTAGGCGGGAGAGAGAGGAGAGAGAGAGAGAAGCACGACCGAGCGCTGTACCGAGGGGAGAGAGGTGGAAATGGAAGAGGACGAGTGGGAAGGTTAGCGATTGGAATCCGCGAGCGCACGGTTTTTGAAGGGTGTGCGTGCGGAAAGTTGAGAGAGGGAGCGGACGAGTGTGCGGGCGGGCGGTGTGCGGGCGGACGGGTGTGCGGCGGGCGGGTGTGCGGGTGGACGGGTGCGCGGGGCGGCGGTGGCGGGCGGCGGTGTGCGGGCGGACGGGTGTGCGGGGGGGGTGGCGGGGGACGGGGGGGCGGACGGGTGGCGGGCGGACGGGTGTGCGGGCGGACGGGTGTGCGGGCGGACGGGTGTGCGGGCGGACGGGTGTGCGGGCGGACGGGTGTGCGGGCGGACGGGTGTGCGGGCGGACGGGTGTGCGGGCGGACGGGTGTGCGGGCGGACGGGTGTGCGGGCGGACGGGTGCGCGGGCGGACGGGTGTGCGGGCGGACGGGTGTGCGGGCGGACGGGTGTGCGGGCGGACGGGTGTGCGGGCGGACGGGTGTGCGGGCGGACGGGTGTGGGGCGGACGGGTGTGCGAGCGGGTGGAGCGATCGAGCGGGCTGGCGAGCGGGCGATGGCGTCTTGAGCGCTGACTCAGGAGGGTCGCGCTGAAGCAGAGCGCCGGGCGGGCGCCGTATCTCAGCCGAGGTCGTTGGGGATGGCGAAGCAGCTACGGCAGCAGCAGCCGCCAGCGTTTCTTGCAAGTGGGGGAGCCGAGGAATTAATAGCACGCGGAGGTAAATTGCCTCTGCGCTAAATACCATGGTGCCGAGATCCCGAGCGTTGCATTTTTCCCTGGGGACTAATTGCCGTGGGAGGATGCAACGCCAGTACAATCTAAAGAAGGGCGGGGTAGTTTCTTTGCCTACTGTGCTGGGATACTCACAAGATTTACGACGAGGGTCTTCTGTTTGTGTTGAATTGGAATGTGGCGAATATTGGCGGGGGCTTGTGAAATGACAATCGGGTTTTCATGACAACCTTCACAATGAACAGACAATTTAATGGATTTCAAATTGTGACATAAACATTGTCGCTTTTTATTCGGTCAGCAGAAAGCATAATGCAATTTCTTCTTCTCTCGTGCTTGACCTTTATGTTGGCTTCCGCCATATCTTTATCGTTGAATTTTTCTTATTCTGGGCTCAAGGAGGTAGCAGCCTCCATTTTACTTATCTTTTTTTTAATTCATGGCCGTGCTCCTTGTCTTTATAATTCTTCCCGCATTTTGTGTGATTTAGTGATTGTTCGATTTATCCTTAAGAAAATCCTCAACATGAATTCTACGACCTCCGAATTTGACTATCAAAATCAAAATACTGATACATAGGAAGCAAATCTTATTCTGGTGAATGCTTGGATCACGCTAATGGGCATTTCCAAACTGTTCGTATAATGAATATTTTTGTGTTTTAAATCTGGATTCTCCCACACTTCTTTAATGACCATAATAATATAATTTAACATTCGAAAAATTTAATTGTTTGTTATGGATGATTGATTAATATTGATTACACAATAAATTAAGCAGTCTTTTTAATGATGATACGAGGTATCCTCTCTGGTACCTATTCAAATAATCTTTTTTGAAAAAACAAAATTGGGAAATAACATCACAAATAACGGGGAATTTCTACGGCAAAATAAATAGTTGAAAAGAATAGATATATATAGATAGCAATATTACTTAGCATTCACAATCCACTCTCTCACCATCAGTGATAATTATATTTTTTTAAAACTGCATGGATACATCCTGCGGGAAGATCTTTCTTTGCGAAGAACCGAAATTTATTTTCCGGAGGTTGAATGAAGAAATGAAGAAAAAAAATCGACGTAGGGAATTTTTGTATATTTAATGAGTTAGTTTTCATACGTTTTATGTAATTTTGGAAGTAAAACATTCATCAAAAATGCTATTTTAAATAATATAGTTTTATATTTTAATAATAAAATTAACAAATAAAGCAGTTTCCTTTTAGTAGAGTAGTAAATGCAGCTATAGTTATATATGCCTTAAAATTTCTTGTCTTGTTTTTCTTTCTGAATTATTCACAAATCAAATACAGTTTATTCTTCGTCGATTTTCTATGTTCTAATTCTTGCCCTTTGAACATCCATAATGAGATTGAAACGTATACGGACATGTAAATTTCATAATTGCAACGTAACTAAACTAGTTCTGCAAATTAAGCTGGAATTTGGTTGCTACAAACTTACTGGAGGTTCTAAAGTAAGGAGGCACAACCTGAATAAATGAAAATAAACTCTGTCAATTCTTCAAGTGTTTGGCATTAGAAATTGTCAAGATGAACTAACTTTGCAAATCTAGTTTTTAAAACATTACAAATCGAACACGCTCTCTCACGTGTTGTTGCAATGAGTATGCAGAATTCTCGTAAAAAAATTTCACGAATTATTCACATTTCGTGAGTTAAGTTTTGAATGTTTTCATATGTTATAAAATGAACTTATCGTGCTTCCCAAACAAAAAAGTGAAGAACTCAGTAGAACAAGGGGCTATCCCACATTTTTTGTGAAACTGCGTTATTAGCATTATCGAAAACTACTTATTCTATTATTCTTTTAGTGTAATATGTTATTTAAATCCATTATGAGCTTGCAAGTGTATTATACTTGCATTGAAACATGCAAGAGAATTGTAAGTTTAAAAATGTATTGATTTATATGAGGAAAGTTCAGGTCTCATTATCTCATAACTTTCTCTACGCGGGATAGACTCTTCTTCTACTGGGCCTGTCGGTTGAGGCTCGGGCAGTGTCTCAAGAAGGCACCTTCCCAAGGCTTGAGACTCCGTGGAAAACCGCGCGAACAGCGGCGTCGGTGGCTGTGCTGCGAAGACAGAGGGCGTGGGGCGAGGCGCGTGCTGGGAACGACCGGAGCGGCCACTAAATCGGCGCGGAGCGTCATCCGCAGCCGGGCTGGCGGCGCCGCGCCGCGGGGCGCGGCCCCATCTTTTTACAATAATTTCAATATCTCCCGGCGGTGGCGCTGGCTGCGCGCCAGGCCCTCCCCGCGCCCCGCGCCGCCGAACCGCTCGCTCTTCTTCCAAGCGCGCGCGGAGGCCCTGGCTTATTAGCGCCACTAAGTGGCGGATGACGCACTGCCGCCGCAGCCGGCCCAAGCCTCTGGCTGGCTTCGACGCCGGGCGCCCGCGGGCCCGCTGGCGCGTCGCCAGGGGACACGCCCCCGTCGTTACGCACCGCCCACGCCCCGCCGCCCCCAACGCTCCCGTCGCCACTCCACGTCCGGGCCTTAGCCGCCTTTTTCGTTGCACGCGCGGTCCGCCGCTTATCTTTCACGATTCGTGCTCTATTCCCCTTATTCTTCCTTGTCTTTTTAAAATCTCTCTTCCTAGACTTTCCTTTGTCGTATCCATTTCTACCTACATACCTATAGGTCGAATTAAGTCGCTTTTTGGAGGACAATTATAGCTGGGTGGGTTTCTATGGTTTCCCCGATCAACACCAGGCGATCCCGAAACATCTCCCTACCAAACGGGCCACGAACCGCTCGCGATTTTTCCTTACTGTTCCTTGACCTATCTTTGTCCCTTACTTACATACACTTACTCTTATATGCACTACACTAGCACACATTTGGGGTGACCGGTTGGGAGGTTAGAGCTTCTCCCGGCTGTGACGGCACCCCGCTGGTGGAAGATACCTGGTTGGAGAAAAATCGATTAGGCAATGGTAGTCGGCGCCTCATATCCAGCGGGGAAAGATCATCCGTTATCTTCCGCCGTAAATAAAAACATGCATTACACTAACGGGACTAAAGAACGTAGCAGTTGACGCGCCCGTAATTACTAATCAATCAAATATCCATTTCTATCTTCGTGTTTTTTTTTTCTTATATTCGCCCTCGTTATCTCTTGTTCTACCTGCATGCCATTTACATTCTTCCATCATTCCTGTCTCCCTTGAGTTATCTCTTTGGTCGAAATGACACTCCAGACACCATTATACTCGTAATGTCAGTCACATCTGCTTTCTTTTCACTCATTGTCAGATTCCCTCCCTCAGATATGGTCCCTACTCCGCTCCACGTTGAATTCCTTGTACCTCAACCAACTTACATTTGGCTCCGGTAATGAGGTTCCAGCAAGTTGGAAAGTGTTATCAACCAACTTCTATCTGTAGTATTTCTCGTCCTGCTCACCAGCACTTCATCCCTGCCGCCACCTCCTCCGCAGCCACGAGCACCTCGGCACTTGGCGCACTCCGCCACCGCGCTGCTGGGCTTTTTAGCCGCCAACTGCACCCCCCGCGCGGCTGCGCTTTGAAATTTTTGCTTCGTGTATTCCGCCCTTCTCCGGCGGTGCGCAAGGATTTATGGCGGGCGCATACAGGAAAAAACATAAATCTATTCATTCCTAACAGGAAAAATAAGTGACTTGTTGGAAATTGGATTCTATATTATGGAGCGCGCGCGCGCCCGCCCGCGCGGGCCGCCCGCGTTCTTTTCAGAGTTCCCGCGCTGTGACATATTTATGCGTTTGCTAATCCGGGCCGATGGGCGCCACTCGCGAGCGCGCGTTTGAAGGACTTGCGGCGTCGGAGGGGGGCGTGGCGGCGACGGCGGCGCTCGCGCGTCGAGTTGGCCCTGCGAACGGGCCAGACGGCTGATGGAGGGAGCGGGGTCAGGCGAGCAGGCGCAGTCCATTGTTTAATTTTTGAGTGCGCCGCGCTGTTTTCGCGCGTTTTTTTGTTTTGTTTTGAGTTATGGAGCCAATTTCCGCGCCCTCGAGCGCGTGTCAATCCCAGGAGCGCGGTGGGCGGTGGAGGCGGCGGTGGCTCCGGAGCCAGGTTGAGCCCTCGGCGGGCGCCGCCCTCGTGGGAGAAATGCGCTATATAAACTAAGTCGCGAGTTTTCCGCCAGGTGCGCGGGAGCCGCGCGTCCCTTCGGGCCGAGTTGCGCGACGCGGACGTCGCGCTGCCCGGCGCTGGGTACTGCCCGCCATATTTCTCTCGGCTCGCGAGCGCCGGCTCGCTGCGCAATTGTTTTTACGAGAACGACCGTCTGGCGGAGTCGCTGCCCCGTCCCCCCTCCCCCTTGCCGGCCCGTCCCGTCGCCTTCGCCTGGGCCGGAATTGCTCCGCTGTCTCCTTCCCCCTTTTTCCCTTTCCTGCCGGCGGCCTTGGTTGTTTTCGCGCGCGCCGGCCGTTCACCTGCAGCCCCGCGCCGGCGACCGTGGCGCGCATCTGGCGGCGACGCGGAAAACTACTGGCGGGATATGGCGGCTCATGTGCCAGGACTTGGTTATTCAGGTGTGCCAGTAGTTTGCTGCACCTTCAGTATGAGAGTGTGCTCGAAAATATTTTACGCTATTCGAATTGATATTTTTTAAGTCATTTGTTTGACTTTTGGTCGACGTATAGATTGTAGTATATTTCTCCCTAATTCATAGCTGAACATGAAGTGCTGAAAGCATAACCACAAAAGTTGCTTCATAATTCATTCATATTTAAAAGTAAGTAAGTAATTGAGAGGAAGTTCGTTGTGTATTTTGTGTATTTTCCACGTACTTTGTATGTTTTAGAACTTTTGAGATGAGTCAAATTTGTTAAAGAAAAATGTAAAAGTGACCATGCCAAAAAGGCTAGTTCACATTTGTATTTCAATTATTTGATTCTGAGTTAGGAAATACGAAACATTACAATTAGTTTTTAATATCATCACACAATAGAATTTACGTTCTTTGAAAAGAACAACAACATATTTTTTCTGGAAAGAAGTTTCAATTAATTTTTCGTGTAAAACTTAATTTATTTTGCTTACACTTTACTTCTTCTTCTGTTGCTTATTTTTCTTCTTCTTGTTCCTCCTTCTCTTCACTTGCATCCTGATCTCCCTCTTCCTTTGCATTTCTCTGCATTGTTTGGACGTCCCACCTTATTATCTTCTCATTTGACGTTTAGGTTGTCTATTTAATACGCATTATCCCATCTGTTCGTAAACTTTTAGAACGAATGCAGCCTTTGTGTCATTTCTCTCGCTTACACACCGAACTTCCTTAATTCGTGCTCAGCAGAGCGGTCCGCACTCACCTGCCTCTCCGCAGGCGACGGCCTCCGCCCCGATGCGAGCGCCGCCACGCGGCGAACCGTGCGAGCAGCGGAGATTGCGGCGCGCCGTGATTTACTCGAACGCCTCGCGCCGGCCGCCCGGGCGCGCGCCGCGATAAACTGAAGGCGTTATTAAATTTATTGAGCGACCGGCTCGGCTCGGCTCGGTTCGGCACGGCACGGCCCGGCGCGACGCAACGGCGATTCCCGCCCGGCGCGGGTCCCTCGACCGCGGAAGAAGCACGCGAGCGTCGCCCGGTCGCGCCGCCCCGCTCTTCCCTCTGACGGCGGCGAGGGCCTGTGGGCCGAAACGACCTGACGAGTGTGCAGAGTACAGTGCGCCAGAAAAGGCTATAGTTGTTGTTTTTAATGTGGCATCTGTGGGTAGGATCTCCAAGATGGAATTCGGCACGATTTGGCGTTGGTCCTGCCGCAAGACGTCGCATGATCGCACCCGCATCAAGCAGTGCTGCAGACCAACTGACTCTAGCAGCAAGACTCAGAATGACGCAACAGTCGTGCTGAATTCCATCTTGGAGATACCACCTACAGATGCTAGAAAAACCCAAGTGTAGTGAAAGTGCTAGCGGCAGAAATGTTGGTAGCACGGGCTGCAGATTGAAAACGTAAATTCCGTACTCACCACAATCTTAACAGATGCTGGAAGTGTTGTCACCTTCACTTGTCTCGCAATAATCTGGTTGCTACCAACATAAATACATTTTTTAATAGGACACCCTGATGCGAGTCGGTGCGGAGAAACATACCTGGCGCGCTGTATTCCTCCGTGCTTTTTAAACAATCATATCTGTTGATAAATAATGTTTATGACGTACACGTAGAAAATTAAAACAATGTAAAATTAATTGAGTGTCATTTCTCGTCATTTTAAGTGTACTGCTTTGAAAGTTCCTTTGCTTGCTGACAGGTAATTGTATTCCAATTAGGCCGAATCTTCTATCCATTATGAAGTGCTCCATGTATGCCTAGTGTTGCGCTTCAGCGACATAAACTCTGAATTATTTTAATAAACCGACGATTACGAGGTATACTGCGCAATGGCAGAGATACCAAATATAAATAAACGTATATGCAGTTTTTTCTTTCAAGCTTCGTCGCACTGGAAATTTAGATAGAGTTAAATGAAAGCGTTCCAGGATATAATTTGCGAATGATTTCGAATTTCATTTCTGTTCTGTGTACCAACATACGCAATGTATGCTGTGAATGCATGTAGTACATACGTATACAATGTATACTGTATTGTGTGTAGTATAAATTACATACATAGTGCGTACATATATACACATAATTAAATGGTATTTGGCATTGCCCTTTTTAACACAGGCCAATTTCACTTAATTTCATTGGGATTTTCCTTTTTTCTTATTGTTGTTGCTTTGTACCCATGTGATTTGCTGCAAGTGATTCAGTTTCAAGACCCTATTTAATCCGTTATACGATTAACAACTCTTTCCAATAAATTATTTATGATGTAACGTTTTATAGACAGATACGTGCTGTGTAATGTGAGTTGCATGATCGACTCTTTTGATGGAATGCAATATGTGTGAATGCAATATATAAGTAACTGTTACATCATGGGTTGAGGTGGTACAATTGTTTTTAGCCCAATCCGAACTAGTGTTGGCCACCGTGCCGTTTCTTCGAGCCACTCCTATTTGTTTGGGTAATATAAATTTTATACATGAACGCCATCGTCGGTGCGCGACAATATGGTGGGAATATCTTTTCCTTCTCTTCGCTGCCTTTCAAGTGTGCGTATCTCACGCTATTACCCAGAGTAATGGTGCCATTATTTTATGTATAAAGTGCTATCAATTTTATTGCGCGATATTTTTCTTTAAGCGAAGAGGAGAAGTAAAGAAACCTTGAAATTGGTGCTCCTTATACGGCCATTAGACCATTCCAATATTAAATATATATTGCACGTGTTGCCCTTCTTTTAATTTCATTTATTATATTAAACCAGTGTTGCTACAACAGCACATACTCTCTTGGATTATTTCTAACTTTTGCAATTTTCGAAAATTCAGAGAGTTCAACGAAAATTAGGCCTGCGCCATTGTTTTAAATGACCTTAGCTCATCTGTAAAAAATTTAAAGAACAAAATTGGAAGCCGTTTTCGAGATTTTTTTTATAAATTGCATTACTTTTAAGGAGAAATTACGAGAAAACTTCTCGCTTTTTCAAAAAAAATAATTGTACAGGACTTTTCTTAAAGATCAATTTTTAGAACATTTCATTTTAGACAAATATCTCTCTTTTCAATATTTATTTTTGCAATTATAATTTTTTGCCGTTTTCGGACGTGTAACCAGTACCAATATTTTACCGACCATTGATACTTACGATGAGAAAATTTAAAGAAAAAAAATGGAGGCGTATTTGAGAAAACAATTGTTTATATTTCACGCAAAATTATGCTCGCAAAAAATTCAAGATCTCTCTTTGGGCAACAGATTCCATTCAGGAAAAAAAATTGTCTTTAATGTTCTTGGTGTAAAAAGACACCGTAAATGTTCGAACTTTTGCGATTTTGGAGACATACATGAGTACATTTTGGAAACGTTGAGGCTTCATGCAAAGTACCCCGAAAATAAGAAGATGCGTTTCAAACTCGCGGGCACTTCAGTTCGCTCAGATTGATCAAAGAATATCAATTTTGAAGAAAATCATCTGAACAGTTTTAGGCTTTGACCACACACGCTGACGTTTGACAGACACAGACGTTTTACCATCAATCAATATTTCGGTATCAGACTCCCACAAAATATGGATTCCGACAACATAATGTATTAGAGGAAATTATTTACTACCCATAGGAACAAGATTGATACACTTTTTCGTTAGAGGGGTCCATCAATAAGAGTTTTTTCTACGGAAAATTCGCCGATTTTCGTGTACGATTAAAATACTACAAAGTAAGGCGAGGGAGTAAAAAGTTGCAGTACTGGTTGGCGAGTTATTTCAAAAGCGAATCTCGAGTCGAGCCGCGTTTGCTTGGTTCTGTAGCCAGGAGCACATTCTACATCGGGAATTATGAGGCTCTTCCTTCATATTCAGTCACTCTTAACGAAATGCGAATCTTTGGGAGTAGAGTCACCGAGAGAATTGTATTGATGCGTCAAGGGCAAATGTTTTAATGAATGTAAACTAGATTTTCATCTGTTCTTGCTTCGGAAATGTTAGAAACTGATTGTTCAAGAAAATACAAGAAAGTTGTGAGTTTATTTTTTGTATAGGAATTATTTTTATTAAACATACATGTTCTTAATACTCAAGTGGATAAATAAAAATTCCGGACAACTTGCGAAAATTATAATTAATTATTGTTATTCCTAAAAATTGGTCAAGTTCATATTCAATATTTACGATTATTTGTTTTAAATACTTACTACAGATCATGACAATTGAATTATTGTTTCACGAATTGTTAATTTTTTTCATCCCTTCGTGTCATATATTCCAATATTTTCAGAAAAAAATTAATATTTATCTACTAGAAAATCCTGATTGCTGGAACTTCATAAAATTTTATCAAGAGCATTGGACTCTTTTCTTAAGATCTCTTTGTTTACAAAATAAAAGGAATGGTTAATTGACTAGATATTATTTAAATGGTCGTTGAGAAGATGCAGACTTCTTGTTAACATTTTTAGTAATATTTTCCGTGAACCCAAAATTATTTAGAGCACTACTACACTGATTTCTGTCCCTGCTCCAAAAATTGTCCTCATTCCGATAATTTTTTATTCGTGGAACCTAATTATGATTCTACAATTAAGATAATGAGAGCGATACAATTTTTAAAATAATTTTTGAATAACTAACCGTGATATTAGATTAAATTGGTGCTCTGCGACCTCAGTCGTAATTTTTTAGTGCTCGTACCTGCTAATGCATAACAGGTGGATCGGTATCAGTTGATCCTATTACACGTCCGCCGCACTATAACTTGATGAGGTGTGCTGGGTTTTTGTAAATTGTTTATTGGGTTCGGTATTACATGACCATACTAATACTAGAATTAAGTTGTTATTGAGTATCAGTTTAAAAAAAAAACACTGTTCTCTCGTATTTCGATGGAAATCAATGGTGCGTATAGCCATGAAACATTTTTCAATTTATATTATTAACTGGAGACAATTTTGACTGGAGACTTGCTATTAACTGGAGACTTGCTATTATGACTTATGACTTATTATTAACTGGAGACTTGCTTTCGCGAGGTACAAAATAAACAAGACTTCTGAGTGCAGTATTTTCATTTAGTAATATTATTCGTGCCAAAAAATAGTTCAAATTTTCGGAATAATATGTTATCGTGTTTCTGCAATTTGAAATTAATTTCACATTGCGAATTCTGATTTGAGATATTTTATTTCAGTTTTCAAATAATTGTTTAAATATACCTATTTTGTGTTTAAATTACCATAAAATGTATTATACAAAATGAAATTAAAAATTTAATGACTATAAAACTTCTAAATAAAAATGAATGGATTGATGTTAAAGCTAGAAATCAGCTATCCCCTTTTTCCATAACTAACACACATATAATATAATAAATTCCTTTTTATTCCTTTATTCCTTTTTAAACGTTGACGTTGATTCTTTCAGTGTTATTGTAACTATTATTGATTATACTAATAGATGACCTTACATATTATCTTTCAACGAGTATCCCTTCTCGTTTATCTTACAGTAAAAAAAGTTCTTGAATTCTCATTCATCAGTTGTCCATTGTTTCTCGAAACGATCGCAACAGTTGAGACTTCCCATTAGCACAAATATGCGTAACAAGATGAATTCCAGATATAACGTCCCTAACTCTCCATCGTCCGGGAGCGTCCATTTTCTGGAACGGTCAGATCCGACCCTCTGGGCCCAATAGGCACGGGGCGGGCAGAGCGGGTTGGCCGTGGAGGCTGCTGGGCGGGGGCGGGGTGGAGAGAGGCGTCGGCCGCCCAGGATCCAATTAGACGTAATCCGGCGGGAACACCGCGAAAAGCGAGGGCGCGGAGCGGGAAACGAGGAACGGAAAGAGGAACCTCGTCGCGGGACGAGTGGCCGCGAGACGGGCGTGGTTGGTGCATGGCGCGGCGCGGTAGGTCGAGGCGGGGCGGAGAGGGACAGCTGATGACGAGGCGAGTGGGTGAAAATGAACAAAAATGTGATAGGTTTCGGAGATTAGGTGGACGATGAATGACTGCAACGTGGTGGGTGTTGCCGCTGGGTGAGGATACCGCGGAGCGCAGAGAAACAAGTGCGGCGATACGTTGTATTTGATTGGTTGATTGATTAGTGATTCCGGGCGCGTAAACTGCTGTCATTCGTCCTGTACGTGCATTACATATTTTTTCACGGAAGGTGGTGGTGATCATCTTCCGCTGGATGGTAAGATCCAGGACTGACTACCGACGACTAGCGAGGCTTTCCCTAACCAGGTATCTCCCATCCGCGGGGCACCGCCCCGACCGACACAAGCTCTAAGTTCCCGACCGGTCTCTCAACATATGTGATAGTGTAATGCGTCTTAGTGTAAGAGCGTGTCTGTAAAGAGTGAGGATAAGACAAGGAAGAAGAAGGAAAAATCGCGCGGTCCGTGACCCGTTTGTTAGAGTATCTGCTGCTCGAGCTTTCGCCTAGTGTTGATCGTAGATGCGTTGCGTGCATGAAAACGATGTGTTGAAGGACACAATCGCAGCCATCTCTTCTGGGAAGACCATATTGTGACGGAGCAGTATGATCCGACAACCTACAGTGGATAAGGAGTTGTGGTGGTGGTATTGTAAGTTAAAATACTTTCGTGGGTGAGACGAGATGCTGTGGTGGCTGCGTGGAAAATGCGTTGCGTTGCGGGAATGGAGTTCGAAGCTGTCGACCAAGTCGCTGAGCACGCAAACGCGAAACACCAGCGACTTCACGGCGCCGCGGCCACCACTTGTTCTCTCGCTACCCATATTTCCAGGAAGTATCCCGAGAGGAAAATTCTGCCATTTAATATTTACCTCATTCCCTGCAGTTTCTTTTTACCAATTTTGATGGTTCCACAATTGTAGACGTCTGCTCGATTTTTCCTGTTGCATTCGCGCTATTTTTCTGACAGCTTACGTTCTTTTTTTCTTTTCCCTCGCAGTTTCTATTTTTACAACAGCATCTCATGGCCGTAATGTTCAGTGACACAATGAATTTGGCCTGATTAGTTTCGTCATATCGCGTAGATTGATTCATTGATTGATTGGTGTTTCCAGGCGGATCATAGTCCCATAGGTGTCGAGTATGTTTTATCACGGGATAAATCGGTGGTCTTTTTCCGCTGAATGGCGAGATCCGGAGCCAATCTCCACGTCGGCATGTGGGGTTTTGAACAACCAGGTATCTCCCTCCAGCAGTGCACCACTTCAGTCGGGACAAGCTCTAATCTGGGATAGTGTATTATGTAAGTGTATGTAAGTAAGGGATAAGGAGAGGACAAGGAAGAGGAAGGAAAGCTCGCGCGCGGTCCGTTTGTTAGGGTACTGCTTCGGTTAGTCAGTCGCCTGGTATTGATAGTTGGTGAATTCTAGCCGGCCGCCAGAATTCTCCTTTAGACAGCGGTTGAATTCGCCCTTGGTACCGGGAGCGGTAGCTCAGTGCATCAACTGATGTCACTGCAGCGCCTCTGACCGGGAGGTCTAGGTTCGAGTCCTAACGGCGGTAGGATTTTCGACCTAGCTTTTCAGCTAGGTGAATTCGTCGCTGTCTGGAGTAGAATTCTAGCGGCCGACTGCTCTGATCGGTAGTTTTCCGTGGTTTCTCCGATCAACACCAGGCGAATGCAGGAGCAGTACCCTAATAACTAGCCACGGACCGCGCGCGATCTTTCCTTCCTCTTCCTTGTTCTATCCTCTCCCCTTACACACAGACATACACAAACATACACTACTCTACCACATATTCCGTGAGACCGGTCGGGAGCTTAGAGCCGGTCCCGGCTGGGGTGGTTCGTCGCTGGTGGGAGAGTCCTTGTTAGGGTAAACCCCACTAGCCGACGGTAGGTCGGCGCCGGATCTCGCCATCCAGCGGGGGAAGATCACCGCCATCTTCCGAGAAAAAACACGCACTACACTAACGGGACTAATGACCAAAGCAGTTCACGCGTCCGGAAACACGAAAAAATCAATCAAGCAGTCGGCCTAGGTATGTAGCTAATGTCGAAAATCCTGTCGCCGTCGGGACTCGATCCCTAGGGCCCGGTTAGAGGCGCTGCAGTGACATTAATTGATGTCCGGAGGCATCTAAGCTGGTCACATCAAATCACATATATTTAACCCCACCCAAACATTATATTTGCTCTATAATATTTATTATGTGCTGATCTCTTGTTTTCATAACTCTCTCCCTCTTGTATTTGTATAGTTCCTGTGCTTTTCTCTCCCATTGTCTCACAGTATTCCACATTCTTTCTCTGTCTTCTCCTCCTCTGTCTCTTATTTTTTACGCTGTTGTAGCCGTATATCACTATCAATATTTTCATTCCATCCTTCAAGCCAACACGCGTTATCATCCATGTCTTTGCATCTACGTTCTCTACGCCTTTTCTCCTCCTCACACGAGGACAAAAACCTGACGATTCTCGAAGTCGACAATTCTCCCGGAATTGCTCTCTCTCTACTCGCTACTCTTGTGTACCCGCAACTGCAGGACTTCACCACCCCGCCATCGTCTTCCACTAACCAGTCTATCCTAACTTCAACTCTCCTCCAACCCATCTCCTCTCACTCCACATTCTTTCAACACATCTCTTCTTACTCCACATTCCCACCATCCCAACCCCCATTTCTCCGAATTCACAACTCTTCACCAACCCATCTCTTCCTCCACGTTCTTTCTACCCATCTCATCGTACTCCACATTTCCACCTACCCATCTCTTCTTGCTGCACGTTCCCACCAACCCATCTCCCCATTTTCCACCTTCTCGCTGTTCCGTTTTTTCTCTCCCTCTCGTTCCATTCCACAACCACACGTCTGTCTCCGCGTTCTCGAGGTTCGGCGGCCTGCCATCTGCCATCCGTCGCCGCCCAGCCCTTCACTCCGCTACGCCTCCGTCACGACGGCCGTCACCACCGCTCCCATTCTCCCTGGCTCGCCGGCTTCGCATAATGAAATCGCGCCCGCCCGCCCCCCCCATTGCCGCCGCCGCCTCCGCCATCGCCGCGCCGCCCCGTCCTCTTCCGCTGCGGCCCGCGCCTTATTACATTACTGGCGCGCGCGGGTTTTTAAAGACGAGCGCCGCGCCCCGCCCTCCGGACCGCCCGCGCCCACCCCTACGCGCTCGGCCCGAGCCACTGGGCCACGTCGCGTGCTCCACTCTCAATAGCCGCCCACACTGATAGGCTATCTATTGTAGATCAAGTTATTATGATAGTGTACATGAAATATTTTGTATATTTTGGTTAATGCCCCAATCTGGCTAATCCCAAAATAAACCGGTTAATGTTCACATTATATAAACCGGATGGATAAAGTTCAAAGTAGGAAGAGTTTTGCTGTATACTAAGGACTTCGGCCGGTTAAAGAGCACATTAGCTGAGACGAGGTGATTAGGGTAGGTGTAGTACGTTACGATGACGAATATCAGACAGTCTAAGGTAAACAGGGATAACACACCTGGTGGGAAATTTTCAAGCTAGTGAGAAACAAAGTGTGTAGTTTTGAGTGCCACTCTGGCAGTTATCAATTTCTGTTCACACTATACCAGCTAACCCAACATAACCGTACTATATACCTCAATTGACGCTTTACTATACATTTCCGTATTGGTGGCCGCTTATTCTTTATTATTATATTTACGAAATTCACATTTTCCTCGCTTAAAATATTGTTTATAAGCTCAAAGCGCGTTTCAGACGCCACGGGGACTCTTAACTGGATCTGTTTACGTACAAGAATGGTGTACATTTGAGTAAGAATCACCTTCATTTGTTGCGTAGCCATAAATCAATCAGTGGAAGTGTGAAGCAACAGTAGATTCACAGGTGGATGGAAATTTGCTTATGACTGTGACAGCTTACTGGTTGTGAATTATGGACTCTGTATGGAAATGCTATGCGATTATTTCCTGCCGTCCTTTCTATCAAACGCTTAGTAATTGAAAGTTATTTTAGAGACTAATCTAGGGAACCATTACTGCCTTATCGTGTATTAAGCATTGTGCGTTTGATCAGAAATAGACGTGCCGTAATGGATATTGTTATTTCGATGAAACTATTACGTACGGCGAAGCAACGCTATCGCAACAAATTTCAATCACGTGGCGAACGCGCACGTTCGCATTTGTATTTTGTTCTCGAGGCGCAACATAACAACACCCGGCAACATTCCCAGAAGCGCTGCGATTGCTCGCGTCCATTATTCATTCGCTCGCCTTATCTCGCCATGAAAAGCATTTCATTCTGCGGAACGTTGAAACATGCCGTCCACAATCAAACCAGCATTGTTTCATACTGCAGATTCTTCCCGAAGCGGATTTGCAAACGCAGCCGACACGGACAGCGTCGGAGAGAATGGCCATAATGAGAGGCTAAATGAAGCGTAGGGGCGAAATTTCAGGGCTAGAGGGCATATGGCGGGAAAAGTTCAGCGAGTAATATATCAGTGTAAAGAGGGGATGGATTTCCCGAGATCCGTGTTAGATTGAGACCAAGAATTTCACTGAGTACTCCTGGAGTACTCTTCTCTACCTTCCCAACTAAAGGTTCGGTAATCAGAAGGACAGCGTAATCTGTTAATGGAGGAGTGGGAGAGGTAGGGATAGTCCTCGAAGGAGGACAGAGTCGAAAGAAAACGTTATCAACATTCGACATTTGATTTTGCTGGGCATTGATACTAAGAAGATTCGATTGTATTACAAAATACTTTTGTACAAGGACGGAGAATTGTTGATTTAATGTGATTATTTTACCATTTTGAAAGGACTCCACCTCTTCACAGCGAGTTTTCACATAATGGATTTCATCGAAATAGAAAGGGAGTATTGCAACACATTTCGAATCCTTTTGGATATAATGGATAACTTTATAAATATCTGAATTCCGAACGTTGCTAAAGTCGACAAAGATCATCGGCTGTCTGAAATGATGTGATTTTTGCAAGGTCATGACGTAATTGTTTTTAAAAATGTATAAGGCAGGGCACTCGGGGAGCAATACAAGTGATATACCACAAGCAGAGCTGATGCTGAAAGTACTCAAGGTCCCCGTGCACAGGGGAAGGAAGACAAGGCTCAAACGTCTTCATGCATTCTCCACGAACCAACCTCAAAGATCGCGGACAACAATTTCGGCACACTTGTTACTGTAGCTAGTGATGAGGTTAATAACGGCGGAGGCAAAGTGTGAGCACCTTTGGAGAACGAACGACTAGATTACGCTCGTAACTGCGCAGGTGGAGCCGACGGAGACCCTACGGTGGGACAGAAGCGTCTGCGGGGTAGCCGAGCAGCGGTCGGGCCGCGAAGGCGGCTGCGTGACAGCGGATGGGGCGCGGGGGAGGCGGAGGTTGCGATGCGACGCCGTCGGCTGTTGTCGCGCCCCAGCGACTAATTAAAGCGCGCTAATTTGGTTGCGAAAACAAATCGCGCGCTTGTCGCTCGTTCGCTGCCGCGGGGCCCTGGCTGGGTCAGCCGTGACGTCTCCCAAGTGCCCCCCCCCCCGATATTGCGTCCGCGCGCTGTGATTTGCGCACAGAAAACATGTATATATGATCTGTATTCCAAGTAGCCGGCTGCTACGTGGGTAACGAATTGATTTTACTTGTCCTAACAATTGCTTATGTACACTGAGACGATAATTCAATTTCCCACGTTTTCTGGGTTCTTTATTTTTATTTTCCTTATTGTCTTTCACGTTGTTTTAGAAGTAACACAAATTTTGCACACATTTGAGAGAATTGGTTGTTGAAATTGGTTGTTTGCAAATGTTGGTGAATTTTTTAAAAGGAATATTAGAATCATGAATTTAAAAAAGGAATCAGATTGTATAAAATGTCAAATACAGTGTGTCGTGAAATGCTACTCTATTAGCATTAGCTCCATAGCAAATGCATTCAACTTTTAATACGTATTCGTAAGTGGGAGTTTAAGTACTATCACATATTTCAAAACATTTTCAAATTAAAAAATGTATGTTTGAATTATCCAGATATTCTTTCTCAATAGTCTTTAAGAATTAATTTTGGAACAAAAGTTGCCTACAAGCATCTTAAACCACCTAAAATCGGAGGGCTCGTCATAACGTAATATCAAAAAAAAGAAAACCTTCACTTCTTTCAGACCTTGTTACTGTCGTCTTTAAAAGCATGGCGCGGTCGGAGACGTCAGTCGCTCTGCTCCGCCCTTAACGAGCGCAGAATGTGCGCCACGATTAAAACCAAGTCGCAACACTGCCCTGCAAAGCACGCGGGCACACACCCTCGCACGCCCTTTGCCGCCAGCGCCATCTCGACCTCAGCCGCCGCTCAGTCGTCTCCGCCATTTCCATCGCCGTCATTGCGGGCCCCATCGTGGCCGCATCCGTCGCCATCGTATCTCCAACGCACCTGCACTGCCCAACCCCCAGCACTCTTTGCCATCACTGCCAACTTACTTCCCACTTCAAAGCCACGCCCGGCCCCTCATTGCCGTTTCCAACACCCAGGAATGTCGCATTGAGTCCTGGCACGGCACCGCGCGTCAAGTAATTGCTTACCAGCACTCGCCCAAAATAGCAGATTCATAACCTAGTGTGACATACGAGCCTCGTGCTCATAGCCGCCGGGCGCTCTTTCCCAGGATGAATGGCACGGTCGTAACGCGCGTCGTTGTAAAAAGAAATGGTACAGCGGTTACAGAGATCAAGAACGGCTTTCCGTCAGATGTCGTGGCGCTCGCATAAAATTCCGTTCAGGGCGTGATGGGCCCTTGAATATTCTAGTGGCTCGCGCCCCCCGCTGCCCTTGCCCTTGTATTCATTACGGCCCTCGCCCGAGGTCGGGGGTCGGCGCAGCGGTCACCGGCCGTCCCCTTGCCCCCACGCCCTCGTCCCCAAGGCCGAGCGCCGTCGCGGCGCCTCGCGTCCCCTCCTGGCACTCTACTTGCTGCATCCGCCCTCCCAACTCGAAGAAAAATCCCCAGGTCGTTACTCAGCGCGAACCTGTAATTGAAGGACCCGCCGAAAATCACCCGTGGGTCCCCCCACCCACCCCCGCCCGCTCGTTAGGAGGGGCGTGGTTCCCCCATCCCCCTTCCCCCGAGAGACGGCTGTTTAATTAAAACACACGTCTTGAGGCGACCGCGTCTAAGGAGGAGTCGGTGCAGCGCGGTGGTGGAGGCGCGTAGCGTAGACACCCCCTTCGCTCGCGCTAAGCGCGCCGCGCGCCCCTAGCGGTGGAGCGTCTAATTAAAAAGAGACGCCACCCCGCCGCTGTTGCCTCCCGGTTGGTGCTCGCGGCGCTGCATCTAGCCGCCCCCTGGCACGGTCCTCTGGGCCTCGGGTCCAGGGTTGGAGGGCGCGCGCGATGGTTGGTGGCGGGGCGGGGTGCGGGAAGGGAGGGGCGCCCGCTGCGTCGAGGGCAAAGGGCGCCAGCCGCAGATAAATCTTCGGCTGCGGGGCGCCGGGTTAAATCAAATTAAGGGCCGTGTTAACGTTTTTCGCGCGCGCCGGCTCAAAATTGCCTAGGGGGGAGATGGATGCTCCCTGGCGGTGGCGTGGGCCCCCTCGCAGGTACCGAGGAGACGCTGCACCGTCCGCCTCGCCTCGCTCCGCCCACCGCCGCGACGCTGGCTCCCGCGCCCCCACCCCTGCCCCCCGCCGCTTCCACCGCCACACCGCCTCAGGACCGCGGAGCCGACGAAGTTGCGGGACGTTTGTTAAGGAGGGGACCCTCCCGACGTGGAGGAAATCGAATCGCCGTTCCCTTTCACTCCCACCCCGCCCCCCGCACCTCACGCGCCACTCACCACCTCGCCGTGCTTAGCATGGCAGCGGCATGACGGGGAACCCCCCAATTCCTTTAACCCACCTGAAAGGGTGGAAATTTCGGAAAAAAATTCGCGCCGAGTTCTGAGCAAATCTCGTTGTGGAGATCCGACGGGTGCTAACTTTTTCGAAGAGGGGAGACGATGGGCGAAAGCCAAAGAACAAACGAGGAGAGAAACCCCAGCACGGGCGTGGAAGGGGTGATAGGTAGGGTGGAGCCGAGCCAGGAAATTGGGAGGTGTAAGCTCGTTGTAGGTGTGGATGAGCGGTGGTGGAGGCGGAGGCGGGTGCTGCTGCGGCGTGCAGTCGACCGAAAAATAAACAGGCTAACAAAACATGGCGGCTGAGACGGCGATGTCGGCGAGGCAAAAGTGCGCGGATCCGCCGTCTAGCACGCTGCTAATTACCGCCCGGTCAATATTAGCTGAGCGAGAGGCGCTGGTGAGGGAGCGGGCGGGCGGCGCCGTCGCGCCTCGGCCTTCGGCTGTTTGCGCACTCGCAATTACTCCGCGCGGCCCAAGACGAAGGCTCGGCCGGCTCTTTCGGGCTCTCCGCCTACCAGCCCTCCCGCCCCGCGACCCCGCCGTCTCACCCCCACGGCGCTCTCCCCGCCGCCTGCCACCCCGGCTGCATCGCGAGGTCTCTACCCCCAGAGCTGTGTCCTCGTCGCCGCCCAGGGCTGCAAACCTGTGCCCCCCACCACGGCCGTTGGCTACCCCCCGTTGTCATTGTGCCCCGCCGCCCACGACCCCTTCCGTATTCCTTCCAGCTGCCCTCTCCCTTGCGTTGCCCCCAACGCCCATCTCTACATTCCCTCGTATTCTTTCTGCCTCTCTGCTCTCTCATCCCTACCGAGCTGATGATCCCACATTCCCTCATTTCCTTCCCACCGACATTCCATTGTTCATTATTATGTAGTCGCCCTTTCGTATCGTCTGTTCTCGTGCCACTGTTCTCGTCTATCACCAAATGTAGTCGCCTCTCTATGTGTCACATCACCATTTAACATGAAATTGTTTAATGGTCTGATCATATTTTTATATTTGTTCAATTTTTTATCACTTTGTAATTAATTAAAATTAAGAATATGATGAAATAAAGGGTTGAGATAACTAGAAAATCTTGTAAAAACTGCACCATGGCACATGCATCAGTGTCTATCACGCTACGTGATTGACTGTAATTTGAACCCGTCAGCCTCGTAACTCATCCTTTTGGCTGTTAGTAACGTTCATCTAGTTTAATCGCCCCGCCATCCCCGTGAGGAACGGGTCACGGGCAGGTCGTTCCGCGCTTCGCGTCCGCGGGGGAAGCCATGTGCCCACATGGAGACGGGGGCGGGGGTGGGGGCGGTTCCTCCCGGGGGCGAGGCGCCTGCCGACCAAGCAGAACGCGGCTCCTCGCCCCGGCGGAGCCGCCGCCCCCCTCGGGATGCGCCCGAATCATCGGGCTTCCCTGCGACGCGGCCGCGCGCTGGGCGACGAGCGGGGCGGAGCGACGGCCGCAGCGCCGGCCACCTCACCCGCGCCCCACGCCGCCTCGCGCGCTCTGGCTGCAGCGGCACGGGGCGGGCCCGGTTGGCGGAGCGGTTGCGAATCATGCCAAAGGTTTAATAAGAAAGCTTTTTATTTTATTTTATTTTTTATTTTAGGAGTCTAGATAGTTCGGAAGACTCGCGACTTAGATGGTTGATAGTTCTCGAAGAAAATGTGACTGTTCGTGGGTGACATCAGTAATTGAAGGAAATTTGAGCACCAAATTTCTTGGGGGGTTCGAATGAATCTCGTTCCAAATCGGAAACTACATTATGAATGTCTCAGAAAACTACAGTCATTATTCATTGAGATCGACCTTCATGGACTCGCCTCCTTTCTGGAATGCAAAGGAATGTTGTCTTAATATAAACTTACAAGTCTTCTAAGAATACACCATTGATGAAAATTGAAAAATACCGTGCGTCCGTGAATGACGGCTTATCTCGTTAATCTTATGAAATATTACATTCGCTTGTGGAGGAAACTGATTTTAACGGTTAATGTTTTTTGAGTATTTTCGATTTCTAAACTCTATTACTGCGCAGCCTATGTAAGAAATCAATAGTCTAAATCATCAAACCCTTTCAAATGACTATCAACGAGGAACTTAAAAATAATAATTTATATAAATTCCTCTCTGAAACAATGTGTTATTCATTTCGAAATTTCAAGCCGGAAATAAATAGTTTGTTTTTCTCTACCCAGCTCTGACGATTATTTTAATGTGAAAGGACGTACAGTTTGTTAGTTTAAAACACATAAACGATTTTCACGATATTTCATCATGAAATTAAACGTTAAGAGAGTTTACATTATTGTGCATAAAGAGGTTCTTGCGAGGACTGATTGTCATAATAAGTGCGTGATCTTCATGCATCTTCAAACCGGCAAATTGTCTCGATTGTCCTCTCAGTATTTCTCCAAAACACCTTGTCGAAATGATTAGGAAAACAATTCGACCGTATTTACACGGAGTACTTAAGCCGCAATCAGGGCGATAACCGCAAAGTCCTGGCGCAGGGTGCGAGCGCTCGCCGCAACCGGCTCCACTGCGGCGCGGGAGACGGCGGCGGGGGGGCCGGGGGGGCGCTGGGGGGGCGGGGTGGGGCGGGCGCGGGGAGAGCTTGGGGCTTAGCACGCCGGCGGCGGCGGGCGCGGGGCCGGAGCGGAGTGGCGGGACCGCCGTTGCTTCATTACGTTTTCACGACCGCCGTCCCCAATTTAATGCTGCGCCGTTGACTCGGGCCGCAGGCGCCGCGGCGGGAAGCGGCCGGGAGGCTCCACGGCGCCTGGACATCCCCCTCCCCTCCCCTCGCCCACCCAAGGTCTTCGTCCCGGTCCATAAGGCATGAATAGGTAAAGGCGCGCCTCTCGGCAGCGAAGGTAATCAACCGATGAGCCCCCTTCCCCCGCCCGTCTTCGCCTCTGTTGTTCGAGAGCCCCACGCTCGCAATTTGGCACCCCCTCCTTCCCGCGCCGTTCCCGCCGCTTTCGGTTGTTATGTAGACTAACCGTTTGTGAGGATGCATGAAAAGTTAATACGTCCGGTGGTGCGACTCGTCTGCGGTACGTTCGGAGTCAGCCGGAGAGGTCGCCCCAAACTCTTTTCTCAACCGAAGTGAACTCCCCGCTGAGAAAAGAGAAGTTGTGCGTGTGTATGTGCGTGCGTGCGTGTGAGTGATCGATAGCGTCCCAAGTGAGGGCAATTTGCAGAGGACAATCGTTGGTTAAATGTTTCAATAGAAACAATAATTAATTCATTGGCAGAAATTACGCCCAATATACGTGCTGGCATGGTGATGAGCTGGAAGTACGTAACTGACTCTCGTGGCCTATTCATATTGTTTTCTTTCATTTACGCAGACCGCTCTATCTCTTTACATTAACTTTCTTAACAAACAATGTGCCAATCCCCTCACACACAACACACACACACACACACACACACACACACACACACACACACACACACACACACACATACACACAGACACATGTACACAGTATTTATATTTATTTTGACATCAATAAAATGTATAGAAAGTAAGCTCTTAATGCTCTTATTTTGAATATTTTCTGTGGACACGTCCATCTTCTTTCCATTTTCAATAACTCAGAGAAGTAATATTATTACAGCTTCTTGAGTTAAGACTGTTAACTGTCGTTGTCACTTCCATCTACAGAATATTTTTCTTAAAAACAAATTATGTTAATTAATATTACATAATTTTCTAACTCAAATCGTGCTAATCGCGAAAAATATTTTCTCTCACAATCTTTCATAATTAGAACCAACCATAATCTTGAAACCATCTTTTTACGTAAAGCACATTTGTGTATATAAAGAGAGTAAATCATTAAAAGTGTTCTCGATAAAACGTAGGAATTCAAAGAAGTCATTTATTCTCTCTAAACCATTCATCAGTTTACTCATCAGGAGTATCAAGACGTACAGAAACATTTCACCTCATACGCAATAAACACCTGAGAAAATCAAAATCCCCTCGTTCAAAAACTAGGCGAGAAGCATCGCGTGTCTTCTGTGTGCTGTTTCCATGCTGCGCTGCCTTGTATCTTCGGATCTGCACATAATTTGTCGGCATGTTTTACAAGTACGAACACGTAAGCCGCGTTGCGGACCGAAGCACACGAGGAGAGCGGTGTTCGCGGACGGAAACACGCGCCATCAAAGTCCGCGCACTTCGCGTGGAATTGCAACGACGTTTCACTCAGAGCTGGCGGGGCAGGGCGTTCTCGAATCGCGTGAGCGCTTTCCCCCCTTCCAGCTGTTTCTACGCCCTTATCGAACGTGCTAATGGAAAATAATTATAATATATGCAGATGAAATCGACTTGTCTGTATAATTATTTTGCCAGAACAACATACGCGAAAACCGAAGATTGAATTTAAAATTAAATGAAGACTTGTGAATAGTGAAAGAAGAAAATATATATTAAAAAAACACGCCGTCAAGTGTAAATTAAGCTTTAATATTTTTTCTAATTAATGAATTTCAGTTTCGTTTTGTAGTTTATTTGTGAAGAATAATTGCATGCGGTTTGTTACAAGATGGAGAGCAGGATTTTAATTCCAATTACAAGTCGTAATTTGAAATCTTCGAACATCAATCCTTGCACTGAAATTACAACTTAACTTTCGAAAGAAAGAAGAAATGCTTTGCACCACGGAGCATCCAGAGCCACTCGTCGGCTTCGGATAGCAAATAAATTAACGATGTGGCGCGACATCTAGACTCGTCCAACTGAGAATCCAATCAAGTTTTCCTTGCTCTCGATTTCAGATATTTAATAGAACCTGGTCGAGACGTTGAAAGCAGGCGGGGCTGTGACGATAAAGTGTGTTGCTGTGTAGAAATATACTTACTTCGGCGTTTTACACCCCCTCCTTAACGCCATATGAATGTTTCCTCTTTCATAAAATAATTTCGTTAATTTGTTTTTTTAAATTTGTATTCAAATACGCTGCATCGTAGAACACGCTATATGCAAACGATAATTGAAGTGAGAAATGAGGAATGAGAGGTGTAATGATTACAAATTATTGATGAATTATAATTGAATAGTGAGAGAGGTCCGTAAAGAGCAAACGTCTCTTTAAAATGTGCTGCAATTGCGTATAATCTGTCATAAAACCCAGATGAAAATCCGAAAAATCCGAAAAATCCGGAAAATCATGGAGCAACTAGAATTTGAATTCAAAAATCTAGCGGAAACTGCCGTTGCGCTGCAAATCACTCTCATCCTTTTGCCAGTTATACTCACCTTCTTCTGATTACGCACTTACAATATCAATGATTTCTAGAGGAAAGGGTTTCACTCAGTTAGAGAAGTGTAATTGTAAACGCGCCAAGGAATGTAATGTATAAATGAAGAGTAGTGTTAAGTTTCGGTTCTAGATATTTCGAACTAAATACTCTTGAACGTAATATTTACTCACACTTCATACATCGTACATTTTTGGAGGAAATGTACAGCTAGTGAGTATTCGCCTCAAACTAACGCTGGTACAGGGGAGCGTTAAAGTAATGCCTTATGGCAGATGATTGGGAGGTTGCGGGCTCGATCCCCGACGGAGATTTGCCCGATGTGTTTAACATTGACGAGAGGGGCACACCTGCCGAAGTCGATTTAGTTATTTACACACACTCCGTTCAATCACATTCATTGCTACCGTAACCAGGTGGCATCGTGTCCTTGTCCACCGCACTTCCCAATCAATAACCCCCACCCGTGTCCTCTATATTGCGTCGCCGCTTCACTCCCAGACGCTGCACCCGTCTGCCCAGGCGTCTCGGCCGGCTCGCACAGTCACCGCCGCCGCCTCCGCCGAGCCGCGAGAAATTGCTTCGCCAGCACTGCCCGGCTTTGATTAGCGCCGCTGACAAGTAATTACATCACGTAACGACGTCACTTCCTGGTTCCCCTCCCCTCGGCGACGTTCGCCTCCCCCTCCCTCCTCGCCCGGTGGCGAAGAGAGGCGCAAGGCGGTGTAGAGACTCTTTGAAAGGTTGAAACGATCTCGTCGCCGCCTTCCCCTCGGCGTCGTTTTCAGCACGAGCGTTAATTTTTTTTTTTTTTTTTCGTTTCGTTTCGTTCGTTTTTTTCTCGATTCGACTGGTAACTAGATTTTGAATTCAAGGCCCTTGGCGGCGCGTTGTAGGTGATTAGATTTTCTTCTCTTTTTATTCATCGCGACTCGGTCATGGCGGTGCCTCTCTAGACACTTCGGCGCAGTCGGGCTTCTTTCGCTTACTTCTGGGGACGCTGCGGCTGAATATTAATTATTATGAAAATGAGGTGGAGATGAGCGTAATGCGAGTTCATCAAGTTCAATACAGAGGACGTTTTTTTTTACTGTTGACCGTTTCATGTGAAATCATCATACCGACATTCTAGGTTTTCTGATTTGATTTTTAATTTATTAATTAGTACTTATCGCTTTTGGAGTTCTCAACGTATGGATTTGTGGTGAAATTAAAAGAATTGTACTTTCCAATCCCTTCAATGACTGTAGTCTCTTGTTCCTGCCTTCAAGTCCTAGTCATTAATATGCTGGTACGCACTGTTGAGAGTGAATAATAAAATTGATAGTGTTCATTTGAATGGTGTCTGTTACGAATCCTGAAATAAAGAAATAAAACGTAAAATCAAATATTTTTTGTATTACTTCCGTTGAATCGAAGCTATTGTTTCCTAAGTATGTATTAAAATTATTTTTTTAACAATAAGAAGGGTAATATTGAAAATTAATTTTGGATTTTTTTTTGTGAGGGATCGTTCTATTAACAGAAACTGTAAGACCGTCTTCTGCACTACATTACTTGCACAATATGACAATTAAGATTAATACTTTTCAGTGTAGATGGCTACCACACGAACAAACACACACGTAAACATTACTCTCCATATTTTTGAATTCAGTGCGTATGAAAAGTTAACTCTAATGCTGCAGTTATTTTTAGAGTATTACCACACATTTGTGATGGGCTTAACTGTACAATTAAGCAGTCAGTTAATGTCATATATTGAATATTCACATTATGTATATCTCTTGTTACCGAGCACTCAAGACTAGTTATGATTATACCTAAATGAATTAAATTCTAACTCTCCTATTTGAGCACGAGGACCGCCCCGGAGAAAGTGAGCGGTATGGGCCATACGCGAACCGCGGAGGTCTGCCTGAAAGGGGACACATGGACTCCGCGGGCGGCCAGGGCACTCGGCGTGGCAGGTAGTTACGTCGACGCCCAAGTTACGTGCGGCGCACCATCAGCGCACCAACTTGAGCGCGGCGAACGGGTGCGAACGTGCGACGGTGGTGGAGGCGGTCGACCGGGAAGGGAGCGGGGGTGGGGGAGGGCCGGGGACAGGGGCACCCGCCGTAATACCAAGCCGATAGTAAATCAAATTTCTGGAATTTACCGGAAATTCCGCTAGTTTGGGCGGTGGCGTAACGAGCACCCCGGCCCCATGCTAATGAGGCAGGCTTACCAACTTGGACGTGCGCCGGGCGGCGAGGCGAGCGACCGTGAGCACAGTTAGTTTTGCCTAGGGGTTGGCACTATTGTGTGTCTGCGTGCGGCGGGGCGGGGGTGGTGCGGGGCGGCGAGGCGCGGGAGACAATGGGGCGCGCACGAAAATTGAGTTACGAGCCGCGCTAAACCCATTGCCCGGTCCGGCGCAATCAGCGAAGCCGCCGCCGCCCTCGCCGCCTCGCTGCTAATTGCCGGCTAATATCCGCTCGCGGACGCTGTCGCCGTGAGGCCGAGATGTCGCAGTCGCCCTACTTTCTTCGCAATATCGTGTTCTGCTGGAAGTCCGAAAACAATTTTCTCTACAAATCTGAAAGTTAAAGCTGGAGAGTCAAGCGGCATTACTGACAGGCATGTTTTGCCGTTTGGATTAAGGTTGTCCTGATTTGTCGAACAGTCGAGAAGAACTAAATAATTTCATGGAAGGGTTATTTTTGATAATAAATTTGGGATTCTTATTTAATAAATATTTGCCAGACAATATTCGAGAACAGATGTTCTCAATGAGGGAGGAGTCAAATAGTTCAACAAACTTTATTTCACTGTGTTTTTTTTTTTTTTTTCAAGTTACGTCAGTATAAATGCTCTACAGAACATTTTCATTATTAAATTAATATAAATTACACACCATGAAATCAGTATTAAAGTTAGAGAGTTATTATGAATGACTTTTCTGATATGTATTTCTGAGTCTTGCGTTTTATGAGCTTGAACTATCTTCGTTAATTAACCTGTTCATCCATTTATCAAGTATCATATAATCATTAAATTGTATTACTTTACTCAAGTATGGAGAAAATGTTTACCAATGTCTTTTGTAGAACTCATATCGAAGAATTGAAACCCAACCATCCCACGCACTTCCTTTCTTGAGATATTTCCGCAATATCTGATTTTCGTTTGAGGTAATTTGCCGCTTACTGTACAACCCACGATCTTATCGTTCTCAGGAGCGGAGCTGTTTCCGAGTCGAATGCGACAGTGACAAATCGAAATAAGCGCGCGGACATCGATTTACGATGACCTCGTTTACGGAAGAAGCATTATTTTCGTCATCGATCTGATTATTCTTTAATACGCCGTCGGCTTAGTGCATACGCGCTCGACATACGGAGCGTAAGAAAATGTGTTCCGTTTGAAACGCTATAACCTTTCGCATCGATCCTAAACTATTCCGGCTCGCTTGACCCACATAATTCGCCTCAATTTCCGCGGAGAACCGCCCTCCGTTTGCTATTCCATTTCCGTTAACCAGCCTGTCTTGTTTGCCCCATCCGCTGCTCGTATATTTTATTTATGAACCAGCGAGGCGAAATTGGGTGAGAATACATCTCTTCCGTAAAGGAGGCCTTTGTGGCGGCGGTGGTAGCGCGGCGACGGGAAACTGGCCGAGACGCGAATAGCGTGCGGTTTTTCGACGCGCCCGAGCTTGCGGATGCGGCACTTAAGGTGTTGCATCAAGCCAACTGTCGTTTCGGGGCTTGTCGTCTTAGCGAAATGCTCCGTCTCGTTGCGTCTTCGGCGCTCGTTCGTTCGCCCTAAGAAGGTAATTTCTTCCCCCGTTTGAGCAGGGCTTTGTCGTTGCAGCGTCGACACGATCCAGTTTCATCAGTCCTTTTGCTGTCAGAGACATTGCAGGGCGAAGCACGCTCATAAAGAAACGTAGTTTTTTTTACAAGCTTTGCCTCCGTCTAGGGTTTTACTGTGAGGTGTAAATAAGTAGAGCCAGCTACCGAGGAGAACGCGGAGTAATTTTGACGCTTCGTCTCAATGTGTTTTTCGGAGAATGTGAGTGTTTGCATCAACTTGTTTATTTTTTCCTTGCTGATGTCGATTTTTTCTTCTTTCAGAGAGATTCGATGAGTCTGGAACCGAGTGATGTGGCCAACTGCGTCTCTAAAGGAAAATCGGAGGTGAGTACTACTTTCAATTGACAATTTAGAAGTAAAACATATCCTACTATCAAATCTCAACTGTGCAGGGTGAGTTGTGTATAAAACACAATTTTCTTTCAAAATTAAAATTTTTTAAAGTTTTAATGAACAAAGTTCAAAAATTTTGCTCTGCACGCATTGTTATTAATATAACAGCAAAAAGATCGGTTGGACCAAATATATCACGTTCTCATCCTATTGACGATTTTAGCTTACTCCCCCTCGAAATATGAGTTCAGATCTCAATTCAAGGGCTCCTTTTTCATATTATAGAGAATCTTCATGTCGATCGCTTGAAGTAAATCAAGTGCATGTAACGTCTTTGCGGCAGTGACTTTCCGAGTATACCAAGTTCTAGTAATCGTCTTTGTTCAAGAGATACATTATTCATATACGGTTTTGTATTCGGTTTTAAGTTTTATGGCACATATTCTTAGGATGTTCCGTAACGATCCGCCCCCAATTCATCGATATCTGGAATTAAACAGTCTCGCAAGAGAGAGGGCGGAAATTGAGTCTGGTGCATCAGCATTCCGAACTTGAAGCGCGGCGAACGCCTTGCTGCTCCCAAGCGCAGCAATAAATCGTCTGTGCATCGTAAAACCGGTGAAGGCTATTTTGGTGCCCTACATTAAATATAGAAGCGAACTTCGTATGATCTCTACCGCGGGACTCCATTTTCTGTGTCTAGCACAAGTGGCGCAGTTAGTCACGTTTCTTTTCTGGTGTGGAGAAAGCATAAATATCTATGTTTGATCTCAAGAACTTTTAAATTCTTGTAATAATATATCATAAGTTAAAGCTGTAATGAGTTTTGAGTTCTGTTTCGTTGACAGTTATATCGCACTACTCTTGTTTCGGACTATTTCTCATATTTTGTTTGAGGATATTTTTATCGTTAAGTTTTTTGCTTTCACGCATTGTTCAGAGACATATTTTTATTGGTGGTTTTTTAGACAAATGATTGAACGCTCAACATTCTTTAAACCGAGTTTCCTTTCTCTCGTTAATGAGGGGAGGCCACTAATTACAACTAACTTTGTTATTCCCTGCTTTCAAATACTTTTCCCACCGTCACGTTTTTAGATCTTCAACGTGAGGTGGTGCATCGAGTTTTCTTAGGGTAAAAAAAGAAGATGAATATTAAATACTTTACGTCTTATTTAATTCCAAATTCAAAATAATTGATACTATTTTTTCTAAATAATTTCAAAAAAGCAAAGTTGTTTAAAAATAATTGTCTTCTTTAGGCGTAGTTGTACTTCCCTGCGGTATACGACCGTAATTTAGAACAGATAATTTCAAAATCGACATTAATCGAATGCCTTTGCTTTGATATTTCTCGTCTCTCTCATATGTGAACTTCCATACAGTACACGTCCTCGTAGATCTGAAGCGAGAGTAATACAAGTCCAGTCTACAGTAGACTAGGAAATATAACCATTTTCAGAAGTACCGTGTCTCCATTATTACCAGCGGTGGCGATACAAAAGAATTGACACACAAATTGGGTATAAAAGCGTGAGAACCCTGAAAGCATGAAATAGCAGCGAAATATACAACGTGCAAACTACGCGCGGCCATTCATCGCCGTGAGTATGAAAACAAACTGGCAACTCTGTCACGATTTATATGTATCCAAGCACGGACTAAAACAGTGCTCGCGCCAGTCGTGGGCCATGAAACGAACATGTCACCGTGTTCTTTCTTCGCGTTTCAGAGAGTGCACTCGCCTTTCTCTCACACGCGCGCCGAGTCCGGCGTTCGCATCCCGGGAAGGTCTCAGCCCGTAGTATGTGTGGCGTGGCGGCGCGGGGCGGGGCGGGGCCCGGCGCGCGCCTCCCGTGTTGACCGTGCGGAGTGACGGCCGGGCGGTGGCGCTGCACAAACACGCTGGTAAACAGCGGGCTTTCAGCAGCCCCTCGGCTCCCTTAGCCGCCCGCACCTACCCCTTCCCCCCACCCTCAGCCCTCCGCGCCCCCCCCCGCCGACGACATATCCGTTCCCGCCCCCATCTCCTCCCAGCACCGATCGACACCTCTCCACGCCCGCCGCCCTCGCCTGCCCCGCAGCGCCCGCCGTCGCCGCCGCAACCCGCCCCGCCGCGGCCGGATGAAATTGGCTAACGGCCGTGCCCGAGAGGAGAAATTGTTTCCAAATCTCCCGATAATTTGATTCCGATCCCGCGCCCTCTGCCTGTTTCTGCGCTCGCCACTGCCGCAGACGCGGCGAGGTGGAGGGGGCGGGTGGGAGGGGCGCGCTTGGCCAGCTCGGCGGTGGAAGACGCCCTTTTCTTGTTTTGAAATTCCTGGCGCGGTCGCGGGGGCGGTGGGCGCTGGTGGCGTTTGATCCCTTCGGCCTCTGCCCGCCGTCCACACCGCTCCCCTCCCCTCCCCTCCCTGCTCCCCTCAGCGTCGGCGCCCAAAACTGCGCTCCCCTCGCCGCGCGTCGAAATGTATGTAAACCGAGGAGCGGGGCTGTATTTTCCCCGCTGCGAAAGTTTTCCACCGACCTCTTCCTTCTTGGTCTCCCCCATCCTCTTTCAACGTTCTTTTTTTTCTCTGCACATCCAACGTTTGTATTTTACAATATTAGGGATGACATGCAATTTTGGGTTGAATAATGCTATTGTTGACTATTCGCTCCGAGTGACTGGCACTCAAAGACATTAACATGACTCTAATATTTGGATTATTTGAATATTTTATTCAGAACTGTTAGAATGCGTGTCTTCCTCGTTATTTAATGGAAATAAATTGTTGGAATCATATATTTTCCTCGAAAACGTGCTGTTACATTTTGTACTACGTGAGAAATTGTTTTCCCCTTCGTTTTTTATCTGTTAGAATCATGGGAGGAAAACGAATTCTGAGAGAAGAAATTATTGCCGACTCAGAAATGCTGTTGGGGGTTTTCTGAAGTGTCAAAACACGTTTCATTATTACAATTATCGTTGGGCGTCGTTAAGAGACATTTAATTAAACATGAATTTAATTTTTAAAATAACAATTATTTGAATAGTCTACTTTTCTCTTTCCATAAATGTCGGTAATTTGTTTTCTGTCAGTTTATATCTTATGTCTGATATTTCAACTTGCATTCTAAAAGTGAAAAAAAAGAAAGAAAGAAAGAAAGAAAACCTTCTCTTGCACAAATGAGTCCGCATGCAGTTGCTCATTTATTTGCTCGTTCACAAACTCTTCTCTCGTTTTAGAGACTCCCAAGCGAAGAGTTTGCTCAACGAAGTAACAAAACGAAGCACGAGACAAATCCGGTACTCTCGACGAAGAGACTATACTTGGCCTAGAACGACCCCCGCGTCGCCCACTGATCGCCGCGACAATAGAGCGGGCGCCGGCCTTCGTCTGTTTACGCGGGCGAATGCAAAGCACTTGTTTATCCCGCGAGGAAGCACGACAAAAAAGGATACGGCACCGCTCAAATCTGCGGACCGCCTTTGTCTGCACGGCGAACGCGGGGTCATTGTTCACAATCTCGGCGCTCTGGCTGGAAGTCGGCGACGCCGTGGCCATTACGAAGCGCGGCGCGGGAAGGCCGTGGGAGGAGAATCTCGAGGCTACGACCCCCGGAACGAGCGGGGATGCCGGGGATCAGTTGGTGATGGAATTGGGGTGTAGGTGGTGGAAACAGCGGTGGGCTTGTAGCCGCGGGTGGTATTGGGGATTATTTGTAATGATGGCCGCAGTTGAAGGAAATGATGATTGTCATCAGAGATGGAAGTGGACTCAACTGGAGTAGAATAAAAATGATAATTAAAACAGTTACATGATTGTCGGAAAAATGCATTGACAGGTTTCTGGCGGTTGTTTATTAGCAGTGAGTCTACAAGCAATACAGAGTTGTTTGCAAGCAGTGAAGGTTGGTCAAGAATGGTGTCATCCATTCGAAGTAAAGGTAATGAAAATTGTTGAATTAGCTATGTGAGGTTAGTCTTGAACTTGATATCGGTGATGTGTTGGAAGTCAGAAAATAATAGTTTCAAATGTGGATAATGGTGAAAGTAAAAGAAGCAACAACAGAATTTCAGAGTATATTTAGGATTATATTGAGAATAATAAAAACTCCTGTATTAAAAATCGTTCTTGAACTACTTCCACGAAAGTCAAGCATTGGTACTATTTTTACAGTATTTGTAACAATACCAAAAGAATTTCAGAGATCAGCGTTGTTAAAATGAAAGAAGAGGATGAAAAATAGTAATCGGGTGTTATACGTCACTTATGGATTATGGTCAGAGAATAGCCATGAACGTATACATGAATTAAGTAATTGTTAACCCTCGATACTCGTGAGAAAGGGTTTTCAATATTCTCGGTTATATCTTTGAATATTCTCGGTTATATCTCACTAACCATCTACTTTTTGCATAAATAGTATTCCTCAAATACTGAAAACAAGTTGATATGCATTCGTAATATTCATTGGCCTGCATTTCATATTTTCAATTTGTAAAATAATTCCCACCATTACAGTATTGATCATGAATAAAGTGGGCTGTGTAAATTTACGTTTGTTGGAGAATTAGATTATAAGAGAAGTTACTCTAAGAAGGGCCAGTATGACGGGTCACCAAACAAAGTAGCATCATGTAGGAGATGACATCGCAAGAGGTAGTGTTCAAACCATTTACGAACCAAACAATTGCTGACGTACAAACAAAGTAGCATTATGTAGGAGATGACTATTCATTTTGAACATTACAAAATGGCGTGATGATGAAAGTTATATTATAGTAAATATTTGAATAAAAATAAATCAACCAACAGTTTTACATAAATTTTTGTATTACATTTAATTACATAATAAAGCATGAATTTTCCCAGAAAAAACATATTTTAAAACTGTTATAAACGGTTTTTTGCAAAATAACACTGGACAACGACTATTGTCCATGTCTACATTTTTCGTTTATTATTGTAATATTTAATATAAATGCAAATAATTTGATGTATGCATTTCTAACCTAGATTTTTTTGGGAAATTAAAACTTAAAAGAAATAGTTGTAGAGTCTTTTTCCCAAAACACGTCCCCGAGATAGGCTTAGTTGTGAAAACTTATCATCAATTTCAGATGACCCAATTAAAAATACTATATGGTCGTGACATTAATATTGTAATAAAATAGTTTTGATATGTAAAATACTAAATAAACTTAAAGTATTTAAAGTTCATTTAGTCACAATGAAAGTTTTCTACTGCAGACATTATGATTGGTAAGTGCAGCTGTAAGCAAATGAATGATTATTGATTTTTGTTTTGGGGACCCAAATTAATTCCTCTTCAATCTAACGTTGGGGTGATTGCATTTACATGGAGTTTTTTACTGCAAATATTAAAAATCATATGTGATACGTAGTCTTTGAGGATTTTTTGGAGAATCAAAACGACATGACTCTTATATAACATTTTAATATTAATGTTTGCAAAGGTAGAAACACTAGTTTCTCTATTGGTGAACTTTGGGAGGAAACACACACACACGTACACACACACATACACACATACACAACATCATACAATATATTACTTACATGTAATTTATGTATGATTTCCAACCCAACGCAATAAATTAATATATTTATATTATTATAGCAAGTATTTTTTTACATTACGATTTTTTTATTTTCGAGAGACGAGTAATGCACAAAAAGTTTTTACACGTCATCGGAATGAACCCACTTCTTCTAGATAAGCAGACCTATGCAAACACTGTTTTTGTTTAATCCATTAAGAATCACTAAAATTCTCCTGTTATAAATTATTTCAAAATTGTAATTGTTAATAATGTTTCAAATTTTGTCAAACTTCGAAATCTTGTCACGATAATCGTTAGAAAATGAATAGGATCCTCTTGTAAAATATTGTTGCAAAATAAAATTTTCTATTTTCATACATTTTTACATTTCATACAAAATTGCAATTTTTTGGGATATGTGTTCACTAACGATCTTCAGTAATATTGACTGCATATTCATAATTTTTAATGAATTGTTAATAAATAAAAATAAGCAATTATTTTTTTTTTTGGGGAAAAAATTTCATTTGTTATCAATATTTATAAGTAATTTAATTAAAGTACTATAATATGAATTAAGTTGAATTTTAAAACTATAACTACAATATTTATTATTGTTGAAACGCATTGCTACTATATTACAATGTAACGTTTAAAAATGTACTGCCCATTGATTGATAGTTTGTGTTCGTATATAGTATATCTCAGCAGAGACGATTTTACAAAGAAAATCTGAATAAAAAACGAAATAACCTAAAATTTATAATTCATTGCATTTGTCGCACACTTCGGCGACCACTTTAATGCAAAGGTCAAGAAGGAGAAATCAGGGCTATCGTTTTTGGGGTTTCGTAACCAAATCTTCAGGTCACCATTCGTCCTTTACTAAGTCTTGGGTTTCCGAAAGTGATATTTAGATATTTCAACATTAACTTGAGAATACATGTTGCATACCATGGAGAGTAATGAAACAAATGTCTGGAGTTTTAAAAATCTGCCTTGGAATACTGCATCAGAAGTCCTACTGGCATTGTAATTACATTTTCTGTCATTCGTCGATAAACTGCCGAACACTTTCCGGTGAATTATATCGCTGCTAAAGCGAAAGTTTTTGGTTAAAGAGACCACATATGTTATTGGTGGATCGAAAATAGTTTTTAATTGTGAATTGACATTATTCATTGGTGCAACATACAAGAAATGAATTTACTATTTGGCTAGTTTTCTTTTCACTTCAGTCCGTCAATTTTCGAAAACATAATTCAATCATCTTTTTTTGTTTACAAAATCAATATTTATTTTCCCGATCTGTAAATTCGAGAATAGTTGTTCCCATTGAAAAGCGATCATGCTGATAAAGGGAAAAATTTAAAATATCATAAATACCAAATAGAGTAAATCTGATATTTGTTATCTAAAGGACCCCCCTCTAAAAAAATAATCAAATTTTCTTTGTTTTCTTTTAATCTTTTCAAATAAGAACGTAACTTTGGTTTTGTTTGATTCCGCAAGATCTAACAGATCTTGCCCCTGCCATTTGTGCAGCACATAATAACAAGGCTTTACCCGGGTATCTTCCACTTCGGTTTAAGGTATTATTATTAATTTTTAAGCTTATTCTTCGGGTTTAAGGTAATTATTATTAATTTTTTCTTAATTTTACAGTTCTAAGAGGTTTTTTAAAATCTAAAACTAAGTTTTTATTCCGTCGGGATCTTCCTCATTCTTGTGCCCTTCATTGTCAAATCGATGACGTACTTAAAGTTTTCCCTTGGGCCCTTTCCCTCGTTTTCTTCTTTCGAAAGGGATTCACTTAAAGAAAATTTTTTGATATTCTGTCAGCATGCATTCAGCATACCATTGAGTTGTTTGATTATACATTCGATCACTTGTCTCATCATTATTATCTGTCTAATTCTTCGTTTAGTATTCTATCAAACAGTTTACTGACAACATCGTCTCCAAAAATTCATTTTCAGCATTTAACCCAGATTTTATTGCATTTTTTAATTCTAATTTCCGATTCATACGTAACACAGCTCTCCACCATTTCTTTATTTGTCTCTAGTTTTCTTTCGAAATTTTGTTTAAAAAATTTTTGGAAGTCTATAAAATTGGCCTTCCTAGCTTTTTTTTTAAATAACGTCAATATTATTAGATCCCCTGCTCTAATAATCACCGATATATTTAAATTCCTTTCCTACTGAAATATACTATTTCTGTTCTAGATCATATCGAGATTTCCATAACCATGTGTCTTGACTTTACATTACTTATTTTGAGTCTCCATTATTTATGTTTTATTAATTCTGGATTAAATTTTAAGATAAAAAAAAATATTATTTTTCTACCTATTTTTCAGTGATACGTGACTCCAAAAGTAAATCGCTTATGTATGAATTCAAAGGTTTTTCAGCCGTTTCGAAGTCTTAAACGATATCCACAACATTTTTAGTTATTTGATTATGCATAATCAAACCTTCAACATTTTTTTACCAGTCTTGCATGACTATTGGTTGTCCCCTAAAAAAAGTAACAAGTATTTCAACGTCAATTTAAAGGTAAGAACTGTTTCTAATGAAATAAATTATATAAATAAAAGATTTTCATCTTCATCTTCATTACTAGTTTACCACTAGTTCATTAGGGAGAAAATGAATATTTTCTAGGATGAAGAGAGGCACGTGACCCTGAGTCTTTTTTTTTGGGATCCTGGTTGGGATGGTTTAGTAAAATAGTTAGCATACTTTGAATGAATGACTGAGAAGAATATTTAAATGGACTTGTTTATTAATCAATATCATTCACAACAATGTAGCCTTTCAGATGTTAGAAATGGCATGATAAACATATTTACTTCAACTAATAATCGAATATTTATTATATAAATACAGGGTTTTTAAAAACCAAAAGAATTTTTTTCAACTTCAAACTATTACTTAAAATTTATCTGCGGGATGCATGTTAACAAACACTTATTTATTATTTTCGTATACTTACGTATATACAGAGTAATATACGTAGTATAGAGAATGTTATTTTGCTGCGCGAAAAATCGCATTTTCTGCGAAAATTATTGCCACGCTCTGGTGACAAAAAACTGAATCAAAGTTGCTAAATTAAGAGAAAAGTCCTCTAACACGCGGTGTAGCTATAATTCCAGTTTTGTGGATCCGTGATCCCAAAAACTAATTGGAAGAAAAATGTCTTCTGTCCGTCTGATACAACTCTAGCGCCTAAACCATGCATACGATTTTTTCCAAATGAAAAAACCCCCTGTCGTTTCGCTGAGCTGACATGCGATTTTGAAAACATTCTTTAAATTTTTTGGGGATATTTGTAGCCTTCCGACTTTTTAAATTGTTTTCAAAAACGGCCCCAAATTTTTCTGTAAATTTCTTGTAAGGACTTTTTACTTATAGTAAAATACGCTTATAAAGGTAGAATATGTCCAATTGTCAGGTTAACCGAATTTTGAAAATCGCTAAATTTGAATATTTTGCGGCGTTTTACTACAACTAAAAAATTTAAAGATAGAGATATTTGCTTAAATGAAATGTGTTGCTTATAATTAGATCTTTAATAAGGTCATAATTTTTTAAAAGTTTTAGTTGATTTCGCAAATATGGCAATATTTGCAATTTTAAAATTTATAAAACAAGATTTTCAAAACGGCCCCAAATTTTTCTTTTAAATTTTGGTTGGGAAATTTAATCAGCCTACCCATGACAAAAACAGATATTGCTCTATTTATTGTTTTTAAAATTAAACTGTAATTTGAAATCCTTCATGTTGAAATACCTCATGTTTTGAATAGATTTGTATAGATTATTTAACTTGTGAGTAGAAGTGTCAAATGACTTTAGAGGAAGTTTTTCAAAACTCAATAGTTTCCCTTGAAAAGAGCTTTTTTTGAACTGAAAAGTTGAGAAAATGTCAAAATGTATTTTGTGGCAATAGATGTCAGCTGGCAAGAGAACGCAAGAACCTTATGTGAGTTGGCAAGAACCAAAACCAGTCCACACAAAGGAAATTATAAACTTTTACATAGAAGTCTGTCCATTTAGCACCTCTAGTTCTTCATATTTTGGTAGTAGAAGTTAAAGCATTTCAATTTTTTAAAAGCAAAGAAAAAATTTCAGCTAGAAAACTTGACAAAGAACAGTGAGACACAAATAAATAAAGTTAATTACAAAGGACGTAATACTGTATTAGGAGGGGGAAAGGGAAACGAACACCAAAAAACCAAAACGGCCTAAAAAGGGAAAAATATGAGAGTGAATGATCTGGTAAACGACCAGTAATCGAAAGTACATAAAATTTTTTTCCGCAGTTTTGTAATGGTATCTTCTGCAAAGAAAGGAAATGTTTAGAAACGTTCTGACATCGTTATTAGAATTTTTTTTCATTGCTCGTCAAGTAAAACCGCTGACATCGTACGGATTTGAACACGCTATTGTGAAGCCACGCCCCTAACGATAGCGCTCCCAACACAGACGTATTAAGCATTTCCGTGAACTTACTCAATTAAGAATCTTAGAATTTTGTCTTCAAACTCATTGCTTTTGCATTCTGCAATTTAAAATATTAAATAAATTACCTCTAAGAGAAATAAGAAAGCAAAGAAATCTACGCGGAAATTATAAAATAGTTAATTCTATTTAAAAATGTTTCAGTTCAGTACTACGTAATTTTTGCGTGCAGGTTTTCGGTTCTAGCCTGACGCTCAACCCTTATCGCCTCTCCCCAAGGTGAGATTATTAGACGTGATAACGTTGGGCTGAGAAAAGTTTCCCGACACGGCCCGACATTCAGAATTCATTTGCTGCAAGTAATTACTAGAATCTAAGAAACTTTTATTGACTTCAAGAAAATCACCTATCATTACGCAGTTATTATCTTTTGTTCATCTACTTACATTTATATAAAATAAACTCTTATTTTCTCGTGTTATTGGAAATGTTTTTAATATATAACAATGTTACATATTAACACTTCTTTCCCTTTTTTGAAAACTCAGCGACAACCGTAAATGCATACCTTAAATTATTGAAAAGGAAAAGATTAATTAAAATCTCAAAATAAAAATAAAAAGTTGATGAACAGGCAGGACGTGAACTCGAGTCTTCCAGTTCTTCAAACAAGCACCTGAACTACATGACTACCCCAGTCACTTATACAATGTTTTATTATTAGGATGTTTGACGAGTGATACTTGTTGAGTTTTGCTAGCTGAAAAAGGAATGCTTGCAACGAAAGAAACAGAAAAAAGTAGTTTTCCCAAAATCGGTTTTGAAACGTTTTAATAGTAAGAAAAAAAAAACGGTTTCATTGCATTTTTGTTTTCAAACCATTCGTTAAAATATTTGCTTGCACTTTTGACGAAATGCCATCATTTAAAAAAGTACATGATTGTTATGCAAAACGAATTATGGAAAATATTTCATTTGAAAGAAAATCTGTTTTCAATTTGTAGTTGTAGGATGACGCCCAACATATTCAAACTTTAAAATTTTCGAAATTCAGAGTTAACCATGAAATTTGAACTATGTCATCCTTCTAAGTGTATTTTACTTATTCTTACTAGAAAATTAGGAGCGTTTTTGAGAAAATTTTAAAAATGTCCGAAAGGCGTCATGAAAGTCCCCCCAAATTTCAAGATTTTTCAAAATTTCAAGCTCAACTACAGCCAGAAAACAGGGTTTTCAATTAGGAAAGGATCGTACGTTGGTTTAGGCGCAGTAGTGACCCAACGTGGATAGGGTTTTGGGATAAACCCTTTTCGACCCCAAAACGTTTTTCCCGTTTAATCGCGAAATCGATTTTCCGCTGTATTACATACTTTCTTATACATATACGCATGATTATATACTATATGTCACATAAAATATACTACGATACTACGTAATTCGTGCGTATACAAAAAAAGAAAACAGAAGTAAAATTTTTTGTTTTCTGCAGATAACGAATTATCATAGTTCAAAATCCATCTAAACTTGCAGTTCCAAATGAGATACAAAAAAGTATAAATTTTTTGCATTACTGATTGTCATTTAAAGGTAGTTTATTTTACAAAATGATTCATATCGCAAAATATGAATGTATTTATATAATCAAGAAAAAAGGAGTAATTTGTCAAATTGAGCAATGACGTTGTGTAAAAGTCAAACTTTGATATCAATTACTTAAATGCCAAACCTTCTCATACTGACTTACGTAAATGATGACAAGCGATGACAAATATCAAATGCGTGGGAATACAGAGCCCAAGAACCCAACTGAAAAACGATTTTTCGAAGCTCAGTGGTCAGAGCAACTGGTCAAATCGAACGATGCGGGTTTGATTCCTCCCCGAAGGAATTCATTTTTAGTACTATAATCGGTTATCAGGTCACAAATGGATATCACTAACGAACGGGATAAACATTTCATATTTCATTTCCCATAAAGTGACAGAGTTGTGACAAATTTTTTGGAAGTGAATGCAAATGTATGTCAAAACGTTCACTATCTTAATTCCAAGCGAGGTTAGGTTAAATTCTTCAACTAAATATAAATAAATACACATTTGTATAAATATTTGTAATAAAGGATCAAACTAATTACACATTATATAGTATAAAAATTCAGCAAAGATCTTATAAGCAAAAATAAATACAAGTATTTTCCCTAAACATTCTTATCTTTAATTTCAGACTTAGGTAAAACAGAACGCGGAACAGAAGAAAAAAAGGGATCGCGCAGAACTCGATCCTCCATACCTGATTTAAAACCCCGTGTCAAACGATTTCAGCTACGAGAGAGTTATTGGTCTCTCAGTAATCTGAAGCCTAATGTATCTACGAATACGAAATGTTTGTTCTGTAATTTCTCCATTTTCTCTGAGAGTAACATTTAAGACGTAATAGAAATTATATTCTCTAAACATATTCGTTCTCAAGCAGTACAATTTCTGGAAATTCAGTATTAGGGCAACTGATGTTTTTAACAATACATGATAAATATTTATTTATCTAACTCCGTTATATATTTATGAATTTTATAATAAATTTAATATTTAGATTTAAAAGCGACATTATCCCAGACATTTTGAGATCCAAAAATTCACCTCCTTGTTTTTTCCTATATTGAGACTAAAATGACAGGTGATTTGTGCATTGGATCACCTACACAAGCATGGGGAATAATCATTGATATAACTAAAATTAAAAATTCTTATTTTCTTTGTGAAAATTGGGACTGATTGAATGGTCACCACTTTGTCTCAGTCTACCCACTAAAGATAAGCCTTTTCAAAACATTGTTTATTTAAAATGGAGTATAATAAACAAAAAATTGATTTCTTTCACATGACCACGTCAAATCGTATTTTTTTATGTTTTGAGTTAATATTTGAAATGCCCCCCTATATATATACCAAGACTTACATTAAAATTAAGAAGACCATAAAAAAAATAAAATTATCAATTGTTACAAAAATTAAGGGATGCGTTCGTTAGCATTTATCACAAAGGCACAAACACAAAAAGGTAATTTTAATGAGTTCCTAATAGTCTCTAAGGAACTTTGTTAAACGTGTAAAAGACATATTCCTTTCTAAATTAATAAAAAAACGAAGAAATTACCTTTATTAAAATTTTATAATAAACCCACAGACTTGTTAAGGATTCTGATTATCTCTAGAACTGTTAAATATTAAATTACTAGTGATTATACAACTTGGTACAGACTTTTCTTATTATTTCTAACGATTATATAAAAATATGATAATGATATTGCAATTTAATTTCACTGTTAATATTTGAGCTATCTCTTCCAAATTTCGTTTCGTCACATTGCTTAATACAAGATACCAGCACACAATCTAATATAATCACATTATCGTTTAAAAACAAGTTTGTTCCTCCTGCAAGAATTTTGGAATGTCTCTCTGTGATGATAGTGATTAATGTTTCCAGGCATCAGGTAAAAAAATATATATTCGGCAGGATTTATCGCGTCCATTCCTCTATCTAATACCCTTTAATCCACGGAGCTATCACAGAGGGACTTTTCAGCACCGATGAGGTGTTGTAGAAGAATTCTATCTTGACATTTATTGTTCTTATCATATACAACATTTACTTCAGGTTACAGCAAACTCACATTCTTTATAAGAATGTGGAATCATCACCGATACTATCTATAGTTGATTCAGTTAGAAATATTTCGATTGAATGTCTTTTGTGTAGGGCTCGAAGTAGCTCCTATCCTGCGAACTGCTATCTGCCCTCCCATATCTTCAAGGTGATTCACATTCGCGATAAGACTGAACTGTAATCGTCGTGAAAAACCAGTCTGAAATAGAGAACCGCGTAGTTAAGCAAGTAATATGCTATTTTTTAAAACCAAATTTAAAACAACTAAGAGAATTTCGACAAATTTGATCGTTTTTCATGAAAACTTGTAACCTAAACTTGAATGATATAATGCTAAAATATTTTAATTATCAGCAAATAGTTGATTGATTGCTTCTTAAGAAATTATAATGCTTTTTAATGTAAATAAGAAGTAGTTGGGAAATACAACAGCACATACTTTCTTCTCTAATGTCACTGTCCCAATATTATACTATTACATGAATTGGGAAAAGAGTTCTAACAGTAAGATCTCTATTTTCAATTTTGTAGTCTTGAAAAGTTAACTTTTTCAATTTTCAAAATATAGAATTCTCGAAAATAGGACCACCAGCGCCTTGGTTGATGGTACAGAACGAGGCTTCTAGTCGTCGTACTGATGGACGAAAAACTGGCCCTTTAGGCCCCCAAGTCTTTTCAAAATTAATATTAATTACAAAATATTGGACATATTACTACTGAAATCACACCTGTAACAGAAGAAAAAATCACCTTCTGATTGAACTCACAACGTTAGAAAGCCGACAGCGTACCATGACGTTAACCATTCGGCTAAAGCGATTTGTGTTTAGTTGCCACTTAGAAAAGTAGTTAAAAATAATAAACCTAGCAATAGAAATAATCGTTTCAGTATATATTTTTTCGTTTTCAGAGGTCAACCTTTTAGTTTAAATATATTGTGATATATAATATAATATAAAAATGTATAATATAGGGAAAAAATAAAATATATTAATATAATATAATTATAATTTAATAGAATGCGAACTTTTCTCTATAGAAAGAAAGTACAAATTTTTACTTTTCTTCATCATACTTTAGTACCACATTGTCATAATAAAAATAGAAAGGGGCTTGCAATTATTCGAGAAGAGCCTAATGTCTAGAAGTAGGACAGTTTTAAAGAATACTAGTGATGCTAAACAGCGCTATTTCACCCGTATTTTCACGGAAACTTTTGGAAAATATAAAGTTTCGAAAAAAGTAACAGTCTTTTTAAAAATCTTATCTTTAAAGGGGGAAAATTTCATGAAGGAAAATCTCAAATTTCAATATTTTACTGTAGGAATACTACGAATCTGTTTTCAACGAACATGAGACTAGCAATATTCTCAAATGCTTAATATCCAACAATTATTCATTTACATTTTTATCATTTGTAATAAAAATTTGGAGCCCTTTGTTTGAACATTTGAAAATGTCCCAGGGCTACATGTAAAATAATTCCCCTAATTGAATATCGGTTTCAAATTTAGGCGCTCGACATCAGCCAGATCGATTGGGAGTATCAATTTGGTGAAAATCTGAACGGTTTAGCCTAGCGTTGTTCAGGGACGGACGGACAGACATTTTACCGTCAGTCGATTTTTCGCTATCAACCACCCACAAAAAATGGATTCTGGCTACACCACGATTTGGAGGATTTTTTTTTTTTTTTTTTTGTAAATTTTGCAAGTGGGTTTTTCCATTTTTTTGTCACAAGGGGGGTGTAATATGCGTTTTTTTGTCTACAATTTGCCGTTTTTTTCGCGTAGCATTACGTAACTTTCTACTCCTTAAAAGAAAGTGAGTCAATATATGAGAAAATTTAGATTAAAGTTCGGGAAAATTTGTATGCTTTCACTGCAAAGCAATTTTCTAAATTTGGAAAACATTATATAATTTTATAACTTTATTTTGTAGAATTAGTTATACTGAGAAGAAGAGTAAAGAGTTCATGAGAAATTTGAAACAGATTAGTAATTGCAATGTTGAAAATCCAGAGATATTAATAAAAGGGGACATTTACTACAGTATTTGTAATAACGGTATAGTGTATTCGAATGAAGAGGAAAATAAAAAGAAAGAGTTCTTTTCAGAAAGTTTCAATAATGCAAATGAGCATAATGTAACATACCCTCCAGAAAATTGGAATATCATTGATTCAGAATCCCAATGAATTCTAGTATAATATCAATTTTGAAAAAAAATACATTGATTTAGAAGTCAGTAATGTTTTAATTTTTTGCGGTACCATGCGTACACAGGTCCTTTCCCACAACGAGTCTAAAATAAATACATGTTCGCAGAGTCTTTTGAAATATTTTTTGGAGTTCGTGATTTCAAAAGCCGAATTTTCCTTCAAAAACCCCCAAATACTATTTTTACTTGATATCATTGTTTCTGTAGTGTCGCATTCGAGAATGTAAAAAATAGTAAAATATTTAATGAAGTCTTAACTCAATATTAGGGCCCAAATTTTTTTCCGTCACTGTTCTCACTTAAAAAATATGGAAATATTGTAATGAAAGAACATTATTAAATCTATTGGTACTGTTTTATAAATATTTATTTTACCAACGAAATAAAAAAGTGTGAATAAACTATGTATTGGCTACAATGAATATCATTGCAATATTGTAGGAAATCTGAGAGGTTGAATATTGTTAAAAAATAATCGAATTAAGACCAAAATGAACATTTCATTTTGATTAAATAAATTTCCATTTTATAATACTATTTTACCCAGGGGAAAAAAAGTCCTTAGGTTTTATTAGGCAACGATTATTGAAAGTCTGAATTCAAATATGAATTTTCTTTGACAATTGGAAATTGTTGTTTTGTATATATTTTAATGTCTCTTTTAACTACTAGGGCTATAACGACCACTGTGATTTTTATGTTTTCTGTAGGGAGAATACGTAGGGCATCACGAACACACATCTATGTCCGAGGCGGAACTCGCGGCCCTTCGAACCAGGAAGCTGGCCTTTCGTCCATTTCCTTTTTTCCTAGTAAAACCTTGACATCATATATCCAACATCAAATACATCCCAAAATATCGCTTAATTCTCCATCATTTGAATTACGTTTTTTCCTGTGTCCCTGGCCCGTGGGATAAGTGGAAATGAAACCTCTGACTAGGTAGAAGTTGGCCCCGAGGGAAACCAGAAAGACATCTTTATGGTAATATCTACCTACTACCAAGATTTTATCCAACGATGCATTTTGAGTGCAAACAGGGGGCAGAATCCTTTCAAACTACAAGGATCATAAGACTTGTCGTGGTCATCCCTGGCACTAAGCCGAGGCAAGAATTGTTATTCACCTTGATCGGCACTGCCACTCTCGCACGGACATCTCGCAGTTACCCACCCCTATCCCCAGAATGAAGAACAGACTTACTGTAAGCATGCCCGTCACTGGGGGTAATGAAAGAGCCGAAGAAGGCATAGTTTGTCGACTATAGAAGAGATGCTTGGGTCTGTCCTCCAAACTCTTTAAACTTTCTTTGCTATGGATTTATAAATCTAATACGCGTGAAGGGGGTGATTTTAACATGCCTTTTTTTAACTAATTTTTGTTTTGATGTAACACTTCTTTTTATTTATTTCATTTTAAAATTAGTCATTTTTTTCTGTTTTTTCTCTTAATCTTGTAATTAATAAAAAAAATTTTAACTGACTTTTATACTAATTTTCAGAAAATTTTGAATAATATTGCACTTTGTAATTGAAAGATATTTGGCACAACACAGTTCTTTTTTATTATTAAAGAAGGTATGAAGTTTCATTTCGTGAAAATAATAAAGACTGAGTTTTGTTTTCAGATTTGAGAACTTTGGGTCTCATTGAATTCTTGTGTTTTCCGTGTTGATCTAAAAACCAAATGTATTTTCAGGTCTGATATGCATTGAAGTATTGGGATCTTGTGAGCACAAGTTATTTGTCATGCGTATATCTTACAATGGCTAAAATTATTTCACATTAATCGTTAGAAAACAAGGACGGTGTGTTTCCGTGAATAAAACAGTTTCTTACTTCAATATCGATAACGTCAAGGTTTCCCGGGTGTTTAATTGGGGGAGCTTCTGAATCGAACTAAACACTCCCGAAACTGTTTCTGGGGGTCTAAAAAACCCAACATAAATTGGAAAAATAATACGATTCGAAACACTGTGTTCCGCTTAAATATTTTAATTGGAAAATTGTCCCGGAATTGAAATTTTTTAACTAAATACTAATCTCTTTAAAGTTTATTCAAACAAGTTTGTTTCTTTCTAAAGCCCCGTTTTAAGAAATTACATTGATTCGTAACATTGTAAGGGTTTTTAAATTTATTCTTTTTACTAGTATTTTTCAAAATATTTAAGAAAATATTTAACTTCAGTGTAGATTTACAAATTAAAAGAATTAAAATTTGCTGTTTATATTATTAGCTATTTATTAAAGATATCAATTATTACAATTTTGCTATTAATATATGCAATGTATATGTTGAAAATAATTAATTATTTGCCTTTTTTCAGGCCATATCAGATTTGTACTGTTGCCTGTATATTACCTTTAAAAAAATAAATAAATAAAAATATCACTGGGAAGGGGTAGATATAATCTTCTCAGCAGTGTAACAGAAAATAGCAACTTTTGAAAATATATGAAGAATAAGACATTATATTTTTCGAAATATTTCTAATGAGAGTTTCCCCAGTTCCTTTTCACTGATTATCACTACAAAATTGCATCAATTTTTCAAATAGTCTAAACAATATTAAAATAGCAATTTTGCAATGATAATCTACTTGGGGACACTGGCAGTGATTTTTAATTGATTAACGAAATCACTGTTTGCATGCACCTGCTCATATGAAAATGGACATTTTCATAATGCGTAATAAAATGTGGTATTGTTCATTTCCCTTTAAAAAAGGCGTAATAATGTCAAAATACAAGTTTTAAATACGGAACATGAATTTCAATTTGTTGATAGAAAATTTTATATTATGTAAATGCATTATATGTGTTTCCGAAAATTATGTAATAGAGTTCCTTGCTTTAGAACCATTAGCATTTTTAAAAAAGTTTAAGAAACAAAACTTAATACTATTAATTTAATCTGACACAATTTCTTACAATATTAGATACATAAATTAGACTTCATTTTCATGGGAAAGAACTCGATAAAATGTCACAGCACCTTCCCGTGACCTGCTGCCCCTTGGTTCGTCAGGTCCACGGGGGTTTAGGGCCAACGTCCAGTGCAATTGGCGGAGTGGATCCCGCGCCCGGGGCACCAATCCGTTTTGTTTCTGGCCTCTCCTGTTACCTCCTCTTACTTCCTTCACCCTCCCTCTCTGTTACCCTGCTCACGTTAGCGAGGCAGCGTCACTGACCCCAGAAATTGCTCCGCCCCTTGAGATAACTAGAGGAAAATCTTCGAGGGGGGGAAGGGGACGGGCTGAAACTTGGAGCAAAGCCAATGATAAGAGCGGATACGCCTCGACGCCAGGATTGGGCCGGGCCAGCGATGGTTGTCCAAGCTGTGGAAAAGCCAGATTTGGCCGCACAGGGCATCACCCATATTCTGTGAGAGTGGGTATACTTATTGACGAATTGAGCGCATGCAAGTAATCGGCAGTTTTGCAGCCATTGGTAGCGAAGGTTTAGCTGTCAAAGTGGTTCCTTCTTGGAATAATATCTCTCTACATTCAGAAGACAGTTTTCTTGACGACATACCTGCACTACGCACAACACCGTACCCAGCCAGCTTCTACGAGCACAATGCGAGGTCTTCGCATTCCGCCGCGTACGAAGCCGGGCGCGGGCGCGGTCTCATTGGAGGAGAGGCGGGGCCTAAAGGCGTTCACGGCGCTGACGACGGACTGCACTCACGCACCGCACGGGAACTTCCGCAGCGCGGCGAGCCAAGGAGTCGCGCACGCGGATTAAGTAACTGGCGTCTATAAAACCTCCAGCATCCGCGTCTGTTCCCTCCCCGCTTTCTACGTTTGTACTTCTGCTTTTGTTTTCGCGTTTGCATTCGCTCTCGCCCCCACCTCCCGGCCGTCTGCCCTCTCGCACTCCTCTCCCCCGCGCTCTCGCAGCTCTCCAACACCAACTCCCGCCCCTCTCGTAGGCTCCTCTCCCCGTCCCGGCCTCTCTCTACACCTCGATTCTCTTCTCGTTTCTGTTCTCGCCTCCTTACTCTTCTCCTTCCGTGTCATGGCCAGTGCTGCCCTTTCATTCGTACACTCCTCATCGCTTGGTTCCCACTCTCAGAACCATATCCGTCTCTAATCGCGTTTCATTTTTACCCACTTTGCTTTGCCTTTCTGTTTTTGCTTCCAGTCACTCATAAATACGCTAGTCGTCAGAGACCAGGAACTCCAGATATTAAGACAAATAGAGGGAAAGAAATATAAGACAAAAGAAAGGAGAGAAATAAGATTGAAGAATAAGACGGGAGGAAGTAAGGGAACGAGAGTGGAATAGTAAGAAAAGATATTAGAAAACTGAGAAGGTTAAACTGAGCAGACAATATCTTTTCGAGAAGGAAGGGAAGAGACAAAATTAAATCGCGATACAGAAACAAGAATAAGCTCCAAAACACGAAAGACAAACGTTAGTGGATACAATTTGAGATTAATTGAGATTAATTTATATTGCTTGCTTATAAGATATTATACAAAAGTACAAAACAAAGAAAAGAGGACAGCTTTCTTTATTGCTTGTTCTCCTGGTCTTAGTTTTCTTAACTCTCCGCACACCATTGCCCTGAGTAGTGTATGTTGACCTAAAATCCTTCTATAAATGTTTCGCTTCTCTTCGCGATTGTCAAGTCACGTTCCTTCTGATGACATCACAAATTATCATCACGGGAAATGCGTCCATGTCCATCTTCGCGGAGTCGAAATAACAGGAATTGAACTAGGTCGATGGAGCGAACTTGTGACATCTCAAACTTATTTCGTAGAAATGCACAGAAACTAGACGCCATCGAAGTTCCATTCTGGGTGCAACGGAATTCGCTTGTCCTCGGTTGCCCTCTCGCAGTTCAGTTTTGCATTCCACTATCGCAGCAGAGGAGCGCGCATGGTCGTTCGGAGAATTGCCTTCGTTATCGAGCTGAAAAGCGCATCCAGAAAGCAGACGCCCCCAGACGGAGGTAGGGCGTGCAGATACGAAAGCGGCGTTGTAGGTCAGAGTTTGTCTTTGCTCTGAGATGCTGTTCTGGATAAGTGTTTCCTGTAGAACGCTACTGCGATAAACTTATCCCGAGAACGTGATGGAAAGGAATAGAAAACGTCGCTTCGAATATCGCGAAAAATTCTTCCAGGTATTTCTGAGTGACCTTTTGCCCTCTTCTTACTCCAAGACTCCAGATTAAACTATCTGAACTGCGCTTCACAGACACTGCCCCTATAGTTCACTTCCCTTGTGAAGCACTCACTCTGTGACGTTTCAATGTATTTCTCTTTTAATTACATCCCCCACCTGAATTATTCGAATGTCGCTATCAAATGACATGTTTTTTTTTCGTTTTTCTGTCGTTAAAGTTTCGTTCGGTTCCTTTTAGAAAAATTACGTCCAGAAAAGTTTGAAAAAACAGAGCCACCCGTATGGGTAGAAGTGCGCTATTGAAGGCCACTGGGAGCCACAGTACCTCACAAACAAACGCGTACGCTCCCAAGTTTGTCGCAAACGTTTCAAAGAATGCGCGATATTTCAACCGTGCGATTCTATCGAAACCGCGGCGACCGCTTAAAAGTTCGGACTTTGGCGGCGGGGGTGGCGGCGACAGCGTCTGTAAGGGCGCCGGCCGCGGTGGTGGCGGCGAGGACGGCGACGGCGACGGGAGCGCAAAGTCGTTAAGATGGCCGCCGGAGATCTCGATGCTGCCGATACGGCTGGAGCCGCCGCCGCCGCTGCTGCTCGCGAGAGTCGCGGGAGCCGCGGCTGCACTTTTACAACTGGCGGACACAAACATGTTTGCGACGCGGGCTATCCCGCAGCCCGCGCCACTTCGACGCGACGGCGGCGGCGGCGGACCGCCTATACCTCGGGCTGTAAACCCAGGCCTTCCGCTTTACGGCGCCTTCCCGAAACCGGTTACGAGCCGTAACCGGTTACTGAAACAGTCCCCGCCGCGGTCGAAGCAGGGAACGGACCACGGCTGGCGGTGCTCACTACTCCGTCTGCCACTCGGCGCGAAAGACTCGCCCAGTTTTTGCGCAGCCCCGGTTCTCAACTGTAAGCTGAGCAGCCCGAGATGTCATTCGTGTGAGTGGTACTTGAATGAACACACGTCGTTTGCTATTCTACGCCAGTGTTGTTTCTCTTATTTGGATCCTATAAAGCATCTGCTATCGGTGATATGCGAGGAGAGGTTTTTTTTTCTTGCAGAATATTCTGGGTGAGTGGTTGCCGCCTGTCGTTTGCATCAACGAGTATTTTTGACTTTCATACCTGATGTTCGAATTACAGATAATACATTGGGTAAACCGTTCTTACTCAATGTCAAACCTAAAATGTAGGGGGAAGTAGCAACAAAGATTTGTCAGTATCTGCGAGAGAATCAAAAAACAATCTGGTAACTTCTATAAACTTTCGAAAACTGTTTAAAACCACAAATTTATAACACTGAAAAAATATATTAACGAAACGTGTAATTAAGCTCTCTTGGCTCTTGGCATAAAGAAAAATTCGATGGTAATAAACACCATGCCCAGTATTATTTCCTCTAGATTATTTCTGCAATCCGTGGTCATTAAATTAGGTTGATTTGCTTATTTATAAATTTACAATTTTGAGGTATGTACGTATTTCCTGAATATATCGAGGGAACTAGAAACGTAAACACATTATTCCCATACCTTTATTATGGCCGTGTAACCACTACATCAAAGTCAGAAGGAAGAAAAGGTCATGGTTTCCCGGTATCAAATGCCACAACTTACTCAATCCGCTTTCACGCCACTTATCCTTTCTCCCATGCATTGTGCGCATTCATTACGGTGTTGGGCGAGACGGAACTCGCGGCAAGCGTAGGGGGGCGGGGCCGGGCCGCCGGTGATTGAGTGGGAGCCACCCGCCCCCGGGGCGGCGAGGGCTGCGGCGGGGGCGCCCGGGGCACGGGGCGGAGGGCGCGGGATCATAACGCGGTGAGTCAGGCCTGCGAGCCTAGCTTCCCGCCCGCGCGCTGAGATATGGGCTGCGGAGAGGCCGGCGGCGGCGGCGGCGCCCCGCGCCCCGGCGCGGCCCGCGTCCGGCCCCGGGGTGGTAATCCGCCCGTAACGCAGCGTGAAACAGACCCTTATTTTTCACTCTCGCCTCTTCTTCTCACTCATCGGGACACTGCAACCACCACCACCTCCGTGAGGCTGCCGTGGCTGATTGTGGATCTCCTCAGTTCTTTGCAGCACAACGTTTGCGCCGACACCCTGCAATCTCTTGTGATGCCTTTAAATAGCCGTAAAGAGTGCGCAACCACTTGCGTGGCGATGTGCAATACGTCCAAATTTGCACCAAACTGCACAACGTGCAATGTCTCGTATCCCTTGCAAACCCTCGGTTAATTTTCAGCTACCCTTGCAATTTTTGCCAGCGAAATGAAACGTCTTCATCTCATTGCCACCGCATTGCGTAATAATGAATCCCATTGTACGTATGACACATGGTAGTCACGTGTAGCGTGCAGTTTATTCATGCCTTCCATACTTCTTCGCTTCCCTGCTCTCCGTCTTCAACTTTCCGTGATATGTCATCTACCATTGCAACAATCTCTCTTATTGCCATTTTGTCAAATATTTGGCATCTGGTCTGGCTTTTGGTCTGCTCCCTTCTAGCGGCATCCACTGTCATTGCCAGAGCCACCATTTTCTACTCTTCCGACGTTGCCATGTGAAACCTCCGTCGTCTCTTCTGGCCGCCCCTTCTCCGACGCCGTCGCCGCAGTGTCTCAAGGAAAAATCACCGACGAAGCTCGGAGGAATACCTCGCTCCCAATTAGGGAGGGCGAGCGCCAAGAAACATGGGGGCCGGCGACGTCGAGGGTGGCTAGGGGGGGGAGTGGCCGAGATGACTGCGGAAACTCTCGACGCGGCGGTAGATGCTCTGGCGGCGTCCGGATGTGGGGGCGGCGGCGGCGGCGACGACGCGGATTTCCCTGGAGGGCGATCGCTGCGCCACCTGGACGCCAATCGCGCCGCTCGTCCCCCCCCCTCCACCTCGCTCGCCGCGCTCTGCGGCCACACCCCTCGGAATTAAAAAATCAGCGAAGCACTGGATTGCCGCGCCGCTCGCCGGGACCGCCCCCCCCCCCCCTTTCCCCCTCCGAAAATCTGCTTAGCTCGAATTTATGACTGCGTCGCCCCCGCTGAAGGGGAGAACGCCTGCTTTGTAAATAGGCGCTTCTCCGGCGGTTTTGATACGCGTGAATCATGTACTTACCGTCTCCCAAAACGGCCCCGTCGGGCCAGCAGCAACGCCGCGCCGCTGTGTCCGCTCCCGCTCTCTCACACTTCGTGTCCGAAAACACGAAACAATTTGCAGAGAGTGTGTGTGTGTCGAAAAAAAAAAATAGCATGCGACTGGAATAGATCCATTGTGGAATTGAAGGGAAGTCGGAAATAATCCGCAGAGGAGCGGCGCCCGCGATCGGGACCCACTCCAATTAACACGTTCTGAAAGGGCGCGTAGGCGTTGTTCCGGTTGATGAAGTAGTGTTCGTGACGCAACTGCGGTGGCGGAGGGGGGGAGGGTCAAGTTTCCCCGATGGTTCAAGCCGCTGCCGCAGCGGACGGGCAGCACTACCAGCTCCGCGGAGGGCGGGTTTGGGCGAAATCGGCGCACCTTCTCCTGACGTGCGCCCGGCGCGTTTCCGGCGGGCCCGGAAGCACGCAGCGCCTCTGCCGGGGCCGGCGGTAACGAGCGGCGGCGAAGCTAGAAATAGCGCGGCCGCCGCCGCCGCCGCCGCTGGCGCTTCGCCGGTGCGGCGGTGGAGCGAGTGAAGGTGCGGGGGAGGAGCCGAGCCCGGCGCAGACGATGGCAGCGCCAGGGTTCGTGACGGCGCGGCGGAGAAGGTGATGTTGGTAATTGATGCCGCACCGGCGAGGATGGCCGAGGCGGCCTCCGGAGAGGCGATGAAATGGCCGGTGATGAAATAGCGGTGGCCAAGCTATTTCGGCCGCAGTGTTCGTGTTGGTGTGCTTTAGGAAGCTCTGTAGTCGTTGTGTCGTGGGTGTTATGAGAAGGGTATAAGGTATTTTATATTCTGAAAGAACATACGTATGCACCTAGTTATTGGTATATGAACTAAAACGTAATTAAAGAAGCCACTCTTCTTAATTTTATTTCCAAGAAAGTTAATACCTTATGAATAATCTTTGAAGGAGAAATAGATGCGATGCTTTTGTGAGTAAATTCAAAATGAAAATAGAAATCAGCAAAAATTATTTAGTGGCCAGGGAAAACAAAGTTTTTATTTCTGAGTTCATTAGTTCATTGCCTAATACATATTTGTTCTTTCTCTCCATTGTTGAAATATATTCAGAATCCCTAATATTGTTATTAAATATACATATTGAAATTGCATAGGATAAATTTCTTAGAAAATTTTTTTTTTCATATTTCCAAATTATAACTAAAATGTAGTGCCTAAAATAAAACTAAAGGAAAGATCGATCAAGGAGAAATCACTGAGAAAGAGAGGGTAATAATATGGATCATCCCTATTGCCATTAAACATTACGAAGTTATGAAATTGTTTTCTCTTTGCTCTTAATGGCAAAGATAATGTTTATACCTGCAGTTCGGAGCACTACAACTTGCATGAAGCCTTTCTCAAAACATCTGGTTAGTCTACACCCTGTGAACCGTTGTGGTCATGGAACCCGCTTGGGGGTCAGCAGAGGCTTGGTGAGCATGGCGGAGAGGGCCAGATGGAATGGGACAGCATATGGCGTGTTAGGCGTGGATGAAGCGAGGCGAGGCGAGACGTCACCAAGTACGGCGAAACGAGATGAGACGAGGTTGTGGGGCAGGACAGCGAAGGCGTTGTCGAAAGGGGAAGGGTGCGGTGAGGCACACTGTTGTGATCAGAACTTTATGGAACGGATTGAATGAGGGTAGATGGGAAAAGTGAGGCGGATTGTTGAGGCAAGTGAGCCTGGACGACCAGCACGGGACTGGGCTGAATCACATTGTACTGGGGATTTCGGTGTTGCACGGGACAGGATGGAGCAGAATTGGACAATTCTGGACGGAGCGAGACGGGTTAGAATGAAGCGGGATGAAATGGCACTGAGCTGAGCACGATAGGTCAGGTGTACGCAGTGTGGGTCGGGGGTGGGGGGGGCAGTGCGCGACTAGAAAGGTACGGGATAGGATAGAGCGGATCGAGATGGGTCTTAATAGGCAGAACGGGGCTGGGTGGGACGCACCGTGCAGGGAAGTGAACTGGGATTTTTTAGGCATGACGTGGGTGGGGTTGGGGAAGAGATCGAGGGACAGTGAGTCGGTGAGATTCGAAATGAGACAATGTAGGAGTGGTTGTTAGTGATTCCGGGCGCGTCAACTACTGAGGTCATTATTCCCTTAATTGTAGTGCAGGTGTTTTCATCGGTAGATGGCTATTTTCCCCCACTGGATGGCGAGATCCAGCGCCGATTACCATCCTAGCATACCTACCATGTGCTAGCAGGGATTTCCTCAGCTAGATATCTCCCACCAACGGGGCACCGCCTCAGCCGCAACTAGCTCTTATCTCCCGACCGGTCTCCCGGCACGTGTGGTAGTGTCGTGCATGTTAGTGTATGAGTAAGGAGTGAGGATAGGACAAGGAAAGGGAGGCACGCGCGCGGTCCGTGGCCCGTTTGGTAGAGTACTGCTCCGGCATTCGCCTGGTGTTGATTGTAGAAACCACGGAAAACTACCGATCAGAGCAACCGGCCTCTAGAATTCTGCTCTAGACAGCGACTGAATTCGACGTAGCTGGCAAGCTGGTGTCGATAATCCTGTCACCGTCGAACGTGAGGACCTCTCGGTCAGAGACACTGCAGTGGCATCAGTGAATGTACTGAGCCCCCTCTCCCGGTGCGTGGAGATATCTGGCGGGGGGGAGGCGCCGCTCGCGTGGGGCGTCCGCGTCGGACGTGCGCGTTCCCGGGAGCGGAGCACGGGGCGCGGCCTGTGCCGGAGAGCCGGTGCCTGTCCCTTCGCGCGACGGCCGCCTTTCCTGCAGCGAGAGCGGGTTGCGGACCCTCGCCAGTACCGGATGAGCCCCGCCCCGCTGTTCGCCTTCCGGGCCAGTGCTGCCGTAGGAGGGTCACCTCTGAGAGACTGTTAAAAAATGCTTGGCGGCGATTTGTAATCTAAGAATAAAACCTTTTTATGAAAAGATTAGAACTAATGTTTCACCTGGTCTTTCAACGTATTTATGGCGGCGAGGAATAATAATAGGTTACCGTTTTTGTACGACCATCATTTTTTAACGCAGTAAAAAGGTATATTCTTGGAGTGAAGGAATATAGTTGTTTCATGAAAGTGATCGGCACTTTATGTATTCATTCTCTTGGACACTGGTTTGTTAAATTTAGCATTAAATATCGTTGTTCTTCATATCTTTGTTTTTGAAGTGAACTATCAGTATCGGTTTTTTGTACAAGATCAACGACCTATTGGGCGTTATCTTACATAATTTATAATGCCGCAGACATTCATCATTAAACTTTACATTACCTTTGCTTACTGACGAAAGATAAACCTGTAGAAATTTTTTTTAAATTTATTGCTAGTGAATATGATATATTGCAACTAGTAACTACAAGTAGTAGGGAATACTTTAATAAATGTTATGTAATAATAACTTTATTGACTAAGGTAACTAGTCTTTGAGGCATTCTCTCAGAGTGTTTTAAATGTAATTCCAAGTTGCTGTACATTTGTGCGGGTTATGATTTTTCCCATTCTCCACGAATTCTATTCGGGGAACTGATTGTTTAACTGACAAGTTCATTAGAAAGGACATTTCATTTCGGTCCGCCTGGAAGTGGACGTGAAGTGCCATTAAGTCCTTCCGGGTGCAGCGCAAATGAAAAATCGCCAGCCTGTCCCTAACGCCGTCTCCGAACGCCTCTCCACGCCCCCTCCACGTCACCACATGCCGATACCCAGACGCCGCCTCTTGTGTATGAAGCCGGCGGCTGCTCCCTCTGTGATCTCCGTCGATGCGGCGTCGCAGGGGTTGCGGCTTGGGCTCGCGCTGTCACGGGCGTGGCCTCTCGACGGCAGCTGCGGCGGGCAGTGGCGACGAGGGCCCGGGGCGCCCGCGGGGCGGGGGTCGCAATCAAGAAGGCCGCGTCAGGTGTCGGGGAGGGAGGCTGAGTGGGCAGGGCGGGGGTTTCCCCGGGGGGGGGGGGGGCGACGGCGTGTGGAGGGGCGGGGTGAGGGGGTGGGGGCGTCGCTGACGCGGCGACACCGCCGGCTGTCAGCTGCACCCTCTCTGCCGCCCCCGCCCCGCCCGCGTCCTCGCCGCCGTGCAGGCACGCGTATGTTAATTACGGGCCGCCGCGCACCCGGGATTGAATGTTCTCTGCGCGATGGAGATGCGATCTGGCGACGCCAAGAAGTGAGCCTAGACTACCACCAAAAAATGCACATAGTGCCCATTGGGACATTTGTAATTGAGCAGCTTTGTTGACAAGTTTTGGAAAGGATTCCTCTTAGTAATGAAAAATTCAAACATATTATAGTGAAAATGCTCAATAACAGCAACAAATAGAACATGGAAAATTCTCATTAACAAGTGAATGTGTTAAGTTAAAGGCGAATTAAAAGGAAAGTTATGTGTAAAGCATTTGGACAAGAACTGCAGAACTCTTAAGTTTAAGTGATAAGTAATCGTGTTTAAGTTCAAGTACAATTAATGAACAAGAACATTAAGAACAGAAAAACATGGAAAATTTTGTGTTAAAAGAAAGTGTTTAGGTTTAAGTTTCAAGGGAAAAAACTCCAATCGTAAAGAACAACAAATATTACAATTGGTTAATCTTTAACTACTCTTTTGAAAAGTAGGAGACCCCTGCCCTATATGGAATGTTATACGGGCTATTACTTTTGCTATTATATTACATTGAAAGTTATCACATCTATTTTCATCTAAATTTTCCAAGGTTTTAGTTATCAGTGACATTTTTCTTACTATATAAATTTTATGCTTAATTTGCAGCTGCGCGAAATTTCTCTGCTAACATTACCTTGTGTACAGAAGACGTTAGGAAAGGTTTTGTTTCGTTTTTCGATACGGTCTTTTTGAATGGTTTAATGAATGTATATTTCTCTACGGATTTAATATCGATTCATAGAGCAACAAAACTCGGCAAAATTACTCTGTTTCCATTTTCTTGATTACAGCGATATCTAGGAAAGCAATTATTAACTGCTCTATCTTACATAATACACATTTTCATATAAGAAATGCGTCCTTTTTATCAACGCGCGCATTTTTCCCCATTTTGGACCAGCGTGTGCCGTCTGGAATTAATGCGCGTCCGTGATGCTCCAAAGAGGTCCGCGGAATTTCTTGCCGAGAACCACGTCGCGATTAACGTCTGTCTGTGATCGCTGCAGCCGCGCCGCTGATTAGAGCGCGTTGCTTTGCTCCCCTGATTACGGCGGCTGCGCTCCCTTTGACGCCAGATAATGCGGAGGCGGAGGCGGCGTCGCGATGCGTTCATTTGGGGATGCAGCTCTCGTTCACGCAGTCTCAAATGGAATTACTCCGGGATTCGCGTCTGCGGCGCAGAACGAAAAGGGAAACATTGATGCTTCATTGAATTATATAATCAGTGGCGGGATTTGCCATTCTTCTCGTGAGATCATTTGACGCATATTTCGTATTTCAAGTTTAGTGTATTGTATCTTTTGAACATACACAGAAAATGAGCATACCAAAATATGTGATTTTTAAGGTAATGAAATACAGTTTAAGTGCCAGAAAAGTATTTCACAGAAACTTTAGCAGAAATCGCAAATTGTAAAGATGTAAATATTAAAATATAGGTTCTTGCAATTACAGTTTTCGTCAGGAAGATTGATTTAGAAACTTGGAATTAAATGTTTATACCTACTCGTAAAATGGGATATGGGCATCGGTTCTCTCCCTTTTTTAATAAATCTGATGTATCATACAGAACAGTATATATAAAATCACTATTTCTGTTCTCTGTGTTATCCTGAAGTACCTTTAAAATATTCACTAGAACTGATTGCTTTCTTACTGCACCTCCCGTAATGCCCATCGATGCTGCATCGAGAAATTTATCAGCGTTCTCCCGAAAGAACATAAATTTTTTATTGACCCCTGTTTGAACCGTTCTTTCTCCGCATTCCCACCCTCGTCACTCGCGGTCTCCCGTGTAACATGGCTTCCCGGAACGACGGGAGGTTCGTCCCTTTCTTTTTTTTCTCTCTATTTCCCACCAGATTTACAATTCTGTTTCAAGACCACTTACGGATTCCAAGGAAACTACCACACTCGCGTGTCGTAAATAGACTTCTTTCATTTCTCCCTTGCACGCGCTACCACACGCGTCTTATGCGTGGTCGATCATGCACGTTCGCAGCCACGTTCTTTCCCTTTGTGCTTTTCGTCGTAGCAGCCATCACATATCTCGCCGCTGTAGGAGGATCGGGATGACGTATGGTGGCAATGTAAGAATTCTGAAAATTAACGTGCATACGAACACTTGAAATACCCATTCACTCTCAGAAACACTGTTTAAAAGACTATTGTCCCGTATGATAATTCATGCTTTGTAGGTAAATTGTCTAAATTAGTGATCTACCACAACAGTTTCGAAAGAAAAAACAAAACGACAACTGTTCATTATATGCAGTAAAAAAATTAATATAAACATTCCACATGAAACTGAAAGAAATGAAAGGAAGGGGAAGAACACGAAAACTAAGTTTTGCACGGACTGAATGATAAAAGATCCACATTCTAAAACTGACTTATGTTAATTCTATTTCATTAAAAGTTATCGTGTCCAGCTCTTAGTGCCTACTCAATCTCTCAACAGTGAGCTGCATTAGCTTCTACAATCATTGAGTCATAAACCACATTCATTATACAAATGACGTAATGCGTATCCGTCGCTACTGCACGAAATGGCACCCCGTTTAATAATTTCCACTACTTTAAACACGTGTAAACAGAACCTATTTCTTCAGTACTAATTAGATACCCTATCATAAATTTATATGTTGATGTAGGTACCTTACCAGTTCCTACAGAATCGGCTATGCATAAAAGTAACAGATTGCGAGGCAACATTAAAATTCCTACTACCATTGCTAATGCCATTAGCACTCAGATTCCCTGCGATTGTCTCAATCTCGACCACTCCTCCCCCACTATCAACATCATTGCCGAGTCTTCTTCAGTTTCCGTTGCTGTCGTCGACTCCCCTGCATAAGTCGCCGCCGCCGCGTCCTACGATTCAAACAGCGGCGCTGCCGTAAAAATTCATAAGGCAGCTATTGTCTTTATCGGGCGCCTCCCTCTCGACCCAGGGCGCGGGGACGCGCAAAGCGGGGGAGGATGTTTAGTACTCGCGGCGCAGTCTACTAAAGGAAATCTGTTGCCGGCGGAGCGCGACCGGGGCCTTTAAAAGTGTCGCCTCGAGCGAACCTAGAGGGCGCCAACGTTAATATTCCGCCTCCGAGATATTTTCCAATATCACGTAATCCCGCCGACGTAGCGCCGACAACTCCGTCGCCGCGTCCCAACGCGCGTCTCCACGCCTTGTGGCGAGGCGGGTGGCGGGGAGGGGGGATGATTCGTGACTTCGGCGCGGGGGTGGCGGCGGAGGAGGGTGCGGGAGAAGAACGGGGAGAGGGAGGGAGAGAGAGGATCAGATGCGCCGCACTCCCCGACCTATCCGTAGAGAGCGTGCGCCGCCCGTGGAGAGAGCGCAGCCCCTTCTCTCCCGCGCGAACAGACACAAAACACACGAACGTCTTACTAAAAGGGGTGAGCCGCTATGAATTTATAGCAGCTAATCTGGCGGGTCGCGGGGTGGATCAGTCCGTGAGACAGGTGTAATTGAACTATGGCTCTCTCGGCGGGGGAGGAGGAGGGGGAGGAGACGGCGGTCGCGGGAAAGGGCGTCGAGCGGCAACCGCCCCCCTCGGGCCAGTTCCCACCCTCCCCCCATCTCCGCCCCCGCCACACCGCTACCGCTACTCTGCGCGGGGTAATTTATTGCCTAACAGCTCCTGAAGAGGGTTGCATTTATTGCCTCGTATAAATAATGCGGCGACGAGGGCGGGAGCCGAACGCGGGGGCGGGCCGGGGCGGCTTCGGTTGCCCTCGGCGCCCCCGCCGCCGCCCCCACCGCCGCGGGCGTCTGTTCGCGTGCCCTGCCCTGTTGTCTCCTCCGGCGCCGGCGACAGAGCACCTCCCGCGGCTAGCCACCCGTCGCGCTACGTCGCGTCTCCCCCTCCCCAGCCGTCTTAATGTGTAGTTAAGTGTGACGTATGTCGACGTGAAATGTGCGTCGTTAAACTCACTAAAAATGTACTCGTGTTCCCGGACGAAATTAGTAACAGCGAATAGTCGTTAAAGGAAGTACTAGTTTAACATTATATGCTTGTTATATCCCAAGGTGAGGTGCTCGGTGAAGTAGGGAATGTGTTGCTAATAAGATGACAATGTTGTTATAATCATGTTAGAGTAGTTTTATCCCACCATAAACTACTGACGAAGTAGAAACATAAAGGAAGATGAAGTCTGTGTAATAGTGCTTAACATGTTATATTCATTAACGTTGGATTCCAATTAGTAGCTTTTCAAACATTGATTTTAATATTAACAGTTCTCATAATGATTAGTGTTTATAACAGTTTCGACAAACTGAATAAATGCATGCGTTAGCATACTTCACGCAAGATAAACAGCAAATTAATCCACTAAATTAATCTCCTTATGGAGTTCAATTTTGGAAAACATCTAAATTTCAAGCTTGAAATGCTGACGGAACTAATTTATTACGGCTAGTAATCATTATAAATGTACGTATATGAACATTGAAACCTATGAACTTTAATGACAGTGCATCTTTTTTTAAAATTTGAAATCAGTGTTTGTGATTTCTATCTCGTTTGCATTCAACTCAATCGAATTTTGATAGTTTCACCCTCCTTTATCATTTCAATTGTAGAGTGGTAAATCCCTTTAGAATCTTTTTGCCCGTACGGATGGAAGTCACGACGCAATAAACGATAGGTTTGTGACGCACACAAAGTGATAGAGGGCAGCACTGAGTTGCCGAAAGCCCCATAGACTCCTTCAGAGTCGCGGTTTAATTCACCCGAACGATTGAGCTTGTGGAGCGTTTCAGAGACGTTAGCGGAAGACAAACCACTTGCCCGCGCCCCGCCGTCGCTATCCATTGAACCAATCGCGCGCGGCCGGACGATTCCCGCCGTAAGTATCGCCGTTTGCAGTGGCACCTCGGCGCGCTCTCATGCCTTATTCATGCGCTCCCGGGAAGGGTTGGGGAGAGATCGCTTCCCGGGGAAAATAACGCTGTCACTTTGCCGTAACGAGCCCTTGCTTTATGGGGTGTGAGTGCTCCGGCGCCGTCCCGCCCGCCCGCCCGCCGCGCTGATTCTGCAGCCCCCGCCACAACGCGTCGCCCGCCACGCTCTGGACCCAGGCGCACTGGCAGGGTCCCTGTAAGAACCCATCCATTCCAACTTCCTGTGCTTCTTTGCCACCCTATTAAGGTACCTGTCACCTTGGCACTCCAAACGACTCTTTCACCCTCAGATGTTCTACGGCTACCTGTCTAATGTGTTCTCTGCACACCAGTAGGGACCTACGCCGCGTATCTGTTTCACCATATTAACTGACCCTTCTGAGTTGCCAACTTTCACTATATTCTGACTTCTTCCTAGCCGCTTCCCCATCCATTTCAATGTTCTCCATCCAACCGCCGCCTGCTAACCCATCCATTTCGACGTTCCGAGCAACCTTTGGTGTTTCTTTATCTCCCTACTGAGGTGTTTATCACATTTGTCACGTTGGCATTCCCTATGTCCTCTTCGCCCTCAGTGCTAAGACTACCTGTAAATGTGTTCTCTGCACACCATTCGAGCAGTTTCTAGGGACCTACCACGGGACACCACTGCGTGACCGTGTACTTCACCTTATTAACTGACCCTTCTGCGTTGCCAACATCCAATATCCCACAGACTTTTTTCTAGTCGTTTGGCGTTCATATCCAACTGAGCTGCTTAAGCGACAATGCAGTTATTACTTCTCAGTGCTTCAGAAGGAGTGGAAATGAACGTCCCTCGGTGATAGTTGAAATATACCTAATTTGGTCACCGACACTTCTTCTGCCACTTCCATCTGATCCATTGAAATATTAACCGCCTCCGCACTCGTCTTTGGCTATATTCTCGGTCTTCTCCCCCTTTTCAGCTTACCATCCGTGCCTGTTCATTATCCTGATTATCTTTATCGCTACCCTCCCCGCCACTTATATTTATTTTTTTCTTCAACCGCCTCCTCATTCTTATTTTCCTCTCAGTTTACTTTCAGGCAGCATTTAAACCATCCTCTCTTACATAAACCTATTCACAACTCCTCCTGGCTCAGAGCATCAATTGATGTCACTGTAGTGTCTCTGACCAGAAAGTTCTAAGTTCGAGTTTCGGCAGTGGCAGGTTTTCTGACCCTAACTACACCGCTAGGTCGGGTTGAGATTCTCCCTGTGGGAGAAATCTAGCGACTGACTGCTCTGATCGGAATTTTTCTGTGCTTTCCCCGGACAACACCAGGTGAATGACGGAGCAGTACCCTAATAAACGAGCCACGATCCTCGCGCAATCTTTCCTTCCTCTTCCTTCCCCTATCCTTACCCCTTACTTCCACACACACTTACATGTGCTACACTACCACACACGCTTGGGAGATTGAAGCTTGTCGCGGCGTGGGGGTGCCGCGCTGGTGGGAGATACCTTATTGGGGAAAACATCGCCAGTAGACGTGTAGGTCGGCGCCGGGTCTCTCGAAGCTGCAGGGAAAGATCACCGCCACCTCGTGCAATAAAACATGCACTACATCTACGGTACTAATGACCTTAGTAGTTGTCGCGCCCGGATTTACTTCTCAATCAATATTCCAAGTCCTACGTGCGCAATTCCTACTGTTAGCATGATCACGACCTCTGCCTGCCCATCTTCCCCATCATTCTACCCCCACCCCCATAGCTGCCCCTTCTGGTGGTCCGTCGTCGAGGGAGCATGTGCGTGAACAAAAACCGCTTATTTTTGATCAGAGCGGCGGATTTTCCGTGGAAACTGGAAAACGCGTGTCTCCCCCTCTCTTCCACTGTGGCGGGCGCGTACGCGCACCCCGCGAGGGCGCGAGATCGGCTGCGGCGGCGGCGTTGCCGCTCCGCGCGCGTCTGGAATGGGATTAGAAAACGAAAACGCATTAAAAATAAACGGAGCGGCGCGCGACCCCACCCCTGAGGACATTAGGCGCACGCCAGCGCGTTGGGGTAGGTCCCCGGGCCCTGCGGGGCCGGGAAACCAATCTCGCCGCCCGCCCCTCCCCTCCTCTGCCCTGGTCCCCGCGCGCACCGCCGCACCTGGCGGACGCGATGCATCACGGCGCCCCCGCGCCCGCGCCGGCGCGCCCGTCTCCAGGTACCTGACACCCGCAGGCCTGGCAGGCTGTCACTTGCCAGCGTTGCCCCCTGCCGTTGCTCTTCTATAAATGAAGTCGCTGTCCAAATCCTTGGCATGTTGGATACTCTGATTGCACATCGGAGGGTAACATGGCGCCGTATCGTTTATTTTGTCGGGGAGCTTTTGTTATGACCGAACACATTCTCAGTGTCTTGTATACTGCGTGTTCCTTACGTCAAGGCGAGGCAGCTGGTTCGACACCAAAGTCCCTCGCCGGAAGCGTCACTTTGTTCAAAGAATGCGTAACTCGCATACGTAGATGGCTTCATGTTACATGCAAACTTAGTTCCCGGATTTTCCCTTCACACAAATGAAACAATCTAAATGCATGTTCATTTAGCTGACCATACAGCGCACTTAATGATGAGGCTTCGTTACATCCATTTTGTTGTGATGTTCTGAACGATCTGCGATTAAAGACGGAACTGATACCATTGTCGGATCTGGGGTTGAAAAGCAACATTCTCAGTTACCATTTGGCTTTCCTGGAGAAACGAGAAAATTCTGCACCAAAAGAACCTCACCCGAACACAACTTTCACTTTCCTCTGGACACGTGAACGTCCGCATTACAAATCTTCAAACTTTATTCTGGTTTTTGTGTTCTAATATTACAGTAGGCTTGTTAACGACGAAGGAGTTCTTTTATTTGGATGCAGTATTTCCTGCACCTTCATTTGCATTAACCATTGATTTGTCTACCACGCGCGCTGCCTTGGCCACAACACACTGTGCTTCTCACATTTCTTGTCGGCTTCCTTAATTCCTTCTACAATTTTCCCTCCGCCAACCTCCGCGCTCACCTCCATTCTCCCCACGCCTACATTTCTTCCGGCACGCCCGCCCCACCCGCGCACCCCCTCCCGCTCCCCATCCCTTCCCCCCCCCTGCCGGCCGGCCCCCCTCCCCCCCCCCCCCGCCCCCCCCCCCCCCGCCCCCCCCCCCGCCCGTCCTGCCCCGCCCCACCCCGTCTCGTCCTGCCCCGCCCTGGACCGCCCTGTCCTGCCCGCCCTGCCCCGCCCTGCACCGCCCTGCACCGCCCTGCCCCGCCCTGCACCGCCCTGCACCGCCCTGCACCGCCCTGCACCGCCCTGCACCGCCCTGCACCGCCCTGCACCGCCCTGCACCGCCCTGACTCTCTGCCCGCCCTCTCCGCTCGAGAGCCATTAGACGCCAGGGGGAAACGCACGTTTGTTCTCGCCGCATTGTGCTGCGTTCCACCCGCCCGCGCTCACCGATACAAAAGTTTTATTTATTTGCCGCATTCCGTCCTCCTTGGCCCCGCCCCCTCCCTCCGGTTCGCGCGTGCGAAGGGCGCGCGGCTGCTCCGGCCACACGCGCGTGTGCCTTGCGTTATGAGTGTGCTGCGTGATCGGGCTGGTGGTAGTATTTGTGGGTTTCGTTATGGGATCGCAAGTTTTATTTTTTCGCGTGGCAATAATCAATTGAATGTTCCTATGTGCAGCATGTGTCGTCGGAGAAGTCACATGAATCTCGATACTTTTCAGTATAGAAAGTTGTAAATCAAATATTGTGAAAACTCAAAGATTCGTATTTGCCTACACGTATTTACCTTTCTATCTTAATTCGTGTCCAAAATGACTTTCAATCGGCATTTTCGACTATTTACTTAATTTTTGAGTTTGTATTCCAATTCTGAATGATTAACTCTACATCTGTTGAAATTTCATTACACAATAAATTTACTAATTCTATTGTACTACGAAAGGTTAAGCGTTGCTATAAGGATCGAACTAACTTCACATCGTTTATAAAAATTTGAATAATATGTAATACTGAATGAGAATTATTAAATATTACTAACAAGCATTCAACAGTCAGAGGCGTATAAACATTCCACTATTTCAGTCGTGGCTCATAACGCTATCATTGTGCCAGACATGTTGGTTGAAACATTTCACAAATGATACATTACGTTGCAGCTCTTATGCGTATTTTTTTAGGGTGAAAGCTGTGATGGTTACTGAGCGTGGGCGACGATGTCGCCTTTCTCTGAAACAGTATCGGAAGGCACATAAGTCAGTTTTCTAACAATGGTAGTCCCATGGTAAAAGGTTTCCACATCTATCGCCTTCTAAGTGAAAATAAGCGTGGTAAACGTTAGTCTAGTAATACAACTCATATCGTCTAGTTGGAGCTTTTACTAGTAGCTGTTTTTTTTTTAAGAAAATGCGTTTGAATTAAACAATTATTGGTATTAACATTAAAAATATTATTAATGATTATTTATGGGAATGTCAGTCGTGTTTTCATTTAGTTGGGTAAATGTGCAGAATGAAAAACGAATGATGAAGACCTAGAATAGATGGTTTGGATAAACGAAGAGACTGGAGAACCATAATAGCCTGAGTTCGATCTCTTAACGAGTTTTCTATGTAATTCTGCTCCATTCGTTTAATTTCACACCCTGATATATGTGAAAAAGAACAGCATAAGATAAGGTGGAAGCAAATCTGGGAAAAAGTATTAATGGTGCATTTCTACATGTGATTGTGAAGAATGCGGAGGCAATTATTATCTAAAACATTTTATTTTGCCGAAACTTCTCATATCTCCATGAACCAAAATTGAAATATGAATTAGTAACTTTCATACATTTGCGCTATTGAGAGTTATGTTTGTTGTTGTTTGTTTTTGTTGTTGTTTTTTATTTTGTTTTTTGATTTTGATTTTTGCATAATTTTCTATCATATGCAATTTAATATACATTTCAATTTAATTAATATTTTATTCAGCTGCCACGGAGGAAACTATTGGCATCGATAACAGTCCTTTAATCTAAATTTCGTGCAACGTCCCCCCTCCTCTCCCGGCTGCCTTCTTTAAGCCTCGTGCAACGGCCAGCCGTCGCGGCCGCGTGCGTCGCGCCCGTGCTTTCTAATTGCGCCCCCTGCCACGGCATCGCGCGGCGAGAGTTGTCGCCGCGAAGGTCGCGGTTTATTGCGAAACTTTTTCAGCCGTAAACCGGGGAGGGGGCGGGGCTACGCTCCGCAAGGGCCTCTCGCTTTACTACCGATCTGACGTTCCACTCGGCGATGGCGAACGTTTAGTCATTACCATGAAATTGATCATACGCCGCGTTTACATTGGCGAGAACGAGCTTTCTGTCGCTTCGCCATAACGCCCGGCCCCCATCGCTGGTCGTTATTCCTTCGATTAATCATTGATTGCTAAGCGGTAAAGGATTGATTTTACGGTCTGTTATTGCCGCGAGGGTGGATTTTAGAACGGGAGTTATTGTGGTGTGTTATGTGTAACCTTGTGGGGGAGTTCAAGTGCATGTAGATTTTGTAGAGTCCGTAATATATCAGCTGTTGTGTACCCATAAAACACATGAATCTGTCTTTCATTTTATAGTAGCCAATTTCTTTATTAGTTTTCCTAAGTCAAGTTTATTGTCGTAATATAATGGAAACAAAAGGAATATCCTTATTCTCACTGCCGACAATCGTTTTTTTTTTTTTTAGAAATCACAGTTGAGAAGCCTTGCGTTTCACAAAGGAAATTGATAAACAAAGCGAAGCACGTTGAACCAATGAAAATACACAAACCCCAACATCCAAGAAAAGAATAAAAAATGTGTTGATATGAACACGTGTGAAGTTATCTTGTCAACCCTAGCTACAAACTCTTTGTCGTTTCGCCTGGAAGGAGACTTTCGGAAAACAGATTGCGAACGAATCAAAGAGGAGCGGGACAACGACAGAAGACTTCTCCAAACAAATGTCGACGTTCTCGCGCCCGAAGAGGCGGTGTCAGGAGCACCGTCAAGGCAACTCGTCAGAACTTGTGAACCTCTGAAAAAACGCCACTACCTCCGTTCCAAGGAAGAAAGAATTTGTTGTTTATTCTTCTTTTTCAAAGCAATCGCCTCCACAATTAACATCGCCACACATTTTTTTTAATCTCTGATTATCCCAGAGGCGTTACTTCTTAGGGTTGTAGTTTAAAAAACACAAAAACACGACAAATATTCAAAAATTAATCCTTAGGTCTCGTCCCTTTCAGCTCTATCAATATCTTCGCTTCCTTGTCGTCCTTACCCTTCAGTCCTCGGCGTCATCCGATTTTTTCCCGTTCTTTTCTTTGGCGTCTTCGTTCTTCTTCCTCTCTTGCTCAGTTCCTGTCTCTATCATACCATCTCTTGCTTCGCCGCCGCCACCACGCCCATGTCGTACACCGCAGCAGCGTTGCGGAGGTGCCACATCCGGAAGACGCCGCCAGGTTACCCGATTCCGCCCTCCCTTCCTCCCCGCCGCCGAAAACCTTCATCCGTGGCGTCGCTTATGGGAGGCATCGCGTCGCGCGGAGCCCAATATGTCAACAATGGGCGGGACGGGGAGGGGGCGGGGCGAGGAGCACGCGCCTGCTGTCGCGTCCCTATAAACTCCCGCGCAGCCAGGCAATCTCACCGGGCTGCTCAGGCGACGGCGCCGCGCCGCCGCGCCGCGGTGGGGAGGCTGCGCTGTGGGCGGAACGGGACTATGGCCGTCAATCACGACTAGCTGCTGCAGACGTGGTATTTACTAATGAAATCGATATTTATTCTAAAATTACCGTCGACACCACACTCTCCGACGGGGCGTCACCCGCACAGCCAAGAGCATTCGCAAGACTCTGGCCACGGAAGCCTACGACTCCAGATAGCAGATATTGTTAAAATCACGAAAAGCGTGAATGGAGCGCACAGTCAGAAATGTCATTAAATTTAATTAGATTATTGTATTAATGTACGTAAAACTTAATGAAGTAAGAAGAAATAAAAGAGGTCATCTTCGTCAACATATTAGTATAGTATATATAATATGTTGACGAAGATGACCTCTCTTATTTCTTCTTATAAGAACATTAACAACAAATCAGAATTCCCACTTAATGTAGTACCTTGTACATTACAAAGAACTTAATATATTTGTACATTAAATTTAATGCTTAAATTAAAATCAATGTAGATTTAATGTACAATTTCTCTCGTTTCTTCTGTCACAATATGCCTGATTCTCATTCACATCATATATTCGTAATTCCCAGTCAAATTATTCACTATTATTCACTCATTCGTTCTACAAAGCTTTGACTCTTTCATTAAATGTAATGTGCGTTCATGATAATTAAATGTACTTTACATTAAAGTACTGCAGTGTGCCTCTGTTGGAACGGCGTTTCGCCCAGCGTGCGGCGGCGAGGGCGGCGGGAGCGGCGCGCGACGTGTCTTCGCTCGTCCCGGGGCCGCTGCATATTTAATGGCGCGAGATGCGCGCGTGCAGTCCGGCGCGACTCATCTGCGCGCGCGAAGCGGAGCTGTAAATCTCTGGTGACACGCCCTCTTCCTGCTTGCCCCCCCCCTCCAGGGGCGTGCGTATGCGAAACAACCGCGCCTCCCACGCGCTTCCTCGTATCTACGTGGTGACGCGTCGTTTCGGCGGTGGTATTCGTGAGCGAACTGCTTTGTGGTGTGATTGGATTTTTGGGATCTCGTTTCTTTCTTGCGGAACACTTCTGAAGCGTAATTTCTTACCGTTAGTTGTTGTTTTTTGTTGTTGACGCTTTATTTGTCATGTTTGTTTCAGAGATATTTTGTTTTTTACCATTCCTCATTTACCCCCTTTCTTATATTTCTCCATATTTTCTATACTTTTCAAATACTAGTATTTAAAGAATTATTGTAATTTGGCAGGGATTTTTAACATTGTTGATCTCTCTTGTCCAATTCTAGAATTTTCCGACCCTTCGTTCATATCTTTCGTTGATACCGCTCTTGCCTTTTTCTACAACCCTCTTCCTTCCTTGCGAGGGAAGCAGCCCGAGGGTGCAGCCCTGACGGGAGTGCAGTCGAGGTGGGGTGGAGACTGCCCGGTGCTGTCATGTCTGAACCCACCAATGTCTCACCGCCTTCTATAGGTTGCCAGCAATTGCTGCTAAAAGGTTCCTGAAAGACTGAAACGTATCTGATTTCTCAGAACTCCTTACTGTATCGCATGGGTTACTAATGAAAAGGTGGGAAGATGTTCCCATAAATACGTCCTCTCTACAATAAGCAATCCTCTTCACATTACCATGTTATCTCGTGGGTTGGATTCGTCGAATTAATTACTCCATCGCATTGGCATTTCAGTGAGTTTACTGCTCGTTGTGACGGACATAACAGATCCATTTAATTCGAGGTAGTACTATGTGTTAGCAAGGTTATTGCCTAGCTGGGGAAATGTTTGATGCTGGCAAACGGTGAGTTTATCCTCAAGAGACCTTTCATGTTGGTGCAATTTTGTAGGCAGCTTAGGGAGTTCCTTTTTATTGAAAATGGGCAAAACAGCTCTGCAGTATTCCTCCACAAAAATCAGAGAACGTATGAGTGGGGACTTTTCCACGAATTAAGTGCTATGACCGTAGACTACAAGCCAGTTATCTTGAGCCATGACAACCTAATTTTTTATTGAAAATTAATAAAATAAAAATTTTATACGATTTTCTATAGAGATTTTTCCATTTGGTTTCGTGTACTAGGGAAGAAAGTCCAATACATCTATACAAAATTAGCGTATGCAATGTTTCAATCTAATACGCTTTGTATATTTGTTATGATAATTCTTTTCTTTATTTCAATAATAATAATAATAATAATTATAATTATTATTATTATTATTATTATTATTATTATTATTATTATTATTATTATTATAGAATTTTAGAAATCTAGAGAGTCAGAAGCTTATTTTTCACTCTTTTGTGTTAGAAAATATTCAGTTACATCAAATTTTCTATTGTTTTAGTAAGGTTTTCATTGGGACTTCGCTTAATGTTCTCAACTATTCCAAGATAATAGAAGAGCAGCAATTGTTTTCGTTTTCATCTGCTTGTCACCGTGCCTCTGAACAAAATAATTTCCCCGCTTAACGCGGTGCAGCGTTCCTGCAATGAAATGGTTATCGCAGCGATGCTGTCTGGTAGTAATGAGGTTCGCGAGGTCTCTCTGTAGCGTCGGGAGCGGCTTTTGTGGCGAGATGAACAGGACGCCGCGGGCTGCAGACGGCGGAACGGAGCTCGCTGCAATTGTAGTGACTGCAGCGACTGCGACCGCGACACGCGGAGGACGGCGACGGAGGTGAAGGCGGTGGCGATAGCAATGGAGAAGAGACGAAGGTGGGCGAGGAAAGGATGAATATCGGAATTTCAGTGTCGGAAACAGATGTGACACAGGAGTTCTGAGTCGCGTCGCCAACTACTGTCGATTGGAACTATTGAAACTCAGGGCAGGAGGCGATGGAAGATAAGAAAATGGCGGGCAGCGAGGCTTCAGACAACGGTAGCAGCGTCATATGGGGAGTTAGAGGATGGGGAAAAGTAAGAACAATCGTAGTTGGATAGAGTAGGTGAGAGACAGGAAGAGCAGAAGTTGAGAACTGGGGAATTGACGACAAATGACGTCAACTATTGCGTCGGCGGGTACGTCGTTGAGGTGGAAGCTTGAGTGAACCAGCAGCAATTGACGTCTGGGCTCAAGCGGATGAAGTGGGTAGGGCAGCGGCAAGGGTGGTGGTAACGGTTATTGACGTGGAAGTGAGACTTAAGAACCGAGAGCAGGAAGGTGGTTGCACAGAAGTTGGCACACATCAACAGTACTGAAGTTGATGGAGGCAACAGTTGCAGAGGCGACAGTGGCAACAAAAATGGAGACGTCGATGGCAGCCCCAATAGGTGGCGATGGCGGCGTCGGTGCTGTTGGTTACAAAGGAGACGTCAGAGGCGTCAGTCCCGACAGTGCACCTGAGCATCGCGGCAGCCGCGCGCGGCGCAAAGCACCCGAAGCTGTTCTGATCGGGTCATCGCTCGGCGCCACCGCTGTTTGCCTCGAGTGCTGTCGCAAATGAGCAGCGGAGAGACAACGCGTTGGATTATCTCAGCAGGGGTGCGGGGACGCGGCTGTTGTACGCCTCAACATTAATTACTAGGGCATTTGTTTCATTTGATGATTCATATTACATTCATTACATTCATATTACATTCATTTGATGATTCATATTATTTGATGATTCATATTACTGAATAGAGACATTTTTTTGCGAAATACTAGATCTTAATTATAGTACATTATTAGGTGACTAGTTGATGTTGAACTTTTCTATATGCATGAATTGCCGAATGTCATTCCTTTGGTAATTGTATGAATCGTAATATGTGCAAAAACGTAATAAGCGAGTTGTATATCCTTTTTGTGTGACATAATAAATTGATTATGAAGCGAAAATAATGTTGGAGCTTAGTTCAGTCTTGGAACCTTTAAGTGTCTGGATACATGTGACGTAATTTGTATACTCTTATGTTGGCGGCGTGCTTGTTTACTGCTCTTGATGCAAATTACTGTAACTCGTTATTTGAAAGTATCTAATGGCAGTATCTGCCACAAGAAATATTAAAGAACATTGTAATGAAATACCAAATACTTTACGTAAGTTAACGTTTTTAAATATCTTGAAAAGTATGGAAACAAAATAGTATAAAGCTACTGACCTTGCATAATCACATTTTAAAAGTTGGTTAATCATATCTAATACGCCACCTGGAGGTACTAAATAGTGTTGTAATTGATTGTGAAACGTGACATATTTATATCAAATAATTTGTTTTTCTGACTATTTTTCTTTCTCTCTTATTTTCTTATTTCCTTTGTTTCTCCCTATATGTTTCTCCCCTTTTTTAAATTTTGTTTGTGGTTTCTGAGTGTTATTCATTGCCGCCATTGCCAACATTACAAGAACATGTACAAAACTGTGAATCCATGCAAAGCACAAATATTTTATTTTAAAGATACAAACATGTATCATTTGCCGGATCTGAAGCCATTGTTTGATTTGTCAGTCCACTAATGACGACTTTACAGCGTGGGCGTCACAGACAGGATGAGAACGACAGTATTAACTCCGTGGTGAGTTGGCCATCTATTGCGGCGAGGATGGAGGGCCGGCGTGACACTTTCCTCCACATGGCGGACCGGAAGCTTACACAGCGGCGCCTTCTAATAATGATTTGTTTTCCCGGCCGTTATGAGCGCCGCGGGAAATTCAAGCGCCGGCGACGTCGTCGAGGTTCCCCCTCCGTGGCGCAGGGCCGCCCGTCCCGCCGCGTGCCGAACTCCTTCGGGGCTCCCGCGAGCACGACCTGAATCTTTAGAGAAGGGCTGCGCGGGGCTGCCGCCGCCGCCACCGCCTCCCCGCCCGCCTAGCAAAGTAGGGAAAATGTAGATTTATGAGGCGCACGTGAAACGGGGAGTTTTTCACGGGCGCCCTGTCGCCGAATTACTCTCTGGAGCCGGATCTCAATGCGAGCGTGCGAGCGGGCGGGCCCGGCGCTGGCGCTCCTCGCGGGAGACGGGGGCGGGGCGAGGAAACCATTACGCGGCGGCGGGATGCGCCCTGAGAGAGAGACCGCCCTCCCCGTGGAAAGCTCTCGAAGGTGCTTTCGACGTATTTCTTTGTTTCCCCGCGCCGGCGACGCACCGTTCCCGGTCGGAGACTCCCGCGCGCCGCTCGCCGCGCGTGTCGGGTGCGCGGTACACGGCGTTTGCGCTAACTGTGACGGACGTTATGCATCCCTGTACATTTGTCTGCTGTCTCCGAAGAACTGAGTTATGGAGGCCCAGATTAGAGCGCGTTGCCGCGCGCGCGGCGCCGTAAGATAACGAGTGAATTACGTGTGCGTTGGGCCCCGCCGCGGCGTAAGGTGTGAGAAGGTAGGCGGTGCGCTGGGGCTGTGGGATGTTTGAGTGCGAGAAATTGCTGGATGTAAATTGCGTATGATAATGTTTCTCTCAAGGGCTGCAAAACGAACATCTTCACTTTAATGATCTGTCTTTTTAAATTAAACGTATAGTTACATAAAAGTTTCACCGACCGATCAAATTAAATCTTTATTCTACGTTCTTCGTTTGGTATAATACAATATTGTTTCCGTTGTGTGAGGCAAGATGGTGTTTTAAATTTACTTTTGTGTTGCCTGTTGATTTTCTTCAAATGACACTTTGGCCCTTGAATTGTGTACTTGATTTCCTTGTGGCAGAACTTTTTCTTTTCTCCTCTATTCACCGTCTACGAGCTTGTCCTCCTCTCTGACAAGCTCAGGCGTTACCTCTCCTTTTCTGTCATGATCAACTGCGCTGACGATTGTAACAATAATTATCTTCATAACGCTTACGCTTTTGTAGACGCCAGCAATATCTCGATTACCTTCCTCCTTTCTAGGCCGTGGCCTCACCACGGATGACACTGTGTCATTTTTCGTATTGTATTTCTATTTCGTTCCCTCTAGCTGCATCGCGTATACCCGGCACCCTTAAAGATTTTACTTACGTGCGCCATCGCAAGAAGCCACTTTGCTTAATCTCTAACCTTTCGTTTACGCCTGGGGTCCTTCTGTGTGGGGCCGTCGCGACGGCTCCAGTCAGCAATCCACGTGGTGGCCGTCGCCGGCGGCAGCACGTGGCGGGGGCGGCGGAGAAGCTGAAGGAGAGGGGAGGGGGCGGGGCGGCTGATGGATGCGGGCGGGCGCGCCTCCGGACACCGCCCGGGGCGAATTCATACATTATCTGCTCCCTTCCGGCGCCCGCTGCTCTCTCAGCGCCCTACCGTCGGCGCCGCCTCTTCGGGTGGCCCCTGCTCGCCACTAGTGTTGCAACATCGACAACAAAACATCAGTGTTGCCAAACAAACATCGATGTTCAAAATTAAAACATCTATCGTAATAATAGGTCGACCAAAATACATCCATGTTCTTTAACATTGACGTTTTAAAGCTTAACCTCTACATTAAATTTTTGCGCAACAAAAAATAGTTTGACAGTGACCGTGTATATTAATTTATAATTAAAATTTAACCGAAGACAAATTTTAAAAACGTATCTCTATGTGCGAACTACGAGGAAAGATGAAGAAAATAAGAGGGTATGAGGATCATCTCGAGCAACGGATAGTCTGCTCGATCAAGGTATAGTTCCAGCTGCGTTCGTGTGGTTAGAACACAATGGTGTGACCATCAGTTATTATTTCATATTTTAACTTGTACAAAATTGTGCATATGAAATTTTATGTAGGAACGAAACCTCAAAAATTTCAAAACATCAAGTATATCGATGTCAAAAAACATCAACTTCAATACATCAATTTTTAAAACATGGATATTTTAATAGAAACATCGATGTTCTGGAAACATCGGCATCGACATCCCTACTCGCGAGTGGCGCCTCGTCTCCCCCTTGTCTGTCAAAACATCCGACACGCATTTCATCTCTGCTTTAACTTCTAGTTTTCCTCTTGTTATCCCTGTCACTACGTTTACTTTTTCCCCCATTCCTAGCATCACACTTTTTCCATTCCTTCCGTTCCCTCCGTCCTCTCTAATTTATTGTCCTCTCTAATTTATTGTCCTCTTTTTTGTCAACTCTTCTTTCCTCTCTACTCCTTTGGTTCCGTTTAATCCACAATTTTCCCTGCCCCTCTTTATAGGCATGATGTTTCCTGAAACCTTTCAGCTTGCTTATTCATTCTTTTCTTTTCCTGTTCTCGTTTTTCTTCTCATGTGTGTCATTTTATCAACTCCGCTTCTCTACAAATAGCGGTCGAGAATGCTCTGCTCTGAAGTTGCGGCTGGGTTGTTTTCTTTCGGAGCTAGTGTAAACTGGAGATTCTTTGTCGAGCCAACAAAAAAATGTGTATCGGATCGTCTGAGGTAAATCAGTGTGAAAGAATGAAGATAAAAGTATACTAAGTTTATAGATGGTTTTATATCCCTGATTAGATAGTTATAAAGATCTTCAAACGTTATATCTTTAATTTATTACTTACGATTGTTGTTTGAGAATTCTTTTGTTAGAAGTTTCCTTGTAATGTAACATTGTAACTAATGATTTGTCTCTATCTGCACATCATTATCACTCTGAATTGAAAAGAACCTGAAAGATCTCAAAATGTGGATTACTATGAATAGTCACGATTAGCTCTCTAACACATACTTTGACGATTCACTAGATACACATTACACATTATTCACTCTCTCAGGCCAAAATTTTTTATACTTTTATTTTTTTTTTATTTTATTTTAGATTTGTACCAATACAAATACAATCAAGATCTACCCAATTTAAAGATACTGATTTTTTGTCAGTACAACCACAAAATTCGATAAACGATATTTCATAGTAAGCAATCAACGTATTTTCTAAAGTATCTTTCGTGATGCTAATATGCGACACGTGTTTCTAAAATTACCTTCACGTTCCTGTTCTCTTTCGAAAAATCAATTCAAGCGCTGGGATCCAAAGCACTGCTTCAGGACACGCGGTTCCGATTTCTGTGGCGATCCGAGAGCTTTTGCGGTTCCACACGCAACGGACCCGCGCGCCCGTCGCATTTTATAATCCGCGACGTGCTTTGCTGCACCAGATCTTCTGGAATAAACGATAGTGTTGTTTTTTCGCCGACTGCTCTTTGGCAGCGGCGCTCGCGGGCGCTGGAGACCCACGCTGCGTCAAAGGCACGGCTGGAATGACGCAAGGGACGGTGGCGTGTGCGAAGGGTGTGAGGTCGGAAGGGGGAGGGGGGATAAAAAGAGAGCGCGCGCTAGTGGGAACGAATATATGCTAGTGCGGAATTGTATATTACATTTTGATTCTGGTGTATTACTGTAGGAATTAGACGAGTGATCAAATGGAAATGTTGGCTGGCGAGAAACTGCTTCAATTGTCGTAAACAATTCGCTAAGTACAATTTACAAAGATTAGTGAAATTAATGTGGGCGGGTTATATGGATATGGAGTGCATGGTGGCGGGTTATATGGAGGCATGTGACGTGGTGGATTTGCAGTCTTAATGCAATATGTTCGCCCGTTCTTTAGGTTTGGTTTAGGTTTTATCTTTTATTTAAATAATCATGCTCGATGAGTTTTCATTATATCCCAAATTATATCCTAGGATTGCGGTGAACGTTTTTGCTCAATATGGATGGCAATTAGGTGGATGTTACTTCACAGTGTGAGGATGCGATTCAAATTCTAGCAAGAGGTAGATGGAACCGGCGGGAAGGAAAGGGGGAGGATAGGACGCAGACTGGACTTCCAAACAGCATACGCCAGCGGGACGGTCTGTGAATGACGCTGTACCCTCCCCTATCCGACTAATGAGAATGGTACAAAACCTGTGAAATTTCATCTCTGTTCTGCGGCACCGCGCTGGGAGCGGACAGACGCCGCTGTCACTGCAGACAAACCCGCTGGCCGCGTCGCTTCTCTCAATCCGCCGACCACGCCACTACCGCCGCCGTTGCCGACCGCGCCCTCGCCCACCCCCGACGCCGCCACCAACCCCTCCGCCGCCACCGCCGCCACAGCAACCTCTTCCACCATGGCAAATTTCCGCGCTGCCCTTGCCATCGCCACGGTCGCTGGAAGTGCCTCCCAGTCGCAGACGTCACCATTACATCTTTCGCCATCTCCACTTCCGCCTCACCCCCCACTATCATCGCTCTCGAATACGCCGTCCGCCTTCACTTCCATTACTACCGTCGTCACCTCATTATCTCCCGCCGCCCTCGTCAACCTCCATCAAACACCCTTAACACCACCCTCGCTACACATTACCATCACCGTCACACCTCCTCTCGTGCTTTTGCCACTCCGCGCCGCGTATTTGCCTGCCCGCCTGTTTTATCAACTGCGTAAACACGCGTGTACATTTCGGGGACGCAGGTAAATAAAAGTGTCCGGCAATCGCAGGGCGCATCTCTCCACTCTCGACTGAAACGCGTACGCCGGAGAGAAAGATGAAAAAAAAAAAAAAAAAGCGTGGACAAATTATGCCGTTTCATTTCCTTTGGCGGCGAGTGTGACTGTACGGCCCGCCCGCCCGCCCGCCCGCCCGCCCGCCCGCCCGCCCGCCCGCCCGCCCGCCCTCCCGCCCGTCCGCCCGCCCGCGTCTCATCAACGCGCAGCGACCAGAGATGAGAGGCGCTTTAGCTTTGGTGGGCGTGCCTCGGAGGCAGCGGGGCGCGATCGCGGGTGATGAGAATATGCGCGACTCGCTGCGCTCTTTCCTTCCCGGACGTTGAGTGTGCAACGCTCGTTGGTACGCGGGCAATGATCGTAATATTTGCTTTCTTTGATCGCTCGCGGGTTGACAGGA